>CM038673.1:429512293-430944793 GCA_021605145.1 Aegilops bicornis
AAAAACCAAATAGTCCCAAAACACTTAGGTGCGGTGCATTAACTTCTACCTTGTTTCTTGTTTCTTGACATATCAACCAATAAGAGATGAGAGGTGTGCATGCTTTTAATGACTTGCAATGGCTAGTTCATTGCATGCAATGCTATTCATTACCAAATAAACATTGGTGACCCCAGGAGGAAACAGTGCTAAGCGCGTGAACCTATGCAGAATGAGTATCAGCCAATGGATAATGGAGTTTAATTGTTAAACAATAGCAATTTTGTCTCATGCAAGAGCCTGGCTAGTACTCCAAGGAACCGCACCACGCGAGCATTCGCAACGGCCACGTTCGGGTTGCGCTTGGCTCTTCGCCTCTTCGAGAAGACGAACAATGATGTTACTCCTACTTCTACAGTATCGAATCCACTGCTGCATGTCCGTCCACCTCGTGCGGGAGGGATAGCGTGTAGCAAAAGCTTCTACTTACTGCTCCTGCCTTTGCGTCTATGACAGGTGGGCCCAACAGGTGGTTGGCCCTCCTGTCATGCAGCCAAAGGCAGGTGCGATTAAAACACCGAGCTCAGTCCGCGAGGGAGAGGGCGTTGTAGTAATCAAATTTCTCGGTCTTGTCACGAGTTGACGCGACACATCAAAACCTTTGCACTCGATAAAAGTCTTTTTACATATTTCAAATGGGCTACTTCGTATGTAGGAGTAGACATATTCCGCTTCGTATGTAGTCACTTGTTGCAATCTCTAAAAAGACTTATATTTGGAAACGGAGGGAGTACAATGCATGCATGCATGTCGTGACTTTCCTTTTGATACTTGCATGTGTTGATTTGATGCACCTTGCCAAATTTTGACTATAAATTTAACTAACCAAATTTTCATGCATGTCACAAAAAATTACGGGCTGTTTGGATTGTGACTATGTTTGTCTTATGTTGCCACATTATTTTTCCCACACTTGCCACACTTGCCTAACCTGATTTGCTCAAATTGTTAGACACACTTTGGCTTGCCTAAGGGAATCTTGCCACAATTTTTGTGTCTATGACATGTGGGGTTCACTGCTAATAAAAAATTCTTGTCTTAGGTGTGGCTAATAAAAAGACTTATATTTAGGAACAGAGGGAGTAGAAAATATAAATAATAATGCATGTTGGGGCAACTCACGTTTCCGCTTAATTTTAGCCGTGGGCTTGTTCACAATTTTTACGAGGGGTGGTTGTTCATTTAATGGAGGGACTTGTAGTACCGGACTTGAACGATACAAAGTGCGACTGGCACACCGTAGCACCACTTGGAACAAGCAGGTAGCTATCTCAAAAAACAATCAACAACTAAAAAAACCGCGACCTGGCATGTAGTAGTACACAATTTTAAACGATTGTTTTGATGGAGTGAAAAAGGAAAACTACCCCTCTACGTATATATAGGCCGGAGCCTCCGCGCTTACTTCCTAGGGTTGCTCTATTCACACACTCTCATCCTCTCCAGATCTAAACAAGATAGGGGTAGTAACACTGTCTTTCTCCCTTCAAAAAACACTGACTTTCTATCCTCACCGCTGGTTACAGATCCGGACGTATCCCCCTCCGCCGATGAAGGGAGGAGGGCAGCGTTAGGCCGTCGTCGACAGCCGAGGGAGGAGACCCACCGCCGGCCGCACCGTTATCTCTGGTCGAGCGCCGCGCAGGTCCTCCGATCCCTTCGTGCGTTGCTCGTGGCGGATCCGGCCTCCCGCCGCCCACCTATCCACATCCCGACGACCTTGGTATATCTTCGTTCAAACCGCTTTAGCTTCTACTTCCCCAGCTCGCTACGTCGCTGCATGTGCATCATTTTCTACCTCTCAGCCCCTCTCGATCGGATGGTCCAACGTCACATATTTTTTTTCTTCTATTGTTAGAGGTAAACCTACTTCATGGAGTCGAATCTTGTACTCCCTCTGTCCGAAAATACTTGTCATTGAAATGGATGTATCTAGATGTATTTTAGTTCTAGACACATCTATTTTGATGACAAGTAATTTCGGATGGAGGGAGTACTTGGTTAAAACAAGAAATAAAGTGGGGGTGGGGGAATTTAGTATGTACATCGGACTTGGTACAAACAGGAAGGAAAGGGGGTGAAAGTAGTACAAACTGGTCATCCAACCGGTCTCTTGGTCGAAAAGGGAAATATAGTGGTAACACTGTACACAGTGGTATGACCAGGACTAGATTTGCTATCCACACATAGGAGTAGGTGGCTAGAGTGAAGAAAAATGGGACCAACCCAGATATGTTTCTTGGATGTTTGTTTCTCGGGGCAACAAACTATGAATCACCACTTTATGCCCCTGTTTACGTACATGGTGCTCATTGCTGGTGCACCCACTATCCCATGCCCTTATACCAAATATTTAGGCTCTGCTCGAATAAAGGGCAGAAAACATAGGTCTTGACGAAAATAGAGGAATAGGAAAGAAATGTAGGTATAAAACTATGGAACAGCGAACCGGAGGAAACTCTCAAGAGAATGTGTTCGGATGGACTACGAAATGTACAGATTTGTTTTTTTTAGAGTAGCAAGCTTGGCAGTATGAGATGCTATTTGTTTATTCAGCTGCACAGTGACTACTCTTGTCCTCACCTCACGTACCACACATAGGTTGATTTTTTTATTCCGGCAACACAGCACAGCAACCTGTCTAACGCATGGCAGCGAGCGCCTGCCTCGGGCTTCCGCCCAAAAAATGAGCAGCGCGTGGATGTTTCTAATCCTATGGAATCAGTACTACCAGACCAGCTTTCCTATGAAACACTATTCACCTTTCCCGTGTTCCGAACGGTTGGAAGGGAAAGAATACCGTAGGAATTGTGTTCCTACGAAAATCCTGCACCAAACCTGTGAACCGAACGCAGCCTTAGCTATTCTTAATCTAATGTCCCTGGTAAAAATGAAGCCATGCCACTGTTATAAGCCATGACAAGTTTAGCCAAATGTTTTTGCCTGTAATTGTTTGAGACTCTGACTGTTTCCTCTGTGCCTTTTTGTGCAAACAGGATATCCAATTCACACAGTTCTTTGTTGTGACCTTTTGGTGCACTGCACAAAACTCTTCTTAAAAGAATTGAATTTTGTGTTGTTTAACTGGAATGTCAGAATGGAACAGTTGGTTCATTTTGGTGGAACTGCACAAAGGGAGATTTGTGTTCCAATCCTCCTCATCCATATTGGCGCCATAACCTTCCTTTAGGTAAGAATGATAATTTAATGCATGTCTTCATCTCTATTTTCCGACTGCCATGAGAAAATAATGATGTTTTTTTACTAGTACACTTGTAATCCCTCATTGACAAAACCAATTCTAAATTAGAAGGCCAATCATGTACTTGGTTTCGCCAACTGGTGAGGAGAAAGAGAAACAGAGCATGAAGAGGAAGAAGAAGAAGAATAAATTGTGCCAAGGCGATCTTGCTGAAGCAAGTGGCCTCAGTCGAGGCCATTCAAGGGCTCCGGCAACGACTACCTTACCTGTGAGACGATCCTCCAGGGAGCCCTTCCACTTCTGTTGTCTCACTTAATTAATTAGGAGTACTTAAGTACCACTAATTTACTATTGCCTAATTTTCTTGTTGAAGTTAAACAAATCTTTAGTAGGACCCTATGTTGAATCATGTACGTGTGTATGTTTGTCTATGGAGGTGAATCATGTGGTGGAGCAGGGAGGGAATATTATTAGTGTCATGACATAATAGTGCTATTGTTTTGCATGTCAATTTATTGCCATTGGTTCAATGAGGCAATGGTTTGCGTATTGTCCATCATGAATTTGATGCTCCTATTTGAGTAATATGCTAATGTCTTCCTATCCTTTCTCACTAAGCTAATGAAGGTTTCACCTTGTTCCTACTTGTGCAAACAGGGATCATGTTGTGCCAATCATACATTTTAGTGGAACTACACAAGACAATACAATGAACTGTATCCCAGCCATTGCTTTAACTTCTGCTGGAAGTTCTTGATAATCTTTCAATATAATCTCAGCACTGGTAAACAAGAGTTATTTCAACCATACATTTGAAGTGCACAAAAATATATACTATTGTGTGATTCCACTGAGTGCTTTATCATCTCTTATGGGACTACATGAATAAGCTTTTTTTCTCAGGTTGGTACGGGCCTAAGGCCTTCATCCATATTAGTTCTTGTCATCTCTATTTGTATCGTACATCTTGTCATGAGAAACTCCTTTATCTTTGCACGTTAAAGTTTTGCAACCTATGATAAATGGCAATGCTTTGAGTGTTGAGTTGAGCTAATTGGCACTGATTAAATAAACTAATACCTCTCTTTAAGCAAGACTACTATGTTGCTAACTTTACCCATTAAGATAATGAGGGTGCTTCTATTTGTTAGTGTATGTTTCATCAACTAGTCCCACTATTACAGTAATCTCACTCTCTCAATATATGTGCCAACAGGATGCTCGATTTTGGTGAACCGCACGAAAACTTTGGGTGCTTCATTGCCTCAACAGCTTCCGTCCTTTCACCTGTCGTCGCTAATCTCCGCTTGCTTTCTTCCTTTCTTTGTTAGTCATTGGGCTTATCTCAGCTTCCACCAAAGGAAATAGTAATTGATATGCTACCTCACACAGGTTGGTACTGGTCTTTATCCTGATTATTGTGCCTATCATATGTATTGGTAATTTGGTATTGTGCTACTGTTTGCCGATTTCATAAGGGAGTAATTTGGAGCCTGAACTCGCAGGCAAATCATTACATCGCGTGATTTCAGTAGAACTGCACAAAATGATCAGATGGACAGGTACTTATGCTGCTGCTATGTACTCCAAAGTTCACTCAGACAAGCATCGATGTTGACAAGAAGTGCCTATATTCATTCAAGTATCAACCGGCGTCAACCAATTGTCAAACTCCAAGTATTAGGAGAGTGAACGCCAAAAATATTGCTTGGTGCATAGCCCGTAAAAAACGCAAATCGATCTTTGGTCCCAGCTTGTGCCTTTTGGTTATCGGCACATATGGTAGCGAACTATATGGCATGGAGTCTAAAGATTCTAGACAAGTTGGTTGATGCGTATATACATCTGGCACTTAATCAGTCTGCACGCCAAGGATGCTCCATTTCAGTTGAACTGCACAAAAAATTTGGGTGGTTCATTTTCTCAACCGCCTCCTTTCTAAATACGCAATGTAGAATTTTGGCGAGATACGGGACCAAGATGAGCCAAGAACTAGTTGGATGAAAGTAGTGGCCAAGTTGCTCAAACCTCCCTCGGCACGAGGCCACTATTTGAGGATAAACCTACAAGCAAAGTTCAGATTGTCCGTGCTGCCTCTTATGTACTCGAAAGTTTACTCGTACAAGAACTAATTTTAGCAAGAAGTACCTCCGATTGAACACCATTTACCAGTCTGTACCCTAGGTCATTAAAGTTCGTCCATGATCATATTGGTTGTGATCTCAATCATTTGGATGCATAAACATACTGAACATGTGTATATCTGAATCTTTTTGTGAATTATGTATGAATATTGTCGTGTGATCTATCAATCATTTGGATGCATAGATATGCCGAGCTTGTGTATATATGAATCTTTTGAGTTGTTGATAGTGAATGTTGGCTATGAATATGAACGTGTCCTATGAACCTGAGTTTGATATGAATGTTTACCTTTTCTGTTGTATTTGTGTGTGAACTTGTTAGTATGCCTACCGTGGGGTATAAAACGCAGGTCTCTTATAAAAGTAGTGTTGTGTCCAATTTATGTTTTCCCTTCTAACCACATTATATATATTTATATTATTACTATTATCGTATATTTTATAGAGACTTATATATACATTATAAAAACACTTACGTGTTATTAACTTATAAAAGTAAATGTTTAACGGAAGTTGGCAAGGAAAATCCTGGTTGTTTTTGACTCACGGGCAAGGAAAATCCTGTTGATTGCGTACAAAAGCTTGCGAAGATTTTAAGGACCAATTTAATAATAATGTGCTCATTTTTATTTTGAGCAATAACTCGCTAATTTCTTAATTATATATATATATATATATATATATATATATATATAATGTGCCTCTCCGGTTTATTCTTTGATATTAATTGCTCCTTCTAACATAACATTATATATATATATATATATATATAATGAGACCACCTAATACGTGTATTTCAAGGAAGTGCAAATGGGCTGGGATTTCTTAGAAAATATAAATGGGCCTGATTGACGCGAAATTATTTGTTCACCCAGCCCAACAAATGGACTCTACATTCTAGAAAACATGGGTTAAATATATGCCACATTTTTGCAGGCTGACATGTGGGCCAATAGGTCGAAGCCTACGCAGGGTGTTGTCAACTTGGTCAACAAATGATTGTGTCATCCACATCCATTGGATTTATATCCAACGGCCGGCATGCACCTCCAATCTCTCGTATTCTTCCTCCAGCATCGCCGGGACCGCCTGGTCCGGCCTCTTGCGGCTAGCGGCTCTGCTTAGCATGCATCACTGCGAGGCGCTACCCCACTGCCGGCCAGGCTATCCCTCCACCCCTCGACACCTCCTGTTATTCTCCACAGACTACAGCCCCACGCCGCAACAGAACCAGTTATAACCCTTCTCCTCCTCTCAATCTGTGACTCCACTGCTGCGTTTTCCCATCTCCGAGCCGTTCCCGTCCGGGGCCTCGCCATCGTCCACCGCCTCGCTGCGTTCGGTGCGGCGTGGTCAACAAACGAGAGTCATCAGAAGAGGACTGTACATGGAGAGACTGACGGCTGGGACCCACGAGGTCCATAGTCGCACGCAAGGAAAGTTCCTCCTTATTAAGCTGAAAAAAATGTTTCCTCCACCGACAATTTGGGACCCACCGGCTGTATCTCTTCGCATGAAGGAAGTGCCTCCTTGTTTTGGCGAAAAAATATTCATCCTGTTGACAACCGGGACCCGTCAGACGGTGATCGACTTGTGGGCCCACTAAGCGGGCGTGTACGCACGGCTTTGTCAACTTAATCAACAAATGATTCTAGCAGCTGGACCGTTGGATGTTAATCCAACAGCCGTCCTCCTTCTTCAACCTCTGTTTGACAGCTGGGACCCACCGGCTGTATCTTCGCACGGAAGGAAGTGCCTCCTTGTTTTGTGAAAAAAATTATTCATCCCGTTGACAACTGGGACCCGTCAGATTTGGTGACTGACTTGTGGGCCCACTAAGCGGACGTGTACGCACGGCTTTGTCAACTTAATCAACAAATGATTCTAGCAGCTGGACCGTTGGATGTTAATCCAACAGCCGTCCTCCTTCTTCAACCTATGTTCTTGCTCCTGTCTCCGGTGGGCGGCACCGCGGCTGTGCTTCCGCGCACCCGAACCAGTGAAGTTTCCCACTCCTCTCCATCTACGACTCCACTGCCCCGTCTTCCCCATCTCCGGGTCGTTCTAGTCTGGGTGCGCTCGGCAAGGTGTGGTCAACGTGGTCAACAACCAAGAGTCATCGGAAGATGACTGTACGTGAGAGGCTGACAGTGGGGACGCACCACGCCCATGGATGCATGCATGCAACGGAGCGCGGCGAGGTCAACGTGGTCAAGGAACGACTTCCATCGGAAGTATACTTTACGTGGAGAGTCTCAGCTGGGTCCACGGCCGCAGCAAGTAAGTGCCTCCTTATTACGTGGAAAATAATGATTCCTCCAACTGACAGCAGGGACCCACTAGACGGGCCACCGTATTTTGCCAAAAACGTTTGCCCCCTGACTGCTGGGACCCACCTGACGGGCCACAGTATTTCGCAAAAAAAACATTCCCCCCGCTGTTAGCTCGGACCCACCGGAAGTGCCTCCTTATTACACACAAAAAAATGAATACTCCCCCGGCTAGATGAGACCCACCTTGGTGGGAGGCTGACTTGTGGGCCTACTAAGTTGACGGGGACGAAGGGCTTTGTCAACTTAGTCAATATGAACGATTCTAGCTCCGGTGACCGTACGATGTCCATCCAACGGCCATAGTGCTTCTTCACCTCTGGTCTTCTTGCTCCAGCCGCCCAAAGCAGCGCCGGTCGTGCCGCATGCTCCCGCCTCCCATGGCCGGCTGTGCTGCCGCGGAGGCCTCACCGCCCCCTACTATTCCCACCGCTGGCCAGGCCCTGCGACGACCACAGCCTCACACCACAGCCGAACCAGTGAACACTCGTACTCCTCTCCGCGTGGGCTTCCACTGTCGCGTCTTCCCCGGCTCCGCGTCGTCCCCTTCCTAGGCCTCGCCGTCGTCCACCGCTGTGGTGCTCTCCACGCGGCGTGGTCAACGTGTTCAAGGAATGACTTTCATCGGAGAGGCTGACAGCTCGGTCCACGGCCACAGCCCAGATTTTTTGTGATTTGCCAAGTAAGTCGCTTTGTCAGGCCTGTTGGGCTACAAATCTTTCAAGACGAGGAGAGCTTTCATTCGGCTGGCCGAGAAAATGGCCCATCAGTAATGAGAAATGGGTTGTACATTTTTAAAACACATCAAACTGGCAATTAGTTTCAAATATCTTTTTTTTCATTTCGAGATTTTAAATTACATTAATTTTTATGCATGGAGAATTTGTTGGATTTTATATTGATATACATTTATTTTTAAAATCAGTTTGAATGTGAGTCAAAATTTCGGGATTAAAAATAGTTCGGACCGCACCAAAATATGCAAAATTTCGTATAATTTTTTAACTGTGGCCACAATATGGGCTGTAATGCTAACAAAAAGAATATGGGCTCCAAAAAAACCTTAATAATTAGCAAATGGGCTGTAAATTATTAGAAAAAATGGCAGATGGGTTGTATGCTATTTTCCATAGATTTGAGGCTTTCCTAATAAAAGGTTGACGCACAAGCAGTGACTGTGGGATGGCCATCCAACGGCCGTCGTGCTTCTTCAATCTCTGCTCTTCCTGCTCCAGCCGCTCAAACAAGCGCCGGCGGGACTGCCTGCTCCCTCCTCCCCGCGGCCGGCTCTGCTGCCGCGCTAGCCTCACCGCCCCACCGTACTCCCTTCGCTGGCCTAGCCATCCCTCTACTCACCCACACCTGTTGTTATTCTCCGTGACGGCGGGCAGACGGTAAACCCTCAGATGTCGTACTCCCCTCCGCATGGGAAACAACTGCCGAGTCTTCCCTGCCTCCGTGTCATTCCCTTCCTAGGCCTCACCATCGTCCACTGCCCTGGTGCTCTCGCCGCGGCCTGGTCAACGTGGTCAACGACCGACATGCATCTGAAGTGGACTGTACGTGGAGAGGCCGGCAGTGGAATCCTGACGCCGCGCGAAAGCGCCTCCTTATTAGGCGCAAAATAATGATTCCTCCACCCGACATCAGGGACCCACCGAAAGGGCCTCTATATTTCGCGAAAAAAACGTTACCGCCGCTGACAGCTCGGACCCACCAGCTATATCTTCGCACGCAAGGAAGTGCCTCCTTATTACGCACAAAGAAAATGAATACTCCCCCTGTTAGCTGGGACCCAGTATAGTGGCAGGCAGACTTGTGGGCCTACTAACACTACAAAAAAATACACTTCCGTGATGATACGTGTTTGTCACAGTAGGTCGCGTTTTTTGTCATGCATGTACATCCATGACAAATTTATGACAGAATCAAGATAGTCATACATCTGTCGTCAGAGAAGTGTTCCATGACATTACCAAAATTATCATCACGAAGTGTCCACTTCCATGACGATAAATCGCGTCCGAAGTGCTTTCGTCAAGGGTGACCGACACGTGGCATCCACCGTAATGGAACGCCGTTAAGCTATCGGGTCGGGTTTTGGATCCGATAACCCGTTAACCGCCCGACCAATGGGGATTTTCCCGTGTAAAATCATCATTGGTGGAGGAAACACGATGTCGGCTCACCGTTGGGACAGATGTCATCCACTCATTGGACGAAGCGCCTATGATACGTCGACCGTGGCACGGCCAAACAGAGGCCCATTCTGTGAAAAGGCGGCCCATTTGACTTGGTCAAAGGTGGCGGTCGGCCCATGTAAAGCCTGTTAATGTCCTGCTCGCATATAGCCCATTTACTGACCCGCTAACCCAAGGCCCGTTCGCCCTATCCGAATTAGGCCCGATGGCGTCATCTGGGCCACCCAATATGATTCCAGCCCGTTTTCACCGGCCCATGTATGGCCCATGGCGTCTTCGGCCCATATGAGGCCCTATGTAACTCTTGGCCTATTAACGGCCCGTGGTGAAAGCGGCCCGTAATGAAGCGGTGTATTACTTTACACCCATTAACGGCCCGTGGTGAAATCGGCCCGTAATGAACGATGTATCACTTTATACCCATTAAGGGCCCATTATTTCGTTGGGCGTTTCCAGCCCATGTTATCTTCGGCCTTCTCGAGGCCATTTATTCTTAGGCTCATTTCAAAGATTCGTTTACTTACGGCCCGTTCTTGTCATTTTTACGCTTATGGGCCAAATTCAGCCCGTGGTTACGATCGGCCCGTTTGTGGTCCGTTAACACGTTGGGCGTTTCATAGCGTCATGAAATACGGCCTATTAACGATGGCCCGTTATGGTCGGCCCCATGAGCGGACGATTCCAACTCTAGCCCGTTACGGCCATAATGCGACTCGTTATTGGCCCATGTTTGGCCAATCGATCATACTACCCGTATAAGGCCCATTGATAATACGGCCCGTAGAAGGCCCATTGTTTCTGCGGCCCGTAGAAGGCCCATTGTTTCTACGGCCCGTGGAAGGCCCACTGTTTATACGGCCCGTAGAAGGCCCATTGTTTCTACGGCCCGTAGGTGCAGTGTCACTACAATAAATATTAGCCCATGGTTATTGTGGCCTAGTTTTAAAAAATAGGTTGTTGCAACCACTAGCAAACCGCAGAAAAAGAACTGCGACCGACTACAAGCAAACAAATAAACAAGACAACAAGGAAATAAATAAGCAAGCAACTTACACTAGGCTATCACGGCTATTACATATTACATCCACTTTGGGCATCAAAGTTCGCCACCGGTGCAAATAAAGGAACACAGCATCATATAATAGCCGCTGACAAAACAAGTCCGTAACTCGAAAACCACTTGAAGAGCTCAAGAAACAATATCACAGGTACCCATAATGCTGGCAAGATGCTTAGCAAGCTTATTAACGTTCTCTTGTTTGGCGCTTAAGTCCTCCAGCGCCTGCTGTTGCACCAGAAAGTATGCATCTAAATTCTGCGGGGACTTCCTCAGTCCTTCAGCTTCCTGTCGCATAACATCTGATCGATGTCTTTCAACTTGAAGTTGAGACTCAAGAAGCCGAACTGATTCAGGCAGCGAGTTCGAAGAGTTGGTGCCAGCAGTAGTAGCCAGTAACTCGAACACTACATCAAGACATGACTTTGGGGTTGTCTCAGTGTCTTCAATATAGTTTTTATCAGCTTTCTTGGAGACCAACAGGGATGTCTCACTATCTTGAACCTTATCTGCATTACTTCCTTTACCATTGCATAACAGGTACTCTTCTCCAATATTTTATCCGCATTCTAAAAGGAAATAAACAAACACATCTCAGGTTTACAATGTAGTATATGAAACTCATTTTGGTAAACCAGTTCGGTAGTAAGGTGGACGGGATAACGACATGAAACAAACATATATCTATGTAGTATGGTCCTTTGTATGGTCTATATCGTTCTAGTTTATGTTGCCAAATCAAGATAGATCTGATTTGAATCATATCTATTTAAGACAAAGCAGCATAGACAGAATATAAGTGTGGGAAACTACACAGCAATAACAACACTTGTAATGTGCATGGCATGAGAACATAATTGTTTATTCAATTGAAACTGAAATCAACATAGAGCAAGTTACAACGACAAACAGCCAAACACGTTGAAGAAAGCAGGTTTAAAACATACTGTTGCGCCATTGGAGTTTCAATTGCATCCTTCAAATTTGAAATTGGTTGGTATCGATAAATACGGTGATGCAAGAGCAAAGTAGTATGAACCATAGGTACAGAACCTGACACGAGAACAATTCTTCTTACGCTTTAAGCGTTGACTTGAGTTCGGAGTGGTGGTCCTCGTGATTTGGGAACTGCGGTTGCCTTACTAACTGCTCGTGTTTGGGTGCTCTGTGGTGGAGACGGTGTTGTGTCAACGGGAACTGGGTGTCTATCTGCTGGGTTTGGGGTTAGAAGGGGTGTAGCTGGTTCTCTGTTGTGACACTCCAAAAATTTTCCTTTGGTTTCTTCAAAATTTTGTTGGATTTGAAGGAGGTCTCCAAAACCCTTCCAAAAATCTCTCTCAAAGCTTTTTCCCTAGCAAATATTTTATTTTTTGCATCTCCTTCAACTCTAGTGTTTGGTTTTAAATTTTCTTCTGATTTCCCTCTTCTCAAAATTTCAAGAAAGATCTTTGGAGTTTATTTTTCTTTCAAAAGGAAACTCTAGGAATTTTTCATCCTCTCCCATATTTGAAACCATTCATGATTCTTCCATGCACCACATGGTAAAACCTTCCCAAAAATCTCTTCTTCCACTTTGGTACAACTCAAACACTCTGTCCAAACTAGTAAAATCCATTTTTTGATTTTATTCCAATTATTCTCTTCCCAAAAATAATTCTGTCTTTTCTTTTGAGCCTAGGTGATTTGCAAAGCAAGTACCCTAATGCTTTTGATTTTTGACCTCTACTCCACACCCCTGGATAGTCCTTGGTATCCACAACCCAGAACCATCTTGATCCACTCTTCTTCTTTTCAAATATTTCAAATTTCACTCACTTTGCAAGTTTGGACCAGATTTGCCAAATTTGGTGAAATTCATATCTACACTTCTCCAAAAATTCCACCAAAATTCAGGCAACCTCTAGTTGCAATGAGAGACCACTCCACCAAAAATCAGCTCAAGGAAAAATCCTGGATACCAGAATCATTTTGTCGAACACCGGCATGCACTATTACATTCACTTTCGGAAAGTTCAAGTTCGATGTCGATCTCCGTCGATAACTTCAACACGAGTCCACAGTGCCCTTTGGCACGTTGCTCGCAGCCTGGCCTGCTTGTCCGAAGCTCCACACGCCGCTGGCACGTTCTCGGCGTTAGGCGCTTCAGCCCGCCTAACGGCGCTGCGTGCTTCTTGGCGGCTGCACCTCCGTAACGGCGACAGGAGGCAAAAGCTGGCCTTAAAGCCGTTCGGCGCCGCTTAAGCGTCTGGTGGCTCCGCGTGGCCACCTCCTTGCCGGCAAGACGCATGCGGCACCGTCGCCGTGGCTTGGCACGCTGAAGCGCTCTCTGCCGCCGACGGGCCGTGTGGCCGTTCCGTCGAGGGCAAGCCGTAAACCTTTCCCCGTGCTGAGCTGGACCCTAAAATGCCACCACTACTCCACCTAGGCGATGCTCAAGTCCCTAAGCCGACCGTCCAGCCACAGGGCCGCCGTAATCAACTCGCCGGACTTATCCGTTCACGGCAACCGACTCGGGCCGGCTATATATAGCACCCCCGAGCCTGCTCTCGCCCCCGCACGACTCCATCACCTCACCAGACCCCGCCTAGCCACTGGAGGGGCCTCGAGGGGCCTTTCTTCCACGACTCCGGCCACCTCCGTCCGCCTCGGGCTCCGGCATCGTTCTCTCCGGTGAGAACTCCTCCGCCGCCCTACTTTCGCCCGTAGCCTCGTACCACCTCTAGTAGGATAAACCCCACCTCAATTTTGGCCCCGCAGCTCTCTCCGGCGAGATCCACGACCGTCCGAACCGCCGTCCGCCGGAGCAAGCGTCACCATCGACGTGGTACTCGCCGACGACCACTCCCACCTTCCACAGACGCGGAAGGACGTGCTAATCACGAAGGTACCGGCCGATCACTCTGCCTCGCCGTGGATCGCCGCCGGCGATCACCGCACCTCTTGGGCGCCGTCGCGCCCTGTTTCCTTCTTTTAAATTTTCAAACCCGACAGGTGGAGCCCGCCTGTCAGCCTCTCAGTCATTTCTTTTAAACGAAACGTTATCTGGACTTTTCCGCACAACCCCCTGGAAGTTTTCTGTTTAATTACAAATGAGTCCTTGGGCTAAAACCCTTATAACTTTTTAACAGAAAGGAATTTTTGACTGATTCTTTCTCTGTCCTCTTTCAAATTTTGTCTAGTTTTTTATAAGATTTATTTTAAAAATATTTGGAGTAATTTTTGTGCACCTCACAGTATTTACGTTAGCACGTGTATTTTGTGTACTGTAGATACCGAAGGAGGTGACGGGACCGTGAACTTCGCCGAACTAGACCCCGACTACTCCGAACCAGGCAAGCAAAGTTTGAACTTTTGATATGATGAGTGTCTGGGCATGTTTGCATTATCTTTGTATCATGGCACGTTCATGAGCATTTTCGATGATAGTTTATCTCGTGAGCATTGAGGCAAATGAGCTCGGTAAATCCGTGAGTTTACGGAAACTTGTTGCATGGCCATGAGTTGGCATGAGTATGGGTAAGATGGCAGTGTTGTAGCATGCCAGGCTTATGCCATATCGTTGGCTGATGTCAACATCGTCAGTCGATCTCCGTCCGTCTTCCCTTAGTACTACCACCTGTTTCCGCAAGGGAATACGGCCTAGTAGGTTGCAAACCACTTCCTGGTACACACCAAATCGAGAGGTCGGGATGAAGGTTCCATGGCCCTGGATTAAAGCCTTTCATCCGGTCAGGGGGCATGGGTGTTTCCGGTTGGGACCGAGAGGGGGGCACCCCTTAGAGCGCGCGTATATAAATTTGATCCCATGCTATTCAAGATTGTGATCTCCCCGTCTCAAAGTTTTTCTTAAACGCTGTCTAGGGTGATTCCTGGAAATGTGAGGTATGATGGGTGTGTACTAGCTAGTTGTGTTTCCTCTGAAATACCGTAAACGGAACTAGTCCTTCGTGACTACGGAAATCCGTTGGCTGTGGAAAATTTTGGTACAAACTACGAGAGTCAAAATTCTTGAACTCATCTTATTCATGTCCAAGTACTGTGATCATCTCATCTTGTCAGCGTCGACCTCGATGTGAGAAACTCCCGAGGACCATTTGAGTATTAAATGTCTACTTTCCTGTGAACGGACTAACCCGCTTATTGTCTTGTGATGAATATTTTCCGTGAGCTCTATATCTTGTCAGTTATGAATAATGAATTATAAGCCCTTTCTGCGATGTCGCTCAGACGTCCGACTGCGGCATTGTTGTTATTTATTTTCAATATAAGCCCTTTCTGTGATGTCGCTCAGACGTCCGACTGCGGCATTGTTGTTATTTATTTTCAATATAAGCCCTTTCTGCGATGTCGCTCAGACGTCCGACTGCGGCATTGTTGTTATTTATTTTCATTATAAGCCCTTTCCGCGATGTCGCCCAGACGTCCGACTGCGGCATTGTTGTTATTTATTTTCATTATAAGCCCTTTACGTGATGTCGCCCGACGTCCATTGCAACACGCATGTATTTTTATTTCAATATAAGCCCTTTATGAGGTGTCGCCCGACGCCTCGAAGCGTGGCATGTTTTACTTATTTTCACCCCTTCGAGGTGTCCTTTCAGACACTCGATCGGTTTTGAGTTTATCTTTCTTTGGGTTTTCGAGCGGACTACCGCCGACTCCCTTCTTATTTTATTTTCGCTATACTGATTTATTTGAGCATTGTTAAAGATTAATCATGACTCATTCATGCATTCATTTGTTATATCTTTTGTCCGAACTGTCTTGCGAGTACTTTCAAAGTACTCACCTGGCTTGTTGATTTGGCGGAATCTTGTGAAGGCAATCTTATGGATGAAGAATTTGATAGCGAGTCCGACGCCTAGAGGAATCCCAGTCAGTCTCGTGCGACTCCTGGATTAGTCAATGTGATATATCCGCTTCCGCTACCCAAATAAATTCATCGAGCCTCACCTCGGCCTTTCGATGAGCCGCCCGATCTGATAGACTTATTAGCCACCCATTGTGTTATTCCACCAACCACTCATATCTCGAGTCAGTAGTATTTCCACCCTACACCTTTGAGTCATATCCGCCACTATGTTTAATTATCGGCATGTTTGTAATAATTGGTTGGGCATCTTCAGCCCGGCCCCTGTAATATTGTAATGCTACTGGCTTATTGTATCAAAGTTTTGTCTACCGGTATGAAGGATTTTCCTCATATTGGTCTTCATAGGTCGGTTGTTCAATAAATATTTTTATTGAAAACCGGTCGTGACAAGCTTCGTACGAGCTAGGCTGGTATAAGGAAGCCACTAGGTGCGACCGCTAATCGGTTATTAGCATAATAGAGCTATTTTATTTTTTTCACAAATGTAGACAATTTCTGACAGTCAGCATAAATTTATGATTTGACTACTCAGGACTTTTGTCTACTTTTGTAGATGGCTGGCAACGATTGCGAGTCGCAAATTTTCGCCAACATGCCCGATGGGTTCGTCAAGCTTCTCTCCTTCATCGTCCAAGTCGCGATGGGGCGGATGTGCGCCCGATCTTCTCTCTTTCTCGGCACAAGGTCAACGACCGTCTGACCATGCACCAAGCAGCGGTGGAATTCAAGAGAGGGCGAGTTGAGCGCTACCGGTTTGTGGGGAGAGCCATGCCTGAGAGAAGCATGCGCTTCTGAGATGGCAGCCCGTGAGGCGATAGCTCGTCTGAGGATATCCTTCCTTCGATGAAGACTCGTCGCTACCGCTACCTGCCATGCCACGTGCCATACACCTGCCACTCTGGCGTTCTCTTGCCCCAGAGGAGAAGCGGGACGAAGCTTTTGAGATGCTCGCCGAGTATCTCCGAGCTTTGGAGGCAGCCTTGAAAACACAGTGGGCGACTTTGTAGCTGCCCGCATGGACTCAGTCCATGGCTGTGCCGCCAAAAGGAGGGAGCTCCTGCGCGCCGCACCGCCACTGACTTTCGTCTCGTCATCGGCTTCGTTTACTCATGATGCCCGCACCGCTACTCGTCGCCTGCCTACCACGGAGGAGTTCAACCATGTCATTGCACCTACTCCGGTTCGTTCTGCACCACCCCTCATGCCCGCTCAGATTCGAGTTGTCCCCAAGACAGGCACCGGCTCCACCAACTCCATGGCGCCCTCGCGTCTGGAGCCTATCTCCGAAGAGGAGGTTGAGTCCCCAGCCCATCTACGCCTCACCACAGGCAGGCCAAGGGAAATCCTTACCATCTCCGACTAAGCACGCTTAGCCGCCTTGCGATGTACCGACTTGTTTGATATGTTTATATGTAAATAGGCTGTGAGAAGTAGTTTGTTTGCGCATCATGTAGGGTCTGGAGAAGTGCACTAGACTAAATAACATGTCAGGATTTATGTACGCATATCATGAGTGATGTATTGTATAATTACTGCTTGCGTGTAAGTTATGTAATGAACAGTCCTTCTCCGTGCGCAAACGTATTTCCTCTTGAAAAATCTTGGAGCATTTGCAACTTTTTGCATCCTCTTGAATTTATTGATTTTTGCGGCTCAATTTCTTTTCTTATGAGTGTTTCAAAATATATCCCCAGAGTAAACTATGTCTCGTCCTTGGACGCGCTCCATGCCAACTCCGTCAGAGGAAAATTATGGCACACCCCAGTGCAACAATTTCACACAGGGATGCAGACAAGTCGGCGGAGACGGTGAAACGGCACTTTCCCAAATGTGCCGTCTTTATGAACAAAGTCAGCAGCAACATCGTGGAATCTTGAACCAAGTCATCAATATGGGAAATCACCGTGGCGATGTCGTGAGCAATCAAAATTATCTCGAGCTACAGAAGACACGTCCCCAAACATTTTCTCACATGACAAACCTCTTGAAGCCGAGGACTGGCTTGAGACATGGAGAGAAAATTAATTATCGCCGATGTTCAGACCTTGAGAAAGTGCTTTATGCTCCGCACTATCTCACTTTGGAGCAGCCGCATCGTGGTGGGAAAATTTCCTACACATGCACCCCAACGAAAATAATATATCATGGGAGGAATTTAAAGAAGGTTTTCGTGGGGCACATATTCCTAAGAGTCTGATGAAGATCAAAAGAGAGAATTTGATGACCTCAAGCAAAGGACAATGATAGCGGTGTCGAGAATACAACAGTCAGTTTACCCTCTTTGTCTTGCTACGCCTAACGAGGAGCGTATGTCGAAAACAAAAAGATGGAGAAATTCCTAGACGATTCGGCGCCCGCACTTAAATGCCAATTGGTCGTACACACATTTCCAGATTTTAAGACGCTGGTGGATAAGGCCATTACCTTGGAAAATGAGAGACGTAACTTAGAAGATTTCCATAAGCGGAAGAGGGACCAGACTAAACACACCCGCAACCACCGCTGCAGGACAGATTTTCAGAAAAACTGGACACCCAAACCCACGACAAGCGTCTCACGCCCAATCAAGAATTTCCACGCAAGGGACAAGGAGTTCACATATCGCCCAGGCGTTACCTGTTATGCTTGTGGAGAAGAAGGGCACTATGCCAAGTAGTGCCCCAAGCCAAGGAACTCGACCCCGAAGCCGAACAACGGAAGCAATAATTCGGCGCGAAAGCGCAACAATTTCAACCCAAATAACAACCACAGGAAGGGTCATCTCAACCACGTGACCAAAGAGGAAGCACAAAATGCCCCAGATATAGTACTCGGTACGTTTCCTGTCAACACAATACCTGCCATGGTTTTGTTTGATTCTGGAGCTTCTCACTCATTCGTTTCGAAAAGTTTTGCTTTGCAAAATAATTTTTCGATGCTTCACTTGGGAAAATCTATGATCGTCAAGTCCCCTGGAATTAAGCAAGTTACCTAGAATTATTGCCAGGGTGTGGTTATCGAGTTTGAAGGGTTGAAGTTTCACGCAAATCTGATCGTATTGGAAAATAAAGAACTGGATGTCATCTTAGGGATGGATTGGTTAACCACCAACAAAGGTTTTATTGACCGCTTCAACAGGACCGTAAGTCTCACCCATCACCAAGGGAAGACCATAAAGGTTTCAGCCAAGGAAAGAAAATATCCCGGCAACCGAGATTGAATAAGGTGGATATTTCTGAATTGAGCAAGGTTTCAGTAGTGTGTGAATTTCCAGATGTGTTTCCCGAAGAACTACCAGGCATGCCACCAGATCGAGAGATAGAATTCAGCATTGAGCTAGCACCCGGAACAGCTCCCATATACAAGAAACCGTACATAATGGCACCATCCGAATTGGTAGAACTGAAGATGCAAATAAAGGAATTATTGGAAAAAGGGTACATTCGAGCCAGTTCCTCACCTTGGGGTTCACCAATTTTGTTTGCCAAAAAGAAGGATGGAACACTGAGATTGTGCATAGACTATCGAGCGCTAAACATGGTCACAATCAAGAACAAATATCCGATGCCACGAATAAATGATTTATTCGATCAACTCGCTAAGGCCAAGGTGTTCTCAAAGATTGACTTGAGATCGGGATACCATCAACTGAAAGTGCGAACCGAAGATATTCCCAAGACCGCTTTCACCTCTAGATACGGATTGTATGAGTTCAACGTAATGCCATTCGGACTAACAAACGCCCCCGCATATTTTTTTCACCTCATGAACAAAGTATTCATGAAGTTTATGGATAAGTTTGTTGTGGTATTTATCGATGATATTACGGTATACTCCAAAACACCGGAAGAGCATGCTGAACATCTCCGGATTGTACTAGGAGAACTCAGGAAACATCGGTTGTACGCTAAATTCAGCAAGTGTGAATTTTGGCTAAAGCAAGTAGGTTTTCCGGGCCACGCGTCTTGACTCAAGAAGGTATCGCCAGAGACCTAGGAAAAAGGTCAAGGCCGTGCTTGGCTGGAAGCCACCGGCCAGCGTGTGGATGTACAAAGTTTCTTGGGAATGGCAGGATACTACGGAGATTTATTGAAGGATTCTCCACCATAGCAAAGCCAATGACGCTTGCTTAAGAAAGACAGGGAAGTTTGAATGGACGGAAGCCTGCGAGAAAAGTATCCAAGAACTAAAGAGGAAAGCGACGACAAAGACCAAAGATTAATTGTGCGGATATACACAAAAATTTTGAGGTATTTTGTGACGCATCTCGAAAGGGCCTCGGGTGCGTATTAATGCAAGAAGGCAAGGTTGTCGCATATGTTTCGAGACAACCATAAGCATGAGGAAAATTACCCTACCCATGACACGGAATTAGCGTGATTATTCATGCACTAAAGGAATGGCGACACCTTTTACTTGGTAATCGTTGTGAAATATACACGGACCACAAGAGCCTCAAGTATATTTTCACACAACCAGAACTAAATTTACGGCAGCGACGCTGGTTGGAATTAGTGAAGGATTATGATGTTGGGATCCACTACCACCCGGGCAAGGCAAATGTTGTAGCAGATGCTCTGAGCCGGAACCCCAGTCCGGACAACGACGGCATGTCAGACCTAAGACCTAAATTCCAGCAGGAATTCGCAAAGCTCAACCTGATGATGGTCACCGAAGGCAGTGTGTCAAACTTAGAAGTACAGCCTACCCTGATAGAGAAGGTTAAAGAGGCTCAACGTGGACACCCCAAAGATTGAAGGCATAAAAGCGGAAGATAAAGTTGGGCAAGGCCTCGAATTCATTATTGATGAGCAAGGAATATTGTGAATGCGGGAATAGGCTTTGCGTACCAAATATCCATGACCTTAAACAGCAAATCCTGGCTGAAGGCCACACCGCTCCATATTCAATCCATCACGGAGGAACAAAATGTATAAAGATGTTCAGGAAATATTTTGGTGGCATGGTATAAAAAGAGACATAGCCACGTTTATTGCATGTTGCGACTCTTGTCAACGCATCAAGGCCGAGCACCAGAAACCGGCCGGGCTATTGCAACCGAATAAGATACCCGAATGGAAATGGGACGAGATTGGAATGGATTTTATTGTTGGACTACCTCGGTCGCGACACGGACATGATGCCATACGGGTAATCACAGATAGACTGACTAAAGTAGCTCACTTCATCCCTGTGAAGACAACACACACCACTCAGAAGCTTGCTAGGCTCTACCACTCCCGTATCGTTTGCCTACATGGAGTCCCAAAGAAAATAATCTCGGACAGAGGCACTCAATTCGTCTCGGTTTTGGGATCACTTACAACAAGCCTGGGAACTCAGGCTGGCATTCGATACCGCACACCACCCCCAGACGGATGGGCGGTGGCGAGTAAACCAGATTCTAGAAGATATGCTTTGAGAGCATGTGTCCTCACCTATGGGACCAGCTTGGGAGGAGAGCTTACCATACACAGACCGCATATAACAACAGCTATCGATCCACCACTGCAAATGGCACCATTTGAAGCTCAGACAGACGAAGATGTCGTACCCGCTAAATTGGTCGGAACCGGAGAGCAGGTCATATCTTCGCCCAGACCTGCTCAAAGAGGTCAAGATAAAGTCAAGGTAATTAAGGACCGACTCAAGACAGCCCAAAGTCGACAAAAGAGTTATTACGATCGGAAGCATCGTGGAGTCCATTTTGAACCGGTGAATTTGTGTACCTACGAGTATCACCCATGAGAGGCCTGCACCGATTCAAGATTAAAGGGAAGCTAGCACCAAGATTCATCGGACCATTCTGCATAGTAGCACGAACAGGCACGGTGGCCTACCAGCTAGACTTACAGAAGAATTATCCGACATCCACGACGTATTTCACGTCTCCCAATTGAGGAAGTGCGTAAGAAACCCAGAGAAACAAGTACCCCATAAAAACATTGACGTGCAACCAGACCTTACATATCGGGAGCATCCGATAAAAATCTTGGAAGAGTCAGAAAGGAGAACCCGACAGAAAACCACCAAGTTCTTCAAAGTCCAGTGGAGCAACCACACCGAAAGTGAAGCCACTTGGGAAAGAGAGGATTTCCTTCGAACAGAGCACCCACAATTATTTGAGGATCAACTGGAATCTCGGGGACGAGATTTTTCCTAAGGGGGTAGGTGTTGTGACACAACAAAATTTTCCTTTGGTTTCTTCAAAATTTTGTTGGATTTGAAGGAGGTCTCCAAAACCCTTCCAAAAATCTCTCTCAAAGCTTTTTCCCTTTAGCAAATATTTTATTTTTTGCATCTCCTTCAACTCTAGTGTTTGGTTTTAAATTTTCTTCTGATTGCCCTCTTCTCAAAATTTCAAGAAAGATCTTTGGAGTTTATTTTTCTTTCAAAAGGAAACTCCAGGAATTTTTCATCCTCTCCCATATTTGAAACCATTCATGATTCTTCCATGCACCACATGGTAAAACCTTCCCAAAAATCTCTTCTTCCACTTTGGTACAACTCAAACACTCTGTCCAAACTAGTAAAATCCATTTTTGGATTTTATTCCAATTATTCTCTTCCCAAAAATAATTCTGTCTTTTCTTTTGAGCCTAGGTGATTTGCAAAGCAAGTGCCCTAATGCTTTTGATTTTTGACCTCAACTCCACACCCCTGGATAGTCCTTGGTATCCACAACCCAAAACCATCTTGATCCACTCTTCTTCTTTTCAAATATTTCAAATTTCACTCACTGCAAGTTTGGACCAGATTTGCCAAATTTGGTGAAATTCATATCTACACTTCTCCAAAAATTCCACCAAAATTCAGGCAACCTCTAGTTGCAATGAGAGACCACTCCACCAAAAATCAGCTCAAGGAAAAATCCCTGGATACCAGAATCATTTTGTCGAACACCTGGCATGCACTGTTCTATTCACTTTCAGAAAGTTGGAAGTTCGATGTCGATCTCCGTCGATAACCGATCCACGAGTCCACGATGCCCTTGGCACGTTGCTCGCAACCTGGCCTGCTTGTCCGAAGCTCCACACGCGCTTTGCACGTTCTCGGCGTTGAGGCGCTCACAGCACTGGCGGCGTGCTTCTTGCGGCTGCACCTCAGAACGGGCGGGGAGGCAAAAGCTGCGGCGCATAAAGCCGTTCGGCGTCGCAAGCGCCCTGGTGGCTCCGCATGGCCACCTCCTTGCCGGCGACGCATGCGGCACCATCGCCCGTGGCACGCGCAGCGAAGGCGCTCTCTGCCGCCGACGGGCCGTGCGGCCGTTCCGTCGAGGGCAAGCCGTAAACCTTTCACCCGTGCTGAGCTGGACCCAAAAATGGCACCACTACTCCACCTAGGTGATGCTCAAGTCCCTAAGCCGACCGTCCAGCCACAGCGCCGCCGTAATCAACTCGTCGGACTTATCCGTTCACGGCAACCGACTCGGGCTGGCTATATATAGCACCCCCGAGCCTGCTCTCGCCCCCGCACGACTCCATCACCTCACCAGACCCCGCCTAGCCACTGGAGGGGCCTCGAGGGGCCTTTCTTCCTCGACTCTGGCCACCTCCGTCCGCCTCGAGCTCCGGCATCATTCTCTCCGGTGTGAACTCCGCCGCCCTACTTTCGCCCGTAGCCTCGTACCACCTCTAGTAGGATAAACCCCACCTCAATTTTGGCCCCGCAGCTCTCTCCGGCGAGATCCACGATCGTCTGAACCGCCGTCCGCCGGAGCAAGCGTCGCCGTTGACGAGGTACTAGCCGGCGACCACTCCCACCTTCCACAGGCGGAAGGGCGTGCTGATCACGAAGGTACCGTCCGATCACTCTGCCTCGCCGTGGATCGCCGCGGCGACCACCGCACCTCTCGAGCGCCCGTCGCGCCCTATTTCCCTCTTTTAAATTTTCAAACCCGACAGGTGGAGCCCGCTGTCAGCCTCTCGATCATTTCTTTTAAGCGAAACGTTATCTGGACTTTTCCATGAGAACCCCACAGAAGTTTTACATTTCATTACAGATGAGTCCTTAGGCTAAAACCCTTATAACTTTTTAACAGAAAGGAATTTTTGATTGATTATTTTTCTGTCCTCTTTAAAATTTTGTCTAGTATTTTATCAGATTTACTTGAAAAATATTTGGAGTAATTTTTGTGCACCTCACAGTATTTACGTTAGCGCGTGTATTTTGTGTACCGTAGATACCGAAGGAGGTGATGGGACCGTGAACTTCGCCGAACTAGACCCCGACTACTCCGAACCAGGCAAGCAAAGTTTGAAATTTTGATATGATGAGTGTCTGGGCATGTTTGCATTATCTTTGTATCATGGCACGTTCATGAGCATTTTCGATGATAGTTTATCTCGTGAGCATTGAGGCAAATGAGCTCGGTAAATCCGTGAGTTGCTGGAAACTTGTTGCATGGCCATGAGTTGGCATGAGTATGGGTAAGATGGCAGTGTTGTAGCATGCCAGGCTTATGCCATATCGTTGGCCCAGTGTCAACATAAATCGGTCAGTCTCCCGTCCGTCTTCCCTTCCGTACTACCACCTGTTTCCCGCAAGGGATACGGCCTAGTAGGTTGCAAACCACTTCCTGGTACACACCAAATCGAGAGGCCGGGATGAAGGTTCCATGGCCCTGGATTAAAGCCTTTCATCCGTCAGGGGCATGGGTGTTTCGGTTGGGACCAAGAGGGGGCACCCCTTTAGAGCGCCAGCGATATAAATTTGATCCCATGCTATTCGAGATTGTGATCTCCCCGTCTCAAAGTTTTTCTTAAACGCTGTCTAGGGTGATTCCTGGCAACATGAGGTATGATGGGTGTGTACTAGCTAGTTGTGTTTCCTTTGAAATGCCGTAAACGGAACTAGTCCTTCGTGACTACGAAAATCCGTTGGCTGTGGAAAATTTTGGTACAAACTCTGCAGAGTCAAAATTCTTGAACTCATCTTATTCATGTCCAAGTACTGTGATCATCTCATCTTGTCAAGCGTCAGTCTCAGTGACAGAAACTCCCGAGAACCATTTGAGTATTAAATGTGTACTTTCCTGTGAACGGACTAACCCGCTTATTGTCTTGTGATGAATATTTTCCGTGAGCTCTATATCTTGTCAGTTATGAATAATGAATTATAAGCCCTTTCTGCGATGTCGATCAGACGTCCGACTGCGGCATTGTTGTTATTTATTTTCAATATAAGCCCTTTCTGCGATGTCGCTCAGACGTCTGATTGCGGCATTGTTGTTATTTATTTTCATTATAAGCCCTTTCCGTGATGTCGCCCAGACGTCCGACTGCGGCATTGTTGTTATTTATTTTCATTATAAGCCCTTTCTGTGATGTCGCTCCGACGTCCGACTGCGGCACGCATGTATTTTTATTTCAATATAAGCCCTTTATGAGGTGTCGCCCAGACGCCCGACTGTGGCATGTTTTACTTATTTTCACCCCTTCGAGGCGTCCTTTCAGACACTCGATCGGTTTTGAGTTTATCTTTCTTTGGGTTTTCGAGCAGACTATCGCCGACTCCCTTCTTATTTTATTTTCGCTATACTGATTGATTTGAGCATTGTTAAAGATTAATCATGACTCATTCATGCATTCATTTGTTATATCTTTTGTCCGAACTGTCTTGCGAGTACTTTCAAAGTACTCACCTGGCTTGTTGATTTGGCGGATGTTGTGAAAGGCGATCTTATGGATGAAGAATTTGATAGCGAGTCCGGCGCCTAGAGGAATCAGTCGGTCTCGTGCGACCCTGGATTAGTCAATGTGATATATCCTCTTCACATACCCAAATAAATTAATCGATCCTCACCTCGGCCTTTCGATGAGCCGCCCGATGCGATGAGACTTATTAGCCACCCGCTGTTATTCCACCAACCACTCATATCTCGAGTCAGTAGTATTTCCACCCTACACCTTTGAGTCATATCCGCCACTATGTTTAATTGTCGGCGTGTTTGTAATAATTGGTTGGGCATCTTCAGTCCGGCCCCTGTAATATTGTAATGCTACTGGCTTATTGTATCAAAGTTTTGTCTACCGGTATGAAGGATTTTCCTCATATTGGTCTTCATAGGTCGGTTGTTCAATAAATATTTTTATTGAAAAACCGGTCGTGACATCTGTCCAACTGGGTAGGGGTACAATCTGCATGAGTGTGGGTTATGTGTGGTGGGGCTGATTCTTGGGCAAGTACAACCGTGGTTCTATATGCATCGACACGTAGCACGATCTTTTCTGAAGACCGTGTTTTTACTCCCACAGATACTGCCATCGCTCCCTCCAATTGAAATGGTTGATAAACAAGAAAAGTAATTGAATGTCTGAGACATTGTAAGATAGACAGGTGCAATGGATAGTAGGGAAGAAAACAGGGCATGAAATAATTTACATTTATGTTGTCTAAGCAAACAGAGTAGCAGGACATAATTTCACATATATGATGGCTAATTAAACAGGATAGCATGACACAATTTCACATGTATGATGGCTAACTAAACAGGATAGAATGGCATACTTCAAAATATGATGACTATGTAAACAGGATGACATGATATAACTATACGATGTGTCTATTAAAGTGGTTGGCATGCCATAAATCACAAACATGCCGTCGATGGAAACATGATGGCATGATATAATTCTCGGATAGAATGACATAATTTAAAATATTATGACTATGTAAACAGGATGAGAAGATATAACTATATTATGTCTTTAGAAAATGGGTTGGCATGCCATAATTCAGATACATGATGTCTATGTAAACATCATGGCATGACATAATTCAAATATATGATTTATATACTAAGGAAGTGAGAAAAGGGCAATTGCATATATGATGTGTCAACTAAGGAGATGGCATTCAATATTGTGTATATGATGTAAAAAATAAGCATTGCAATACAACATACGCATTATATGAGTAATATAACCCTGCCAAGTTTGAGCATACACCTCAAGGGATAATAGGACTGGTCATACGCCTCTGAATCCTCCTCACGAAGAGCTATCTGTAACCAGCAAGATATCTGCTTGATGAGTAGCATTGTCTGCTCACGAAGACCTTGTTTTCACTCCAGATTTCTCCATCACCAATTCAAATGGCTGATGCACAGGAAGAAGCAGTTGAATATACAAACATTGTCGACAAAAGCAATGAGAAATACAAAAAAAAGGACGGCATGATATAATTCACATATATGACGCTTGCCTAAACAGCATGGCATTGCATAATTCACATACATAATGCCTTGCAACGAGATAGCATTGCATAATTCACATATATAATGTCTTGCAACAAAATGGCATTGCATAATTCACATATATGGTAATTAGTGTCGGCGTTAGGGCAGGGGTCCCAGACTTGCACACTGCTGCTGTGGCGTGGCTCAAAGGAGGCCAGGGACAGCCCATCTTCATCAGCATAGCTCAAGACCTCGCGAGGCCAAGCCTCATGAGGCGGGACGACAAGGAGCTTCCTCGAGCACGGCCTCGTCAGGCTGGCTCATGAGGAGGCGGAGAGTTCAAAGCACGACCAAAGGGCGCCCGATCAGGCGCCAGCCATGTGATGTCCTCCTTTCCTCTTTCGTGCAAAGGGAGCAAGCGCAGGCGAGAGCATCAAGCAAAGGCATCCATTTCGGTGCAACAAGACCAACACCAGCCCCAACGGCTGGAAGGGAGTCATCATGGAGCCCAAGCAGGTGTCATCACCAGAGCCTTTGGCAGGCGAGGACCAACTTTAGTCAGGATAAGTGTACCCGCTGTTCCCCTTCAAAATGGCCAATTGTTGGCGCCCTTCCCGCTCAATATTTGGGAAGAGGCCCAGGGCCTTCGCCTATAAATAGGAGTAGCCACACTCAGAGCTAGGAGCATCTGGCATCTAATCGGGCACCCGAGATCGAGATCTGAATCCTCATCAAGGAACCAGTAGCTAGAGTGACTGAACACCACCTAGCAGTTCATCGCACCCGCCAAGAACAGACCCTCGCGAGGCTGTTCTTCCTTGTACTGTTCTTCATCAGCCCAAGAGGCAATCCATCACACCACACACTGGAGTAGGGTATTACACCACAATGGTGGCCCAAACCAGTATAAATCTTGTCTCTCTTGTGTTGTTCCGTTAGTAGTTTAGGTCCCAGCGATTCGGAGAGGTGCGAGACGGTGGAAGGTTGGATCACCGCGCGCACCCCAGTGTTCGAACCTCAAGTGTCTGCCGGAACCCGAAATCCGACATTTGGCGCGCCAGGTAGGGGGTCCCCAGACTTGCCTGCCTGCGGCCTGCGGTGTGGCTCAAAGGAGGCCCAGGACAGCCCATCTTCATCAACGCAAGCTCAAGACCCTCGCCAGGTAGGGGTGCGCCGGGGCCTTAGGGCCTTAGCCTATATAAGTAGAGCTAGCCACCATAGAAGAGGCATCTCGCATCTAATCGGCCCCCGGGATGAGATCCGGATCCTCATCAAGAAACCAGTAGCTAGAGCAACTGAACACCACCTAGCAGTTCATCACACGCGCCAAGAACAGACTCTCGCGAGGCTGTTCTTCCTTGTATTGTTCCTCATCAACCCAAGAGGCAATCCACCACACCACACACTGGAGTAGGGTATTACACCACAATGGTGGCCCGAACGATGTAAAATCTCGTGTCTCTTGTGCTGTTCCGTTAGTAGTTTAGGTCCCTGCGATTCGGTGAAGTGCGAGGCGGTGGAAGGTTGGATCTCCGCGCCCAGTGTTCGAACCTCAAGGGTCTGCGGAACCGAAATCCGACATTTGGCGCGCCCGGTAAAGTGCGCGGAATCTGTCTTCGTCGCCTCGTTCTTCCTCGACCACCGCAACCATGTTCGACGCCCGTCCCGCGCCAGCCGCCCTCGCCTCCCATGTCGCCGTGACAGCTCCGTCGTGGCGCCCTTGTCGTTCCACATCACCTGCCGTCAACGCCGCCACCAGCCCGGCGGGGAACGAGCAGCAAGCATCGTCCCAGCACCCGTCCATGAGGCGGGACGGCCGCACCGCCACGCCTTCGCTCACCCCCGCTGGTTCTTCGTCACGCGCGCCCCGCGCGGCCATGGAGGCCCGGGCTACACTCATTGCAGCAAACGAGCTCTGCGCTACCGCCCCGTCGACGACGTCTATGAAGAATGGCTCGACCGAGTCGCCGAGCTCGTCCGCGCTGCAGGAGGCGCCCCCGCGCCGTCCGTCTTGCTGCACCGCACCCCGCCCCGCACGGGCGATGGAGCTCCCGGGGCGCCTCAGCCGCCTCCTCCTCAAGAAGGCGCCCTGGCCCCAAGGTGCACGGCCCCTGGGCGGAACCCGTTCCGCCAGGCGCCGTAGCAACAAGCAGAGCTGTCAAGAAGTTCCTCGCCCACAAGAAGCTGCCCGAGCGCTCCCCGCTCCAGCACGTCAAGACCCTGCGCTGCCCCCAGCCGCGGCGCAGGGAGGCCCACAAGACCAAGCTCTCTGCCGTCCGAGGCCCCCCGCGGCCATGGCGCGGGCTGCCGCGCTTTCACCTCCGAAGGCTGCAGCGTCGCGTAGCCCGCCAAGTTCAAGCCAGACCTGCCTCCTCGCCACTGACGGCATAGCTGACCCTACGGAGTTCCTCCGACTCACGAGCTGGGCATCGAGGCTGCCAACGGGATGAAAAGGTCATGGCAAACTGCTTTCCCATGGCGCTCAGGGCCAGAGCCCTTTTGGCTCCTGAATCTGGCCCCGTGCACGATCTCTTCTGGCCGAGATGCGCACCGCTTCATCGCCAACTTCCAAGGTACTACGCGACCGCCACCGCCGGAGCGACATGCGCCGAATCAAGCAGCAGCCGGAAACCCCGCAAAGTACATCCAGCGCTTCAACAACGCTGCGCCTCAAGATCCCTGTGGTAACGGAGGAGGCCATCATCTCGCCTTCTCCGACGGCGTGCGCGACATCAAGATGAAGGAGGAGCTGGCGATGCATGAAGATCATGCACCTCCTTGAGTTGTTCAACTTGGCGATCAAGGCGCCAGGTGAGGAGGCGCCTCTCCCTCCTCGAGCTGCCGCGGATCCCGAAGAAAAGAAGTCCAAGGCCAAGGACGTGAAGCGCATGGGGGCCACCGTACTCGCGGCCGAACCAGACACCAAGCGAGGCAGAGATCAGCCCGAGTCCTCCAAGGGCAGCCGGTACTGCGTTTACCACGACCTCCACACCCACAACACCAATGAATGCCAAGAGCTCCGGGTCAGACGTCTGAAGGAAGGTCGGCAGACGCCTGAGCGCAGTGACCGGGCTACGGCCGAGGAGGAAGGAATGCAGACGCTGGAAGACCTCGGCTGCGCCAAGGGTGGCGCGACCAACCTCGCGAGGACCGTTGGCAAGACCCACCTCGCGAGGGAGGCTGGAGGATCAGCCTCGCGAGGATCGCCTTGAGGGGAACGCAGAGCCTCCCTCCACGCCGCCGCCGCCAAGGAGAATCGAAGACCGTCATCGGGGCGAGGGGTTGGGGGCTTCCAGAAGCGCGTCGATCGTCTTTGCATCCTGGGCGGAGCTCAAGCCCCACCTCTCAGCGCATCTTCAGCGATTCGCCCGCGAAGTGAATGCAGATCCTCCCCAAGCTCGAGGCCACGCCCTCTCGGTGGTCGGCGTGCGCCATCACGTTCAGCTCGGCGGATCAGCTCAAGTGCGCAGCCACGGCGGAGTTCTCCCGATGCTTTGTTCCCCAATCATCAGCAATGTGCTAGTCACCAAGACCCTCATCGACGGTGGAGCAGGGCTCAATGTCCTGTCCGTGGAGACATTCAACAATCTTCAAGTGCCTTACAGTCAGCTTCAGCCAACCAAGCCTTTCTCCAGAGTCACCGACGGCTCCACGGTCCCGATCGGGCAGGTCCGCCTTCCTGTCACCTTCGGGGCTCGCGAAAACTACCACACCGAGCTCATCGACTTCGACGTCGCCCACATTCGCCTGCCGTGCAACGCCATCCTCGGGTACCCAGCGTTGGCCAAATTCATGGCCGTAACCCACCATGGCTACAACGTCCTCAAGATGCCAGAAGCGGCGGGGCCATCACGGTGCCACGTGAAGAGAGAGATGCGATGTGCTCCACAGGCGAGCCTTTTAGGCCGCGTAGCTAGAAGACCCAGACCACAGGAGCAGGAGGCTTCCCGAGGCCGCACCCATAAAGAAGAAGACATCGACCGCCCGGCTCCTCAAGAGACAGGCCCCTCAGGGCCCGCACCAGGCCAGGGGGAGCCTCCTTCCATCGAGATAGGAAGCGCGCCCGGCGCCCTCCTCGGCAGGGCTCGGGGCTCTCCCTGGAGGGCCGCCGACCTCGCCCGAGATCACGAGGGAGGCGTTTGGGCACCACGCGTGAGGCGTGTTTGCCACACGCTTCCATAGCAAGGAGCAAGGCAAGGAGGGCGAACCCTCGGGAGTTCGTCGGCCAAGGCCATTCAGAGCTACAGGAGTCAAGGGTCATGAGGGGCAGCCGCCGCCGCTGTGGCCCCCCATCCAGCGAGGATGGTGGGCTGCGATCTGCATCGACATACTAGGGCTCAACCGAGCCGGCTGCCTCAAGAGCGCCTGCCCCTTGCGAGTGGGATGTTGCAGGGTCCGCCCCACGCCTACGTCGCATGCCTTATGGCCTGCTAAACGCGGGCAGCTGCGCACTGGCGTCTCATGAGGACCATCCTGGAGGCTCAAGAGGTCGAGCACGCCGCAGACCTGGCGGAGATGGAGATGGCCCACGAGGCCGCCAGGCGCCTCGAGCCTCCCGAGGCCCCTGGGCACGGGGGCTCGTGAGGATCGCTCCCATGATCCACCGAGTCTGCTACACCAACACCCCTTCGTCTCCAACATCACCAGGTGACATCTTTAAGTCTTATTTTCAGCTGGGAGCGCCTTCAGGGCCGCATTATTCCCAGGCCGCGTGGGTCCGTCCCTGCGGCATGTACCCCTTTTATTTCATGTCATTAGCCTATCACATTGGGGCGCCCCTCGGGCTGCATCATCCCCAAGCCGCTCGGGCCTGTCCCCAGCGGCATGTATCCTTCCTACTTTTTCCTTAGGATTATGCTCTCGTTCCACCATGCTTGTTATTTGGTGCCTTTTCACAGGTGGCGGAATCTTGCACGTTAAAGGGGGTGCACGAGCATCGCGACTCAGGGCTCCCACCGGCTCTCCGGCCCTCACCCTCTGGTCTTGTCCATGGCATCGCGACCTGGCTTGCCAGCGACGGCTGAGACCAGCCCGAGAGCCGGGACCCGAGGACGTAGAGTTTCGTCATCTAACCCAGCTTGCGCGTTAAAGGGGGGGTGCCTAAGCATCGCGACTCAGGGCTCCTACCGGCCCTCACCCTCTGGTCTTTTCCATGGCATCGCGACACAGCTTGCCCGGTGACGGTGAGACCAGCCGAGAGCCGGGACCGAGGACGTGAGCACCGACATCCGGCCAAATTTACAGGAACACACTCGAAGATAAGGCCGAGCCAGGCGCAACCCGCCTTGAGGTAGGGCCCGTGAGTCCAGCTGGCTCACGAGTGCCCCAACACACCTCGCGAGGCCTCTCGCGCCTCTCCAAAGCAACTAATGGCAGGACTAACGATCGCAACGTCGAGCTCTTGTTCCTTTTGTGGTGAACCTGCAGGGTCCCTCCAAGGAGCACGAAACGACCTCGCCACGCAATCTCTTGCCGGCCAAGGCACGGACCTAGCGCCGCACCAGGAGGCATTGTCCTGGCCCTCGAGATAAGTCACCCTCCGGACACACTAGTTATCGCAACACCATCCCCACACGCAATGCAACCCCGTGTTAGCAACGTCGCTCTCCTTTCTCACCGAATGATGGCTGCTTGAGCGCCAAGGGGGACCCCCTGAGCATCACGACTCAGAGGCTCTTACCGGACCTCGGGCTGCTCACCTCCTGGCCTTGACCACGGCATCGCGACCTGGCATACCGGCGACGGCTGAAGCCGCCTTGGGACTGGGACCTGTCGGCGTAGAGCATCAAGCCCTCACGAGGTCCGAAAGGAAAAACCTGTGCTAGAACGGAATGAGCATCTCGCACTGCCTCACAATAAGGATCATATTGACAAACGAAGCTGCAAACATCTTACAAGCCCCCGCGGGGTACATTCTTGGCTCCTCGCAGGAACAAAAGACGCGAATCCTTAGGAGTCCTATCTCTGAGGGACCACCACGGCAGACGCCATCATCAGCGATGGGCCACCCGGTCCGGAGCCAATCCCATTCAGATCAGGCGGCGGCGACGACCGACGAGCCCGCCTCGCCCGGAGCCGCAGCTCGGGGCTCAGAGCTGTCGTCGCTCGTCTCCGGCGTCGCGAAGAGCTCGGCGGAGTTGTTGGATCCTCCGGCGCATTCGTCGCCTGAGGAGTTGCCAAGGGAGTGGTCGGTCGGCCTCTGTCTGACCGCAGCAGGGCCACGACCACCTCTCCCGGGGCAGCACTCCAGCCAACGACCCTCCGCGTCGAAGACCTTGAAGGACACCACCGAAGCACCATCATACTCCAGGTGGATCGTGAGGGCGCCCCTCGTCCTGCAGACCCAGGCGACCTCGCCCCCGCCTCGAGTCATGAAGACCTCGCCCGGGGCAACTTCGACCTCTCGCCCGTCGCGAGGGTGCTGCAGAGCCCGGCGTGGTTGCAGCGAGTCCCAGGGGTTCCTTCACCGGACGACGGAGGCGAAGAAAGAAGGAAGAAGAATCCAAGACTTAGGAGGCGTGGCAACGCGAAGCACGAACTCCCGGCAGGAGCCCTCGGCGTGGACTCCAGGGGGGAAGATGCACACCTTCGTGACCCGCCGGCGTCGTCGTCGGCGCCGCTCGTGGCGCCCGGCGCCGCCTCCTTCAGGGCCGCCAACGTGCGCGTACAAGGGAAGAGGAAACTCTGGTGGCGGCCGCTCGCACCAGGCATGTGCGCCTCGGCACGCAGCGCTCTTGCCACGACACGAGGGCAAGCCGCTTCTTTGGGGGGAGCAGGTCAGGGGATCCTCTTGAGGAGCCTTTCCCTTCTCTTCCGTGGAGAACCGGCGGATCGGAGCCATGGCAACAGACGAAAGCGAGGAGGAGGAGAAGCGAAGGATAGATCGGAGGGCGCGCGCCGATCCAGACTTATAGCCGGCGAAGGCCAACCGTCGACCTCCACGATCACCGGCAATCATGACCGACTCTGCATGCAGGGACTTGTCGAATCCGGGTGGTTACCGAGGCATCATGGGGAAGCCGCCACGCCTCGCCCAAGGCCGCAGGCTGTTAGGGCCCGCGACGCTTCGCACTTGCCCTTTCGCCTCTCTGCTCGGCCAAGTTCGGGCGCGCCGTGGGCCGAGGGGCTCTTGTCGGCGTTCGGGAACGGGGTCCCCAGGACTTGCACTGCGGCCTGCGGCGTGGCTCAAAGGAGGCCAGGACAGCCCATCTTCATCAACGCAAGCTCAAGACCCTCGCGAGGGGCCAAGCCTCATGAGGCGGGGCGACAAGGAGCTTCCTCAGGCACGGCCTCGTCAGGCTGGCTCATGAGGAGGCGGAGAGTTCAAGGCAGGGCACCTCGCGAGGTACCCATGAAGCAAGCCATGACGACCATGGGCGCCAGTCGGACGCCAGCCCGCACAGTGTCCTCCTTTCCTCTTTGGTGCAAAGGGAGCAAGCGCAGGCAAGAGCATCAAGCAAAGGCATCCATTTCGGTGCAACAAGACCAAGAGCAGCCCCAACGGCTGGAAGGGAGTCATCGTGGAGCCCAAGCAGGCGTCATCACCAGAGCCTTTGGCAAAGCGAGGACCAACTTTAGTCGGGATAAGTGTACCATTGTTCCCCTTCAAAATGGCCAATTGTTGGCGCCCTTCCCGCTCAATATTTGGGAAGAGGCCCAGGGCCTTCGCCTATAAATAGGAGTAGCCACACTCAGAGCTAGGGGCATCTGGCATCTAATCGGGCACCCGAGATCGAGATCCGAATCCTCATCAAGGAACCAGTAGCTAGAGCGACTGAACACCACCTAGCAGTTCATCGCACCCGCCAAGAACAGACCCTCGCGAGGCTGTTCTTCCTTGTACTGTTCTTCATCAGCCCAAGAGGCAATCCATCACACCACACGCTGGAGTAGGGTATTCCACCACAATGGTGGCCCGAACCAGTATAAATCTTGTGTCTCTTGTGTTGTTTCGTTAGTAGTTTAGGTCCCAGCGATTCGGAGAGGTGCGAGACGGTGGAAGGTTGGATCACCGCGTGCACCCCAGTGTTCGAACCTCAAGGGTCTGCCGGAACCCGAAATCCGACAATTAGACACTAAACAGGTGGCATTCACACAAAGCATGTCTAAACTAAGCAAATGACATAGAAATGCAAGATACCATACGCACGATATGAGTAACATAACCCTGCCAAGTTAGGGCATGCACCTCAGGGGGGAAATATGACTAGTCATCTGTCTACGAATCTCCTCACGAGGAGCTATCGGTAACCAACAAGACATGCGCTTCGTCGAGATAGCATTATACGCTCTGAAGACCTTGTTTCCACTCCAGATTTTTCCATGACCGTGCCGAATGGCTGATGCACAGGAAAATTAATTGAATGTACTAAAATTGTTGACAAATTTAACACATAATAAAAAAATGATGGCATGGTATAATTCACATATAAGATGACTGGCTAACCAGGGTGGCATTGCAAAATTCACATATATGATGCCTGGCTAGACAAGATGGCATTGCATGATTCACATATACGAGAAAGAAACAAAATAGATAGCATTGACACAAAGCATGTCTAAACTAAGCAGATGACATCTTTAATGTATACAGTAAGCAATGCAAGGCACCCTATGCATGATATTACCAACATCAGCATGCCAAGTTAGAGCGAAGACCTCATGGGGTAAATAGGAGTGGTCTTCTGCTTCTGAATCCCCCTCAGAACAGTTATCTTCCTCTTGATTATGATCCGAAATGGGTGGAGGGGATGTCTGCCTTTGCGCCCACCATGGAGCGCCGTCTGCATGAAATTTTATTGCCACGCAAGGCTCGTCTCTGTTGCTCTACATGTTCAGTTCCATTGTGTACAATAAGCGGCATGCATAGGAATAAAACATAGTGAGATTATGTAAGGAGTGCATGCATAAATCCAGTGATGGTAGCAAGCGTGGATAGAACCAAAACCAATGATAGCGAGCGGATAATAGCTTTAGTTAAAATATACAGATAATGGCTCCTTTAATGTTTGTTTGCACCCAACATGAAACTCATAGTAGACACCGGAGATTAACCAGATAGTAGACAAATAGTACTGATTGCTACCCCAATATGTACTCCACAACCATTTAAAAACTCAAGTTTCAAAGATTAGTTTGGACTGACTCGAGTCTAATAGGTGAACACGATTTATAATGTAGCATGTCATCATATTAAGCGGCGCATAACGTGGCGGACACGGAAGAGTGCGACCTCTCTTGCGGACCCGTGTAGTCCTCAAGGTCATCTGCTTCGATTGATGATGGTAATGCGATTATCGTGGCTGCGGCGTGGGGGAAGAAGATCTGAGGCGGCGAAAGACAGTCTGGAGAGCGGATCCCTGCTGTAGTGAACCCTTCCATCGTTGGTGCAGCTGAGCTGGGGTGGAACACAGCACCGCAGGAGCAGGACAAACACACAAGGTTTTCTTTGACACATATCTGTAATAGAAGTAATTGAGTAAGGGCTTGTTTGAATTTGAGGATTCTAACAATGCAGGGATAGGAAAGAGACAGGAATAGGATAGGAATGCACGTGCAAAACAGAGAATTTAAAGACACAGGGTTTCTGCCAATCTGGGTATTTGATTCACAACAATTGGAAGATCACAGGATGCAAAAAAGCATGGTGAGATTAAGTCAAACCACAAGAAAATGTACGGTTATAATGCTATTATGCTACTATCTCTTAGTCTTGTGCTTGATGAATAGGAATATGAAAAGGAGGAGAAGTGGAAATTAGAATTCCTACGGTTTTTCTTTCAAGGAGACACTAAAGGAACAAATCCTACAGTTTTCCTTTGCTCCATTCCTTTGCACCAAATTCATGAAAAGTAGTACCATAGGAAACTTTCCAATTCCTATGTTTTTCATTCACTTTTCCTTTCAAGCCTTTGGCGATTCTAGTAGGCAGGCTTGAGCAAGGAAAATCCTACACTAAAAAATGTTTTTGTGCTACATCTATTACTTTGGACCCGAGGCCATCGCCATACTAGCTCAACTCCGGGCCCATCGACAAATGCACAGCTCAAACACGCATGAGAGATAAATAATGATGGCGTTCAAGAGAGTCCATCACGGATAGCTAAGTTGCCTGGTACCTCGCTGCTTGTCATATAGTAGGATAAAATAATCATATTTCCCGTTACTACGAGTGCTCCGTGAACAATATATATAACATGTAGAGTAAAAAAGAGATGCAACAAGTGTACAACCTCTTTGGCGAAGCCATGTCGATCTCGGCGTGATTGGGTTGGCGGTGAGGATGCTTTGGCTGACTTTCTTTGTCGGAGGAGGGGAAGTAGATCTTAGGCGTCTGGAGATGGAGCAGAGGTACGCTCCGATGTGATGGAGGGTTTAAATCGTTGGAGCAGCTCACGGTGAGTTGTCTGACGCCTTGAGGTTGAAGCAGGACAAGAGAGACAACGAACAACGTTAACCTAAGTGGAATTCTAATAGCATCTCCAATACATGACGTAAAATATATAACCACAAAGTGCTAGATGTAAAATACATCAGCCGCTCATCTCTGAACTTAACTGTCGAAACTGAACTTAACTGTCGAAACTGAACCTAACTGTCGAAATTGAATTTTGTTGTCGAAACTGAACGCACTAGCAAGGTGAGGCTACACGTCGGTCGACTGACTTTTTCATCTCTGGTCAGTCGGTTTTGCAGCCGTTGGATACGAAATCAAGGGCCTGCGGTTCATGTTCAACCTCCACCCCCCTTGAGCCGCCAGCCACCACAGGCCAAACAGCAGCCCCCCGCAGCCCGCGGCCGGCGGTGCACCGCCCCGCCCGCCCCAAAAACACTCCCCACCGCCGGTCCGCCGCCGCCCAGCCATCCCTCTAGCTCCCGTGCGAGCTTTTTTCTCCGGCGATCCCCATGCCACCGCCCGCCAACGCCCGGCGACCACCGCCCCATCCTGAACCCTAAGATAGATAGTGGAGTACCTCTCCGTGAGCCCCCCCTCCCTTCTGGCTGGTTCTTCCTTCACCCCGGCGAGCCCACCCCTTGGAAATCGACTAACCCGAAAGTCGATTCAGTCGACTGAAGTGTAGCCAAATCAGAGCAGCATCGCAAGCAAGAGCAAGAACGAGAGCAGCAGCGTGAGCAAGAGCAATAGCAAGAGCAGACCAGGCAGGGGACCGAGAGCAAGAGCAGAGCAGCAAAGGCGAAGTAGAGGCTGAAGCAGCAGCAGCTCCTCATCGATGTGGACGTCGCCGCCGAGGGAGCGACACCATGGAGGAAGTGGCGGCGGCGCCGTCGTGGATGGAGCCACGCGTCGTGTCGGTTTCGGGACGGCGCCGGCAGCACCGTGAGATCGAATCAAGAAGAAAATGCGGCTGTTAGTGTACAACCTCTTTGGTGGCACCGATTAGACCGCAGCTTCATCCGAGGAAACGGTGATGATGATGCTCTTCTGGTGGTGCAGGTGAAGACAGCGGTGTGGGAATGGAGGTGGCGCGAAAGACGAGGGGAATGTCGGGGCAGCTCCTTGGAGGTGGAGGACGGGTGGATGAATTGGCGGGACGATGAGATCGACGTCGGATCCTCATCTGGTACGGTGGATGAGGGATGTCGAGGTGTTCTTGTGGACGGCGTCGTCGGGGAAGAAGCTCGGTGGGTGGCGGATGGAGCGGTGTGGGGTTTCGTCGCGGGTTTTCGCGGCCATGGTGTCTGAATGGGTGGGCGGATGGGATGGCGGTGGGGAACCATGGCTTAGAGACGCGCGCTTGTCGAAATGTGGGGTAAGTTGAAAGTACCCCCACCGATTTGAGGCAGTTCTTTTCGGTTCAGGGGTACCACGGGCATTTCGCGTGTCGAGTTTTCACAGGAGGTGGGAGTTTTCGCAGCGTTGTAATTTCGGAATAGCAAGGCGCGGGTTGAGATGGAGGGAGTTGTCGGAGCACAACGAGACAAAGATAGATCTTAAATATTTCGGGCTAACAAGGCGCGGGTTGAAGAGGCAGGAGTTTCGCAGCACGATAGACAGAGACGCTAGCTTCAATTTTCGGCATAACAAGGTGCGGCTTGAAATTTCGGAAGAACAAGCTTAACGTGTACCCAAAAAAAGACAATTTGCACCTCAACACGCACAACACACACACAAACACCGTTTAGACTAGAGTAAGGTACACGTGCATTGCACGCATGAGATTTGGCAACCAAATTATGAATAAATACCACATTATAGCATGCAAGCTTTGAGTCATATATGCATGATGTAGATGTTCGTTTAATTCTTATATTTCATTTCATTCAAAATCATCTAGTTTTTATAAGAAAGCTAATCTATTTTAAGATTCATGGAATTGTGTGTTGTAAGACATAAAGTAAAAATAAATAATGGCAAATCATGTAGAAAAACATTTGGGCAATTATGATACGGAAGATTCTAGAACAAATAAGAAGTGCTTGTGTTTTGATGTTTGTGCATTATGCTTAAGTTCAACCATGGAGTCTTCTAGATTATACATGTGGCGAAATCTGGTGGAATCTAGATGATATCCAACGGCCAATAGTGCTCAAATTTGCCATCTTTGGACCTTCGGATTCGCCTCATCCAACGACCATCTTTCAAAGTTAAAGTTACCCGCTCACAATATAAAAAAATATATAATATAATATATATATATATAGGGGTATAGATATAGATATGTGATGCGAAAGCCGCCCATCATCTCCAATTACATGCACGGATGCGACATGGGCAAATGATATACGCCATCGGTATCTCAAATTCAAATCAGCTCGACCTTGTTCAATGTGTATACATTACAACATGCTCGTTTCCAAAGCACACCGCGCAGATCTCCGTTATATTCATGCATGCATGGGTTTCAAACATCAGGATCTCTTATTCAAATATTTGAATTCAACTTTACATTGATTATGACCTCACCTATTCTTTTACACCAACACAGTAGTCTTCTCTTTATAATTGTACCACTAAATTTCTCTCGTGCATGCATGCACACACACTACCAGTCGGCATTATCTATCACACGCATGCAATCTTTTTCTTCAGGTCGGTCTCCCATGAAGGCACACACCCACACACATCCCCCTCTCCCTCATACCGGGCATTCTTTATCTCTCACGCGTGCATGCGCAACGATCGATGTTCCTCTATGTAGTGTGTATATAGCTAGGTCTTTCATAGTTTTCCACACAAACCGATCAATCGATATATCCAGTGAGGTCTCACCCTCTTTCCCATGTCCACATCGATCAATCTATACCTCTCCCATGTCCACATCGATCAATCTGTACCTCTCTATATAGGATTAACATAAATAGCTAATACACCCACATTAATTATATATCCAACGTCCCCTCTCATCATCCATGCCTTCCGCTTCATCTCTCGGATGTGTACTGTGGCGAAGACAAGGCGATAAGGCCCTGCCCCCTAACATCACTATATATCGAGGCTAATATGAATGTGATCATTAGACAATTGCTGCTAAAAAAGGTTTAATTTCATGAATTGACCCTCCTCGTAAATGATTAGCAATGCTTGGCCCCCTAGCTCATTTATTTTTCATGGCTCCGCCACTACGTGCAACAGCGCTGTGTTCGCCCCCTCTCTCTAAATATCGATTTCGCATTTGTGCATTCCTTCATAGTCTCCCTCCACTCGGCCCCTCGCACCATCTTCTAGACCCCCACCGGATTTTGCCACATGTACAATCTAGCAGACTCCATGGTTGAACTTAAGCATAATGCACAAACCTCAAAACAACAGTGGTTCTCTTTTGTTCTAGAATCCTCCGTATCATAACTGCCCAAACTTTTTTTCTAGTTGAATTGCCATTATTTATTTTTACTTTGCTTTACAACGCACAATTCCATGAATCATAAAATAGATTAAGGGATTCTTTGATTCAAAGGATTCTCAAAGGAATTTTGGAGGATTCTAATCATTAGGAATTTTTCCTATCTTGGTTGTTTGATTCGTAGGATTGTAAACCATAGGAATTTTTCCATATGATTCATTTGCACTAGATTTCATAGGAAACATCCCATCCACTCAAACCTCTTTGAAAGAATTCTGCGTTTTTTTATGCACAATCAAACACTCGTACAATCCTGTAGGATTCAATACGACATTCCACTATAATCCCATGTTTTTCCTATTCACGCGTTCTTAGCTTTTTTATAAAAACTAATTTGATTTTGAATGAGATGAACTATAAGAATTAAACGAAGGGCTACATCACGCATATATGACTAAGAGCTTACATGCTATATTGTGGTATTTATTCATATTTGGTTGCAAAATCTGATGCGTGCAATGCACGTGTAAATTACTAGTACTTCGAGTATGTGCAAAACACGTAAATTAGAATACCAATGGCACGCTACACAGTGTCTCTCTTACAGTTCATGAAGCCACGTGGCACATGTAGAGGCGTTGTCGCGACCTCCTTGCGTGGATTGATCACAATGACGTCTTCTTTGGTTCTAGAAGAATGTACTCGTCCTCCCTGAGCCATACTGGCGGTACATGCACGAAGCGAAGATGTGCACGCACGCCACGCACGCACTCATTCCTTCGCACGCACATGCGGGTACACGGGCGGCCGCAATTTTGTACCAAGATCCACCCTATGTGATAGTTTGACGCATGTAAAGTCGTTCACTTCATTGATGGTCAATTAATACAGCGCATGCAAATTGAGTGGATGTGAGGGCGGAAGAAAGACATTATTACTCCAATCAAGGCGCATGCGAGTAGTTAAATCGTGGGTTGCTAGTAGTACTTCCATTGGTCTCCTTCGTATTTTGTGCCAATTTTTTACAGTAACATAATATTTACGCATTTGAGCAGTGTAGTCTACTTGAAATTTATGTTCCACTAAACTCATCGGGAGCCGTTTCGGGCCTCGAAACCAAAACCATCAATTAATCTTTACCTTGTTCCCATCACATTCAAAAGCCTGCTCACACCTACTAGTACTACGTACCAAACCTGAACGTGTTCCCACTATGTAGGTATTATTACTACTATTGCTAGTACTTAGGTTATAAAAAAGGGAACTACCTAGCCAAAAATTACTCTACCTTTCCTCCTTATAAGTGCTTCTTCTTCGTCTGTCGTTGCCATGGCCGGTGAGCAGAGCTCTAGGTCGAGAACTAGTCGTAACAAGGGAGCGGCAACCAAGGCTGCGGAAAAAAAAAAGAGAGGGCTCGCCGCCACCCAGAGATCTTGAAAGATCTCTCACGGGCAGGCGATGGCTCCCAGGAGCGCCCTAGCCGCGGAGGCGAACATGCCGAGCCGGCGGACCTGGAGTCGTTATCCCTCGACGGCATGCCCGATCAGCTCAATAAGCACCTCAATAAGCATAAGGAGTTCATCCAAGGCTTGACAGAGTTGCTGAAGGAGAGCCTCGACGACATGCCCGCTGAGCTCAATCAGCAGGGGGAGTTGACCGACGGCTTGGTGATGCTGCTGAAGAAGAGCATTGCCTCGGAGAAGAAGGGGACCGGCGAAATCCTGCGACTTCAGGAGGACAAGGCGATGCTCCGCCACAAGATCGACCTGTTGAAGGAGAAGAACGCCGGCTGGAAGAAGCTGCATGAGAATAGTAGTTCCTCGATGAAGATGCTACAGGCCCTCGTCATGGAACAGAAGGAGGAGTTGGCGAAGCTCCGCATCGAGCACCCGACTGCTGTCAAGGTACGTAATGCAGCCGTGGAACAGATGATGAAGGCTCGCGTTGAGAAATCCCGCGTCATGGACAGAATGAAGAAGATGGCGGAGGAGACGCGCAACGAGATGGAGGTCGTGGAGGTGATGAAGAAGCAGTTATGACTCCGCGGCGAATTAGATCATTTGGGGTGATAATCTTCCTTCTTCTTTTGCTGCTGTGTTTCATCTTTTGCTTCGGGTGTTTCGCCGCACATGTCATGTTCTCTGCGAGGCATGAATAGAACAATGGTTTTTGTTTTTTGAGGGAATGAATAGAACAATTCTAACAATGAGATGACTAGCAAATTAGATCATTTTTTATCGCCATATCGCACTGGGCTGCCGTGTTTCGTGCTCCTCCGTCATAGTACTACTCCAGTGGAAAACTTGAGTATACATTGACGGTTCTTTGCTCCTCCTCGATCAGGTCGTCGGCGCATTTATATGAGCAGTCAAATCACAAGGCCCGCCTTCCAGTGATAATGAGCCGTCAAATCACAAAGGCCCTCGCCTCTCGTGAAACCGACCAAGCTAGACTGCCCCGCCCTCTAGCCTTTTAAAAATGTATACTTTTGTACAGCAGTAGTATCGATGGATTGCGCCATGGAGCAAAACTTGAAATTAAAAAAAGGTGGTACATATAGAGAGCGCTCGTCACCAAATTATGCATATAGTACTATTAAAAAGGCTAGTCACAATAATGGTGTCTAGCACAACCCACCCCTCAAATAAAACTAAGCACCCTGGAATTCTTTGACAAAACTAAGCACCCTAAAATTCTTTGACAACTAAACTGCGGGCTATATGATGTTGGCCATATATATTGTATGCATTATATAATGTGAATAAACGAGTGGTAGTACTATACCAACTAAAAGATGAAATGTAAGAAATACTCGTACGTACTTACTGAAGAGTTAAAGTAACAAGAAGAAACATAAAATAGTTCTGCTGGGGGCTCAGACAACACACCCCTCAAAGTAAAATAAGAACACCTGCAATAAAACGATGCAACTATTCCGGTAGACAATGCATTAGAACAACCATGAGCAACGACATTTGCCACCTTACTCGGAGTCCTCGTCCACGTCCTCGACTTCATCCTTGTCCCTCTTCCTCTTGGCCGATACTTCTTTGCTTGAACCGCCAACTTGGCTATTGCTCTTCATCCAACCCTTGTAGATATTGAAACAAAGGTAGCCATCCATTGCAGCATCTTTGGATGTGGTCTATATCTAGTACATTCCGCTGCCATGCATGGCGATGAAAGCGATGTATGGAGGTTTCTCCGGTTCACCGTCTGAAGGATGAACCATGGCTCTTGCCGTGGTCAGCATTGAAGGCTGACGAGAGGACACCAGCCGATTCTTTTGGAGGTCGAAGGTGTTGCCTACAACGAGGCCTATCCGACGCAGGACTTCTTTGTCGTTACCAAAGTCTACAGTAACGAATTTGACTAGGTTGCTCTCGGGGAAATCCTTAAAATCCTGGCACTCAACGTCGGCATGGCATATGTGGAAGACCAAGCATAAGGCATGCACGCAAACCTGGATCACGGCGGGCTTCTTCCTCTCTTCGTCCTTTAGATTCTTCTCTCGTCCCACGACTATGGTGTACTCAACATCTAGCCCGGCGACCCACTCATCATGTGAGTCTTCGAACATGCGTCTGAAGCGAGAAAGGCATCCTTTCACCGTCGCGGAAGAATGGGTGTAGATGACGTCGAACTCATCGCCGGTGATGGTTCTAACCTTGTACTCACCGCCCGATCGGGGAGATTTGGGACGCCATGGATTTGGGAGGAGGGTTAGGATTAGTGGAACTGCCGTAATGTGAATGGGCGGGACGACTAGGAAGCGAACCGCCATAGTATTAAAGGGCGTGCGAGGGGCGAGTAGGAAGCGAATCGCCCGGCGTGCGAGCAGGGTAGTGGCTTTCCATTCTCCCATGATACGGGCTTCCGAGAGCCCTTGGATCGGAGATCGAATGGTTGCATGGCGTGATTCTAGACCAATGGGTGAATATCCTATCCTGGAGGGTTATTCTGCAAATTTTCAGCAACTTAGCATCACGACCGTTTGATCTCAGATCCAAGGGCTGCCAAAGAGCCCGATATCATGGTCGCGCCTACCACGACCATCGCGTCGCATTTCATTGATCGCGCCCTTGGAGATTTAACACGGTGCGTTAGGCTATCCGATGTTGGCATGTCATACATAGTCATCACTTAGTCACTCATACTACAACAAGGTTGGCTATAAGGTTGGCTATAAGTGTATTTTTTACTCCTCTCTATCTCTTTCTTCGTACTCCTCCGTCCCATAATATAAGAACGTTTTTGACACTAGTGTAGTGCCAAAAGCGTTCTTATATTATGGGACCTGAAATACTAGTATTTATTGCATTTGCCAAGGAGTGACCTCTTCCAATGAAATGGTGTTGCTAAGTTTGCTTCATTTAATTAGCTATAGACTCAAAATTGTCTTTTCACCTAGGTACACGCGCTTAGCACCGCTTTCTTCCTTGGGTCACCAAACTAGTCTCTCTCTTCTTGATTAACTTGCCACATCGGACTTTATGCCTATGTGGCAAGCTTAAGCACCTGTAGGAGCAAGTAAGTACAATAGTGCTTTGCCGCTTTACATGGCATTTTTGCATATGTGGAGGAAAGAGAGGCAAGGAAAAAGTGGAGAAGTGGGTTCTCATGCAAGAGCCAGCCTCTACTACTACATGGTGGAGCATTGGGAGAGGCACCTGTATGGAGGCGGTCACGAATCAGGAGACTCACGCCGGTCGTAGCGCCGCAGTTAAAATGATAATGGCAAGTCAAATCACGAGGCCCCACCTGTCCAGCAGTAACTCGCTGCCAAATCACACAGCCCTACGTTTGCAGCAGCCTACTCCCTCGTCTTCTCGCGTCTCTGTCAAACCGACTAGGCGGAACTGTCCCGCCGCCTACCGGGCAGGAAAAGCCCCGCCCTCGACTTTTAAATAGTATACAATATACTAATTTTGTATCCATGGATTGCGTCCGCGCCATGGAGCAAAGCGTCTAGAAAACGGGCGGTACACATGTACGGAGTATACAAAGACGCGTCGCGTTCGCGTCGCACCCAGACGGTCGGTCGGTGCGGCACGTTGCTCTCCGAATGGAGCAGCGCGTCATATTGCGTTCGCACACACATGTGGGACGGCAATTGAGAACCGACCATAGGCACACTCCACGGCCCCGCAAGTCGGTGACTTAATAGAAGAGGGAGACGAGCGATAGTACTAGAGAAGTGTTGTACTACGTTGGTGCCTGGACGATCCCTGCAAGGCACGGAAGATCAGTTCGTCCATGCATGTGACCAGACTGTAGAAGACACGCCTGGATTGGCTATCGTCTACATATCGTGCAGGCTGTGTTGTACATGGCTGTAGTTGTGGTGAGAAATCTAAAAAAAGGTTTCTTGTCATCTCGCAAAATTATGTGTCATGTGCTTCGGACCACTGCGAGGGTTAAACAAAGAACAAGCGAGTTGGGCTAGTCATTGGGGGCACATGCACGAACAGTGACTACTCGGCTGCCATCTACATCAAGCCGGCTATGTTAATTAGGACATCTATCGACGGACCCCTTTTCTACGAGTTTATCTTTAATCTGAGCTTTGTTCCTCGTCTAGTTTGTCCGTCGGGATTCATGTTGTCTCCTTTGGGCAGTGAGGTTATGATTTCTTGTCATGTGGCATTTTTCGTGTTATATGTTATAATTCGCTTCAGATCAAAATGACGACAACTGCGCCTCCGGGCCACGTGCATGAAGACTTCTCGACAATCATTGACGAGGTCAAGCCGGCTCCGGTAGACAAAAGAAAACTAAGTACTACTCCACTATATAGGCAGGATCCTCCACGCTTGCTTGCTAGTGTTGCTCTGTTCACACTGTCTCGTCCTCTCCAGATCTAAACACGACAGTGGTGGCCACATTCTCTCTGTCTACTCACCGCTAGTCATAGATCCAGCTGGATCCTCTCCGCCGGGGAAGGTGAGAAGGTGCAACGTTCACGCGGTCGTCCTCGACGACGGCTCTTACCCACTGCCGGGCTGGCCCCGTCGATCAGCCTTGCCGTTCTCTCCCAAGCACCGGCTGGTGAGGGAGGGCCTCCGACCTCTTCTTCCTCGCTGCCGTGGTGTGGGCAGATCCGGCCTCTGCCGCCCACCTAGCGACATCCGGCGACCATCGGTATAACTTCCTTCAAATCGGCCTTGCTCTACTTCCCGAGCTCTGGCGTCGTTGCATTTGTAACTTTTACTATTTCTCAGGCCCACGCGTAGATAGGATCTATCGGCTGTTCCAAAACCACCTAATTTTTTATTTTTATGAGTTAAAACTAGTTCATGCACTCGAATCTAGTACTACTTGGTTCAAACAAGGAAGAAAGGGGGTGGGGGTGGGGGAAGATTTGTTACCTGAATCTAGGACTTGGTCGAAAGAGGAAATAATGGGGGCAAAAAGTAGCAGAGACTGGCTATCCAACTGGTCTCTAGGTCTAATAGGGAAATAAAGGGAAAGTCAGTACAAACTCAATATAAACCCGATCTATTGGTTGAAAAAGGAAAGAAAGTGGGGACTGGGGGACAAGTCAACAGAGTAAGTCCAACACTAGATTTGCTAGCCTCACACAGTATAAGGTGGCTATACCGAACAAAAATGGGACCAACCAAGATATCCTGTTCTGGTGTTTGTTGCCCCAAGCCACTCTTATGTAATGCCACTGGTAAAATGTAGCGATCGCCTTTGTTAAAAAGTAAGGACACGTTAAACCAATGTTGTTTCAATGTAATGCCTCCAGTAATATGAATCAATGGCACTTCTTTTACATGTCCTGCTATAATTTCCCATTAAGATAAGTTGGTTCTTTTCGTTAGAAATGCAACTGTCCTGGTCCGCCTACTCTCCCATGCCCAAAGTAATGTCGTATTTAATAGTTGTCATAGTTAATCCTAATGCCCACACTAATATCTAGCAATGCCACTGCTTTAGAAATTGCTACTGTCCTTGTAGAATTGCCATTCAGATAAGGAACATGCTTCTTTTCATTTGATGCATGTTTCATCACTTGTTACTTGTTAGTCACCCTCCTTTCCACCTTTTTTGTGCAAACAGAGATATACATTTCACGCTCGATCTTAGTTCAACTGCACAAATGATATCCAAATTATAGTTGAGCATTCCAGGAGCTTCACAACCAACCTTGATGTTGCTCAATTTTATTGCAACTAATGAAGAAGAAGCTCTGTGGGTTTCGTTTTCTGATGGAAATGGAACCGTGGCTGGAGCCCTTTTCTTATAAAAAATTTGAAGAAGAAGCTGCTAGCTCACGGGATATTGCTTCATTTTAGGTGAACTGCACCAAAAGGTCCCATGAATTGAATCATCCATGTTGGTGACTGAAAGAGCCAGCTTCAGCATCCCTCAGCCTCCATCCTTGCGACGCATGGTACACCTCGTTTGCCACCTGCTCGACCCTAGTGTCACTGATAAAATGAAATAATAATACGGTTAAAATAGGGCGAGTGTCCTCTTATCATTTCATTTCCAATGTAGATATAGAAAGTGATTCTATTTGTTAAAGTATGTTTCATCAACTAGTCCCATTGTTAATGTTTAAGAGTTTCTGCAAAGTGGGTTGCTTAATTTTAGTTGATATGTACAAAAATAGAGATTTGAATGTCTCAAGGCGCCTCCTTGTACTACTTGCTGTATCGATGTTCATCACTTTGGCGAGAAGGTGTATCTCGGGAGACTTGGAGCGATGTCGATATGAGGTGTACCGTATGAGGCGTCGTAGGCCCATCTCGCCCTCGCATGACATGGCATACTATGATACTATCGCAATATTTTCTTCTATTTATGTTGTGTGTTTCATCAACTAGTGCCACTATAATGTAATCACGCTTTTTCATTATCTGTGCAAACAGGGTTATTCAAATTGCATTTTGGTGGAACTGCACAAATGTACGTAGGAACCGGCATATATGCAGAGTGCGAGGTGTGCCAAGTAAAATTACCGACACCAACCATGCTGCATGCACGCATTGGCATCCACCACAACCAAGTGGGATGTGTGGCGCTCTCGTGGACGGATCTTTCTCGGCAGCAAATCCTCTAACCAAATACTAGTAGCTTATATTGGCAGTTTTCTAGGGAGTACTCTTTTACGAAAGAAGCACCAATCTATTTTTCTTTATTTGTACCTTTGTGTCACAACTTTGACCCAAAGGTCCAGAGCTATTTTAGGGTGATTGGCGTAGTACTCGGGAGACTGATTGTAAGCATGATTTTCATTAGTTGTCTGCGATTGTAAGCATGAGGAGGTGGAAGATTAGGTTAGTGCGAAGCTTACCTTAAACCCTACCGCCGCCGTTGAAACGAGGCGAGCGTCGAGGGAACCGTGGAGAACGTCGGGGAAGTGACGTCGCGCCATCCGGCCTCCTCTTGCGGTGGGAGAACGAATACTCCTGTGGCTCCGGCTGGCTCTGCACCCTCATGAACGGCACACCATACTCGATCGATTCGTTATCCTCTGGGTGCTCGACCTTCGACCTGTACGCCCACCACCTCCGCTCGATCCGCCTCAGCGAATCTGTCTGCTCCATCGCCCATAGGAGATACTCGATGAACTTCGGAGGGGCTGGCGTGACTGCCACCGAGGAGTACATGTACATCGCCGCCCTCGTCGCCGCCGTCTTGCTCTTTCGCATACATTGCCACATGGCTCGCACCGTCCTCGAAATCCCCACTCATTGTCAAACCAACTAAGGATCTCCTTCAACCTGGCTAACTTTGCACAGTCGCATGGCGATCTTCGGTCCATTGTTGCATCCTCTCCATAGATGTCATTCTGAGTGGTCCGGTGCTAGCTTTGGAAGATGGGAGGAGAGATGGTGGTCTTGCAATAGAGAAGAGGGAGAGGAGAGGAGGTGGTTTTCGAATGGAGATGATGGAGAGGAGAGGAGGTGGTTTTGCAATGGAGAGAAGATCGAGGAAGAGGGAGAGGCGAGACGGTGGTTTTGGAATGGAGATGATGGAGAGGAGAGGAGGTGGTTTTGGAATGGAGATGATGGAGAGGAGAGGAGGTGGTTTTGCAATGGAGAAGATTAGAAGAGGGAGAGGCGAGACGGTGGTTTTGAATGGAGATGATGGAGAGGAGAGGAGGTGGTTTTGCAATGGAGAAGATCAGAAGAGGGAGAGGCGAGACGGTGGTTTTGGAATGGAGATGATGGAGAGGAGAGGATGTGGTTTTGCAATGGAGAAGAGGGAGAGGAGGGCGTCTGGCAGCGATTTAGGATTAGGCGAGAGGGTCAAGGCATTGTGACTGGATCAAAATCAAAATCAATTTACCCTTCAATTAAGAAAGCGACCCCACATTAACTAGTCTCCCTTTTATTCTGGGTCATAATTGACCATGATTTTCGCTTTATAAAATATATGTTATCGTTGCAAAAATAATATAATTTGAAAGTACATTCAGATCTGAACCAAACGATACAATTTTTGGTGACATGCATTCACATTTTGCTTGTCACATACATTACATGGTCAAACTTTGACAAAAAATACGCAAAACAAAAAAAAATACTTCCAAGACCAGCGCCACTCTTCCGCTCTTCTCCTGTTCCAATCTAAATCCACCGCCGCTCCTCTCCTGTTCCAATCTAAATCCAGCGCCACTCCTCTCCTCTTCCATTTCAAAACCACCGCCCCTCCTCTCCTGTTCCAGTCCAAAACCAGCGTCGCTCCTCTCCCGTTCTAATCCAAAACCAGCGCCGCTCCTCTCCTCTTCCATTCAAAAACCACCGCCAGCGAGTGAAGGTGCTGTGGAGAAGTAGATCGATGGAGGAGTACAACCGATACATGAGGATTGCGAGCGGCGACCGTGAAGCTAGCTAGGATGTTGGAGATACGATCTTGGTTTGACAACAAGGACCAACTAGCGGCTGACGGCGACATCCATGGCCAAATATCTGCAACAGAAAAAGGCGGCGATACTCCGGAGGAGTCGCGCCGAGTACATAGAGCTGCTCCTGCAGGCCATGGAGCAAGAAGATTCACCAAATCCGATCGTGAGGGAGCGGTGGTGGGAGTATCGATCCCAGATGGAGCATCCACCAGAGATTGAAGGATCGAGCATCTACAGGGTGCCGTTTGTGAGGGTGTCCTGCCAGAGCGAGCCGATGGAGTTTTCGTCGACCGAACCCAACTGCAAGAGGAGAAAAGCAGTTGTCCCAACGACGCTTCCCCGCTATCGTCTCCCTCGCCGTTTACATCGTCTCACGGGACGGCTGTCTGCCGCCAAGGAATAGGAGGGGACTGCCCCCCAGCCCAATAGTCGGGCAGGTTGTGAATTGTCAGGAGGAGCTTAGGGTTGTCAGTATTTGCAGGTTGTGAATTGTGTTTTGTGTTGTGTATTTTGAGAGTACTTTCAGATATGAATGTCTTTTGAATTTCAGATTTGCAGTATTGAGCATATGAAGAATTTTATGAATTCTAGCGATCTATTTTTAGCACTTAAAAAAATGTAGTTTCATGGGAGTATAAAAGTGGAGACGAGAAGAAACTGCAAGTTTCAGTTTCAGATAAGAAACTGCAAGTTCAGTTTCAGATAAGAAACTGCAACTTTCAGAGACAGAGCATTTATATTAACACGGCCTTTTCAAACAGGGTTAACATCATGTTGGAAGTTTTATTTGTGGTTGAAAATGGAACAACCAGCCAGTTAACATCATGCTGATCAACATTCATGCATAGCACATCTTCATATGATGCAGTCCAAAATGCCCACACAATGTTGAGTGTGCGAAACACGAGAAAACGAGGGACGGAGTTTTGGCAAGTGTTGGGCGTGGTTTTGGGCTGCCCGTCTAGGCTTTCATTTTTAACATCGCAGCCCACGACCTCGGATGGGAGGGCCTGTTTGTATTTTCTTAGGGCCGTCATGTATCGACCGCCTATGGACCTCCCATCCGAGGTTTTATTTTTGGCAGCCCAATTTATGTATTTTTTGAAGAAATCATGATGATGCCGTTTCTATTTTTCTATATAAAAATAGGAACGCCATGTACAACTTATGTTTCCTTTTAACTATATTATATATATTTAAATTATTTTATATGTTATTATATATTATTTTTATTGTCATCATATATTTAACAGATACTTACATATGTAAGAAAACAATATCCCACATCTTATTAACTTATAAAAATAATTTCTTAACAAATAAAATCCTGGATTGTTTTGGCACGAAAATCCTAGTGATTGTATACAAAAGCTTGGTAAGATTTAAGGACGAATGTAATAATATCACTTATTATTTAAATATATTTATAACAAAATGCTCAGCCCTTTTTTATGTTTTGATAACATTGCTGGCCCAACCCAACATTATAATTAGAATCAGCCCAGCAAAATCGTGTATCTAGATAAAGTGTAAATGGCCTGTAATTTTTTAGGAAATAAAATAAATGGGCCGCATGAAAGCTACATTAATTGTTCACCCAGCCCAGCTAATGGTTGTAATTCAAAAAAAAGATCAAATTGACTGTAAATTCTACCGTGCAAAAAAAGGCGTAAATTACGAAAAATGGGTTGAATACGTGCCACATTTTTGGAGGCTGAAATGTGGGCCAATAGGTCGAAGCCAACGCAAGTCGTTGTAAATTTAGTCAACACATGATTCTGACATGTTAGCCGTTGGATTTACATCCAACGGTCGGCATCCATCTTCAATCTCTCGTCTTCTTCCTCCAGCGCCGCCGGGACCACCTCCCGCCTCCTGCTGCTAGCAGCTCTGCTTAGCACGCTTCGCTATGAAGCGCTACTCCACCATTGGCCAGGCCATCCCTCCAACCCTCCACACCTCCTATTATTCTCCACCGACTGCCGAACCACACCGCACTAGAACCAGTTAACCCTCGTACACCTCTCTGTCTGCGACTCTACTCCCGCGTCTTCCCATCTCTGGCTCGTTGTTGTCCGGGGCCTCGCCGTCGTCCACCACCTTGGTGCGCTCGGCGCGGCGTGGTCAACGAAAGAAACCATCGGAAGTAGGCTGTGCGTGGAGAGGCTGACAGTTGGGTCCACGGCCACACACAAGGAAATGCCTCCTTATTACACGCAAAATAATGATTCCTCCACCTGACATCTGGGACCCACCGGAAGGGCCTCTGTATTTCGCGAAAAAACATGCCCCCCGCTGACTTGTCGGACCCACCAGCTATCTTCGCACGCAAGGAAGTGCCTCCTTATTACGCACAAAAAAATGAATACTCCCCCACCGGTGGAACCCGGCATCTTGAGAGAGGCTGACTTGTGGGCCTACCAAGTTGTCGGGGACGGAGGGCTTTGTCAACTTAGTCAATATGAACGATTCTAGCTCCTGTTACCGTACGATGTTCATCCAACGGTTGTAGTGCTTCTTCAACCTCTGGTCTTCTTGCTCCAGCCGCCCAAACCAGCGCCGGTCGTGCTGCGTGCTCCTGCCTCCCGTGGCCGGCTGTGATGCCGCGGAGGCCTCACCGCCCCCTACTACTCCCACCGCTGGCCAGGCCATCCCTCTACTCACCCACACCCCCTGTTAATCTACGGCGACAGCAGCCTCACACATGGCCGAACCCGGTGAACCCTCGTACTCCTCTTCGCGTGGGCATCCACTGCGGCATCTTCCCCGGCTCCGAGTCATCCCCTTCCTAGGCCTCGCCGTCGTCCACCGCCGTGGTGCTCTCGGTGCGGCATGGTCAACGTGGTCAAGGAACGACTTCCATCGGACGTGGGTATGCGTGGAGAGGCTGACAAGCTGGGTCCACGGCCTTGACAAGGAAGTGCCTCCTTATTACGCGGAAAATAATGATTCCTCCACTGACAGCGAGGGACCCACGGATGGGCCACCGTATTTCGCAAAAAAAGTTTCCCACATTGCTGGGACCCACCAGCTACATCTTCGCACGCAAGGAAGTGCCTCGGGGCAAAAAAACGATTCGCCCCCTGACTGCTGGGACCCACCAGCTACATCTTCGCACGCAAGGAAGTGCGTCCGGGCAAAAAAAATGATTCACCCCCCTGACTGCTGGGACCCACTAGCAACATCTTCGCACGCAAAGGAAGTGCGTCCGGGCAAAAAAACGATTCGCCCCTCTGACTGCTGGGACCCACCAGCTACATTTTCGCACGCAAGGAACTGCCTGACACCGAGACCCACCTGGTCAAGGCGTCGTAGGGTTGTCATTCTGGTCGTGACGATGCGTACATCTTGGTCGATGTAGAGGCGCCGCGTGTCGTAGATGTAGAGGCGCCGCGACGTAGCATGTACACGCACGCATGCGGCGAGGGTGCAAGAAAGAAAATCTGACCACGCACGCACATACGGGCAGGGTCTCTAACGCCTATCGCGCATACATACATGGCTGGGTCGGAACGGAGAAACATCGTCGTCGTCGTGTTCATGGGGAGCCAACCGGCTGGGTCGGAACGGAATGCGTGGTCGTGTTCATCGGGAGGGCTTGGATGGAACAGGCGATGGAAACGAGGCCTGGCGTACCGCTGTGAGAGAAACAGCCTTGTGTTCGACCGCCACGTTCGGAGCAGGGTCCTGATGTCGGGAGGGGCTGGCGTACCACAAAGCGGAGGAACCGGACCTCCTACGGTCGAAATGGGGTCTGTTGATCGGGAGGGTGTGGCGTGCCGCCAAAAGCAGGCGAACCGGACTTGTCTTTGGAGCACTACGGTCAAAGCAGGGTTCCTGTTCATCGGGAGGGGTGTGGCGTGCCGCAAAAGCAGACCAACGGACTTGTATTGGGCGCCACGGTCGAAGCAGGGGAGGGTGTGGCGTACCGCAAGCAGGACTCCACGGGATACTGTTCATCTCCACCGTCGACCTCCTCCAGCCTCCACGGGCTACCGTCGACCTCCTCCAGCCTCCACGGGCTCCTATTCATCCAGCCTCCACCGCGCGCTACTCCACCGGCTACTGTTCAACCACCCCTCCACGGGCACCCCTCCACCGTCTACTGTTCATCCAGCCCTCCACACCACGGGGTCCTGTTCAACCACCCCTTCACGGCCACACCTCCACCGTCTATTGTTCATCCAGCCCTCCACACCACGGGTTCCTGTTCATCCAGAGGCAACGCCACCGCTCACTGTTCGTCCAACCCCCCGCAACGCTCACGCTTCATCGAGGCAGCATCGATCGGCTTGATTAGCAGCGAGAGCGGCGAATCGCTCCATCGGGTTGATTAACGACCATCGATCGATCGCTCGGGTTGAACGCAGCCTGCAGTGCAATCGCCGGGTTGATTAGAGTCCAACGCCTCGCTTCGGCTTGATTACAACGCCTCGCACACACGCAGACTGCAGACGAGAGAAACGCGCATCGCTCTCCCACCGTAACCGGCAACTCCCCGAAATTTTCCTCCCCCTCGCTTCTACCATGGTTTTTCCCGTCATGGACGGCCCAAAGAATGTCATGCAGTTGCGTCTCCGGCACGCCCAGGACGAAAAGCCCATTTTCTGTCATGATTTTTTGTCATAGAAGTAGGAGCCCACCACATCTATGATGATACCGGGTTTTGTCACAATTATCGTCATAGAAGTGTCATATGTATGACAGGAAAAAAATTCGTTCGGCCCAAAATGTCAGGATGTGTCTTTTTTTTGTAGTGTAAGTTGAGAGGGACGGAGGGCTTTGTCAACTTAGTCAATATGCACGATTCTAGCTCCAGTGACCGTACGATGTCCATCCAACGGCCGTAGTGCTTCTTCAACCTCTGGTCTTCTTGCTCTAGCCGCCCAAACCAGCGCCGGTCGTGCCTCGTGCTCCTGCCTCCCGTGGCCGGCTGCGATGCGGCGGAGGCCTCACCGCCCCCTACTACTCCCACCGCTGGCCAGGCCATCCCTCTACTCACCCACACCCCCTGTTATTCTGCGGCGACGACAGCCTCACACCGCAACGAACCAGTGAACCCTCGTACTCCTCTATGCGTGGGCATCCACTGCTGCGTCTTCCCCGGCTCCGCGTCGTCCCCTTCCTAAGCCTCGCCTTCGTCCACCGCCCTGGTGCTCTCGGCGCGGCGTGGTCAACATGGCCAAGGAACAGCTTCCATCGGACGTGAACTGTACGTGGAGAGGCTGATAGCTGGGTCCACGACCGCAACAAGGAAGTGCCTCCTTATTACGTGCAAAATAATTGTTCCTCCACCTGACAGCAGGGAACCATCGGACGGGCCGCCGTATTTCACAAAAAAAACATTTGCCCCTGACTGCTGGGACCCACCAGCTACATCTTCGCAGGCAAGGAAGTGCGTCCGGGCAAAAAAATGATTCGCCCCCTGACTGCTGGGACCCACCAGCTACATCTTCGCAGGCAAGGAAGTGCCTGACAATCGGGACCCACTTGGTCGAAGCGTACGTAGCGTTGTCATTCTGGTCGCGAACGTGTACGTACATATATCTTGGTGGATGTAGAGGCGGCGACGCAGTCGTGGTAGAAACGCGTCACGTGTCCTAGTAGAAGCGCGCGCACGTAGCATGTACACGCGTCGTCTGGCGGCGGTGCAAGAAAGAAAATACAGCCACGTATGTGTACATACGGGCGGGGTCTCGAACGCCTACTCGCGCATACGTACGGCCAGGGCTCGTGTACATGGCTAGGTCAGAACGGAGAAACAACGTCGTCGTCGTGTTCATGGGGAGGCAACGGAATGCGTCGTGTTCATCGGGAGACAACGGAATGCGTCATGTTCATCGGGAGGCAACGGAACGCGTGGGAGCCAACCGGCTGGGTCGGAACGGAATGCGTGGTCGTGTTCATCGGGAGGGCTTGGACGGAACAGGCGATGGAAACGAGGCCTGGTGTACCGCACAACGGAGGAAACGGACCTCCTACGTTCAGAACGGGGTCCTGTTGATCAGGAGGGGTGTGGCGTACCGCAAAACGGAGGAAACGGACCTCCTATGGTCGAAACGAGGGTCATGTTGATCAGGAGGGGTGTGGCGTACCGCAAAATGGACGAAACGGACCTCCTAAGGTTGAAGGGGGGGGTCCTCTTGATCGGGAGGGGTGTGGCGTACCGCAAAACGGACGAAACGGACCTCCTACGGTTGAAACAGGGGTCCTGTTCATCGGGAGGGGTGTGGCGTACCGCAAAACGGGATTCCACGGTATACTGTTCATCTCCACCGTCGACCTCCTCCAGCCTCCACGGGCTACCGTCGACCTCCTCCAGCCTCCACGGGCTCCTGTTCATCCAGCCTCCATGGCGCTACTCCAGCTCTTGTTCAACCACCCCTCCACAGTCACCCCTCCACCGTCTACTGTTCATCCAGCCCTCCACACCACGGGGTCCTGTTCAACCACCCCTCCACGGGCAGCCCTCCGCCGTCTACTGTTCATCCAGCCCTCCACCACACCACGGGGTCCTGTTCATCCAGAGGCAACGCCGCCGCTCCTTATTCATCCAACCCCCAACACTCCTTGCTCATCCCGGAGGCATCGATCGGCCTCGATTAGCGGCGATGGCGAAGAATCACTCGATCGGGTTGATTAACAGCCATCGATCGATCGCTCGAGTTCGAGAACGCGTAGCATGCATGCAATCGCCTTTCGGGTTGATTAGAGCCCAACGCCTCGCCGGGTTGATTAGAGCCAACGCCTCGCACACTGCAGCGTGCGTTAATACGAGAAACGCACATCGCTCGGCCCCCGACCTCCCACCGTAACCGGGAACTCCCCAAAATTTTCCTCGCCCTCGCTTCTACCACGGTTTTTTCCGTCATGGACGGCCCAAAGAATGTCATGCAGCTGCGTCTCCGGCCCCCCTAGGACGAGAAGCCCATTTTCTGTCATGATTTTTTGTCATAGAAGTAGGAGCCCACCACATCTATGATGATACCGGGTTTTGTCACAATTATCGTCATAGAAGTGTCATATGTATGACAGAAAAAAAAATTGTTCGGCCCGAAATGTCACGGATGTGTCTTTTTTTTGTAGTGAGGTGGCTCATTGAATTATTCCCTTAAGTGGAAAAAGGAATTACTTTTGATCCATAGACCATTGGAACTCTTCATACCAGCCTGAGGCAATTCACAATTGATCGTTTGAAGGAATTCAAAAGAATGGCATACCCAGTTTGGAAAGGGAACTACGGTTATAGAACAACTCATCAACGAAAGGCACATCCCATTTGATACCGAGGTTATAACCTAGTGACTGAGCGTGCTCTCAAGAACTTGAGCATTTCCATACTCATCAGGGTTCTACCAACATCTGTGCCAAGATCTTGGTGACACCTCGTACTACCATGATGAATAGAGATGGAGGATGCAGATGCAAAGGAAGACAACACTTTCTCAGATTTCACCTTAGCAATGCCAAGGAACAAAACCTAGATGATCGACCAAGAGACATTTAGCACTCCGCTTCTAATGTTCTCCTTGATGTTCTAGCTACCATTGCCATGCTTGATAGCATCAGATGGACATCAAGTGAAGGTCGGACTTCGGAAGCACAGGGAACCCATAAGGAACAATTTATGGACTAGGTCATACCAAATCCTCATGGAAGAATGGCTAAATTTGCTGACTCAAGATACTACAATAATTGACCTCCCGGATAAGTGTGTTAGCCATGACATCCACTTATCGGTTCAAAAGACCAACATTATAATTCTTGGGAATGTCCCAACCATCATATCTGCCTGAGATTTTAGATCTGGTTGGTGACGAAATATTTCAGACAACATGTCTGGAAAAAGAAAGGTAGCAACACAAATCGACGAGATGACGTTGCGAGATTCTCGGGAAATGGACTATGGTAGTAAGCTCCAAAACATGAGCTGGTTCTGCTAAACGCATGTGAACATGTTGTCCCAGGCAAGCATGACCACATAGTAGTCTTACAATGAAACACTACTGAGTTCTAGTTGGGAACCATCATCGAGGATATCAATGTCTTTACGCAAGTCCATGGATTAGATCCCAAGCATAGACTTCTCTTCCTTGAACAAATCAATTAGTGGCTTGGTGTGCTAGGGAATACATATGGAGTGGAGGTAATTAATCTACCAAACCATAGGATACATTCACACATGCATAATTGACTTGGGATGATTCCGGAGGAAGCAAAAAAACAAGCTTTCTCTAATTCACGGCGGCAACTTACATCAAATGCACGTGAATTAGAGGGAGTTACTTCCCTCATCCAAATATGTGCTTCGTGATCGGAACACGAAGAAAATTCCTACACAAGTTTCCAACACTAGCTTAATGTTCAACATGATTCATGGAGCAGACAAAATGCTGCTGATGGACTCAATAGCAACTCATCGAAATTTCCATATCACTGGACTTCCACCATTATGTGAACACGGCGATAGCATTGGTCAGACCAAAAGATGTATGGTGTATGCTCGAGGGATCAACCACGAGTAAGACAACATTACGAACATCATTGGTTCTGATTTGACTTGACGATAGCCCATACTCAAGTCAAAGTTTTGACAAGGCAATATATCCAACAACTGATCATGAGGACCAATCAATGGAGATATCATCTTTCTTCAACACACACACACAAAAGATATACCTTTGGAATGAACTAAGTCAGATAAAGCTTTATCTTCCAACTCCCCAAGTTGTTGTTTAGCTCAACCGACTAGTTCAGGGTATCCAACACAGAATCATGGAGAACGGGTGGTTTGGAGGAAAACCAACATGATCACGAACTCAACATAGCGGTCAGGTGACAACCTGGTAATAGTTCCGAGAAGATAATCGGAACATCACGAACCACCAATATGTTACTAAGCTTGAGAACAATCTTGCTTTTCAGAGCAAGACGATATGATCAAAAGAGGGAGGGATTAGCACAATCCTAACCCATTTATCCAAGAGTGCACCAGAAATAAGGACAAGGTAGCACGATCAATCCTAGGATAGTGATCCGATAACCAACACGCTAAGAATGATATTAATGTCCATTAACTACCAAGCAACACGGTTGCTAGGAATATTGATTTCACACGTCACGGTTCACTTGCCGGCATTCCGGTCACAACAACATGGAGACCGATGAATGAATAATGATAGCGAGAAGTATCAATGCACCAAGAATTCATAAGATGGTGTGCAATTCCTATGACATTCTTGACATAAAGAAGGTAATACTCCGGGGTAGAATAGAACAAAAGCTGCATTGGCATTTGATCTGCGGAATACAACTGCTTTGACCCAAACCTAGAAATGGACAAGGTACTGGAGTTTGTTTCTCCTAGACATTCCAGAATAGAATGGCTCGACGGACCACAAGAATAATAGGCATCGATGAACACGAATGCACTACTACCCCTAACTATCAATTGATAGATGAAGGTCAGAATACAACTAAAGAGAACAACTCAAAGGAACATATAATTTTCTGAGTTGTGGACGCATAGATTTGTTGGGGAACGTAGTAATTTCAAAAAATTTCCTACGATCACGCAAGACCATGGTGATGGCATAGCAACGAGAGGGGAGAGTGTCCGTCCACGTACCCTCGTAGACCGTAAGCGGAAGCGTTATAACAACGCGGTTGATGTAGTCGTACGTCTTCACGATCCGACCGATCCAAGCACCGAACGTCACGGCACCTCCGAGTTACGCACACGTTCAGCTCGATGGCGATCCCGGACTCCGATCCGGCAAAGTGTCGGGGATGAGTTCCGTCAAGACGACGGCGTGGTGACGATGTAGATGCTCCACCGACGAGGGCTTCGCCTAAGCTCATGACGATATGACTTCTCCGGCAGGGCTTCGCCTAAGCTCTCTGATGATATGACCGAAGTGGAATATGGTGGAAGGGGCACCGCTGCGGCTAAGGAAAGATCCGTAGATCAACTTGTGTGTTTTGGGGTGCCCCCTGCCCCGTATATAAAGGAGCCAGGGGAGGTGGCGGCCCAAGGGGGCGCGCAAGGAGTCCTACTCCCTCGGGAGTAGGACTCCCCCTCAATCCTAGTTGGATTAGGATTCCGGAGGAAAGAGAGAGAGGGGCGGCCCACCTTTCCTAGTCCTAATAGGACTAGGGGAAGGGGCCTTGACCACCTAGGGCTGCCCTTCTTCTTTCCTCCAAGGCCCACTATGGGCCCATGTAGTTCCCGGGGGTTCGGTAACCTCCGGTACTCCGATAAATTCGATTTCACTCGGAACCTTTCCGATGTCCAAATGTAGGCTTCCAATATATCAATCTTTATGTCTCGACCATTTCGAGACTCCTCGTCATGTCCGTGATCACATCCGGGACTCGAACAAACTTCGTGCATCAACACTTATAAACTCATAATGAACTGTCATCGAAGCGTTAAGCGTGCGGACCCTACGGGTTCGAGAACTATGTAGACATGACCTAGAACCATTCTCGGTCAATAACCAATAGCGGAACCTGGATGCCCATATTGGTTCCTACATATTCTCTGAAGATCTTTATCGGTCATACCGCATAACAACATACGTTGTTCCCTTTGTCATCGGTATGTTACTTACCCGAGATTCGATCGTCGGTATCCAATACCTAGTTCAATCTCGTTACGGTAAGTCTCTTTACTCGTTCCGTAATACATCATCTCACAACTAACTCATTAGTTGTAATGCTTGCAAGGCTTGAGTGATGTGCATTACCGAGAAGGCACGGAGATACCTCTCCAGCAATCGGAGTGACAAAACCTAATCTCGAAATACGCCAACCCAACAAGTACCTTTGGAGACACCTGTAATACTCCTTTATAATCACCCGATTACGTTGTGGCGTTTGGTAGTACCAAAGTGTTCCTCCGGTAAGCAGGAGTTGCATAATCTCATAGTTACGGGGAACATGTATGGGTCATGAAGAAAGCATTAACATACTAAGCGATCAAGTGTTAAGCTAACGGAATGGGTCATGTCAATCAGATCATTCTACTAATGATGTGACCTTGTTAATCAAATAACAACTCCTTGTTCATGGTTAGGAAACATAACCATCTTTGATTAACAAGCTAGTTAAGTAGAGGCATACTAGTGACATATTGTTTGTCTATATATTCACACATGTATTATGTTTCCGGTTAATACAATTCTAGCATGAATAATAAACATTTATCATGATATAAGGAAATAAATAATAACTTTATTATTGCCTCTAGGGCATATTTCCTTGATCTCCCACTTGCACTAGAGTCAATAATCTAGATTACAAAGTAATGATCCTAACACCCATGGAGTCTTGGTCTGATCATGTTTTGCTCGTGGAAGAGGCTTAGTCAACGGGTGCGCAACATTCAGATCCGTGTGTATTTTGCAAATCTCTATGTCTCCCACTTGGACTTGGTCCCGAATGGAATTGAAGGCGTCTCTTGATGTGCTTGGTCCTCTTGTGAAATCTGGATTCCTTTGCCAAGGCAATTGCACAGTATTGTCACGAGAAGATCTTCATCGGTCCCGATGCACTAGGTATGACACCTAGATCGGAAATGAACTCTTTCATCCAGACTCCTTCATTTGCTGCTTCCGAAGCAGCTATGTACTCCGCTTCACATGTAGATCCCGCCACGACGCTTTGTTTAGAACTGCACCAACAGACAGCTCCACCGTTTAATAAAAACACGTATCCGGTTTGCGATTTAGAATCATCCGGATCGGTGTCAAAGCTTGCATCGGCGTAACCATTTACGACTAGCTCTTTGTCACCTCCATATACGAGAAACATATCCTTAGTCCTTTTCGGTATTTCGGGATGTTCTTGACCGCTGTCGATGATCCATTCTGGATTACTTTGGTACCTTCCTGCCAAGCTTATAGCTAAGCATACGTCAGTGCGGTACATGACATTGCATACATGATAGAGCCTATGGCTGAAGCATAGGAACATCTTTCATTTTCTCTCTATCTTCATTGTGGTCGGGCATTGAGTCTTACTCAATCTTATACCTTGCAACACAGGCAAAACCTTTCTTTGCACGATCCATTTTGAACTTTTTCAAAATTTTATCAAGGTATGTGCTTTGTGAAAGTCCAATTAAGCGTCTTGATCTATCTCTATAGATCTTGATGCCCAATATGTAAGCAGCTTCACCGAGGTCTTTCATTGAAAAACTTTTATTCAAGTATCCTTTTATGCCATCCAGAAATTCTATATCATTTCCAATTAATAATATGTCGTCCACATATAATATCGAAATGCTATAGAGCTCCCACTCACTTTCTTGTAAATCTGAGGCTTCTCCAAAAGTGCATATAAACCCATATGCTTTGATCACACTATCAAAGCGTTTATTCCAACTCGAGAGGCTTGCGGACCATAAATTGATCGTTGGAGCTTGCACACTTTGTTAGCACCTTTTGGATCGACAAAACCTTCTGGTTGCATCATATACAACTCTTCTTCTAGAAATCCATTCAGGAATGCAGTTTTAACATCCATTTGCCAAATTTCATAATCATAAAATGCGTCAATTGCTAACATGATTCGGACGGACTTAAGCATCGCTACGGGTGAGAAAGTCTCATCGTAGTCAACCCCTTGAACTTGTCGAAAACCTTTCGCAACAAGTCGAGCTTTGTATACAGTTACATTACCATCGGCGTCTGTCTTCTTCTTAAAGATCCATTTATTTTCAATGGCTTGCCGATCATCGGGCAAGTCAACCAAATTCCAAACTTTTTTCTCATACATGGATCCCATCTCAGATTTCATGGCTTCCGACCATTTCGCGGAATCTGGGCTCACCATCGCTTCTTCATAGTTTGTAGGTTCGCCATGGTCAAGTAACATGACTTCTAGAATAGGATTACCGTACCACTGCAGTGCGTATTTTATTACAGTCGACCTCTGAGGTTCAAGAGTAACTTGATGCGAAGCTTCATGATCATCATCATTAGTTTCTTCACTAATTGGTGTAGTTGTCACAGAACCATTTCTTGTGATGAACTACTTTCCAATAAGGGAGCAGAATCTGATTATCTCATCAAGTTCTACTTTCCTCCCACTCACTTCTTTTCGAGAGAAACTCTTTCTCTAGAAAGGATCCGAATTTAGCAACGAAAATCTTGCCTTCAGATCTGTGATAGAAGGTGTACCCAACAGTTTCCTTTGGGTATCCTATGAAGACACATTTTTCCGATTTGGGTTCGAGCTTATCTGGTTGAAGTTTCTTCACATAAGCATCGCAGCCCCAAACTTTAAGAAACGAAAACTTTGGTTTCTTGCCAAACCACAGTTCATAAGGCGTCGTCTCAACGGATTTTGACGGTGTCCTATTTAACGTGAATGCGGTCGTCTCTAAAGCATAACCCCAAAACGATAGCGGTAAATCGGAAATAGACATCATAGATCGCACCATATCTAGTAAAGTACGATTCTGACGTTCGGACACACCATTTCTACGTGGTGTTCCGGGTGGCGTGAGTTGAAACTATTCCACATTGTTTCAAATGTAAACCAAACTTCGTAACTCAAATATTCACCTCCACGATCAGATCGTAGAAACTTTATTTTCTTGTTACGATGATTTTCTACTTCACTCTGAAATTCTTTGAACTTTTCAAATGTTTCAGATTTGTGTTTCATTAAGTAGATATACCCATATCTGCTCAAATCATCTGTGAAGGTGAGGAAATAACGATACCACTTGGCGTGCCTCAATATTCATTGGACCACAAACATCGGTATGTATGATTTCCAACAAATCAGTTGCTCGCTCCATAGTTAGGAGAACGGCGTTTTAGTCATCTTGCCCATGAGGCACGGTTCACAAGTACCAAGTGATTCATAATCAAGTGATTCGAAGCCCATCAAGATGGAGTTTCTTCATGCGTTTTACACCGATATGACCTAAGCGGCGATTGCCACAAATAAGTTGCACTATCATTATCAACTCTGCATCTTTTGGCTTCAACATTATGAATATGTGTATCACTACTGTCGAGATTCAACAAGAATAGACCATTCTTCAAGGGTGCATGACCATAAAAGATATTATTCATATAAATAGAACAACCATTATTCTCTCGATTTAAATGAATAACCGTCTCGCATTAAACAAGATCCAGATATAATGTTCATGCTCAACGGCGGCACCAAATAACAATTATTTAGGTCTAAAACTAATCCCGAAGGTAGATGTAGAGGTAGCGTGCCGACCGCGATCACATTGACTTTGGAACCATTTCCCACGCGACGTCACCTCGTCCTTTGCCGATTGCTCGTCTATTCCGTAGTCCCTGTTTGAGTTGCAAATATTAGCAAATGTAACCGATTATCAAATACCCAAAAGTGCTACTACGAGCTCTAGTAAGGTACACATCAATAACATGTATATCACATATACCTTTGTTCACCTTGCCATCCTTTTATCCGCCAAATACTTGGGGCAGTTCCGCTTCGATGTCGATGCGCTTGCGGTAAAAACACTTTCGATTTCGGGCTTAGGTCCAGACTTGGGTTTCTTCTCTTGATCAGCAACTTTCTTGCTATTCTTTTGAAGTTTCCCTTCTTCTTCCCTTTGCCCTTTTTCTTGAAACTAGTGGTCTTGTTGACCATCAACACTTGATGCTCTTTCTTGATTTCTACCTCCATGACTTTCAAAGATCGCGAAGAGCTCGTGAATTGTCTTAGTCATCCCTTGCATATTATAGTTCATCACGAAGCTCTTGTAGCTTGGTGGCGATGATTGGAGAATTACATCAATGACACTATCATCAGGAAGATTAACTCCCAGCTGAATTAAGTGATTGTTATACCCGGACATTTTGAGTATGTGTTCACTGACTGAACTATTCTCCTCCATCTTGCAGCTATAGAACTTATTGGAGACTTCATATCTCTCAATCCGGGCATTTGCTTGAAATATTAACTTCAACTCCTGGAACATCTCATATGCTCCATGACGTTCAAAACATCGTTGAAGACCGGTTCTAAGCCGTAAAGCATGGCACCTTGAACTATAGAGTAGTCATCGGCTACGCTTTGCGGGGCGTTCATAACTTCGGCTCAACATCTGCAGCGAACTGTCACCCAGCGGTGCTTCCGGGACGTAATTTTTACGTGCAGCAATGAGGATAATCCTCAAATTACGGACCCGATCCGTGTAATTGCTACCATCATCTTTCAACTTTGCTTTCTCAAGGAACGTATTAAAATTCAACGGAACAACAGACGAGCCATCTATCTACATGAAACATAGACAAGCAAAATACTATCGGTACTAAGTTCATGATAAATTTAAGTTCAATTAATCATATTAAAAACTCCCACTTAGGCAGACATCTCTCTAGTCATCTAAGTGATCACGTGATCCATATCAACTAAACCGTGTCCGATCATCACGTGAGGCGGAGTAGTTTCAACGGTGAACATCACTATGTTGATCATATCTACTATATGATTCACGTTCGACCTTTCGGTCTCCGTGTTCCGAGGCCATATCACATTATATGCTAGGCTCGTCAAGTTTAACTCGAGTATTCGGCGTGTGCAACTGTTTTGCACCGTTGTAGATGGACGAGAACTTATCACACCCGATCATCACGTGGTGTCCGGGTACTCTGAACTTTGGCAGCGGTGCATATTCAGGAGAACACTTCTTGATAATTTTTAGTGAGAGATCATCTTATAATGCTACCGTCAAACAAAGCAAGATAAGATGCATAAAGGATAAACATCACATGCAATCAATATAAGTGATATGATATGGTCATCATCATCTTGTGCTTGTGATCTCCATCGCCGAAGCAAATCATGATCACCATAAATCACCGGTAGCGACACCTTGATCTCCATCGTAGCATCGTTGTCGTCTCGCCAATCTTATGCTTCCACGACTATCACTACCGTTTAGTAATCAAGTAAAGCATTACATCGCGATTGCATTGCATACAATAGCGACAACCATATGGCTCCTGCCGATTGCCGATAACTTCGGTTACAAAACATGATCATCTCATACAATAAAATATAGCATCACGTCTTGACCATATCACATCACAACATGCCCTGCAAAAACAAGTTAGGCGTCCTCTACTTTGTTGTTGCAAGTTTTACGTGGCTGCTACGGGCTGAGCAAGAACCGTTCTTACCTACGCATCAAAACCACAGCGATAGTTTGTCAAATAGACTCCGTTTTAACCTTCTCAAGGACCGGGCGTAGCCATACTCGGTTCAACTAAAGTTGGAGAGACAGGTCTTCCGCAAGCCATCTATGTGCAAAGCACGTCGAGGGAACCGGTCTCGCGTAAAGCGTCTGGCGTAAGGTTGGTCCGGATCGTCTCGTCCAACAATACCGCTGAACCAAAGTATGACATGCTTTGGTAGGCAGTATGACTTGTATCGTCCACAACTCACTTGTGTTCTACTCGTGCATATGACATCAACGCATAAAACCTGGCTCGGATGCCCTTTGTTGGGGAGCGTAGTAATTTCAAAAATTTCCTACGATCACGCCAAGACCATGGTGATGGCATAGCAGCGAGAGGAGAGAGTGTCCATCCACGTACCCTCGTGAGACCGTGGCGGAAGCGTTATAACAACGCGGTTGATGTAGTCGACGTCTTCACGATCCGACCGATCCAAGCACCGAACGTCACGGCACCTCCGAGTTACGCACACGTTCAGCTCGATGGCGATCCCGGACTCCGATCCAGCAAAGTGTCGGGGATGAGTTCCGTCGACCTGACGGCGTGGTGACGATGTAGATGCTCCACCGACGCGGGGCTTCGCCTAAGCTCATGACGATATGACTTCTCCGGCGCGGGGCTTCGCCTAAGCTCTCTGACGATATGACGAAGTGGAATATGGTGGAAGGGGCACCGCTGCGGCTAAGGAAAGATCCGTTGATCAACGTGTGTGTTTTGGGGTGCCCCCTGCCCCCGTATATAAAGGAGCCAGGGGGGAGGTGGCCGGCCCAAGGGGGGAGGCGCACCAAGGAGTCCTACTCCCTCCGGGAGTAGGACTCCCCCTCCAATCCTAGTTGGATTAGGATTCCCGGAGGAAGAGAGAGAGGGGCGGCCCACCTTTCCTAGTCCTAATAGGACTAGGGGAAGGGGGGCGACCACCTAGGGATGCCTTCTTCTTTCCTCCAAGGCCCACTATGGGCCCATGTAGTTCGGGGGTTCGGTAACCTCCGGTACTCGATAAATTCCGATTTCACTCGGAACCTTTCCGATGTCCAAATGTAGGCTTCCAATATATCAATCTTTATGTCTCGACCATTTCGAGACTCCTCGTCATGTCCGTGATCACATCCGGGACTCGAACAAACTTCGGTGCATCAACACTTATAAACTCATAATGAACTGTCATCGAAGCGTTAAGCGTGCGGACCCTACGGGTTCGAGAACTATGTAGACATGACCTAGAACCATTCTCGGTCAATAACCAATAAGCGGAACCTGGATGCCCATATTGGTTCCTACATATTCTCTGAAGATCTTTATCGGTCATACCGCATAACAACATACGTTGTTCCCTTTGTCATCGGTATGTTACTTACCCGAGATTCGATCGTCGGTATCCAATACCTAGTTCAATCTAGATTACGGTAAGTCTCTTTACTCGTTCCGTAATACATCATCTCACAACTAACTCATTAGTTGTAATGCTTGCAAGGCTTGAGTGATGTGCATTACCGAGAAGGCACGGAGATACCTCTCCAGCAATCGGAGTGACAAAACCTAATCTCGAAATACGCCAACCCAACAAGTACCTTTGGAGACACCTGTAATACTCCTTTATAATCACCCGATTCGTTGTGACGTTTGGTAGTACCAAAGTGTTCCTCCGGTGGCGGGAGTTGCATAATCTCATAGTTACGAGGAACATGTATGGGTCATGAAGAAAGCATTAACATACTAAGCGATCAAGTGTTAAGCTAACGGAATGGGTCATGTCAATCAGATCATTCTACTAATGATGTGACCTTGTTAATCAAATAACAACTCCTTGTTCATGGTTAGGAAACATAACCATCTTTGATTAACAAGCTAGTTAAGTAGAGGCATACTAGTGACATATTGTTTGTCTATATATTCACACATGTATTATGTTTCCGGTTAATACAATTCTAGCATGAATAATAAACATTTATCATGATATAAGGAAATAAATAATAACTTTATTATTGCCTCTAGGGCATATTTCCTTCAAGATTAGTATGTCGAACAAGTTCAACATATTTCTTCCGGATAACCCATGCAGAAAGGTAGGACTGACAGAGTCATGAAAACAAATGGAGAACTCATTAGGAGCACTCTTATCGTGATCCTTCCATTCATAGGACGTCTGCCTTGGCTGGTTCATGGTATTGGAAGAAGGAAATACCACAAACCTCGAGGAATATCATAAAGGTTACTACTATCCTAAAGGAACTAGCAAACACTATCAACAGGAGGCTTAGAGTGAATCTTGGGTTCAAGAACCCGGAAATAGAATGCCTACTAACTAAATGGCGTCATGGGATGCTTTCGAAAATAATGGCCAGAATCATCACACTGGGGATACAAAGCATTGCTAGATTACTGAGTGGTTCTCTAAGACGCCTAGGGTCATAATAATAGCTCCAACATATATGTCGAGGCAATAGAGTACCTCAACTCACCGATTAGTGTGGCTGAACTGGCCCAAAGGGACATCGGGAACGGAAAGAAGGGATTTGCAAATGCATCAGACTATTTAGAAACCTGGGATGACTCGAACATCATAACGACTGTAAATGCTCGAAAAAGACTTGACATATCCTGTAAAATAGTGGCATGACCACTCAACACCACAAAATCAAGGTTCTGAGACCAACTGTTAACACACAGAAATACTAGAAACTGAATTGAGACTTAAATTCATCAATCCTATAAGTCTACGGATTAGTAACACGTGATCCTGATAGAAGAAGAGAAAGCCTAGTTCCTTAACCCCATAGAAAAGATAGGATGACTCGGATCAGAAGGCCATAAGGTAAAGAAGTAAAAAGAGCCTTACGTTCCTTCCCATAATCAATTCCCCTTTATATAACTAAAGCATTTATAGACTCGACTTCGACCAGTTTGGCTTGGTAATCCTACAGGCAGTCAGGCTCTGATACCAAAGTTGACAGGACCCCGATCCTAAGTCACACCGATCTAGCATGTAACACATCATATCACTTTGCGGCCTCACGCACGGTATTCCCACGGGTGCCACCTTACCTGGCCCGGGACTGTTTGCGCCTTTTGGCTCACATATATGCTAGTGTCGCTAGCATCCATATAACGAAGAACCGGGCCGACATGACTAGTCGTAAACCCAAAGTGGCACTAACTTACGAGGGACATGCATACATGACCCAAAGAACGAACGTGTCGGTCATCGAGAAAGTGAATCCGGGCTATAGCGGTTTGGGCTAACAGGACTCGGATAATCCGGGCTGTAGCGAGCTAACAGGACTCCATAGACACCGCGTGACATTTCCCGAAGGGAACAGACCACGAGCGAAGAAGGACAATGCCGGCCAGCCTAAGTGTTAGGAAGCGGTAGCAAGCTACCATGGCTCGATGGAAGCACTAGGAGACATTTCCTGGTAAGAGAGGCTACCAAGGATAAACAACTAGGTTGTCGGATCCCACACATACCAGGCATTTCAAATCATACACACAATATGCTCCATATGTGCAAACAACATGGCATCACAACAAAACTCTACAACTCAAAGTATTTATTCATTAGGCTCCGAAGAGTCAGATATTACAAACATGGGTCTGATGACCCAGCATTCAAGTCATACAAGCAACAAGCACAAGCGGAAGCTTAACTTGTCTGAGTACAGACAACTACAAATGAAAAGGCTGAGAAGCCTGACTATCTACAAGACCCTGCCGAGGGCACAAGATCGTAGCTGAGGTAACAAGCTAAACGTCGAAGTCCACACGGAACTACTAGCGAGACTGAAGTCTCTCTGCAAAAACATAAATTAAGAAAACGTGAGTACAAATGTACCCAGCAAGACTTACATCAGAACTAACTACATATGCATCGGTATCAACAAAGGGGGTGGTGGAGTTTAACTGCAGCAAGCTAGCTTTGACTCAGTGGCTATCCTAAACTACGACTGCAAGTAAATCTTTTGAGGTGGCGCACACAAGTCCACATATTCACCATATCAATACACCACTATGGATCCGCTCCCGTCTCTCTACGAGAAGGCCATCCATAGCACTCACGCTTATCTTGCGCATTTTAGAGTATCCACTTTCACTTGTCTATGAACTGCATAGGCAACCCAGAGGTCCTTTACCACGGACGCGGCTATTCGAATAGATCATTTATAACCCTGCAGGGGTGTACTTCTTCACACATGTTTCCACCACTTAGCGTCTGCACACGACATGTGCTCAACAGACTTCAAGCGAAAGCTGACGTGGGTGCAGACCACGACTGGTATGTAACGCCCGGATTGAAGCGCCGGTGTACGCGATTATTCGCGCCGTCGTTGCCATGTCATGTGCTTGAGTGTTGCACTTTGCCATGTCATCATCTGCATTTCATATCATGTCATCATGTGCATTTCATTTTGCATACGTGTTCGTCTCTTGCATCCGAGCATTTTCCCCGTTGTCCGTTTTGCAATCCGGCACTCCTATGTCTCTCGGCGCCCCATTTTACCTCTTTTAGGTGTGCGGGTGTTAAGCGGTCTCGGAATGGACCGAGGTTTGTCAAGCGGCCTTGGTATAGCACCGGTAGAAACGCCTGTCAAGTTTTGGATCATTTGGAGGTCGTTTGGTACTCCAGCAGTTAGCAAGGGTAACATGAAGGCCTCTTTTGTGTTGCAGCCCAACACCCCTTTCAAGTGGCCCAAAACCCAGCAAACTCCTCTCCATGCTCTCGGTCGTTCGATCACGATCGCGTGGCCGAAAACCGTGCCTCATTTGGAGTCTCCTAGCTCCCTCTACCTATATATAAGCATCCCCTTCCAAAATCCCGGGTCCAAACCCTAGCCCTCTCCCTCCTCACACGCCGGACATGTCCGCACCCCACCGGACACGTCCGCCCTGCCCCCGCGCCGCCGCCCGCAGCCACTCTCCGCGTGACACCTGTCCGCTGCCGTCGTCAGCGGCCGCGCCAAACCATCGCGGGCCGTCGACCGCGCCCGCCGCTTGCCCGCCGCCATGGTCCAGCGCCCGCCGCCTCGCGCCTGCGCCTCGCCGGACCTTCGCCCGGCGCCGCCCGTGACGCCGCCGCCCTCGCCCTCGGCGCGCCCGGCCGCTCCGCCGGCCCGATCGCCGCCTCCGGCCCGGCGCCGCATACCGCGCCCGTCCCGCGCGCCCAGCGCCATCTCCACCGGCGCCGTGGCGAGCTTCCGCCGCCGCCTCCTCCTCCAGCGCCCTCGTCCGGCCGAACGCGCCGCCGGGCCGCCCACGCCTACGCCTCGCGTCCCTCGTCGCCGCCGCCACTCGCCGGGCTTCGCGGAAGCTCACCGGAGCTCCACTCCGGCCGGATCTACCCCGGGTGGATGAGATCCACCGGGAGATGATCCAAACGCCGCGCCTCGTCCCGGATCTCTCCGTCCCGAACCGCTCCGTCCCGTTGACTTTTTCGGAGGGTATTAATCCACTAAGTCCCGAAGTTTTTGTTATTTTCATGCATTTTCATCATGCCATAACTCTGCATCCGTAGCTCCGTTTTGTGCGTGTAATATGTCAAATTGTTCGCCTCGACGAGTACATCATTTCATCTCATTGCGTCATTTACATTTGAGCTCATCTTGATGCCCGAAATGCTGTTAGAAGAGGGCTATGTGATTTTAGTTTCAGATTCTTATCAGAACATGCACTTTTGTCATTTTTGCCATGATTGATGTGTGCACCCTATGATCTTGAGTCCTACATGTGTTTTGTAATATGCCATGTCATCTTTACAGTGGTGCTTGCTATGTATTTTTGTGATCTATGTGGTGACTAGCACAAGCATGCAAACTAGGCTTCATGATGTTGCTGATTTCAGCCCTGTTTTGCTGATATTTTTATGCCATGTTAACTTGTTGCTACCGAGAGATCCATGCTTATTTTGAGATACTTTAGTAAGGTTGTTTTGAACATATGGTTATGCTCTATCCATCCATTCCCTTGTTTGAAATTATGGAGTGCCATAGCTTGAGTCAATCGAGCTCTACTTTTGCTATAAAATGTTTCCTGGCAGGTTGTTTACATGTTATTCAATTTTGCCAAGGTTGTTGTAGTTGATCCTTGTATGCTATGATGTTGTTCTTGCCATGTATAGCTTCTATGCCATGTTTTCTTACTGTGAGTTGCCTTGCCATGCCATGTATTGCTCTGTGGTGAGTGGTTCAAGCTCACCAACATGCCTACTTATTGTTGTTCCTGCCTTGTATGAATCTGTAATATAACTTGCCATGTTTACATGGGTGCCATCATATCTTCTGATCCTTTTTGGCTTATGGTCAGTAAGGGACTTTTGTTCTATGCATTTAGTAGATTCATGCCATCCCTTTGTTTGCCATGTTAAGTTCCTGTAACATGTTGTTTGATAGCTCTAAACATTGCAACCTGATGTTATTTTCTGCAAAGTCTGAAACTGTTATTATTTGCAATCTTGCCATGTGTTTTTTAGCATGTTCTTGTGATTTCTGGAGATAGCTCAGTGTTAATGTTTTCTAATGCTTTACCTGTACATCATGCCCATGCCTTTTGTTTTCATGTTAAGAAGCTGTAGCATGTTGTTTTGATGCTTGCAATATGCCTAGTTGCTGTTTTGGACAGTTTGTCCTTTAAACTTGTATAGAGTATGTGTTGCACCGTTGCTCCGTTTTGAGTGTGCTCTATATGAAACTTGCTTGTTTTTGCATGTAGTTTCATATTATCATGTTGCATCCTTGTTTTGAGGCGTTTGCTTGATGTTTGTATGCATTTTGCATCAATGCCATGTTTAACTTGTTTTGCTCATATCTTCTAGGCCGTAGCTCTGAATCTAATGAACTTTATATGTAACTTGACTAGATTTTCGTGTAGATCATCATGGTGCAACTTAACTTGCTGTTTAACAACTTGAACATAAGGTTTATTCAGATCTGGACCAATTTCGAAATTTGCATATGAGGACTTACCGGAATTATTATATGTTGTTCCCGGCCTCATTTAAACTTGCCTTGATGTGTTGCCCTTGTTTGCATCATCTCTTGCCATGAGTAGCTTCATGTAGCTTTGTCATGCATCATACTTGGTTGAGCATCATGTCTTGTTCATGTGTGGTGTGTTTACTATGTTGTGTGCTTCTTCTTGTTAGTTCCTGTTTTCGTTCTTGCGATCGTGAGGATTCGTTCGTCTACGCTTGGTTCGGCTTCATCCGTTCGTCTTCTTCATGGACTCGTTCTTCTTCCTTGCGGGATTTCAGGCAAGATGACCGCTACCCTGGATCTCACTACTATCATTGCTATGCTAGTTGCTTCGTTCTATCGCTATGTTGCGCTACCTATTACCTGTTTATCAAGCCATCCCAAATTGCCATGAACCTCTAACCTTTTGCACCCTTCCTAGCAAACCGTTGTTTGGCTATGTTACCGCTTTGCTCAGCCCCTCTTATAGCGTTGTTAGTTGCAGGTGAAGATGAAGTTTGTTCCTTGTTGGAACATGGAGATGTTGTTCCTTGTTGGAACATGTTTACTTGTTGGGATATCACAATATATCTTATTTAATTAATGCATCTATATACTTGGTAAAGGGTGGAAGGCTCGGCCTTATGCCTGGTGTTTTGTTCCACTCTTGCCGCCCTAGTTTCCGTCATATCGGTATTATGTTCCCGGATTTTGCGTCCCTAACGCGGTCGGGTGATTTATGGGACCCCCTTGACAGTTCGCTTTGAATAAGACTCGTCCGGCAAGGCCCAACATTGGTTTTACCATTTGCCTCACCACCACCTACTTTTCCCTTGGGAGTCGCTCTCTCGAGGGTCATCTTTATTTAGCCCCCCCCCCCCGGGGCCAGTCCTTCTCTAAGTGCTGGTTCGAACCGAGTAGACTGCGGGGCCCCCTCGTGGCAACTCGAGGTTTGGTTTTACTGGTAGGATGTCTCATCCGGTGTTGCCCTGAGAACGAGATATGTGCAGCTCCTATGGGGATTGTCGGCGCATCGGGCGGCTTTGCTGGTCTTGTTTTATTTTTGTCGAAATGTTTTGTAGCGGGATTCCGAGACTGATCGGGTCTTCCCGGGAGAAGGAATATCGCTTCGTTGATCGCGAGAGCTTATCATGGGCTAAGTTGGGACACCCCTGCAGGTATAAACTTTAAATAAGCCGTGCCCATGATTTATGTGGCGAGATGGGAATTTGTTAATGTCGGTTGTAGTAAACTTGAAGCAAACTCTTCTAAAATACACCAACCGTGTGCGTAACCATGATGGTCTCTTTTCGGGTTGATCGAGAGGAGAACACGGTTTCTTGGGTTATGTCGGCGTAAGTAGGAGTTCAGGATCACTTCTTGATCATTACTAGTTGAATTTGTTCCTTTGTTTCTCTTCTCGCTCTCATTTGCGTATGTTAGCCACCATATATGCTTAGTCGCTGCTGCAACCTCACCACTTTACCCCCTTCCTTTCCCATTAAGCTTTGCTAGTCTTGATACCCATGGTAATGGGATTCTGAGTCCTCGTGGCTCCTGATTACTACACCACCAGTTGCGGTACAGGTTTGCGATGATCTTGACGCGAGAGCGATGTTGCTTGTTTTGGAGTTCTTCTTACGCTTCTTCTTGATCGAGGGATAGGTTCGGTCGGCGGCTTGGGCTAAAGCGTGGTGGATGTCGTTTGAGTTTACATTTTATGTTTCATCCGTAGTCGGATGTTGATCTCTTGTACATGATGTTGATGTATTCTTGTGGCATTTGTGCCTTTTGTATGTATCCCCATCTATTATGTAATGTTGATGTAATGATATCCACCTTGCAAAAGCGTTTCAATATGCGGGTCTATCCTTGGTGGGACCGTCGAGTTCCTTTTGGATAGGGTCGCATATTGGGCGTGACAAGTTGGTATCAGAGCCTCGACCGACCCTAGGAGCCCCCCTTGATTGATCGTGTAGTTTGGCCGTTGTTGAGTCTAGAAGAAAACTATTTTCGGAGTCTAGTTATATCGGAGAGGAAGAATTCTTTTACTCCTCAGCCCCTTCGTCGCTCTGGTGAGGAATCTTGACGTAGGTGTTTTGAATTACTCCTCTTCCCCTTCAAATTTTTCTTTAGGTTCACGCAGTTGGTTTTCCGATCGTTGGTCCTCAGCTCTTTGCATCCGGCGCATTTCTCATCAAGTCGACTCGAGCCTCTTCATCTTTGAGTTCAATCCTCAGTTGTCTTATTTTCCCACCCACCCACCCTTCTTCTTCTCGGAACCGGAGTCCGCTATTGAGTATCCTTCTACTCGTGCGAAGTCTTTGCTTTCTTTCCTCAATGATTTCAACCGGTGTTTCCTCTTGAAGATATTCGTCGATTTCCCCTTCCAAGTTGTCTTTGTTTTCCCGCCCTCCCACCCTTTTTCTTCCCGGAGTTCGAGTTTCTTCCGACCATCAATTCCATTCGTTCGGAACCTCTTCAGTCTTTCGTCAATTGTTTCAACTGGTGAATTCTCGTTTTGTACGACATTCTTCATCTCTTTTCTTCCCCGGTGGACTCAATTCAAGTTTTTTCGGGTTGATCTTATTCTTTTCCCTCGGCTCAAGTGTTTTCCTTGCTCGTTTGCATCTCGCCATTCAATCATCCCGGAGTTCGTAAGATATCTCAGGAGATTCGTCTGTGTTCCAACTAATTCGAGGTAGTCACCTCAGTCAAATATTTCAGTTCTTCCGGTGCATCATCTATCTGTTCAACAATCCTTTTCAACGGTGTTATCTCTTCAGTGGGCCCTAACCCACAGGTCTTTTCCCAGGATCTTACCTGACTCTTCTAATTCCCCCGGAGTTATTCTCATTTCTTTTCAAGTGTGACGTAAGAATGCATTCCATCAGTCATATGCCTTGTCAAGATCGATTTCAATTCTTTCCATTGTTGGCTCAACCTTTTCGGTTTTCAGTCTACCGGAGTTTCTCAGTAATTTTTGGTGGTGTTGCTCGTCGTCATTTGAAGACCGAAGTAGAGTTTTTTCTCTTAAATCTTGTCCGTTCTCCCGGAGATTCATGGTGCTAGCTCGATGTTATCCTATCTAATTGTTTCCAGTCGTGCAATTCTTTTCACCCATCCGGAGTATTTCATGAGTTGCTTTCCCGATTCGTTGATCCGGAGGCCTCCATTTCAGAATACTTCGTCGTTCCAGAAGAATTCTTCGCCCTTATCATTCCAGTTATCGTTCTCTATTTATCCCGGTGCCTCGTTCAAGTGTTCTTTAGTCAGCTCATGTTCTCTTTGTTCTTTTGCATCCTAATTCCCTCTAGCTTATTGTTTCTTCTAATTCTTCCCGGTGATTCATCCTCTTTCGTCAGCCATTTCCGAATTCTTACGGTGGTTCATTCAAGATTATTTTCCTTGTTTATCATATTAATCCATTCGTTCTTTTCAATCCTACCGGTGGTTCAGGAAGACTTTCTCAAGTTTTGTGCTATGTTTCCCCTTAATCCTTTTTCAACGAGGATAAGCAGTATGCAAATCCATTGCTTGTCATCAATTTAATTTGATGAAGGATAAGCATACAATAAATCTTATTCTTATTTCATCAAAGTGATTAATCTTTTCTTCGGAGTTTGTTCTTGAGGAATGAATTCTACTTCCAAGTGTTCTCATCTTTTCTTTTCCGGAGTTCAATTTCCCTCGACCATCTCGTCGGAACCTCCATCTAAATCACCGCAAGGCTCATCTTATTCTTTCTTCCTTCATTCTATCTCATCATCCTTTTTGTTACCGGAGTTCTTCATGGTGGCTCTTCATGATTTAATTCATTCTTCAAGAGTTCATCAAGATTCTAATCGAAGGAGCTCAAGTATCTTTTCTTCTCCCGTCTTGAAGAGCAAATAATTCTTCATTTTCTTGGAAAGTGGAGTTTTGCATTCCTACTTTTTCTCAGCTATTCAATTATTTCCGTTTGTGGCCGGTTATCATCTTATGATCTTGAGATGTTACATATAAGTCCACAACAAGCTTATTCTGTCGTTGTTGATTTTCTCAACAACTCCACTCAATCCTTCCTTCTAAGTTCTTTTCATTCTATTTCAATTCTTTCCGGAGGTTTTGTGTCATGTCTTCATCAAGTATCATTCCGTCCTCTCTAGCTCGTGCCCTATTCCTCCATGTTTCAGCCGGAGTGCTGCCTAAATCCTTTCAGCCTTATTCGTTTCTTATTTCGTTCTAACCGGAGCAGTTTCATAGTCTATCTGATTCCGTGAGCCTTCGATTCTTGTCATTCTCTTCGCTTCTCTCTTCTTCTGGAGTGCTCTCGATTCTTTGCTTCTTCTCTTGAGTTCTTGGTTCACCTCATCCTTTTTCTTTCTCTTCCGTCTCGGTCCTAAGATCTCGGGACGAGATCTCTTGTTAGTGGAGGAGTGTTGTAACGCCCCGGATTCGATGCCCTGTGTATACGCGATTATTCGCCGTCGTTGCCATGTCATGTGCTTGCGTGTTGCACTTTGCCATGTCATCATGTGCATTTCATTTTGCATACGTGTTCGTCTCTTGCATCCGAGCATTTTCCCCGTTGTCCGTTTTGCAATCCGGCACTCCTATGTCTCCCGGCGCCCCCTTTTACCTTTTTTCGTGTGCGGGAGTTAAACGGTCTCGGAATGGACCGAGGTTTGTCAAGCGGCCTTGGTATAGCACCGGTAGACCGCCTGTCAAGTTTCGGATGATTTGGAGGTCGTTTGGTACTCCAACGGTTAACCGGGTAACCGCAAAGGCCTCTTTTGTGTTGTAGCCCAACACCCCTTTCAAGTGGCCCAAAACCCAGCAAACTCCTCTCCATGCTCTCGGTCGTTCGATCACGATCGCGTGGCCGAAAACCGTGCCTCATTTGGAGTCTCCTAGCTCCCTCTACCTATATATAAGCATCCCCTTCCAAAATCCCGGGTCCAAACCCTAGCCCTCTCCCTCCTCGCACGCCGGACATGTCCGCGCCCCACCGGACATGTCCGCCCTGCCCCCGCACCGCCTTGCAGCCACTCTCCGTGACACACATCCGCCGCCGTCGTCCCAGCTGCTCGCCACTCCATCAGCGGCCCGTCTTGCCAACCCGCGCCCGCCTTGCGCGCCCAGCGCCCGCCCGCCTCGCGCCTCGCGCCTCATGGGACCTTGCCGCCGCCCTACGCCCTCGGCCCGCGCCCGGCCATACCGCGCCCGTCTGCGCCCCAGCGCCATCTCCGCCGCCCGTGGAACGAGCTTCAGCGCCGCCTCCTACTCCAGCGCCCTCGTCCGTGGCCGAACACGCCGCCAGCCGGGCCGCCCACGCCTCGCCTCGCGTCCCCGTCGCCGCCCTCCTCGCCCGGGCTTCGCGGAAGCTTCGCGGAACTCCACTCGGCGGATCTACCGGGTGGATGAGATCCACGGGAGATGATCAAACGCCGGCGCCTCGTCCGGATCTCTCCGTCGAACCGCTCCGTCCCGTTGACTTTTTCGGAGGGTATTAATCCACTAAGTCCCGAAGTTTTTGTTATTTTCATGCATTTTCATCATGCCATAACTCTGCATCCGTAGCTCCGTTTCGTGCGTGTAATATGTCAAATTGTTCGCCTCGACGAGTACATCATTTCATCTCATTGCGTCATTTACATTTGAGCTCATCTTGATTCCCGAAATGCTGTTAGAAGAGGGCTATGTGATTTTAGTTTTAGATTCTTATCAGAACATGCACTTTTGTCATTTTTGCCATGATTGATGTGTGCACCCTATGATCTTGAGTCCTACATGTGTTTTGTAATATGCCATGCCATCTTTATAGTGGTGCTTGCTATGTATTTTTGTGATCTATGTGGTGACTAGCACAAGCATGCAAACTAGGCTTCATGATGTTGCTGATTTCAGCCCTGTTTTGCTGATATTTTTATGCCATGTTAACTTGTTGCTACCGAGAGATCCATGCTTATTTTGAGATACTTCAGTAAGGTTGTTTTGAACATATGGTTATGCTCTATCCATCCATGCCCTTTTTTGCAATTATGGAGTGCCATAGCTTGAGTCAATCGAGCTCTACTTTTGCTATAAAATGTTTCCTGGCAGGTTGTTTACATGTTATTCAATTTTGCCAAGGTTGTTGTAGTTGATCCTTGTATGCTATGATGTTGTTCTTGCCATGTATAGCTTATATGCCATGTCTTCTTACTGTGAGTTGCCTTGCCATGCCATGTATTGCTCTGTGGTGAGTGGTTCAAGCTCACCAACATGCCTACTTATTGTTGTTCCTGCCTTGTATGAATCTGTAATATAACTTGCCATGTTTACATGGGTGCTATCATATCTTCTGATCCTTTTTGGCTTATGGTCAGTAAGGGACTTTTGTTCTATGCATTTAGTAGATTCATGTCATGCCTTTGTTTGCCATGTTAAGTTCCTGTAACATGTTGTTTGATAGCTCTAAACATTGCAACCTGATGTTATTTTCTGCAAAGTCTGAAACTGTTATTATTTGCAATCTTGCCATGTGTTTTTGAGCATGTTCTAGTGATTTCTGGAGATAGCTCAGTGTTCATGTTTTGTAATGCTTTACCTGTACATCATGCCCATGCCTTTTTTTCATGTTAAGGTGATGTAGCATGTTGTTTTGATGCTTGCAATATGCCTAGTTGCTGTTTTGGACAGTTTGTCCTTTAAACTTGTATAGTGTATGTGTTGCACCGTTGCTCCGTTTTGAGTGTGCTCTATATGAAACTTGCTTGTTTTTGCATGTAGTTTCATATTATCATGTTGCATCCTTGTTTTGAGGTGTTTGCTTGATGTTTTTATGCATTTTGCATCAATGTCATGTTTAACTTGTTTTGCTCATATCTTCTAGGCCGTAGCTCTGAATCTAATGAACTTTATATGTAACTTGACTAGATTTTCGTGTAGATCATCGTGGTGCAACTTAACTTACTGTTTAACAACTTGAACATAAGGTTTATTCAGATCTGGACCAATTTCGAAATTTGCATATGAGGACTTACCGGAATTATTATATGTTGTTCCCGGCCTCATTTAAACTTGCCTTGATGTGTTGCCCTTGTTTGCATCATCTCTTGCCATGAGTAGCTTCATGTAGCTTTGTCATGCATCATACTTGGTTGAGCATCATGTCTTGTTCATGTGTGGTGTGTTTACTATGTTGTGTGCTTCTTCTTGTTAGTTCTGTTTAGATTGCGATCGTGAGGATTCGTTAAATCGACGCTTGGTTAAACTTCATCCGTTCGTCTTCTTCATGGACTCGTTCTTCTTCCTTGCGGGATTTCAGGCAAGATGACCGCTACCCTGGATCTCACTACTATCATTGCTATGCTAGTTGCTTCGTTCTATCGCTATGCTGCGCTACCTATTACCTGTTTATCAAGCCATCCCAAATTGCCATGAACCTCTAACCTTTTGCACCCTTTCTAGCAAACCGTTGTTTGGCTATGTTACCGCTTTGCTCAGCCCCTCTTATAGCGTTGTTAGTTGCAGGTGAAGATGAAGTTTGTTCCTTGTTGGAACATGGAGATGTTGTTCCTTGTTGGAACATGTTTACTTGTTGGGATATCACAATATATCTTATTTAATTAATGCATCTATATACTTGGTAAAGGGTGGAAGGCTCGGCCTTATGCACGGTGTTTTGTTCCACTCTTGCCGCCCTAGTTTCCGTCATATCGGTATTATGTTCCCGGATTTTGCGTCCCTAACGCGGTCGGGTGATTTATGGGACCCCTTGACAGTTCGCTTTGAATAAGACTCGTCGTGAGGGCCCAACATTGGTTTTACCATTTGCCTCACCACCACCTACTTTTCCCTTGGGAGTCGCTCTCTCGAGGGTCATCTTTATTTAGCCCCCCCCCAGGGCCAGTGCTTCTCTAAGTGCTGGTCTGAACCGAGTAGACTGCGGGGCCCCCTCGTGGCAACTCGAGGTTTGGTTTTACTCGTAGTATGTCTCATCCGGTGTTGCCACGAGCGAGATATGTGCAGCTCCTATGGGGATTGTCGGCGCATCGGGCGGCTTCTTTGGTCTTGTTTTATTCTTTGTCGAAATGTTTTGTAGCGGGATTCCGAGACTGATCGGGTCTTCCGGAGAAGGAATATCCTTCGATTGATCGCGAGAGCTTATCATGGGCTAAGTTGGGACACCCTGCGCAGGTATAAACTTTAAGTAAGCCGTGCCAGCGGTTATGTGGCGAGATGGAATTTGTTAATGTCGGTTGTAGTAAACTTGAAGCAAACTCTTCTAAAATACACCAACCGTGTGCGTAACGTGATGGTCTCTTTTCGGGGTTGATCGAGAGGAGAACACGGTTTCTGGGTTATGTCTGACGTAAGTAGGAGTTCAGGATCACTTCTTGATCATTACTGGTTGACGACCGTTCCTTTGTTTCTCTTCTCGCTCTCATTTGCGTATGTTAGCCACCATATATGCTTAGTCGCTGCTGCAACCTCACCACTTTACCCCTTCCTTTTCCATTAAGCTTTGCTAGTCTTGATACCCATGGTAATGGGATTGCTGAGTCCTCGTGGCTCACAGATTACTACACCACCAGTTGCAGGTACAGGTTTGCGATGATCTTGACGCGAGAGCGATGTTGCTTGTTTTGGAGTTCTTCTTACGCTTCTTCTTGATCGGGGATAGGTTCGGTCGGCTGACTGGGCTAAAGGTGGTGGATGTCGTTTGAGTTTACATTTATGTTTCATCCGTAGTCGGATGTTGATCTCTTGTATATGATGTTGATGTATTCTTGTGGCATTTGTGCCTTTTGTATGTATCCCCATCTATTATGTAATGTTGATGTAATGATATCCACCTTGCAAAAGTGTTTCAATATGCAGGTCTATCCTTGGTGGGACCGTCGAGTTCCTTTTGGATAGGGTCGCATATTGGGCGTGACACTGACTAACCACACATGTCCCTAGTCCATGTTTATCGCCTATTCGGGTTCCATCTGTAGGGAGTCCGGCCGAGGTTTCCACATACGGCCCCGAACGATGTGTCTGAGGTTCGGGTCACCAAGCAGGCGACTCGGTTTTGCAGACCCGCGTGCCTACCGCATCACATCCCACCCCTTGGGTCAGTGCTGCGCACGGCCTCCAGCATACTACAAACACCAGAAACTACTTGCGACTCCTGGACACAGGATGGGGGCGGTTAATAAGTCGAGCGGGGTCATATTTCAGGGCCCAACGTGTGGTAGTAGCTGGTCATGGATCACAAACACAGAACTCAGTTCCTGAGGGCGGTTTCAATGAGACAACCCACCATGTACTCCTACATGGCCTCTCACCGCTACCTTTACCAAATCGTGTTGACACGCTTAGCTCACACACAGTAGGACATGTTCATCACCATTCCAATTCATTCCCGATGAATCAGACGACTCAACTCTAAGCGATGGCAGGCATGACAACAAGCATGAATGAGTAGGCACATCGGGGCTCAAACAATTCCTACTCATGCTAGTGGGTTTCATCTATTTCTTGTGGCAATGGCGGGTCATGCGGAGGAAAAGGGATTCAACTACCGCATGACATATAACGATTGAATCGTTATTGTCCTAATGCACTAAAAGAGAAGCGGGAGGCGAGAGAATGGGATTGTATCGGAATGAACAAGGGGTTTTTTGCTTATGCAGCGCCGAAGATAGTATAGCTCTTCATCGGTGTCATCGAACTCATCGTCGAAACTACGTCCACTAAGAGGGGACAAATACCGGCAAACAGAGAAAGAGAACAATCAATGCAATGCAATGCATCTGAAGAACACTCTATAATTTCAATTTCTTCATCCACTGTGGTGTTGTGAGTTACTTCTCTCTCTATAGCAAGCAGATATTCTAATGGGGAGGCAAGCTGGATAATTGGATCAACACCCTCAGCCAAGTTTAAATAAAACAGACACCCATCCTCTTCAACATATTCTCCTATTAAAGGCAGGCATATCTACTCTTGATGATCCTGATTGCAGAAAAGTTCATTTTAAGCTGGAGACTGAGGTAAAGCTTGGTTGAGATCAAAACCTGGGGAGTTGACTTGCTGCACTGGAGGCATTAAATTAATAAAATTCAGTGGCATTTCTTCAGCTGGAATAAGAGGCAAGTCTACCTGGTGGACCAGATCCTGCAAAAAAGGTTGGTGGGCTTGAAGTGGCCCAATAGACAAGTTGAGGTTAGGCAGTTCCTCCTGGGCCTGGCCCAAGAGGTTTGAAAAGTCATTTCCCTCCAACATCTGGATGCCTTCTTCCATTTGGTGCTCTACTTCCACTCCATTTGAACCAACTGAGAGAGCGAGCTCAGTTTGAGGGTCCATATCTGGGAGATTAGCCTGTAACTAAGGATCATCCAAGGGCTGTAAGAGGTCAGCCAGCTCCATGAATTCCCCCTCCTCAAGTTCTTGGTCCACGGGTTCATCAACTTCTGCTGGCATTGCCCAATGCCCCCAGCCTGGCATATTTTCTTCATCTTCTTGCTCTGCTTCCTCCTCTGCTTGCTGAATAGCCTGTTGATGAAATCCTTGTGGATTTCCATCCATTAAATCATGAGCTTGATGCTCTTGGACTGTCCCAATGAAATGGTTCAGCTGGTTGGGGTGGTAGAAGTTATTTGTAGGTGGAGGATGTGGATTTCCATCAGCTGGAACTGGATCTTCATCAGGTGGGCCACCTCCCAGGACTTCTTGCTGAATAATTAACACTAGAACAGTCCAAGATTCAGAGTTGGGATCATCTGATTCTCCTACAAGAATGCTTACAGGCACATCTCTCATCTCTTCTACTCTGATTTTAACCATTAAGGCAGCCTGCGTGCTTCTGGCTCTGTCCCATAGCAGCATCCTCGCAAAACTTCTAACAGCATTTGCAAGTTCGTGTATTTCTCTCTTATCAAATGGAAAACCAATCAGAAGCACCCAGACATCTCTGTTGAGAGCCAGATTTCTCCAATTTAAGCCTTGGTTTTGTCTTTGGAAAATGATATGAACATCTCCAAAAGCATGAAGGCTTTGGAGAACCAGAGCATCTCTGTCAAAGGGGGTTCGAAGTCTGACATATGCTTGACCAAACGGACAAGGACAAATTTCTTGAACTGCTGGATGTTTAACCTCAGTGATGAACTCTCCAATGATTTGTCTGACATTGGGGAAATATACCTGCTGATTTGGCATCAGAATGACGGTGGCGATGGCCCAATATTCATGGCGCAGAGGAGCAGGATCAGTAATGACCCTCACCCTAGCCGGCCTCCCTTCCATCTGAAGCGCTTGGTGATGCGGCGGAAGGAACAGAGTTGGAACGGTGTTTGCCGTGGTCGTAGTGACTAGCGGCGCGAGCGGCGGTGGTCGCCGTGGCCAGAGTGGCCAACAGCGCGGCTAGAATCGGCTAGGAACGGCGGTGGCCGCCGTGGCCGAGTGGCCAACGGCGCGGCTAGGAGCGAGGGTTGTGGGTTTTTCCACTTCACGCCCACACAACGGGATTTGATGAAATAGCTATGTTTTTTTCCTATTTGATTTGGATATCTTTAGTTTTCTCCTTATTTTTTCTCAACCTATCTCCGAATCCGCTTTATCTACTACTCCCTCCGTTCCCAAATAATTGTCTTTCTAGCCATCTCAAATGACTACAACATACGGATGTATGTAGACATGTTTTAGAGTGTAGATTCATTCATTTTGTTCCGTATGTAGTCACTTGTTGAAATCTCTATAAAGACAATTATTTAGGAACGGAGGGAGTACTAAGGAAGCTATAAGTAATGCAACTATAAATCTCCTGGAGAGTTTGATCCTGGCTCGGGATGAATGCTGGGGCTATCGAGCACCGTAGGTCAACTCGGCTTAAAATACCACAGTTGACGCAAGGCATGAACATAGCCAAGAAAAATCGATGTTTGGCAGCATCAACAGCAATCTCAAAAACATATAAAACAAAATTTGCACTTCCATCAATAAAAAATTACTACCTCTGTAAAAGAACGTTTTTATATTATGAGATGGAAAAGAAGTAGTATTATTTTGTCAGTCCCGACTTAGAGGTGACCATAACAGAGTGATGCATCCAGCCACTAGGTAAAGCTACCTACATGGCTCAGCCTGAGATGATCGGGCAAGTGAAACGAGTCAGAGCACGCAGTGGATCCTAACGTTTTCAACGTTGTAACGTTGGGACTTGTGGTGGATAAGCTGGAGCCCGTCGGCGCAGCGGACCACCTCGACGCCAGTCAAGAGAGTTTGCACACCCCCATTTCCACCAAGACTCCTGATATTCTCCACCTTGTCCTCCTCCTGGCGCGCAGATCTCTTCTTCCTGCAGTGGGTCGCGATGCAAAACTTGCCTGAGCCCAGGTTCACCAAGGCACGCCCCACCGGCAGCAACTCGTCAGGCAGGAGATCAAGGTATTCCCAATCATGCAGGGATGAAGGAGCAGATTCCGTCAAGGCACAGGACGAAAGGTCAAATGCAGACAAGCGATTTTGAGGGGTGCCATTGCCAGGGGCCTGGAGGCCGAACCAGAGTCCGAGCTCAGGGACATACTCTGCCGCGCGGTGGAAGGGCAGCACCCAGCTGCCGGTGTGGCTCCACACCTCCCTCGAAACATCAAAGGTGTAGGTGCCGTGCTTGGACGACGCGCATATGGCGTCGGAGCTGTCGATCACCGCCGCGGCAACGAGAGGGCTGCCGCGGGACGGCGGGGGCGGCAGAGGGCTCCAGTACCACTCGTTGTACAGCAACGGATAGGTGGATAAGCCAACCTTGCAGTAATTGAAGAACTCAAAGCTGTCGTCTATGCTGTTCAGGACGTAGAGGCCGTGGTCGTCTTCGTGGTCCAAGAAATTGCCGTTGACGCGTCGGTCCCTAATGGACAAGGTGATGGAATCATACGGTTTGCAGAAGTACGATCGGGGCGTGAGCACGAAAGACTTGGTGCCCATATCGTAGACCGAGGAATTGCAGGAAGGGTCGGCGAACATGACACTGGTCTCTCCGACCTCGGGCAGGAGGAAGAAGAAGCGCATGTTGCTGGCGGCGACGGTGCTGGGCGGGGTCGAGAAGTTGACCAGCGTTCTTGGCAGGCGCTTGCAGCTCGAGATCGCCGATGGCCATATTATTCCCCCATTCTTCTTCTTCTTATTCTTCCTTGCGTTTGCGTCTTCATGGGCTGTTGCTGCGTCCTTTGCTGTCGGGTAGAAGAGATGAGTGGAGAGGTTGATGCGGCACAGCGAATACATTCTACTGCCATACTCTACGTTGCGCGCGGATACTTTAAAAAGTGCGTGTATCTAGCCGGATACTGCCCCGGTACTTCCCGATACGTATCCCGTAAGTATCCCTCGATATTTTGATATTAAAAAAAATGTTTGATACCCCTAGAATACTTCTGCGATACGTTTTGGATATCTGAAACCCCTCGTTCGACGTAAAATCCCCTCAATAATAAAGGCGCCTTTGAAGATTCCCAACATGGGCGTAAGTTTATGTGAAAACATGTCTGTCAATGTTTTTTATTCAATTGAAAGGTGAGCAAGAGAGAGTCGATGCATTGATTGAAACAGCAAACCTGGTCAAATCTTACAGTCAATTAATAAAAGTGGACTCAGTGCAAGAAAAGAAAGGGGTAATTTTATTGAGGCATGCTTTGACCTAGAAGCTCCTTAATTTTTTCTTCATATTTGTAATAATTAATATTTAACATCTATATATAAACGTATCCCCGTATCCATGTTTTTAGCGTATCCCCGTATCGCGTATCCGATACGTATCAAGTATCCGTGCAACGTAGCGGAAAATGCCAACGGAGGCATCAAAATTTATATTTCAAAGTTTCAGAAAAATTCAAAACAAAATTCCACGGTAACTTAATAGATTTCCGCACGAACATGTACAAAAATTATTTGAATTTGTTGTGATTTGTGGGCTGTACAAAAAAATAAAAATCCGGCCCAACAACAAAAAATATTGGCCCATTCTAGAAATACGTTTTTGTCTTTTTCTGTACGCCACGTGTGAAAGTATTTGGTTTTGAATTTTTGCACAGACGCAATACACATGTGTGAAAGTGTATACAAACAATTTCAAATTTTTTCACCTTGTGGAAATTTGTATTTTGGAAACGAGCTCCGTGGAGCTCGGCCTCCAAAAGCCCTCACCCTGCAACGTAGGCCATACTCGTGCAGGACCATATTCAGAAACTTGCGACCCATCGCACCAGCTGCTCCTCCAATATTCTGAGTCCCAAAGAGATTGGACTTAGATACATCGGGAATACTGTCGTAGAGAAATCAAAAGGATGCCAAAGTTCATACCTGCAGCTGCAGCAGTAATATGCAGTTCTCTGAGCCTCCGGTTCTGCACTCTAGATCTAGATCCTTCGGAGCGCGAACTAATCCCTAATTTTCAGAACAAAAAGCTCTGCCGTGCAGCCATAGATATGAATCACGCACGCACGAGAGCAGGGCAGGGAAGGCTTAAGCTGCTCGATCAGCGGGACAAGCTGCTGGATCCAGCCATGGCCTGCTGAGCTTTTGGAGGTGATCAGATGGGTGTTGGAGACGCCGGGTAGACTGCGGCGGCGTTGCGAGTAGGCGCGGCGAAAATGGGCTAGACGAGTCTCCAGTTGTCGCTGGGCTGGGCCAACCAGGATAAATAGCGCACGGAGAGGCTGCTTTCTTCCCTGAAATCACCCAATTGCTCTTTGTAAAGATCACTTTTAACTTAGACACGACAAGTAACACACTGTATACGTGTCACTTATCGCAACCTAAGAGTTTCTTTTTTTTCTTCATAAATTCGTTTATCAAAACGTTTTATCTCTATCGTGCGTCAAATCTCAAAACATTTTCACCGTTGGATTCCCCGCGTCTAAAATCTTCGAAACTATATCCCATGTTGATAGATTTTGATAAACTTCTTTTTCACGAAAAAAGACAAAGAAACCGTACCGGTAAGAAGTTTTTTTTCCTTTTTTCTGAAGAGGAACGAGTGTGCCTTGCGAAAGCAAATCCGTACCTGCACGAGAAGTAATTCCGTGCCCTCTCATGAAAGGAAAAAAGAAAACACGATTTTTCCCCGCGGAAGCAAATCCATGCCTCTCGTGGAAGAAAAAAAATGTGTTTTTCCGTTTCGAGAGGCACAGTCGAGGAAGGAAAAGACACGTCTTTTTTCTTTTCTAAGTGGCACGACTATTTTTTCTTTTCTGAGTGCCTCTTGCGGAAGTAAATACGTAACTCTCGCATAAAGAAAAAAAAAAGAAAACGCGTTTTCTCGCATAAAAAATTGAATTTTTTTGGGTCCTAAACCTAAAAAACAGGCAAAAGCCAAATTTTTTAAAGAAACATCTAAAGGCAGAAAACACGTACATGAAAATAAAAATAAATAAATTCAAAGGAAGCGTCAAAGCGTGACACGTGATGGCGGCTGAGAAAGCGCTAAGTGGCCCGTTCCTAGCCCATCCAAAGTGACCCAATGCTAATCAATGAAGGATTACTTAAGTTTTACGGGCTAATCTTTAGGATTAAAGGGGGAAGGGGGCCCCACCCCGATGAAAATCAGGGGGTGAAAAGAATTTTATGGGAACTCACGTAATGGTCCTATAATAGCCCCCTGCAAAAAAAAAAGTCTTGTCCCATGTGTTTAGCATTTTCGCTAAGGCCTTGTACAATGAGAGGTGCTTAAAAAAGTGCTTAAAAAATAAACCGAGTTTTTCTGAAGCACCGGTGCCTATTTCTACAGAAGAGACGCTTAGTTAAGCGTTTACTTTATACAAATAAGCACCGATGCTTAAGAAAAGTCTACTTTATTTTCCTAAGCACCTCCCCTAAACGCCTCCCATTGTACAAGGCCTAACTAGACGCTCTCATGCGTGTGCACGGTTGTTGGTCGAGCCGAGAGTGTCAACGCATGTCGTTAGATGGTAAAATGTTTTGCTTCAAACTAGTGATCATAACATGATTGTTGTCTCGTGATATAAAAAAAAGCAATCATGTTGTGGAGGCCCTGACCTCGTGTAGGCCGGCGCTAAGAGCATCTCTAGCAGGCCGCTTAAAATGGGATGGCCCGTAAAAATCCGGCGACTATACGGTTTGGGCTCTTTTTTGGGCTAGACCAGAGCCTGTATAGTCGTCTGGCCCATACATTTTTTTACAATGACCCGCAAACCGCCCCCTCGACAGTATATGTAAGGGTTTGCGGCTGAAATACGGGTCGAAACCCTATTCGGGTGCGCCGCAATTTTCTCGCCACCGGCGACTTCAATTCCCCCTCTCCCCTCTTGATGTGGCGCGGAATGTGGTCGGTGGGCCGCGGTGCCGGCGGTGACGACGACCCCCGGCGGAGGCGGTGCATCACCGTCGACGTTGCGAGGAAAAGGAGCGCCCGTAGGTACACCAACAACAGGCTCTCGCTGCTTCCGTCGCTCCTCCGCCGTGAAACGGAGGAGTACGACCACAGGCAGGTGCTCCTCCACCACGGGCTGTCATCTGGCTCCTCCCGTGCGGGCAGCTCCTCCGCCGGTGCCTCGAGCTCGCAGACGCCGCTCACGCCGGTCAAAAGAGAGCCGGAGGAGCTCCCGCTGCTCCTCGCGGTGAAGAGGAAGCCGAAGGCGGCGGGGCGTCATCGGGCCGAAAGATTACCCCCCCCCCCCCCCCCCACACACACACACACACACACCCTCCCGAGCGGAGGCGGACGTCATGGAGGCCGCCATTGTCGTGCGCTCTGTGCGGGAGGAGGAGGAGGCGGAGCAGCGCCATCGACGGGACACTGACATCGACAGAATCTTCCTCCAGCAGGGGATCATGACGGCGCAGAAATTCGCGCCCAACATGAAAGAGTGGCGCCTAGTAGCCAAGAAGCAGGTCGGCGTCGACCTCGTCTCCGACGACAAGGACTGAGCTCCTCCGCCGCCGCAATCCCCCTGACTCCGGTGAGCCCAATTTTGTAATTTGGGTTACGGTGACGCCTGCTCTTCCAAATATTGGTTGTCAAAATTCTACTTTGTATGACTTTTTAAGATGATCAAGTGCTAGCAGTTCTACTGAACTAGTTCAATTTCTTGTGCGAATATGTGATTTTAAATTTTACGTGTTCATATTTGATTGTTGTTCTGCCGTGGCTGTTTTCGGCCCGTATTCAAAGACAGTCGTGAACTGTAAATGCGCTATAAGGGTCTGCGATATACTGCTACACGTGCTCTAACACAATCACGCCCTTTATGTATCCGTAATTCTTGGCCGATTGCCCGATTGCCTTCATATTTCTTGGCCGATTGTGCTGCGGATCTGTTTTTGTTCTTTCCTTCAGTACACTGTGTTCAAAGCAATGATTTCCGGACGGGGCTTGCCTGCTCCGCCTCCCTGCTCCCATCCATGCTTCCGTTTACACATTTCCCATCGAGTAAAATGCAAGCGCGGTCCTAATTCTTTTCTGAAAGTGTCACTTGAGTCCTAATTCTTTTAAAATGCATATTTGAGTCTCATATTTTTTTTAAGTTGTTCATCCGAGGTCCTAATCTCGTCTGATCGCCGCTGACCAGTGCCACGTCGACACCAGAGGGCCCAGGCGGGAGTTTTCCCGCCCCTGGCGGTTGGGCTTATATGCAATTTGGCCCCTGATTAATCCGTCATTCCCATTCCCCCGTCCCTAGGTCTCCTCCACCTCGCTCTGCTCCCTCCGCCGCCGCTAGCTCCTCCGTGATGAAGCGCCACGGGAGGAAGTTGCCTGGTCCATCGCGGTCATCCATGGCCTTGGCAGCGCCGCCTCACCACCGGCATCTCCACCGAGGACAGTAGCTCATTCGGTGCAGCCGCCGATGGGGATGCTGCCGTTGGTACTTTGCCCTAGCTGCCGCATTCGATCTACAATTCGTCTTGTGTCAAAATCGGAGGCAAATCCTGGTAGGATTTGAAGGAAATATGCCCTAGAGGCAATAATAAAGTTATTATTTATTTCCTTATTTCATGATAAATGTTTATTATTCATGCTAGAATTGTATTAACCGGAAACATAATACATGTGTGAATACATAGACAAACATAGTGTCACTAGTGTGCCTCTACTTGACTAGCTCGTTGAATCAAAGATGGTTAAGTTTCCTAGCCATAGACATGAGTTGTCATTTGATTAACGGGATCACATCATTAGGAGAATGATGTGATTGACATGACCCATTCCGTTAGCCTAGCACTTGATCGTTTAGTATGTTGCTATTGCTTTCTTCATGACTTATACATGTTCCTGTAACTATGAGATTATGCAACTCCGTTTACGGAGGAACACTTTGGGTGCTACCAAAGCGTCACAACGTAATCGGGTGATTATAAAGGAGTACTACAGGTGTCTCCAAAGGTACATGTTGGGTTGGCGTATTTCGAGATTAGGTTTTGTCACTCCGATTGCTGGAGAGGTATCTCTGGGCCCTCTCGGTAATGCACATCATATAAGCCTTGCAAGCATTGCAACTAATAAGTTAGTTGCAAGATGATGTATTACTGAGCGAGTAAAGAGACTTGCGGTAACGAGATTGAACTAGGTATGGGATACCGACGATCGAATCTCGGGCAAGTAACATACCGATGACAAAGGGAACAACGTATGTTGTTATGCGGTTTGACCGATAAAGATCTTCGTAGAATATGTAGGTGTTGGGGAACGTAGTAATTTCAAAAATTTTCCTACGATCACGCAAGACCATGGTGATGGCATAGCAACGAGAGGGGAGAGTGTCCGTCCACGTACCCTCGTAGACCGTAAGCGGAAGCGTTATAACAACGCGGTTGATGTAGTAAATGCGTCTTCACGATCCGACCGATCCAAGCACCGAGCGTCTGGCACCTCCGAGTTACGCACATCGTTATTTCGATGGCGATCCCGGACTCCGATCCGGCAAAGTGTCGGGGATGAGTTCCGTCGACGACTGACGGCGTGGTGACGATGTAGATGCTCCACCGGCGCGAGGCTTCGCCTAAGCTCATGACGATATGACTTCTCCGGTGAGGGCTTCGCTAAGCTCTCTGACGATATGACGAAGTGGAATATGGTGGAAGGGGCACCGCACACGGCTAAGTAAAGATCCGTAGATAAACTTGTGTGTCATGGGGTGCCCCCTGCCCCCGTATATAAAGGAGCCATGGGGGTGGTGGCCGGCCCATGGGGGGTGGCGCACCAAGGCGTAGTCCTACTCCCACCGGGTGTTGGACTCCCCCCCTTCTCCTAGTTGGTTTAGGATTGGAGGAAGAGAGAGAGAGGGGGCGGCCCACCTTTCCTAGTCCTAATAGGACTAGGGAAGAAGCGTAGCGACCACCTAGGGCTGCCCTTCTTCTTTCCTCCAAGGCCCACTATGGGCCCATGTAGTTCCCGGGGTTCCGGTAACCTCCGTTACTCGATAAATTCCGATTTCACTCGGAACCTTTCCGATGTCCAAATGTAGGCTTCCAATATATCAATCTTTATGTCTCGACCATTTCGAGACTCCTCGTCATGTCCATGATCACATCCGGGACTCCGAACAAACTTCGGTGCATCAACACTTATAAACTCATAATGAGCATCGCCGAAGCGTTAAGCGTGCGGACCCTACGGGTTCGAGAACTATGTAGACATGACCTAGAACCATTCTCGGTCAATAACCAATAGCGGAACCTGGATGCCCATATTGGTTCCTACATATTCTACGAAGATCTTTATCGGTCATACCGCATAACGACATACGTTGTTCCCTTTGTCATCGGTATGTTACTTACCCGAGATTCGATCGTCGGTATCCAATACCTAGTTCAATCTCGTTACCGGTAAGTCTCTTTACTCGTTCCGTAATACATCATCTCACAACTAACTCATTAGTTGTAATGCTTGCAAGGCTTGAGTGATGTGCATTACCGAGAAGGCACGGAGATACCTCTCCGACAATCGGAGTGACAAAACCTAATCTCGAAATCGCCAACCCAACAAGTACCTTTGGAGACACCTGTAATACTCCTTTATAATCACCCGATTCGTTGTGACGTTTGGTAGTACCCAAAGTGTTCCTCCGGTAAGCAGGAGTTGCATAATCTCATAGTTACGAGGAACATGTATGGGTCATGAAGAAAGCATTAACATACTAAGCGATCAAGTGTTAAGCTAACGGAATGGGTCATGTCAATCGAGATCATTCTACTAATGATGTGACCTTGTTAATCAAATAACAACTCCTTGTTCATGGTTAGGAAACATAACCATCTTTGATTAACAAGCTAGTTAAGTAGAGGCATACTAGTGACATATTGTTTGTCTATATATTCACACATGTATTATGTTTCCGGTTAATACAATTCTAGCATGAATAATAAACATTTATCATGATATAAGGAAATAAATAATAACTTTATTATTGCCTCTAGGGCATATTTCCTTGAGTCTCCCACTTGCACTAGAGTCAATAATCTAGATTACAAAGTAATGATCCTAACACCCATGGAGTCTTGGTCTTGATCATGTTTTGCTCGTGGAAGAGGCTTAGTCAGCGGTGCGCAACATTCAGATCCGTGTGTATTTTGCAAATCTCTATGTCTCCCACTTGGACTTGGTCCGAATGGAATTGAGGCGTCTCTTGATGTGCTTGGTCCTCTTGTGAAATCTGGATTCCTTTGCCAAGGCAATTGCACGATATTGTCACGGAAGATCTTCATCGGTCCCGATGCACTAGGTATGACACCTAGATCGGAAATGAACTCTTTCATCCAGACTCCTTCATTTCTTTGCTTCGAAGCAGCTATGTACTCCGCTTCACATGTAGATCCCATACGGCGCTTTGTTTAGAAGCGCACCAACCCAGCGGCTCCACCGTTTAATAAAAACACGTATCCGGTTTGCGATTTAGAATCGTCCGGATCGGTGTCAAAGCTTGCATCTACGTAACCATTTACGACTAGCTCTTTGTCACCTCCATATCTGAGAAACATATCCTTAGTCCTTTTCGGGTATTTCGGGATGTTCTTGACCGCTGTCGATGATCCATTCTGGATTACTTTGGTACCTTCTGCCAAGCTTATAGCTAAGCATACGTCGGTGCGGTACATGACATTGCATACATGATAGAGCCTATGGGTGAAGCATAGGGAACATCTTTCATTTTCTCTCTATCTTCTGCTGTGGTCGGGCATTGAGTCTTACTCAATCTTATACCTTGCAACACAGGCAAAAAACCTTTCTTTGCACGATCCATTTTGAACTTTTTCAAAATTTTATCAAGGTATGTGCTTTGTGAAAGTCCAATTAAGCGTCTTGATCTATCTCTATAGATCTTGATGCCCAATATGTAAGCAGCTTCACCGAGGTCTTTCATTGAAAAACTTTTATTCAAGTATCCTTTTATGCCATCCAGAAATTCTATATCATTTCCAATTAATAATATGTCGTCCACATATAATATCGGAAATGCTCTGAGCTCCCACTCACTTTCTTGTAAATATGAGGCTTCTCCAAAAGTGCGTATAAACCCATATGCTTTGATCACACTATCAAAGCGTTTATTCCAACTCCGAGAGGCTTGCACCGGACCATAAATTGATCGTTGGAGCTTGCACACTTTGTTAGCACCTTTTGGATCGACAAAACCTTCTGGTTGCATCATATACAACTCTTCTTCTAGAAATCCATTCAAGAATGCAGTTTTTACATCCATTTGCCAAATTTCATAATCATAAATGCGGCAATTGCTAACATGATTCGGACAGACTTAAGCATCGCTACGGGTGAGAAAGTCTCATCGTAGTCAACCCCTTGAACTTGTCGAAAACCTTTACGCAACAAGTCGAGCTTTGTAGACAGCGATTACATTACCATCGGCGTCATCTTCTTCTTAAAGATCCATTTATTTTCAATGGCTTGCCGATCATCGAACAAGTCAACCAAAGTCCAAACTTTGTTCTCATACATGGATCCCATCTCAGATTTCATGGCTTCCGACCATTTCGCGAATCTGGGCTCACCATCGCTTCTTCATAGTTTGTAGGTTCGCCATGGTCAAGTAACATGACTTCTAGAATAGGATTACCGTACCACCGGGTGCGTATTTTATTACAGTCGACTCCACGAGGTTGATAGTAACTTGATCTGAAGCTTCATGATCATCATCATTAGTTTCTTCACTAATTGGTGTAGTTGTCACGGGAACCATTTCTTGTGATGAACTACTTTCCAATAAGGGAGCGAATCTGATTATCTCATCAAGTTCTACTTTCCTCCCACTCACTTCTTTCGAGAGAAACTCTTTCTCTAGAAAGGATCCGAATTTAGCAACGAAAATCTTGCCTTGGATCTGTGATAGAAGGTGTACCCATGATTTCCTTTGGGTATCCTATGAAGACACATTTTTCCGATTTGGGTTCGAGCTTATCTGGTTGAAGTTTCTTCACATAAGCATCGCAGCCCCAAACTTTAAGAAACGACAACTTTGGTTTCTTGCCAAACCACAGTTCATAAGGCGTCGTCTCAACGGATTTTGGCGGTGTCCTATTTAACGTGAATGCGGTAGTCTCTAAAGCATAACCCCAAAAGCGATAGCGGTAAATCGGAAATAGACATCATAGATCGCACCATATCTAGTAAAATACGATTCTGACGTTCGGACACACCATTTCTCTGTGGTGTTCGGGTGGCGTGAGTTGCGAAAACTATTCCACATTGTTTCAAATGTAAACCAAACTTCGTAACTCAAATATTCACCTCCACGATCGGATCGTAGAAACTTTATTTTCTTGTTACGATGATTTTCTACTTCACTCTGAAATTCTTTGAACTTTTCAAATGTTTCGATTTGTGTTTCATTAAGTAGATATACCCATATCTGCTCAAATCATCTGTGAAGGTGAGGAAATAACTTGATACCCGCTTGGCGTGCCTCAATATTCATTGGACCACAAACATCGGTATGTATGATTTCCAACAAATCGGTTGCTCGCTCCATAGTTAGGAGAGCGGCGTTTTAGTCATCTTGCCCATGAGGCACGGTTACTTAAGTACCAAGTGATTCATAATCAAGTGATTCCGAAGCCCATCGGTATGGAGTTTCTTCATGCGTTTTACACCGATATGACCTAAGCGGCGATGCCACAAATAAGTTGCACTATCATTATCAACTCTGCATCTTTTGGCTTCAACATTATGAATATGTGTATCACTACTGTCGAGATTCAACAAGAATAGACCATTCTTCAAGGGTGCATGACCATAAAAGATATTATTCATATAAATAGAACAACCATTATTCTCCGATTTAAATGAATAACCGTCTCGCATTAAACAAGATCCGGATATAATGTTCATGCTCAACGCTGGCACCAAATAACAATTATTTAGGTCTAAAACTAATCCGAAGGTAGATGTAGAGGTAAGCGTGCCGACCGCGATCACATTGACTTTGGAACCATTTCCCCAGCGCATCGTCACCTCGTCCTTTGCGGTGCTCGTCTATTCCGTAGTCCTGTTTGAGTTGCAAATATTAGCAGCAGAACCAGTATCAAATACCAGTGCTACTACGAGCTCTAGTAAGGTACACATCAATAACATGTATATCACATATACCTTTGTTCACCTTGCCATCCTTTTTATCCGCCAAATACTTGGGGCAGTTCCGCTTCCGATGTCCGATGCGCTTGCGGTAAAAACACTTTCGATTTAGGGCTTAGGTCCGGACTTGGGTTTCTTCTCTTGATCAGCAACTTTCTTGCTATTCTTTTTGAAGTTTCCCTTCTTCTTTCCTTTGCCCTTTTTCTTGAAACTAGTGGTCTTGTTGACCATCAACACTTGATGCTCTTTCTTGATTTCTACCTCCATGACTTCGGCATCGCGAAGAGCTCGAGAATTGTCTTAGTCATCCCTTGCATATTATAGTTCATCACGAAGCTCTTGTAGCTTGGTGGCGATGATTGGAGAATTACATCAATGACACTATCATCAGGAAGATTAACTCCCAGCTGAATTAAGTGATTGTTATACCCGGACATTTTGAGTATGTGTTCCTTGTGAACTATTCTCCTCCATCTTGCAGCTATAGAACTTATTGGAGACTTCATATCTCTCAATCCGGGCATTTGCTTGAAATATTAACTTCAACTCTGGAACATCTCATATGCTCCATGGCGTTCAAGCGTCGTTGAAGACCAGTTCTAAGCCGTAAAGCATGGCACCTTGAACTATAGAGTAGTCATCATTTCTGCTTTGCAGAGCGTTCATAACTTCGGCTCGGCATCTGCGAGAACTGTCACCCAGCGGTGCTTCCGGGGCGTAATTTTTACGTGCAGCAATGAGGATAATCCTCAAATTACGGACCCGATCCGTGTAATTGCTACCATCATCTTTCAACTTTGCTTTCTCAAGGAACGCATTAAAATTCAACGGAACAACACACGAGCCATCTATCTACGGTAAACATAGACAAGCAAAATACTATCGGTACTAAGTTCATGATAAATTTAAGTTCAATTAATCATATTAAAAACTCCCACTTAGGCAGACATCTCTCTAGTCATCTAAGTGATCACGTGATCCATATCAACTAAACCGTGTCCGATCATCACGTGAGGCGGAGTAGTTTCAACGGTGAACATCACTATGTTGATCATATCTACTATATGATTCACGTTCGACCTTCGGTCTCCGTGTTCGAGGCCATATCTGTTATATGCTAGGCTCGTCAAGTTTAACTTTGAGTATTCGCGTGTGCAACTGTTTTGCACCCGTTGTAGATGGACGTAGAACTTATCACACCCGATCATCACGTGGTGTGCGGGTACTCTGAACTTTGGCAGCGGTGCATATTCGAGGAGAACACTTCTTGATAATTTTAGTGAGAGATCATCTTATAATGCTACCGTCAAACAAAGCAAGATAAGATGCATAAAGGATAAACATCACATGCAATCAATATAAGTGATATGATATGGTCATCATCATCTTGTGCTTGTGATCTCCATCGCGAAGCACCGTCATGATCACCATCGTCACCGGTAGCGACACCTTGATCTCCATCGTAGCATCGTTGTCGTCTCGCCAATCTTATGCTTCCACGACTATCACTACCGTTTAGTAATAAAGTAAAGCATTACATCGCGATTGCATTGCATACAATAAAGCGACAACCATATGGCTCACGCCGATTGCCGATAACTTCGGTTACAAAACATGATCATCTCATACAATAAAATATAGCATCACGTCTTGACCATATCACATCACAACATGCCCTGCAAAAACAAGTTAGGCGTCCTCTACTTTGTTGTTGCAAGTTTTACGTGGCTGCTACGGGCTGAGCAAGAACCGTTCTTACCTACGCATCAAAACCACAGCGATAGTTTGTCAAATAGACTCCGTTTTAACCTTCTCAAGGACCGGGCGTAGCCATACTCAGTTCAACTAAAGTTGGAGAGACAGGTCTTCCGCAAGCCATCTATGTGCAAAGCACGTCGAGGAACCGGTCTCGGCGTAAAGCGTCTGGCGTAAGGTTGGTCCGGATCGTCTCGTCCAACAATACCGCTGAACCAAAGTATGACATGCTTTGGTAGGCGGTATGACTTGTATCGTCCACAACTCACTTGTGTTCTACTCGTGCATATGACATCAACGCATAAAACCTGGCTCGGATGCCCTTTGTTGGGGAGCGTAGTAATTTCAAAAATTTCCCTACGATCACGCAAGACCATGGTGATGGCATAGCAGCGAGAGGGAGAGTGTCCGTCCACGTACCCTCGTGAGACCGTAAGCGGAAGCGTTATAACAACGCGGTTGATGTAGTAAATGCGTCTTCACGATCCGACCGATCCAAGCACCGAGCGCACGGCACCTCCGAAGTTACGCACACGTTCACTCGATGGCGATCCCGGACTCCGATCCAAAGCAAAGTGTCGGGGATGAGTTCCACAAGACGACGCGGCAGGACGATGTAGATGCTCCACCGACGCAGGGCTTCGCCTAAGCTCCGCGACGATATGACTTCTCCGTGGCGAGGGCTTCGCCTAAGCTCTCTGACGATATGACCGAAGTGGAATATGGTGGAAGGGGCACCGCACACGGCTAAGGAAAGATCCGTAGATCAACTTGTGTGTCTTGGGGTGCCCCCGCCCCGTATATAAAGGAGCCGGGGGGAGGTGGCGGCCCAAGGGGAGGCGCAAGGAGTCCTACTCCTCCGGGAGTAGGACTCCCCTCCAATCCTAGTTGGATTAGGATTCCGGAGGGGAAAGAGAGAGGGGCGGCCCACCTTTCCTAGTCCTAATAGGACTAGGGGAAGGGGGGCGCGTGACCACCTAGGGCTGCCCTTCTTCTTTCCTCCAAGGCCCACTATGGGCCCATGTAGTTCCTGGGGTTCGGTAACCTCCGGTACTCGATAAATTCGATTTCACTCGGAACCTTTCCGATGTCCAAATGTAGGCTTCCAATATATCAATCTTTATGTCTCGACCATTTCGAGACTCCTCGTCATGTCCGTGATCACATCCGGGACTCGAACAAACTTGTGCATCAACACTTATAAACTCATAATGAGCTGTCATCGAAGCGTTAAGCGTGCGGACCCTACGGGTTCGAGAACTATGTAGACATGACCTAGAACCATTCTCGGTCAATAACCAATAGCGGAACCTGGATGCCCATATTGGTTCCTACATATTCTACGAAGATCTTTATCGGTCATACCGCATAACAACATACGTTGTTCCCTTTGTCATCGGTATGTTACTTACCCGAGATTCGATCGTCGGTATCCAATACCTAGTTCAATCTCGTTACCGGTAAGTCTCTTTACTCGTTCCGTAATACATCATCTCACAACTAACTCATTAGTTGTAATGCTTGCAAGGCTTGAGTGATGTGCATTACCGAGAAGGCACGGAGATACCTCTCCGAGCAATCGGAGTGACAAAACCTAATCTCGAAATCGCCAACCCAACAAGTACCTTTGGAGACACCTGTAATACTCCTTTATAATCACCCGATTCGTTGTGGCGTTTGGTAGTACCCAAAGTGTTCCTCCGTAAACGGAGTTGCATAATCTCATAGTTACAGGAACATGTATGGGTCATGAAGAAAGCATTAACATACTAAGCGATCAAGTGTTAAGCTAACGGAATGGGTCATGTCAATCAGATCATTCTACTAATGATGTGACCTTGTTAATCAAATAACAACTCCTTGTTCATGGTTAGGAAACATAACCATCTTTGATTAACAAGCTAGTTAAGTAGAGGCATACTAGTGACATATTGTTTGTCTATATATTCACACATGTATTATGTTTCCGGTTAATACAATTCTAGCATGAATAATAAACATTTATCATGATATAAGGAAATAAATAATAACTTTATTATTGCCTCTAGGGCATATTTCCTTCAGTAGGAACCAATATGGGCATCCAGGTTCCGCTATTGGTTATTGACCAAGAATAGTTCTAGGTCATGTCTACATAGTTCTCGAACCCGTAGGGTCCGCACGCTTAAGGTTTCGATGGCGGTTATATTATGAGTTTATGAGTTTTGATGTACCGAAGGAGTTCGGAGTCCCGGATGAGATCGGGGACATGACGAGGAGTCTCGAAATGGTCGAGACGTAAAGATCGATATATTGGACGACTATATTCGGAGTTCGGAAAGGTTCGAATGATTCGGTATTTTTGAGTACCGGGAGAGTTACGGGAATTCGCCGGGAGAAGTATTGGGCCTTATTGGGCCTGCGGAAAGAGAGGGGCTGCCTAGGGCAGGCCGCGCGCCCCCCCATGGCCTGGTCCGAATTGGACTAGGGGGAGGGGCCGCACCCCTTCCCTCTTTCCCCTTCCTCAAGTCCTAGTCCAACTAGGAGAAGGGGGGGGGAGTCCTACTCCCGGTGGGAGTAGGACTCCTCCAGGCGCGCCTCTCTAGGGCCGGCCGCACCCCCCCTTGCTCCTTTATATACGGGGGCAGGGGGGCACCCCATGACACACAAGTTGATCTACGGATCGTTCCTTAGCCGTGTGCGGTGCCCCCCTCCACCATATTCCACTCGGTCATATCGTCATGGAGCTTAAGCGAAGCCTGCGCCGGAGAAGTCATATCGTCATGGAGCTTAGGCGAAGCCCTGCGTCGGTGGAGCATCATCATCGTCATCACGCCGTCGTCTTGTGGAACTCATCGACACTTTGCTGGATCGGAGTCCGGGGATCGTCATCGAGCTGAGCGATGTGCGAGAACTTCGGAGGTGCCGTCACGTTCGGTGCTTGGATCGGTCGGATCGTGAAGACGTCGACTACATCAACAGCGTTGTTATCGCGCTTCGCTTCGGTCTCTGAGTGCGTGGACGGACACTCTCCCCTCGTTGCTATGCCATCACCATGGTCTTGCGTGATCGTAGGAAATTTTTGAAATTACTACGTTCCCCAGCGATGGCATCCGAGCCAGGTTTTATGCGTTGATGTCATATGCACGAGTAGAACACAAGTGAGTTGTGGGCGATACAAGTCATACCGCCTACCAGCATGTCATACTTTGGTTCAGCGGTATTGTGAGATGAAGCGGCCCGGACCGACATTACGCCAGACGCTTACGCGAGACTGGTTTCACCGCTCCGAGCACTCGTTGCTTAAAGGTGACGGCTGGTGTCTGTCTCTCTCACTTTAGTTGAACCGAGTATGACTACGACCGGTCCTTGAGAAGGTTAAAACGGAGTCTATTTGACAAACTATCGTTGTGGTTTTGATGCGTAGGTAAGAACGGTTCTTGCTCAGCCCGTAGCAGCCACGTAAAACTTGCAAAAACAAAGTAGAGGACGTCTAACTTGTTTTTGCAGGGCATGTTGTGATGTGATGTGGTCAAGACGTGATGCTATATTTTATTGTATGAGATGATCATGTTTTGTAACCGAGTTATCGGCAACTGGCAGGAGCCATATGGTTGTCGCTTTATTGTATGAAATGCAAAAGCCATGTAATTGCTTTGCTTTATCACTAAGTAGTAGCGATAGTCGTAGAAGCAATAGTTGGCGAGACGACAACGATGCTACGATGGAGATCAAGGTGTCGCGCCGGTGATGATGGTGATCATGACGGTGCTTCGGCGATGGAGATCACAAGCACAAGATGATGATGACCATATCATATCACTTATATTGATTGCATGTGATGTTTATCCTTTATGCATCTTATCTTGCTTTGATTGGCGGTAGCATTATAAGATGATCTCTCACAAAAATTATCAAGAAGTGTTCTCCTGAGTATGCACCGTTGCGAAAGTTCTTCGTCTTTGAGACACCACGTGATGATCGGGTGTGATAGGCTCTACGTTCAAATACAACGGGTGCAATACAGTTGCGCACGCGGAATAGTCAGGTTAAACTTGACGAGCCTAGCATATAACAGATATGGCCTCGGAGCATGGAGACCGAAAGGTCGAGCGTGAATCATATAGTAGATATGATCAACATAGTGATGTTCACCATTGAAACTACTCCATCTCACGTGATGATCGGACATGGTTTAGTTGATTTGGATCACGTAATCACTTAAGATGACTAGAGAGATGTCAGTCTAAGTGGGAGTTCTTAAGTAATATGATTAATTGAACTTAAATTTATCATGAACTTAGTCCTGGTAGTATTTTGCAAATTGTGTTATAGATCAATAGCTCGCGTTGTTGCTTCCCTATGTTTTTTATATGTGTTCCTAGAGAAAATTGTATTGAAAAATGTTAGTAGCAATGATGCGGATTGGATCCGTGATCTGAGGTTTATCCTCATTGCTGCCTGAAGAATTATGTCCTTAATGCACCGCTAGGTGACAAACCTATTGCGGGGAGCGTATGCAGGCGTTATGAGCGTTTGGCTAGCTCAATATGATGACTACTCGATAGTTTAGTGCACCATACTTAACGGCTTAGAATCGGGACTTCAAAGGCGTTTTGAGCGTCATGGACCATATGAGATGTTCCAGGAATTGAAGTTAATATTTCAAGCAAATACCCGAGTTGAGAGATATGAAGTCTCCAACAAGTTCTATAGCTAAAAGATGGAGGAGAATCGCTCAACTAGTGAGCATGTTCTCAGATTATGCAGGTACTTCAATCGCTTGAATCAAGTGGGAGTTAATCTTCCAGATAAGATAGTGATTGACAGAATTCTCTAGTCTCCATCACTAAGTTACTAGAACTTCGTGATGAACTATAGTATGCAAGGGATGACGAAAACGATTCCCGAGCTCTTCGTGATGTTAAAATCGGCGAAGGTAGAAATCAAGAAAAACATCAAGTGTTGATGATTGACAAGACCACTAGTCTCATGGAAAAGGGCAAAGGGAAGAAGGGGAACTTCAAGAAGAACGGCAAGCAAGTTGTTGCTCGGTGAAGAAGCCCAAGTCTGGACCTAAGCACGAGACTAAGTGCTTTTGCTGCAATGGAACTGGTCACTAGAAGCGGAACTACCTCAAGTATTTGGCGGATAAGAAGGATGGCAAAGTGAACAAAGGTATATTTGATATACTGATTATTGATGTGTATTTTACTAGTGTTCGTGGCAACCCTCGGTATTTGATACTAGTTCGGTTGCTAAGAGTAGTAACTTGAAGCAGGGAGTTGCAGAATGAGCGAAAACTAGTTAAAGGGAAGTGACGATGAGTGTTGGAAGTAGTTCCAAGATTGATTTGATCATCATCACACACTCCCTATACTTTTCGGGATTAGTGTGGAACCTAAATAAGTGTTATTTGGTGTTGAGCATAAATATGATTTGATCATGTTTATTGCAATCTGATTATTCATTTAAGTAAGAGAATAAATTGTTGTTACATTTACATGAATAAAACCTTATATGGTTACACACCCAATGAAAATGGTTCATTGGATCTCGATCATAGTGATACACATATTCATAATATTGAAACCAAAAGATGCAAAGTTAATAATGATAGTGCAACTTATTTGTGTACTTGCCGTTTAGGTCATATTGGTGTAAAGCGCATGAAGAAAACTCCATCTTGATGGACTTTTGGAATCACTTGATTTTGAATCATTTGATGCTTGCGAACCGTGCCTTTTGGGCAAGATGACTAAAACTCCGTTCTCGGAACAATGGAACAAACTCTTGACTTATTGGAAATAATACATACCCGATGTATACGATCCAATGAGTGTTGATGCCGTGGCAAGTATCGTTATTTTCGACCTTCACAGATGATTTGAGCAGATATGCGTATATCTTCTTGATGAAACATAAGTCTGAAATAGTTGAAAAGTTTAAAGAATTTCAGAGTGAAGTAGAAAATCATCGTAACAAGAAAATAAAGTTTCGGCTATCTGATCGAGGAGATGAATATTTGAGTTACGAGTTTGGTCTTCAATTAAAACAAAGTGGAATAGTTTCACAGCTCACGCCACCTGGAACACCACAACGTTATGGTGTGTCCGAACATCGTAACCGTACTTTATTTTTGATATGGTGCGATCAATGATGTCTCTTACCGATTTACCAATATCGTTTTGGGGTTATGCATTAGAGACAGCTGCATTCACGTTTAATAGGGCACCATCTAAATCCGTTGAGGCGACACCGTATGAACTATGGTTTAACGATGAAACCTAAGTATCGTTTCTTAAAGTTTGGAGTTGTGATGCTTATGTGAAAAAGTTTTCACCGATAAGCTCGAACCCAAATCGGAGAAGTGCGTCTTCATAGAATACCCAAAGGCAACTATTGGGTACACCTTCTATCACAGATCCGAAGGCAAGTTATTCGTTGCTAAGGTGGATCCTTTCTAGAGAAGAAGTTTCTCACGAAAGAAGTGAGTGGGAGGAAAGTAGAACTTGATGAGGTAATTGTACCTTCTCCCTTATAGGAAAGTAGTTCATCACAGAAATCAGTTCCGGTGATTCCTACACCAATTAGTGAGGAAGTTAATGATGATGATCATGAAACTTCAGATCAAGTTGCTACCAAACCTCGTAGGTCTTCGAGTAAGATCCGCACTGAGTGGTACGGTAATCATGTTACGGAAGTCATGTTACTAGACCATGATGAACCTACGAACTATGAGGAAGCGATGATGAGCCCAGATTCCATAAAATGGCTTGAGGCCATGAAATCTGAGATAGGATCCATGTATGAGAACAAAGTATGGACTTTGATTGACTTGCTCTATGATCAGCAAGCCATGTTAAATAAATGGATCTTCAAGAGGAAGACGGACACTGATAGTAGTGTTACTATCTACAAAGCTCAACTTATCATAAAAGGTTTTTTGACAAGTTCAAGGTGTTGACTACAATGAGATTTTCTCAACTGTAGCGATGCTTAAGTCTGTCCGAATCATGTTAGCAATTGCCACATTTTATGAAATCTGGCAAATGGATGTCAAAACTACATTCTTTAATGGATTTATTAAAGAAGAGTTGTATATGATGCAACGAGAAGGTTTTGTCGGTCCTAAAGGAGCTAACAAAATGTGCAAGCTCCAGCGATCCATCTATGGACTGGTGCAAGCATCTCGGAGTTGGAATAAACGCTTTGATAGTGTGATCAAAGCATATGGTTTTATCTGAGACTTTTGGAGAAGCTTTGTATTTACAAGAAAGTGAGTGGGAGCACTATGACATTTACGATAAGTATATGTGAATGACATATTGTTGATCGGAGATAATGTAGAATTATTCGCAAAGCATAAAGGAGTATTTGAAAGTAGTTTTTCAAAGAAGGACCTCGGTGAAGCTGCTTACATATTGAGCATCAAGATCTATAGAGATAGATCAAGGCGCTTGATAAGTTTTTCGATGAAGTACATACCTTGTCAAGATTTTGAAGTAGTTCAAAATGGAACAGCCAAAGAAAGAGTTCTTGCCTGTGTTACAAGGTGTGAGATTGAGTAAGACTCAAAACCCGACCACGGCGGAAGATAGAAAGAGAATGAAAGTCATTCCCTATGCATCACCCATAGGTTCTATAAAGTATGCCATCTTTGTGTACCAAGATCTATTGCATACCCTACCACTATGCTTGGCAAGGAGTGCAATAGTGATCTAGGAGTAGATCAATGGACAGCGGTCAAAATTATCCTTAGTAGAATAAGGATATGTTTCTCGATTATGGAAGTGACAAAAGGTTAAATGCGTAAAGGATTACGTCGATGCAAGTTTTGACACCGATCTGGATGACTCTAAGTCACGATCTAGATACATATTGAAAGTGGGAGAAATTAGCTAGAGTAGCTCCGTGCAGAGCAATGTAGACATAGAGATTTGCAAAATACTTACGGCTCTGAATGTAACAGACCCGTTGACTAAAATTATCTCACAAGCAAAACATGATCACACCTTAGTACTCTTTGGGTGTTAATCACATAGCGATGTGAACTAGATTATTGACTCTAGTAAACCCTTTGGGTGTTGGTCGCATGACGATGTGAACTATGGGTGTTAATCACATACAGATGTGAATATCAGTGTTGAATCACATGATGATGTGAACTAGATTATTGACTCTAGTGCAAGTGGGAGGCTGAAGGAAATATGCCCTAGAGGCAATAATAAAGTTATTATTTATTTCCTTATTTCATGATAAATGTTTATTATTCATGCTAGAATTGTATTAACCGGAAACATAATACATGTGTGAATACATAGACAAACATAGTGTCACTAGTGTGCCTCTACTTGACTAGCTCGTTGAATCAAAGATGGTTAAGTTTCCTAGCCATAGACATGAGTTGTCATTTGATTAACGGGATCACATCATTAGGAGAATGATGTGATTGACATGACCCATTCCGTTAGCCTAGCACTTGATCGTTTAGTATGTTGCTATTGCTTTCTTCATGACTTATACATGTTCCTGTAACTATGAGATTATGCAACTCCTGTTTACCGGAGGAACACTTTGGGTGCTACCAAGCGTCCACAACGTAATCGGGTGATTATAAAGGAGTACTACAGGTGTCTCCAAAGGTACATGTTGGGTTGGCGTATTTCGAGATTAGGTTTTGTCACTCCGATTGTCGGAGAGGTATCTCTGGGCCCTCTCGGTAATGCACATCATATAAGCCTTGCAAGCATTGCAACTAATAAGTTAGTTGCAAGATGATGTATTACGGAGCAGTAAAGAGACTTGCCGGTAACGAGATTGAACTAGGTATGGGATACCGACGATCGAATCTCGGGCAAGTAACATACCGATGACAAAGGGAACAACGTATGTTGTTATGCGGTTTGACCGATAAAGATCTTCGTAGAATATGTAGGAACCAATATGGGCATCCAGGTTCCGCTATTGGTTATTGACCAAGAATAGTTCTAGGTCATGTCTACATAGTTCTCGAACCCGTAGGGTCCGCACGCTTAAGGTTTCGATGGCGGTTATATTATGAGTTTATGAGTTTTGATGTACCGAAGGAGTTCGAGTCCCGGATGAGATCGGGGACATGACGAGGAGTCTCGAAATGGTCGAGACGTAAAGATCGATATATTGACGACTATATTCGGAGTTCGGAAAGGTTCGAATGATTCGGGTATTTTTCGGAGTACCGGAGAGTTACGGGAATTCGCCGGGAGAAGTATTGGGCCTTATTGGGCCCTGCGGGAAAGAGAGAGGGCTGCCTAGGGCAGGCCGCGCGCCCCATGGCCTGGTCCGAATTGGACTAGGGGAGGGCCGCACCCTTCCCTCTTTCCCCTTCCTCAAGTCCTAGTCCAACTAGGAGAAGGGGAGTCCTACTCCGGTGGGAGTAGGACTCCTCCAGCACGCCTCTAGGGCCGGCCGCACCCCCCTTTGCTCCTTTATATACGGGGCAGGGGGGGCACCCCATGACACACAAGTTGATCTACGGATCGTTCCTTAGCCGTGTGCGGTGCCCCCTCCACCATATTCCACTTGGTCATATCGTCATGAGCTTAGGCGAAGCCTGCGCGGAGAAGTCATATCGTCGCGGAGCTTAGGCGAAGCCTGCGTCGGTGGAGCATCATCATCGTCATCACGCCGTCGTCTTGTGGAACTCATCCCCGACACTTTGCTTTGGATCGAGTCCGGGGATCGTCATCGAGCTGAGCGTGTGCGAGAACTTCCGGAGGTGCCGTGCGTTCGGTGCTTGGATCGGTCGGATCATGAAGGCGACGACTACATCAACAGCGTTGTTATAACGCGCTTCCGCTTTCGGGTTCACGAGTGCGTGGACGGACACTCTGCCCTCTCGTTGCTATGCCATCACCATGGTCTTGCGTGATCGTAGGAAATTTTTTAAAATTACTACGTTCCCCAACAGGATTTTCTACAAATGCCCCAATCATCATGTAAGATTTTCTACAAATGCCCCTATCGATTTGATGTTTGTGTGTTCCTGTGTTTTTTTTTTGCTGAACTTTGTTACTAAATTTGTGTCAGATTCCGCCAAATCCTTGTCAACATTATTATTGGGAAGATGGACCAGACAACTATTATGATTTTTTTGGTGAAAGGTGGGTACATCAGCCATGGATTTAGCAGTTTTGATTCGGCTGGTGTCATTGCAAGTGAAGAAATAGATGTGCAAGAGGAATGTGCAGTAGCAATGCAGAGCATTGTTGAGACTGTGGTGAATGTAGATGTAGTGAAGAAGATGAATGAGCTCATTTTTCTTTGTAAGAGTATTCTCAGTGCACTTGTTGTACTGATTGCAGTAGTGGTGTATGTAGGTTTTAAGAAGTGATGTGGTAGTATGATGTATCCGGTGTTGATGTATGCCTTTGTTGATTTATCTAGATATTGATCATGTCTTGTGGTACTGAAATTGAAGTAAAATTTGGCAGCATTTTGTTTTTTCTGTATTGTGGCAGCATTTTTTCAATAGCATTGACAACACAAATAAACAGTGATTGAACTTAGAAGTAGTTTGAAAGATAGATAGATGGGTTCAACATTACAAAGTCTTGAAGTTGTGCAACAAAAGTAGGAAATAGCATTACATTTCCGTGGGAGTACTCTTTTCCATGGTTTGTGTGAAACCCAGAGGCACATTCCAGCATCAGGTTTCATTACAAACCATCTTGTTTCCTAACCAGAAAAAGACAACATTCTACACTGCTTCTTTCCAGAATATGTCCAAAATATGTCCAAACTGTGTCAATCTTGTAGCTCTTCAGTTCTGAGTTCCTGGGGCTTTGTTCTCCTTAGTTTTTCTCACTTTCTTCCTTCTCTTCAAGCCAAGTGTTGCAGTAGTTTGCACTCTTGGAGGGGGCAGGGCATCTCTACAGGATGCAAGGAACTGGCTCTCTGGCAGAGGAGGCGCAAGCGATGTTTGTGATTGTTGTGTAGCTATAACCTACAATTGAAGCATTTGCAACACTTAGTAATTATCAGGAAAATACACAGTACAAGAAAGTAATTAACACTCACTTGGTCTTGCAGGATTTCCATTACAGTAGATGAAGCAAGATCATAAGTCATTGAAGGTGAAACCAAACTGGATGCTCTACTTCAGAGTTGTGGGCATGACTTTTTTTGCATAGTAGGCATTACACTGTAAAAATGCATAAATGTTGAAAGAATGTACAAATGCATAAACGTTGAAAAAATGAACACCTTGTAAGTAGGCCTTTTCTTGGCAGTTTTTACGTGGCTAGAGTCTTTGGCGGTGTTCTTTGCTTCTTCAGGTAGAATAACCTGAATAGGTTCAGGTTGTGCATGTTCTGCTTGTGCATCTCCTGTTGTTGCTTCTGGTGCAACTTGTGCTGCAGCTCCTGCTCCTTGTACTGCATCTCCTGTTGCTGCTTCTGGTGCAACTTGTGCTGCTGGGCCCATACCAAGTTCAGGGCATTTTATTTTGTTGTGCCCTGGCTGCTGGCACACACTACAATGCCCCACAATGCCATGCCTGCTCATCCTAGTACCATTCTCTTCCTCTAGTGGGTTCTTCTTCCTTTTGGTCCCAGGCCTCCCAAGTTTTTTCTCATATTTGGGTGGTGCCACTGGAGGGCCATTAGTTCTAGGCCACACCCTAGGATCACTACATGGCATTATGACTTTGCCATAAGCTGCTTTGAAAGCTTCAATGCTGTAGCACTTGTTGACAACAGCCTCTGGTTTAATTCTTTCATATCTTAAACATGCTGCTCCATGTCTACATGGAATTCCAGAGAGCTGCCAGGCCCTACATGAGCACTCTTCCTTCTGTATGTTCACCTCATATTCCTCAATCATGTCCTTGACATGAAAGATATGTTGCCCAGTAGGCAAAGTTGTGCAGTTGTTGGACATGTCAATGTTTTTGTTCAATTTCTTTCTAATTTTGGGACAAATAGAACCACACATCTCCTCAGCTTCCACATTTTTGCTATAAAACCTAGTCATTAACTGGTCCTTGATCTTCTTAAGAGCACTCACAATGGGCAGTTCTCTAGCATCAAGTATGTATCTACAGTGGCAACAAATAAAATGCTACTGTTAATAAAAATGCTACTATTAACAAGTATGTATCTACAGTTCTTTAGAGAAATGAGATGCTACAGTTAGTACTTACTTGTTAAACACTTCACAACTATTATTCAGAAGCAAATCACATTTTGGGAGTTCTTGGAAATAGGCCTTGCACCACTGTCTTGGGTCAATTGCATCCAAGTACTCAAATGCCCCTTGATCCATCTCTTTCATCTCTTGCGTGTATTTCTTCCAGTCTGCCTCATGTGTAGCTCTTGCAATTTGCCACAACTTATTCTTGAAAACATCGCCTTTCCAGTTCTTTGCAAAGTTTTGATGCAGATGCCTCACACAAAATCTATGTTGTGCATCAGGAAACAGTGCATTGACAGCATTGATCAACCCCTACATACACAGAGTATAGAAAACAAAAGAAATGCTATATATGAAATGCTACAGTATGACAAAAGAAATGCTATACATGAAATCTAGGACTGCCCCTAATTCCAGTATTAAACTGAGGAGACTTAGGGCTTAGTACAACAGGAAGATCAGGTGTACCACTAACATTAATGTCATCCATTGCATTGTCAAATGTCATATCTTTATGGTCCACAAACAACTGAAAATACTGAAATTTTGGGACAACTACTGTCATGTGCAATGTGTCAGTGTTGCAGTCCACAATCCGGAGACCATCAGCTAGATTTTTTCCAGGGAGCAACCAATACAAAATGAAGTTCGATTGGTCACTATATCCTAATTGTTGCATAAAATCAGTGAGCCAGAGAGGAGGCCATGTATCCACTTCACATCCATCAAACACAGCCTCTTTGCCATCAACATATGACTTCGACTTGCCAAATCCACACAAAAAAACCATCATAATTGATTTCTACACTGAAAAGCTCCTCTTGTGGTCCTATATTGCAAAGGATTCGGTCACTGATTAGGGTTACGAGCACATAATAGGGGAGAGATTGGGATTAGGGTTACGAGCACTTACCATATCGCGGAGGAGGATCTCCGGGTCGCCGTAGATGTGGCGCCATCCTAGCGTCGCCGTCGCCGGACAACAGCCGCCGCCGCCGGCAACGGCCCCCTCTTCTCACTGGAGCAGAGCCGCCGCCGTCAATCCCCTGTTTCCGCCAGACAGGGAGAGGGAGAGGGAGAGGGAGATGGACCGCGAGTGAAAGTGATTTAGGGTTAGAGGGTTTTTCTGCAAATATACGCAACCAGTCGTTATCCCGCCTGGGCCCTCTGGTGTCGACGTGGCACTGGTCAGCGGCGGTCAGACGAGATTAGGACTTCGGATGAACAACTTAAAAAGATATGAGACTCAAATATGCATTTTGAAAGAATTAGGACTTAAGTAACACTTTCAAAAAAGAATTAGGACCGCATTTTACTCTTTCCCATCCTACGGTTCACCAAGTCTCATCCCCCATGTCTCTTTTCTGACTAAAATAAAGTGCTAAAAATCCGGTATTTCTGTCTGTCACCTGTTATAACAGTTAACAATCGTATTAGCTTAGCTTTTTCCCAAGAGGTAGTCGTGCACCGAGGACTGCATACGACCCCGACCTTGCGGCGTCGCCGGCGTAGCACGCGGTACAGGCAGTCCGCACGTCGATGCCGGAGGTAATCTCACTCCGCCGATGACGGCATACCGGTTCAAGTTATCGGCGGACACGCCGGTGTGGCTGGCACAGCAGCCCGCGCCGGTGGTCATGGCGTCGTTGTCGGAGTTCCCTCGAGCTAACCAATGTCGTATGCGTTGATGACCACGGCGTCCACAGTGGCGTGTCTGACATAACAGCGGCACCGTCGGTCCTTACGTCGACGCCGGAGGTGAATCCGACTGTCCCGCATTCTAGAACGACATGAACACGTCACGTGCAGAACCACAGCTCGACGGCGTTCCAAGAGGACCGCGACTCCGACGAAGCCACCATGGCAGCGTGCCTCACCTTGCCATACGAGGAGCTCCGTGCGCGCACGATAAACATTAGTTTGGCCGCTGCGGTTCGCCGGCGAGAGGAGAGCTCGACGGCGTTCCAAGGGGACCGCGACTCCGACGAAGCCACCATGGCAGTGCCTGGAGCGTGCATCACCTTGCCATACGAGGAGCTCCGTACGCGCACGAACAGCATTAGTTTGGCCGCTGCGGTTCGCCGGCGAGAGGAGAGCTCGACGGCGGAGGGCCGGAGATGGAGGGCGATGGCTAGTCATGGTGCCTGAATAACGAGACAGATTAACTCCCCCAACTCCTTCACGTCCACGCACCCGTCGTTGTCGCCGTCCATGCGCGCGATCATGGTGGACAACTCGCCGCCCGGGGATGCCCAGCTAGCCCTTGGGAATGGTCTGCCTGACCTCGTCCTGCGCCTCGCCATGTAGATGTCGCCGACCACTAGCTGCACACCGGTGACCTCTGAAGCCGGCAAGCCGGCGTTGGGTGTACGGCGAGCTCGCTGCGGGGGGCACGAGATGTGGTTCTTGGCCCGGGCTGCGCTCGCCGCGGGGGGCACGACATGTACGAATTAGCTGCCCGCCTTTGACGCCAACAAGAAGAGAAGATGCGTATTAGATTGATGTGCACGTATTACGGGAGGAACAAATAGTATTAAATCAAAGTATTTTTTAACTTTTTTCGCCATGAAAAGGACGGTGGGGTGAGGGAAATTGCTGGCACCGTCCGATGCCAAGCAACGGAAGCGGAGCATGGAGGGAGCAGGGAGGCGGAGCAGGCAAGCCCCGTCCATGATTTCCCTGCGTTGTTTGGAAGTCTCGCCGTGGCCGATGCTGTTTGTTTAGGTTTCTTGTGCATCGCGCGCCTCGCTTCCATTTTTGTCCCGTCTGCATGCGCTTCGTGCTTGTCGCTGCTAGTTCGTGTTATTATTATTTTTGTCCACGACCTGGTTTCGTCTCCATTGGTCCTGTTTTTGGTGCTCGGTCGTGTTTTTCTTCCTTTTTCCGTTGTGAGGGGTCTCAAACAAAGCGATAAGATGCGGATTGAAATCAAGACAATGTAAACTGGTTTCATCACAAGAGAAAATCAAGACAGTTTACGATGTACTATATGACATAATTATAATCACAAGATAGCATCGTCGATACAAGGTGAAAAAAGAAAATTTCACTCGATCAACACAAACTAATAAAGCAAAAAGCTTCACTGCGCCTCTTATATAACCAACTGCTTATAATGAACTAATTAGCCCTGTAGCCTGCAAAGAGGTTGAAGAGCGCCTGGTCGCCGAGGTGGTGCGCGGCGTAGATGAGGTCGATGGCGGCGTCGTGCGTCAGCCCGCGGACGAACTCGCCGTCGAACTCGCCACCGTCCGCGCCGCGCGCCTCCGCCTCCGCGCGGGCCTGGTAGTACGCGACCGCCGTGGCGAGGCCCTTGCCGGAGACCCCCCGCGGCAGCTCCACCACGCTCTGCCCCGCCTCCAGCGCCGCCGCGACGCTCCCCGCCCGCTGCGCCACCGACGCCGGCACCGCGAACTTGGCCAGGTCCGCGCACCGCACCAGCACCGTCTGCTCCTCCCCCGCCATCGCTACGATCCCTCGACCCCTCGAGTTCGTTCGCTAGAGCTCTGCGTGCGCGGGGCTTCCAAAGACGATGGTTGGTTTTTCTCGCTGGGTGCCACGAGGGGAGGAGCGCGCGCGTATATATTGGGCGCGCCGGCCACACGGATCAAGCCCGACTCGGTTGGTGGGAAGAGGACGTACGTGTCATTGGTTCGGATCAAGGTGTTGTAAAGGTTAGGCTCCGTTTCGTGGCGTGATCGGAAAAGCGGCGGTTCTGAGTCGATTTCTTTCTTTTGCAGCCCGTCTGTTTCGCCCAGCGTGTCCCTCGTCCGTATCGATGCTTTAAACGCGCACATGCCGTTTTTGGCGGGCGATTTTGGATGTTCCATTGCTTGAAGAAAAAGTTACGTTCTTTCTCAAAATGAAAAGGTTACACTCTCTTTTTTCTTAAAGAAAATGTTATATTTTTTCAAAAAAGAAAAGTTGCCCTTTCATTTCCTGCGTACTCAGCATCGTCTTCCTTAGGGAACAATCCATGACGCACAGTGAGCAAAAGCTGTTGTGGCGTCTCCCCGGAGCAACTTTGTTGAAAGACAAGAGCTTGAAAAAGCACCAACCAGAAAATAGTCGATGTAGAACCAAAGACGTCGATGATCACGATCTTCATAGAACGCCATACTGAAGAAGCTCACACTAACGAGAGCCAAAAGATAATCCTAACTCCAGCCAGACAAAGGATGAAGACACAAACCTCTCAAGTTCTCGAGCTTCATCCGAGGGGAAGAAACCAAAGAAAAAATAACACACCGTGGCGTCATCTCCTTCGTTCACATAGACAAAATAAAGACCAAAACAAGGCCCGAGATCTAGCCATAACTGAAGCTCCACACGCCCTCAGCCGACGCCAAATAACATTGTCGGATCAAGGACAAGATGGGGAGGTCTTATCCCTCGTTGCCGATAGTGCCATCGCCAGCTAAACACCTAGACTTAACCCCTAACAAAACCTAGAGAGACCAAAGACTACACAAAACAACCTACACCTGATTTCGCCCACCTCACCGGCACTAGAAGGAATTCATAGGTGAGGGAAACTAGCCGCGGCGGAGCCCTACGAGGAAATCCTAGCGCCCTTTTTCTCGAGAGGTGGAGGCAGTTGTACTGCCATCATTTCCTGCCGACTTTCTATATAAAATGTAAGCACTATTAGATGTGATAACAAGAAACCTGGAGGATCATCTAACCACTCATAGCTATGTTTAGCATCATAAGAAAACCTAGCGAGGTAATGTGCCAGCCCATTTGCTTCCCTCGAACAATGCTTGAACTCAATCAATGAAATAGCAATGGCTAAGTGAAAACAATCAGCCAAGATGGTTGCGTTAGGGCCCAAAATCTCACTCTCACCAGTACACACTTTAACCAATTCTAAGCAGCCAGACTTCACTAGGAACACCCAATATTAGAGGTCATACTGAGGCCTCTCAACAACGCCATCATTTCATCAAATTGGGCATTAATAACACGGTCAAATTGGGCATTTCTCCACGGATTGATGTAACTCTGCCATCAGATAAATAAAATGCCAGCAGACTTTCCCTTCAACAGAAATGGTAAGCACTATTTTATCTCACTTGAAATTTGTTAATACAAAAATGGGAAGCCAATTAAGAAGCATATCTATGCAGATTTGATAGTTTCATCAGTAACAAGATGCAGTATTAGATGTGCTCTATGCTAAGCAAGTTGTATTCTATGAACTTCTACACATGTATGCACAATCTATATTCAAATTTTAGCCAGCATTGAATTATTATTTTGGGCTAGGATTTAGCATTGTCCAAATAACCAAATTAGGTCCATGAGAAGCTACTTACTGTTTTCTAAGTGAAACATAAATCGTTGTCATCATTGGTTTCATAAAAAAACATTGAGACGGATCTGCGGAATAACTTGTTAATAAATAAGGAAGACTATTTACAGGCTAGTACTTGTTAATAAATAATGAAGACTACCCCTTTTGGTATCACGTAGGAGGGGTAGATTTGGTAATATTTGGTTCACTAGTTCATGGTGGTCAAGAGACGCTAGGGTGATGGGCTGATGATGGTCCATGACTCCATGGCGAACTAGTCCACTTAGCCCTCTACCATCTTGCTTTTTTCTCCACTTGTGCTTTTTATCTATTTACTCTTCTACTTGTTGATAATATTTTTTGCCCTTATAATATATTCATACAAATGAAAATGGTTCTCTATTAATGTGAATGTTGTACCTAGAGGGTAGGGATATAGAAAGAGGAAAAGGTTGAAATGAAATTAAAATAATAAACCCAAACAAATAAGTTGAAGATAGCAGAGCCCAACTTCCCAATGAAGAAAACGCTACTCGAAAAGGACTGTTATGATTCTCCAAGAATGAGGGCAGGGTGATTGCGAAGCATGTTATGAAAAGGATACTAGAGTGTTTGTGGTTGTGTCAAGTGGGTCTCTGAATTGGAGGAGTGGTAAAAACTTGTGGTGCTTAAGGGGCCTGTGCCCTACCCTTGAGGCTGATTTCTTTAGGTGGAAACTTGAGCCCTCGGGCCAGTTTTTGACCAAGTCTTTATATAAGGCTCTTCATCAAGAAGCTGCTCGGTTTCAAGCCCTGGACTTATGGAAGACTAAGTTGCCCGTCAAAATTAAGATATTCTTGTAGCAGCTCGTCCATGATAGATTACCATCCGGAGTTGAAGTTTAGAAGTGGCATGGACCAGGGGATGGTTTATGCCTGCTTTGTGGAAATCCGGAAGACGTAAACCATATTTTGTTTTCTTGTATCATGGCCCAATTTATGTGGGGATGCATCAGAGATATCATTATGTGCAGCTGGGCACCGTCCTCTTTTTCCGCTTTCCACACCATGAGTAGTAGGCTTTTTAGTCTTACTAAGCGGGTTACATGGATTTTGATTGCTGCTTTGTCTTGGTCTTTATGGCAAACAAAGCACTTATTGAGGGCTCTTTCATCAAACACCCGGTTGATGGCTTTGTACAAATTGACCATTTTCTTATAGCTCTGGAAGCCGTTAAGCAAACAACCGAAGGCGGCAGCAATTGAGGAGCTCCTTTCTAAGCCGTTAATTCGTTAAGGGCTCCAGTTCGCTAAAGCTGGACAAGCACCTATTCTTTAAAAAGGATGAGTCCTTCACAAATTCATTTTCAGCCCACCGAAGTTATTTTCCAGGGATCACATGGTAAGAGGACGAAGTGGGAAGAAGCTCACTGCCACATGGTTGTCATGTAGAATTAGGTGAGACTTGAAGGTACGAGTAACTATTTCAGCAATAGTGATAATGATATGCTAGTCACCGATGATAAGATGGTGATGATTGTGCCTCTGCTCCGAGATGTTACGTCAGATGACGAGGCAAATACTATGCATGATCTGTATCATATCTTGCGCTATGAACACGAGTCGTGGTTACAGAGACCATAAACAATTTGTTATCTTGTTGGGTGACTCTTAGAGACTTTCGTATTGGTGCAATAAGACAAACCACTGTGGATTGTCATCCCTACATGGATTTGTGTAAATTTTCAGAAGGCTAATTTTATTGTAATTGAAAGAATCATGTGAGTGCTCATTGTGTTTTGTATGTCCTTGATGCTCCATTTTAAGTCAATAAAAGCCGTTTATCGAAAAATAGAAAAACTTGATCACACAAGAACACCGATCTTTTTTACTCCGGCCTTGAAACCAAAAGGCGGATGAGGATGGTCATCTTATGAAGGGGATCGGGGATATACCCTCTAGCTGCATTCTTTTCGAAAATCAACCAAACAAGCAAGGCAACCAACGAGAGTGCCGTTTTGGCACGTGGGAGCGCGCGCTCCTGATTTTTATAATGTGTTTTAAACGTATTTTGAAATGTCAAAAAAATTCAAATAAAAATTTGGCACGTACATCTCGATATTGTACATGCTCACAAGTCGTTTCGCAAAAACCCGACAAGTTATGTGTCACGTGTGAAAAAAAATTCGGTGTTAAAAAGTGCTTTTCACAAGATTTTTTTGTTTTTTTACAGAAGCCGCAAAAAATGTCGGTTTTCTCCGAGACTTGACGTACACACATATAATGTCGAGATGTATGCGCCAAATTTTTGTCTGAAAATTTTCACACTTCAAAATATTTTTTCCGGTGGCAGGAGCGCGCGCTCCCATGTGCCAAAACGAATTTCTCGGCAACCAAGCTGCTAAAATCTCTCCTTTTATTTCCAGCTGCAGTTTCTGAGACACCGCCACACCATTGAATGAAAGCAGTGTTTCAACCAATGAAATCCATCCCATTTATGGCACCTAGAAGGTTTACGGTGTGCCCGAGCAAATGACAAAAGTGTAAAGTGATAAATTGCATACAACTTCTTGGCAATTCAAACACAACAAAGTAGTTGTACAGTCATGTCACATTTTATACAGCTTCTGTTCAACCGTAAGCAGCGGCGATACGATGAAGCATTCAGCTCTTGCAGCGATAGAGTTTGGCAATGCAAAATACAAAGATTGCAAGTGGATATGATGCAAATAATGCATCCACCTGGACATAGCCCACATAGTTTTCACAGCCACTGAAAATACTGAAGACACAATGTACACGATGCGGTCGATCTTCACTTGTCGGATTCTTTCTTCGGATGGATGGCCTCAACGATAGCTTCGATCTCTTCCTTCGCACGCTCAAACACGCCCGGGCCTTTGACTTTGCTGACCGGCGTGTCCTCACTTATATCATTGCTTGTACCATGAGTTTCGTTCTCGTGGGTCTTCTTATGCATGTCTGCCTTGCTGTGCTCCTTGGAATCCTTGTGCAATTCTGCAGGTAAATTAGAACGGTGCATAATAATCAAGACAGGGTACTAAACAGAGCACTACCAAAAGAACCTCATCTACCATGTATGAGGAAAGTAACACAAAGAATCAGGAATGAAGGGATTGAATACTAGGTTTCAAAGGAGGTACTGTTATCCTTTATTCCTTCTTGTATATCCTTATTACTCTATTCTTCAATCAAAATGGTTGCTTCTAGAGAAGCTATATTTCAGAAACATCTTTTATACTGATGATTTTTGGTCACAAAGTTCTATTGTTTCGAAGTTTGGGTAATATTAGGTTACAAACCATAATATTGTATGCTCAAGAAGTTCCCATTATAACTTGACAAAGCTGGACATCCAAATCTTGGTCTCAGAAATCTCCGGTACACAAAACACTACTCCTCAACAAGGCGAAATGAATTTCCAAACTTTATTTCAGGAGGTACTATTATCCTTTGCCCTTCTTGTATATACTTTATATTTCTTTTTTCTTCTATTAACATGGAAGGCCTGCTTTGTATATAGATTTTAGAGAAGTGATATCTCAGAAACATTTTTCATGCTTGAATTTTTGTCCACAAAATTCTATTGTTTCAAAGTCTTGGTGATGTTAAGTTATAAACCTCAAATACATACGCCCAAACTACCTCCATAACACCTTGGACAAACGGAAAATTCAAATGTTTCCAGTCTCTCAGAAAACAGAACTCCGTTACACAGAACACTACTCTTCTCAACAAGGTGAAGTGAAGATACCACAGAAACCTACAACAGCTTAATAGTTCATCACTGCAAACAAATTAACTGAATATGCAGAAATGAAACAGCAAACAGAAATTTCCTGTGAGCCCATGTCTTAGCATTCAACACAAAGCACTGTTTCCAGTCAAACCCTGTCAGCTCTCAAGAATTGAAAAGCTGAAACTTGTGGATATGATTGCTTCTATTGCAAAATGGCAAGTCCTAAGGTTGTAACTTAGGTAGACTCGGTTCAGAAAAGAACAATTTGAAGTGGCATAAACACTCTCAATTGGACAAGCCCCATAGGTAAAGGAGCACAAAGATGTGAATTTTCACTCTATTGGACCATTGTTGTTCCGCTCTTATCCTATCCATCTTTCTTCCCATCCTAATTTCTACTGTGAGCATAATTCAAGGTATGTAACTGGAGCAATACTTGTCAGAGTTAAATTAGGCAAAATGACTTCAACTTAAGTAAATTACCACCCTCCTTCCTGCGGGGACTGGAATGGTGCTCCATCTTATCGTGAACAGCCGCCACAAGAGCCTCGATCTCTTCCTTGGTCCGTTCAAACAGATTGGGGCCCCTGACCTTCTCCACAGGTGTGTTCTCGCTTATGTAACGCTTGTTCCGTGAGTTTCCTTTTGTGGATGCTGCCTTTGTTCATTATACGCACCACCACTCTGTTGAAATATGCAACAGCTTTCAGTGTCAGTAGTAGTACACAAGAAACTGAAATGAAACAAGAGATTTGCACTCGACCAAAAATGCCTTTATACAATGAATGAATTGGAACAGCAACAAGTGGGAACAAGCTTGCTTTGCAGGAAGGCATAAGGGTTAACTGTAAAAAGCACCAAGTACCCCGAGATCAAGAGGTTAAGAATCTACAGTACTTCGGTAACAAACAGGAAATTTCTAACTAACTGGTACTGGTAGCCTAGAAGTTCAGAAAACCTGCACAAATCGACATGGTTAGCTTGCTACGTTCCCAGCTAATCGCGACGAACTACCCTTTTGGCAACAACTCTCTCCACTAGAGACGGTAAGAAATGTTAATGGTCCATCCGCTGATCCCATGTACGAGCGATCTAGCCTATCCCGGGATCGGGGAAACACAAACAGCACATGAGGTGCGAGGATGCCAAGCAAGTTTCTCGAAATAGAGCGGGAGAGGAGGAGCGATCGAGATTCGTGCCTGTGGGGGTGTGTCGTCGCCGGCGAGCCGGCGCGGCGAAGTCGATCTCCTGCGTGCTCTCCTCCGGGAGGGGGAGAGATGCGGACTGTGGCAATTGGGAGAGGACACGATAGGACAGGAAGCGAAGTGGGAGAAGAAAGAGACGGAATTATTCTTCGGCCCAGGCCGAAAGCCCATGTAAAGCCCACATGACAAGCAAGCACAAGTTACACCCCGACATGTGGGGCTCCCTGGACTATTGACCCACACGTCAGTGAACAAGGCGTCGGAAGAGCCGCGCGGCTTTCTTGACCGTCGGGCAGGGACCCTCGGGCCCACTTGCCAGCGTTTCCCTCCTCCCGCCCGGCGGACAGACAGGCGACAAGTGGCCAGCGTCCGCGGAGACCCCGTCGTTACCGACTCGCCGGCCGCCGCCGCAAGGCAGACAGACGCATCCGCGCTCTCCCGATGTCTGGGGCAACCGCCGTGGGCGCGATCGCCGCTCTCCTGCGCGCCCACCGCGTGCCCATGCTGCATTCGCCGTTCGCGTGCTCGCTCGCCGCCGCGCGCTCCCTGGGCGCGCGTCTCCCTCTCCGCGCCCCGGTGGCCGCCGCGCCGCTCTCCTCCCGCCTCCCCCTCGCGCGCCTCCACTCCGGCGTTTCGCGTACGTATACAATCGTAATTGCATAGTTTACTGGTTGCGCCTCGGCTGTTCGACGTAATGCCTGTACCCGTGGTGATCCTTCCAGCGCGCTTCTTCTCCTCCTCCTCCTGCGGCGCCCCTGGCAGCGCTGTATCTTCCTCGGCGGCGGAGCACGAGGAGCCGCGGAAGTCGGAGCTCATCTTCCTCGGCACGGGCACCAGCGAGGGAGTCCCGCGGGTCAGCTGCCTCACGGACCCCTCCAAGACTTGCCCCGTATGATCCTCCACCATACATCTCGTTATCAACCGCCGGTGGACCCACTTTGTTCTGCTTTCTCGAAGTGCTCGCCGCTCCGTGTGATGTTGGCTGTTTGTTTGTTATGTCCTGTTCGCAGGTTTGCACCAAGGCAGCAGAGCCGGGGAACCGGAACCGAAGGCGCAACACCTCCATTCTCCTGCGCCATGTGACGCCATCTCGCACTTCTAACATCCTCATCGACGCTGGAAAGTATGTGTTACTGCTTGCACTCCCTGTTGCTGCTTCTCTCTTCCGCAACAAGTAACGGATTATCATACTTGAAGCTAGAGCTATGGGTAGAAATAGTAGAAAACACAGAGTGTATCACTGTTTTCAAGCAGAGTACCTGAAATTTCTTCTATTCATAGTAGCTGATATAGAGGCTATTTTTGTAAATGATGTGCATCTACAAAGTAAAAAATAGTAACGAGTTATCACACCCTGATGCTTTGTTCTCCTGTCAGGTTTTTCTACCATTCCGCGCTCGAGTGGTTCCCTGCTTTTGGGTACTGAACTGTTCACATCCTCTATTAGTATTTATTTTAAAGAAACGTAAGTGTTGTTAACGTTTGGTGCTGATCTTCAGGTTGAGGGAGATTGATGCTGTCATTATTACTCATTCTCATGCTGATGCAATTGGAGGTCTGAGTGCTTCCAACCTTCTCAACTCCTATGCACCTTATAATTGAATGCTTGTACCATTTTTAAAAGTCCCGTCTAGTGTAAATGCTTTCCGCAACACAATTTTATTTCTATTAATCGAGACGAGAAACCCATCATCCTTGTGGCCTTTTCCTTTCCAAAAAGATAACAGCGTGAATGGTGCAGGCCTTGATTGTCTTCGTGATTGGACGAACAATGTCCAGTCCTCCATCCCAATTTATGTGGCACCGCGTGATTATGAGGTTTGAAAATCTTGTATTTAGTTATGTTGTATGTTATTTTTTCTAGTATTACAGCCTCAGAAAATTTTATGGAATACATGAAAATCCATTATGCCATTTTATTAAAAAATTATGGCTTTCCCATTTTTAGTTTTATATATCTTTACAGCTGGCTCAGTTTTCTTTCCTTTTCCCCCTTTGCTGGTTTGTATCAGGTGATGAAGATGACACACCACTATTTGGTCGACACAAGTACGGTTATACCTGGTGCTGCAGTTTCAACATTACAATTCAACATTATGAAAGAGGAACCATTTACTGTTCAGGATCTTGAGGTTTGTAATCTGAAACAACAATTTCAAAGCAAGAAGTGGACTTATACTTCTAAGCTGTTCGCTTACAAATTACAAATGATATTCTCCCTTTAGACTCAGTGAGATGTAGTAAGGAAATGGTCCATGTAGTCAGGTATACAAATGTGCATTTAACTCCTTTATTTTGGTCAGTTATAATGGGATGGGATCACTTAATTGATTGATAGTGTTGTTAGTAACAGCCAATAGGGCAATTTACCAGCGCAATTCAGACAAGATGCCTTCCAGTAAGTTTGAGTAAATCTGTTTTCATTGATGGCTCGAGGTAATATGGAGAACTTTTGGGTAGAAACATAATATGGAGAACTTACCAACCTGTGGCTGTGGAGCTAAGTCCTGTCATGAGCTCAATTTTTATGTACCCTGCTCAAATGCAAAATTACTTATTCATTATCTCCGTATGTGTTGAGTATACTTGGGATTCATAACAGAGTCTCCTGTTCAATTTATTTTGCTAAAGATGTAATGTCTACATTTCAGGTAATTCCTTTGCCTGTATGGCACGGTCAGGGTTACCGTTCCCTTGGTTTCCGTTTTGGTGACATATGCTACATAAGGTAGATTGAGTTCACTGGAAGGCCTGTTTATTGTAACGACTTGTGTTGTTGGTAGGCATCTTATCTGAATTGCTCTGATGTTTGCAGTGATGTCAGTGATATACCTGACGAAACCTATAAACTTCTGGAAGACTGTCAACTTCTTATATTGGTATTCCTTTTTTTCTTTTCTTGTTTTGCATCTCTGATTGTTAAATCATGAAATTGTCTCATTGGACTGTTGTACGCCGCTAACTTTGTTTTCTTGCGTATCTCTGATTTTTGAATCATGAAATAGTTAGATTCATCTGAAAGATGTACATTTCTTATGCTGCTAACTTTTGTATTGATCTACTTGTGCATCTCTCTTGAGTATTCACTGTTGACTATGAATTGGATTGATCTTGGTTTTATGTAACTTACTACAGGATGCTCTTAGACCTGATCGTTCTTCTTCAACACACTTTGGATTACCTAGGGTAAGTTCTGACACATTAGTTCTACCTTCTTACTATTTCACTGTATCCAGTTATGATATATTCTTCAACTATACAGGCCCTTGAGGAAGTCAGGAAAATCAAACCAAAAGAACACTGTTTACCGGTATGGCCTGACTAACCAATCATTTTGTTGCTTCTTTCTATACTAATTTATAGTGAACTTTTTTCCTTACAAAATAGCTCAGGAGTTGTATTGAGATTAGGGCATGGGATCTGTCGTTTTATTCCAACTCCTTTGTTTGGTATCCAATGGGAACTATGTGTGGGAAATTGACAGAGAAGTTTATTCCGTTATTTGTATAGTGGGAATTGGTGCAAGATTAGACAAGAGATGATGACACAAGTCACGATGAAGGGGTTAAGATGTCATCACTAAAACAATTCCCTTCCAATCCCCACCCCCTCCCTTGTTAATAAAACGGTGGGAGTTGGACTCTCAACTGTCATGCCTAATCCCTCATCAATTCCCATGCCCCCTAACCATACGATGGATTTAAAGTCTCACACCCCTTCAATCCTCACCCCCTAGCTCTAATTACACCCAACCAAACATTCTTGTCAGCTCTTAAGTGCATTTTGGAGTTTCTCTGGATCCATAAAACATAACGCAGTCTTAAACAGACTGCACAGTTTGCAACAGAAAAGTTTAACATGATTTTAGATTACAGTTGAGAAATGTTACCTATCTGTTGCTTAATGGACATGATTTCATCTAGAAAAGTAACAAGGACAACTATTTGATCTCCTTAGCGAACTGTTCAATAATTTCATGACTTCGTTTTTGCAAGACAAAGCAAAACTCTTAACACATGTTGACATTGTTATTTCTTACTCTTGCAGCTTTTGATGTTAGATATTACTCCCTCCATTCCTAGATATAGGGTGTATAGTTTTTTACTCAAATATTAACTCACGGGCTGGGAAGGCAAATTCCGTTGCTTTTGGACGTAAAAGCCCCTAGGGGGACCATGTGAGACTAGAGAGGAAATAGGTAAATCGGGGGATCCTCTTTCTCCTGATCAGATTACTTCCATAAATATCGTCCTTGCGTTAATATTCAAGCAAAATACACCCTATATGTAGGAACAGAGGGGGTATGATCTGTTAAGAAACGCGAAATAGAGAGAGGTACCGAGAGAAATTAACACAATCGGCTGAGCATGTTAGCTACACGATCTGTTAATAGGAAAAAAAAGAATATTGGTTCCTAAATCTAAGGGATTTCATGCGTGGGAGCTGATCGGTGGTGGGTTAAAATTGACAACAAAGGCAATACACCCTCTATTCCGGATTTTTTCTCAAGAAACTATACACCTTATATCTAGGAACGGAAGAAGTAGTATACCCAATCCCGCGCCCACAGCGCCCATATCGCGACGGGACGGGGCCCAAGCCCAGCCCATCACGCATGAGGACGCCGCGAGTCTCGTTGTCGCTCAGCCCACGTGAGGCAGGAGCCCCATGGCTCCCACGTTCGACACCGGGGAGGTTTGCGTCGCCGCCTATCACGCTGCGCCGATCCGCGCGCCCCGCCGTTGGCGACACAGACTCAGGGGAGTTCCTCGCGGCGCAACGAAGCACATCACCGCGACCTTGCCTACCCGGGGAAGAAACCGCGCCGTCCGCTGAACTTTGCGCCCAGACGTGGCCGATCGGCCACCATGGCCGCCGGCTGCACCACCCACCGCCGAACGCCGCGCGCAAGTTCAGATCCTACGCACGCTCGGGATCGTGGGGACCAACCAAAGGATCACGGCCGCCGAGATGAAGGCGTACGATGACATGTTTGCGGTGCCCATCCCGCTCTCGGTGCTCACGGCCATCGCCGCCCTTGTAGACCGGGAGCTACTGCGAACTTCTCCACCGCGGCGATTGCGGCGACCACCGCCCGGATGGCGGTTCGCCATAGGGCTATTGCGATGTCCGTCCCCGTCGATCATGTGCACCCATGGATCACGACATCAAGATAGCTATATGGAATGTGCGCGGCCTCAATGCGCGTGCTCGGCGCTATGCCATTAGATCGCTGCTCATCACCACTGGAGCCTCCATTGTTTGCCTACAAGAAACTAAAATGGCCTTGATACGCCGTCCAGTTGTCCTCGATACTCTTGGCTCGGATTTTGGCGACTACACGTATCTCGGCCGAGCGGCACGAGGGAGGCATCTGCTAGCGTGGAAAAGCAGGGTTGTGTCCATCACCGATCCCTGTTCACCACGAATGCCGTCACGGCAAGGGTAGCCTGACGGTGTACGCCTTGGTGGATGTCCGTCGTGTACGGCCCCCAAGAGGACACGGAGAAGATCGCTTTTTTGCAGGAAATCCGTGATACACGTGCGGACTGCCCCGGGCCTTGGATGCTTTGCGGCGACTTCAACTTGATCCTACGTGATGAAGACAAGAATAACGGCAACCTTAACCGCCGCATGATGGGAAGATTCCGCCGCCTCGTCAACGACCTTGCGCTCAAAGAGATATACCTCAACGGTCGGCGGTTCACGTGGTCCAACGAGCAGACCCGCCCACCTTGGTGCACTGGATCGCGTGTTTTGCACCGTGGGCTGGGAGGATGCGCATGGTGCATGCCACTTGAGATGCCTCGCCCGCCTCCGTCGTGTCGACCATCGCCGCCGCTCCTCCTCATTGCGCGCCCACGCCACTTGCGCATCGGAGGTTCCATTTTGAGGATTTCGGCCGAGGCTCGACGGATTCCATGACACGGTTGCCACGGCTTGGGGATCGATGCATGACCGGACCCTTTCCGGCGTCTCATGTTGCGCCTCGGATCGCCTTTGCCAGCCTTCGGCGAGTTGGAGTGCCAAGTCCAGGTGCATTCGTGATAAGATGGCCATCTCCGCGAGCTCATATCGCGTTTTGACAAAGCCAGGAAGACCGAACGCTCTCGTCCCGGAAGGCTGGCTGCGGAAGCGACTCAAGATCTCTTACTTGGGGCTGGCCTCTCTTGAGCGTCTGATCGCGAGGCAGCGGCGCGGATCACCATGCTCAAGGACGGCGACGCTAACACAGCCTTCTTCCACCGCAATGCTCATTCCGCCGACGGAAAGAATCACATACTCTGACCTCGTGGTCGACGGCCAGCGATTCTGGATCAGAAGGCATGGCCCAAGCGGCCTTTGAGTACTTTGAAGATCTCCTTGGCTCCTCCTCCACCCGCGATCACACGCTGGATTTATCGCAGATTATTGAGCCCCATGACTGACGGACCTCGAGGCGCCATTCAGTCGAGAGGAGATTTGGGGCGCGGTCAAGCGCCTCCCGGCTTCATAAGCGCCCGGGGCAGACGGCTTCGCTGCGGAATTCCTGCGAACTCTTTGGAGCATCATCAAGCAAGACATATTTGGCGTCTTCCGGCAGCTCTTTGAGCTGCTGATCGAGGATTCAGCAAGCTCAACCAGGGCCTCTTGACACTTCTCCCGAAGAGAGCTGATGCGTGCCAACTCCGCGACTACCGGCCTATATGCCTCATTCACCTTGTGGCAAAGATCTTTGCGAAGGTCCTATCGCTTCGCCTCGCACCCCTTCTGAGAGACATGGTCAGCCGCAACCAGAACGCTTTCATACCGGGACGGAGCCTGCACGACAACTTTGTCCTCGTCAAGCAATCGATGAAATTTCTTTGCACCGGCTTAGGGGCCCCAAGGGTGATCTTTGAAGCTAGACTGGCAGACCTTTGACTCCGCTTTCATGGCCCTTCCTTTTCGAGGCTCTTGGCAAGACGGATTCGGACCTCGCTTCACCGAGTGGCTCGCGATCCTGCTATCCTCCTCGAGCACCCGGATCATGATCAATGGAGAGCCGGGACCGCCAGTTTGGCATCGTCGTGGGCTGCGCCAAGGCGACCCCGTATCCCCGCAGCTCTTCGTGCTGGCCGTGGACATCCTTGGGCGCCTGATTGGCCGCGCCCACAACGCCGGCATCTTGCAGCGGCTGCACCCCCGACGCGACATCCCGGCCATTTCCCTGTATGCCGATGATGTGATGCTATTCTGCCACGCCACGCAAGGCGACGTGGAGGCCGTCCGCGCGATCCTGGCCATATTTAGTGAAGCAAGCGGCCTCCGCGTGAACTATGCCAAAAGCTCTGCCACTACACTAAATTGTGATCCCGAGGCGGACGCAACAATCGATCAGATGGGATGCGTGATGGCGGAGCTACCCGTCACTTACCTCGGCATCCCGCTCACGCTTCGCCGCCCCTCAGCCGCCCAGCTCCAACCCCTCGTCGACTCGGTGGCTGCCCGGCTGCCCTCATGGAAGGCATGGCTCATGAACAAATCCGGGCGGCTGGCATTGGTCAAATCAGTGCTTGCCGCGATCCCGATACATCAACTGCTCGCATTCGCGCCGCCCAAGAAGACCTTGAGACAACTAGAGAAGATCGGCGAGGCTTCTTGTGGGCTGGGCGTGCTGCTGCCAATGGTGAACCTTTGCCACGTCAGCTGGCGGCAGGTGTGCCGTCCGCTCGTCTGATGGACTGGGGTTCAGGACTGGAAGCGGCGCTGGCCTTGCGCTGCGCTGCGATGGTTGTGGTTCTCCCACAGACGACGGCCCGTGCATGGCGCAGCCTTGACCTCCAGTTCACCCGCGAGGAAGCGCTGCGCTGTTCTTTGCCCGGCGACCATGGAGCTCGGAGATGGGAGCACGGCCCTGTTCTCGGGGCGACCGATGGCTTAACGGTCAGTCCGTGCGCGAACTTCGCGCCCGGCACTCTACCTATGCATACCCAAACGGCGGCGCAAATTAAGAACGGTTGCCGCTGGCCTAGCGGGCAACGCTTGGGCTCGCGACATACATGGAGTGGTAGGAATCCATGAGATCGGCCAAAACCTCAGGCTTTGGCAAGCCGTGCAGCACATCGGCCTATCCAACAGGCCCGACCGAATGCATTGGAGATGGACGGCTAGTGGCACCTATACGGCACGGTCATGCTACGCTGCAACCTTCCACGGGTCCACAAAATGTCACTCCTGGAAGCTCACCTGGAAGAGCTGGGCACCGCGCCGCGTCCACTTCTTCCATTGGCTGGCCAGCCAGGACCGGTGCTGGACGGCGGACAGACTCGCCCGTCATGACCTACAGCACCATCCACGATGCCTCCTTTGTGATCAGGCCCCTGAGTCGATGTGGCACTTGCTCCTGGAATGTCCATTTTCGCGACAAACCTGGCACGGCGTGCTGGCTTGGGCGAGATACCTTCACAACCGCCAAGCAACGAGCACACTCTCGCGGACTGGTGGCAACGAACAAAAGGGCAGACTCCACAGCGCCACGGAAAGGCCTCCAATCCCTCGCCATGCTCGTCCCTGGATGATTTGGAAGCAACGCATAGCAGTGCGTCTTCGAGAATCTGGCGCCCCTCGGCTACCACCCTCGTAGACAGGATCAAGGCCGAAGCCAAATGCTGGGCTCAGGCTGGAGCTTTGGGCCTCAGGGTAGTCCTCCCCCCTAACTGGGATGTGCACTGATCGGGCAACAACTTTTGTAACCACCACCTCCTAGGAGGGCTGTACCTTCTCATCTTTTCAATGAAATGAAACGCAGAGTCCTCTGCGTTTTCTCGAAAAAAAAGTATATCACCTCTCAAATACTTGTCGAAGAAAGTAATAAATTACGCCTGGGCACATTAAATCTCAATATTTATGTCGAACACAGTTCATAATTATTGATCCAGGAATGGAGTCTTGGAAACTTTATCGCAATGTTTTCTTCTTGACATGGAACTATGGGAGGCTATAGCCTTATTTGATCAAATGGCATGTGCCTCATCTTCCGTTATTTTGATTATATTGCTATTGTTTTAAACTGGACTGAATGGTATCTTCAGGGATGATGCATTTAATGGACCATGAGAAAGTGAACGATGATCTTGCCAGGCTGATGGAAACAGAGGGGCTTGACGTCCAGCTTAGCTATGATGGTCTCAGTATACCTGTAAGGCTCTAGAACTATTGGACACACGCGATATGTTATCTTTTGGGCACTGTTGAACGGTGGTTACAGATTTTCTGTAGTTTCATTTTAGTAAAATGATCGCAACATGTAATCCGTTTAACTCCTCACGTCAAGCTTTCCTTTTACTTATCTTTCTCCCCCCACCCATCCTCATCAACAGAGGAATCATATGTACTAGCAAATTTAGTCCTTACATCGATGATGAAATAAAGTTTCAGCACATGGTTTGTTTCATACTTTCTGGAGTTGAGACTTTTTTTTTGGTATACTGTATTTGCACCACTATTAATGGATTTAAATAGTGGATCCTTCCCCGGACCCTGGCACCCTGCGCAAGCGGGAGCTACGTGCACCGGTCTATTATGGATTAAATAGTTCTTGTAGATGTTTTATCAAACCATTCACGTAAGATTAGGGACCATATACTGAAGCAATTCATCAGGGCTTGTGCCTCATACTCTACTTAAGAAGAAAAGGAAGAAAGATGAGTTGATAAACAATTTAATGGGCAATATCATACGCGACAAATAGTTACTGGGTACAGATGAAACTCCTAGAATGTCTTACATTGGTGATTCACACTGGATCCCAGCAAAAATTAGTGATTTCTTTTCTACGTCACACACACATCATAAAAGGCAGGTGTTTAGGAATCTACTACACTCCAGCTGCTCGTCCTAGCCGTTCCCTTAAGATCTTCACTCCAAAGTACCTGAGCACAAAGTATGATTAGAAGCCATTACAGTTTAAAATTGAGCGTTTATTTTGCCAAATAAGAAAGATATGTTCTGCATTAAGTACCTGCCCATCATCATGACCGTGGCTTGAGGGTTGGTCCCTGGTGACCTAGAAAATGTTGAGCCATCAACAACGCGGAGCCCTGAGACTCCAAGCACTCGGTGCTGCTGGTCGACCACCTTCCCTACATGACACCCACCATGGTAGTGCCAGATGGTGATTACCGTGTCCTTGCAAAATTGCTCCAGGGATTCTGTGGTATTGGTATGCTTGGGTATCAGATTCACGTTAGCCCGCACGCTCATGTTGAGCACCCTTTCCATTTCATATCCAGCATCATCAGGAGTCAGATGAGCGAAACTATTTGTCTTCAATATTTTCTCAATGGTCTTGATGCCATAGACACAACGGCTGAGATCTTGTGGATGGCTGAAATAGTTGAAAGTAACCGCCGGGTTGTTCTTGACATCAGTGTCTGCAAGGACAAGATGGCCTGTAGACAGTGGACCATCGATCTTCTCAAGGATAAAACCACCTTGGAACACCTCTTTGGGTAGACTAAGTTTGTTATGTGCATACTCCCTGGCTAGTTCCAGGCTTCTTTGCTTCGGAGGAACTGTGGACAGCTGTCCAATCTGTATTGATAGGAATGTAGTATGGTGCATTGGATCAGCAACGGCAAAAAATAAAATAAAGGAATAACTTCACATGATTAATTATGCATGCAATGATGACATGGTTATACTTGCATTTGAAGACATAAGTTTCATTTTGACTCATAGTGAATGATACAATTATAATTTAAGGCTTCAATAACTTATGTTGCATACCCAACTACCCATCTTAATTCTAGATTATCTAAAATAAAGCTTCATACAGTGCAATCTGAATCTTGTGGTGATATTACATAATTTGGAACTACTATGCATGTAAGTAGTAAGATTGGTGCCAAACCTCAGCAGACATGATTCCATGGTGGCATTTGATGCTATCTTCAGACTGGCCAAAACCACTGCTGGCCTCGATGAACACACCGGCTTCAGTTATTCCAACAGTCTCAATCAGTGACTGCCGAGGGGGGCTTTTCGTAGGTATGAAGATGGAGTTCATGGGGTTGTCAGCCATCCCTTTGCCCACATACTTGTTGTGGAGAACAACAGGAATGTTATGATTCTTAAGATCATTCTTTGGCCCAATCCCACTGAGGAGTAGCAGCTGGGGGCTGCCAATTGCACCAGAAGAGATGATAATTTCGCTATCTCTGTTGGTGTTGAGGAGTGCCTGGTGGAGTCTCCCGTCCTCATCGGCAAATTGTACCCCGATAGCCCTTGGTCTCAATCGTCCTGCATAGGAGTTCATGTTATTGAAAAAGGGTACACGATGACCTATGTCTGTTGTAGTATCTACACTTTCTGTTGTAGAAATTCTAGACTGTTTTGGAAGAGAAGTAAGCTTTTAGGAGTTTGGATGTACCTTGTTGCGAGTTGAACACTATCTTGTGCACACTAGCGTGAAGCAGGACCCTCAGGTTGTTAGGATCTCCAGCTGCAAGCAAGTCGGCTGCTGTGTGGCGGTGGCCATTTGCGTCGAAGATGGTGCCACCAACCTTGGTCCCAGAAACATGGTCATATGTGTACCCATTGAAAGGGGATACACCTGCTTCAACAAGCCCATCCTGCAGTGCAGCCTGCCAAGGCGCGATCTTAGGCCACTGGACAACCTTGTCCTCTACCCAAGGGTAGGACTCATTCACCAGGTCTTCTTCCCAGCCAACATCCTGCACGAAGCTGTTGTTCCAAGAAACACAAGGTATGTAAGTATCAGGTTTGATGGAATAAGTAAATTGCCTTCAGCAATAATACTGAGATGATATTTCTGTTTTTCTTAAAAGACACTATGGCATGCTTATCAATTACAAATGTATGTTTGCTAATTCATCTTCATGGGTTTGATTTTGCTAATACGATATATGTCAGAAACTTATTCTTGGTTCAAACTTTAAGTTGCGCTGAACTGTACTGCGGTTACGGTTATCTCTTGGGCTTTGCTTAGCTACCATAGTTACCATGGGCATCAAAGAACTGTTGATATGCCCATGTGATCTTGTTTTGTTGCCTCCTTCAGTAATACACCCTCTGTTCCTAAATATAAGACATTTCTGCTGTTCAAATTGAACTATATAGCTGTATGATTCCAACAGGAAACATGTGATAGTACTATATTTAGGTACGGAGGTAGTACTATATAGCTGTATGATTCCAACATGAAACATGAGTCATTTTTATATGATTTTAATTCTGTGAGAGAAACAGAGCATGTGTTACTGTCAGGGCCAGTTATTACTTTGCACTACCAAAGCCGGGGCACTTAAATGCAAATTAATGCAGTACCTTCTTGTTTTTCTATGTTATCAAGTTGCCCACGAGTGCCAATTTGTATCCAGGTACTCATTGTTAAAAACACTGCCAGTTTTGCAACTACACTGAAATAATAACCAAAATATAAGTGGAAGAATGTACTGCTGCATAACCCAAATTACTAAAGCGGATAAAAGTGAATGACAATATTCTTCTCTGATTTATCGGGAGGGGTCGGCCCCCTTTATATAGCAGACAGGACTTGACCGACAGGCCGGCAAGTCTATTCAAACTCTAATACGATATCTGAGCTGATTGTACTCTTTCCTACTAACAACTTGCTTAATCAAGTAGGACTCTAATTAAAGGATAAGACTCCACGTTTGATGATGAATACAATATCTAAACTGACTGTACTCTTTCCTAACAAACTTGCTTAAGCAACTAAGACTCTAATTAAGGGACAAGACTCCATGTTTGATGGGCTGGTCCACATAACAATAAGGTCATGGTCCAGTCGAGAGCAGTGTCGGGTGTGGTAATGCAGAGCATAATTATTTTCGCAGGGTAATCTTAGTACTTTGGGAGAAATTTGAGCTGGTTAGACTACAGTTTATTTTGTGCATGTAAGAACAGTTGCTCTTGCTGTCCATTTCAGCAATCTGCAAATGCAGAGAGCTGGCTATAGCAGCATACTAGGGTGGTAGCACTGAAGCAGACCTTTGCATTTATTTCCTCCTGGCGCTATCACTGTTCACTGCCCTGCATTTACCCTAGATCTGACATTTACTGGCCCGAGAGGGACACGTCTTGTGCTGCTGCATAGACTGAATCATGACATGGCATTTTACCTAAGCTAACTTGATTTTTTGGGTTAACTTGATTTTGGGTAGCACTGCATTCACGTTTGTCATGCACAGAGACAGAATGAAGAATGATGATGAACAACGGAGAACAACGATGATGCGCAGCCATAACAATGCATTGCGCACCTTGAGCTGGCTCGGCTGTAGAAGCCGGCATTGATGCAGGTGCCGCCGCCCAGCACCCTTGCCCGGGCGTTGATGACGCCGTCGGTGGAGACGAAGGCCTGGGACGAAGAATCCGGCGCCGTGTTGCTCAGGCCAATGTGGAAGTTCTCCATGTAGGAGATGTTGCGGTTGCCGTATGGGGATCCACCCCTCTCCAGCACGAGCACCTTGTACTTGAGCGACAATGTCGCCGCCAGGGGGCAGCCGGCGGTGCCCCCGCCGACGACAATGTAGTCGTACCTGTCGTGGCGCATCGCGGGGAAGCTGCTCGCCTTCTCGAGGGGAGGGAGATTCCTCAGCGTGAATGGCGGCTTGGCCGTGCCCCTACCTGCAGGTACAAATGTTCCATACTGTTTGTTATTGCTCGCTTTGTTGTTGGGCTCTGAAGTTCGCAAGTTCTAGTTTGTTTGTTTTTTTTGGCAAAAGAATGTCCCAATCTAGTGGTTGAGCACTTGAGCTAATGTACTCGTGAACTATTTTATCAGGGTCTGGTCTCCTGGTATTATGCTACTCCAGATAAACAAACAGGTACGCCTTTTTATAGCATAATATACTCTGTCCATTCCTCTATGTACTCTATTTTCTAGCAAAATATATAAAGATGTGAATAGTGCATGGTCCTCTATCTATTACTACAAATTACAAAAAGGAAAAAACGTAATCAGATGAGACAATGACCGGAACCAAACCGTCCTAGGAGAGAAGTCCATCCACTGAATCTGAATGAGCAAGCGACTACTAGGAGAAAGAAGGCAAACAGAAGCTGAGAAACGCAGGTGCAGCATTGCTTGCTAAGCGACCAATCAATCTCCCAGCATTGCAAGCTCTTCACCGGGAAGAGTGGAGCAGAGGTGTTTGGATGGGAGCAGAAATGCTCAAGAAACGCGGACAGCATGGAGGCAGAGGGTGAGGCCCGCACCTTGGGATAATCCGAGGAAGCAGAGGCAGACCACGAGCTTGATGCAGAGCGAGTACGCCGCTCCCTTGCTGCTGGAAGCCATGGAACCTGAGGAGCACCTGCCAGGCTAGACCGTGGATTGGTGTCGACGACGGTGGCTCTAGCTGTCCACTTCCTTCCAGCTCGCTCTGGAGCTCGAGGTCGCCCGCCGGACTTGACCCGTTTATGTAGGCGGCGCCGGAGGGGAGGACCGGAGGCCAATAGAGTATCGTGTGCGCATTGAAGAGAGCTCACCAGCCGCAGTAAGTGCCATTGAATGCAGAGGGAGCACTGCCCCGGTACAACTGTGATTTATGGGCTTCATCAACCAACCAACCAATGCAGGGCTGCGCCGGAGGTACCCACACCCACACCACCCCCTCTCCATTTACAAGAATGACTGTCGTCTCCATCTTTCCAGTTTTCTTATGTTTCTCTGTGCATGGCACCCGCCCAATTGGTTGCGCCAGCGCAGCATTTTCTTTCTTTTGGCAAACTAAGGTTAGGAGTATGGATGATGCTTTTTTTAATGGAGACAGTCCTGTTCTGTAGCAGATGATGGCGTGCATGAATGCCAGTTATTCCATAGAAAATGCCAGCTGTAGAAAATGCATTGTGCAGTTTTTTTATACCGGTGCAGAAAGGGTGTGCTGCTTGCTATCTTCTTTTTTTTAGCGGGGAAGGGTCTGCTGCCATGTTGACGTACCATGCTGACGTATCTCCTCCTGGTGGCTTCAACTCCGAGGCCATGGTTCCGATGAAGATTATTCATGGTGATAAGGTATTGACTTCTTGTAGTCCAGTTCATCGGTGCAAACAAGTTAGTGCCATCCCTGAAAAACCAATAGTTAAGAAGCACAATATAATCTATTTCCAAGTGTTTCTTCTTGCAAAATACTTCCTCTGTCCGGAATTAGTCGAGGCTATTGCTTGTGACAGTATGATGCATTTTATAGTAAGCTAAAGATAGAACTGATTTGAACTGACCAATAGTGGTGTCCAATCTAGAGTAGTAGTACATGGATTTATATTGGCACTGATGTAGTACTGATGGCCATAGCAAGAGAGAGACAAGGTGTTAAATGCTGCATTCTTCATTTGGTTAGGACACCACACCCCGTAAGATAACCAGGATCGACATACCTAGCCCCCATGTCCATTTTTGAGGTGCTCACTTGAAGTAGGGTAAAAAAACGACTAGACATCCACGATCCACCTACATTCTTGAACTATCTTAAGAAAAGCAACTATTAACTGGAAAGCAAATGAACAGTATATTATTTGTGACCACCAGCAACTGCCTCTGTATTCTGCAGCAAAATAATAGACACACAAGAAAAGAGTGAAGCCTAAAGTATCACAGCTGCCCCGCAGCTGCAGGTTGCTCTCTTTCCGTTCGCCTGCTAGCATGGAACCTGTGAGTTGCTGTTAGGACTGAAACATAATGCGCCCTACTGTATACAGACGTGCCACCTGCGCTAAGCCGCTCTCTCTCTCTCTCTCTTTCCCTGGGAACATATGACCTGAGAATCGGGAAATGATAGCCAGAAAGTACTACTGCCATAGTTGTGTACTGCAGAGCTATGTCAAGCTGCATGCTTTGGGGTGTGTTTTCCTTTCCCCCGTTTCCCTGCTGCAGCTGTTTGTTTCTGAAACTGGGTCTGTTAATCTGTCTGCAGATTTGAGGAAAGAGACGTCCGTCCTACTCTCCTCTCTGCTCTTTAAAGCTCCCCGCAGCCGGAGGACACGGAGGGTTTGGAATGGTCACATCTTGTCCATCATCATCACATGACACCTACCAACCTGATCAAGGCACTCTTTGTCATGTGGTACGTACGAATTTACAGGTAAATACAGGTACGCCGCGTCAGTTCACTGTAATTTTTTACTCACCGTTTCACCACACACACACACAAAGTGGATGCAGAATTAGCAGCAGAGCAACGGACAAAGCCATCAGACTTCTTGCCAGCCATGCAATGCAGCTCACACTGACTGAGTGACTGCCTGCCTGACTGGTGGTGCCGCCAGGAGATATGGTTCAAATGAGATGGTGCAATCAAACCAGGATGCTCCAGGTCAAGGCCCTGCCCCTCGCTTAGAGCGTCTCGAACAACCGCGCTAAACTAACACCGCGCCGCAAATTCGTCGGTTTTAGCACGCGCGCAACGCGGCTGGTCGCTCCAAGCAAAAGCGGCAGCGCTATACCGAAGTTAGGCGCGTTAGCCGGAAAACATTGCCCGCACGGTGTATTTGGGCGCCATTGCGGTAGCGGTACACTCGGCGCTTCGCTCTCGCACTTCTCTCCCACTTCCACCCCTATCCGGCCGCGCCGCTGCGCCTCTCGGCGACCGCTCAGCGCTTCCCGGCCCATCCAGCGGCTTGCGCCGCCCCATCCTCCTAGTCCCGGCCAAGGCGCCTCCGTCGTCCGGGAATAGCGTCCGGCGCTTCATTGCCGCGCCATAAAGGTGTTCGACAAAACGCCTACAAGGTATGTATTGCTCAAACTTCATGAATTTGGTGCATGTTTTGAATTGTAGTTTTATAGTATAGTATCGAACATTGTAGATGAGTTCGTCGTATGATTCTTCCGAAGAAGAATTTGATATGGAAGAGGAAGAGGATCTTGCAATGATCCTAGCTATGCATATCAATAAAAAACCGAAGCATGGTGGTTCGATTATGGGTCGGGAGAAAATTTGGAGAGATAGGATTGATGCCCATAACAGATTGATGAAGAACTATTTCGTGGAGAATCCCACATACCTGGAGTCGTATTTTAAATGCCGCGGTTTAGGATGAGCACCGACTTGTTCAGCGCATTGCAGAGAAACTAGCGAGCCATGACCGGTTTTCCAAAGAAAGAAGGAATGCCACGGAGAGCTTCGGGCATAGCACCTTTCGAAGGTGATGACCGCTTATGCGTATGTTGGCATACGGTATCCGGTGATCTAGTTGATGATCACTTGGCTATGGGTGAGAGCCAAGCCATCATGTGTGTCAAGCGCTGCGATGGGGAATTGTGCAAGTGTTTGGCGAGGAGTATTTGAGATCTCCTTCTTTGAAGACACCGCAAGGCTATTGGCGATGAATAGTGCTCGCGGCTTTCCTGGCATGCTTGGCTCAATAGATTGCATGCATTGGAGTTGGAAGAATTGTCCAAAGGCATGGCATGGGCAATTCCATGGCCAAAAAGGTTCCACTATAATCCTTGAAGCGGTGGCCGATCAGGAGACTTGGATTTGGCATGCATTCTTTGGAATGTCTGGATCTTTGAATGACATAAATGTTGTCAACCGGTCACCACTGATGAATAAGATTACAAACGGTGAGTTGCCACCTATGCAGTTTGTAGCAAATGGCCGTACGTACAATTATGGCTATTATCTAGCGGATGGCATCTATCCAAAGTGGCAAACCTTCGTGAAGCCGTTGAAAAAGCCGGAAGGTAAGAAATATCTTGATTTCCACAATGCTCGGGCGGCTAGAAAAGATGTGGAGAGAGCATTTGGGATTTTGCAAGCCCAATTTGCTATTGTGAGAGGACCGGCTAGATTTTGGGATCAAAAAATGCTTTGGTACATCATGCACGCTTGTGTGATCATGCACAACATGATCATCGAGAATGAGCATGGCCAAGATTTAGACTACTCACAGTATGAACTCTTGGGACATCCCGTGCGAGTGCGACGGAGGGCTGAAAGGGTAGCCCGTTTTATTGCCTCCTATCATGCCATTCGGCGTCCCACAACGCACAATGAACTTCAGAATGATCTGATTGAAGAGTGGTGGGCATGGTATGGACGACAAAGAGCATGATGATTTCTGCATTCGACATTGTATTGTTCATGAACTATTTGTTGTATTTATTGCATTATTTGTTGTATTGAACGATAAACTATTTGTTTGAGTTGTAATGGTAACGAAATTGAACTATTTATTGTTGATTTATTTTGTTTGTTTGATCATTTTTGCTTTTCTTCTTTGAAATGAATATGTGGTTTGTGCGGCGCGCACGCTGTATTTTTACGCTCATTTGGAAGCTGCTGTTGCATTATAAGACTCTTTGGAGCGTGGCGGCTTACGCTTAAACCAAATTGCCGGCAAAGCAGATTTTTGCGTCTTGACGCTTAAGCGGCTGTTGGAGATGCTCTTGCTGTATCGTAATGATGCAGGAGGATGCTCCCCCTCTCCCAGAGAAGAATGAGATCCCAAATTGTCCAATGGCATCGATCAATCATGAAGAAAGAATGGTATGGATCAATCATGAAGAATGAAGCATCATGGATGGGGCGACAAAACATGGGTATATATAGTGCATTATCTTCCCTTTGACGACGCTGACCGTCTTGTTTTCGTGTCAACAGTGCTTAAACAGGATCCTAAGATAAGAGTGGCATGGGCATGGATGATGGATCTCGCCCCTTATTAACTGGTGTGGGGTAATTCGCAACCTCCTCCCTGCCGTGGACTTGAATGGGGATCATGAGATGCATATGGACGGCCAGCCATCGCCATGGGGACCCCGGCGAGCTGCGCTCCAGTGCCTGTCGCGAGCTCCGCGCCCGGGCGCGCGCGCGCCTACCAGCCAGTCAGAGCCAGTCCACCACCGCGGCACCAACCTACGCCTGGTCGCGCGCCCACGGAGTTGAGTGAGCCGCTGCTCGTACGAACCGGTCCATCCATCGTCGGCGTGGTCACCGCGAACAGTAGTTGCCGCTGCCGCGCCGGGCGCCCGCTTGGGCGGGGCCATGGGCGATTGATTCACTGCGCGGCTGGCCACGCCACGGCTGTTGGTCGATCGTGAAACTGAAGTGGCTGCCCGTAGGCGGGGGGAAGCTGTCTGTCGACCGATGGGAATGAATGATGCAAGTGGCAGTGGGATGCTTTGCTTAGCTGTGCGATACGGTGCGCGCTTGAATGAGGCGGCAGAGAAGCACATGGGGTGGCGGGGGGCAAGGGAGGGTTACGCCTGTGCGCCCCAGCTCTGGCCGCTTGCCCCCGTCCTGGACGCAGCCGCGCGTGACCCCCGTGCGTGGTGACCGCCCGATCCGAGCGACTCCCTCGTCGGCTCGGCTCACGACTGTTTACGGTCTCCGTAACCGATGCTGTTCGTTAGCAGTAGTAGTCTACCGCTGCTCTTTCGTGAAAGATCGGTTGATTTACCGCATGCTCTCCCTGTGGAGACGAACTCTGACGCCAAGTTAACGATGCTCCTCACCTGGTTGGTTAACCAGTAATCTCATCCGGTGGAAGTAATTAACGTGCGTCGTTTCCTTCCACGTGGATCCAAAACGTTGGAGAAACACTCGCAAAAGTACTGTACTTAGTACAATGCCCGGTTGCCCCGACGTCGTACGTTCGCGGGAGCAAAAACAATCGTCATAGCTCATCCGATTGCTGCGCCCCAACGAACTGGCGTCACCATTTGGCGAGACGTTTGAAATGGGTTCCCACTTCACACCATCGCCGTTGACAGGCTAGTAACGAAGCACACTAGATGCAATTAATTACCTGATGTTGGTTGCTGAGTAGTACTTCAGACCTAAGACTTCAAATGGATTGAAGGCCATCATGCCAAGTTGTTAATAACTATCGGTTTGGCTAGAACTCAGCTAGCTGAGTTTTTAGTTTGGCATCATTCACCATGTCAGCCGCTGGATGTACCAGGCAGTGATTCGCTCTTTCCTAGTTGTCCAGCGTTGTGACAGCTCGGTTTCGTTTATCTTTCCATGTTGGTTTTTTTTTGAGGGATTTTTTTCCATGGTGGCATGTCACGGCCCGTCAACTGTGTTAAGCTACTTGTGTGTATCAGGCCACGTAGACATTTTTGTGCTTTGTTGTGTTATTTTAGCGTTTGTTGGTCTTCACTCTTTAGCATTTTTTCACTATTTTATTTTATTTTCTATTTTTCATTTTCTATAATTTTCATTTCATTTTTAATTTTTCCTTGTTTCTTTATTTAATGTTTTTGTCGGCTTTTAGTTTTTTATTCTAATGACATCGAAAGCTAAGGCTTCCTTTTGGCCAAAAGTATTTTTTCCCGCGAGACTTTTGTCAAAACTATATGAGTTTTAAATGGTGTGTCAACTATAAGGCTTAGAAAATGATTTACAACACCAGGTTTTCAAATATTGTCGCGACGCGAGCTTTCAAGTCGGCGGTTGCAACTGCATGTTTTCTAGTCCGTCACGAACGACGAGTGTTCAAATAGGGTAGCAACTGAAAGTTTTCAAGTTGGGTCAGAACTATAACTTTTCAAATGGGGTCTGACGAAAGCATTCAAAGAGGGTCGTAAATCAAGTTTTTATATGAAGTCGCAACAAGTTTACAAGTCGGGTCATAATCTGTAAGTTTTTAGTCGGATCGCAAATCGCATGTTCATCAAAAGGGCCGCAATTGCATGCTTATAAGTCGGGTCGCAATCGCATGTTTTTCAAGAAGCGCTGGGTGCTTTTCAAGAAGGGCCGCACTGCATGTTTTCAAGGGGCGCAACTACATGTTTTTCAAGAGGGATCATGAATCGCATGTTTTAAGGTGGTGTCGAATCTGCATGTTTTAAGGCGGGTCAGAATCGCATGTTTTTCAAGATGGAGCATAGCTGCATGTTTTCAAGAGGGTGTCGAATCGCATGTTTTTCATGGCAGATCAAAACTGCAGAGTTTTCAAGAAGGGCCAGAATCGCATGTTTTTCAAGAGGGCGAATCGCATGTTTTTAAGGCGGGATCAAATCGCATGTTTTTAAGGCGGTGTCGCAACTGCATGTTTTAAGGCGGTGTCGCGAACTGCATGTTTTTCAAGATGGGCCGCAATTGCATGTTTTCAAGAGGGGGTCGAATCGCATGTTTTTCAAGGCAGATCGAAATCGCATGTTTTCAAGAGAGGGCCAGAATCGCATGTTTTTCAAGGCAGATCAAAATTGTATGTTTTTAATGCGGCCACAACTGCATGTTTTCAAGGTGGGATCGCAATTGCATGCTTTTCAATAGGGGGTGCAATAATAAGTTTTTAAATAGGGTCGCAACTGCATGTTTTCAAAGCATGTTGCAACTGCATGTATTTCAAGAGGATCGCAAGGGCATACTTTCAAGGCATGTTGCAACTGCATGTATTTCAAGGGGGTTCGCAAGTGCATGCTTTCAATATTTTATTTTATTTTTTCATTTTCATTTTACTTTTTAAAATATCATGAGGTTTTTAAAAAAGGCTCTGTACATTTTCGAGAACTTGTGGTTTTTCCCCAATACATGATTTAGAAAAATCATGGACTTTTTCACATTTATGATTTATAAGGTTCACTAACATTTTTTGAATTCATGAACATTTTAATATTTGATGAATACTTGTCAAATATGCGAACATTTTAAAATCGGCAAACAATTTTCATAATAAAAAATCACATGGTTTATGGGGAAATGGAACGACGAAAATTGACATAATTCTATTATTATACTTGCGGCACCATTTTTTGCTAACGTATTGTAGCGAAATGGACAAAAAGTCATGGTTAATTAGTTTGTGGTGTTAATTTTTCCTACAAGTTTTGACGTAGCTTCATCGTCCCTACAACAACTAGTAGTTCTGCTCCTATTCAGCGTCACAATAACAACAAATAGTTCTACTCAAGCCACTTGCTGCACAACACGAAAGTTACTACTAAGCTAAGGAAAGACAAGAAAACGCATTAGGCCAGCCCAAAAACAAAAAGAAATAGGGTACAACTAGGATGACATCAGCTGAGGTGAATGAGGGACTAAAAAAAACTGAGGTGAATTAGACCATAGTTATGTCTCAGCTAGATGAGTTCTAGCCAATCCCAATAACTATAGTACGACCTGACCATCACCAGCACGCGGTGAGATATTTGATTTTTGTATATATTACATATGTCAGTCTTATACCTCTACGCGGTCTTTGAGTGATTTCTTTTTTAAGGACGCCAAGCGCGACAGGGCTAGCTAATATATATTTATGGGGGAGATGGGCGACACGTTTCGAGGGGCTGCCACGGCGCGGTGGTCGGCGTGGTTCGCCGCCGATCTAAAAGCGGTGACGAGGCCCAAATACCACCGGGGCGTGGTGGTGCTACACTCGCACACCACGACGGTGTACCTTGTCGACGCTTGCGGGTACACGTTTGATAAGCGATCGGGAGGTGGGTTCATGTTGGCTCCTGGGGCCACAGTCGCGTTCCCCTGCCACGTCGCGAACATCGAGGAGGACATCACCGGCGGGGGAGGCGCATCGGGAGACGGCGAGAGAGGAGTTGCGGCCGGTGGGGGAGCAATTAAGGCGGAGGGAGGATTTAGTTCGAAATCAGGTCAGGATATTTCCCATTCGGCTCTTCCCCGCTTGTTCGCCCATCCCCACTCTGTTTGCTCGAGCGCACGGCGGAGATGGTGGAGATCAGCGAAGAGAAGATGCGGAGGTTTGCGGGCAGGGATGTGCGCCTGCGGATCCGCCTGAGAGAAATCGGGGCTTGGTACCTGAGCAAGCGCGAGATGTACGCGGAGGCAGAGGCTATTCTGGAGAATCTGACGGAGGCGGAGGAGAGATCGCTATTCGGGCGCGGAGGACGCAAGCACCCGCTGCAGGTGCTGCTGTGGGCGACGGATCAGGCGGATTCCCGGTGAGGGCGGTGGCGAGGAAGTGGGTGGCCTTCACCATCTTCGCGACCGCGAACCTCGCTCCCGCCATGAGGGAATCAGCGCTTCGCCCTCGAGAGGGAGTCCTGGCCCTTCCTGCTCCGGGATCGGCCATGGCTTCGATCGAGATCCGCGAAGACCCGGGGGATGTGGCGCCGCAGGAGGCGGCGGGGGCGCGGCGTCGCTCTGCTCGCATCGCCACAACTACATCAACATTGGAGGCTCCGGTGCCTCACCGTTCAGCATGCCTTGCCGGGAACAGAGTCTGAACCTCTCACTAGCTGGCAACCGCTTTTGGGTGCTAGCTAGTGAGGATTCAGACGATGTTACTGACGAGGAATCCGCCATTTCAGGTATGATTCGCAGCTCTACTTCTAAGTACCTGACATATACCTGTGATGGTGAGGATAGTCAGGGAGACATTGATACTCAGCGTCGAATTAGACGCATTAATCGTAGATTGAGAAAAAAGATGGACAACTATGTTCGGAGTCTTCTGTTTAAAAATGGAAAACAAGAGGATGAGAAACAGGGGGTGTGAATCAAAATGAGTTCATTCACATTGACTCACCCAATTGGGGGGAATTTCATAAACAGAAAATTGATATGGCATTAATCAGGATTAGGGATAAGATACCCAAGGTATGGGATCTGCCCAGATTCCCTGAATATTTGTCAGATGTTGACAATAATTATGAGGGTAGTGAGGTTGAGAATAATCAAATTGATGGGAGTGACATGTTTAAGTGTGTAGAATCTTTAGCTGATAGTGGGATGAGAATGGTTATCATCCCAGAGAACTTCATTCTGGAAGAAGCTATGACAGAAAATCAAGATTGCTTTATACATTACAGATCAGGAGCCAAAAAAGTGCAGATGGTAGTGGGGGCCAGTGTGGGGGGGGGGGAGGAAGATCAGGTGGGCTCTGAAAGAAAGTGGCCCAGCAATGGATGGTGCAAAAGAAGCCTAGCTACGGATAGTGGAGGAATGGACCTATATATAGGGGGGATCCCACCCTCCATCCTTGATCCCGATTTCCTCCACCTACTAAACCATAGAGAGTCCTTGGCGACGACCAGTGAAGAAGAAGAAGTGGCGAGGAGGAGCCTTCTCTGGGGAGAAAAAGAAGACATGGCTGGCAGACAGGAGAGTTGGAGGCCAAGGCCTGGAAGAGGAATCAATCAAGGAGGGAGAGGTAACTTCTATGGCAGATCTGAGAATTTTGGGAGAGGTTTTAATAGACAAGAAGAGAGAGAGGTTGATGGATATGGCTAGAGAAACAAAGAGGGAGGTTTCAGAGGAGGTTCTGGGACTAATAGCAGTGGCTCTGGTGGGGATGGAAATTCTATTGGGAGTGGTAGGGAAGTGTTGGGGAACGTAGTAATTTCAAAATTTTCCTACGCACACACAGGACCATGGTGATGGCATAGCAACGAGAGGGGAGAGTGTCTGTCCACGTACCCTCGTAGACCGAAAGCGGAAGCGTTATAACAACGCGGTTGATGTAGTCATACGTCTTCACGATCCGACCGATCCAAGTACCGAACGACGGCACCTCCGTGTTCAAGACACGTTCTCGATGACGATCCCGGGCTCCGATCCAAGAAAGCGTCGGGGATGAGTTCCACAAGACGACGGCGTGGTGACGATGATGATGCTCCACCGACGCAGGGCTTCGCTTAAGCTCATGACGATATGACTTCACCGCGCAGGGCTTCGCTTAAGCTCATGACGATATGACCGAAGTGGAATATGGTGGAGGGGGGCACCGCACACGGCTAAGGAACGATCCGTAGATCAACTTGTGTGTCCTAGGGTGCCCCCCACCCCCGTATATAAAGGAGGGAGGGAGGAGGTGGCCGGCCACAAGGGGGGCGCGCCATAGGGAGGGGGAAACCTACTCCAAGTAGGTTTCCTCTTTCCTTATCTTATTTGGAGGGAAGGAAGGAGTACTAGTATTAGGAAGTAGTACTAGTAGTAGGAATAGGAAGAGGGGAAGGAGAAAGGAAAGGGGGCCGCCCTCCCCAATTCGGATTGGCTTGGGGGCGCGCCTCCCTTGCTCCTTCTCCTTCCTCCAACATGGGCCCAATAAGGCCCATATACCTCCCGGGGTTCGGTAACCTCCGGAGCTCCAAACTTCTCCGGAACCTTTCCGGTGTCCAAATATATCCGTCCAATATATTAATCTTTATGTCTCGACCATTTCGAGACTCCTCGTCATGTCCGTGATCATATCCGGGACTCAACAACCTTCGTACATCCAAATACACAAACTCATAATATAACCGCCATCGAAACCTTAAGCGTGCGGACCCTACGGTTCGAGAACAATGTAGACATGACCGAGACACATCTCCGGGTCAATAACCAATAGCGGACCTGGATGCCCATATTGGTTCCTACATTTTCTACGAAGATCTTTATCGGTCAGACCGCATAACAACATACGTTGTTCCTTTTGTCATCGGTATGTTACTTGCCCGAGATTCGATCGTCGGTATCCTATACCTAGTTCAATCTCGTTGCTGGCAAGTCTCTTTACTCGTTCCGTAATACATCATCTCACAACTAACTCATTAGTTGCAATGCTTGCAAGGCTTATGTGATGTGTATTACCGAGAAGGCCCAGAGATACCTCTCCGACAATCGGAGTGACAAAACCTAATCTCGAAATACGCCAACCCAACAAGTACCTTTGGAGACACCTGTAGTACTCCTTTATGATCACCCGATTACGTTGTGACGTTTGGTAGTACCCAAAGTGTTCCTCCGTAAACGGAGTTGCATAATCTCATAGTTATAGGAACATGTATAAGTTATGAAGAAAGCAATAGCAACATACTAAACGATCAAGTGCTAGGCTAACGGAATGGGTCATGTCAATCAGATCATTCTCCTAATGATGTGATCCCGTTAATCAAATGACAACTCATGTCTATGGTTAGGAAACATAACCATCTTTGATTAACGAGCTAGTCAAGTAGAGGCATACTAGTGACACTCTGTTTGTCTATGTATTCACACATGTATTATGTTTCCGGTTAATACAATTCTAGCATGAATAATAAACATTTATCATGATATAAGGAAATAAATAATAACTTTATTATTGCCTCTAGGGCATATTTCCTTCAGTCTCCCACTTGCACTAGAGTCAATAATCTAGTTCACATCGCCATGTGATTTAACATCAATAGTTCACATCTATATGTGGTTAACACCCATAGTTCACATCGACATGTGACCAACACCCAAAGGGTTTACTAGAGTCAGTAATCTAGCTCACATCACTATGTGATTAACACCCAAAGAGTACTAAGGTGTGATCATGTTTTGTTTGTGAGAGAAGTTTAGTCAACGGGTCTCGCCACATTCAGATCCGTATGTATTTTGCAAATTTCTATGTCTACAATGCTCTACACGGAGCTACTCTAGCTAATTGCTCCCACTTTCAATATGTATCTAGATTGAGACTCGAGTCATCTAGATTAGTGTTTAAAACTTGCATCGACGTAACCCTTTACGCATTTAACCTTTTTCACTTCCATAATCGAGAAACACATCCTTATTCTACTAAGGATAATTTTGACCGCTGTCCATTGATCTACTTCCTAGATCACTATTGCACTCCTTGCCAAGCTTAGTGGTAGGGTATGCAATAGATCACAGTACATGATGACATACTTTATAGAACCTATGGCTGATGCATAGGGAATGACTTTCATTCTCTATCTATCTTCTGCCGTGGTCGGGTTTTGAGTCTTACTCAATCTCACACCTTGTAACACAGTTAAGAACTCTTTCTTTGACTGTTCCATTTTGAACTACTTCAAAATCTTGTCAAGGTATGTATTCATTGAAAAACTTATCAAGCGCCTTGATCTATCTCTATAGATCTTGATGCTCAATATGTAAGCAGCTTCACCGAGGTCTTTCTTTGAAAAACTCCTTTCAAACACTCCTTTATGCTTTGCGTAATAATTCTACATTATTTCCGATCAACAATATGTCATTCACATATACTTTATCGTAAAGGCTGTAGTGCTCCCACTCACTTTCTTGTAAATACATGCCTTTCCAAAAGTCTCAGATAAAATCATATGCTTTGATCAACACATCAAAGCGTATATTCCAACTCCGAGATGCTTGCACCAGTCCATTGATGGATCATTGGAGCTTGCACATTTTGTTAGCTCCTTTAGGATTGACAAAACCTTCTGGTTGCATCATATACAACTCTTCTTTAATAAATCCATTAAAGAATGTAGTTTTGACATCCATTTGCCAGATTTCATAAAATGTGGCAATTGCTAACATGATTCGGACAGACTTAAGCATCGCTACAGCTTGAGAAAATCTTATTGTAGTCAACACCTTGAACTTGTCGAAAACCTTTTTGTGACAAGTCGAGCTTTGTAGATAGTAACACTACTATCGGTGTCCGTCTTCCTCTTGAAGATCCATTTATTTAACATGGCTTGCGATCATCGAGCAAGTCAATCAAAGTCCATACTTTTGTTCTCATACATGGATCATATCTCGATTTTATGGCCTCAAGCCATTTCATGGAATCTGGGCTCATCATCGCTTCCTCATAGTTCGTAGGTTCATCATGGTCTAGTAACATGACTTCCGAACATGATTACCGTACTACTACAGTGCGGATATTACTCGAAGACCCACGAGGTTTGGTAGCAACTTGATCCAAGTTTCATGATCATCATCATTAACTTCCTCACTAATTGGTGTAGGAATCACTGGAACTGATTGTGATGAACTACTTTCCAATAAGGGAGAAGGTATAATTACCTCATCAAGTTCTACTTTCCTCCCACTCACTTCTTTCGAGAGAAACTTCTTCTCTAGAAAGGATCCATCTTAGCAACGAAAAACTTGCCTTCGGATCTGTGATAGAAGGTGTACCCAATAGTTACCTTTGGGTATTCTATGAAGACGCACTTCTCCGATTTGGGTTTGAGCTTATCGGTGAAAACTTTTTCACATAAGCATCACAACTCCAAACTTTTAAGAAACGACATACTTATGTTTCATCGTTAAACCATAGTTCATATGGTGTCGTCTCAACGGATTTAGATGGTGCCCTATTAAACGTGAATGCAAAGTCTCTAATGCATAACCCCAAAATGATAGTGGTAAACCGATAAGAGACATCATAGATCGCACCATATCAAATAAAGTGCGGTTCTGACGCTCGGACACACCATAACATTGTGGTGTTCGGTGGCGTGAGCTGTGAAACTATTCCACATTATTTTAATTGAAGACCAAACTCGTAACTCAATTATTCGCCTTTGCGATTAGATCGCAGAAACTTTATTTTCTTGTTACGATGATTTTTCCACTTCACTCTGAAATTCTTTGAACCTTTCAACTATTTCAGACTTATGTTTCATCAAGTAGATATACCCATATCTGCTCAAATCATCTTGTGAAAGTCAGAAAATAACGATACTTGCCACGAGCATCAACACTCATCGGATCGCATACATCGGTATGTATTATTTCCAATAAGTCAAGAGCTTGTTCCATTGTTCCGAGAACGGAGTTTTAGTCATCTTGCCCAAACGGCACGGTTCGCAAGCATCAAATGATTCATAATCAAGTGATTCCAAAAGTCCATCAAGCATGGAGTTTTCTTCATGCGCTTTACACCAATATGACCTAAACGGCATGCCACAAATAAGTTGCACTATCATTATTAACTTTGCATCTTTTGGTTTCAATATTATGAATATGTGTATCACTATGATCGAGATCCAATGAATCATTTTCATTGGGTGTGTAACCATATAAGGTTTTATTCATGTAAACAGAACAACAATTTATTCTTTTACTTAAATGAATAACCGTATTGCAATAAACATGATCAAATCATACTTATGCTCAACACCAAATAACACTTATTTAGGTTCCATACTAATCCCGAAAGTATAGGGAGTGTGCGATGATGATCATATCAATCTTGGAACTACTTCCAATACTCATCTTCACTTCCCCTTCAACTAGTTTACATTCATTCCGCAATTCCCGTTTCAAGTTACTACTCTTAGCAACTGAACCAGTATCAAATACCGAGGGGTTTCTACGAACACTAGTAAAATACACATCAATAATCTGTATCTCAAATATACCTTTGTTCACTTTGCCATCCTTCTTATCCGCCAAATACTTGGGGTAGTTCCGCTTCTAGTGACCAGTTCCATTGCAGCAAAAGCACTTAGTCTCGTGCTTAGGTCCAGACTTGGGCTTCTTCACTCGAGCAAAGAACTTGCTTGCCGTTCTTCTTGAAGTTCCCCTTCTTCCCTTTGCCCTTTTCCTTGAGACTAGTGGTCTTGTCAATCATCAACACTTGATGCTCTTTCTTGATTTCTACCTTCACGATTTCAACATCACGAAGAGCTCGGGAATTGTTTTCGTCATCCCTTGCATACTATAGTTCATCACGAAGTTCTAGTAACTTAGTGTTGGTGACTAGAGAATTCTGTCAATCACTATCTTATCCGGAAGATTAACTCCCACTTGATTCAAGCGATTGAAGTACCTGCATAATCTGAGAACATGCTCACTAGTTGAGCGATTCTCTTCCATCTTTTAGCTATAGAACTTGTTGGAGATTTCATATCTCTCAACTCGGTATTTGCTTGAAATATTAACTTCAATTCCTGGAACATCTCATATGGTCCATGACGCTCAAAACGCCTTTGAAGTCCCGATTCTAAGCCGTTAAGTATGGTGCACTAAACTATCAAGTAGTCATCATATTGAGCTAGCCAAACGCTCATAACGCCTACATTTGCTCCTGCAATAGGTCCGTCACCTAGCGGTGCATTAAGGACATAATTCTTCAGGCAGCAATGAGGATAAACCTCAGATCACGGATCCAATCCGCATCATTGCTACTAACATTTTTCAATACAATTTTCTCTAGGAACACATATAAAAACATAGGGAAGCAACAACGCGAGCTATTGATCTACAACATAATTTGCAAAATACTACCAGGACTAAGTTCATGATAAATTTAAGTTCAATTAATCATATTACTTAAGAACTCCCACTTAGACAGACATCTCTCTAGTCATCTAAGTGATCACGTGATCCAAATCAACTAAACCATAACCGATCATCACGTGAGATGGAGTAGTTTTCAATGGTGAACATCTTATGTTGATCATATCTACTATATGATTCACGCCGACCTTTCGGTCTCCGTGTTCCGAGGCCATATTCTGCATATGCTAGGCTCACAAGTATAACCTGAGTATTCTGCGTGTGCAAAACTGGCTTGCACCCGTTGTAGATGGACGAGAGCTTATCACACCCGATCATCACGTGGTGTCTCAAGACGCATTTAACTTTGGCAACGATGCATACTCGGGGAGAACACTACTTGATAATTTTAGTGAGAGATCATCTTAAAATGCTACCGTCAATCAAAGCAAAATAAGATGCATAAAGGATAAACATCACATGCAATCAATATAAGTGATATGATATGGCCATCATCATCTTGTGCTTGTGATCTCCATCTCCGAAGCACCGTCGTGATCACCATCGTCACCGGCGCGACACCTTGATCTCCATTGTAGCATCGTTGTCGTTTACGCCATCTATTGCTTCTACGACTATCGCTACCGCTTAGTGATAAAGTAAAGCAATTATGTATGCGTTGCATTTCATACAATAAAGCGACAACCATATGGCTCCAGCCGATTGCCGATAACTTCGGTTACAAAACATGATCATCTCATACAATAAAATATAGCATCACGTCTTGACCATATCACATCACAAGATGCCCTGCAAAAACAAGTTAGACGCCCTCTACTTTGTTGTTGCAAATTTTACGTGGCTGCTATGGGCTTAAGTAAGAACCAATCTCACCTACGCATCAAGACCACAACGATATTTCGCCAATTAGACTCCGCTTTTAACCTTCTCAAGGACCGGGCGAGCCACACTCGGTTCAACTAAAGTGAGAGAGACAGACACCCGCCAGCCACCTTTAAGCACGAGTGCTCAGAACGGTGAAACCAGTCTCGCGTAAGCGCACGCGTAATGTCGGTCCGGCCGCTTCATCTCACAATACCGCTGAACCAAAGTATGACATGCTGGTAGGCAAGATGACTTGTATCGCCCACAACTCACTTGTGTTCTACTCGTGCAAAACATCAAACCATAAAACCTAGGCTCGGATGCCACCGTTGGGGAACGTAGTAATTTCAAAATTTTCCCACGCACACACGGGACCATGGTGATGGCATAGCAACGAGAGGGGAGAGTGTCCGTCCACGCACTCGTGAGACCGAAAGCGGAAGCGTTATAACAACGCGGTTGATGTAGTCAGACGCCTTCACGATCCGACCGATCCAAGTACCGAACGCAAAGCACCTCCGTGTTCAAAGACATCGCTCAGCTTCGATGACGATCCCCGGCTCCGATCCAAAGAAAGCGTCGGGATGAGTTCCACAAGACGACGTGGCAGGACGATGATGATGCTCCACCGACGCAGGGCTTCGCTTAAGCTCCGCGACGATATGACTTCACCGGGCGCAGGCTTCGCTTAAGCTCCATGACGATATGACCAAGTGGAATATGGTGGAGGGGGCACCAGACACGGCTAAGGAACGATCCGTAGATCAACTTGTGTGTCCTAGGGTGCCCCCACCCCGTCAGATATAAAGGAGGGAGGAAGGAGGTGGCCGGCCACAAGGGGCGCCATAGGGAGGGGAAACCTACTCCAAGTAGGTTTCCTCTTTCCTTATCTTATTTGGAGGGAAGGAAGGAGTACTAGTATTAGGAAGTAGTACTAGTAGTAGGAATAGGAAGAGGGGAAGGAGAAAGGAAGGGGGCCGCCTCCCCAATTCGGATTGGGCTTGGGGGCGCGCCTCCCTTGCTCCTTCTCCCTTCCTCCTACATGGGCCCAATAAGGCCCATATACCTCCCGGGGTTCAGAACCTCCGGAGCTCCAAACTTCTCCGAACCTTTCCGTGTCCAAATATATCCGTCCAATATATTAATCTTTATGTCTCGACCATTTCGAGACTCCTCGTCATGTCCGTGATCATATCCGGGACTCAACAACCTTCGTACATCCAAATACACAAACTCATAATATAACCGCCATCGAAACCTTAAGCGTGCGGACCCTACGGTTCGAGAACAATGTAGACACGACCGACACACATCTCCGGTAAATAACCAATAGCGGGACCTGGATGCCCATATTGGTTCCTACATTTTCTACGAAGATCTTTATCGGTCAGACCGCATAACAACATACGTTGTTCCTTTTGTCATCGGTATGTTACTTGCCCGAGATTCGATCGTCGGTATCCTATACCTAGTTCAATCTCGTTGCTGGCAAGTCTCTTTACTCGTTCCGTAATACATCATCTCACAACTAACTCATTAGTTGCAATGCTTGCAAGGCTTATGTGATGTATATTACCGAGAAGGCCCAGAGATACCTCTCCGACAATCGGAGTGACAAAACCTAATCTCAAATACGCCAACCCAACAAGTACCTTTGGAGACACCTGTAGTATTCCTTTATGATCACCCAGCCACGTTGTGACGTTTGGTAGTACCCAAAGTGTTCCTCCGTAAACGGGAGTTGCATAATCTCATAGTTATAGGAACATGTATAAGTTATGAAGAAAGCAATAGCAACATACTAAACGATCAAGTGCTAGGCTAACGGAATGGGTCATGTCAATCAGATCATTCTCCTAATGATGTGATCCCGTTAATCAAATGACAACTCATGTCTATGGTTAGGAAACATAACCATCTTTGATTAACGAGCTAGTCAAGTAGAGGCATACTAGTGACACTGCTTGTCTATGTATTCACACATGTATTATGTTTCCGGTTAATACAATTCTAGCATGAATAATAAACATTTATCATGATATAAGGAAATAAATAATAACTTTATTATTGCCTCTAGGGCATATTTCCTTCAGGAAGGAGACAACAAGTTTGGCAGATTTGCATCGGATAGAGGGGGTGTTCAGCAGGAAAGATATCAGGCTGGGGTGAATGAAAGCAGGCAGGAGAGTGGGTCTGGAGTTAACACAAACTTGGGGATGCAGGGAGGGCCAGTCCAATTGACAGGTGGGTTTCCTATGATGAGCAGCAGTAGCTTCCCTCAGCTTATGCCAATGGGGCTGGGGCTTGGACAGTTTGGATTTGTGCCTCAGGAACAAATGGCACAGTAGTATCAGTTCCTATTATCCAATATGCCAAAACAGGAAACTCTGCAGCCGCAAGCAAATGCTAGAATGGAGGGAGCCAAAGAGACAGCCAAAAAGAAAGAAACAGGAAATCCTAAGGAACTTTTCTGTGTTAAGTGCAAAGAACAGGGACATGTGAAGAGTGACTGCAAGAATAAGGTTTTCTGTGTGGTTTGCCAAAGACCATCTCACAATACTGATGAATGCACCATACTAAAACAGTCTAAACCAGTTGCTAAGTATGTTGGGTATGGTGCCAGGGGGTTGGGATGTTTTTGGTGCAAAATACCAAGGAAATAGTAGCTACAAAGCATATTAACCCCATGGCCTTAGTTACTGTGCAAGAGGGACAGCTGAGTGACACCACAATGGTTTATGGCTTCAGCAAAATGTTTGATTGGGGGTGGACATGGAGAGCCAAGTTTCAGAGTCCAACAACTTTCCTTATGAGATTTCCTAGTAAGGCCAATTTGGTAGAGCTGAAGAATTTTAGCAAATTCATTCTGCTGGGCACTGGAGCTATGATGGAGGTTGATTTTTGAAGTCCAGATGATAAAGCAAAAGGGAAACTTCACTCAGTTTGGATCAAGATGTGGGGGGTCCCTGACACCCTGAGGCATTATTTGGGAGCTTGTGAAATTGGTTCAGCTCTGGGACCAGTGGTTGAAGTATATGTGGAACACATCTACTCTAGGGAAGAAATTAGAGTGAAAGTGGGAGTGAGGGACTTGCACAAAATTCCTGCTGGCACTGAAATTACTACTAAGGACTTGCTGCTGTATGATATTGGTTTTGAGTTTGAGTCTGTAGCAGAACAGGGATGGTACAAGTTTGAAGAAGGAAATAAAAGGAAAATCTTTGACTATCTGGATCTAGGGAGCTCTGAAACACAGATGGAGAATGAGATGCAAAAGAATAGCAGGCAATCTGAATCTACAAAGTCCTTGGTCAGTTTGGGGAGTTTGGGGTTGAAACAATATGAACAAGTGATTCTGAAAGCAGGTGACATGTGTCAGAACAATGAGTTGCTCAAGGAAAAAACAAGAACAAGATCTGCTGGAGAGGGACAGGGTGAAGAGGAAAATCTGAAAGTTAGGCTTCAGAAAGCAGAGGAACTTGCAGCAAGGCAGACTGCTCAACTTATGCTGGAGGAAAAGAAGAGAAAGGAAATGGACATTATTAGGAAATCTCTAGAAAAAGAGGTTAAGAGGCAGCATGAACTGTTGCAGATTAATATGAAAGCTAGTGAAGAGGTGAGAGGGTCACAGTCAGGGGAGAAACATGTTGGGAGTGAAGATGAGAAAGAGGATTCTGAGGGAGGAGCAGCAGCAAATGGTAGAGTAGAAGGGGAGGAGGGGATGACTGAGCTGGAATTAATGGAACATGCAGTGGGCCTAGGATATATGGAACCTGTGGATTACACTGCCAGTCAGGAAACTGAGTCTTTTGAAACTAAAATCAAGAAGGCTGGTATAGGAGAGCTGGAATCCCAAGAAGAGGAAGACCTGAGAAGATGCACTAGACTGAAAGGCAAGGAGGACAAAAAATTTACTGATCTGGCTAAAGAGAGGGTGGCACAAAAGAACAACTATGGTGAGTTCACTCCTTCTGACATCATTTCTAGGCCCAATAGCATTTTACAGCAGATTGCTGAGGGGGTGGGGGTTAGTTTAGGTCATAAACCTGACATTGTTAATCATAATTTGGAGTTGATAAAAATGGCTGAACAGGCAATAATTGATATGTGGTTAACATACTACAATAACAAGAAGAAACAAAATCCTTTGCCTGAAGAGCATAACTTCATTGATACTGGAGAACATTCTCTGCAAGATTTATTAGAAGATGAGGATAATGAAAAAGAGGAGGAAGAGGATGAAGAATGGGAACTAATTAAAGAGCTCTTCTCATCAAAAAAAGAGAAGAAAAAAAGGCAAAACTACCAAAGGTTTTGGAGTTAAAATTGCCTCTGTTGTCAAAAACCTAGAATCTTCTGATAGGAAGAAAAAGAAAAAAATATGAGGGGTATTTTTTGGAATATGAGAGGTTTTGGGGGAGATATCAAGAAAAGATTCTTGAGGGAGATGATCATGGATATGAGGGTTGACTTCTTGGGTCTGCAGGAGACCATGAGAAAACAATTCTCTAGAAATGATCTACAGCAAGTTTGTGCAGGGAGGGATTTTCACTGGCATTTTACCCCAGCTAGGGGGAAATCTGGTGGCCTTCTGTTGGGGGTGAATTATACTACTTTAGATGTGATCTCCCAAGATGAGGGAGATTATCACATCAAAATGACAGTCCAAGATATTAAAAATAGGTTCATTTGGGACTTAGTGGTGATTTATGGAGATGCACAACCAGATAGGAAATCTTTATTCCTGGCTGAGCTATCCAGAGTATTTCAAAATTCTGTTGATCCAATTCTGATTGGAGGGGACTTCAATATCATTAGAAAAGCTAGTGAGAAAAATAAGCCAGGCTCTCCTGGACATTGGAGTTTTCTTTTCAATGCTATCCTGGAGCAGGCTGGAGTAAGAGAGCTTGATATGAATGGGAGACAATTCACTTGGGGCAACAATATGCACAACCCTACTTTTGAGAAACTAGACAGGATTCTCTCAGAGTAATCGAATGGGAAGAGACATACCCCTTAACCCATGTAACAACATTAACTAGGGAGAAGTCAGACCACACTCCTTTATTTTTGGACTCTAGAGACTTTCAAAAAACAGAGCCAATTTTCAGATTTGAGAATGCATGGTTTTTGAGAGAAGGGATTGATGAGATTGTGCAGAAAGTCTGGAATGACCCCACCATTAAAGGGGACAGTATAGACAGACTACTGGGGAAATTTAGAGTTTTAAGACCTAAACTTAAAGGGTGGAATAGAAATATGAATGCATGGTATGCTGAGTTAAAGAAAGATATCTTGCTTAAACTGGATATTATTGATAAAAACTGTGAGGTCAATGGCCTTACATCTGCTGATAGAAAGGATCAAATTGCCTTAAGAGCCCAAATTTTGACAGACTTCTTAAGCAAAGAAGAGGCTAAATGGAAACAGAGAGCCAAAATTGATGAGATACTAGAGGGGGACAGTAATACTAAATTCTTCCATGCCAAGGCGAATGGGAGGCTTAGGAGGAATAAAATCACTAGGTTAGAACAAGATGAGGGGGTTATAGAAGGGGATAAAAACCCGATTGATTATATCACTGCTTTCTATAAAAATTTATTTGGTCCACCAGATAGTTCCTCGGTTGCTCTGAATATTGATAATCCTATCAGGATCCCAAGGGAATATGAAAAAAATTTAGTGGAGGAATTTTCTTTGGAAGAAATTAAGAAGCTTGTCTTCAAAATGGCTCACAATAAATCTCCTGGGCCAGATGGCTTCACTGCTGAATTTTACAAACATTATTGGGAGTTGGTGAAGTTTGATCTGAAAGCTATGCTAGATGACTTTGCCAATAGGAAAATTGATATTAGCAGACTAAACCATGGGATTATAACCCTAGTACCAAAAGGGACTGATGCTAATCAAATTCAGAAGTTCAGACCAATTTGCCTACTAAATGTCTATTTTAAAATTATCACAAAGGTGTCAATGAACATGCTAAATTTGGTAGGTGCTGATGTCATCTCCCCTATACAAACTGCCTTTGTTAAAGGCAGATATATTATGGAGGGGGTTCTGATCCTTCATGAGGCCTTGAATAGCATTAAAAAGAAAAAACAAAGTGCTATGCTTCTGAAAATTGATTTTGAAAAGGCTTATGATAAAATCAAATGGTCCTTCCTCTTCCAAATGCTCAAATTGAAAGGATTTCCAGATAAATGGATTGACTAGGTTATGGAAACGGTTAGAGGGGGAAAAGTTTGTGTCAAAGTTAATGAAAATTTAGGAAATTGTTTTTGCTCTTATAAGGGCCTGAGATAGGGGGACTCTTTATCCCCTCTAAACTTTGATCTGCTGCTGATGCTCTGGCAATTATGTTAGATAAAGCCAGAGAAAATGGGTTGGTCAAGGGGGTCCTAAATGAGTATACACCCAATGGGGTTAATATTTTACAATATGCAGATGAAACTGTATTTTTATTACAAGATGATATGGAAAGTGCACACAATTTGAAATATATCTTATGTCTGTTTGAACAAATGTCTGGGTTGAAGATTAATTTTCATAAAAGTGAACTATTTCTATTTGGTGAGGCAGTTAATAAGAAAGATGAATATGCCAAAATCTTCACTTGCCCAGTGGGTACCTTGCCCATGAAATACCTAGGGCTACCCATTGATAAAAATAGAGTTAGAAATAAACATTGGAAACCCCCACAGACTAAGATGGAGAAAAAATGTGCAACCTGGCAAGGCAGATTATTAGCCAGTGCAGGGAGGGTTACTTTGATTCAGTCAGCCCTCACAGGCATACCTTATTTTATGATGTCATTCTATGGGCTTCCAGTGGGGGTTGAAAAATGCATGGATTTTTTCAGAGCCGGGCTTTTATGGCAAGAAGATGATCAGAAGAGAAAATACCATTTGGTGAAATGGTCTGAGGTGTGTAGGCCAAAAAATATGGGGGGCCTGGGGATCCAAAATATGGCATGTATGAACAAAGCATTGCTCTGTAAGTGGTGGTGGAAATTATACACAACGAAGGGGTTATGGCAAAACATCATTTTTGAAAAATATGGTAAGAATAAAAACTTGAGAAATGTTCAGGCCAAACAAGGGGACTCCCAGTTTTGGAGGGATATATTGAAACACAGAGACCATTTTGTTTCTTTGTGCAAATTTAAAATTGGAGATGGAAAAAGAACTCACTTTTGGGAAGATTGGTGGATTGGCAATGCTCCATTAAACAAGAATTTCCCTAGACTGTATGATCTTTGCTTTGATAAAAAGAAAACAGTTAAGGAAATTCTTGATAATGGATTAGATAATGTTCAATTTAGAAGAACTTTGTTAGGGGATGCTAGAGAGCTGTGGGGACATATTAGAGAAGCTTGTAGATCGGTGACATTGAATGAGGATAAAGATGAAATAAAATGGACTCTGAATAAAAAAGGAGGTTATACTGTCAAGTCCTTCTACAGGCACTTAATTGAAAATGGTGTCAAATATCCACATTTATACATGTGGAAGATTAAAATGCCACCTAGAATTAAGGTGTTCATGTGGTTGGCGCTTAGGAAAAGCATTCTTACAAAAGATAATTTGATTCGTAGAGGGTGGAAAGGAGATGATAAATGTCCTTTCTGTGGGCGTAAAGAGAACATAAACCACCTTTTTCTGTCTTGTTCAGTGGCTAGATTGTTGTGGAACATTTTAAAATGTGCTTTCAATTTGAGAGACATACCAGAAACATTAGATGCTGTTATGAGAATCTGGGTAAACATCTTTGGAAAAGATGAAAAAAACCTGGTCATGATAGGAGTATCAGCGATCTGCTAGACTATTTGGAAACTCAGAAATAGTGTAATATTTGACAACAATAGGGTGAATGATCCATGTGTTCCTGTTACTCTGTTTCTTAAAAACTTAAATGATTGGAATATTTTGCAGACAAATCCCGCAAGAAATATGTTGATGGAGGCTGGAGTGAAGCTAGTAAGTGAGGTGGCAGAAGAAATATTCAAAGCAGCTCATGGATGGCGCCTGAAGACCGGAAGGATCAAGGGTGACTACTGAGAAGACCTCGTTGCTGCGAAGATTTCTGTTCCTGCTATTACACTCTGGCTTGCTTCGTTTTGCTGGTTTAAGACTGTTGGATGGTCTGTGTAAGCACTTATGTTAAAGACAGTAATGTTTGTATAGCCTCTGTTCTTTCAACAGAGTCGTAAACGTTCTGGGGCTGGATCATGTATCCAGACCTCGGACCACTCCCGCAGGTTTCTTTCTTGCCTTGAGGGTTCCGGGGAGGGGAAGGGATGGCTTCTCCTTCTTCCTCAATCTAGCAAAAAAGTGTTTCGTAGGGGAGTGGAGTGTCATGCTTGGTAGTTTCTCTCTTTTCTTTCTTGTAGCAAAAACTTGGTGATTTCTCTTAATGGAAATCGGAGAGAATGCTCTTTTTATTAAAAAAAAGGACGCCAAGCGCGTCACGCAGACAACACTCACACCTTACACCAAAAGCAGCAAACAAACCCACCCAGTGCACCTGGCGAAGGGCTTTGGACGAGCCAAGTTTCCAGCCGAGCCCCCAGGTTTCGGCCCCCAAAACGCAAATAAATGCAAAGTTCTCTTCCCCGCTATCAAAAAATGACACAAGTTCGGCGATCATCATGCCACAGGTCGGCGATCGAACATAGCTGAAGCCCGGCGATCAAAAGGGTAGGAACCATATACACGAAACTCAAACGTCAGGCCCCTCTGCCGTAGGGCTGGGAGAGGTCGGCCTTGTGGGCACAACTTCAGTGCTCGGCGTTGCGTAGCGTAGGCGTAGTCGTGGTCGTGGGCGTGGATGTGGGTGTAGGGGCAGTAGTCGCCGGTGGTCCCGACATCTGGTTCAAGACGAGGTCGCGCTCCGCTAGGTACCACGCCTTCACCTGCTCGTCAATCGTCGACATGTCTGCACCCATCAGGAACGCCAGGTCAGTGTTCCTCTTTTTCGTGGCGACGTTGGTCCTGAGAAGGTCAAGCTTGACGTCCTGCTTCATCATCAACGCCAACCACCTCGCCTCGGATTTCTCCTCCCTCTTGGCGGCGTTGCTCTTGGCGGTGTTGCTCTTGGCGTCGGCGATGCACTGTTCTATCGACGATTGCAGTTGTTCGGCAGTGGGTGCCACGTCCCCCACCGCCTTGACTCTTTTTTTTGCCATCAGGACGCCCTTCTGCCACTGCCGAGGTGGGCGCATCCGGGTTTTAGACACTGTCCTTGGCCTTGGCGAGAGCGAACCAGCATTCTGTCCATTTCTCGCATGACTCGATCCTGGTGAACACATGAAGGAACTTGAACTCTTGGTCGCTGTTGTCCTGGCGAAACATGTCGAACATCCGAACCATCTGCACAGTTGAAGAACAAGTGTCGGCGAAGTATACGATGAAGAGATGGGCCGGCAAGCGATGGACATACCTGATGCTCGAAGTTGGCGCTGCTTTCCGGGCGAGCCATGACCTCCTCTTGAATCCCATGCCACTTGTTGTAGGCTTGCTGGATGGTCACCCAATGGTTCGCATTGGCCTTTTCGCCACGATCCATGTGGATGCTGGTGAAGACGCGGGGGGGGGGGGGGGGGTGCGGGGAACACGGGCGGCGTCGGGCCATGCGGGAAGGTAATGTTGGGGTTGAAGCCGCCAAGCGTATCGACGTCGACGTACCCAGGCAAGAAGTTGGCCGGCGACGCGACGCTCTGCTGGCTCCCCCACGCGCCTTGTGGGCACTGGACGGCCTGTTGAGGCGGAAGGTTCGCGAGCCACCTTCTCCTGCTCCGCCGCCGTGTCCCTAGCCTTCTTCATGTTGAGCCTGTTGTGCCGATCGGTGGTGACCGTCGCCCGGCGGTCAACGTCGGCCTTCCACTGAGCATTTGTCAAGCCCGGGGGCCTTGGCATCGGCGCCCTCGGCTTCCTCTGATTTGGCTGGACGACATCGGTGGCTAGGCGAGGGGGCGCATACTTCTTCGTCGGCATGACGGGTGGATCTGGAGTGAATGGCGAGAGTGGCGGGGATGAAGGGGTCGGCAATGGGAAAATGGAGAAAAGGGGGAAAACAGCGGGAAATCGGTTGGTATCGCCGATAGTGCGGGCCCACATGCCTTTTCGCTTCAGCCGGTGCCCCCAGACGTCCCTCGGTGCACTGGGTTTTGCTTGGGTTTGCCGGTTATAATTTCGGACCAATCCGACGAAAAATGAGGATATGAGAGCGCGACTGGACCATTTTTTCGGTGCCGGTGCTAAAAAAGGCACCCCTAGAGGCCTGTTGGGGGACGGCTGGAAATGCTCCAAGTCCTCACAAAGCTATCAACTCCGAAAGCACCATGCCTGCCTTCACTCTTTCCGCTCAGTTAGAATGAGCTCCACCAGTTCATGCACCCGTGCACACCAAGGTTCCTGGAGACTCCAGCATTTCGCCACTTCCACAAATACCAAGAGATGAGAGTGACCAAAGAGTCAAACCCCCACCGGAGAGGCTTGCAGACTGCATCCTTGATCAGTGATCATTAGCCACCAACTTCTGAGCGAGTGTGTGTACGAGGGGTCGACAATATTTACACTTGAAAGCGAGGTCGTCTCCTGCAAGCAAGTGAAACAAACCGACACCTCGTCCTGGAGCCCATGTCATTTTGTCCGAAATTCAGACCATGTACTAAAAAGGCAGCCCAAGAAAATTTTACACTTAAGAGCATCTCCAACAGCCGTGCTATATAAGCGTCGCGTTGAAAAATCAATGTTTTTTGCGCGTGCTACCGCCCCGGGCACTCCAGCGGAGGCGTAAAAACCGCGCGCGCGATATATCTAGTTCAGCGCGTGGACCGAAATGCCATCGCACGCCGCTTATTTGCTGCGCCCGCTCCCGCGCGCTGGACTCTCGAGCGCTCGCTCGCAACTCCACCCACCCAATCCAGCCACGGCGCCGCCGCCACCCGGCGACCGTTCCGGCGCTTCCCTGTAAGGACCGGATTTTCGGGATACCAATTTCCCAGAAAATGGCCCTTGTGCTTACCATCCCCAGAATTACTGTTAGCTGATGAGGCACCAACTTGATACAGAAAATCCAAGCAAATACAAAATGTGTAGTACAAGACCATTCTGGCCTCTGAGTACAACAAATGGTTTCTAGTGGCTGATGGCGGAAGCGGTTTGTGATTCATCTGCGTTTATGGGACACCATTTCCCACAGGAACAGCTGACCAGGGTAACTCCTATCTTCGCGAGGCTGCTGTCACCATTGCGTGGGTTCCGGGGCTGTCATTGATGGGGAACGTAGCAGAAATTCAAAATTTTCCTACGAGTCACCAAGATCTATCTATGAAGAGACTAGCAACGAGAGAGAGGAGAGTGCATCTACATACCCTTGTAGATAGCTAAGCGGAAGCGTTCAAGAGAACGGGGTTGAAGGAGTCGTACGGACGGACGGACGGCACCTCCGCGTTCAACACACGTACAACCCGGTGACGTCTCCCATGCCTTGATCCAGCAAGGAGAGAGGGAGAGGTTGGGGAAGACTCCGTCCAGTAGCAGCACAATGGCATGGTGGTGATGGAGGAGCGTGGTATTCCAGCAGGGCTTCGCCAAGCACCGCGAGAGATGAGGAGGGAGAGAGGTAGGGCTGCGCCAGGGAGAGGTGGAAACTCTTGTGTTGGCAGCCCCAAAGACCTCAACTATATAAAGGGGAGAGGGAGGGGGCTGCGCTCCCTTCAGGGTTCCCACCCCAAGGGGTGCGGCAGCCCCAAAACCCATCTAGGGTGGCGGCCAAGGGGGGAAGAGGGGGAAACTTGCCCCCCAAGCAAGGTGGGGCGCCCCCTCCCAAACCCTAGGCGCCTTGGGCCCTGGTGGGGGGGGGCGCACCAGCCCACCTGGGGCTGGCTCCCTCCCAAACTTGGCCCATGCTACCCTCTGGGGCCGGTGGCCCCACTTGGTGGACCCTCGGGACCCTCCCGGTGGTCCCGGTACGTTACCGATAGCACCCTAAACTTTTCCGGTGACCAAAACAGGACTTACCATATATAAATCTTTACCTCCGGACCATTCCGGAACTCCTCGTGACGTCAGGGATCTCATCCGGGACTCCGAACAACATTCAGTAACCACGTATAACTATTCCTGTAACCCTAAGCGCCATCGAACCTTATGTGTAGACCCTACGGGTTCGGGAACCATGCGCATATGACCGAGACAACTCTCCGGCCAATAACCAACAACGGGATCTGGATACCCATGTTGGCTCCCACATGTTCCATGATGATCTCATCGGATGAACCACGATGTCGAGGATTCAATCAATCCCGTATTCAATTTCCTTTGTCTAGCGGTATTGTACTTGCCCGAGATTCGATCGTCGGTATCCCGATACCTTGTTCAATCTCGTTACCGACAAGTCTCTTTACTCGTTCCGTAACACATCATCCCGTGATCAACCCCTTGGTCACATTGTGTACATTATGATGATGTCCTACCGAGTGGACCCAGAGATACCTCTTCGTCGCACGGAGTGACAAATCCCAGTCTCGATTCGTGCCAACCAAACAGACACTTTCGGAGATACCCGTAGTGCACCTTTATAACCACCCAGTTACGTTGTGACGTCTGGTACACCCAAAGCATTCCTACGGTATCCGAGAGTTGCACAATCTCATGGTCTAAGGAAATGATACTTGACTTTAGAGAAGCTTTAGCATACGAACTACACGATCTTTGTGCTAGGCTTAGGATTGGGTCTTGTCCATCACATCATTCTCCTAATGATGTGATCCCGTTATCAACGACATCCAATGTCCATGGTCAGGAAACCGTAACCATCTATTGATCAACGAGCTAGTCAACTAGAAGCTTACTAGGACATGGTGTTGTCTATGTACCCACACATGTATCTCGAAGTTTCCTATCAATACAATTATAGCATGGATAATAAACGATTATCATGAACAAGGAAATATAATAATAATAGCTAATTTATTATTGCCTCTAGGGCATATTTCCAACAGTCTCCCACTTGCACTAGAGTCAATAATCTAGTTCACATCGCCATGTGATTAACACTTACAGGTCACATCGCCATGTGACTAACATCCAAAGAGTTTACTAGTGTCACTAAACTAGTTCACATCATCATGTGATTAAGACTCAATGAGTTCTGGGGTTTTATCATGTTTTGCTTGTGAGAGAGGTTTTAGTCAACGGGTCTGCAACATTCAGATCCGTATGTACTTCGCAAATCTCTAGGTCATATTGTAAATGCTGCTTCCATGCTCCACTTGGAGCTATTACAAATGGTTGCTCCACTATACGTATCCAGTTTGCTACTCAGAGTCATTCGGATAGGTGTTAAATCTTGCATCGATGCAACTCTTTACGTCGAACTCTTTATCACCTCCATAACCGAGAAACATGTCCTTATTACTCCAAGGACAATTTTGACCGCTATCTGGTGATCCACTCCTTAATCACCTTTGTACCCTCTTGCCAGACACGTGACAAGGCACACATCAGGTGTGGTACACATCATAGCATACTATGGAGCCTACGTCTAAGCATAGGGGACGACCTTCGTCCTTTCTTTCTATTCTGCCGTGGTCGAGCTTTAAGTCTTAACTTCATACCTTACAACTCAGGCAAGAACTCCTTCTTTGACTGATCCATCTTGAACACCTTCAAGATCATGTCAAGGTATGTGCTCATTTGAAAGTACCATTAAGCGTTTTGATCTATCCTTATAGATCTTGATGCTCAATGTTCAAGCAGCTTAATCCAGGTTTTCCATTGAAAAACACATTTCAAATAATCCTATATGCTTTCCAAAAATTCTACATCATTTCCGATCAACAATATGTCAACAACATATACTCATCAGAAATGATATAGTGCTCCCATCACTTCTTTGGAAATACAAGTTTCTCATAAACTTTGTATAAACCCAAATTCTTTGATCATCTCATCAAAGCGTATATTCCAACTCCGAGATGCTTACTCCAGTCCTTAGAAGGATTGCTAGAGCTTTGCATACTTGTTAGCATCTTTTAGGATTGACAAAAAATTCTGGTTGTATCAATACAAACTTTCCTCAAGAAAACCGTCGAGGAAACAATGTTTTGACATCCTATCTGCAAGATTTCATAAATAATGCAATAACTGCTAATATAATTCCAACAGACTCTTAGCATCGCTATGAGTGAGAAAGTCTCATCATAGTCAACTCCTTGAACTTTTCGGAAAACAACTTAGCGACAAGTCGAGTTATCTTAATGGTGACACTTACCATCATTGTCTGTCTTCCTTTTAAAATCCATCTGTACTCAACAGCCTTACGACCATTGAGTAGTTCTTCCAAAGTCTACACTTTGTTTTCATACATGGATCCTCTCTTGGATTTTATGGCCTCGAGCCATATGCCGAAATCCGGGCCCACCATTGCTTCTCCATAGCTCGTAGGTTCATTGTTGTCTAGCAACATGACCTCCAAGACAGGAGTATGTACCACTCTGAAGTAGTACGCATCCTTGTCGACCTACGAGGTTTGGTAGTGACTTGATCCGAAGTTTCATGATCACTATCATAAGCTTCTACTTCAATTGGTGTAGGCGCCATAGGAACAACTTCCTGTGCCCTGCTACACACTAGTTGAAGTGACGGTTCAATAACCTCATCAAGTCTCCACTGTAACGCCCCCGATGCGGCTATATCTCCCACGTGTCGAGGCACGACTTAGAGGCATAACCGCATTGAAAGCAATGTCGCAAGTGAGGTAATCTTCACACAACCCATGTAATAATTAAGGGAAAGAGATACATAGTTGGCTTACAATCGCCACTTCACACAAAGACATAAATAAACATCCATCATTCGTAGTACACTCAAGGTCCGACTACGGAACCAAAATAAAGAAGATACCCCAAATGCTAACACAGATCCCGAATCATCCCAACTGGGCACCACTACCGATCATCAGGAAAAAGACACATAGTAACGACCACGTTCCTCGTCGAACTCCCACTTGAGCTCGGTGGAATCATCTGCACCGCATCGCCGGAACTCGCAACTGTTTTGAAGTATCCGTGAGTCACGGGACTCAAAGAATCTCACACCATGAGATCAAGACTATTTAAGCTTATAGGAAGGACAGAGTAGTATAGTGGAGCTGCAGCAAGCGACTAGCATATATGGTGGCTACTTCGCAAAAGAGAGCGAGAAGAGGAGCAAAGCACGGTCGTGAAGCTAATAGCGATCAAGAAGTGATCCTGAACTACTTACGCCGTGACATAACTCCAACATCGTGTTCACTTCCCGGACTCCGCCGAGAAGAGACCATCACGGTTACACACGCGGTTGATGTGTATTTTATTTGAGGTCAACTTCGGGTTTTCTACAACCGGACATTAACAAATTCCCATACGCCTCATAACCGCTGGCACGGCTTTGAAAGATATTACCCTGCAGGGTGTCCCAACTTAGCCCATTATAAGCTCTCACGGTCAACGAAGGATTATTCCTTCTACCGGGAAGACCCGATCAATCTCGAATCCCGGACTACAAGACATTTCGACAAAGAATAAAACAAGACCAGCAAAGCCGCCGAATGTGCCGACAAATCCCGATAGGAGCTGCACATATCTCGTTCTCGTGGCACACCGGATGAGCCAGACGTCGGGTTGGCATAAACCTGGATTGCCCAGGGGCGCCGGACATCGCTCAAGTTGGACCAGCACTCGAAGGAGAACTGGCCCGGGGTTAAAATAAAGATGACCCTCGGGCTCGCGAAAACCCGGGGGAAAAAGGCTTAGGTGGCAAATGGTAAAACCAAAGTTGGGCCTTGCTGGAGGAGTCTTATTCAAAGCGAACTGTCAAGGGGGTCCCATAAATCACCCAACCGTAAGGAACGCGAAATCAAGGAACATAACACCGGTATGACGGAAACTAGGGTGGCAAGAGTGGAACAAAACACCAGGCATAAGGCCGAGTCTTCCACCCTTTACCAAGTATATAGATGTATTAATTATAGCAGATATATATTGTGATATCCCCAACAAGTAAACATGTTCCGTTTAGGAACAACATCTCCATGTTCCAACAAGGAACAAACTTCAACTTCACCTGCAACTAGCAACGCTATAAGAGGGGCTGAGCAAAGCGGTAACATAGCCAATCAACGGTTTGCTAGGAAAGGATGGTTAGGGGCTGACATGGCAATATGGGTGGCATGATATAGCAAGTGGTAGGCATGGCAGCATAGGCATAGCAAAAGAGCGAGCATCTAGCATAGCAAAGATAGAAGTGATTTCGAGGGTATGATCATCTTGCCTGCAATGTTCTCAGAGTTGTCGAAAGCCCCGATCCTCGTAAGCGTTCTCAACAGGATCCTCGCTCACGTACTCATCTCCGGCTCTACCCAAAGCAACAACACAAACAAAGGAACCACAATAAATCACGGTGCGATGCACAATCAACATGATGCAACAATCATGACATGATATGTGGGAAGTGATATGCAATGCGTAAAAGCGCCCGGAAGGTAAAGAGAAACTAGGCATCATCTTGGCAAACCAAGCATGCCAACGGAAAGACGAGATGATTTCGGTAGAAATCGATATAGAGATCACCGGAAACGGATGCACGGGTTGGATATGGCGAGCAAAACAAGAATGGTGAGAAACCTATAATAACAGCATGAGGAACAAAGCCATGCACGTGTGCAAACTACCTCATAGCATAAATCAAATAAATATGCCCATGAAAGACAACACATAAACATGATGCAAAAAAGACATGATCACAAACTTGCTCAAATGCAGAAACTAATGCCACCACTGAGTTGGTGGGATTTTCTACCCCAAAAACATATATAATATGTTAGGGTTGAAGCATAGAAATCATCACAAATGCACTAAGTCATAACCCGCCTAATAGGGAAGTTAATGAAATGGCAAATTCCAGATTTGGAAATGTCCGTAAATGGACTTGCCTAAAACAGTAAAAGGAAACAATGCTGGAAATGGAAACGTGGGGTAAGGAAAAAAATATGCATATGGAGGAGGGCGCCGAGAGGTCGACATGGTGGGACCCTCATCATAGAGTCGATGGTATAGCAGGTTTAAAAAATGGGGAAGAAAACCAGACTCGGGTGGAATCGAACCCGGGTCTCCTCGGTGGAATCCCTCCCCGCTACCATCGGGCTGCGGGCGGTTATCGACAGAGGAAGGGCCTCGCCCCTTAACTGCCAAGCATCTCAAGAGACGAACCAAGAATGTAAAGAAAACAGAATTAAAAAGGGGCGCTGGGATTCGAACCTGTGTCGCCGTGGTGGTAGAGCGGGAGTCGACCAGCTCGGCTAGGGTAGGGGATCTGGTAGGAACCAGGACGCTTAGCGACTTGACCAAAACTGCCAGGCCCTACCGAGGCAGAGACAACGAACCATTTACGCCGGGCGAGGCAACGGCGGTTACAGGGGGCTCACGCTTCGCATAAACTGGTACGCACGAGAGGGCACCACAGAGCAAGAAGGGACAAGCCCGAGCGGGAATAGCGGCATACACGCCGCTGCCAAAACAACTCTGAACCTAAACTACTACGAGCACGCCGAGCACGCCGGGCACGACACGAACATGGATCGGACCCTACTCTACGGGATCTAACGACGGCAAGAAGGAGCAGGGAGGAAGGGGTTATACCTCCTTACCCTAGGACACGGAATCGGCGACGGAGACGGGCCGACGGCGACGAGATCGAAGCTCAAGATTCGCCGAACTCGACCGAGAAGAAGATCGAAGCAGGTATGCCGACGAACTTGGCGATCCGGCCTCAGAGTCGACGCCGTGGACGAAGACGACGACGAGGAAGAAGATGGGCAGGGTACGGATGGTTGGGGTGGCCGGAGAGCACGCCGGGCGGCGAGGCACGCTCCAGATGCGCTCGGGCCGAGCGGGCGGCGAATCGGTGGTTCCCTTACCGGCGCGGGCGGCGAGAGGGAGAGGGAACCCTAGGGTTCTGCTGGACACGAGAGGGGATAAGTAGGGGCTAGGGCGACGGGCGAGCCCACGCCCTCGTGCCGGGGTCCCCATGGCGATGGCGAGAGGAAGAGGGAAAGGTGGGTGAGAGGCACTGACGACGCTGCCAGGCGGGCGCTGCCACGTGACGGCGCTAAGCGGGGGTAAGGGAGCTGCGGGTGCGCCGGGCGGAGGAGGAGGGAGCGAGCGGGCTGGCGCCTCTCTCCGGGCTCTTGAGAGGGAGCTGGGCCGGCTCGGAGGCCGGAGCCCAGGTGAGGGGACTCGCTGGGCTGCCACTGCTGCTGCTGACTTCTTTCTTCTCCTTTTTAAAAATCAAAAGGAAAAGAAAAGAAAGTACAGAAATGATTGAGAAGAGTTTGAGTGAAAGGAAAATATCCCAAACTCCTGGAATTCTCCACTATTTAAATAAATTGTAATGGACATTTTTAAAGGTAGAAAAATAATGCAAGTTTGGAAATATTTCAAACTTGTGCCATTTTTGAACCTGACCATAACAACTTCAAATGAGGAGATATTTGGCAGAGAGTCTTTAGTGCAAAGAGCAAAATTTGCAGGGAGAAGATGAACATTAATTTGGAAAGGAAATATATGGCACTTGAAAAGGAAAGAAGTAGAGGGAAGGAGGAGATGGTAATGCAAAAGAGAATGGCACATGCACAACATGACATGTGGGAGAACACCACAACCACATGATAAGAATGGAATGCAAGATGACAAGAGACACAAATGCAATATGGTAAAAGAGCAAAACAAAGGAAAAGAGAAAAACCCACATAACCAAACAACATGAAGCCAAGCATGACAAAACCCACAAGAAATAGGATGAGGTCAAGTTGATATATTGCCCAAAAAGGGAAGTTTACATCCAGGGTGTTACAACACTCCACCACTACAAGAGGATCTCGTCCCGAGATCTAGGACTGGAAGAACTCCGGATATTCGGAACGGAGGTGATCCTCGCGCTCCCAGGTAGCTTCTTGGTCGGAATGGTGTGACCACTTCACTTTCAGGAATTTGATAGACTTGTTGCGAGTCTTGCGCTCGGTTTCTTCAAGAATAGCAACGGGGTGCTCATGATAAGAGAGATCTTCTTGAAGGTCAATCTCTTGAAGTTGATAGTGCGTTCAGGAGTCTTGAAGCACTTGCGAAGTTGTGACACGTGAAACACATCGTGCACGCTTGCAAAGTTGGATGGAAGCTCGTTGATAGGCGAGATCGCCTCTTTTGCCAATGATCTTGAAAGGACCCACGTATCTAGGGGCAAGCTTCCCTTTGATACCGAAGCGACGAGTGCCTTTCATTGGAGAGACGCGGAGGTAGACATGGTCTCCAATTTCAAAAGCCACATCACGGTGCTTATCATCATAATAGCTCTTCTGGCGCGATTGCGCGGCTTTGAGATTCTCACGAATGACCTTGCACATTTGTTCTGCTTCTGTGATCAAGTCATTGCCAAGAAGTTGGCGTTCACCTGTCTTAGACCAATTGAGAGGAGTACGGCACTTTCTGCCGTAGAGAACTTCGAATGGGGCCTTGCCCGAACTCGCTTGGAAGCTGTTGTTGTAGGAGAACTCGGCATATGGAAGACAATCTTCCCACTTCGTACCGAAAGAAATGACACAAGCCCTGAGCATATCTTCAAGGATTTGATTAACTCGCTCGACTTGGCCACTTGTTTGAGGATGGAAGGCTGTGCTGAAACGAATGTTGGTGCCCATGGCCTTCTGAAAAGAATCCCAAAACTTGGAGCTAAAGATGCTGCCACGGTCTGAAGAGATCACTTGTGGAATGCCGTGCAAAGAGACAATCCTGGAGGTGTATAGCTCTGCCAACTGAGCTGCAGTGATGGATTCTTTGATAGGAAGAAAATGAGCCACTTTAGTCAGCTTGTCAATGACAACGAAGATAGCATCATTTCCACGCTTGGACTTTGGAAAGCCAGTCACGAAGTCCATTTCAATATGATCAAACTTCCATTCAGGAATAGCAAGAGGTTGAAGGAGACCCGCTGGTCTTTGGTGTTCTGCTTTCACTCTTCTGCAGACATCACACTCATTCACGAATTGAGCAATTTCTCGCTTCATTCGAGTCCACCAATATGACTGCTTGAGATCATGGTACATCTTCGTACTTCCGGGATGAATGGATAGAAGCGAATTGTGAGCCTCGCTCATAATGACTTTTCAGAGATCACCCTTAGGAACCACAATCCGGTCCTCAAAGAACAGAGTGTCTCTGTCATCAACGTGGAAGCACTTGTACTTGAAATGCCCTTGTCGATACCACGCTTCACTTTCTTCACCATGGTATCCAGAAGTTGAGCCTCACGAATCTGATCTTCCAAAGTAGGAGAGACTATGAGGTTGGCAAGAAAGCCTTGAGGAACAACTTGAAGATTCAGCTTGCGGAAAGCTTCACAGAGATCCGGCTGAAAGGGCTTGAGGATTAGACTGTTGCAGTAAGCTTTCCTGCTCAAAGCATCTGCAATGACATTGGCCTTGCCCGGAGTATATTCAATACTTGGGTTGTACTCTTGAATCATTTCGACCCATCGAGTCTGCCTCGAGGTTGAGGTTGGGCTGAGTGAAAATGTACTTGAGACTCTTGTGATCGGTGAAAATGTCCACTTTCCTTCCCAACAAGAGATGTCTCCATGTAATCAATGCATGGACAATCGCCGCCAACTCAAGATCGTGAGTGGGGTAGTTCTTTTCGTTGGGCTTCAATCAAGTAGAGGTATAAGCCACAACTCTCTTCTCTTGCATTAACACAGCACCGAGACCTTGAAGAGAAGCATCACAGAAAACTTGAATGGCTTGGATTCATCAGGAGGAGTCAAGACAGAGCTGTGACGAGTTTCTCTTTGAGGGTATTGAAAGCAACGTCACACTCGGGAGACCGTATATTTCACATGCTTACGGAGAAGGTTGGAAAGAGGCTTTGCAATCTTGGAGAAGTTCTCAACGAATCTTCGCAATAGCTTGCAAGACCAAGAAAATCATGGAGCTGCTTGACATTCGAGGAGGTTCCCAATTCACAATTGCTGACACCTTCTCGGGATTAACAAATGATGCCCTTGGCGGAGATGATATGACCAAGATAAAGCACTTCATCAAGCCAAAATTCACATTTGGAGAACTTCGCATAGAATTGGTACTCTCGAGCTTGTCTAGCACCAATCGCAAATGTTTGGCATGATCCTTCTTATTCTTGGAGAAGACCAAAATATCATCAAGATAGACCAAGACGAATTCATTGGTGTAGGGATTGAAGATGAAATTCATCATCCGAGAGAATGTTGGAGGAGCATTGACGAGGCCGAAAGACATGACAAGATATTCATAAGAACCAAAGCTTGTTACGAATCTTGTCTTGGGAATATCTTGTTCACGAATGCGAACTGATGATAACCCATACGAAGGTCAAGCTTGGAGAACACCGTAGCACCTTTGAGTTGCTCGAAAAGCTCATTGATGTTGGGAAGTGGATACTTGTTCTTGATAGTCTTCTTATTCAATGGACGGTAATCGACGCAAAGTCGGTCCGCGCCATCCTTCTTCCGGACAAAAAGAACACCACAACCCCAAGGAGATGAACTCGGTCCGATCAAACCCAGACGCTCTTGTTCATCGAGCTGCTTCTTCAATTCCTCAGCTCATCAGGTCCAAGCTTGTATGGACGCTTGCAAACGGGTTCAAAGGCAGTGCTCAAGATCAATAACGAACTCAATCGGCCGATGAGGAGGCATACCCGAAGCTCTTCCGAAAGACATCTTGGTACTCACAAACGACCGAATCGAGAGATGGCATTCAGTTCGCCCTTCTCATTGAGAGAAAACAACCGAATGGTTTCATCACGAAAGCGGCATAGATGATCACATCATTAGAAGAGTGAGTCAATTGAATTTCCCTGGCAGCACAATCAAGCTGAGCTTTGTGCTGAGAAAGCCAGTCCATTCCGAGAATAAGATCAATATCCGAGTCACCAAGAACAATTGGTTTAGCCAGAAATCTATAATCGCCCATCTTGATAGAAACATCCGGAACCATGGAGCTTGCATGCATGAATTTACCCGGAGAGACAACCGATAGTGGTTTAGGCAAATCTTGAAAAACCAACTCATGCTTAGATGCAAAAGGTCTTGAAATGAAAGAATGCGATGCACCAAAGATCAAATAAGACTTTTGCAGGAATATCATTAATCGGAAGATTACCCATTATCACATCGTAAGACTCCTCTCGCTTGAGCTGCATTCATCATATTCACCTTTGCAGACTTTGGATTATGCTTGACCACCGCATTGCTGGAAGATTTCACGGGGAGGAGGAGGCGGAAGGCGCCTCTGGTTGAAGCATTTGTTCGCATAGTGACCTTTCACCGACATTTGTTGCAAGTCACCTCGTAGAGCGGACGGTGGTAAGGAGCACTTGACCTTGGAGCTTGAGAATTAGACTTGTTCTCGATAGCTAGGGTTGGGTGGGTGGGAAGATCCACGGCCACCTGAGTTCTTCTCGCCGATAAGGCCGACGGAACGGAGGAGGAGGAAGGTAAAACTTCGCTGCTTAGCTGCCACTTGAGAGGAAGAAGAAGACTGAACTGCATCCCTGATTCTCTTCTTAGAAGCCTCACATTTGAGCTGGGCAGCTTCTTGTTTCAGTGCCATGTTGTAGAAATCATCATACTTAACTGGCTCAAAAAGCACAAGAGCTAATTGCAGATCTTCTCTCAGACCACCTCTGAATTGATAGATCATACTCTTTTCATCAGGCACGTCTTGCTTAGCAAAACGAGCAAGCTCGAACTGGATATTGTATTGATAGATGACATGGTGCCTTGCTTGAGATTGCGGAACTCCTCACGCTTGCTCTCAACAACACTTTTCGGAAAGTGATGAGCTCTGAAATCACGGGCGGAACTCATCCTGTGTAATGACACGACCTCCTCTCGAATCTTTGTATTCTTTGGTACCACTCAGCAGCTTGATCCTTGAGTTGAAACGAAGCAAACTTGACAAAGTCCTCGTGTCCGACATTGCTCTGATCAAAATGCTTGCAGATATCCACTAACCAATCGTCGTCTGTGGCCTCAACACGTAAACCGAAAGACTTCGCCGATTAGCGAGAAACCGACCGAGAGTAGCAAAATGCGGCTGATTGTTGCCTTGACCTTGATTGCCTTGATTGCCTTGCCCTTTGAGTACGCTTCTTGCAAGAGCTGCAAAATCATCTCGAGCATTGGCATTGGTGGCTGCCATGATAGCTTGCCAGGCCTCACGAAGGCGGAGGTGGAGGTGGAGGTGGAGGGTCTGTGATCCCCATCATTGCGATCCGGATTCAGACGCGTTGGCGGAGCCATCTGAAGAGGGTGACATCCGTTAGTCCTTTGATAGACAAATTGATAAGTAGAATCAACGGATAGAAATTGCAACATATAGTCTTCACAATAAACATTCGAACAAGAATGAACGAATGAATTCCAAAGATAATCATCACACGTCCAATAAGGTGAGAAGCCACTTAGATAAGGATATGGAAACAACAACTGCATCTTAGAAACAATTCGAATATCACAACTGAAAACAAAAGGTTGGCTTCTAGAATGAGCCGAACAAACACATGATGTAGATTTCGCCCAAAGTGTTCGTGGTGGGGCCCACACGGCACGACGATAGCGGCCGTCACGAATGACTAACAAGACGCCCCCGAATCAGCATAGCCAAGGATTCTTTAAGACGCCTCGCGACCAATCGTGAATCGACCGTGAATGGGCGGACCACTAGACGTTGGACCCCAATCTCAAATCATACATCTGTCGGAAAGAATATCCTGTAAGCTACTAGAATTCCCACCTATAAACTCCCGAAACTTTCTGGTTATGCAATCTGGTGTTGGGGATACATGGGACACAAAATATATCACCCAAACTAACAATACCTAGATCCAAATTGTGTCCATCCGTCAACACATAACCAAGAAATCCTCGGAAATCGTGGTACCTCGACCTTCAAAAACATCCGTTATGCAAGTCATGGCAATACTCAAGACTCGCCACAAAGATCTGGGCTATCGTGGTTATCTCACCAACAACTGCACAAAAGAGATTTCGATGTCGGCAAAACTCGTGTATTCCAGAATCGCAACGATAAAATTGTGACGACAACACCTCGGAGCTCAACTCCCGGACACCGCCACAACCCCTAAATGTCGAGGCACCAAGAACAATGTTCTCGCCACAAAACCATCGAACGATTCCAAGATACCCACGTGATCCTAAAAAAATTTTTTAGTGAAATTTGAGGAGAGAAGAGTCAAAACACTACGTCGGGATACCTCACAGAGCTTTAAGGGACCGAGGAGTAAAAAGAATCCTACTCTCCGATATATATAATCCTAAGACTCAAAACATTTTTCCATTCTAGACTCAACAACGCCAAAGAAACAATCAAGTAGGGGCTCCTAAGTCGGGAAGGCTCGATTACCAACTTGTAACGCCCCCGATGCGGCTATATCTCCCACGTGTCGAGGCACGACTTAGAGGCATAACCGCATTGAAAGCAATGTCGCAAGTGAGGTAATCTTCACACAACCCATGTAATAATTAAGGGAAAGAGATACATAGTTGGCTTACAGTCGCCACTTCACACAAAACATAAATAAACATCCATCATTCAGAGTACACTCAAGGTCCGACTACGGAACCAAAATAAAGAAGATACCCCAAATGCTAACACAGATCCCCGAATCATCCCAACTGGGCACCACTACTGATCATCAGGAAAAGACACATAGTAACGACCACGTTCCTCGTCGAACTCCCACTTGAGCTCGGTGGAATCATCTGCACTGGCATCGTCGGAACTCGCAGAATCGCTTTTGAAGTATCCGTGAGTCACGGGACTCGGCAATCTCACACCCGCGAGATCAAGACTATTTAAGCTTATAGGAAGGACAGAGTAGTATAGTGGAGCTGCAGCAGTTTACTAGCATATATGGTGGCTACTTCGCAAAAGAGAGCGAGAAGAGGAGCAAAGCACGGTCGTGAAGCTAATAGCGATCAAGAAGTGATCCTGAACTACTTACGCCGACATAACTCCAACACCGTGTTCACTTCCCGGACTCACGAGAAGAGACCATCACGGTTACACACGCGTTGATGTGTATTTTATTTGAGGTCAACTTCGGTTTTCTACAACCGGACATTAACAAATTCCCATCTCGCCTCATAACCGCGGCACGGCTTTGAAAGATATTACCTGCAGGGTGTCCCAACTTAGCCCATTATAAGCTCTCACGGTCAACGAAGGATTATTCCTTCTACCGAAGACCCGATCAATCTCGGAATCCCGGACTACAAGACATTTCGACAGCAATAAAACAAGACCAGCAAAGCCGCCCGAATGTGCCGACAAATCCCGATAGGAGCTGCACATATCTCGTTCTCAAGGCACACCGGATGAGCCAGACGTCGGGTTGGCATAAACCTGGATTGCCTGTGGGGCGCCGGACATCGCCAAGTTGGACCAGCAATCGAAGGAGAAGCGCCCGGGGTTAAAATAAAGATGACCTCGGCTCGCGAAAACCCGGGGAAAAAGGCTTAGGTGGCAAATGGTAAAACCAAAGTTGGGCCTTGCCGGAGGAGTCTTATTCAAAGCGAATCGTCAAGGGGGTCCCATAAATCACCCAACCGTAAGGAACGCGAAATCAAGGAACATAACACCGGTATGACGGAAACTAGGGTGGCAAGAGTGGAACAAAACACTGTGCATAAGGCCGAGTCTTCCACCCTTTACCAAGTATATAGATGTATTAATTATAGCAGATATATATTGTGATATCCCCAACAAGTAAACATGTTCCGTTTAGGAACAACATCTCCATGTTCCAACAAGGAACAAACTTCAACTTCACCTGCAACTAGCAACGCTTATAAGAGGGGCTGAGCAAAGCGGTAACATAGCCAATCAACGGTTTGCTAGGAAAGGATGGTTAGGGCTGACATGGCAATATGGGTGGCATGATATAGCAAGTGGTAGGCATGGCAGCATAGGCATAGCAAAAGAGCGAGCATCTAGCATAGCAAAGATAGAAGTGATTTCGAGGGTATGATCATCTTGCTCGCAATGTTCTCGAGTTGTCGAAAGCCCGATCCTCGTAAGCGTTCTCAACAGGATCCTCGTTCACGTACTCATCTCCGGCTCTACCCAAAGCAACAACACAAACAAAGGAACCACAATAAATCACGGTGCGATGCACAATCAACATGATGCAACAATCATGACATGATATGTGGGAAGTGATATGCAATGCGACAAATGCGCTCCGAAGGTAAAAGAGAAACTAGGCATCATCTTGGCAAACCAAGCATGCCAACGGAAAGACGAGATGATTTCGGTAGAAATCGATATAGAGATCACCGAAACGGATGCACGGGTTGGATATGGCGAGCAAAACAAGAATGGTGAGAAACCTATAATAACGGCATGAGGAACAAAGCCATGCACGTGTGCAAACTACCTCATAGCATAAATCAAATAAATATGCCCATGAAAGACAACACATAAACATGATGCAAAAAGACATGATCACAAACTTGCTCAAATGCAGAAACTAATGCCACCACTGAGTTGGTGGGATTTTCTACCCCAAAAACATATATAATATGTTAGGGTTGAAGCATAGAAATCATCACAAATGCACTAAGTCATAACCTGCCTAATAGGGAAGTTAATGAAATGGCAAATTCCAGATTTGGAAATGTCCTAAATGGACTTGCCTAAAATGTAAAAGGAAACAATGCTGGAAATGGAAACGTGGGGTAAGGAAAAAAATATGCATATGGAGGAGGGCGCTGAGAGGTCGACATGGTGGGACCCTCTTGTCATAGAGTCGGTGGTATAGCAGGTTTAAAAATGGGGAAGAAACCAGACTGGTGGAATCGAACCCGGGTCTCCTCGGTGGAATCCCTCCCCGCTACCACTGGGCTGCAGGCGGTGACTCGACAGAGGAAGGGCCTCGGCCCCTTAACTGCCAAGCTGCTGAAGAGACGAACCGAAGAACAGAAAGAAAAACAGAATTAAAAAGGGGGCGCGCCTGGGATTCGAACCCAGGTCGCCGTGGTGGTAGAGCGGGGAGTCGACCAGCTCGGCTAGGGTAGGGGATCTGGTAGGAACCAGGACGCTAGCGCACTTGACCAAAACTGCCAGGCCCTACTCGAGGCAGAGACAACGAATTTACGACGCCCGGCGAGGCAACGGCGGTTACAGGGCTCTGCGCCTCGCATAAACTGGGTACGCACGAGAGGGCACCACAGAGCAAGAAGGGACAAGCCCGAGCGGGAATAGCGGCATACACGCTGCCAAAACAACTCTGAACCTAAACTACTACGAGCACGCCGAGCACGCCGGGCACGACACGAACATGGATCGGACCCTACTCTACGGGATCTAACGACGGCAAGAAGGAGCAGGGAGGAAGGGGTTATACCTCCTTACCCTAGGACACGGAATCGGGCGACGGAGACGGGCCGACGGGCGATTTAGATCGAAGCTCAAGATTCGCCGAACTCGACCGAGAAGAAGATCGAAGCAGGGCGCCGACGAACTTGGCGATCCGGCCCTCAGAGTCGACGCCGTGGACGAAGACGACGACGAGGAAGAAGATGGGCAGGGTACGGATGGTTGGGGTGGCCGGAGAGCACGCCGGGCGATGAGGCACGCCTCAGACAGCGCCGGGCCGAAAGGGCGGCGAATCGGGTGGTTCCCTTTACTGGCGGCGGCGGCGAGAGGGAGAGGGAACCCTAGGGTTCGCTGGACACGCGAGAGGGGATAAGTAGGGGCTAGGGCGACGGGCGAGCTCACGCTCCTCGTGCCGGGTCCCCATGGCGATGGCGAGAGGAAGAGGGAAAGGTGGGTGAGAGGCACAATGACGACGCCGCCAAAGGGGCTCGGCGCCACACGTGGACGGGCGCTAAGCGGGGTAAGGAGCTGCGGGTGCCAAGGCAGGAGGAGGGAGCGAGCGGGCTGGGCGCGCCTCTCCGGGCTGCGGGTGAGGGGAGCTGGGCGGCTCGGAGGCCGGAGCCTGTGAGGGGACTCACTGGCTGCCACATCGCTGCCGACTTCTTTCTTCTCCTTTTAAAAATCAAAAGGAAAAGAAAAGAAAGTACAGAAATGATTGAAAAGAGTTTGAGTGAAAGGAAAATATCCCCAAACTCCTGAATTCTCCACTATTTAAATAAATTGTAATGGACATTTTAAAGGTAGAAAAATAATGCAAGTTTGGAAATATTTCAAACTTGTGCCATTTTGAACCTGACCATAACAACTTCAAATGAGGAGATATTTGGCGAGAGAGTCTTTAGTGCAAAGAGCAAAATTTGCAGGAGAAGATGAACATTAATTTGGAAAGGAAATATATGGCACTTGAAAAGGAAAGAAGTAGAGGGAAGGAGGAGATGGTAATGCAAAAGAGAATGGCACATGCACAACATGACATGTGGGAGAACACCACAACCACATGATAAGAATGGAATGCAAGATGACAAGAGACACAAATGCAATATGGTAAAAGAGCAAAACAAAGGAAAAGAGAAAAACCCACATAACCAAACAACATGAAGCCAAGCATGACAAAACCCACAAGAAATAGGATGAGGTCAAGTTGATATATTGCCCAAAAAGGGAAGTTTACATCCGTGGTGTTACAACACTCCACCACTACAAGAGGATCTCGTCCCGAGATCTAGGACTGGAAGAACTCCGGATATTCGAACGGAGGTGATCCTCGGCCCTGTGTAGCTTCTTGGTCGGAATGGTGTGACCACTTCACTTTCAGGAATTTGATAGACTTGTTGCGTAGTCTTGCGCCGGTTTCTTCAAGAATAGCAACGGGTGCTCATGATAAGAGAGATCTTCTTGAAGGTCAATCTCTTCGAAGTTGATAGTGCGTTCAGGAGTCTTGAAGCACTTGCGAAGTTGTGACACGTGAAACACATCGTGCACGTTTGCAAAGTTGGATGGAAGCTCAAGTTGATAGGCGAGATCGCCTCTTTTCCCAATGATCTTGAAAGGACCCACGTATCTAGGGGCAAGCTTCCCTTTGATACCGAAGCGAAAAGTGCCTTTCGTTGGAGAGACGCGAGGTAGACATGGTCTCCAATTTCAAAAGCCACATCACGGTGCTTATCATCATAATAGCTCTTCCGGGCGCGATTGCGCGGCTTTGAGATTCTCACGAATGACCTTGCACATTTGTTCTGCTTCTGTGATCAAGTCATTGCCAAGAAGTTGGCGTTCACCTGTCTTAGACCAATTGAGAGGAGTACGGCACTTTCTGCCGTAGAGAACTTCGAATGGGGCCTTGCCCGAACTCGCTTGGAAGCTGTTGTTGTAGGAGAACTTCGGCATATGGAAGACAATCTTCCCACTTGCATCGAAAGAAATGACACAAGCCACGAGCATATCTTCAAGGATTTGATTAACTCGCCGACTTGGCCACTTGTTTGAGGATGGAAGGCTGTCGAAACGAATGTTGGTGCCCATGGCCTTCTCAAAAGAATCCCAAAACTTGGAGCTAAAGATGCTGCCACGGTGCGAAGAGATCACTTGTGGAATGCCGTGCAAAGAGACAATCTGGAGGTGTATAGCTCGCCAACCGAGCTGCAGTGATGGATTCTTTGATAGGAAGAAAATGAGCCACTTTAGTCGACTTTGTCAATGACAACGAAGATAGCATCATTTCCACGCTTGGACTTTGGAAAGCCGATCCAATAAGTCCATTTCAATATGATCAAACTTCCATTCAGGAATAGCAAGAGGTTGAAGGAGACCGGCTGGTCTTTGGTGTTCTGCTTTCACTCTTCTCGCAGACATCACACTCATTCACGAATTGAGCAATTTCTCGCTTCATTCGAGTCCACCAATATGACTGCTTGAGATCATGGTACATCTTCGTACTTCCAGGATGAATGGATAGAAGCGAATTGTGAGCCTCGTTCATAATGACTTTTCGTAGATCACCCTTAGGAACCACAATCCGGTCCTCAAAGAACAGAGTGTCTCTGTCATCAACGTGGAAGCACTTGTACTTGGAAATGCCCTTGTCGATACCACGTTTCACTTTCTTCACCATGGTATCCAGAAGTTGAGCCTCACGAATCTGATCTTCCAAAGTAGGAGAGACTATGAGGTTGGCAAGAAAGCCTTGAGGAACAACTTGAAGATTCAGCTTATGGAAAGCTTCACAGAGATCTGGTGAAAGGGCTTGAGGATTAGACTGTTGCGATAAGCTTTCCTGCTCAAAGCATCTGCAATGACATTGGCCTTGCCGGAGTATATTCAATACTTGGGTTGTACTCTTGAATCATTTCGACCCATCGAGTTCCGCCTGAGGTTGAGGTTGGGCTGAGTGAAAATGTACTTGAGACTCTTGTGATCGGTGAAAATGTCCACTTTCCTTCCCAACAAGAGATGTCTCCATGTAATCAATGCATGGACAATCGCCGCCAACTCAAGATCGTGAGTGGGGTAGTTCTTTTCGTTGGGCTTCAATGGCGAGAGGTATAAGCCACAACTCTCTTCTCTTGCATTAACACAAAGACCGAGACCTTGAAGAGAAGCATCACAGAAAACTTCGAATGGCTTGGATTCATCAGAGGAGTCAAGACAGAGCTGTGACGAGTTTCTCTTTGAGGGTATTGAAAGCAACGTCACACTCGGAGACGGACATATTTCACATGCTTACGGAGAAGGTTGGAAAGAGGCTTTGCAATCTTGGAGAAGTTCTCAACGAATCTTCGGCAATAGCTTGCAAGACCAAGAAAATCATGGAGCTGCTTGACGATTCCGAGGAGGTTCCCAATTCACAATTCTTGACACCTTCTCGGGATTAACAGCGATGCCCTTGGCGGAGATGATATGACCAAGATAAAGCACTTCATCAAGCCAAAATTCACATTTGGAGAACTTACATAGAATTGGTACTCTGAGCTTGTCTAGCACCAATCGCAAATGTTTGGCATGATCCTTCTTATTCTTGGAGAAGACCAAAATATCATCAAGATAGACCAAGACGAATTCATTGGTGTAGGGATTGAAGATGAAATTCATCATCCGAGAGAATGTTGGAGGAGCATTGACGAGGCGAAAGACATGACAGTATATTCATAAGAACCAAAGCTTGTTACGAATCTTTGTCTTGGGAATATCTTGTTCACGAATGCGAATCTGATGATAACCCATACGAAGGTCAAGCTTGGAGAACACCGTAGCACCTTTGAGTTGCTCGAAAAGCTCATTGATGTTGGGAAGTGGATACTTGTTCTTGATAGTCTTCTTATTCAATGGACGGTAATCGACGCAAAGTCGGTCCGTGCCATCCTTCTTCTGGACAAAAGAACACCACAACCCCAAGGAGATGAACTCGGTCCGATCAAACCCAGACGCTCTTGTTCATCGAGCTGCTTCTTCAATTCCCTCAGCTCATCAGGTCCAAGCTTGTATGGACGCTTGCAAACGGAGTTCGATGCAGCTCAAGATCAATAACGAACTCAATCGGCCGATGAGGAGGCATACCGGAAGCTCTTACGGAAAGACATCTTGGTACTCACAAACGACTGGAATCGAGAGATGGCATTCAGTTCGCCCTTCTCATTGAGAGAAAACAACCGAATGGTTTCATCACGAGCGGCATAGATGATCACATCATTAGAAGAGTGAGTCAATTGAATTTCCCTGGCAGCACAATCAAGCTGAGCTTTGTGCTGAGAAAGCCGATCCATTCCGAGAATAAGATCAATATCCGAGTCACCAAGAACAATTGGTTTAGCCGTAAATCTATAATCGCCCATCTTGATAGAAACATCCGGAACCATGGAGCTTGCATGCATGAATTTACCCGGAGAGACAACCGATAGTGGTTTAGGCAAATCTTGAAAAACCAACTCATGCTTAGATGCAAAAGGTCTTGAAATGAAAGAATGCGATGCACCAGTATCAAATAAGACTTTTGCAGGAATATCATTAACTGGAAGATTACCCATTATCACATCAGAAGACTCCTCTGCTTGAGCTGCATTCATCATATTCACCTTTGCAGACTTTGGATTATGCTTGACCACTGCATTGCTGGAAGATTTCACAGGAGGAGGAGGCGGAAGGCGCCTCTGGTTGAAGCATTTGTTCGCATAGTGACCTTTCTGCTGACATTTGTTGCAAGTCACCTCAGAGAGCGGACGGTGGTAAGGAGCACTTGACCTTGGAGCTTGAGAATTAGACTTGTTCTGATAGCTAGGGTTGGGTGGGTGGGAAGATCCACGGCCACCTGAGTTCTTCTGCTGATAAGGCTGACGGAACGGAGGAGGAGGAAGGTAAAACTTCTGCTGCTTAGCTGCCACTTGAGAGGAAGAAGAAGACTGAACTGCATCCCTGATTCTCTTCTTAGAAGCCTCACATTTGAGCTGGGCAGCTTCTTGTTTCAGTGCCATGTTGTAGAAATCATCATACTTAATCGGCTCAAAAAGCACAAGAGCTAATTGCAGATCTTCTCTCGGACCACCTCTGAATTGATAGATCATACTCTTTTCATCGTGCACGCGTCTTGCTTAGCAAAACGAGCAAGCTTCGAACTGGATATTGTATTGATAGACGGACATGGTGCCTTGCTTGAGATTGCGGAACTCCTCACGCTTGCTCTCAACAACACTTTTCGGAAAGTGATGAGCTCACGAAATCACGCGGAACTCATCCTGTAATGACACGACCTCCTCTGGAATCTTTGTATTGCCGGTACCACTCAGCAGCTTGATCCTTGAGTTGAAACGAAGCAAACTTGACAAAGTCCTCGTGTCCGACATTGCTACTGATCAAAATGCTTGCAGATGTCCACTAACCAATCGTCAGCGTCTGTGGCCTCGACACAGAAACTGAAAGACTTCGGCTGATTAGCGAGAAACTGACTGAGAGTAGCAAAATGCGGCTGATTGTTGCCTTGACCTTGATTGCCTTGATTGCCTTGCCCTTGAGTACGTTCTTGCAAGAGCTGCAAAATCATCTGAGCATTGGCATTGGTGGCTGCCATGATAGCTTGCCGTGCCTCTGAAAGGCGGAGGTGGAGGTGGAGGTGGAGGGTCTGATTGATCCCCATCATTGCGATCCGGATTCAGGGCGTTGGCGGAGCCATCTGAAGAGGGTGACATCCGTTAGTCCTTTGATAGACAAATTGATAAGTAGAATCAACGGATAGAAATTGCAACATATAGTCTTCACAATAAACATTCGAACAAGAATGAACGAATGAATTCCAAAGATAATCATCACACGTCCAATAAGGTGAGAAGCCACTTAGATAAGGATATGGAAACAACATCTTCATTAGAAACAATTCGAATATCACAACTGAAAACAAAAGGTTGGCTTCTAGAATGAGCGGAACAAACACATGATGTAGATTTCGCCCAAAGTGTTCGTGGTGGGGCCCACACGGCACGACGATATAGCGGCAAATCACGAATGACTAACAAGACGTCCCCGAATCAGCATAGCCAAGGATTCTTTAAGACGTCTCGCGACCAATCAGAATCGACCGTGAATGGGCGGACCACTAGACGTTGGACCCCAATCTCAAATCATACATCCGCCGGAAAGAATATCCCGTAAGCTACTAGAATTCCCACCTATAAACTCCCGAAACTTTCTGGTTATGCAATCTGGTGTTGGGGATACAGGGACACAAAATATATCACCCAAACTAACAATACCTAGATCCAAATTGTGTCCATCCGTCAACACATAACCAAGAAATCCTCGGAAATCGTGGTACCTCGACCTTGAAAAACATCCGTTATGCAAGTCATGGCAATACTCCACTTTTCGCCACAAGATCTTTGGGCTATCAGGGTTATCTCACCAACAATCGCACAAAAGAGATTTCGATGTCGGCAAAACTCGGGTATTCCGTAATCAAGAACGATAAAATTGTGACGACAACACCTCGGAGCTCAACTCCCCGGGACACTGCCACAACCCCTAAATGTCAGGAGGCACCAAGAACAATGTTCTCGTCACAAAACCATCGGAACGATTCCAAGATACCCACGTGATCCTAAAAAAAAATTTTTAGTGAAATTTGAGGAGAGAAGAGTCAAAACACTACGTCAGGATACCTCACAGAGCGACGAAGGACCGAGGAGTAAAAAGAATCCTACTCTCCGATATATATAATCCTAAGACTCAAAACATTTTTCCATTCTAGACTCAACAACGCCAAAGAACAATCAAGTAGGGGCTCCTAAGTCGGGAAGGCTCTGATTACCAACTTGTAACGCCCCCGATGCGGCTATATCTCCCACGTGTCGAGGCACGACTTAGAGGCATAACCGCATTGAAAGCAATGTCGCAAGTGAGGTAATCTTCACACAACCCATGTAATAATTAAGGGAAAGAGATACATAGTTGGCTTACAATCGCCACTTCACACAGTACATAAATAAACATCCATCATTCAGAGTACACTCAAGGTCCGACTACGGAACCAAAATAAAGAAGATACCCCAAATGCTAACACGGATCCCCGAATCGTCCCAACTGGGCACCACTACTGATCATCTGGGAAAGACACATAGTAACGACCACGTTCCTCGTCGAACTCCCACTTGAGCTCGGTGGACTCATCTCCTGACCGCATCGTCCGGAACCTGCAACTGTTTTGGAAGTATCTCGTGAGTCACGGGGACTCAGCAATCTCACACCCGCGAGATCAAGACTATTTAAGCTTATAGGAAGGACAGAGTAGTATAGTGGAGCTGCAGCAAGCGACTAGCATATATGGTGGCTACTTCGCAAAAGAGAGCGAGAAGAGGAGCAAAGCACGGTCGTGAAGCTAATAGCGATCAAGAAGTGATCCTGAACTACTTACGTCAGACATAACTCCAACACCGTGTTCACTTCCCGGACTCCGAGAAGAGACCATCACGGTTACACACGCGTTGATGTGTATTTTATTTGAGGTCAACTTCGGGTTTTCTACAACGGACATTAACAAATTCCCATCTGCCTCATAACCGCGGGCACGGCTTTGAAAGATATTACCCTGCGGGGTGTCCCAACTTAGCCCATTATAAGCTCTCACGGTCAACGAAGGATTATTCCTTCTACCGGAAGACCCGATCAATCTCGGAATCCCGGACTACAAGACATTTCGACAAAGAATAAAACAAGACCAGCAAAGCCGCCCGAATGTGCCGACAAATCCCGATAGGAGCTGCACATATCTCGTTCTCGTGGCACACCGGATGAGCCAGACGTCGGGTTGGCATAAACCCTGGATTGCCCAGGGCGCCGGACATCGCTCAAGTTGGACCAGCAATCGAAGGAGAACTGGCCGGGGTTAAAATAAAGATGACCCTCGGGCTCGCGAAAACCCGGGGAAAAAGGCTTAGGTGGCAAATGGTAAAACCAAAGTTGGGCCTTCTTTGGAGGAGTCTTATTCAAAGCGAACTGTCAAGGGGTCCCATAAATCACCCAACCGTGTAAGGAACGCGAAATCAAGGAACATAACACCGGTATGACGGAAACTAGGGTGGCAAGAGTGGAACAAAACACCAGGCATAAGGCCGAGTCTTCCACCCTTTACCAAGTATATAGATGTATTAATTATAGCAGATATATATTGTGATATCCCCAACAAGTAAACATGTTCCGTTTAGGAACAACATCTCCATGTTCCAACAAGGAACAAACTTCAACTTCACCTGCAACTAGCAACGCTATAAGAGGGGCTGAGCAAAGCGGTAACATAGCCAATCAACGGTTTGCTAGGAAAGGATGGTTAGGGGCTGACATGGCAATATGGGTGGCATGATATAGCAAGTGGTAGGCATGGCAGCATAGGCATAGCAAAAGAGCGAGCATCTAGCATAGCAAAGATAGAAGTGATTTCGAGGGTATGATCATCTTGCCTGCAATGTTCTCGAGTTGTCGAAAGCCTGATCCTCGTAAGCGTTCTCAACAGGATCCTCGTTCACGTACTCATCTCCCGGCTCTACCCAAAGCAACAACACAAACAAAGGAACCACAATAAATCACGGTGCGATGCACAATCAACATGATGCAACAATCATGACATGATATGTGGGAAGTGATATGCAATGCGTATGTGCGCTCCGGAAGGTAAAAGAGAAACTAGGCATCATCTTGGCAAACCAAGCATGCCCACGGAAAGACGAGATGATTTCGGTAGAAATCGATATAGAGATCACCGGAACCGGATGCACGGGTTGGATATGGCGAGCAAAACAAGAATGGTGAGAAACCTATAATAACAGCATGAGGAACAAAGCCATGCACGTGTGCAAACTACCTCATAGCATAAATCAAATAAATATGCCCATGAAAGACAACACATAAACATGATGCAAAAAGACATGATCACAAACTTGCTCAAATGCAGAAACTAATGCCACCACTGAGTTGGTGGGATTTTTCTACCCCAAAAACATATATAATATGTTAGGGTTGAAGCATAGAAATCATCACAAATGCACTAAGTCATAACCTGCCTAATAGGGAAGTTAACAGAAATGGCAAATTCCAGATTTGGAAATGTCCAGAAATGGACTTGCCTAAAACAGAAAAAGGAAACAATGCTGTAAATGGAAACGATGGGAAAGAAAAAAAATATGCATATGGAGTAGGGCGCTGACAGGCTAACAGGTGGGACCCTACTTTCAAATAGTCAGTGGTATAGTAGGTTTAAAAAAATGGGGGAAGAAAACCAGACTCGGGTGGAATCGAACCCGGGTCTCCTCGGTGGAATCCCTCCCCTGCTACCACTGGGCTGGTGCGGCGGCTACTGACAGAGGAAGGGCCTCGGCCCCTTAACTGCTGCTACTGCTGAAGAGACGAACCGAAGAACAGAAAGAAAACAGAATTAAAAAGGGGGCGCGCCTGGGATTCGAACCCAGGTCGCCGCGGTGGTAGAGCGGGGAGTCGACCAGCTCGGCTAGGGTAGGGGATCTGGTAGGAACCAGGACGCTAGCGCACTTGACCAAAACTGCCAGGCCCTACTCGAGGCAGAGACAACGAGCATTTACGCCCGGCGAGGCAACGGCGGCTCTGAGGGCTCTGCGCCCTCGCATAAACTGGGTACGCACGAGAGGGCACCACAGAGCAAGAAGGGACAAGCCCGGCGGGAATAGCGGCATACACGCGGCCAAAACAACTCTGAACCTAAACTACTACGAGCACGCCGAGCACGCCGGAGCATGACACGAACATGGATCGGACCCTACTCTACGGGGATCTAACGACGGCAAGAAGGAGCAGGGAGGAAGGGGGTTATACCTCCTTACCCTAGGACACGGAATCGGCGACGGAGACGGGCTGACGGCGACGAGATCGAGCTCTGAAGATTCGCCGGGAACCTGACCGAGAAGAAGATCGAAGCAGGGCGTCGACGAACTTGGCGATCCGGGCCCCCGTAGTCGACGTCGTGGACGAAGACGACGACGAGGAAGAAGATGGGCAGGGTACGGATGGTTGGGGTGGCCGGAGAGCACGCCGGCGATGAGGCACGCTCCCAGATGCGCTCGGGGCCGAGCGGGGCGGCGAATCGGGTGGTTCCCTTACCTGGCGGCGGCGGCGAGAGGGAGAGGGGAACCCTAGGGTTCGGTTGGACACGCGAGAGGGGATAAGTAGGGGCTAGGGCGACGGGGCGAGCTCACGCTCCCTCGTGCCGGGGTCCCCATGGCGATGGCGAGAGGAGAGGGAAAAGGCGGGTGAGAGGCACTGTGACAGCGCTGCCAAGCGGGCCCGGCGCTGCCACGTGGGCGCTAAGCGGGGTAAGGGAGCTGGTCTTGAAAGGCGGGAGGAGGGAGCGAGCGGGCTGGCGCGCCTCTCTCCGGGCTGTGAGGGGAGCTGGGCGGCTCGGAGGCCGGAGCCTGTGAGGGGACTCACTGGGCTGCCATCGCTGCTGCCGACTTCTTTCTTCTCCTTTTAAAAATCAAAAGGAAAAGAAAAGAAAGTATGAAATGATTGAAAAGAGTTTGAGTGAAAGGAAAATATCCCCAAACTCCTGGAATTCTCCACTATTTAAATAAATTGTAATGGACATTTTTAAAGGTAGAAAAATAATGCAAGTTTGGAAATATTTCAAACTTGTGCCATTTTTGAACCTGACCATAACAACTTCAAATGAGGAGATATTTGGCAGAGAGTCTTTAGTGCAAAGAGCAAAATTTGCAGGGAGAAGATGAACATTAATTTGGAAAGGAAATATATGGCACTTGAAAAGGAAAGAAGTAGAGGGAAGGAGGAGATGGTAATGCAAAAGAGAATGGCACATGCACAACATGACATGTGGGAGAACACCACAACCACATGATAAGAATGGAATGCAAGATGACAAGAGACACAAATGCAATATGGTAAAAGAGCAAAACAAAGGAAAAGAGAAAAACCCACATAACCAAACAACATGAAGCCAAGCATGACAAAACCCACAAGAAATAGGATGAGGTCAAGTTGATATATTGCCCAAAAAGGGAAGTTTACATCCAGGGTGTTACATCCACCATCCTCCCACTCAACTTTCCGAGACAAACTTTTCCTCGAGAAAGGACCCGATTCAAGAAACAATCCCTATTGCTTTCGGATCTGAATTAGGAGGTATACCCAACTGTTTTGGGTGTCCTATGAAGATGCATTTTATCCGCTTTGGGTTCGAGCTTATCAACCTGAAACTTTTTCACATAAGCGTCGCAGCCCCAAACTTTTAAGAAATGACAACTTAGGTTTCTCCAAACCATAGTTCAAACGGTGTCGTCTCAACGGAATTATGTGGTTCCCTATTAAAGTGAATGTGGTTGTCTCTAATGCCTAACCCATGAACGATAGTGGTAATTCGATAAGAGACATCATGGTATGCCCCATATCCAATAGGGTGCATCTATGATGTTCGGACACACCATCACACTATGGTGTTCCAGCCGGTGTTAGTTGTGAAACAATTTCCACAATGTCTCAATTGTGTACCAAACTCGCAACTCAGATATCCATCTCTATGATCACATCACAGACATTTTATCCTCTTTTCACGAAGATCTTCAACTTCACTCTGAAATTACTTGAACCTTTCAATAATTCAGACTTGTGTTTCATCAAGTAAATATACTCAACATCTACTTAAATCATCTGTGAAGTAAGAACATAACGATATTCCTTTGATGCCTCAAAGCACTCATTGGACTGCACACATCAAAATGTGTTACTTCCAACAAGTTGCTATCTTGTTCCATCTTACCGAAAACGAGGCTTTTCGGTCATGTTTATATGTGGTATGATTTGCATATCTCAAGTGATTCAAAATCAAGTGAGTCCAAACGGTCCATCTACATGGAGTTTCTTCATGCGTATACACCAATAGACATGGTTCGCATGTCTCAAACTTTTCAAAAAGCAGTGAGTCCAAAGATCCATCAACATGGAGCTTCTTCATGCGTTTACACCAATATGACTTACATGGCGATTGCCACAAGTAAGTGGTACTATCATTACTATCTTATATCTTTTGGCATGAAAATGTGTATCACTACGATCGAGATTCAATAAACCATTCCTTTTAGGTGCAAGACCATTGAAGGTATTATTCAAATAAACAGAGTAACCATTATTCTCCTTAAATGAATAACCGTATTGCGATAGACATAATCCAATCATGTCTATGCTCAACGCAAACACCAAATAACCATTATTTAGGTTTCACACCAATCTCGATGGTAGAGGGAGCATGCGATGCTTGATCACATCAACCTTGGAAACACTTCCAACACATATCGTCACTCACCTTTAGCTAGTCTCCGTTTATTCCGTAGCTTTTATTTCGAGTTACTAACACTTAGCAACCGAACCGGTATCTAATACCATGGTGCTACTAGGAGTACTAGTAAAGTACACATTAACATAATGTATATCCAATATACATCTATCGACCTTGCCAGCCTTCTCATCTACCAAGTATCTAGGGTAGTTCGCTTGATGTCCGTTCCTCATTCTGAAGCACTTAGTCTCGGTTTGGGTTCAACCTCGGGTTTCTTCCTTTGGAGCAACAACTGATTTGCCGTTTCATAATGTACCCCTTCTTGCCCTTGCCCTTCTTGAAACTAGTGGTTTCATTAACCATCAACAATTGATGCTCCTTCTTGATTTCTACATTCGCGGTGTCGAACATTGCGAATAGCTCAAGGATCATCATATCTATCCCTATTATGTTATAGTTCATCACGAAACTCTAGTAGCTTGGTGGCAATGTCTTTGGAGAAACATCACTATCTCATCTGGAAGATTAACTCCCACTCGATTCAAGTGATTGTTGTACCCAGAAAATCTGAGTATAAGCTCAACGATTGAGATCTTCTCCCTTAGTTTGTAGGCTAGAAAACTCGTCGGAGGTCTCATACCTCTTGACGTGGGCACGAACCTGAAATCCCAATTTCAGCTCTTGGAACATCTCATATGTTCTGCGCCATTTCAAAAATGTCCTTGGTGCCTCAATTCTAAACCATTTAACATTACCAAACTATCATGTAGTCATCAAAACGTGTACGTCAGATGTTCGCAACATCCACAGACCACGTTCGAGGTCCAGCACACCGAGCGGTGCATTAAGGACATAAGCCTTCTACTGTCCGCATAATTGCTACTGTCAACTTTCGACTATATTTTCTCTAGGAACATATCTAAAACAGTAGAACTAAAGCGCGAGCTATGACATAATTTGCAAAGGGCTTTTGACTATGTTCAGGATAATTAAGTTCATCTAATGAACTCCCACTCAGATAGACATCCTCTAGTCATCTAAGTGATACATGATCCGAGTCAACTAGGCCGTGTCCGATCATCACGTGAGACGGACTAGTCATCATCGGTGAACATCTTCATGTTGATCGTATCCACTATACGATTCATGTTCGACCTTTCGGTCTCTTGTGTTCCGAGGCCATGTCTGTACATGCTAGGCTCGTCAAGTTAACCTAAGTGTTTCGTGTGTAAATCTGGCTTACACCCGTTGTATGTGAACGTTAGAATCTATCACACCCGATCATCACGTGGTGCTTCGAAACAACGAACTTTCGCAACGGTGCACAGTTAGGGGGAACACTTTCTTGAAATTATAATGAGGGATCATCTTATTTACTACCGTCGTTCTAAGCAAATAAGATGCATAAACAAGATAAACATCATATGAAATCAAAAAGTGACATGATATGGCCAATATCATTTTGCTCCTTTTGATCTCCATCTTCGGGGCTCCATGATCATCATCGTCACCGGCATGACACCATGATCTCCATCATCATGATCTCCATCATCGTGTCTCCATGAGGTTGTCTCGCCAACTATTACTTCTACTACTATGGCTAACGGCTTAGCAATAAAGTAAAGTAATTACATGGCGTTGTTCAATGACACACAGGTCATACAATAAATTAAGACAACTCCTATGGCTCCTGCCGGTTGTCATACTCATCGACATGCAAGTCGTGATTCCTATTACAAGAACATGATCAATCTCATACATCACATATCATTCATCACATTCTTTTGGCCATATCACATCACATAGCATACCCTACAAAAACAAGTTAGACGTCCTCTAATTGTTGTTTGCATGTTTTATGTGGCTGCTATGGGTTTCTAGCAAGAACGTTTCTTACCTACGTAAAAGCCACAACGTGATATGCCAATTGCTATTTACCCTTCATAAGGACCCTTTTCATCGAATCCGATCCGACTAAAGTGGGAGGCGGCACCCGCTAGCCACCTTATGCAACAAGTGCATGTCAGTCGATGGAACCTGTCTCACGTAAGTGTACGCGTAAGGTCGGTCCGGGCCGCTTCATCCCACAATACCGTCGAAACAAGATTGGGCTAGTAACGGTAAGCATATTTGTAACATCCCAAATTTTCAATTTGGAATGTTATACATTAAATCATCATGCATTACATTTTTCTTGCATTTTGCCGATTCTATAAATTTCACGCAACTCAAGGACCCTCGGAGAGAGTTGGAGATTTCGTTATTTTCATATTTGAGTTTTCTCCAATTTTGAAAATAGGATCATTTGATTTTATTTATTTTATCTTCAATTATTTCTACTATCAAAATATGAGAGAGGGAATAAAATGACTTACCCAAAATAAAGAAATAATGAAGATTTATAAAAGAATCAAATAAGATTTTATTTTGGAGTTTGTCGCTTTTATTTGCCTTAGGGAAAAATGCGTGTTTTAAAAAAATTGCATTTCAGGCCCCGTGTTAAAGTTCATTTTGTTCGACTCATTTTTAGGAGTCGGGAAAAATTTACTTTGTAAATTTTGGAGTTCGTTTAGATTTTATTTTATTCGTTTTCTGGCGTGATTTTATTTATAAAAAAATATGCATAGCGCCTGCCGGGGCCAAGGGCCCTGAGGCTGCCCAGACCGCCGCCCTCCTCGGCGCGCCCAGCCTTGGCGCCGCCGCCTGCCGAGTCCGAGGAGGACTCCTCCTCCTCCTCCTCCCTTTGCTTGCCCCTCCCCAAGCTACTCCCCCCTTTATATACCCCTCACCCCCTCTCCTCCCCAACCCGCAGGCCGCCGCCCGCCCGCCGCCCTTCTTGCGCCGCCCTTGCGGACGCCGTCGCCCTTGAGCCCCACCTCGTCGAGGTAGCCGCGCCGCGCCACCCTCCCCTCAGTTCGGTTTTCTTTATAAAAACCGTTCCGGTTTTCTTTTCCATTGTTCGTTTTTTTAAAACACTAGATCGGTTTTTTTTTCGGTTTTTGTTTAGCGGCGTTACGGACCGTTCGTCTTAACGAACGTGATCACCGGTTATTCGGTTAACGAACGTCCGCTCGTTTAACCGTTCGCCGCTTTTCTTTAACGGATTTATTCCGCTATTTTCCGATCTCGATTTCAGATCCGATCTTCGTTCTAGTTTATCTTCTCGCCGTTTATCGGAATCAGGTGATTCAAGCTCCTTGTGTTTCATTTAGAAACCGCCGTTCAGAATAACCAACTTAAACAAAGTTTTGATACTGTAAAATTTGACCTAGTTTCAACTTGCTAGAACCGAGCTGTTTTCTTCCGCCGGATGTTTTCCGTTGTTTTGTTTGATTCGTTTTCTTTTGCAACCAGGGTTCTTAAGTTGAACTTTCTGGTTAGATCTTTTATTCGAGATTTACCTGTGCATTAGATGAGTACTTATTGTATGCTTGTTGTTTGTCTGCGATAGATCACGCGGAGTGCGCCGCTTGTTACTTCGAATCTCTAGGTTTCGCGGATCATTAGCAAGGCAAGTAACACTTTGATCATACTCTTCTCATACCCAGTTTTTATGCATTAGATCCATCCTCAAACACTTGCATGATTAGGATCTAAATAAATTGTGGGATGGGAAGTAGATGAGGTAGTACCTATTACCTGTTTTACTTATGAAACCTTGGGAGTTACTTCTACGTTTGCTTATTATGCTATGCTATGCTAGTAGACGTGGATTGGGTGAGTGTATCCATGATGGATGTGAGATTGTTAAGTTAATGGTTTATTTAAGGTGGCAACTTAAACACACATCCGGGTGGATTGAGGCACCTGGTTTCCATCGGTACTTGCCTGTTTTTCTTCGGACATCCACGCTTGCTCTAATTGATCATAAGATCATTAATGCTAGTAACTTCCGTGTTCATACTCAATCCATTATGTGATCTGGCTTAGTTGAGTAAGTTTTGCGAACTCTACGGGTAGACTAGCAGATGTAGGGGTTGTAGGTTGGTACGGTCTACCCACAAGTAAGGTGCTAAGCGCTTACGAAAGACTATGTCTCGGTCATCCGTCTCTCAAACACCATGTAGTGCGAGAAACCAAACGGAGGCGATCGAGTCTTGTGGGGAAAAGTCATAAACCTCTGCAGAGTGTATAAACTAATCATGATTAGCCGTGTCCCCGGTTATGGACATCTTGAGTATCTAGTATTTGAATATCATGTGAATCTCAACATGTTACTCTAATTAATATTGTTGGGTTTTTAATGAGTACTTTTAATTGGGATTGAGGATGTTGTCAACCATTCTCAATGTTTAACAACCACCATGATAGTTAAACCAATTTATTCCTTTGCGATGAGGGAAAAAGCGGCTTTATGCAAAATCAGAATCGTAGAGCTTTTCCACCAGCCATATATGCATGTAGTACAGGCTTATTCCTTCATTACTCTCTATGTGTTACATTGCGGCATATTCCATGTGCTGGCCCGTTTTGGCTGCAACTTTCATGTTGCGAGACTTTTCGCAACGAGTAAGGTGCTTTAGGTCGTGGTTCTATACTCGATGATGCCGATGGAGTTGATGGACTCACTTATCTTTCAAGTCTTCCGCTGTTATCGTTATTAGATGGCCTTAAGCCATATTTATTGTAATAAGTCCTCTTTTGGACAACGATGTAATAAGTGTGTGATTGCTACTCTATTATAAATCCTTGAAATCTTGTGTGGTGTCGACATTCTTGATCCAGGATGACACCGAGCACGTAGACTTGATCCCTTCGGTCGGGTCGCTCATGAGAGATGGTATCAGAGCACACGCTGACTGTAGGACACGGCCACTAAGTTAAAGCCATAGATCACTACTCTCTTCACATTTTCTAACTCCTCATCTTTTCTACACTTTAGGATGAAGGACGCGAAGATCAAGTACGCCCAACCAGATGAAGGCACACCTTTTGGATTTCACTTGAAGGAAGTCACCAAGTACCTGAACATTGGACTACCAAGCTTCACCGGACTTTCAACGCCACTCTGCTGAAGAAGAGCGTTGGAAGATTCAAGCTCACGTTCGGGAAGGACATTCGCCCCAATCACCAAGCCTATAGATAGTGTTTTCGATTGCACCAACCTAGAGTGCAGGAAAGAGCATGGCAGCTCATATCACCATGGGACGCATTGGAGAAGTTTACCAAGAAGACCTCAAAGACACCATCTACCAGATTTGCGGACGCCGAGATGAACAATGGGAGATAGTCAGCACCAAGAAGGATAGATCCATTGCAGCTTTCATCCAGGAGTTAAACCAGCACATTCGACGTCAGGAGAACCATATGTGCAATGATATGATCGAATTGAAGGATGCGAAGGGAAGGATCATCGAACTTGAAGAAGAACTAAAGTCTACACGTAAGGACTACATGGACGAGATCGTAGCTTTAGCAAGACACAATAACGATCTTAAGTATGAGATTGAAGAACTCAAGAAGAAATTGGCGCTCAAGAATGAAGACAAGTACGTCGGCTGTCCAAGCAACTACATCAACATCGACAACACCGATTCGGATCCAAGTGAACCCGACTTTCAAGACGAAGCTGGAGCAGACATCATGGAGTCTTCCACTGGTTCAAATTAATAGATGACCCCCACATATTAGTAGTATTACCTCCATGTAACATCATAGTATACGCACTTTTGCGACAGTTAGATCATTGTAAGCCCTTTGTTTGAATTGAATGAAGTGATTTTGTGTGCATTTGCTCATATACATTTGGGTAGTGTTTCTCCTTAGACCTCACTCTATTCTTAATTTCTCATCTTTTCTAAAACCCATCAGATGCCTCCGAGACGCGACCCGGGTTTGTTTTCCCTTGAGAGATCACCCAGTTGATTCAGCAGCAGAACACTTTGATCCAAACATTGGTACAGAACCAAGGCAACAACAACAACCCACCGCCACCACCACCTGCGGATCACTTGACACGTTTCTTAAGGCTGAATCCGCCGGTGTTTTCCAGTAGCACCGAGCCGATAGTAGCAGATGATTGGCTCCATAAGATAGGGAGGGAGTTGACCACTGCAGGATGTACAGATGGAGAGAAGGTGAAGTTTGCTGCACACCAACTTGAAGGACCCGCAGCAGCATGGTGGGAGAATTTTACAGCCACTTACCCTGTAGATACTGTCACATGGGATCAGTTTCAGCAAGCTTTCCGCACTGCCCATGTCTCAGCAGGAGCCATGGCCATGAAGAAGCGTGAGTTTCGCAAGTTACGCCAAGGAGGAAGGACTGTTGGCACAAGATGTGGATGATTTTAGTAAGTTAGCATGTTATGCCCCGGATAACGTTACTACAGATGCAGCTAAGGTGAGAAGTTTCTGGAAGGGTTGAATGATGAGTTAAGCATGCAGTTGATGGTAGCAAGTTTCAATAACTACCAGGAGTTGGTAGACCGTGCCCTCATGATTGAAGGAAAGCAACAGCAAATTGAGAATCGCAAGAGGAAGTATGGGTAGGGGAAGTATAACTCTGGAGCCCAGCAGAAGCCCCGTTATACCCCTAAACAGGGAGTTCAGTTTCAGCATACCCATGGAGGAGGTAATTCGCACAACCATAATGGCCACAAAAATGGAAATGGGAATGGAGGAAGCAACGGCCAGAACCGCACCACACCATCAACCCCAACCAAGGTAGACCTGAGCCACATCACTTGCTTTAAGTGCCGCAAGGCGGGCATTATGCAAACGAATGTCCGTAAGGCCGTAATGGAAATGGCAATGGAAGCTCAGGAAAGAAGCCAAACCCTTTCAATAGGGGACAGGTGAACCACATTGATGTAGAGGAGATTGAAGATCAGCCCGATGCAGTAATCGGTAAGTTTTTGGTTAAGTCATTTACTGCACTAGTTCTTTTCGATACTGGTGCATCGCATTCATATATATCAAGGGGATTTGTGGATAAGTACAAATTACCAACCCAAGCCCTTAGGTCACCCATGCTAGTAACCTCACCCAGGCAGAATACATGGCTAGTATATGGTGTGATCGATCGCCATTAAGGATTGGACACTATGTTTTTCCCTCGGACCTAATAGTTCTGGAATCCCAAGGATTGGATGTGATACTAGGCATGGATTGGTTATCGAAGTATGGAGGGGACATAGATTGCGCCACTAAGTCAATTTTGCTTACCACCCCAGAAGGGAGGAGAATCAAGTACGTATCACGGCATGAGCCGAGGAGAACACAAGTAAATTCTTTATCGAGTTGTGCGGGAAGAAGTACGGTGGTAAGGGATTACGGACGTGTTTAGGAAGAGTTGCCGTGAATGCCACCGGATAGAGACATTGAGTTTTGATTGAGCTTTTGCCAGGTACAGGCCCAATATCGAAGCGACCATACAGGATGCCCGCACAGGATTTGGCGGAAATCAAGAAGCAGATTAAGGAGCTATTGGATAAAGGTTATATACGCCCAAGTTCTTCGCCTTGGGGATCACCCGTACTTTTAGTAGAGAAGAAGGACGGATCATTAAGGATGGTTGTAGACTATCGTGGTTTAAACGAAGTAACGATCAAGAACAAGTACCCACTACCAATGATAAATGATCTGTTTGATCGTTTGCAAGGAGCTAAAGTGTTTTCCAAGATCGATTTGCGATCGTGGTACCATCGATTGAAGATTCGGGAGCAGGACATACCTAAGACAACATTTACCACGAGATATGGACTGTATGAATATATCGTTATGTCATTTGGACTGACTAACGCGCCTGCCTATTTCATGAACCTGATGAACAAAGTGTTTATGGAGTTTTTGGATAAGTTCGTTGTGGTGTTCATAGATGATATTTTGGTTTTCTCAAAGAATGAAGAAGAACATAAGGAACATTTGCGATTGGTTTTGGAGAAACTAAGGGAACATCAGTTATATGCCAAGTTCAGCAAATGTGAGTTTTGGCTAAAGGAAGTTGGATTTCTTGGACATGTTATATCCGGAGAAGGGATAGCAGTTGACCCCACAAAGGTTGAGACCGTAACCAAATGGGAAACACCAAAGACAGTTGGAGAGATCCGGAGTTTCCTTGGACTCGCAGGATACTACCGAAGATTCATTGAGAATTTCTCAAGGATTGCAAAGCCTATGACGGAATTGCTGAAAAAGGATACCAAGTTCATATGGACTGAGGAGTGTGAGGCAAGTTTTCAGGAGTTGAAGAAAAGATTGGTTACCTCACCAGTGTTAATTTTGCCAGATTAGACCAAGGATTATGAGGTGTATTGCGACGCTTCACGTCGAGGACTTGGAGCAGTGCTTATGCAGGAAGGAAGAGTTGTTTCGTATGCTTCACGACAGCTTAAGCCTCATGAGTTGAATTATGCCACACATGATTTGGAGTTAGCAGCTGTTGTGCATGCATTGAAGACATGGAGACATTTTCTCATTGGAAATCATTGTGAGGTATACACGGATCACAAGAGTTTGAAGTACATCTTCACGCAGAAGGAATTAAATCTCGAGAGAGGAGATGGTTGGAGCTTATTAAGGATTATGATATGAGATTGCATTATCACCCGGAAGGCTAACGTTGTAGTAGACGCATTGAGCCGTAAGAGCCACGCCAATACACTAATGATGGGAGGAATACCCAAGGAGTTAGCCGAGGACCTTCGAGAGCTATGTTTGGAAATAGTTCCGAGAGGCTATGTAGCAACATTGGAGATTCAGTCTACATTGATGGACAAAATCAGAGAAGCCCAAAAGGCAGATAAGGAAGTTGCCTCTATAAAGGAGAATATGAGCGAAGGAAAAGCTAAGGGATTTCGTGAGGTTGAGCACGATACCCTATGGTTTGAGGACCGTGTTTATGTGCCAAATGACCCGGAGATCAGGAAGTTGATTCTGCAAGAAGCACATGATTCGCCCTACTCGATTCACCCAGGAAATACCAAGATGTATTTAGATTTGAAGGAAACGTTCTGGTGGACCGGAATGAAGAAGGATATTGCAGAGTATGTAGCAGTTTGTGATGTATGTCAAAGGGTGAAGGCGAACATCGAAGCCAGCAGGATTGTTGCAACCATTGCCGATACCGAATGGAAGTGGGATAAACTAGGCATGGATTTCATCACAGGTTTGCCAAAGACTCGCTCGTTAGGCTATGACTCGATTTGGGTTATAGTCGACCGCTGACGAAGGTAGCTCATTTCATTCCAATCAAGACTACCTATAGCGAGTGCTAAGTTGGCAAAGATATACATGACCAGAATTGTGTGTTTACACGGAGTTCCGAGGAGTATCGTGTCGATAGAGGAACCCAATTTACCTCAAAGTTTTGGAATCGGTTGCACGAAACTTTGGGAACCAGTGGAATTCAAGATCTGACTTTCCACCCATGAACCGATGGATGACCGAGAGAGTCAATCAGATTTTGGAGGATATCTTTGAGAGCTTGTGCACTAGATTATGGATCTAGTTGGGATGATAACTTGCCGTATGCAGAGTTTTCTTATAACAACAGTTACCAAACCAGCTTGAAGATGGCACCTTTCGAGGCTTTATGCGGAAGGAGGTGCAGGACACCGTTATCATGGGACGAAGCCGGAGACCGTCGATTGTTTGGACCAGATTTGATCAAGGAGTGCGAACAGAAGGTTGTTGATTCGCGATAGGCTCAAAGTAGCCCGATCCAGACGAGAAAAGCTATGCGGATTCAAAATGCAAGGCGATGGAATATGAAGTTGGAGATGAGTTTATCTTAGAGTATCCCCACTTCGAGGAGTTAAGCGTTTTGGAGTTAAAGGAAAATTAGCACCACGTTTCGTTGGACCGTATAGGATCTTGCAACGCATGGGTGAAGTTGCTTATAAGCTGGAATTGCCAGAGGGACTGTCAGGAGTTCATGATGTATTCCATGTTTCTCAGCTGAAGAAATGTCACGCCGAGATGGCGGAAGTATCGCTAAGAGATACAGTGCCACTTGAAGCAATTCAATTGAAGGATGATTTAACATATGAGGAGAAACCAGTCAGGATTCTCCATTATGCCAGCAGAGTTACTCGCAGCAAGGTTATCAAGTTTTGCAAGGTTCAGTGGAGCCACCACCTTTGAGGATGAAGCCACCTAGGAAAGAGAAGAAGATTTGCTCAAGGATCACCCTCACCTATTTTCTAGCCAACCCGAATCTCGAGGGCGAGATTCATCTTAAGGGGGGTAGGTTTGTAACATCCCAAATTTTCAATTTGGAATGTTATACATTAAATCATCATGCATTACATTTTTCTTGCATTTTGCCGATTCTATAAATTTCACGTAACTCAAGGACCCTCAGAGAGAGTTGGAGATTTCGTTATTTTCATATTTGAGTTTTCTCCAATTTTGAAAATAGGATCATTTGATTTTATTTATTTTATCTTCAATTATTTCTACTATCAAAATATGGGAGAGGGAATAAAATGACTTTCCCAAAATAAAGAAATAATGAAGATTTATAAAAGAATCAAATAAGATTTTATTTTGGAGTTTGTCGCTTTTATTTGCCTTAGGGGAAAATGCGTGTTTTAAAAAAATTGCATTTTAGGCCCCGTGTTAAAGTTCATTTTGTTCAACTCATTTTTAGGAGTCGGGAAAAATTTACTTTGTAAATTTTGGAGTTCGTTTAGATTTTATTTTATTCGTTTTTCTGCGCGTGATTTTATTTATAAAAAAATATGCTAGCGCCTGACCGGGGCCAAGGGCCTAGCCGAGCAGCCCAGCCGCCCTCCCTCGCCACACACACAAGGCGCCGCCGCCGCCCGGCCGAGTCCAAGGAGGACTCCTCCTCCTCCTCCTCCCTTGCTTGCCCCTCCCCAAGCTACTCCCCCTTTATATACCCCTCACCCCTCTCCTCCCCAACCCGCAGCCGCCCGCCACGCCGCCTTGCCGCCGCCTTGCGCCCGCCGCCGTGGCCGTCGCCCGCCGCCCTTAGCCGCCCGCTGAGCCCCACCTCGTCGAGGTAGCCGCGCCGCGCCACCCTCCCCTCGGTTCGGTTTTCTTTATAAAAACCGTTCCGGTTTTCTTTTCCATTGTTCGGTTTTTTTGAAAACCCTAGATCGGTTTTTTTCTTTCGGTTTTGTTGTTTAGCGAGCGTTCGCCGGACCGTTCGTCTTAACAAACGTGATCACCGGTTATTCCCGGTTAACGAACGTCCGTTCATTTAACCGTTCGCCATTTTTCTTTAACGGATTTATTCTGCTATTTTCCGATCTCGATTTCAGATCCGATCTTCGTTCTAGTTTATCTTCTCGCTCGTTTATCGGAATCAGGTGATTCAAGCGCCTGGAGTTTCGTTTCGAAACCGCCGTTCCGACTAATCAACTTAAACAAAGTTTTGATACTGTAAAATTTGACCTAGTTTCAACTTGCTAGAACCGAGCTGTTTTCTTCCGCCGGATGTTTTCCGTTGTTTTGTTTGATTCGTTTTCTTTTGCAACCAGGGTTCTTAAGTTGACCTTTATGGTTAGATCTTTTATTCGAGATTTACCTGTGCATTAGATGAGTACTTATTGTATGCTTGTTGTTTGTCTGCGATAGATCACCCGGAGTGCGCCGCTTGTTACTTCGAATCTCTAGGTTTCGCGGATCATTAGCAAGGCAAGTAACACTTTGATCATACTCTTCTCATACCCAGTTTTTATGCATTAGATCCATCCTCAAACACTTGCATGATTAGGATCTAAATAAATTGTGGGATGGGAAGTAGATGAGGTAGTACCTATTACCTGTTTTACTTATGAAACCTTGGGAGTTACTTCTACCTTTGCTTATTATGCTATGCTATGCTAGTAGACGTGGATTGGGTGAGTGTATCCATGACAGATGTGAGATTATTAAATTAATGGTTTATTTAAGGTGGCAACTTAAACACACATCTGGGTGGATTGAGGCACCTGGTTTCCATCGGGACTTGCCTGCTTTTTCTTCGGACCGCCACCCAGGCTCAAAGGGATCATAAGATCATTCATGCTAGTAACTTCCGTGTGCAGCCACAAGCCATTATGGGCTCGCATAGTTGAGTAAGTTGTGCGAACTCTTACGGGTAGACTAGCAGATGTAGGGGTTGTAGGTTGGTACGGTCTACCCACAAGTAAGGTGCTAGCGCTCGAAAGACTATGTCTCGGTCATCCGCCTCTCAAACACCATGTAGTGCGAAAAACCAAACGGAGGCGATCGAGTCTTGTGGGGAAAAGTGCATAAACCTCTGCAAAGTGTATAAACTAATCATGATTAGCCGTGTCCCCGGTTATGGACATCTTGAGTATCTAGTATTTGAATATCATGTGAATCTCAACATGTTACTCTAATTAATATTGTTGGGTTTTTAATGAGTACTTTTAATTGGGATTGAGGATGTTGTCAACCATTCTCAATGTTTAACAACCACCATGATAGTTAAACCAATTTATTCCTTTGCGATGAGGGAAAAACTGGCTTTATGCAAAATCAGAATCGTAGAGCTTTTCCACCAGCCATATATGCATGTAGTATAGGCTTATTCCTTCATTACTCTCTATGTGTTACATTGCCAGCATATTCCATGTGCTGGCCCGTTTTCGGGCTGCAACTTTCATGTTGCAGACTTTTCAGACGACGAGTAAGGTGCTTTAGGTCGTGGTTCTATACTCAGTGATGCCGATGGAGTTGATGGACTCACTTATCTTCCAAGTCTTCCGCTGTTATCGTTATTAGATGGCCTTAAGCCATATTTATTGTAATAAGTCCTCTTTTGGACAACGATGTAATAAGTGTGTGATTGCTACTCTGTTATAAATCCTTCGAAGTACTGTGTGGTGTCAGCATTACTGATCCAGGGATGACACCTGAGCACAGAGACTTGATCCCTTCGGGTCGGGTCGCTACAATATTGAACAAAATCAACGCCCACAACAACTTGTGTTCTACTTGTGCATAGAATCTACGCAATAGACCTAGCTCATGATGCCACTGATGGGGAACGTAGCAGAAATTCAAAATTTTCCTACGAGTCACCAAGATCTATCTATGGAGAGACTAGCAACGAGAGAGAGAGAGAAGAGTGCATCTACATACCCTTGTAGATCGCTAAGAGGAAGCGTTCAAGAGAACGGGGTTGAAGGAGTCGTACTCGTCGTGATCCAAATCACCGGAGATCCTAGTGCCGAACGGACGGCACCTCCGCGTTCAACACACGTACAACCTGGTGATGTCTCCCATGCCTTGATCCAGCAAGGAGAGAGGGAGAGGTTGGGGAAGACTCACCCAGCAGCAAAGACAACGGCATGGTGGTGATGGAGGAGCGTGGTATTCCAGCAGGGCTTCGCCAAGCACCGCGAGAGATGAGGAGGGAGAGAGGTAGGGCTGCGCCAGGGAGAGGTGGAAACTCTTGTGTTGGCAGCCCCAACGACCTCAACTATATATAGGGGAGAGGGAGGGGGCTGCGCCCTCTTTAGGGTTCCCACCCCAAGGGGTGCGGCAGCCCCAAAACCCATCTCGGGTGGCGGCCAAGGGGGGAAGAGGGGGAAACTTGCCCCCCAAGCAAGGTGGGGCGCCCCTCCCCCAAACCCTAGGCGCCTTGGGCCCTGGTGGATCCCCGGGACCCTCCCGGTGGTCCCGGTACGTTACCGATAGCACCCGAAACTTTTCCGGTGACCAAAACAGGACTTCCCATATATAAATCTTTACCTCTGGACCATTCCGGAACTCCTCTGACGTCCGGGATCTCATCCGAGACTCCGAACAACATTCGGTAACCACGTATAACTATTCCCTATAACCCTAGCGTCATCGAACCTTAAGTGTGTAGACCCTACGGGTTCGGGAACCATGCAGACATGACCGAGACAACTCTCCGGCCAATAACCAACAGCAGGATCTGGATACCCATGTTGGCTCCCACATGTTCCACGATGATCTCATCGGATGAACCACGATGTCGAGGATTCAATCAATCCCGTATTCAATTCCCTTTGTCTAGCGGTATTGTACTTGCCCGAGATTCGATCGTCGGTATCCCGATACCTTGTTCAATCTCATTACTGGCAAGTCTCTTTACTCGTTCCGTAACACATCATCCCGTGATCAACCCCTTGGTCACATTGTGCACATTATGATGATGTCCTACCGAGTGGGCCCAGAGATACCTCTCCGTCACACGGAGTGACAAATCGATCTCGATTCGTACCAACCCAACAGACACTTTCGGAGATACCCGTAGTGCACCTTTATAGCCACCCAGTTATGTTGTGATGTTTGGTACACCCAAAGAATTCCTACGGTATCCGGGAGTTGCACAATCTCATGGTCTAAGGATATGATACTTGACATTAGAAAAGCTTTAGCATACGAACTACATGATCTTTGTGCTAGGCTTAGGATTGGGTCTTGTCCATCACATCATCCTCCTAATGATGTGATCCTGTTATCAACGACATCCGATGTCCATGGTCTGGAAACCGTAACCATCTATTGATCAACGAGCTAGTCAACTAGAGGCTTACTAGGGACACGGTGTTGTCTATGTACCCACACATGTATCTGAGTTTCCTATCAATACAATTATAGCATGGATAATAAACGATTATCATGAACAAGGAAATATAATAATAATAACTAATTTATTATTGCCTCTAGGGCATATTTCCAACAGTCATCACAACGCTCCTCTCCATGCAAGAATCTGGCCAAGACAATAGCCAGGGACAAGCCAAGGAGTACTTTTGAATGTACTCGCAAACATTATGAACATAGTTATAATATAACAAATGATAACTGGGCTCTGAAATATACTATGATCACAACGTCAGTCCCAAAATAAAATCCATGATGCATGCAAGCAGGTTGTTCATATACAACATGAATATGCAATAATGGAGTAGAAATAAAATGCACCGATCGGGTGTCTGAATTGACGCCTCAAAAGGATAATAATTTAAAGCATGCCTCAGTCGGGCGTCTGAGCAACACCACATAAAGGGCTTATAAATAAAAGAAATAACAAGCATGCCACAGTCGGGCGTCTGTGCGACGCCACATAAAGGGCTTATGAATGAAGGAAATAACAAGTGTGCCACAGTCGGGCGTCTGTGCGACGCCACATAAAGGGCTTATAAATGAAGGAAATAACAAGCGTGACACAGTCGGGCGTATGTGCGATGCCACATAAAGGGCTTATAGAGTAAATAGATAACAAACATGCCACAGTCGGGCGTCTGAGCGACACCACATAAAGGGCTTATATAATCACAGCGAATATCCAGGAGGTAGAACCGTCCCAGGGATACTTAGTAGTTCAAAAAATGTAAATGGTTAGTCCACAATAATAATAGTCATAATCATCATATGTCACAGGTCATAATCAATGTCCTGGTTTAGCAGTTTTTCCTCCGAAGACCGACACTAAGACCGACACTTGACCCATCCCAGACTGTAGTCCTTAACCATGGACACGGCTATTCGAATAGATATAACCTCTGCGTGGTGTACTCTTTACCCACGAGTAATCGATTCCTTTAGTCCATCGGGACTAATTCCGTCCACGGTCTTTTAATTGAAAACACACTGACCGCACACCAGCCTAACTCACCGGTGTCCGGAAATCACCCATGACACCCGCTAAGCAAAAATCTAAGTGGGAGGCTACAACCTCGATTAGCATGGGATCACAAAATTTATAACGCTACAAGAAACTAGGGGAGCTACCCTCGACTCCAACCGAAACACCCATGCCCCGGACCAGGTGGCATGCCTACCGGATGAAGTGTATCTTCCACCATGGCCTCTCATGACGGTGTGTGCTAGGAAAGGGTTGACAACTTATCGAACTGCACCCTACCTATGGCAGGGACAAGTGATAGTACGAGACAAGTATGGGGTTATCGAACGAGACTCGATCTACGCATCGACTCAGGAGGTTTAAGTATTCCCTGCATGATTAGCATAACAAATATGTTTCAACCAACAGACATAATCACCACTCCTCATGCCTCACTATGCCATACCGGACACAACCGTGTCGACGAAGACTGGGGACAAGCTCGTGTCTACCCAAGACAGAGGCTTTCCCGGATTCCTTCCGGTAGGCATGAAAGGCAAACGAGGGTGCTTACTATCACAAGCATACCAAGTTCCAACATCAAAGGATTTTCATTAGGCACCCATGAGTATGATCACATCATCACATAAAATAACGAATACTTCGTGTTAACGTGGTGTTGTAACTGTAACAAACAACACACAACAATATCATGCCAGGGTCCAGAATGCTTGCCTTCAAGTTGTGGAGAGGCAGGGTGCATTCCAAAACTTTTGAAAGTTTTCTTCTCTCTCCAAAAATCCTATTTTGAAAAAAAAATCAAATTAACACATAGTTCTAAAACAGTACAAAAAGTTGTTTGGTAAATTTTCAAATAAATATGAAAATAAACTAGACCAAATTTGAGAAACAACAGAAAAGAATCAAGCCATTTGGACTTATATTTAAAAAGTTATAGCCAGTCAAAGTTTAGTCAAATTCTGTTTTTTTAATAAAACAGAAAAAGAAAAACGTTTCGAATAAGAACACGTAGGAGACGTACTCTGGGTTTACGCCTCCACTTACGCCAGCGTGGATCGGCTAGTGGGTCACTGACAGTGGGTCCCTTGGGCCCACATGTCAGGTTTGACCAGTCGCCGCGCCTCCCTCCTCCTCTGGCCGAACAGAGGCGGGGCTTCGGCGATCGACGCCGGCGAACGGCGGCTCCCCTCTGGGTTCCGAGGGCAGGGATGGATCCGCCAGTCCCGGGCGGTCCTCCCGATGGTCGCTAGGTTGGCGGGGGTGGAGGGGATCGCCGGCGGCGAGCTCCGCGGTGGAGGTGGCTTCGGAGGAATTGGGGGTTTGGGCTACGGTGGCTCCCGGTCGAGGCTGAGGGGTTGGGTGGCTCCGCACAGTCAAGGGGAGTCGGGTGGTGGCGCTGGATGGACGGGGGAGGGCCTGCTCGTGATGAACGGAGCCGGGGCGTGGCGGCGGCCGAACTGGTCGGAGTCGAGGAAGAAATCCTTCCCTCTGTCGATTGCTGGCCGTGGGGGCTCTAGGGGGATGGCTTGAGGTTGCCTGAGGGCTTAGACGAGCTTGGGGTTTCCTTTTATAGGCGGTCGAGGTCGGTTCCACGGCGGCCGTGGATAGGATCGACGGTGAACCGCCGTTCTGTAGCTGCAGGGCGACGTGGTGGCGACGTGCGCTAGCAAATGAGCTCGCGGATGAGCTCGAGCTGTTCCAGGGGCAGCTGGCGCGCTGCCGTGGTTTCGGCGGCGCTGGCCCATGGCAGATCGCTTGAGCGGCGGTGGCGGCTTGCGGTGGTGGCGCTGTAGGGCGCCAGGAGGGGGCTAGGGCGGCTCTGCGACGAGGGATGGGTCGGGCGCGTAGGCGGAGAATGGCCAAGGATTAGAACGGGTGCGGGGAGGCGGCAGGTGAGACGGCGGCTCGCGGCTCGACGCTGCAGAAAACGTGCGCCTGGCGCGCCGCAGCACGCACGCTGTGTGCTCGATGTAATGCCATCGTGTGCTTGAGAGCTTGAGCGAGGCTGGTAGTTGACAGGTCTGGGTTAGGGTTAGCTAGGAGCTTAGTGGACAAGTTTGTTGGGTCAGAGGATCAAGTTCACAATACAAACTAAAAATCATGCCAGATCTGGCTATGCACACAAAGTGCTCGACAGAATGTCATGGGCATCTAGGCATCTCTTGGGGTGGCCAAAAACTCCAGATCCTAGTCTCTTTAGATGATGAAGAGGTTGGCAAGATTAGTTTGGCAAAAACAGAAACTTGTTAGTGCAAGTTTTTGAGAAAACCAATTCTGGATAGAAGGTAAAGGGTATAGTTTCATGGACCAAAAATACTCCAATGGGTCCATTCTTCTGGACTTAAGAGTTTGGTAGGGAGGACTATAAGCAGGAAAAAGCTCATGGGCACTAGAGCAAAATAAATTAGGGTTGCAGTAGAAAAAGCCAATCTGGTCCAGAGAGCAAAAGAGGATGATTTGCTCAAGTTTTTCAAAGAACACCAGTGGGTTTTTGCATAAAGTTGAATTATATGCATCTACTGACATCTCCAATTTTTGGTGGGAATTTTATTGAAGTATTTAAATAGTTTATAGTGCAAAATTACCAACTGGACCAGTTTTGAAAATTTGGGGTAGAGCTCAAAGTTTCCAATGAAAAAAAAATATTTTTGCATCAAATTGATTTAAAAACATCACATGACATCCCCAAATTTTGGTTAAAATTTGAAATGCATTTATCAAATGGTTGTGGTGTAAAAGAGGCTCTAAAACTTATGAGAACCCATTTTAAAGGAATAAAGCTCAGGAAAAATAATTGCAGAAATAATTCCATTGATAAAAAAATGGCTTTAGCATGATACACAAGTCCCACAATATCTTTGAAAGGTTTCCACCTAGAAGGAAAAACTCAAGGAAAATCAGAAGGACAGAGTGGCCTGAATTTAAAAGGTAAACCAGAAAATAAATTTTTTAATTTCCTGGCAAAATTTTAATAAATAAATCATGGTTAAATTTTTGGGTGTTACAACACTACCCGCCTTAAGAAAAATATCGTCCTCGAGATTTGCTAAAAGCTGTTTTGAGCAAATAATACTCTTACAAAAAAAATCATCCTACTTATGCAATAAAATGCGGCTACAGTGAGAGGGCAATAAGTGGTGTAAAACTACAGTGTGGAACATTGGCGTTGCGTGGAAAAAAAATCCATGGTTTGGGTAAAACGTGAGATTTCTACGTCAGATACAGTAAATTTAGAATAAATTCTAAATCTCTAAAATATGTTGGTCGTACCCGAGAGCACAGTGCTCTCTCTGGCTGACAGGTGGACCCGGGGCCCACTGTCAGTCTCTTCTTCTACCTCTGGCTCTCTCTTCTTCCTCTCTCCCGTGCACTTTCCCGCGCTTTCTCCACCGGCGACGTCTAGCGCGTAGGGCATCTAGGCTGTACTGCGGTAGTGAGCGGCGTGCTAGCTGCCAGTGCAGCGTGCACTCACCTCGCGGGCCGGTGTCTTTGTCGGCCTTTCATGGATTCGCCTCTGAACACCGGCGATCGAGCGACGAACGGCGCTGATGGACTTCGCCCACCGTACACCGATCTCGAGCTATAAAATGACAGCGGTGCTCCTTTCTTCTTCCTCACACCTGGCCTCGCTTCTTCGTCCCCTTCCTTCTCCTCCATTTCTGTTTGCAGGAGCTCGAGACGAGGCTCTAATGGCGGAGGTGATGCCGGACTGGTTCATGATCCTGGTGTGCGGAGGGTTGGCGGCATTGCTGGGGTTCTCCGTGCTCCTGTGTGTGATGATTCTCGATGATCGTCGTGATGCTGCCGCTCAAGTGTTAGCTCTCCACGGTGGCGGTGATCATGAGGATTAAGTGCGTTGTCGGATGCTACTGCTGTCAGTGTGCTAGAGGCAGCTTGTACCCGAGTGATTACCCACTAATCTCTCCTTCAGGGACTGTGGTGTGCTAGGGTGTGATCAGTTAGGTGCAAAATGTGCACGTGGATTTGCAATTAGCGCACGTGGTCGAGTGGTTGTGGTTGTATGTCTGTTGTTATGGTGCTGCGTGAATAAAAATCTCTGACGTGAAGCGATATATGCTGCAACCATTCATGGAAAGAAAATCTCACTCCAAAATTTACTGAGAGTGAAAACATTTAATCAAAATTAACAGCAGTACAAACTACTTACATTAATTAAAACCAAATATTTAATTAATCACACAAATCTAGGACACAACGCTTAAGTTGCAACACATACACAAATGCTGGAACAATGAGCATAGCAGTGACGTCTACAATGCAAACGGTAAATGGACAGGGTCCTAAGAAAACGTCTCTGGTACTGGGGCACACTCCTCTTCTATCGGGGGAAGCGGATTGACTAGTCGGTGGATGCGCCTCTCCTGGTCGGGCCTCAGTGGTCTGCCAATGGCGATCTGAGGATTTAAATCAGTGAGGCTCTGGAGATAACCCATTACTCGCTGGGTCAAACGCTCTTGAGCGATGACATACTAGGCAAGGCTGGCCAGTACTGGGTCTCTCTCAATTCGTCCACCGGGAAAATAGGTTACTTCTCCGGGTGCTGCGCGACTCGGAAAGTAATAATACCCTCGTTCGCTGGCATAGGGTACCGCGAATCGAAGGCGAGCAAGTGCTTCGTACGCAGCAGCTTCTATGGCCATCTGCGGAGTCGGCATCGATTTCCCTACGAAGGAGACTTCCGTTGGGTCTTGATTTGGGTTTGCAGGAGGGACGTGCACCACTGCCCAATACTTCGAGGTGGATGGTGTGATCCTCTATTTGAGCAACTCGTACTTGGGTGGATGGGTGGCACTCATGGCACTGCAGGTAAAGTCCCATAATATTTTAACAAAACTACCTGGGGTGGCATCCGGGGTTCTTAGATAAATACTAGGGCTTGGCATGGCAAAGAAATGGCTGTGAGTGTTGTGCACAAGGTGAGGGGTATCTGGTAAGGTCACGAGGTGGCCTTTTATATAGCATTGGGGCCGGGTTATCTACCGCGGTGAGGGGCAATAAATTTGTCAGTTCTGCTCTATGGGGTCGGGGTCAATGCCACAGATACACATATCTCACAAAAGTGACATATCACTGTGGGGGTCGTCGGGGTGGTTTTTGATATCTGTGCCCGGTATTAAAAATGTAACTGCACGCCAACATACTTATGCATGGCTACTATTCAAAACAGAGGCACACAAGCAGGCTGCATTAATTATGGCGATACAGGATCACATAATTATAGGGCGTAGAAATACTAAGGCTTGGTAGTACTCGAGTGACTTAGTCTACCTCGTTAATATCTAAGCGGGCGTGCCTTGTGGACGTCGAGGCTTCTCCACGGGTTTCACCGCTGGGATTAGTTGGAGGAGGTTGAGGGGCTGCAGGGTCGGGGTAGTGATGATGACCATCGCGGGGGTTGTTGGCCACAATCCCGTTGGAGCGTGTTCCCAAAAGGCGACGAAGCACTTCTGGGGACACCAAAGTATTTTGGTCGATGGATGGGGCAGACCTCAAGGACTCGATCGGTTGTCCGAACAGCACGACTGGGTTGTCGGCGTCAGGCTCATCTTCTCCTCTTGCCGGGTCTCGGTGAACCAGTTCTCCACGAGCCGCGATCAGATCAAGGGTGATTTGATCGAACAGCTCCTCTAGTGCACTTACATAGTGCACCAGATGCAGCAATGCAGGATCCGTCTCGTGATCTCCGTTGGCAACCTGGGGTGGCCTACCATACCCGTCACGACTAGGGTAGTAGTAGAACGAGCGACAGTTAACTCTGGGCGACAAGTGCCAGAGTTGAACTATAGCCTCTCGAGCAGCTAGTTGGATGGCTTTGGCTCAAAGGAAGTTGTCCTTCCGGTGAACCTGTAGGGGCATTCTGGCAACAGACCTCTACCATAGACGTGCACAGTGGCCCAGAATTGACGGCTCTCACCGCTCATGGGTCCTTGGTACACAACATATTCTGGGGGTTCTTCTAATGCAAAGGCACGCCGGGTGAGGTTTGGGAGCACGGTCACAAAACCTCCAAGGTTGGTTGTTGTGGTCTCATTGTGCACGATGGGTCCAGGCATCATGTCTCGGTTTGGGGAAGAGGTTGTGCTGTGCTGAGTTGTGGCTAGCGTGCCCGTGTATAGGAAAAGGGGACGGAGTCTTCCTTCGCACGCTTGCGAATGAGACACTTTAGGTGTCGGTCACTGGCACGTGATCGACAGGCTAGGCTGATAGGTTGGGCACCGACTGCCAAAAGGTGTCGGGTCACTGTGTGGCTATCTTACACGAGAAGCTTGGCTGGGGTTAGGTTAAGGTCTGGTGGGTTGGTTAACCTAGGTTTTTCGACCTGGCTAAGATAGAATTAGCTAATGGTCAGCCTGGCTCTGATACCAAGGTTGTAAGGACCGTATTTTCAGGATACCAATTTCCCAGAAAATGGCCCTTGTGCTTACCAGCCCCAGGATTACTGTTAGCTGATGAGGCACCAACTTGATACAGAAAATCCAAGAAAATACAAAATGTGTAGTACAAGACCGTTCTGGCCTCTGAGTACAACAAATGGTTTCTAATGGCTGATGGCGGAAGCGGTTTGTGATTCATCTGCGTCTATGGGATGCCATTTCCCACAGGAACAGCTGACCAGGGTAACTCCTATCTTCACGAGGCTGCTGTCACCATTGCGTGGGTTCCGGGGCTGTCATCGCAACGCTCCTCTCCATGCAAGAATCTGGCCAAGAAAATAGCCAGGGACAAGCCAGTGAGTACTTTTGAATGTACTCGCAAACATTATGAACACAGGTATAATATAACAAATGATAATTGGGCTCTGAAATATACTATGATCACAACGTCAGTCCCAAAATAAAATCCATGATGCATGCAAGAAGGTTATTCATATACAACATGAATATGCAATAATGGAGTAGAAATAAAATGCACCGATCGGGTGTCTGAAGCGACGCCTCGAAAGGATAATAATTTAAAGCATGCCTCAGTCGGGCGTCTGAGCGACGCCACATAAAGGGCTTATAAATAAAAGAAATAGCAAGCGTGCCACAGTCGGGCGTCTGTGTGACGCCACATTAAGGGCTTATGAATGAAGAAAATAACAAGCGTGCCACAGTTGGGCGTCTGTGCGACGCCACATAAAGGGCTTATAAATGAAGGAAATAGCAAGCGTGCCACAGTCGGGCGTCTGTGCGACGCCACATAAAGGGCTTATAGAGTAAATAGATAATAAACATGTTACGCGATCAAGGCCCGAGCGACACCACATAAAGGGCTTATATAATCACAGCGAATATCCAGGAGGTAGAACCGTCCCAGGGATACTCAATAATTCAAATAATGTAAATGTTTAGTCCACAATAATAATATTCATAATCATCATATGTCACAGGTCATAATCAATGTCCTGGTTTAGCAGTTTTTCCTCCGAAGACCGACACTAAGACCGACACTTGACCCATCCTGCATCGTAGTCCTTCACCATGGACCCGGCTATTCGAATAGATATAACCTCTGCAGAGGGTGTACTCTTTACCCACGAGTAACGGATTCCTTTAGTCCATCGGGACTAATTCCGTCCATGGTCTTTTAATTGAAAACACACCTGACCGCACACACCAGCCTAACTCACCGGTGTCCGGAAATCACCCATGACACCCGCTAAGCAAAACTCTAAGTGGGGAGGCTACAACCTTGATTAGCATGGGATAACAAAATTTATAACGCACACAAACTAGGGGAGCTACCCCCTCGGCTCCAACCGGAAACACCCATGCCCCCGGACCAGGTGGCATGCCTACCGGATGCAGCCGGTATCTTCCACCATGGCCTCTCTGTACGGTGTGTGCTAGGAAAGGGTTGACAACTTACTGAACCGTACCCTACCTATGGCAGGGACAAGTGATAGTACGAGACAAGTATGGGGGTTACTAGAACAGGACTCGATCTACGGCCGACACAGGAGGTTTAAGTATTCCCTACACGATTAGCATAACAAATATGTTTCAACCAACAGACAGAATCACCACTCCTCATACCTCACTATGCCATACCGGACACAACCGTCTCGACGAAGACTGGGGACAAGCTCGTGTCTACCCTAGACAGAGGCTTTCCCGGATTCCTTCTGGTAGGCATGAAAGGCAAACGAGGGTGCTTACTATCACAAGCATACCAAGTTCCAACATCAAAGGATTTTCATTAGGCACCCATGAGTATGATCACATCATCACATAAAATAACGAATACTTCGTGTTAAGGTGGTGTTGTAACTGTAACAAACAACACACAACAATATCATGCCAGGGTCCAGAATGCTTGCCTTCAAGTTGTGGAGAGGCAGGTGCATTCCAAAACTTTTGAAAGTTTCTTCTCTCTCCAAAAATCCTATTTTGAAAAAAAAATCAAATTAACACATAGTTCTAAAACAGTACAAAAAGTTGTTTGGTAAATTTTCAAATAAATATGAAAATAAACTAGACCAAATTTGAGAAACAACAGAAAAAGAATCAAGCCATTTGGACTTATATTTAAAAAGTTATAGCCAGTCAAAGTTTAGTCAAATTCTGTTTTTTTAATAAAACAGAAAAAGAAAAACGTTTCGAATAAGAACACGTAGGAGATGTACTCTGGGTTTACGCGTCCACTTACGCCAGCGTGGATCGGCTAGTGGGTCACTCACAGTAGGTCCCTTGGGCCCACTGGTCAGGTTTGACCAGTCACCGCGCCTCCCTCCTCCTCTGGCCAAAGAGAGGCGGGGCTCCGGCGATCGACGCCAGCGAACGGCGGCTCCCCTCTGGGTTCCGAGGGCAGGGATGGATCCGCCAGTCCCGGGCGGTCCTCCCGGTGGTCGCTAGGTTGGCAGGGGTGGAGGGGATCGCCGTCTGCGAGCTCCGCGGCGGAGGTGGCTTCTGGAGGAATTGGGGGTTTGGGCTACGGTGGCTCCCGGTCGAGGCTGAGGGGTTGGGTGGCTCTGCACAGTCAAGGGGAGTTGGGTGGTGGCGCTGGATGGACGGGGGAGGGCCTGCTCGCGATGAACGGAGCCGGGGCATGGCGTTGGCCGAACTGGTCGGAGTCGAGGAAGAAAGGCTTCCCTCCGTCGATTGTTGGCCGTGGGGGCTCTAGGGGGATGGCTTGAGGTTGCCTGAGGGCTTAGACGAGCTCGGGGTTTCCTTATATAGGCGGTCGAGGTCGGTTCCACGGCGGCCGTGGATAGGATCAACGGCGAACCACCGTTCTGTAGCTGCAGGGCGACGTGGTGGCGACGTGTGCTAGCAAACGAGCTCGTGGATGAGCTCGAGCTGTTCCAGGGGCAGCTGGCGCGCGGCCGTGGCTCGGGCGGCACCGTCCATAGCAGAGGCTGTCAGAGCGGCGGTGGCGGCTTGCCGTGGTGGCGGTGTAGGGCGCCAGGAGGGGGCCAGGGCGGCTCTGCGACGAGGGAGGGGTAGGGCGCGTAGGCGGCGAATGGCCAAGGATCAGAACGGGTGCGGGGGAGGGCGGCAGCGAGACGCGGCGGCTGATGCTGCTGCGGCAAAAACATGCGCCTGGGCGCACCTGCAGCACGACGCTGTGTGCTCGATGTAATGCCATCGTGTGCTTGAGAACTTGAGCGAGGCTGGTAGTAAACATGCCTGGGTTAGGGTTATCTAGGAGCTTAGTGGACAAGTTTGTTGGGTCAGAGGATCAAGTTCACAATGCAAACTAAAAATTATGCCAGATCTGGCTATGCACACAAAGTGCTCGACAGAATGTCATGGGCATCTAGGCATCTCTTGGGGTGGCCAAAAACTCTAGATCCTAGTCTCTTTAGATGATGAAGAGGTTGGCAAGATTAGTTTGGCAAAAACAGAAACTTGTTAGTGCAAGTTTTTGAGAAAACCAATTCTGGACAGAAGGTAAAGGGTATAGTTTCATGGACCAAAAGTACTCCAATGGGTCCATTCTCCTGGACTTAAGGGTTTGGTAGGGAGGACTATAAGCAGGGAAAAGCTCATGGGCACTAGAGCAAAATAAATTAGGGTTGCAGTAGAAAAAGCCAATCTGGTCCAGAGAGCAAAAGAGGATTATTTGCTCAAGTTTTTCAAAGAACACCAGTGGGTTTTTGCATAAAGTTGAATTATATGCATCTACTGACATCTCCAATTTTTGGTGGGAATTTTAATGAAGTATTTAAATAGGTTGTAGTGCAAAATTACCAACTGGACCAGTTTTGAAAATTTGGGGTAGAGCTCAAAGTTTCCAACGAAAAAATATATATTTTTGCATCAAAGTGATTTAAAAACATCACATGACATCCCCAAATTTTGGTGAAAATTTTAAATGCATTTATCAAATGGTTGTGGTGTAAAAGAGGCTCTAAAACTTATGAGAACCCATTTTAAAGGAATAAAGCTCAGGAAAAATAATTGCAGAAATAATTCCATTGATAAAAAAATGGCTTTAGCATGATACACAAGTCCCACAATATCTTTTAAATGTTTCCACCTATAAGGAAAAATTCAAGGAAAATCAGAAGGACCGAGTGGTCTGAATTTAAAAGGTAAACCAGAAAATAAAATTTTTAATTTCCTGGCAAAATTTTAATAAATAAATCATGGTTAAATTTTTGGGGTGTTACATTCCCCAGCCTATCCCCGCGCCGCGGCGGCTTCCTCCGTCTCCCTCTAGTCACCGCCGCCCCTCGCGCGACAGTCCTCCGACGAACAACGCCCGGGCGCTCGCTGCCGCTCGGCGCCCGCAAGGTGTTCGACAAAAGGCCCACAAGGTATGTATTGCTCAAACTTCATGAATTTGGTGCATGTTGATTGTAGTTTTTATAGCCTAATATTGAACATTGTAGATGAGTTCGTCATATGATTCTTCCGAAGAAGAATTTGATATGGAAGAGGTGTAGGATCTTGCAATGATCCTAAATATGCACATCAATACAAAAACTGAAGCACGGTGGTTCGGTTATGGGTCGGTAAAAAATTTAAAGGGATAGGATCGATGCCCACAACAGATTGATCAGTCATTATTTTGCGGAGCATCCCACATACCACGAGTCGTACTTTTCTCGCCGGTTTAGGATGAGCATCGAGTTGTTCAGGCGCATTGCAGAGAAACTAGCGAGCCATGACCGGTTTTTTCAGCAAAGGAGGAATGCCTGCAGAGAGCTCAGGCGTAGCACCTTTCAGAAGGTGACAACCGCCTTGCGTATGTTGGCATTCGGTATCCCGGATGATCTAGTTGATGATCAGTTGGCTATGGGTGAGAGCCAAGCCATCATGTTTGTCAAGCGCTTCGAGTCAGAATTGTCCAAGTGTTTGGCCAAGAGTATTTGAGATCTCCCAATGCTGAAGACGCCGCAAGGCTATTGGAGATGAAAAAAGCTCGCGACTTCCCAGGTATGCTTGGCTCAATAGATTGCATGCATTGGAGTTGGAAGAATTGTCTAAAGGCATGGCATGGGCAATTCCACTGCCAAAAAAAGGATTCCACTATAATCCTTGAAGCGGTGGCCGGTCAAGAGACTTGAATTTGGCATACTCTCTTTGGAATGCCTGGATCTTTGAATGATATCAACGTTGTCAACTGGTCATCACTGATGAATAAGATTGCAAATGGTGATTTGCCACCGGTGCAGTTTGTAGCAAATGGCCGTACATACAACTATGGCTACTATCTTGCGGATGGCATCTACCCAAAGTGGCAAATATTTGTGAAGCCGTTGAAAAAACCGGAAGATAAGAAAAATCTTGATTTCCACAATGCTCAGGCGGCGGCTAGAAAAGATGTGGAGAGAGCTTTTGAGATTTTGCAAGCCCAATTTGCTATTGTGACATGATCGGCTAGATTTTGGGATCAAAAGATGCTTTGGTACTGAAGGAAATATGCCCTAGAGGTAATAATAAAGTTATTATTTATTTCCTTATATCATGATAAATGTTTATTATTCATGCTAGAATTGTATTAACCGGAAACATAATACATGTGTGAATATATAGACAAACAATATGTCACTAGTATGCCTCTACTTAACTAGCTTGTTAATCAAAGATGGTTATGTTTCCTAACCATGAACAAGGAGTTGTTATTTGATTAACAAGGTCACATCATTAGTAGAATGATCTGATTGACATGACCCATTCCGTTAGCTTAACACTTGATCGCTTAGTATGTTAATGCTTTCTTCATGACCCATACATGTTCCTGTAACTATGAGATTATGCAACTCCGTTTACGGAGGAACACTTTGGTACTACCAAACGTCACAACGAATCGGGTGATTATAAAGGAGTATTACAGGTGTCTCCAAAGGTACTTGTTGGGTTGGCGATTTCGAGATTAGGTTTTGTCACTCCGATTGCTCGGAGAGGTATCTCTGTGCCTTCTCGGTAATGCACATCACTCAAGCCTTGCAAGCATTACAACTAATGAGTTAGTTGTGAGATGATGTATTACGGAACGAGTAAAGAGACTTACCGGTAACGAGATTGAACTAGGTATTGGATACCGACGATCGAATCTCGGGTAAGTAACATACCGATGACAAAGGGAACAACGATGTTGTTATGCGGTATGACCGATAAAGATCTTCGTAGAATATGTAGGAACCAATATGGGCATCCAGGTTCCGCTATTGGTTATTGACCGAGAATGGTTCTAGGTCATGTCTACATAGTTCTCGAACCCGTAGGGTCCGCACGCTTAACGTTTCGATGACAGTTCATTATGAGTTTATAAGTGTTGATGCACCGAAGTTTGTTCGGAGTCCCGGATGTGATCACGGACATGACGAGGAGTCTCGAAATGGTCGAGACATAAAGATTGATATATTGGAAGCCTACATTTGGACATCGGAAAGGTTCCGAGTGAAATCGGGAATTTACCGGAGTACCGGGAGGTTACCGGAACCCCCTGGGAACTACATGGGCCCATAGTGGGCCTTGGAGGAAAGAAGAAGGGGCAGCCCTAGGTGGCCGCGCGCCCCCCCCCCTTCCCCTAGTCCTATTAGGACTAGGAAAGGTGGGCCGGCCCCCCTCTCTCTTCCCCCTCCGAGAATCCTAATCCAACTAGGATTGGAGGGGAGTCCTACTCCTGAGGGAGTAGGACTCCTTGCGCGCCTCCCCTTGGGCCGGCCACCTCCCCCCCTGGCTCCTTTATATACGGGGGCAAGGGGCACCCCAAGACACACAAGTTGATCTACGGATCTTTCCTTAGCCGTGTGCGGTGCCCCCTTCCACCATATTCCACTTCGGTCATATCGTCAGAGAGCTTAGGCGAAGCCTCGCGCCGGAGAAGTCATATCGTCATGAGCTTAGGGCGGCCTGCGTCGGTGGAGCATCTACATCGTCACCACGCCGTCAGGTCGACGGAACTCATCCCCGACACTTTGCTGGATCGGAGTCCGGGATCGCCATCGAGCTGAACGTGTGCGTAACTCGGAGGTGCCGTGACGTTCGGTGCTTGGATCGGTCGGATCGTGAAGACGACGACTACATCAACCGCGTTGTTATAACGCTTCCGCCACGGTCTCACGAGTGCGTGGACGGACACTCTCCTCTCGTTGCTATGCCATCACCATGGTCTTGGCGTGATCGTAGGAAATTTTTGAAATTACTACGTTCCCCAACAAAGTGGCATCCGAGCCAGGTTTTATGCGTTGATGTCATATGCACGAGTAGAACACAAGTGAGTTGTGGACGATACAAGTCATACCGCCTACCAGCATGTCATACTTTGGTTCAGCGGTATTGTTGGACGAGACGATCCGGACCAACCTTACGCCAGACGCTTACGCGAGACCGGTTCCCTCGACGTGCTTTGCACATAGATGGCTTGCGGAAGACTGTCTCTCCAACTTTAGTTGAACTGAGTATGGCTACGCCCGGTCCTTGAGAAGGTTAAAACGGAGTCTATTTGACAAACTATCGTTGTGGTTTTGATGCGTAGGTAAGAACGGTTCTTGCTCAGCCCGTAGCAGCCACGTAAAACTTGCAACAACAAAGTAGAGGACGTCTAACTTGTTTTTGCAGGGCATGTTGTGATGTGATATGGTCAAGACGTGATGCTATATTTTATTGTATGAGATGATCATGTTTTGTAACCGAGTTATCGGCAACTGGCAGGAGCCATATGGTTGTCGCTTTATTGTATGCAATGCAATCGCGATGTAATGCTTTACTTTATTACTAAACGGTAGTGATAGTCGTGGAAGCATAAGATTGGCGAGACGACAACGATGCTACGATGGAGATCAAGGTGTCGCGCGGTGGCGATGGTGATCATGACGGTGCTTCGGCGATGGAGATCACAAGCACAAGATGATGATGACCATATCATATCACTTATATTGATTGCATGTGATGTTTATCCTTTATGCATCTTATCTTGCTTTGTTTGACGGTAGCATTATAAGATGATCTCTCACTAAAATTATCAAGAAGTGTTCTCCTGAATATGCACCGTTGCCAAAGTTCGTAGTACCCGGACACCACGTGATGATCGGGTGTGATAAGTTCTACGTCCATCTACAACGGGTGCAAAACAGCTTGCACACGCCGGAATACTCGAGTTAAACTTGACGAGCCTAGCATATAACAGATATGGCCTCGGAACACGGAGACCGAAAGGTCGAACGTGAATCATATAGTAGATATGATCAACATAGTGATGTTCACCGTTGAAACTACTCCGCCTCACGTGATGATCGGACACGGTTTAGTTGATATGGATCACGTGATCACTTAGATGACTAGAGAGATGTCTGTCTAAGTGGGAGTTTTAATATGATTAATTGAACTTAAATTTATCATGAACTTAGTACCGATAGTATTTTGCTTGTCTATGTTTACTTTGTAGATAGATGGCTCGTCTTGTTGTTCCGTTGAATTTTAATGCGTTCCTTGAGAAAGCAAAGTTGAAAGATGATGGTAGCAATTACACGGACTGGGTCCGTAACTTGAGGATTATCCTCATTGCTGCACGTAGAAAATTACGCCCTGGAAGCACCGCTGGGTGACAGGCTGCTGCAGATGCCGAGCCGTGGTTATGAACGTCCTGCAAAGCAGTAGCTGATGACTACTCTATAGTTCAGTGTGCCATGCTTTACGGCTTAGAACCGGGTCTTCAACGACGTTTTGAACGTCATGGAGCATATGAGATGTTCCAGGAGTTGAAGTTAATATTTCAAGCAAATGCCCGGATTGAGAGATATGAAGTCTCCAATAAGTTCTATAGCTGCAAGATGGAGGAGAATAGTTACATCGGTGAACACATACTCAAAATGTCCGGGTATAACAATCACTTAATTCACCGGGAGTTAATCTTCCGGATGATAGTGTCATTGATGTAATTCTCCAATCATCGCCACCAAGCTACAAGAGCTTCGTGGATGAACTATAATATGCAAGGGATGACTAAGACAATTCCTGAGCTCTTCGCGATGCCGAAAGCTGCGGAGGTAGAAATCAAGAAAGAGCATCAAGTGTTGATGGTCAACAAGACCACTAGTTTCAAGAAAAAGGGCAAAGGGAAGAAGAAGGAAACTTCAAAAGAATAGCAAGAAAGTTGCTGATCAAGAGAAGAAACCCAAGTCTGGACCTAAGCACAAATCGAGTGTTTTTACCGCAAGGCGGACCTTTGGAAGCGGAACTGCCCCAAGTATTTGGCGGATAAAAGGATGGCAAGGTGAACAAAGGTATATGTGATATACATGTTATTGATGTGTACCTTACTAGAGCTCGTAGTAGCACTGGGTATTTGATAATCGGTTCTGCTAATATTTGCAACTCAAACAGGGACTACGGAATAGACGAGCAATCGCAAAGGACGAGGTGACGATTGGCGTGGGAAATGGTTCCAAAGTCAATGTGATCGCGGTCGGCACGCTACCTCTACATCTACCTTCGGGATTAGTTTTAGACCTAAATAATTGTTATTTGGTGCCAGCGTTGAGCATGAACATTATATCTGGATCTTGTTTAATGCGAGACGGTTATTCATTTAAATCAGAGAATAATGGTTGTTCTATTTATATGAATAATATCTTTTATGGTCATGCACCCTTGAAGAATGGTCTATTCTTGTTGAATCTCGGCAGTAGTGATACACATATTCATAATGTTGAAGCCAAAAGATGCAGAGTTGATAATGATAGTGCAACTTATTTGTGGCACCTTGCCGTTTAGGTCATATCGGTGTAAAACGCATGAAGAAACTCCATCTTGATGGGCTTCGGAATCACTTGATTATGAATCACTTGGTACTTGCGTAACCGTGCCTCATGGGCAAGATGACTAAAACGCCGTTCTCCGGAACTATGGAGCGAGCAACTGATTTGTTGGAAATCATACATACCGATGTTTGTGGTCCAATGAATATTGAGGCACGCCTTGGCGGGTATCAAGTTATTTCCTCACCTTCACAGATGATTTGAGCAGATATGGGTATATCTACTTAATGAAACACAAATCTGAAACATTTGAAAAGTTCAAAGAATTTCAGAGTGAAGTAGAAAATCATCGTAACAAGAAAATAAAGTTTCTACGATCTGATCGTGGAGGTGAATATTTGAGTTACGAGTTTGGTTTACATTTGAAACAATGTGGAATAGTTTAGCAACTCACGCCACGGAACACCACAGAGAAATGGTGTGTCCGAACGTCAGAATCGTACTTTACTAGATATGGTGCGATCTATGATGTCTATTTCCGATTTACCGCTATCGCTTTTGGGGTTATGCTTTAGAGACGGCCGCATTCACGTTAAATAGGACACCGTCAAAATCCGTTGAGACGACGCCTTATGAACTGTGGTTTGGCAAGAAACCAAAGTTGTCGTTTCTTAAAGTTTGGGGCTGCGATGCTTATGTGAAGAAACTTCAACCAGATAAGCTCGAACCCAAATCGGAAAAATGTGTCTTCATAGGATACCCAAAGGAAACTGTTGGGTACACCTTCTATCACAGATCTGAAGGCAAGATTTTCGTTGCTAAATTCGGATCCTTTCTAGAGAAAGAGTTTCTCTCGAAAGAAGTGAGTGGGAGGAAAGTAGAACTTGATGAGATAATCAGATCTGCTCCCTTATTGGAAAGTAGTTCATCACAAGAAATGGTTCTGTGACAACTACACCAATTAGTGAAGAAACTAATGATGATGATCATGAAGCTTGAGATCAAGTTACTATCGAACCTCAGAGGTCGCACGAGAATAAAATACGCACCAAAGGTGGTACGGTAATCCTATTCTAGAAGTCATGTTACTTGACCATGGCGAACCTACAAACTATGAAGAAGCGATGGTGAGCCCAGATTCATGAAATGGCCGGAAGCCATGAAATCTGAGATGGGATCCATGTATGAGAACAAAGTTTGGACTTTGGTTGACTTGAACGATGATCGGCAAGCCATTGAAAATAAATGGATCTTAAAGAAGAATACAGACGCCGATGGTAATGTAACTGTCTACAAAGCTCGACTTGTTGCGTAAAGGTTTTCGACAAGTTCAAGGGGTTGACTACGATGAGACTTTCTCACCAGAAGCGATGCTTAAGTCTGTCCGAATCATGTTAGCAATTGCCGCATTTTATGATTATGAAATTTGGCAAATGGATGTAAAAACTGCATTCTTGAATGGATTTCTAGAAGAAGAGTTGTATATGATGCAACCAGAAGGTTTTGTCGATCCAAAAGGTGCTAACAAAGTGTGCAAGCTCCAACGATCAATTTATGGTCCGTGCAAGCCTCTCGGAGTTGGAATAAACGCTTTGATAGTGTGATCAAAGCATATGGGTTTATATGAGACTTTTGGAGAAGCCTGTATTTACAAGAAAGTGAGTGGGAGCTCTGTAGCATTTACGATATTATATGTGGACGACATATTATTAATTGGAAATGATATAGAATTTCTGGATGGCATAAAAGGATACTTGAATAAAAGTTTTTCAATGAAAGACCTCGGTGAAGCTGCTTACATATTGGGCATCAAGATCTATAGAGATAGATCAAGACGCTTAATTGGACTTTCACAAAGCACATACCTTGATAAAATTTTGAAAAAGTTCAAAATGGATCGTGCAAAGAAAGGTTTTTGCCTGTGTTGCAAGGTATAAGATTGAGTAAGACTCAATGCCCGACCACAGCAAGAAGATAGAGAGAAAATGAAAGATGTTCCCTATGCTTCAGCCATAGGCTCTATCATGTATGCAATGCTGTGTACCCGGACACGACGTATGCTTAGCTATAAGCTTGGCAGGAAGGTACCAAAGTAATCCAGAATGGATCATCGGACAGCGGTCAAGAACATCCTGAAATACACGAAAAGGACTAAGGATATGTTTCTCGTATATGGAGGTGACAAAGAGCTAGTCGTAAATGGTTACGTCGATGTAAGCTTTGACACCGATCCGGACGATTCTAAATCGCAAACCGGATACGTGTTTTTATTAAACGGTGGAGGCTGTCGGTTGGTGCAGTTCTAAACAAAGCGCCGTGGCGGGATCTACATGTGAAGCGGAGTACATAGCTGCTTGAAGCAGCAAATGAAGGAGTCTGGATGAAAGAGTTCATTTCCGATCTAGGTGTCATACCTAGTGCATCGGGACCGATGAAGATCTTCTGTGACAATACTGGTGCAATTGCCTTGGCAAAGGAATCCAGATTTCACAAGAGGACCAAGCACATCAAGAGACGCTTCAATTCCATTCGGGACCAAGTCCAAGTGGGAGACATAGAGATTTGCAAAATACACACGGATCTGAATGTTGCGAGACCCGTTGACTAAGCCTCTTCCACGAGCAAAACATGATCAGCACCAAGACTCCATGGGTGTTAGGATCATTACTTTGTAATCTAGATTATTGACTCTAGTGCAAGTGGGAGACTGAAGGAAATATGCCCTAGAGGCAATAATAAAGTTATTATTTATTTCCTTATATCATGATAAATGTTTATTATTCATGCTAGAATTGTATTAACCGGAAACATAATACATGTGTGAATATATAGACAAACAATATGTCACTAGTATGCCTCTACTTAACTAGCTTGTTAATCAAAGATGGTTATGTTTCCTAACCATGAACAAGGAGTTGTTATTTGATTAACAAGGTCACATCATTAGTAGAATGATCTGATTGACATGACCCATTCCGTTAGCTTAACACTTGATCGCTTAGTATGTTAATGCTTTCTTCATGACCCATACATGTTCCTCGTAACTATGAGATTATGCAACTCCGTTTACGGATGAACACTTTGGGTACTACCAAACGTCACAACGAAACTGGGTGATTATAAAGGAGTATTACAGGTGTCTCCAAAGGTACTTGTTGGGTTGGCGTATTTCGAGATTAGGTTTTGTCACTCCGATTGTCGGAGAGGTATCTCCAGGCCTTCTCGGTAATGCACATCACTCAAGCCTTGCAAGCATTACAACTAATGAGTTAGTTGTGAGATGATGTATTACGGAACGAGTAAAGAGACTTACCGGTAACGAGATTGAACTAGGTATTGGATACCGACGATCGAATCTCGGGTAAGTAACATACCGATGACAAAGGGAACAACGTATGTTGTTATGCGGTATGACCGATAAAGATCTTCGTAGAATATGTAGGAACCAATATGGGCATCCAGGTTCCGCTATTGGTTATTGACCGAGAATGGTTCTAGGTCATGTCTACATAGTTCTCGAACCCGTAGGGTCCGCACGCTTAACGCTTCGGCGATGATTCATTATGAGTTTATAAGTGTTGATGCACCGAAGTTTGTTCGAGTCCCGGATGTGATCACGGACATGACGAGGAGTCTCGAAATGGTCGAGACATAAAGATTGATATATTGGAAGCCTACATTTGGACATCGGAAAGGTTCCGAGTGAAATCGGGAATTTACCGGAGTACCGGGAGGTTACCGGAACCCCCCGGGAACTACATGGGCCCATAGTGGGCCTTGGAGGAAAGAAGAAGGGGCAGCCCTAGGTGGCCGCGCGCCCCCCCCCTTCCCCTAGTCCTATTAGGACTAGGAAAGGTGGGCCGGCCCCCCTCTCTCTCTTTCCCCCTCCGGGAATCCTAATCCAACTAGGAGTGGAGGGAGTCCTACTCCGGAGGGAGTAGGACTCCTTGCGCCTCCCCTTGGGCCGGCCACCTCCCCTGGCTCCTTTATATACGGGGAAGGGGCACCCCAAGACACACAAGTTGATCTACGGATCTTTCCTTAGCCGTGTGCGGTGCCCCTTCCACCATATTCCACTTCGGTCATATCGTCAGAGAGCTTAGGCGAAGCCCTGCCGGAGAAGTCATATCGTCGCGGAGCTTAGGCGAAGCCCTGCGTCGGTGGAGCATCTACATCGTCACCACGCCGTCTTGTCGACGGAACTCATCCGACACTTTGCTTTGGATCGGAGTCCGGGATCGTCATCGAGCTGAACGTGTGCGAGAACTCGGAGGTGCCAGACGCTCGGTGCTTGGATCGGTCGGATCGTGAAGACGTACGACTACATCAACCGCGTTGTTATAACGCTTCCGCTTACGGTCTACGAGGGTACGTGGACGGACACTCTCCCCTCTCGTTGCTATGCCATCACCATGGTCTTGCGTGATCGTAGGAAATTTTTTGAAATTACTACGTTCCCCAACAGGTACATCATGCACGCTTGCGTGATCATGCACAACATGATTATCAAAAATGAGTGTGGCCAAGATGTAGACTACTCTCAGTATGAGCTCTTGGGACATCCCGTGTGAGTGCAACGAAGGGCTGAAAGGGTGGCCCGTTTTGTTGCTCCTATCATGCCATTCGACGTTCCACAGCGCATGATGATCTTCAGAAGGATCTCATTGAGGAGTGGTGGGCTTGGCCAACAATGAGCATCAAGATTTGTGCGTTTGATGTTGATTGTTGAACTATTTGTTGTATTATTGAACTATTTGTTGTATTATTGAACTATTTGTTGTATTGAACGATAAACTATTTGTTTGAGTTGTAATAACGAAATTGAACTATTTATTGTTGATTTATTTTGTTTGTGTTTGATCTTTTTGCTTGTGTTCGGAATGCATACGTTGTTTGTGCGAGAGTCGCGTGTGCTGTATTTTTGCGCGCTGCTGGAGCTGCTGGAGCCAGTGCTATCCGCCACGCCAAACTAGGCGATGGGCGCGTGGCAAAGTAGTTTTTAGCGCGCGACATGTTGGGCAACTGTTGGAGATGCTCTAAGATGTGACTAACAATTCCGAATCCATATGCAGCCTCGAAGCATGTCCTTCCCTGGTAGAGAGCTCGATAGACAGAGGCAACCGAATAAGAATAGGATGCAGTACAGACGTAAATGTCCATACATACACACATACATTCACCCTTTATGAATGCACACACGCACACTCTATCCCTATAAGTACCTTCGAGAGACTGAGCTAGCACATCATCTCGAGATTAACAAAGTCACTACAAACATCTCCATAGTCGACGGAACCGTCTCCTCCCACTGAACGAATATCGTCGAACAGATTGAAATAAATACAGAAAAATACGAACACCAATACCAAATCTAGGAATTAAACCTTGTGGCCTGGTTACACCAAAAGAACCTAACTATTTGAGCTAGGCTCAGTTGTGAATCTTATTACTAGTTAATAATAAAGAGGATAAGGAAGCGGGGCTTGGGTCCAGGACATCCAGGGCGCCCTTGGCCCCTTGGCGTTGCTACAGTATGTGGAGCTTAGGCGGCAAGTGCAGCTCGTCCGGCTCTTCGTCACCCCTGACGCAATCCGCTGGCCCTGGACGGAGTCAGGCCATTATTTTGCAAAGTCCTGCTACGAGCAGCTGTTCATCGGCTCCATACGCGAACTCCACTGGCGCCCCATCTGGAAATCTTGGGCGCCTACCCGGGTGAAGGTGTTCCTCTAGCTCACCGCCCTCGACCGCCGCTGGACGACTGCTAGGCTCGCGCGCCACGACCTCCCGCGCGCCGACTCTTGCCTTTTCTGCGACCAGGACACCGAATGCATCCAACACATCCTCGCTTGCTGCTCCTTCTCGCGACAGATTTGGTTCGACATCCTCTCTTGGTGTCGGCTGCCAACCCCCCCAGACTCTGGAGCGGAACTTCTCCGTTGGTGTGAGCACTCCTGCAACTCCCTTCCCGCGAGCGCACGAAAAGGCTTCAACTCTCTTGTGATGCTCACGTCCTGGGAGTTATGGAAGCATAGGAACAACTGCGTGTTCGACGGTCTTCGTCCTTCCACCGGCAGCTTATTTGAGACCATTCGTCAAGAGGCATTACTTTGGGCTTCCGCCGGAGCCAACGGTTGCATAACATTGTAGGCATAGGCTGACATTCCTCTTTTTGGGTTGAGCAGCCCCGAATCTTGCTGCTCAGGTATTGCGCTTAGCGCCGTTCTCTTGTGTACGTCTCATAGTGTAATGCCCAACCTTGTATTCTATCCTACCTATCAATGACAGATACACAAGCTTTGCATATTCGCGAAAAAAGGAATTTTTGTTTTCTTTTCAGGGAAAATGTAACTTTTTCCATAAGCAGTAGAAAATCCAAATCACCCACCAAAAACAGATGAGAAAGTTGTGGCTGCTCCTGGGTGTAGGTGAACCCGCATGAATAGTAAATTCACAAAAAATACAAAAAAATGAAAAAAATATTTTTTTACATCAAACAAGATAAAAAGTTTTTAGCTTTTTGGAAAATTTCGTGAGCAAAAAACATTTGAGGAGCCCTCACATGAAAAACAAAATCACTGCTCGAAAGTGAACAAAACTTTGAACACTGTTTTTGTTATTTTTGGTGAGGGCACCTCGAACGTTATTTATGTACGAAAATTTGCAAGTAGGGAAGTTGAAACATTTTTATCATGTTTGATGTCCAAAAATTTCAGATTTTTTTCTGGAATTTACTGGTCATCGGTGTAGGTGCACCCAGGAGTAGAAAATCCAATCTCCAAATGAATAGAAGGCACGCGTTTCAATCATCATCCTATCGTGAACGGCCACACCATGGGTGAAACAGAAACTTTTTGTTTGGGAAGTAGCGAAACAGACGGGGCTTCATGTTCTTGCTGCAAAAGAAATCGATTCAGAGCCGTCCCTTTTCCGATCATACCAACAAACTGGACCACAGCTCGATCGATCCGAGCATCACACGTACAACGTTCTCTTCCCACCGGCCGAGTCGGACCTGATCCCGTGTCGTGTGTGGTGCGTACCCATATATACATACGCGCACCACAACCATCGCCATCGCAACTTTGGAAGCCCCGCGCACGCAAAGCCCTAGCTAGCTAGCGAATTCAGCGAGAGAGCCAGAGAGGGATCGCGCCGATGGCGGAGGAGGATCAGACGGTGCTGGTACGGTGCGCGGACCTCGTCCGGGTGGAGCTGCCGGCGTCGCTGGCGCAGCGGGCGGGGCGCGTCGCGGCGGCGCTGGAAGCCGGGGAGCGCGTGGTGGAGCTGCCGCGAGGGGTCTCCGGCAAGGGCCTGGCGACGGCGGCGGCCTACTACGAGGCCCGCGCGGAGGCGGAGGCCTGCGGCGTGGACGGGGGAGCGTTCGACGGCGAGTTCGTGCGCGGGCTGACGCACGACGCGGCCATCGACCTCATCTACGCCGCGCACCACCTCGGCGACCAGGCGCTCTTCAACCTCTTCGTGGGCTACAGGGCTAATTACTTCTAAGTAGTGAAGCTTTTTATAGAGTCAGTTTATGTTGTTTTTGCATGGAATTTGGTTATGTTGATCGGCTGAATTTGACTTGTATCATTATGCGATCTATGTGTGCCTGGAAGAAACAAATGATCCGTAGCACATTGTTTTTCTTTTTGTGAAACAGTTCACATTGTCTTGGTTTTAAGATGGTGTTTTCATGCACATACCATGTCCACATCCTCTCCCGCGTGTCCGGTGTTGAACCAGGAACATACATCGAAGCACAGCAGAGCAATGGAGACCAAACCAAGGACAAAACGGACAACGAAGCTTTATATAGCAGCTCGATCAGTTTTGTTCTTAAATATAAGAAGACGACACACATCCAACGACAAAAGTTTGAAGCGAGTCTTGCGATGCACAAGACGCCCAATCACCAGCCACGGCGAACCTTCCAAACAACGGAACACCGAACACGCAGGGAGCAAAAACATAAAACTCACGAAAAACACATCCTAGCAGGCACGCGAATTTCCTGATGCGACCCAAACTGTACTACACGATAGAACAAGGAAAGAAGATGCGCATGCATAGCAATCGGCAGAAATTATGGATGCACAAAGAGCGTGAATCATGCCGTGATCTCTAGCCTGCATGAGGTCGCCCAGTCCCGCAACTTATACAAATTGCAAAAAACGTCTTACGTTTATATACAGAGGTATTACTATCTACCTTCTTTTTTTCCCTACGTTTGATTGTTAGCACGACTTTGCAGCGCTGAACTTTTCTTTCGAAACAAGGCAAAACAACTTTGCCTGCCCATTAAATAATAAGTTCCGGGGAAACCAGACTAAAAACAACAACTACAACCATAATTCAAAAAGAATACGGCGTTTCGGAGGATGAGCTCCGAAGCTCTCTTTTTTATGAAATATTCAAAAATCACATTTTTGAAGTTCCAAAAATTATTAAAAAAATCTACAAGTTCATATGGATGTATTCTACATGTGTAGATAGTCTGAGGATGAAATACATTGTGGTGTGAGCTAGACAAAAAAGAAAAATCCGTGCATTTTTAATAGTGAACAGTGGGTGTACTATTAACCATTCTCAAAATCATGATTGTTTTTCTTTTAGTGTAGCTCTCACCATAATAGTATCATTTTAAAATTTTACACACATGTAGTATACATCTGTATGAAGGTGTGTGATTTTTCTGTATGAAGGTGTGTGATTTTTCTAGAAATTTTTTAAAGCTTCAAAATGTGATTTCAAATTTTCTTTTCGAAGAAAAGAGCTACATGGAGCTCTTACTTCAAACTAGATCCACGGCATGACAAGTTGACGCAGCCAGGACGACACAAACTCGCATTAAAGGAAGGAATTCAAAGAATCCGTGCACGCTAGCCAAACCACACGAAAACGACCAGCAACTCCAACCTTGGGGATGACATCTAAGAGCGTCTCTAGCAGTTCCCCTCCCCTATCTTAAAGGTGCAAAATCTTCTCACCCATTTCCCTGAAAATTTAGGGAAATCATTGTTGCACATAGAGCAGATCCCCTATCCTAATATATTTTCTTTTGTCAAGTCTTCAATACGTTTTCAAACTTACACAACATGTTAACTAAAAACTTGAACAATGGTGCACACAACTCAAATACATAAGTTTAATGTTCTCAAACATAACCATTTAAATACTACATATAGTACAGATGAATTAAGAATTCAAACGGACATGATAAAAAGCACAATAATTAAGTCATATGGAGGCGCCTAATGATGCTCAGTAAGATCTTCTTGATCTGTTGAGGGAGATGAGGTGGCGGTATAGAAGCGTAGAAAATGGAAACCCTTGTTGCTGCTTGGGTACATGAAAAACTTAATTCCATTACATGCAGACAAATCATTTGACATACTTGGGTACATGAAAAAAAAAACAATAAGTGAAGTTGCTCCATCCGTCCTGGATTATAGGACCGGCGAGCCACATACCAGGGTTCCTTTTTATTATTAGATCCCTTGAAAAATTCCTATTTAAACGGACCTAATTAATTGTTTGGATAATTAATTGTGTTAATGGCTCGGTTTCCAAATTGATTTGGCGCAAAAAAATATCATATAAATGGACATAATTAACTACAGATCTAATTAGTTGTGTTGCTAATGGCTCGATCACTAAATTGATTAAATGCTCATTTTTCTAATTGCTTCTCATTAATAACTGTAGGGGACGAAAAGAACAATGTATTGTCTCCCCTTTAATAGTAGAGATGTACACGGATGTTATTGACACCAATCAAATACAAGTGGTGTAATTTTGACCAATTTGCCAAACATCAATGACAAATATGCAAAAGGTATGTATTTTGCGATCCAGAGCAAACTTTTTTCATTTGTTTTGATCGTGTTGCTGGCAAAATTACCATGGCAAATGCTGCATGTGGCATTTTTTTGAAACTAAACATACAAAACTTTGTTCATTGACAATATCAGTTACATCGTTTATTAGAAAGGTTGCAAGTTCAATTGGAGGTTCCTCAAATCAATAAACGTCAGAGAAAATCTAGCCAGCCTGGGAAGCTCATGAGCAACTGTATTTGCTTCCCTATTACAATGTTCACACCTAGAAATAGTAAAATCACAAACATGATGATAGCAATCGTCAAAAATCGCCGCCACTGCCACCGAAGAATGGCCACCCTTCTCCATAGTATGAATGACCTACAAATTGGCATTTAATATCACACCCCAACTAGTATGGCGAATATGCTCGATAACTAGTTGAGCGGAGTTCCTTCCTCACTTAAAGTACATATACGAGCCGGGGTTTTGTGCTTTAGTTTTGGCATTATGGAACTATTGTAATGACCTAGTTTTTAACTACATTTCCAAACTATCTGCAGGTCATCTTCATACCCACCAAATTAATTTGTACTTGGTCTACCCTCTTTCGTCTGGAGGTCAGGGGACCTACAGAGTTTGGATGCAACCGATTGGAGATGCTTGCACAAGATTTGTGCAGGCAGGCTTGATGCGATCCGGTGACATGATTTGTGATTGTCATCTTTCTTGTTAGTTTTCGGTTGGTTTGAGTGTGTTGCTAAATTTCCTTTATACCAAGGAGGATCTCCAAGAGATGAGATTCTCGGCAGCGCTGCGTGCATCTCCGTTTAAAAAGAGTAGCATGAGAGGAGGTGTCATCACCCCGGAAACGGGTAGTGCTCGTCGATTCCTCATCTTTGAGACCGAGAGTTCAGGAGTTGCGAAGATGAACCTGCAGAGGGAAGCACCAGCAAGGTTTGGGAGGGTCTCAGAGAAGGTGCTGGCGGATCCGCTGGTCTAGGCGGCAATAGTCGCAGTCAGTTCAATCAAGCTGGATGCGGGACATGATGATGACAAAGATAAAACCAAGGCCCCCAAGAACACTCTGAACCTGGAGAGTGTTGTACTTGCTGTGGGGGTCGAGATTGCAGCAAACAAGGGGGTCGACACCAACAACTCCCCCCTCCCCAACAGAAGACAGCTGAACCCGCGACATCTGTTCAAGAGGGCGGAGGGACGGACCTGGATTTTCCTCCGGTTTTTGGCCCTATCCCACGCTACGGCGTGCCCCAGGCGGTGACTGCAGTGGGAGGGAGCAATGCAAATGCTGGCAACGTACTTGCTTTGGGCGACATGGGAATCACAGTGCTCACAGGTGAAGGAGATGCAGAGATAGGAGGGATTCCACGGGCTAAGCTGAAGAAGGGCCTTGCAAAGGAATTGGTGGCGAATAGAAAGCTCAGGAAGAGCTCACCTGGGGCTCTGACGGTGCTGGGAAAAAGGGGTGTACGCGCAACCACAGGTTCAGGTAACATTGAGGACGTAAAGGAGGGTAACCCGACTGACCACTTGGTACGTCTTCAACGTATCTATAATTCTTGATTGTTCCATGTTGTTATATTATCAATCCTGGATGTTTTATAATCATTTTATAGTTATTTTATATCATTTTTTGGGTACTAGCCTATTGACATAGTTCCAAGTGCCAATTGCTGTTTTCTGCATGTTTTTTACATCGCAGGAAATCAATATCAAATGGAGTCCAAACGCAACGAAACTTTACAAAGATTTTTTTGGACCAGAAGGAACATAATGGGCCCTAGCTGCGCCTGGGGGTGCTCCGAGGAGAGCACAACCCACCGAGGCGCCAGAGGCCCAGCGCGCCTGGTGGGTTGTGCCCACCTCAGGTGCCCCCGGACCGCCTCTTTGCTCTATGAATACCCCAATATTCCCAAAACCCTAGGGGAGTCGACGAAATATTGATCCAGCCGCCATAGAGTCTAGAACCACCAGATCCAATCTAGACACCATCTTGGATGGGGTTCACTACCTCCATTGGTGCCTCTTCGATGATGCGTGAGTAGTTCTTTGTAGACCTTCGGGTCCGTAGTTAGTAGCTAGATGGCTTCCTCTCTCTCTCTCTCTCTCTCTCTCTCTGAATTCTCAATACAATGGTCTCTTGGAGATCCATATGACATAACTCTTTTGCGGTGTGTTTGTTGGGATCGATGAACTTTGAGTTTATGATCATATCTATCTTTTTATATCCATGAAAGTTATTTGAGTTTCTTCGATCTCTTATATGCATGATTGCTTATAGCCTCGTATTTCTTCTCCGATATTTGGGTTTTGTTTGGCCAACTTGATCTATTTATCTTGCAATGGGAAGATGTGCTTTGTAGTGGGTTCGATCTTACGGTGCTTGATCCCGGATTTTAAGGGGAATCGACATTTATGTATCGTTGCTACTAAGGATAAAACGATGGGGTCTATCTCTACATAGATAGATCTTGTCTACATGATGTCATCGTTCTTATTACATTACTCCATTTCTCCATGAACTTAATACACTAGATGCATGCTGGATAGTGGTCGATGTGTGGAGTAATAGTAGTAGATGCAGGCAGGAGTCGGTCTACTAATCTTGGACGTGATGCATATATAATGATCATTGCGTAGATATCGTCATGATTATTTGAAGTTCTATCAATTACCCAACAGTAATTTGTTTACCCACATTTGCTATTTTCCTCGAGAGAAGCCACTAGTGAAACCTACGGCCCCCGGATCTCTTTCTCATATATTTGCCTTTGCAATCTACTTTTCTTTTGCATTTATTCTCAGATCTATTAAACCAAAAATACAAAAATACCTTGCTGCAATTTATTCTTATTTATTTTATTTGGCGTTCGATCTATCAATCTACTACAATTTTATTTGACGTTCGTTTGCCTATCTTGAGGCGTCGTACCCGGAAGGGATTGACAACCCCTTTAACATGTCGGGTTGCGAGGATTTGTTATTGATAACCCACAAGTATAGGGGATCAATTATAGCCTCTTTCGATAAGTAAGAGTGTCAAACCCAACGAGGAGCTAAAGGTAGAACAAATATTCCCTCAAGTTTTATCGACCACCGATACAACTCTACGCACGCTTGACGTTCCCTTTACCTAGAACAAGTATAAAACTAGAAGTACTTTGTAGGTGTTGTTGGATAGGTTTGCAAGAATATAAAGAGCACGTAAATAAAAACTAGGGGCTGTTTTAGGTAAAGAAGCAATAGAATTAGTATAGCGAGTGTGGAAAAGTGGTGGTAGGAGTTGCGAAATTGTCCCTAAGCAATTGACTACTTTACTAGACCGATAGCAAGTTTTATGTGGGAGAGGCCACTCCTAGCATGTCATCCCTGACTTGGAATTCTATGCACTTATGATTGGAACTATTAGCAAGCATCCACAACTACTAACATTCATTAAGGTAAAACCCAACCATAGCATTAAGATATATTGGTCCCTTCAATCCTCAGATGCATCAATTTCTATGCTAGGTTGAAGCTTCTGTCACTCTTGCCCTCCAATACATAGTCCTATCAACATATAACTAACCCTATGGCGTGATCCACACGCGCGCTCATATGATGGGCACCAAAGGATAGCAACATAACCACAAGCAAATTAAACCAATCATAGCAATTCACCAATTACCGATAGGACAACGAAAATCTACTCACACATCATAGGATGGCAACACATCATTGGATAATAATATGAAGCATAAAGCACCATGTTCAAGTAGAGGGTACAGTGGGTTGCGGGAGAGTGGACTGCTGTAGATAGATGGGGGAAGGTGATGGAGATGTTGGTGAAGATGACGGAGGTGTTGGTGTAGATTGCGGTGATGATGATGGCCCCGGCGGTGTTCCGACGCCACCGGGAGAGAGGGGGAGAGAGCCCCCCTTCTTCTTCTTCTTCCTTGACCTTCCCCCTAGATGGGAGAAGGGTTTCCCCTCTGGTCCATGGCTTCCATGGCAGCGGAGGGGCGAGAGCCCCTCCGAGATTGGATATGTCTCTCTGTCTCTCTTTGTTTCTGCGTTCCAGATTCTGGCCTTTTACCGTTTCTTATATTCCCGGAGATCCGTAACTCCGATTGGGCTGAAATTTGGACACGATTTTTATCCGGATATTTCTTGCGGCGAAAGAAGGGCACCAACCGCCTTACGGGGTGGCCACGAGGGCCCAGGGCGCGCCCCTCACCCTCGTGGGCCCCTCGGGCATCGTCTCGCATTGATTCTTCTTCCCAATAATCATATATATTCCAAAAAAATCTTCCTCAGTTTTTATCCCGTTTGGAATCCGTTTGATATGGATTTTCTGCGAAACAAAAAACTTGCAACAAACAGGAACTCGCACTGGGCACTGGATCAACATGTTAGTCCCAAAAATAGTATAAAAAGTTGCCAAAAGTATATGAAAGTTGTATAATATTGGCATGGAACAATAAAAAATTATAGATACGATGGAGACGTATCAGCATCCCCAAGATTAATTCCTGCTCGTCCTCGAGTAGGTAAATGACAAAAAAAGATAATTTTTGATGTGGAATGCTACCTAGCATAATCTTGATCATGTAATCTAATCATGGCATGAATATTAATACACGAGTGATTCAAAACAAAAGTTTAATATTGACATGAAAACAATAATACTTCAAGCATACTAATAAAGCAATCATGTCTTTTAAAAATAACATGGCCAAAGAAAGTTATCCCTACAAAATCATATAGTCTGGCTATGCTCCATCTTCACCACACAAAATATTCAAATCATGCACAACCCCGATAACAAGCCAAGCAATTGTTTCGTACTTTTGATGTTCTCAAACCTTTTCAACTTTCACACAATACATGAGCGTGAGCCATGGATATAGCATTATAGGTGGAATAGAATATGATGACGGAGGTTGTGTGGAGAAGACAAAAAAGGGGAGAAAGTCTCACATCGACGAGGCTAATCAACGGGCTATGGAGATGCCCATCAATTGATGTCAATGCGAGGAGTAGGGATTGCCATTCAACAGATGCACTAGAGCTATAAGTGTATGAAAGCTCAAACTGAAACTAAGTGGGTGTGCATCCAACTTGCTTGCTCATGAAGACCTAGGGAATTTGAGGAAGCCCATCGTTGGAATATACAAGCCAAGTTCTATAATGAAAATTCTCACTAGTATATGAAAGTGATAACTCAAGAGACTCTCTATATGAAGAACATGGTCTACTCTGAAGCACAAGTGTGGTAAAAGGATAGTAACATTGTCCCTTCTCTCTTTTCTCGCATTTTTTTCTCTTTTTTTAGGCTTCTTTGGCCTCTCTTTTTTTGGGGGGGGGGGGGCTTCTTTGGCCACTTCTATTTTGATAACCTCACATGGGACAATGTTCTAATAATGATGATCATCACACTTTTATTTACTTACAACTCAATATTACAACTCGATACTAGAACAAAGATATGACTCTATATGAATGCCTCCGGCGGTGTACCGGGATGTGCAATGTTCTAGCGTAGCAATGACAAACATCATGTTAGCTATCTTACGATCATGCAAAGAAATATGATAGTAAATGCTCAAGTCATGTATATGATGATGATGGAAGTTGCATGGCAATATATCTTGGAATGGCTATGGAAATGCCATAATAGGTAGGTATGGTGGCTGTTTTGAGGAAGATATAAGGAGGCTTTTGTGTGATAGAGCGTATCGTATCATGGGGTTTGGATGCACCGTCGAAGTTTGCACCAACTCTCAAGGTGAGAAAGGGCAATGCACGGTACCGAAGAGTCTAGCAATGATGGAAGGGTGAAAGTGCGTATAATCCATGGACTCAACATTAGTCATAAAGAACTCACATACTTATTGCAAAAATCTATTAGTCATCAAAACAAAGTACTACGCGCATGCTCCTAGGGGATAGATTGGTAGGAAAAAGACCATCGCCGTCCCCGACCGCCACTCATAAGGAAGACAATCAATAAATACCTCACGCTCCAACTTCGTTACATAACGGTTCACCATACGTGCATGCTACGGGAATCACAAACTTCAACACAAGTATTTCTACAATCCACAAGTACCCACTAGCATGACTCTAATATCACCATCTTTATATTGCAAAACTATTGCAAGGAATCAAACATATCATATTCAGTGATCTACAAGTTTTATGTAGGATTTTATGACTAACCATGTGAATGACCAATTCCTGTCAACTCTCTAAATAGATATAAGTGAAGCAAGAGAGTTTAATTCTTTCTACAAAAGATATGCCCACGCTCTAACAAATATAAGTGAAGCAAAAGAGCATTCTACAAATGGCGGTTTTCTATGTGTAGGGAAACAGGCAATCAAACTTCAAATGATATAAGTGAAGCACATGAAGCATTCTATAAAGCCATACTCAAAAGATATAAGTGAAGTGCAATGAGAGTTCTATAAATCAACCAATGACTATATCATACCAGCATGGTGCATCAAACAAAAGTGAAAACTAAATGCAAAAGCCGCTCCAAGATTTGCACATATCACATGAACGAAACGAAACCGAAAACATACCGATACTTGTTGAAGAAAGATGGGATGCCTTCCGGGGCATCCCCAAGCTTAGACGCTTGAGTATCCTTGAATATTTACTTGGGGTGCCTTGGGAATCCCCAATCTTGAGCTCTTGCCTCTCCTACTTCTCCTCACATCGAGACATCCTCGATCTTCGAACAGTTCATCCACACAAAACTCAATAGAAAGTTAGGTAATATTCGTTAGTATAATAAAGCAAATCACTACTCTAAGTACTATTGCAAACCAGTTCATATTTTGTTTTTGCATTGTAGCTACTGTAATATAACTTTTTCATGGCTTAATCCACTGATAGAAATCGATAGTTTCATCAAAACAAGCAAACTATGCATCAAAAATAGAATCTGTCTTAAACAGGACAGTCTGTAGTAATCTGAACATTCACCATACTTCTGGTACTCCAAAAATTATGAAACAAATTGGCAAAATAAACAATTTGTATAGAAAGATAGTGCAAAAAGTTTCAGAACCGTTTGATGTTCCAGTAAAAAAATGTAAATCACGCACTACAGCCAATGTTTCTGTTTTGCACCGCACAAACCAACATGCAATGTAAACGTCCTAAAGGAAAATCTTGGCACATTATTTTTGTTTTTAAACTTTATAAAAGCACACAACAGAAATAAATGACTCTCTAAAACTTCCGGGTTGTCTCCCTGGCAGCGCTTTCTTTAAAGCCATTAAGCTAGGCATATAGTGCTCAAGTAATGGATCCACCCGGATCCCAAGGTATATCAAAGCCAATTTCAATTAACAATGACTTGTGATTTAGTAGTGAGCACAAAGTAACATATATCATGCAACAACAAAGTCTAACTCTGTTCCATGCATCGGCATGTCATAAAAGAACAATTCATGCACACATAGTAAAGGCCAATGCATAGTATAAACATTTTCTTGCAATTTTATCATATTGGAAACATGGAGAGGCCGAGATGTAGTTCCTCTCTCATAATAATTGCAAGTAGGAGCAGCAAGCACATGCATATTATATTTATCAAAATCATCATGTGTAGTAGTAAAACGCAACCCATCAATATAATCCTTAATAAGGGCAAACTTCTCTGATATAGTGTAGTCGGAGAATTCAAAAGATAATAGGACTATCATGCGTGGGTGCAATAGCAACAATTCATGTTTAACATAAGGAACTATAGCAAGTTCATCTCCATAAGCATAATTCATATTGGCATCTTGGCCACAAGCATAGCAAGCATCATCAAAAAGGGATGTTTCAAACGAATCAACGGGATCATAGCAATTATCATGGCATTCATCCTTCGGTAAGCACGACGGGAAATAAAACAATGTATGAGTTGAAGAGTTACTATCATTTTAAGGTGGGCACGGGTAGCTAATCCGATCTTCCTCCTTTTGTTCTTCGCTCTCCTCATAATCTTTTTCATCCAATGAGCTCACAGTTTCATCAATTTCTTCTTCCATAGACTCTTACAAAATATTAGTCTCTTCTTGGACAGCGGAGGAGTCCTCAATATATGGTTTAACATAGGCATTAGAAGCATAATTATCATAACAATATTTAAGTATGGCAAAAATTTCAGATTTATAAAGAGTAGCATCATACTTTCCAATCAAAGAAGCAATTTCATAGGCACCCTTAAAAGCAACAAATTCTTCAATTTGTTGAACATCATAGTAATTATAAACACCCTTAGTATACGAAGATACGATTCCATTATCACTAAACTCACATTGGTAGGGAAGGTGTTTCTTAGGGTCTCCAGAACAACAAGTAAAATCATATATTTCACATAAATTCCAAGCATAGCATTGCAAGCGATGAATTTGATCCAAAGAAAAGTTTCCCTTTTTGAGATAAGCGGTATCACACATAACAAGCATGCTCATCTAAAGATTTGCCCTCAACTAAGCTAGTTGTGGTTTCAGCACGAGCACAAAGGGATCGAAGATGATCCAAGTAAAAAGCTTCAGGAGTGTGATAGATTTTGAGTGGTTCTTCAACCATTGATGTAGTAGGTATGTAACATCCCAAATTTTCAATTTGAAATGTTATACATAGATCATCACTTGCATATCATATTTCATTGCATTTTGGCCCGATCCTAGAAATTTCACGCAACTCAAGGACCCATGGAGAGAGTTGGAGATTTCGTTATTTTCATATCTGAGTTTTCTCAAATTTTGAAAATAGGATCATTTGATTTTATTTATTTTATCTTCAATTATTTCTATTGTCAAAATATGAGAGAGGGAATAAAATGACTTTCCCAAAATAAAGGAATATTGAAGATTTAATAAAAAAATCAAATAAAATTTTATTTGGAGTTTTTCGCTATTTTATTTGAATTTAGGAAAAATTACACGTTTTCAAAAACTGCATTTTAGGGCCAAGAAAATGTTCACCTCGTCCTAAATATTTCATTTGGGCGGTGAAAATTTGTTTTGGCATTTTTAGATATTTTTTTCTAGAAATTTTCTAAGTCTCGGCGGAATTTTTTTAAAAAAGAAAAACTCAGCACACTTCGATCGGGTCAAGGCTCACCGAGCCGCCCAGCCGCCGCCTCCCGCAGAGGGATCGGGACCGGATTCTGCCGCCGCCGTGTCCGGAAGGACACGCCCCGAGGCCGCCTCCTTCCCTAAGTCGCCTCTTTATAACCGGCCACCGAGCCTCGAGCCCCACACCGCCGCCGACCCCCGCCAAGACACCGCCACCACGCCACAAGACGCTGCAGCCGCCGCCGCCGCCGCCATGTTCTGCAAGACCACCCGCCGCCACCCGGAGCCTCATGAGTTCGCCGGAGCCCGAGCCGAGGTAGCCGCCGCCGCCGGTTTTTTGAGAAAAACTGTTTCGGTTTTTTTAGAAAACCCTAGTTATCGTTTTTTTAATAGATCGATTTTTCTCCGGTTTATTTATTTAGCGGGCGTTCGCTCGTTCGTTCGTTTAATGAACGCGTTCACCGTTTAGTTACAGATAACTAACGTTCGTTCGTTAATCTATTCGTCGTTTTTCTTTTTCTCGGATTTATTCCGCGATTTTTCTAATCGCGATTTCTGATCCGATTTTCGATCTAGTATAACTTTTCGCTCGTTTATCGGAATCAGGCGATTCAAGCGCCTAGAGTTTCATCTCGAAACCCTCTTTCCGAATAATCAACTCAAACAAGTTTTTGCCTCTGTAGAATTTGACTTAGCTCCATATTAGTAAAATGAAGCCTGTTTCTTTCGCCGTTTGACTTTCGTTGCTTCGTTGGTTTTGATTCTTTTTGCAAACCGGAGTTCTTAAGTTAAACTTTCTGGTTAGATCTTTTATTTGAGTTTTACCTGTGCATTAGTTGAGTACTTATTGTGTGTTTGTTTGTTTGCGATAGAGTACTCGAAGTGCGCCGCCTGTTACTTCGAATCTCTAGGTTTCACAGATCATCAGCAAGGCAAACACTTTGATCATATCTCTTTTCATACCCAGTTTTTATGCATTAGATCAATCCTCAAACATTGCATGATTAGGATCTAATTAAACTGTGGGTTTTGGGAAAGTAGTTGAGGTAGTACCTATTACCTGCTTTATTATCAAACCCTTAGGAGTTACTTCACGTTTGCTTATTATGCCATACTATGCTAGTAGACGTGGATTGGGTGAGTGTATCCATGATGTATGTGAGATTGTTAATAAATGGTTTACTTAAGGTGGCAACTAAAACACACATCTGGGTGGATTGAGGTACTGGGTATTCCAGGATTGCCTGTTTCTTTTGGACCGCCACCCGTGCTCAAAGGGATCATGAGATTATTCATGCTAGAAACTTCCCTGTGCAGCCACAAGCTACTATGGGCTCTAGCATAGTTGACTAAGTTGTGCGAACTCTTACAGGGGTAGACTAGCAGATGTAGAGGGATGTAGGTGTAACTGTCTACCCGTTCGTAAGGTGCTGGCGCTTCTGAAAGACTGTGTCTCGGTCATCCGTTTCTCAAACACCATGTAGTGCGAGAATCCAAACGGAGGAGATCGAGTCTTGTGGGGAAAGTGCACAAACCTCTGCAGTGTGTAACAAACTAATCATGATTAGTCGTGTCCCCGGTTATGGACATCTTGAGTATCTAGTACTTGTATTAATTATCATGTGAATCTCATCATGTTACTTTAATTAATATTGTTGGGTTTTAATGATGATGTTTAATTGGGATTGAGAATGCTGTCAACCATTCTCAATGTTTAACAACCACCATGATAATTAAACTAAATTTATTCCTTTGCAGTAGGGAAAAACTGGCTTTACGCAAAACTGTAACCATAGAGCTTTCCACCAGCCATATATGCATGTAGTATAGCATTACTCTGTCATATTGTTTCTCTATGTGTTACATTGCCAGCATATTCCATGTGCTGACCCGTTTTCGGGCTGCAACGTTCATGTTGCAGACTTTCCAGACTATGAGTAAGGTGCCTTAGGTCGTGGTTCTATACTCAGTGATGCCGTTGGAGTTGATGGACTCGCTATTTCTTCCAAGCCTTTCGCTGTTATCGTTATTAGATGGCCTTAAGCCATATTTTTTGTAATAAGTTCTCTTGTTAGAGACACTCGATGTAATAAGTGTGTGATTGCTACTCTCTTATAAATCCGTCAAGTACTGTGCGTGTCAGCATTACTGATCCAGGGATGACACTGATGCATAGAGATCAGACTGTTTGAGGTCTGGTCGCTACAAGGTACAACTAATTTTTTTGGTATTTTGCGTTTCCTACCCATAACTAAAGATAGAGAACAACTTAGAAAAGCAAATAAAAATTACTTAGTGATAAAGCAAACAAGCACACACGAGAATATTCACCCCACACTATAACTCCCCGGCAACGGTGCCATAAAAAGGTCTTGATAACCCACAAGTATAGGGGATCAATTGTAGCCTCTTTCGATAAGTAAGAGTGTCGAACCCAACGAGGAGCTAAAGGTAGAACAAATATTCCCTCAAGTTTTATCGACCACCGATACAACTCTACGCACGCTTGACATTCACTTTACCTAGAACAAGTATAAAACTATAAGTACTTTGTAGGTGTTGTTGGATAGGTTTGCAAGAATATAAAGAGCACTTAAATAAAAACAAGGGGCTGTTTTAGGTAAAGAAGCAATAAAATTAGTATAGCGAGTGTGGAAAAGTGGTGGTAGGAGTTGCGAAATTGTCCCTAAGCAATTGACTACTTTACCAGACCGATAGCAAGTTTTATGTGGGAGAGGCCACTGCTAGCATGTCATCCCTAACTTGGAATTCTATGCACTTACGATTGGAACTATTAGCAAGCATCCGCGACTACTAACATTCATTAAGGTAAAACCCAATCATAGCATTAAGATATATTGGTCCCCCTTCAATCCCGCATGCATCAATCTCTATGCTAGGTTGAAGCTTCTGTCACTCTTGCCCTCCAATACATAGTCCTATCAACATACAACTAACCCTATGGTGTGATCCACGTGCGCGCTCATATGATGGGCACCAAAGGACAGCAACATAACCACAAGCAAATTAAACCAATCATAGAAATTCACCAATTATCGATAGGACAACGAAAATCTACTCATACATCATAGGATGGCAACACATCATTGGATAATAATATGAAGCATAAAGCACCATGTTCAAGTAGAGGGTACAACGGGTTGCGGGAGAGTGGACCGCTGTAGATAGATGGGGGAAGGTGATTGAGATGTTGGTGAAGATGACAGAGGTGTTGGTATAGATTGCGGTGATGATGATGGCCCCGGCGGTGTTCCGGTGCCATCGGGAGAGAGGGGAAGAGAGCCCCTTCTTCTTCTTCTTCTTCTTCTTCCTTGACCTTCCTCCTAGATGGGAGAAGGGTTTCCCCTCTGGTCCATGTCTTCCATGGCGGCGGAGGGGTGAGAGCCCCTCTGAGATTGGATATGTCTCTCTGTCTCTCTCTGTTTCTGCGTTCCAGATTCTGGCCTTTCACCGTTTCTTATATTCCCGGAGATCCGTAACTCCGATTGGGCTGAAATTTGGATACGATTTTTATCTAGATATTGGCTTTCTTGCAGCGATAGAAGGGCACCAACCGCCTTACGGGGTGGCCACGAGGGCTCAGGGCGCGCCTGACCCCCTGGGGCGCGCCCCTCACCCTCATGGGCCCCTCGGGCATCGTCTCACGTTGATTCTTCTTCCCAATAATCATATATATTCCAAAAAAATCTCCGTCAGTTTTTATCCCGTTTGGACTCCGTTTGATATGGATTTTCTGCGAAACAAAAAACATGCAACAAATAGGAACTGCATCGGGCAATCGGATCAATAAGTTAGTCCCAAAAATAGTATAAAAATTTGCCAAAAGTGTATGAAAGTTGTATAATATTGGCATGGAACAATAAAAAATTATAGATACGACGGAGACGTATCAGTTATCTGTGTGCAGGGGCTGTTTACGTTGTGTTGCATGGTTCTCGTACTGGTTCGATAACCTTGGTTTCATATCTAAGGGAAATACCTACCGCCGATGTGCTGCATCATCCCTTCCTCTTTGGGGAAATACCGACGTAGCTTCAAGCGACATCACCAATGTAAGAAAAAGAAAAGTACAGAGGAAGAGGAGGGCAAGGACAAGGCTGGGGACGAGGATGGTACGGCAGCAACCGAGCCCGGGGCTCTTGGTCAACTAACAGGTGCTGAGGATGGCACCCATTAGGAGCCATGACTCTCATCAGCTGGAACTGCCGGGGGATCGGGCAACCCCGGACAGTTCAAGAACTTGTGGGCCTTGTCCACACTCACAAGCCCAAGCTGGTGTTCTTATCTGAGACTCAAAAAAGCGATGAGTACATGAATAATCTGAGATGAAGGTTAGGTCTCCGTCATTGTATCATGCATGCCGACACCGGTAAGAGGGCGGTATTGCTTTGTTCTATGATGAAAGTGTTGAAATAAAAAAGATCGCTGTTGGCCCGAGGTATATATTGATGTGTTGATTCGCTTGAGCCCCAATGGAGTGCAATGGAGAGGTACCTTCATTTATTGTGAGCCGAAAGCACATGAGAGACACCACATGTGGGAACTTTTGAGGAGAATTAGGTGCAATGCCTCTGAACCGTGGCTTATGATAGGGGACTTCAACGAAACCATGTGGCAAAGTGAACATTTTTCACGTGCGAAGCATTCGGAAACTAACATAGCAGACTTCAAGAGACTTTTAGCAGACTGCAATCTCCATGATTTGGGTTTCAAGGGCATTACTTGGACATACGATAATAAGCAGAGGGGCTCTAATAATGTGAAGGCACATTTGGATAGGGGAGTGGCTTGCCCGGAATGGAGTAAGGTGTTTAGGGTGGCAACAATTGAACATATCTACTTGTCGAGATCTGATCACTCGCCCCTTCTGCTCCGTTTTGGTGACATGAAAGAATGGAGACCAATTAAGACAACCTTCAGGTATGAGCATGAAGGAAATATGCTCTAGAGGCAATAATAAAGTTGTTATTTATATTTCCTTATATCATGATAAATGTTTATTATTCATGCTAGAATTGTATTAACCTGAAAGTGTCCCTAGTATGCCTCTACTTGACTAGCTCGTTAATCAAAGATGGTTAAGTTTCCTAGCCATAGACATGTGTTGTCATTTCATGAACGGGATCACATCATTAGAGAATGATGTGATGGACAAGACCCATCCGTTAGCTTAGCATAATGATCGTTTAGTTTTTCTGCTATTGCTTTCTTCATGACTTATACATGTTCCTCGGACTATGAGATTACCCAACTCCCGAATACTGGAGGAACACCTTGTGTTATATCAAACGTCACAACGTAACTGGGTGATTATAAAGATGCTCTACAGGTGTCTCCGATGGTGTTTCTTGAGTTGTCATAGATCGAGATTAGGATTTGTCACTCCGTGTATCGGAGAGGTATCTCTGGGCCCTCTCGGTAATGCACATCACTATGAGCCTTGCAAGCAATGTGACTAATGAGTTAGCCACGGGATGATGCATTACGGAACGAGTAAAGACACTTGCCGGTAACGAGATTGAACTAGGTATGATGATACCGACGATCGAATCTCGGGCAAGTAACATACCGATGACAAAGGGAATGATACGTCTCCAACATATCTATAACTTTTGATTGTTCCATGCTATTATATTACCTGTTTGGATGTTTATGGGCTTTATTAAACACTTTTATATTATTTTTGGGACTAACCTATTAACCCAGAGCCCAAAGTGCCGCTTTTTTTTTTCCCTTGTTTCAGTGTTTCGCAGAAAAGGAATATCAAACGGAGTTCAAACGGAATGAAACCTTCGGGAGAGTTATTTTTGGAACGGAAGCAATCCAGAGACTTGGGGTGTACGTAAGGGGATCAACGAGGAAGGCACGAGGCAGGGGGGCGCGCCCACCCCCTGGGCGCGCCCTCCACCCTCCTGGGCCCCTCGTGGCTCCCCTCGCGTATTTCTTCCTCCTATATATACCAATATACCCTAAAACCATCGGGGAACAGAATAGATCGGGAATTCCGCCGCCGCAAGCCTCTGCAGCCACCAAAAACCAATCGGAACCTGTTCCGCACCTCACGAGGGGGATCCTCACCGTGGCCATCTTCATCCCGGCGCTCTCCATGACGAGGAGGGAGTAGTTCACCCTCGGGGCTGAGGGTATGTACCAGTAGCTATGTGTTTGATCTCTCTCTCTCTCTCTCTCTCTCTCTCTCTCGTGTTCTTGAGGTGATACGATCTTGATGTATCGCGAGCTTTGCTATTGTAGTTGGATCTTATGATGTTTCTCCCCCTCTACTCTCTTGTAATGGATTGAGTTTTCCGCTTGAAGTTATCTTATCGGATTGAGTCTTTAATGATTTGAGAACACTTGATGTATGTCTTGCATGGGATAACCGTGGTGACAATGGGTTATTCTATTGATTCACTTGATGTATGTTTTGGTGATCAACTTGCGGGTTCCGCCCATGAACCTATGCATAGGGGTTGGCACACGTTTTCATCTTGAATCTCTGGTAGAAACTTTGAGGCACTCTTTGAGGTTCTATGTGTTGGTTGAATAGATGAATCTGAGATTGTGTGATGCATATCGTATAATCATACCCACGGATACTTGAGGTGACATTGGAGTATCTAGGTGACATTAGGGTTTTGGTTGATGTGTGTCTTAAGATGTTATTTTACTACGAACTCTAGGGCTGTTTGTGACACTTATAGGAATAGCCCAATGGATTGATCGGAAAGAATAACTTTGAGGTGGTTTCGTACCCTACCATAATCTCTTTGTTTGTTCTCCGCTATTAGTGACTTTGGAGTGACTCTTTGTTGCATGTTGAGGGATAGTTATATGATCCAATTATGTTATTATTGTTGAGAGAACTTGCACTAGTGAAAGTATGAACCCTAAGCCTTGTTTCCTAGCATTGCAATACTGTTTGTGCTCACTTTTATCATTAGTTACCTTGCTGTTTTTATATTTTCAGATTACAAAAACCTATATCTACCATCCATATTGCACTTGTATCACCATCTCTTCGCTGAACTAGTGCACCTATACAATTTACCATTGTATTGGGTGTGTTGGGGACACAAGAGACTCTTTGTTATTTGGTTGCAGGGTTGCTTGAGAGAGACCATCTTCATCCTACGCCTCCCACGGATTGATAAACCTTAGGTCATCCACTTGAGGAAAATTTGCTACTGTCCTACAAACCTCTGCACTTGGAGGCCAACAACGTCTACAAGAAGAAGGTTGTGTAGTAGACATCAAGCTCTTTTCTGGCGCCGTTGCCGGGGAGGTGAGTGCTTGAAGGTATATCTTTAGATCTTGCAATCGAATCTTTTTGTTTCTTGTTTTATCACTAGTTTAGTTTATAAAAGAAAACTACAAAAAATGGAATTGAGGGTGCCTCATATGCTTCATCTTTTTAATATCTTTCATGAAAATAAGGATTCCGATAATTGTGCTCAATTGCTAGAGGAAGAATGCATTAGAATGTTTGGCACTAAATATTTGAATGATGAGCATGATTGCAATGTTGTTAGTATGAATTCCTTGAATATCCATGATGCTAATGATATGCAAAGCCACAAGCTTGGGGAAGCTATGTTTGATGAAGATGTTATTTTTTGTCCTCCAAGTTTTGATGAGAAAATTTATTATGATGAAAGCATGCCTCCTATATATGATGATTATATTGATGAAAGTGGATTTGGAGAGGTCATGACTTTATTTAGTGATGAATCCACTATTTCGGAAGAGGTTCCAATTGATTATGATAACAAAGTTGCTATTTATGATGATTATTGTGATGACATGTATGCTATTAAGAATAAGGATAACCATGAAACTTGTCATCTTGATTTTAATTTTCAATTGGATTATGCTTCACATGATAGTTATTTTGTTGAGTTTGCTCCCACTACTATTCATGAGAACAAATTTGCTTATGTGGAGAGTAATAAAATTTCTATGCAAGTAGATCCTGAAAATAATACTTTATGTGCTGGTTATATTGTTGAATTTATTCATAATTCTACTGAAAATTATTATGAGGGAGGAACATACGCTTGTAGAAATTTCAATAATATCAAGTTTCCTCTCTATGTGCTTAAAGTTTTGAAGTTATGCTTGTTTTGCCTTCCTATGCTAGTTGATTATTGTTCCCATAAGTTGTTTGCTCACAAAATCCCAATGCATAGGAAGTGGGTTAGACTTAAATGTTCTAGTCTTATTCTTCATGATGCTCTCTTTATGTTTTAATTCTTATCTTTTATGTGAGCATAATTGAAATCATCATGCCTAGCTAGGGGCGTTAAAAGATGGCGCTTGTTGGGAGGCAACCCAATTTTATTTTAGTTTCTTGCTTTTTGGTTCTGTTTAGGAATAAATAAATCATCTAGCCTCTGGTTAGATGTGGTTTTATGTTTTAATTAGTGTTTGTGCCAAGTAGAATCTTTGGGAAGACTTGGGTGAAGTCTTTATGATCATGCTGTAAAAAAATAGAAACTTTAGCGCTCACGAGATTAGCTTCAACTTTTTACTGAAGAGTGCTATTTAGTTGATTATTTTTGCATATGATTACTAGACAAATTCCTCAGGTACACCAATTTATTTTAGAATTTTTGGAGTTTCAGAAGTATTCGAATGATACAGATTACTACAGGCTGTTCTGTTTTTGACAGATTCTGTTTTTCGTGTGTTGTTTGCTTATTTTGATGAATCTATGGCTAGTAAAATAGTTTATAAACCATATATAAGTTGGAATACAGTAGGTTTAACACAAATATAAATAAAGAATGAGTTAATTACAGTACCTTGAAGTGGTGTTTTGTTTTCTTTCGCCAACGGAGCTCACGAGTTTTCTGTTGAGTTTTGTGTTGTGAAGTTTTCAAGTTTTGGGTAAAGATTCGATGGAGTATGGAATAAGGAGTGGCAAGAGGGTAAGCTTGGGGGTTCCCAAGGCACCCCAAGGTAATATTCAAGGACAACCAAGAGCCTAAGCTTGGGGATGCCCCGGATGGCATCCCCTCTTTCGTCTTCGTTCATCGGTGACTTTACTTGGAGCTATATTTTTATTCACCACATGATATGTGTTTCGCTTGGAGCGTCATGTCATTTTATTTTGTTTTGCTTGATGTTTGAATAAAGTATCAAGATATGAAATTCTTAAAATGGGAGAGTCTTCACATAGTTGCATAATTATTAAACTACTCATTGATCTTCACTTATATCTTTCAGAGTAGTTTGTTATTTGCTCTAGTGCTTCACTTATATCTTTTAGAGCACGGCGGTGGATTTATTTTGAAGAAATATATGAACTCTCATGCTTCACTTATATTATTTTGAGAGTCTTTAGAACAGCATGGTAATTTGCTTTGGTTATGAATTTAGTCCTAATATGATGGGCATCCAATAGGGATATAATAAAAACTTTCATATAAGGTGCATTGAATACTATGAGAAGTTTGATTATTTGTGATTGTTTTGAGATATGAAGATGGTGATATTAGAGTCATGCTAGTTGAGTGGTTGTGAATTTGAGAGATACTTGTGTTAAAGTTTGTGATTCCCGTAGCATGCACGTATGTTGAACCGTTATGTGATGAAGTCGGAAAATGATTTATTTATTGATTGTCCTCCTTATGAGTGGCGGTCGGGGACGGGCGATGGTCTTTTCCTACCAATCTATCCCCCTAGGAGCATGCGCGTAGTACTTCGTTTTGATAACTAATAGATTTTTGCAATAAGTATGTGAGTTCTTTATGACTAATATTGAGTCCATGGATTATACGCACTCTCACCCTTCCACCAATGCTAGCCTCTCTAATACCGCGCACCTTTCGCCGGTATCATACACCCACCATATACCTTCCTCAAAACAGCCACCATACCTACCTATTATGGCATTTCCATAGCCATTCTGAGATATATTGCCATGCAACTTTCCACCGTTCCGTTTATTATGACACGCTCCATCATTGTCATATTGCTTTGCATGATCATGTAGTTGACATCGTATTTGTGGCAAAGCCACCGTTCATAATTCTTTCATACATGTCACTCTTGAGTCATTGCACATCTCGGTACACCGCCGGAGGCATTCACATAGAGTCATATTTTGTTTCAAGTATCGAGTTGTAATTCATGAGTTGTAAGTAAATAAAAGTGTGATGATCATCATTATTTGAGCATTGTCCCAGTGAGGAAAGGATGATGGAGACCATGATTCCCCCACAAGTCGGGATGAGACTTCGGACGAAAAATAAAAAAATAAAAAAAAGAGGCCTTAAAAAAAGAGAAAAGGCCCAAATAAAAAATAAAAAAATGAGAGAAAAAGAGAGAAGGGGCAATGCTACTATCCTTTTACCACACTTGTGCTTCAAACTAGCACCATGATCTTCATGATAGAGAGTCTCCTATGTTGTCACTTTCATATACTAGTGGGAATTTTACATTATAGAACTTGGCTTGTATATTCCAATGATGGACTTCCTCAAAATGCCCTAGGTCTTCGTGAGCAAGCGAGTTGGATGCACACCCACTTAGTTTTTTTGTTGAGCTTTCATACACTTATAGCTCTAGTGCATCCGTTGCATGGCAATCCCTACTCACTCACATTGATATCTATTGATGGGCATCTCCATAGCCCGTTGATACACCTAGTTGATGTGAGACTATCGTCTCCTTTTTGTCTTCTCCACAACCACCATTCTATTCCACCTATAGTGCTATGTCCATGGCTCACACTCATGTATTGCGTGAAGATTGAAAAGGTTTGGGAACATCAAAAGTATGAAACAATTGCTTGGCTTGTCATCGGGGTTGTGCATGATTTAAATATTTTGTGTGCTGAAGATAGAGCATAGCCAGACTATATGATTTTGTAGGGATAGCTTTCTTTGGCCATGTTATTTTGAGAAGACATGATTGCTTTACTAGTATGCTTGAAGTATTATTGTTTTCATGTCAATATTAAACTTTTGTTTTGAATCTTATGGATCTGAATATTCTTGCCACAATAAAGAAAATTACATTGATAAATATGTTCGGTAGCATTCCACATGATAAATATGTCTTGCGTGGGATAACCGTGGTGACAATGGGTTATTCTATTGATTCAGTTGATGTATGTTTTGGTGATTGTTACCTCTTGAGCACTGCGTTGGTTTTCCCTTGAAGAGAAAAGGATGATGCAGCAAAGTAGCGTAAGTATTTCCCTCAGTTTTTGAGAACCAAGGTATCAATCCAGTAGGAGGCTACGCGCGAGTCCCTCGCAGCTACACAAAACAAATAAGTCCTCGCAACCAACACGATAAGGGGTTGTCAATCCCTTCACGGTCACTTACGAGAGTGAGATCTCATAGATATGGTAATATTTTTGTTATTTTTGTGATAAAGATGCAAAGTAAAATAAAAGCAAAGTAAAAAAGCAAAGGAAATAACTAAGTGTTGGAAGATTAATATGATGAAGATAGACCCGGGGGCCATAGGTTTCACTAGTGGCTTCTCTCAAGAGCATAAGTATTTTACTTGGGTGAACAAATTATTGTTGAGCAATTGATAGAATTGAGCATAGTTATGAGAATATATAGGTATGATCATGTATATAGGCATCACGTCTGAGACAAGTAGACCGACTCCTACCTGCATCTACTACTATTACTCCACTCATCGACCGCTATCCAACATGCATCTAGAGTATTAAGTTCATAAAAACAGAGTAACGCCTTAAGCAAGATGACATGATGTAGAGGGATAAATTCATGCAATAGATAAAAACCCCATCTTGTTATCCTCAATGGCAACAATACAATACGTGCCTTGCTGCCCCTCATCACATCGGGAAAGGACACCGCAAGATTGAACCTAAAGCTAAGCACTTCTCCCATTGCAAGAAAGATCAATCTAGTAGGCCAAACCAAACTGATAATTCGAAGAGACTTGCAAATATAGCCAATCATACATAAAAGAATTCAGAGAAGATTCAAATATTGTTCATAGATAAACTTGATCATAAACCCACAATTCATCGGTCTCAACAAACACATCGCAAAAGAAGATTACATCAAATAGATCTCCACGAGAGAGGGGAGAACATTGTATTGAGATCCAAAAGGAGAGAAGAAGCCATCTAGCTAATAACTATGGACCCGAAGGTCTGAGGTAAACTACTCACACTTCATCGGAGGGGCGATGGTGTTGATGTAGAAGCCCTCCGTGATCGATGCCCCCTCCGGCGGAGCTCCGGAACAGGCCCCAAGATGGGATCTCGTGGGTACAGAAGGTTGCGGCGGTGGAATTAGGTTTTTGCCTCCGTATCTGATCGTTTGGGGGTACGTAGGTATATATAGGAGGAAGGAATACGTCGGTGGAGCAACAGGGGGGCCACGAGGGTGGAGGGCGCACCCTTGGGGGGTAGGCGCGCCCCCTACCTCATGGCCTCTTCCTTTGTTTCTTGACGTAGGGTCCAAGTCTCCTGGATCATGTTCGTTCCAAAAATCACGTTCCCGAAGGTTTCATTCCGTTTTGACTCTGTTTGATATTCTTTTTCTGCGAAACTCTGAAATAGGAAAAAAACTACAATTCTGGGCTGGGCCTCTGGTTAATAGGTTAGTCCCAAAAATAATATAAAATTGAATAATAAAGCCCAATAATGTCCAAAACAGTAGATAATATAGCATGGAGCAATAAAAAATTATAGATACGTTGGAGACGTATCAAGCATGCCCAAGCTTAATTCCTGCTCGTCCTCGAGTAGGTAAATGATAAAAACAGAATTTTTGATGCGGAGTGCTACTTGGCATAATTTCAATGTAATTCTTCTTAATTGTGGTATGAATATTCAGATCCGAAAGATTCAAGACAAAAGTTTGATATTGACATAAAAATAATAATACTTCAAGCATACTAACAAAGCAATTATGTCTTCTCAAAATAACATGGCCAAAGAAAGTTATTCCTACAAAATCATATAGTCTGGCTATCCTCTATCTTCACCACACAAAGTATTTAAATCATGCACAACCCCGATGACAAGCCAAGCAATTGTTTCATACTTTTGACGTTCTCAAACTTTTTCAATCTTCACGCAATACATGAGCGTGAGCCATGGACATAGCACTATATGTGGAATAGAATGGCGGTTGTGGAGAAGACAAAAAGGAGAAGATAGTCTCACATCAACTAGGCGTATCAACGGGCTATGGAGATGCCCATCAATAGATATCAATGTGAGTGAGTAGGGATTGCCATGCAACGGATGCACTAGAGCTATAAGTATATGAAAGCTCAAAAAAAAGAAACTAAGTGGGTGTGCATCCAACTCACTTGCTCACGAAGACCTAGGGCATTTTGAGGAAGCTCATCCTTGGAATATACAAGCCAAGTTCTATCATGAAAAATTCCCACTAGTATATGAAAGTGACAAAATGAGAGACTCTCTATCATGAAGATCATGGTGCTACTTTGAAGCACAAGTGTGGTAAAAGGATAGTAACATTGTCCCTTCTCTTTTTTCTCTCATTTTTTTCATTTGGGCCTTTCTCTTTTTTTATGGCCTCTTTTTTCATCCGAATCTCATCCCGACTTGTGGGGGAATCATAGTCTCCATCATCCTTTTCCTCACTTGGGACAATGCTCTAAAAATGAAGATCATCAAACTTTTATTTTCTTACAACTCAACAATTACAACTGATACTTAGAACAAAATATGACTCCATATGAATGCCTCCGGCGGTGTACCGGGATATGCAATGAATCAAGAGTGACATGTATGAAAGAATTATGAACGGTGGCTTTGCCACAAATACAATGTCAACTACGTAATCATGCAAAGCAATATGACAATGATGGAGCGTGTCATAATAAACGGAACGGTGGAAAGTTGCATGGCAATATATCTCGGAATGGCTATAGAAATGCCATGATAGGTAGGTATGCTGGCTGTTTTGAGGAAGGTATATGGTGGGTGTATGATACCGGCGAAAAGTGCGCGGTATTAGAGAGGCTAGCAATGGTGGAAGAAAGAAGGGTGTGTATAATCCATGGACTCAACATTAGTCATAAAGAACTCATATACTTATTGCAAAAATCTACACGTTATCAAAGCAAAGTATTACGCGCATGCTCCTAGGGGGATAGATTGGTAGGAAAATACCATCACTCGTCCCCGACCGCCACTCATAAGGAAGACAATCAATAAATAAATTATGCTCCAACTTCATCACATAACGGTTCACCATAATGCATGCTACGTGAATCACAAACTTTAATACAAGTATTTCTCAAATTCACAGCTACTCAACTAGCATGACTCTAATATCACCATCTTTATATCTCAAAACAATTATCAAGCATCAAACTTTTCTTAGTATTCAACACACTCATAAGAAGGTTTTTACTAATCTTGAATACCAAGCATATTAGGATTATTTAAGCATATTAGGATTATTTAAGCAAATTACCATGCTATTTAAGACTCTCAAAATAATCTAAGTGAAGCATGAGAGATCAATAGTTTCTATAAAACAAATCCACCACCGTGCTCTAAAAGATATAAGTGAAGTACTAGACCAAAACTATATAACTCAAAAGATATAAGCGCAGCACATAGAGTATTCTAACAAATTCCAAATCATGTATGGCTCTCTCAAAATGTGTGTACAGCAAGGATGATTGTGGTAAACTAAAAAGCAAAGACTCAAATCATACAAGACGCTCCAAGCAAAACACATATCATGTGGTGAATAAAAATATAGCTCCAAGTAAAGTTACCGATGGAAGTAGATTTAAAGAGGGATGCCTTCCGGGGCATCCCCAAGCTTTGGCTTTATGGTGTCCTTAGATTATCTTGGGGGTGCCATGGGAATCCCCAAGATTAGGCTCTTTCCACTCCTTGTTCCATAATCCATCAAATCTTTCACCCAAAACTTGAAAACTTCACAACACAAAACTCAACAGAAAATCTCGTGAGCTCCGTTAGTGAAAGAAAACAGAAGACCACTTCAAGGTACTGTAATGAACTCATTATTTATTTATATTGGTGTTAAACCTACTGTATTCCAACTTCTCTATGGTTTATAAACTATTTTACTAGTCATAGATTCATCAAAATAAGCAAACAACACATGAAAAACAGAATCTGTCAAAAACAGAACAGTCTGTAGTAATATGTAACTAACGCAAACTTCTGGAACTCCAAAAAATCAGCCAAACTAGGAAGACCTAGACAATTTGTTTATTTATCATCAGCAATTGGAATCAGTATTTTATCACATTCTGGTGATGTTTAACAATTATTTTCGTGAACAGAAAGTTTCTGGACATTACAGCAAGATCAAATAACTATCATCCAAGAAGATCCTATAGGTTTAACTTGGCACAAACACTAATTAAAACATAAAAACACACATAACCAGAGGCTAGAAAAAATATTTATTCCTAAACAGAAGAAAAAAGCAAAAAAAACTAAAAATAAAATTGGGTTGCCTCCCAACAAGCGCTATTGTTTAACGCCCCTAGCTAGGCATAAAAGCAAGGATAGATCTAGGAAGTGCCATAGTAATAGGTGAAAGGGCATTTCCCTACCTTATGTTTTGGATTATGATGACAACCCTCTGTTGGTCTAATCCTGTGCTAAATGTTTCAGGTTCTCGATGCTTAGACCTACATCGGATAGTTGTTCTCTCTCGAAGGAAAAGATTGAAGACGGAGTCCTCTATGCTTTTTTATCTCTTTGGTCGTAGGGAACCCGTACTATCAAGAGGGAATCCACATTGGAAATAGTAGGGGAATCCGTTCACGCACAACTCCATCACCCCTTTCTTGTCTTCCTCTGGTGTGAGAGAGAGTGTCTCCCTTTGATTTGATCGTCACTGTGTGTTTTCCTCAATGGTTGTACCGCTCGTCCGAGCGGTTGTACCACTGGCTCTTGACGTTTCCCTGTCTTCATCGAGCGGTGGTACCGCTACCTCCGGGCGGTGGTACCGCCACCAGGCTCAGCAAAGACCTGCGGCGGTGGTTCCGGCCATGCACCGCCCAAGTACCGGTCGAGCTTCTGTTTTGATGCGGTTCTCGGGCGGTGGTGGCCCGGTTGGTCCGGTTGTTCCTCGTCAACCGGTACCACCGGAGGTTCAAGTGGTTCTTCCGCTCTGATCTTAGCCGCTCAAGCACTCAAGGCCAAGCGGTTGCACCGGCCCCGCACCGCCCAACTACCGCCCTCAGTGGTGACTCATTACATTTCGGTCTGCGGTAGTTGTGCGGTGGCGGCGGTTGATCCGGTTATTTTCTTAAACCGGTACTACCGCTGGTTGCCGGTTGTACCGCCGGTAGGGTTCTGCCGATACATCGTGAGCCCGGTTGTCTGGGGACAAGGAGCGGTTGTACCGCAAAGGTTGAAAACGCAGTAACGGTTGGATTTATTAGGGTTGCTATATAAGGTGGTTCTTCCACCTACCACTCTCACCTCTTACCTCTCTAACTCCACCATTGATGCTCTCAAGCTCTCTTGCCTGATCTCTCTCTCTCTCTAGCCACTCAAACTCGTTGATTTGCTAGGGATTGAAGGAGGAGACCTAGACTACACTTCCACCAAAGGATATTTGCTTCCCGCATACTTTCTAGTGTGGATTTTATTACTCTTGGGTGTTTGAGCACCCTAGACGGTTGAGGTCACCTCGAAGCCATATTCCATTGTGGTGAAGCTTCGTGGTTTCATTGGGAGCCTCCAATTAAGTTGTGGAGAGAGCCCCAACCTTGTTTGTAAAGGTCTGGTTGCCGCCTTCAAGGGCACCAATAGTGGAATCACGGCATCTCGCATCGTGTGAGGGCGTGAGGAGAATATGGTGGCCCTAGTGGCTTCTTGGGGAGCATTGTGCCTCCACACCGCTCTAACAGAGACGTACTTCCTTCAAAAGGAAAGAACTTCGGTAACACATCCTCGTCTCCACCGGCTCCACTCTTGGTTATCTCGTGCCTTTACTTTTGCAAGCTTAATTGTGTTGTATCCCTTACTTGCTTGTGTGCTTGTTGTTGTAGCATCATATAGGTTGTTCACTTAGTTGCATATCTATACAACCTACTTTGATGCAAAGTTTAATTTGGTAAAGAAAAGTTAAAAATTGTTAGTTGCCTATTCACCCCCCTCTAGTCAACTATATCGATCCTTTCAATTGTTATCAGAGCCTCGTCTCTTTATTAAGGACTTTGCCGTCCGAAGAGTATGGTTGACACCATAGATGGTGGGGAGGAGGAGCACTCCGGTGTGAATCCAATCTCGTCTACGGGTAATGGGGAAACCGCGGTGTCCCGTGAGGAATTCAATGTGGCCTTGGACACATTGAAAACCTCCATGACAACCACGGTTGAAGGACTTAAACTACCTACCTCGCCGTTGAAAGTGGGTGATCCCGCTAACAAGGTGGCGGATGCTAACTCCGACAAGGGGGAAGCTAATAGTGTGAAGGGTCCTTCTACTAGTGGTAGAAATGGCACCGGCATCTTTGCCCATGTGGAACCTCCAATTTATGGAGGACCGATTCCCTCTACTCATTTAAATCATGCCGGTCCTCCTCCTAAGATTGTGAAAAATGAGGATTTTGATTGTTGGGTGTATCGCTTCAAGCGTCATTTAAATCATGTGAATACTAATCTTTGGAGAATCATTGAAGAAGGTTTCTATCCACATGACCGAAGCAACTTTACCCCGAGAGAAGTGGTGGATAATCAATTTAATGAGAGTGCTATCTTCATCATCCAAGATGCAATCCTTCCCGAAGATCTCCCTCATCTTCGACCTCATGCCATGGCTAAAGACGCATGGCAATGTGTTGTGTCCCTCTATCGAGGAAGTGCTAGCATTCAACGCTCCAACTATGAAGTGGTGCAAGATGAAGCCGATGAGTTTGCAATGAAAGAAGATGAAGAACCTCGTGAGCTCTTTCGAAGAGTGACCAAACTAGCGGTCTCACTCCGAGATCATGGGAGCAAGGACACGGATGACAATTGGATCAAGCGCAAGTTCCTCAAGGCCATGATGCCCTACAACAAGGCCATGTCCTCCGTCATTCGTCAAAGACCGGACTTCCACTCCATGACCTCAAGTGAAGTGTTGGATGAGTTCGTTGCAATGAGCATATTGGACAAGACCGCCGACAATGCGGTGCTCCGTTCTCAAAGGGCAATGAAGCCCAACCTTGCCTTGAAGGCCAAGGTTTTTGTGGAAGAAGAGGAAGAAGAGGAAGATGAGGAGAGCAACCCCGAAGACACGAAGCATGATTATCATGAGCACATGGCTCTTGCTTCAAGACAATTTTGGAGCAAGAAGAATACAAGACCCAACTTCAACAAGAACAACTCAAGCGGCTTCAAGGGCAAGCAACGAGTTAGAACTTGTTTCAACTGTGGCAATGTGAGCCATTTCGTTGCGGATTGTCCTTACGAGAAGCGGGAAGACAATGGTGGCAAGTTCATCCGAAAAGACAAAGCCAAGTCCTTCCCAAACAAGAACAACTTCACCAAGAAGCCTCCTACTAGTGGGTTGGTGGTTCAAGAAGAATACCATGAGGATGACGATGATGATGAAAATGGAGAAGCAATGGCCATGGCCTTCGTTGCCATTGCTACCACTCCCCGGGTGTCTCTCTTTGATTCACCCAACGAGAACATCACCGCCAAGTGCCTCATGGATAAAGCCTCTAACAAGGTAACTCCCAACATCAAAACCACCATCATTACTAATCCCTCTTTGGAGGGTTGCATTGATGATCATGAGGGATCTAATGAGGATGTGAATGACTTTGAGTCATTTATGAGTAAGCTCAAGGGCAAATCCAAGAAGCATTTTGTTGCTCTCTTGGAACAACTTGGTGAAGCCAATGACATGATCGAGGCTCACGAAGATACCATCTCTAAGATGGAAGATCATAGTCGTGACTATGCCGATGAGATATCGGATCTCTCTAATGCTCTTGAGGAAGAGCGTGGTCATCGTTTGACTCTTGAGGATTCATACAACAATGACCATGCTAAGTTAAAGAAAGATCTTGATCATTCTCTTATCGTGTCTCGTGTGCTAGCTTCCGAGAAGGCTAAACTTGGGGTTGATCATGCTAGACTCAAGGAGGAGTTTGATATACTTGACAAGGCCCACAAGGTCTTGAAGGGTGCTCATGCTAACCTCAAGGAGTCTCATGCTCAACTCCAAGTTAAGCTAACCAAGGAAAAGGCCACCTTTCCTCATATGGTATTAATTGATAATGCATATGCTACTAACCCGTGTTGTGAGCATGTGCATCTTGTGGAGGAGAATGCCAAGTTGAAGGGTCAACTTGAGAAAGGCCTTGTGACTTGCACTCAAGGTGAAAATAATCTCAACGATCTTTTGAGCAATCAAAAGGAAGTTGTGGCCAAGAAGGGAATTGGATTTGCACCCAAGTCCAAGAACAAGAAGAAGAATGACAAGACCAAACGACCTCTTCCTCTCAAGCAAACTTTTGTGAAAGAGGGAGAGGGTGCTCCTAAGGAGAAGAAGGAAAATATGAAGGGTGTTGATGTCAAAAAGAGCAAAACCATATCCTCCAACAAAGCCTGCGACTTTAACCCATCATATGTGTTGTGCCGTGCTAGTGATGGGCATGTTTATGCTAAATTTGTTGGTTCTCCTTATGAGTACATTGAATGGTCTATTTAGGTTCCTAAGACCCTTGTTACTAACATCAAAGGACCCATTACTAAATGGGTACCTAAAACCAAGCATTGATCTCTTGTAGGTGTTTGCTTGGGTGGGGATCATGGTTGCTCGATAGTGGAGCAACAAATCATATGACCGGGAGCAAGGATTGGTGGTGGACGTGCAAAAGATTCCCTCTATGCCCACCAATGTCGAATGGGGTGATGCTTCACATTCTAAGGTATTGTGTCTTGGCAAGGTTGTCATTTCTCATGATCTAACAATCGAGAAAGTCATGCTTGTTGAGTCCCTTGCATACAATTTACTTTCCGTTCGTCAACTTGCACTCATGGGCTTTGCCACTTTCTTTGACATTGATACCGTGGCCCTCTTGTGGAGAAAGACTCTTAAAGTAGCCTTTGTTGGGCATGTCGAGAACGGTCTCTATGTGATAAACTTTTCGAGCGACCCACTAAGACCGCGACATGCCTAATGGCTAAAGTTGACGTGGGATGGCTTTGGCATCGCCGTTTAGCCCACGTCAATATGAGATCTTTGCAAAGTCTTCTCAAAGGGGACCATGTCCGTGGACTAACAAATTTTAGTTTTGCCAAAGATCGTGTTGCAGTGCTTGTATTGAAGGAAAGCTCCATGAGAAGGCTCACCCTCCCACGACCATCATCTACTCGAAGAGACCCTTGGAGCTTCTTCACATGGATCTCTTTGGGCCTCCATATGTTGATAGTCTTGGAGGTAGAAAGTATTGCTTGGTGATTGTGGATGATTATTCAAGATACACTTGGGTATACTTCTTCAAGAGGAAGAGTGAAACTCAACAAACCGTCATCGACTTTGCAAATGAAGCTCAACGTCAACATAATGCAAATATCTTGACTATAAGAAGTGACAGCGGCACCGAGTTCAAGAACTACACCTTGGATGAGTTTCTTAGTGATGAGGGGATCAAGCATCAATATGCTGCACCATATACCCCTCAACAAAATGGTGTTGCGGAGAGGAAGAACCGGACGTTGATGGATGCGGCAAGGACCATGATGGCCGAGTTCAAGTCTCCATACAACTTTTGGGCCGAAGCCATCAACACCGCATGTCATGCATCCAATCGGCTCTATCTCCGCAAAGGTTTGAACAAGACTCCTTATGAGATACTCACCGGCAACAAGCCCAATCTCAAGTACTTCGGGGTGTTCGGGCGTAAGTGTTTCATTCTCAAGAAAGGTGTTCGTTTGTCTAAATTTGAGGCTAGAGCTTATGAGGGCATATTTGTTGGTTATGCTACAAACTCTCATGCTTACCGTGTTCTCAACAAGTCCACCGGACTCATTGAGGAGACGTAACGTGGAGTTTGACGAAAATAACGGCTCCCAAGTGGAGCAGAGTGGTACTTGTGATGTAGGTGATGAAATTCCTCCCCAAGCCATAAGAAGAATGGGTATTGGTCATATTCTACCCATTGAGTAACCCCTTGTGGCTGAAGGAGAAGGACAATGCTCCACTCAACTGGAGCCATCACTTCCCCAAGACCCACACGCTTCCGAAGAACAAAATGAAGGCCCTCAACCTCGTGAACAAGACCAAGGGCAAGATCAATCTCAAGATAGTGGTGAACCTCCAAATGATGCCCAAGGTCAAGTTCTCCCCCTCGAGCAAGTTCAAGATCAAGAACAATCTCAAGACGTCACTCAAGATAATCAAGTTAACCCTCCTCCTTCCACATCCGAGGAGGAATTAGAGCGTCGTGCCGCGAAGATTGCTTCCAAGCTCACCACCAAAGGCCATCTCATGGAAAATGTGGTTGGAAGCCTAATAAAGGGGGTAAGCACTCGTAGACAATTAGCAAACTATTGTGAACATCACGCGTTTGTCTCTTGTGTTGAACCCCAAAAGGTCTATGTGGCGCTCCAAGACTCGGATTGGCTCAATGCCATGCATGAAGAACTCAACAACTTCGAGTACAACAAGGTTTGGAGATTGGTGCCAAGGCCATTGGGGAACCACAACGTCATTGGAACCAAGTGAATTTTCAAGAACAAGCAAGATGCTCATGGGAACATCATTCGCAACAAGGCAAGATTGGTAGCACAAGGCTACTCCCAAGTCGAGGGTATCGACTACGGTGAAACCTTTGCTCCCGTTGCTCGTCTTGAATCCATACATTTGTTGATTGCTTATGCTTCCCATCACAACTTTAAGTTGCAACAAATGGATGTGAAAAGTGCTTTTCTTAATGGTCCTATTAATGAGTTGGTCTATGTCAAGCAACCCCCCGGGTTCAAGGATCCCTACTTCCCGGATCATGTGTATCAACTCGATAAGGCACTCTATGGCCTTAAACAAGCCCCACGTGTGTGGTATGACCACCTTACCGAGTTGTTACAAGATCGTGGATTTGAGGTGGGGCAAATCGATCCCACTCTTTTTACTAAGAAGGTCAAAGGGGAGCTGTTTGTATGCTAACTATATGTTGATGATATTATCTTTGGTTCCCCTAACAAAGCTTTCAATGAGGAATTTGCCGCTCTCATGACCTCCAAGTTCAAGATGTCTTCGATGGGAGAGTTGAAGTTCTTCCTTGGTTTTGATATCAAACAAAGAAGGGAAGGTACCTTCATCAACCAAGCCAAATATACTCAAGACATGCTAAAAAGATTCAAGCTAAGTTATGTCAAGACGGCTTCTACTCCAATGCCTACCAAGTGCCAACTTGACATTGATCCCAATGGTAAAGCGGTGGATCAAAAGGTATATCGCTCCTTGATTGGCTCCTTGCTTTACCTTTGTGCATCTAGACCGGATATCATGTTGAGTGTGGGAATGTGTGCACGGTTTCAAGCCGCACCGAAGGAAAGTCACTGTGTGGCGGTCAAGCAAATCTTTTGATATTTGGCTCATACCCCAAACTTTGGCTTATGGTACCCAAGAGGGGAAAACTTCAAGCTTGAAGGATATACGGATTCCGATTGGGCGGGAGACAAAGTGGATAGGAAGTCCACTTCCGGAGGGTGCCAATTTCTTGGTTGCTCTTTGGTGAGTTGGTCTTCCAAGAAGCAAAGTTGTGTGTCTATCTCATCCACCGAAGCGGAATATGTGGCGGTCGGCAGTTGTTGTGCACAAATCTTATGGATGAGGCAAACTTTAAAGGAGTACGGTGTCATTTGTGACAAAGTGCCTCTTTGGTGTGACAATGAAAGTGCCATCAAGATTTCTCTCAACCCCGTGCAACACTTCAAGACGAAGCATATTGAGATTCGGTATCACTTCATACGAGATCACATTAGGCGAGGGGAGATCGAGCTCAAGTATGTGAACACTCATGATAACCTTGCAGATATTTTCACGAAGCCCTTGGATGAAGCAAGATTTCGCGAGTTAAGGCATGAGCTAAATATCATTGATTCGAGCAATGTTGCTTGAACCCCTGCACACCCCACCATCCTCAACTTGTTGTCTTGTTTAGATGTAGGCATGGACATAGGGGGAGTGTTGTTCTCTCAATGAACTCTCCCTCCCCCCATTATGCATAAATCGATCATCTCTTTCACATTAGCCATTTTTGATGGTAGTTGTGGCTCAAAGACGAGTTTTGGTCATGGACCCAAGGATAATTCTTCGCGGTGCCATACCAATTGACTCAAACATAGGTGGCTCCGGCCACCGCCCTCTCTTGAGAGAGGCTAGAGCTCGCTCTGCTTTCGGGTGGTTGTTTTTCTTTTCGTTTTGTTCCTTGTTCTAGGTGTTGGTTTCTCTAAGTTGTTGTTTCTCTTGTTTTGTTTCTTTTGTCCTTGGTTTGGGCATTGGTGGTCGGGCGGTACAACCGGGGTCACAGGCGGTTCTACCGCTGGTACCTGGTTGTGCTGTCCCAGAAGGTTTGCAATCGGTGCTTGGGCGGTTTTACCGTTCAAATCCCCGTGGTTTCCTTCGTCCGGTACTACCGGTTGATGCCGAGCGGTACTACCAGTGCCTTTCAGGCAACGGAAGTACCGCCCACATCCACCCGTCAGTATCTAACACTCGGTTCAACCGTTCCTCAGGCGGTTCTACCGCTGCGCGTCTATGGGCCTATTTATCTCCGACGGGGTGAAGGGTTTTCTTCTTTTTTCCCTTCGTCCCCTGCTTCGCTTTTCTTCGCCTCTAGCCACGGTCACCACTGCCCCGCCCCGGAGTGCGTCTCGCGCTTCAGATCCGTGGGATCTCCATGGATTCTCTCCGTGGAGTGTCCCGATCTCCTCCCATGGCTGGTGGTAATGCCCTTGTTCTTCGTTCCTTGTTCTAGGGTTCTTTCTTTGTCTAGGGCATTACTTGACCTTCCGAGTTTAGTGTTTGATCTTTTGTTGGGAGAGATCATTGTTTTTCTCCTGTCTAGTTTGTAGTACCTAGAACTCAGAATATTACTTGTGTGATTCGTATATCTTGGTTAGATCTATCCCCCTGGTATTTCCACTGTCAGCGGTTCTACCGGTGGGAGATCAGGTACAACCGGGATATACAAACCACACAACACTGTTCCGTCTTCTCTGCTGTTGCATCTGTTGTGTGCCTTCCTCTCATTCTTGCTGGTTTTCGTGTGTTCTCCTCGTGTGTGTGTGTTCATATGGCTCTAGTTCTCGCTCTGCTCCTCGCAAGACCAAGAAGAGGGCTCGAAGGTGCCCGATTGTGTCTGATGATGAAGAGGAGGTTGTGATTCCCACCAAGCCCACTCGCCGTGACAAGTCTGCCGCTGCAAAGCAACGTGTGGTAATGCCGCTGCACCGTTGGAAAGCCAAGGATTGGGAAGCCTTTCACTCAAAGAATCCTTATGAGGTTCCCGTAGCTCCTCGTTGGACCACCGTTCAGTTTCGGAACGAGATGCAAGTGCGGATTGTCCATGAACTCTTTGAGCACAACAAGAACAGATATGCCAAGCAGTGGACCATCGATCTTGACCATTGGAGGAACAACCTGGAGTATTTTGGTGAGGCTTTGGCTCTCTGTGAGGAGTTTGATCTTGTCAAGCTCATGTCTGTCAACTGTGATTTTGATGTTCAACTCATCCATCAGTTCTATGCCACCATTCACTTTGGAGAAGATGACGCGCGCACCATCACTTTCATGTGCCGTGATGAGCTCTTTCATGTTCCCTGGAGGACTTTCTACAATGCTATTGGGTATGATGATACCGGTCTGGAAGGAAGGGGTGGCATTCGCCCCCATGACCATCCTGACTCCATGCCTAAGGAGAAGCTTGCCCCTCTGTACATTTGGGGCCGTGGTATTGCTGGAGAATCTAAGGATTTGGTGAAGGTCTATGACATCATGCATCGCGTGTTTCGCAATGTGCTTCTGCCCAAGGTGGGGAATCAAGATGAAATCCATCGCTATCTTGTTGACTTGATGGTTGCAATGAAGACCAAGGTGGGCTCTGGGGAGACGTTTGATGTGTCCAACTGGCTGTGGCACGAGATGTACAACATGGTCATCTGAGGAAGGTCCCCATTTATGCTCCTTTTGTCATGTGCTTTCTGAACTCAGTGTGGGAGGTTCGCCGTCCTGGAGAGCCTCTCTCCTCTCCTGATAATCTCACTGTTCATGAAGTCAAGCTCCTTAAGAAGAAGAAGCACGCCGAGCCTCGTTTCCCTGCCAATGCTCCTGAGGATGTCTATGCTACTTCTGACGATGAGGACTTTGAGTTGGAGCCAGGGGCCAAGCCCTCGTGGGTGGACAAGCTCGCTGCCAAGGTGAAGAAGACTTTCTGCCTTCAGTCTGACATCCAGAAGAGGATGTATGAGGCACATGTCAATGAGAAGCTTGCCCGGCGTCGCCAAATTGCAATGATGAAGCACCTCAACATGTCGGTTCAGAGTGGCTCTGAGAAGAGCATCACACCGGAGGAGCGTTGGATATCTTCCCACAGCACCTGGACTGATGATGAAGCCCCCCCCCCCAGCCCTCCACCTCCGTTGCTGCTGCTGCTGCTGATGTTATCATGGAGGACTCAGATCGGGACGATGATGAAGAATCTGATAATGATGAAGATCCAGATGCTACCGAGGAGTCAGAGGAGGACGACTGAGCTCTGGGGCGCTAGCTTCGTTCTTTTACTTTTTGGTGTCTTGATGCCAAAGGGGGAGAGAGTGCTATAGGACTCGGGAGTTGCATGGGTTTTTGGCGTGGTGTTGAACTTTGTCAGTGGTCTCCAGTTGAACTTTGTTCGTTTCTCCGCTTGCTTTGTGTGAGACTTGTGCTACTCCTGCTGTCTTAGTTTCAGTCTGTTGGTTTTTATTGGTAGTATTGCTCTTTATTGCTCTCTATCTGTTTTGTTGTCTACCTTCATTTTATGTGCTTATAGTGGCGAGTCTATAAAATCTAGGGGGAGTCTCGCCCTTAAAGTGTGCCCATGCTCTCTAACAGGTAGTTCAACTTGGGGCACACATCTAGGGGGAGCTCCGATTAGATTATATAGATTTCTATCTTACAAATCGTGTTGTTGTCATCATGCACCAAAAAGGGGGAGATTGAAAGGGCATTTCCCTACCTTATGTTTTGGATGATGATGACAACCCTCTGTTGGTCTAATCCTGTGCTAAATGTTTCAGGTTCTCGATGCTTAGACCTACATCGGATAGTTGTTCTCTCTCGAAAAGGAAAAGACTGAAGACGAAGTCCTCTACGCTTTTTTATCTCTTTGGTCGTAGGGAAACCGTACTATCAAGAGGGAATCCACATTGGAAAGAGTAGGGGAATCCGTTCACGCACAACTCCATCACCCCTCTCTTGTCTTCCTCTGGTGTGAGAGAGAGTGTCTCCCTTTGATTTGACTGCCTGCTGTGTTTTCCCAGCGGTTGTACCGCTCGTCCGAGCGGTTGTACCGCTGGCTCTTGGCGTTTCCCTGTCTTCATCGAGCGGTGGTACTGCTACCTCCGGGTGGTGGTACCGCCACCAGGCTCAGCAAAGACCTACGGCGGTGGTTCCGGCCATGCACCGCCCAAGTACCGGTCGAGCTTCTGTTTTGATGCGGTTCTCTGGCGGTGGTGGCCCGGTTGGTCTGGTTGTTCCTCGTCAACTGGTACCACCGGAGGTTCAAGCGGTTCTTCCACTCTGACATTAGCCGCTCAAGCGCTCAAGGCCAAGCGGTTGCACCGGCCCCGCACCGCCCAACTACCGCCCTCAGGGGTGACTTCGATTCTGTTCGGTCACGGTAGTTGTGCGGTGGCAAGCGGTTGTTCCGGTTATTTTCTTAAACTGGTACTACCGCCTGGTTGCCTGATTGTACCGCCTGGTAGGGTTCTGGCGATACACCGTGAGCCCCGGTTGTACCGGGACAAGGAACGGTTGTACCGCTGCAGTGCTGAAAACGCAGTAACGGTTGGATTTATTAGGGTTGCTATATAAGGTGGTTCTTCCACCTACCACTCTCACCTCTTACCTCTCTCACTCCACCATTGATGAACTCAAGCTCTCTTGCCTGATCTCTCTCTCTCTAGCCACTCAAACTCGTTGATTTGCTAGGGATTGAAGGAGGAGACCTAGATCTACACTTCCACCAAAGGATATTTGCTTCCCGCATACTTTCTAGTGTGGATTTTATTACTCTTGGGTGTTTGAGCACCCTAGGCAGTTGAGGTCACCTCGAAGCCATATTCCATTGTGGTGAAGCTTCGTGGTTTTGTTGGGAGCCTCCAATTAAGTTGTGGAGAGAGCCCCAACCTTGTTTGTAAAGGTCCGGTTGCCGCCTTCAAGGGCACCAATAGTGGAATCACGGCATCTCGCATCGTGTGAGGGCGTGAGGAGAATCTGATGGCCCTAGTGGCTTCTTGGGGAGCATTGTGCCTCCACACCGCTCTAACAGAGACGTACTTCCCTTCAAAAGGAAGGAACTTCGGTAACACATCCTCGTCTCCACCGGCTCCACTCTTGGTTATCTCGTGCCTTTACTTTTGCAAGCTTAATTGTGTTGTATCCCCTACTTGCTTGTGTGCTTGTTGTTCTAACATCATATAGGTTGTTCACTTAGTTGCATATATAGACAACCTACTTTGATGCAAAGTTTAATTTGGTAAAGAAAAGTTAAAAATTGTTAGTTGCCTATTCATCCCCCCCCCCTCTAGTCAACTATATCGATCCTTTCAATAGGGTAGATCGGTGAAACTCGTTTCATACTCTCTATGTTCGGCAGCAAGTTTTCTTTGAGGCAAGCAAAAGTAATCAGAAGGGCTAAATTTGATGGGACAAAAGTCCCCAAGATCAATTTTAGGAGGTATAGGTTCCTCCTTCGGTCCTTCGTATTGCACAACCAATTCATCATTATAAGCATTCTTTTGACAGAACTTTGTGAGCCTATACTCGAGAGTATATCCTAGCTCATTATTTCGAATAGCCAAATCATCATTAAGTTCAGAAATTCTATCAACTAGAACATTGGAAGGAACCTTTTTTCTAAGGTTTTCATTGAAAGCAACATAGTCTAGAGATTGAAAACGCATTATTTCTTCTTGATCAAAGAGGATAGCTTCTATGGGAGGACGGCCAGCGTCCACCCTATAATGCGCAAAGATTTCTTTGGCCTCCTTTATTATAAATCTGAACTCATTAGCCAAAATGATAGTAGCGGCACGCTTAACAGAAGAATGCTCTATATTAGAAAATTCTAGGAAAATCCTTTGTATGCAAGGATGCAAGTGCATAAATTGCCTTTCAAGTTCAACTATAAGCATGGCAATAGCGTCAGCAAGACTACTAGTTCTATGAAGAATGGAACTGCCCATAGAAGGCAAAGAACCTGCACAAGTAAAGAAATCTTGAATAACTCCTTTCCCAATAATATTACCACTACCAATTCAAAATCTTTTTGTATGCAAGGTAGGGAGTTCTTCAGCAGGAGCATCATAATTTTCCAAGATATTATTATTTTCCATATTGGCAATAATTTCCCCAATTTCAGACATAGTGACAGAAAGAGCGAGGGGCAAAAAGAAGAAGGCGAACAAAAAAGAGAGGGCGAATAAAACGGCAAGGGTGAAGTGGGGGAGAGGAAAACGAGAGGCAAATGGCAAATAATGTAATGCGGGAGATAAGGGATTGTGATGGGTACTTGGTATGTTGACTTTTGCGTAGACCTCCCCGACAACGGCGCCAGAAATCCTTCTTGCTACCTCTTGAGCACTGCGTTGGTTTTCCCTTGAAGAGGAAAGGGAGATGCAACAAAGTAGCGTAAGTATTTCCCTCAGTTTTTGAGAACCAAGGTATCAATCCAGTAGGAGGCTATGCGCGAGTTCCTCGCACCTACACAAAACAAATAAATCCTCGCAACCAACGCGATAAGGGGTTGTCAATCCCTTCACGGTCACTTTCATTTAGAGTGAGATCTGATAGATATGATAGGATAATATTTTTGGTATTTTTCTGATAAAGATGCAAAGTAAAATAAAAGCAAAGTAAGAAAGCAAAGAAAATAACTAAGTGTTGGAAGATTAATATGATGAAGATAGACCCGGGGCCATAGGTTTCACTAGTGGCTTCTCTCAAGAGCATAAGTATTTTACGGTGGGTGAACAAATTACTGTTGAGCAATTGACAGAATTGAGCATAGTTATGAGAATATCTAGGTATGATCATGTATATAGGCATCACGTCCGAGACAAGTAGACCGACTCCTGCATGCATCTATTACTATTACTCCACTCATCGACCGCTATCCAGCATGCATCTAGAGTATTAAGTTCATAAAAAGCAGTAACGCCTTAAGCAAGATGACATGATGTAGAGGGATAAATTCATGCAATATGATAAAAACCCCATCTTGTTATCCTCGATGGCAACAATACAATACGTGCCTTGCTGCCCCTACTGTCACTGGGAAAGGACACCGCAAGATTGAACCTAAAGCTAAGCACTTCTCCCATTGCAAGAAGATCAATCTAGTAGGCCAAACCAAACTGATAATTCAAAGAGACTTGCAAAGATAACCAATCATACATAAAATAATTCAGAGAAGATTCAAATATTGTTCATAGATAAACTTGATCATAAACCCACTATTCATCAATCTCAACAAACACACCGCAAAAGAAGATTACATCGAATAGATCTCCACGAGAGAGGGGGAGAACATTGTATTGAGATCCAAAAGAGAGAAGAAGCCATCTAGCTAATAACTATGGACCCGAAGGTCCGAGGTAAACTACTCACACTTCGTCGGAGGGGCTATGGTGTTGATGTAGAAGCCCTCCGTGATCGATGCCCTCTCCGTGGGGCTCGGAATGTGCCCCAAGATGGGATCTCGTGGAGTCTGAGAAGGTTGTAGCGGTGGAATTAGGTTTTGGCTCCATATCGATCGTTTGGGAATGCGTAGGTATATATAGGAGGAAGAATGCGTCGGTGGAGCAACAGGGGGCCCATGAGGGTGGAGGCGCGCATACAGGGGTAGGCGCCCTACCTCGTGGCCTCCTCCTTTGTTTCTTGACGTAGGGTCCAAGTCTCCTGGATCTTATTCGTTCCAAAAATCACATTCCCGAAGGTTTCATTCCGTTTGGACTCCGTTTGATATTCTTTTTCTACGAAACTCTGAAATAGGCAAAAATCAGCAATTCTGGGCTGGGCCTCCAGTTAATAGGTTAGTCCCAAAAATAATATAAAAGTGAATAATAAAGCCCAATAATGTCCAAAACAGTATATAATATAGCATGGAGCAATCAAAAATTATAGATACGTTGGAGACGTATCAGTGATCAACTTGCGGGTTCCGCCCATGAACCTATGCATAGGGGTTGGCACACGTTTTCGTCTTGACTCTCCGGTAGAAACTTTGGGGCACTCTTTGAGGTTCTATGTGTTGGTTGAATAGATGAATCTGAGATTGTGTGATGCATATCGTATAATCATACCCACGGATACTTGAGGTGACATTGGAGTATCTAGGTGACATTAGGGTTTTGGTTGATGTGTGTCTTAAGGTGTTATTTTACTACGAACTCTAGGGCTGTTTGTGACACTTATAGGAATTGCCCAATGGATTGATCGAAAAGAATAACTTTGAGGTGGTTTCATACCCTACCATAATCTCTTCGTTTGTTCTCCGCTATTAGTGACTTTGGAGTGACTCTTTGTTGCATGTTGAGGGATAGTTATATGATCCAATTATGTTATTATTGTTGAGAGAACTTGCACTAGTGAAAGTATGAACCCTAGGCCTTGTTTCCTAGCATTGCAATACCGTTTGTGCTCACTTTTATCATTAGTTACCTTGCTGTTTTTATATTTTCAGATTACAAAAACCTATATCTACCATCCATATTGCACTTGTATCACCATCTCTTCTCCGAACTAGTGCACCTATACAATTTACCATTGTATTGGGTGTGTTGGAGACACAAGAGACTCTTTGTTATTTGGTTGCAGGGTTGCTTGAGAGAGACCATCTTCATCCTACGCCTCCCACGGATTGATAAACCTTAGGTTATCCAATTGAAGGAAATTTGCTACTGTCCTACAAACCTCTACACTTGGAGGCCCAACAACGTCTACAAGAAGAAGGTTGTGTAATAGACATGAGGGAACAACATATGTTGTTGTGTGGTCTGACCGATAAAGATCTTCATAGAATATGTAGGAGTCAATATGAGCATCCAGGTTCCGCTATTGGTTATTGACCAGAGATGTGTCTCGTTCATGTCTACATAGTTCTCGAACCCGTAGGGTCCACACGCTTAACGTTCGATGACGATTTGTATTATGAGTTTATGTGATTTGATGACCGAAGGTTGTTCGGAGTCCCAGATAAGATCACGGACGTGACGAGGAGTCTCAATGGTCGAGACATAAAGATTCATATATTGGATGGTTATATTCGGACACCGGAATGGTTCGGGTCGTATCGGATAAGTTTCACCCCCCGGAAGCTATTGGGCCTCATGGGCCTTAGTGGAGAAGAGAGAGGGCTGGCCAGGAGGTGGCGCGCACTCCCTTGCCCCAATCCGAATTGGACAAGGGGAGGGGGCGGCGCCCCCCCTCCGTGCTTATCTCCTCCTCCTTCCCCCTTCTCCTACTTGGACTAGGAAAGGGGGAAACCTACTCCTACTAGGAGTAGGAATCCCCCCTTGGGCGGGCCCCTTGTGGCCGGCCCTCCTCCTCCTCCTCCTCCTCCTTTATATACGGGGGAGGGGGGCACCCCATAGACACACAAGTTGATCTTTAGCCGTGTGCGGTGCCCCCTCCATAGTTTTCCACTGCGGTCATATTGTCGTAATGCTTAGGCGAAGCCCTGCGTCGGTAACTTCATCACCACCATCACCACATCGTCGTGCTGACGAAACTCTCCCTCGGCCTCAGCTGGATCAAGAGTACGAGGGACGTCACCGAGCTGAACGCGTGCAGATCGCGAAGGTGCCGTGCGTTCGGTACTTGGATCGGTTGGATCGCGAAGACGTTCGATTACATCAACCGTGTTACTATTGAAAAGTGTGCAAGTTATGGTTGGGCAGAATGGAAATCAGAATGGTCATTACTCCAAGCTGTTAGATTTTCAGAGAACCAAGCCTCCCAGTTTCAGTCAAGTTATTGATCCATTGGGCACTGATGATTGGTTAAGGACTATTGAGAAGAAACTGGAAATTGCTCGCACTGAAGAAGGAGACAAGGTTCCCTTCACAACACATTATCTCGAAGGATCTGCCGCTATATGGGATAATGCTAAGGCCATGTGGCCCACGGACGAGGAAATTACTTGGACTAAATTCAAGGATCATTTCCGCAAGTATCATATTCCCGCCGGAATTATTAAAATCAAGCAGCACGAATTCCTCGCTCTCACTCAAGGAAGCATGTCAGTAAGCGAGTACCTGAATAAGTTCAACCATTTGGCCCGCTATTCTCTCTATGATGTGGCAACAGAAGAACGGAAGGTTGACAGATTTCTTGAAGGACTGAATCAACATCTCAGGTGCACTCTCAGTATGTTTGATTTTCGGGACTTCCAAATTCTGGTGAACAAGGCCCTCATCGTAGAAAGGGAACACAAGCTCATGCACGACAACAGGCCCGCTAATAATGAACACAAGGGCAAATTCGAGCCTAAGAAGGATATGCAACCCTTGCAGAAGGCTCGTACTTGGTAACAGACTCAGGTTGAGTACAAACCCAACTGGCAGCAAAATGTCAACAAGACCACCACTCAAGTCAAGAATGTCGTGACCAATCCGGTACGTGAAGAACGTCAGCGCAACAATTCCTGCTTCAACTGTGGGCAAACCGGACATTACGCCAGACAGTGCCCCAAGAACAGCAAGCCAGCAGCTTCATTCCGTCCGCAAGTCAACTACCTGGAGCCATATTCTGTCTCGAGTGCCATCCAAGGGCAAATCCATCATATCTCCGCCGATGAAGCCCAATAGGACCCAGAAGTCATCATTGGTATGTTTCCTGTTAATAACATACCTAACATAATTTTATTTGACTCTGGGGCTTCCCACTCTTTTATTTTGTGGAGTTTTTCTGCCCAAAACAAATTTCCTTGCTCGATTTTGGGAAAGCATATGCTGGTACATTCCCCGGGATCCTTGCTCTGAAGCAATCTGGTCTGCCGTAATTTGGAGATTGATATCAAGGGAGTCAAGTTTCCAACGTCTCTGATAATCATCGAATCTGATAAGTTGGATATTATTCTGGGAATGAATTGGTTAACCCAATACCAAGTATGCATCAACTGTGCGACCAGAGAAGTTACCATGGCAAGTCAGGAAGGTTGCACCGCAAGTTTTTACGCTCATAGAAGTATACCCAAGAAGGATATGGTTTTCTCAGCTATGGCTGAAGAGGTGGAGTTGATTCCGGTGGTCAGTGAGTATCCAGATGTATTTCCTGAGGAATTACGAGGAATGCCGCCAGACAGAGAACTAGAGTTTGCAATTGACTTGGTGCCTGGAACCGCACCGATACACAAGAAATATTATCAGATGCCTTCATCAGAATTGGTGGAATTAAAGAAACAGCTGGATGAGATGCTGCAGAAAGGATACATCCACCCAGGCTCTTCACCGTGGGGGTCACCTACTATCTTCATGGATAAAAAGGATGGCAGTCTTTGGATGTGTGTGGACTACCGACAGCTGAATGACATCACCATCAAAAATAAGTATCCATTACCAAGGATTGATGATTTGTTTGATCAACTCAGTGGGGCCAAAGTATTCTCCAAGATTGACTTGAGGACCAGATATCATCAACTCAAAATCAAGAAGGAAGATATTCCCAAGACCGCGTTCACCACTCGGTATGGTCTTTATGAGTATACCGTTATGTCATTCGGTCTCACCAACGCCCCTGCCTTCTTCATGCATATGATGAATAAGGTTTTTATGGACTTCTTGGACAACTTTGTGGTGGTGTTCATCGATGACATCCTTATTTACTAAAAAAGCGAAGAAGAACACAAGGACCACCTCCGAGCAGTTTTGCAAAGGCTCAGCGACCATCAGCTTTACGCGAAGTTCAACAAATGTGAATTTTGGCTCAAGCAAGTTGGATTTTTAGGGCATGTTCTCTTAGTAGAAGGAATAGCCATGGATCCAAGTAAGGTGAAATATGTGCTTGATTGGTATGCACCCACGACAGTCTCAGAAATCCGGAGTTTCCTTGGTCTAGCCGGGTATTATCGTTGTTTTATTGAAGGATTCTCTAAGATTGCCAGCCAATGACAGAGCTCCTAAAGAAGGATAAGATGTTTGAATGGACCGAGGACTGTGAAAGGAGTTTCAATGAGCTAAAAATTAGACTGACGTCAGCACCAGTATTGACTCATCCCGACATCTACCGCAGTTTTTGATGTCTACTGTGACGCCTCCAAAAGAGGCCTTGGATGTGTACTTATGAAAGATGGCAAGGTTGTGGCCTATGCATCCCCTACGGCCGCATGAAGGAAATTATCCCACTCATGATCTGGAATTGGCCGCGGTGGTGCACGCTTTGAAGATTTGGAGACACTATCTTATTGGAAAGCGGTGCCAGATATTTACCGACCACAGGAGTTTCAAGTATATATTCGCTCAACCCGATTTAAACCTTCGTTAGCGAAGATGGCTCGAGTTGGTTAAGGATTACGACCTCGGTATAAATTATCACCCGGGTAAAGCTAATGTGGTTGCTGATGCCCTTAGCCGCAAGCCTGCCAACCTGAATGCTCTAATGGATTCTTTGCCTCCTGAACTTTGCAAAGAAATCGCTCAGCTCAATTTGGTAATCGTGGATGCCAGTCTTGCCAGCATATTGGAAGTTGCTCCTACCCTCGAGGAACAAATTCGCAGCGCTCAAGCAGATGACAAATCGTTGCAATTATATGCCAAGCGTATGCAAGAAGGACTTACACATGATTTCTCTAAAGATCAACAAGGTACGCTAAGGTTTCGAGGAAGGATTTGCATACCCAGCCAAGAAGGTCTGAGAAAGAAGATATTGGCAGAAGCACATGAATCGCCATACTCAATTCACCCAGGTGGCACCAAAATGTACGAAGACCTTCGTCAGGTATTCTGGTGGGATGGAATGAAGAAAGACAACGCGTACTTTGTGGCTTGTTGTGATATATGCAACAAGGTAAATGCGGAACACCAAAAGCCCGCCGGACTCCTTCAACCCTTACCCGTATCACAATGGAAATGGGACGATGTCTACATGGATTTAATCACTGGGTTACCAAGGACTCACCAAGGGAATGACGCCATGCATATGGGTCATAGTGGACACATTAACAAAGGTAGCCCATTTCCTTCCCATCCGGACCACCTACCGTGCCGATCAACTTGCACAATTGTACGTGTCCAGGATCGTCAGTCTGCATGGAGTGCCAAATACTATCACCTCAGATAGAGGATCTCTCTTCACTTCAGCATTTTGGTCCCGACTACATCAAGCCTTGGGGACTGCCCTGAAATACAGCACAGCTTTATCATCCCCAGACAGATGGACAGACTGAGCGAGTAAATAAAATACTCAAAGATATGCTCCGAGCTTGTGCGTTAGCCCAAGGATCCAAGTGGGAAGACTGTCTGCCATACGCCGAGTTTTCCTACAACAACAGTTTCCAGACCAGCTTAAAGATGTCACCTTATGAAGCCCTGTATGGCCGTAAGTGTTGCACTCCACTGAACTGGTCTCAAACCGGAGACAGCCGTATTTTTGGGACTGACTTGATGATCGAAGCTGAGAAGGAAGTCAAGCAAATCCCAGACAGACTGCAGTTGGCCAAATCACAACAAAAGAGTTATTATGACACAAAACACTGTCATAGCAGCTTCGAACCCGGAGAACACGTGTATCTCCGAGTCACCCCTATGAAAGGAGTTCAGAGATTTCAGACCCGAGGAAAATTAGCACCTAGATATATTGGTCCATTTCCAGTCATGACCAGAGCCGGAACAGTTGCCTACCAATTGGAATTGCCACCAGAACAATCATAGGTACACAATGTGTTTCATGTCTCATAGCTAAGGAGATGTATCTCGCCACCGAAGAAAAGGACTGATATGGCAGAGATAGAACTGGCTAACGATTTAACATATGAGGAAAAACCGATCAGAATATTGGATGAGATAGAAAGAGTCACTCGCAGCAAAGTGATAAGGTTTTACAAGGTTCAGTGGGAGAATCACACCGAGGAAGAGGCAACCTGGGAAAAAGAGGAATTTTTAAGGACTGCCTACCCAGAACTGTTTTCCTAAGCAACCGAATCTCGAGGACGAGATTCATCCTAAGTAGGGGAGGTTTGTGACAGCCTGGATTTTGCCTTCTCTATTTTTCCGGACTTAATTTTGCCTGTACCTTGGATTTGAGTTTTTTGGAATCAATTCAAATGGACTTATCACTTGGGCATGCCCTTGACTTTCACGCAAGTGACCCATCTACCTTTCATTCAATCTCATTTCTCTGAAAAATCCCAAAATGGTCAAATGCATATTTTTCATAAAAGAAAAATATTCATTTTCTCTTCTGAAACTCATTTCAGAAACTAGTGCTCCAAAGCAACCCTCATTTTTATTGCTCCAAAGTTCTTGAAATAATTCCTGGATATTCTTTGAACCTTGGCCCACCTCCCCAAGAAAAAATATTGCATGACTTTTTGTAATATTTTTGCTACAGAAAATCATTTCTCTTCTGGCCCAAAAATGCAAATTGTTCAGCAAGTGTATTTTTCCTTGATCCTTTGGCCCTGGTTTTTCTTGAGCTTCATTACCCTCCTAAGTAAACCTTAAGCCCAGGAGATCAGCCCTAATGGCCTTCTAGAAGCCCTCCAAAAGAAGCGGCCAAGTTTCTGGCCAGAAACTTGCCAACAAGCTTGAGTCACGTCTGGTCGGCCTGGCAGTGAGTCCTCAGCCTCCCTAGACCTAACACTGCACAAACTACAGCCCAGACAAGGTTTGGCTGAGCGTGGGCGTCGTTCTGACCATGCCAGGGCGGTGACCGCGTGTGGACACGAGTTCTGGCATGTGTTCGACGCGCTCTGCGTCGCACCAATGCTTCTGTTCAGCGCATGCTCGAACCAGAGGTCGCCGACGACTGTGGCGCCACGCCACCAGCCTCGACTCTTCACCCTTGACCTCTCCCTGGCGCTCGCCGATGCCGGAGATGTCGCAGCAAGCACGGGCATGTCGCGGCCAAAAGCCACAGTGCGCTCATGCCCTTGTCTTCTTCTTCCCTACTTCCTGTGCTCGTCCGCGAGCGTGGACAGCTCCCGCGTGAGCGCTGAGCTCTTTCCCCCTCTTACTGGCGCCCTTCGTCGTCACTCGCTAGCTTCCAGAGAACTCCGGCGGCGCGACATACCCCCCTCCTACTCCGGCTATATATAGCCCTCCCTCCGCCCCGAAGCCTCACACTGCACTTCTCAACCACCACGACCACGTACCATAGTCGTAGCCCGGTCAGGGAGGCCTCTGGCCGTCGACCATGACCAGAGTTTGCTGGCGATCCGCGCAGCCCAGCCACCCTGCTCCTGAGCCCCTCGAGCTCAACCAACCCCTCACGTGCATCATTGGAGGTCCACTAGTGTCGCCTGGAAGCAGCAGTTCCCCTGGAACCGCCCCTCGCCGTCGCCTTCTTCCTCTCTGGCAAGTCCCGACCGCCACCGCCACTTGCGAGCTTGGTTGCGAGCAGCTCCGGCCATCCCCCGACAAGCCACGGGTACATGCAGGTGTGCCGTGACCCGCTCTCCACTTCTATCCCTCTGGCTTCGCCCAAGAACCCCTCATCGTTGGCGTGAGCTCCGGCGGAGCACCGTTGTGCTCTGTTTCCTCTCTCCCCCTCTCTCTCCTGACTGGCGGGGCCCGGTGTCAGCCTCTCCACTCGCACCCGAAGCGTTACGAGTGGAGGCGTATTCCGCCTTTACGCCATCAATTTCACCCCCCCCCCAGGTTTTCTGTTTTATTCAAATTAATTAAAAAAATTGACCATAACTTTGACCTGTGATAACTTTTACCTATAAGTCCAAATGAGTTGATTCTTTTTGCATTATGTATGTTTCAGAAAGCTCTAGCATCACGCCAAAGAGTGGAAATTTCCTTGCTGTCTAGAATTTCTGGTGATTTTCATATTGGTTCTTGATATTTTGTTTTGTGGTTTTTTAATATTTTCAGAAGGAGTGACTTGTCTTGAAGACAACCAGGAGGATTGTGAACCTCCTCTGCACTAAGGCAAGCCACACCAGCATATGGATGGTGTCATTTCAATATTTATGATTTTTCTTACTTAAATATGAGCTCTTTTATGCATTAAAAATTTGTTAAATAAATATGGGTGAATGCTAGTTCATTTTTCATGCTTCAAATGTTTGTTTAAGTTACTGGTTGAATGCATGGACTAGTTTGGTCTAGTAGAATAGATTTTTACTAGTTATATTGCTATGATGAATAATGATAGTTATTTTTGTTAAATGAGAATTTCATATAAATTATGAGTTAATCAAGATATTGCAGGGTAATAAATGGTGAGGTAGAACCAGTAAAGTTTAATGATGAGTTAGTGCAAGAATGTCATATCCGTTCTTGTGAGTTGCATGTTTTGCATATCGATTAGTTGCATGCTCACGACATCGTATGACTTGGAATAGTTTTTATTTTCAAGTTAAACCTGCTAATAATACAACTTGAATATAACATTGATCAAGTCATGGTGCCACTGAATCGGGTTTTTCCTCAATGCGACCACATTTACCTCTATGGGGGGTCTTGATTCAGTCCTTTGTCGTGCCTCTTGCCGGTGCCTAAAACGAGGGAAGGTTATGGGCGTGCGGTACCCTGGCTCGGTAAGCAGACATAACCTTGTGTGCCCGTTTGTTTTTACGGTACCTTGTCCCCATTTGGGACCATTTTTTCCACGACGGTGGCCATTGATGCCTTTGGTAGGCACGGGGCCACCCATGACTTAGCCGTGGGAGGGAATTGTCGGAGTGGCCGGGAGGGTGTCATGGCAAGGGGAGGGTATCGTCGGAACTCCGTTGGTCCACCCGAATGGGAGTGCGAGGCCATGGGTTCTGTGGTGTCGGTAAAGTGTGCTACCTCTGCAGAGTGTATTCAATCAATCGATAGCCGCGTCCTCGGTTATGGACACAACTTAGGAGTAGGTCACAGCATGGATCAACACTTATAATTATCTTGAGCACTAAATAATTATTGTTGGCACTGGTTTTGTGATGATTCGTGAGATCATGAGTGATTGGTCGCAGTTGTGATCCGTGTATGATCACCGTTTGGTTATGAGGTAACCTGCGTGGTAAGCGAGTCCGAGGGAATCGGTGCACATGTTGGTTTCACCGCATTAGTAGCATTACTTGCATTGCATTAACCTGAATAATTGTCATGATATTGTTGGTCATCGTGCTTATGTTTGTTGTGACTTAGCAAGTACATTCAATGTACTAACCTGGTGTGTCATGCCAGATTTCAGGAAAGTCGTATCACATCGGAGAGCTTCCCGCGCCTAGGCCATGTCCACGTCGGTGTCCCTGTGCTATGGAGTTCCACTTCGTCGGCATTTCGCTGTCGCGTAGTTTATGGGATTCAGGCCCCTTCATGTTCATTAAATAATGTACATAATGTTCAGCCGCACCGTGTGTGCCGCTTGGCCTCTTACCTCGATGTAATATCAGACTTATGTATCCGCTAGCTTCAATAAAGCGGTTGTTTCTGTACCTTTTTGTTGTGTGTTGCCAGAAGAGTTGATCTCTGGGCTGGCAATGCAAGGTAAACCGGTTGCTCTGAGCCGGGGTGCCACAATGATGATGATCATGAAACTTCTGATCAAGTTACTACCAAACCCCGTAGGTCAACCAGAGTAAGATCCGCACAAGAGTGGTACGGTAATCCTATTCTGGAGGTCATGTTACTTGGCCATGACGAACCTACGAACTATGAGGAAGCGATGATGAGCCCAGATTCCGCGAAATGGCTTGAGGCCATGAAATATGAGATAGAATCCATGTATGAGAACAAAGTGTGGACTTTGGTGGACTTACCCAATGATTAGCAAGCCATTGAGAATAAATGGATCTTCAAGAGGAAGACGAACGCTGATAGTAGTGTTACTATCTACAAAGCTCGACTTGTCGAAAAGGGTTTTTGACAAGTTCAAGGTGTTGACTACGATGAGATTTTCTCACTCGTATCGATGCTTAAAGTCTGTCCGGATCATGTTAGCAATTGCCACATTTTATGAAATATGACAAATGGATGTCAAAACTATATTCCTTAATAGATTTATTAAAGAATAGTTGTATATGATTCAACCAGAAGGTTTTGTCAGTCCTAAAGGTGCTACAAGCTCCAGCGATCCATCTATGGACTGGTGCAAGCATCTCGGAGTTGGACTATACGCTTTGATGAGTTGATCAAAGCATATAGTTTTATACAGACTTGCGGTGAAGCCTGTATTTACAAGAAAGTGAGTGGGAGCACTACAACCTTTCTGATAAGTATATGTGAATGACATATTGTTGATCGGAAATGATGTAGAATTTTTTGGAAAGCATAAAGGAGTGTTTGAAAGGAGTTTTTCAAAGAAAGACCTTGGTGAAGCTGCTTACATATTGGGCAACAAGATCTATAGAGATAGATCAAGATGCTTGATAAGATTTTTCAATGAGTACATACCTTGACAAGATTTTGAAGTAGTTCAAAATGGAACAGTCAAAGAAGGAGTTCTTTCCTGTATTGCAAGGTGTAAAGTTGAGTAAGACTCAAAACACGACCACGGCAGAAAATAGAAAGAGAATGAAAGTCATCCCCTATGCCTAAGCCATAGGTTCTATAAAGTATGCTATGCTATGTACCAAACCTATTGTGTACTTTGCCATGAATTTCGCAAGGGGGTATGATATTGATCCAGGAGTGGATCACTGGACAACAGTCAAAATTATCCTTATAAGACTAAGGAGATATTTCTCGGTTATGGAGGTGATAAAGAGTTTGTCGTAAAGTGTTGCGTTGATGCAAGCTTTTACACCAATCCAGATGACTCTAAGTCTCAATCTGGATGCATATTAAAAGTGGGAGCACTTAGCTAGAGTAGCTCCATGCAGAGCATTGTAGATATAGAAAATTTGCAAAATACATACGGCTCTGAATGTTACAGACCCATTGACTAAGCTTCTCTCACAAGCAAAACATGATCACACCTTAGTTATCTTTGGGTGTTAATCACATAGCGATGTGAACTAGATTATTGACTCTAGTAAAACCCTTTGGGTATTAGTCACATGACGATGTGAACTAATCACATAAAGATGTGAACTATCACTAGTGCGCGTCAGTCCTAAACAAACGGTTTTTAACCCCTTTCCATGACGACATTTGAAACCGTCGCCGAGTGTGGGCGATAGGGGGGTCCTTCCCACACGACCCAGAAACCGTCCGGGATATGCCCTCCTGGCACACACGTTCGGCAAAATGAGGTCGTGTGCGACCGGCGAGTGCTCAAATACGGAAATACGTACAATAGAGCTAAAAAATACAATTATATGGTGAAATTGTTCCGGTCGCAAGTAAATCCCACACAGTCAGTCCCCGCTAAATGTTTCCGTTCGTATGTACATCCCACATAGTCGCTCCAAGGAAAACGTTTCCGTTCATAGGTACATCACACACAATTTTTCCCGTTAAATCGTTTGTGATAGTGTTGCCATTGCACAAGATATTAATAATTTTATCGTTTGCGTTATTGAATGCATCACACACGGTGCGTAGAAGAAACTGTGTGGCAAAGGTTGTCCATCACACACACTTTTTATGTGATAAACATTTGTGCAAGGTGGCTTAACGCAAACAGTTTTCAAGAGAAAGTCGTGTGTGCAGTGGAGATTGATCGCACACGTAGTGGATCCTAGAAACGCTTTTCTCCACGTAGATCGCAGACGTTTCGCTTTCGCAAACCGTGTGTAGTGTAATCCATAATTAATCAAATTAATCCCTAATTTAAAAATCACATGTTTTGAATTTGAAAGTAGGCAATCACTTATTTCATATCCAACCATGTTTATTACAAATATAGGTTCAACCACGAATCCATAATTCAATGCCCAGGTACATATACTGAAGAACTACAGAAGCACCAAGTAAAGAATGATGAACCACAATTGTACTAAAGACTGTAAAGAGATAGGCGAATGACATTCTGGTTGCTGGAGAAGGTGAAGTGGAATGCCCATATTGTGCCCTCCTCCATGCGCAAGGCGCGCACGACTCTTGGACAACCCCTTGTGATGGCTGCCCGTCTATCCTTCACTATCTTCATTAGGACTTCTCGATGCTCATTGTAGTCTAGATGAAATACTTTAACCTTCATTGCGTGTCCACCAATCATGTACTTTGCGACGTAATCTTGAGTGAACTGCTTCGGGAACCACTGGGAACGAAAAAGATTCAAACATTGTTGTCTAACAACTCATTATGGGCAGTAAAAAGAGAAGCCTGCAGAGTTTGTAGTTACCATCCTACAGCTCACTGTTGTGTTGGATAGAGCATAAACAAATAATTTGCTTGCCATCATTCGTATCTTTTTGCTAATAATCCTTATCAGTTTCCTCACTTGATGCTTGTTCATCAATATCTCATTGCCCCATACGCAAAAAGGGTCGACGCGTGGATCCTTTCCAAGGGCATATGTACCTACAAGCAACAAGTCAATATTAGAAGCTAACTAGTGTCCAGGCCTAGATCTATATGCACTACATTATGGAGCAGCGGGAGTACAAGCCCGGCGATGAAGCTAACCTCGGCGGAAAATGGTAGCCACTCCCGTTGTTGTCTGCATAAGTAGTGGAAAGGCATGATAAGTACAACAATCTTAACATCAAACAAATATAGCAAAGGTAAACAACATCATCTCCAAATGATAGCTTGAATGTGTTGGTTTGACATGCTATTAAAGCAGATATAAAATGGAAGACAATGTTACCGACAATGGGCTTAACGACCATCAAATATTGCATTTCAAACTGGTATTGTTGAAAATGAATAGAACGTAGGTAATGCTTAAACATCACCTTTGGATAAATGTGTAAAACTGAAATAAAGGGCATGTGTTAACTACACCAGGAATAAGCTGGAACCAAATATAGCCGTTCAAACTGGTATTGATGTAGTCGGCTGACAGTTCCGACTTGCACATAATGAACCACACATTGTGAATGAATGAAATAAACAAGGCATAAATGACCAGTATAACAACCAAATTTAGCCATTGAAAACTGGACAGAGTCTCACTGCAACCAACCTAACAAGCAAATATAGATAAACAGGGCATATGCTTGAAAACTGGATAAATGCTCACTGCAACCAACCTAACAAGCAGATAAAGATAAACAAGGCATCTGCTTGATAAGCTGGAGAAATGCTAAAAAAGCAACCTAACAACCAAATACGGATAAAGGGTATGCAGCTTGATAACTGGACAAATGCTAAAAAAAGCAACCTAACAACCAAATACAGATAAACAAGGCATCTGCTTGATAACTGGACAAATACTCACTGCGACCAAACTAAGAACCAAATACAGATAAACAAGGCATCTGCTCGATAACTAAAAAAAATGCTCACTCCAACCAACCTACCAACCAAATACAGATAAACAAGGCATCTACTCACTATAAATAACCAAATATAGCCATTCGTGAAACTAAAATGGACAATTCATACTTAAACATCACATAGACCTATTGAACAATACATTTTTGCATAACTGAAATAATTAAACATGGCACAGTTAAAGCACCTCATGGCAAATGCTACTACAACAAAGGGTATGGGTTGGCAAGCTAGAAAAGGTAATTTTTGCTGATAGAATGTTGCCTCACATTTCATGGACGGGATCCTTCCAGTTGGAAGAGCACAGACCCATGGTGCGCTCTCTGATGTCACAGATGGGCTGTTTCACCTTGGAAGAACCTTCGTGGGTGCCCTCCTCGTGGTCGTGGTCGTGGTCGATGAGATCTGACTTGGCAATTGAGGATCCCAAGTTGTCGCAGTAGAACGTGTCCTTCAGAAGTGACAAAATGGGCTCGATGGCGTGTAAAGATCGCATATCCTTAACCGCTTGGCGGAGGAGATCAGCGGCAGGACCGTTGAAGAGATCGACGGCGGTTGAACCAGAGGGGTTGGGGATGGACCACTTAACCTGTGACATGGCCCGCATGAAGCCTTCGGTATGGACGAGCTTGATGTCGTAGCCAACTTTCCCGAGATCTGATGTCGCTAGCCCGGCGACATGAAGCCTTCGGCATGGCAAGCGTAGTCAACGTCTTCGCTGGCTTCCGCGATGGCGTGTTGCTCCGGTCGACAGTCGGGCGAACGGCGGCCACCTCGCCAACGTCGGCTGGAGAGGCCATGATAAACCTCTTCTTGGCCGAACGCTCGTCGGGCTCCCCGGGATACGTGGTCGCGCTTAGGCTGCAAAATTCTAGAGCAGGGGATGTGGATCTGGTAGGGAGGGACACCGCAGGCCTCATCTAAAAACTCAGAGGAGTGGGGCGACGGTATGGGAATCGCTGGATAACCTGAACTTTATTATCTAAGCTAGGAGGAACGGGTAGACCGGCAGGGTTGGCGGCGGCGACGGCCGCGAGCTAGGGTTCGAAGGGGGGAGGGGCGGGTGGGGGACTGTGGAGGGGGGTGGTGGTGTTTGAGGATACACCGCGGCTACTGAATTTTTTAGTAATGGTGGGTGGAGATGGTGGTGGACGAGGGAGGGCGACAGTTCAAATGCCTCGGCTACTGCAATTTTACTATAAGGTCGGTGCTGGAGGAGTGTGGGCGACGGTTGAAGTACGGCGGCTACTAAAATATGGGTAAAGGAATTGATGCGGGGTGGGAGTGCCCAAGATCGTGCACGGTCCAATAACAATATGCATGTATGATAATAAGGAAAAGTGGCGCGGATCCGCCGATTTTTGCTATGCTCAAGGCGGGTAGTTTGTTTTTTTATATTTCTAGCTAGCTGGTCTATCGCACACGGTTTGTCCTAATTTCCAAATAAACTTACCCGCCTTTAGCTTCCACAGGTGGTGGTTTTACAGCGCACTTACATCGCACACGGTTAAGCCAGTACCTCCACCCTTTGCTCGTGCTTGCATGGTCGTGGTGATTTCAGCGCACTTACGCCGCTGCAGTTGAGCGATACCTCCATCCTTTGCTTTCGCGCTATGCTTGTGATCGTAGTGATTTCAGCGCACTTGCATCGCACACGGTTGAGCCAGTACCTCCACCTTAATTTGCTCGCGCTTGCATGATTGTGGTGATTCACATCGCACTTGTATCGCACACGGTTAAGATATTATACCCCGTGTCCGTTGAGGGTCATCAGAGTCTTTGCAGCAAAAAATAACGTTAGGGAGGGTCAAAAGACAGCCACACCAGCATGTGGCCCAAATATATATGAGTGAAAAGGGTGGTATGTGATGTTCAAAATTCCAATGCACAACTTTGACCCCGCGAGCCCACGGTTGGGCGCGTCATTGAAGATTGATGAGAGGGGCCAGAAGCCAAGAACCACTTGGAAGTGGCCAAATATATGTACGAATATTGGGGATGTTTAAAACTTTAAATACACAATGCATAACTTTGGTGGCACCTGCCTCGCAAACCCAAAAGCACCCTAACAACCACCTAGCTAAGATATATATAATGGCATAATGTCGTACCTAGCTAGGAGGCTTGGCCCACCACCTCCCACTTCGTGTCAGCGGGGCGGATGCACGTAATGATCGATACTTTGGTCATACATGCATGTCGCCATGACCTACCATAAGACGGACCAATGAATCTTTTATTTGGTCAAATGACAGTTGTTGTTGTTGATAAACCGCTAGGGCCAATAGATTGAACCATCATAAACATCGCACGGGAGGGACCACAAAACCAGCACCTCTTGCATGCGCCCAAAATGATGTACGTTGGGAAGAGGTGATGTGTGTTTTCAATATAGAATAATGTACAATTTAGATGTGGTGCCTTCCTCTCGATACAGACAACAACCATGAAGGAAAGGTAGTTAAGGACGAGATTCGTACATAGGATTTGATGTAGGTCGAACCCAGCAATCCGAGCATCTGGGAGGGAATCCTGACAACGCATGAGCTCGAGCTTTGGTTGATCGACATTTGACGGTGACCGGCCCTAACATTAACTAGGAGGAATCCATTCATGGCCAACACATGCCCCTCATTATCGGTCAAAGGGATGATATATATACACTCGGGGAGCCCACAGATATCTGTGTCGTCACAAAAAACCGCACAAGGGAGTCGTGGTCGATCAGAAGACCCCGTATACGTACACTGCATGCGGCCCGAAAATATGTATGTGTACGATGGTGTATGATGTGTTTAAATCCCAAATGTACAAATTCGATGGGCCACGCCAAGAACATATCACAAATCGAACACCGTACCCGACTCCAAGCCTAGTTCAATACCTATGATGTCAGTTTCCCAACTTCGAGGCGACAGCGAGGGGGTAAATCACGCATGCGCTCAAACTTTATTTTGTCTAGCATGGGACACATCTATATATATCTATACATCTATACACCTATATAGTGTTCGAATAACTATGAAAGTTGCTCGTTGGATGAAGCCAATCCGACGGTACAGAGATGGAAAATCCGAGCACTACTGGCCATTGGATATCATCTACATTCCACCAGATTCTGCCACATGTACAATCTAGAAGACTCCACGGTTGAACTTAAGCATTATGCACAAACCTCAAAACACAAGCACTTCTCCTTTGTTCTCTTGAATCTTCCATATCTTAATTTCCCAAACCTTTTTTTCTAAATGAATTATCGCTTTTTTTTACCTTTACAATGCACAATACCATGAATCTTAAAATAGTTTTTTTATAAAACTAATTGATTTTGGATGAGATGAACCATAAGAATTAAACGAACATCTACATCATGCATATCTGGGAGAAGAGGTGGGAAACCGGTGAGAGGAGTGGCGAGAAAGCGGTAGCTTTGTTTTGAATGAAAACCTAGTAGAGAAGGGAGCGTGAGCTACCACGGCCTTGTCATACAGTGCTTACCCATGTCTTGCATGTCTTTGTCGAAAGGGCTCGGGGTTCCCGTTAGATCTGGGAGCATCAACGGTGCACACGTATGATCCGTGGGGTTTGGGTTACGGCGGTCGAACCACGGGACCTGAATCGCACGCAGCAGGGGGAATATCATAAGGAAACCAACATTCGGTGGAAACCGGTGAAAACCACGAGAAAAAGATGTTTTGAAGTTTAAAAAAAATCAAAAAAAATGCGGGATGTTAAGAGGATGATGTTTTATTGGCACACAAAATTTCAAGTTGAAACACATTAAAAGATGTGAGCTATGAAAAAGATAAAATTAGTGTTGAATAGTGACAAATAGTAATGTCACTATTTAGGGTGGAAATTGTCTTTTCATAGCTCACATCTCGTAATGTTTTTCAACTTTAAATTTTATGTCGCAATAAAACATCACCTTCTTAACATCCCACATTTTTTCAGATTTTTATGAAACTTTAAAATATGGTTTCCACGAAGTTTTCATTGATTATCGGCTTCGTGAGTGAACCGTGTGCTATTTGAAAAACTTCGTGAGAAGAATCTCGGTTTTAAATCCCGTAAATCCAAAACTAAGCTGAAAATCGTGAAACCTGCCATGGTGTCACGACATCGCACTTATATGTCGAGGAATTTTTTCGTCCATTGTGGTGCAAGTTTTATTACAAGCCTCTTACAAACCGGAGCTTCTCTCAAAGAAGCCTCGTGGTTCCGATAGGGAAACGTGTCCCCCTTGTGGGCGAAACATAATCACTACCTCTTTTCACCTTGTATTTTCTTCTACGGGCAACATGGAATGACACGATAGTCGTGCTGAAATTTAAACTTATTCAGGGTTCGTTTGGCCTTTTTATACACTAATTGAGTTTCCTAGGCATTTAATGTCCATAATTCAAATCTGAACTACAAATACATGCTCCAGTTCACCAAAATGGCTAGAAAAATTATACATGTGTCCTTGGGTCATTGCTTAGGTCCCATGTCAGGAATGGGAATGAATTACAACCGTACTGGTGTCATGGCTCGTACTCAAACATTTCGAATCTCGGTTTTTAAGTCCCCATAAATCCTAAACTCACCAGAAAGTCATCAAAGGTGGCATGGTGTCACGTCATGGCACATATATGTCATGGTAAAAACATTGTCCAATTTGGGCCAAGCTTTATTACAAACCTCTTACAAAAACTGGAGCTTCTCTCAAAGAAGCCTCGTGGTTACGATAGGGAAACGTGTTCCCCTTGTGGTAAACGTAGTCCTTGCCTCTTTTCGCCTTGTATTTTCTTCCACAGGCAACATGGAATGACAGGATATCCGTGCTGAAATTTAAACTTATTCAGGGTTCGTTTGGCCTTTTTATACACTAATTGAGTTTCCTAGGCATTTAATGTCCATAATTCAAATCTGAACTACAAATACACTCTCCAGTTCACCAAAATGGCTAGAAAAATTATACATGTGTCCTTGGGTGTATGTTTAGGTCTCATGCCAGGAATGGGAACGAATTACAACAGTAACGGTGTCCTGGCTCGTCCTCAAACATTTTGAATCTCGGTTTTTAAGTCCCCATAAATCCTAAACTCACCAGAAAGTCCTCAAAGGTGGCATGGTGTCATGTCATGGCACATATATGTCGTGGTAAAAACATTTCCAATTTGGGCCAAGCTTTATTACAAACCTCTTACAAACTGGAGCCTGTCGCAAGAACCCTTGTGGTTTCGATAGGGAAACGTGTCCCCTTGTGGGCCAAATGATAATCACTCCCTCTTCTAGCCTCTTATTTTCTTCTACACGTGACACGGAACAACTTTGAAATTATTCAAGTTCCATTTGACCTTTTTATTCATTAATTGAGTTTTCTAGGCATTTAATGTCCATCATTCAAATCCGAACTACAAATACATGCTCCAGTGCACCAAAATGGCTAGAAAAAATCGTACATGTTTCCTTGGGGTGCATGTTTAGGTCCCATGGAACGAATGGGAACGAATTCAACCGTCTCGCCGTCCTGACCTGGCCACAAACATTGCGAATCTCGGTTTTTATATGTTTGTAAATCCAAAACTCACCAGGAAATCATGAAACTTGGCATGGTGTCACTACATGGTATATATAATTGTCCAATTTGGGCGAAGCTACATTACAAGCCTTTTACAAACCGGAGCCTTTCGCAACCCTCGTGGTTCCGGTAGGGAAACATGCCCCTCTTGTGGGCGAAACGATAATCGATGCCTCTTCTCGCCTTGAACTTTGTTTTCTACAGGCAACATAGAGTAACAGGAGTGCCGGGATGAAATTTGACACTGTTCAGGGTTCGTGTGGCCATTGTATATATATTACTAATTACTAAGTTTTCTATGCATTTAATGTAGTCCATAATTCAAATTTGAACTACAACCACATGCTCCAGTGAAGCAAAAATGGGTGGGATATCGTACATGTGTCATTTGGTGCATGTTTAGGTCTCGTTTAAGGAATGAGAATGAATTACAGACTTGTCGTCGTCCTGAAACAATGAGAATCTCAATTTTTAAATCCCAGTAAATAAAAAAGTCACCCAAAAAACATGAAACTTGGCATGGTTTCATGACATGGCACATATATGCCGTGGTAAAAAAAGCGTCCAGTTTGAGAAGAGGTGCACACAAGCAGCCAACGAAGTCCTTTTTGAAACAAAAAGCTGACACGTTAATATCGCAAACGGTTGTATTATATTTACCGTGTCGAAATTTAACCATACTCGGTGGCGTGCGTGCAGCTGTTTGATTAGACGGGACGAGCGTGAGAAGTCCGTCGTGCAAGTTAGACAGGACGCGTGCGAGCAGTCCGCCGCGCAGGCTCGACGGGACGTGTGCATCCCGTCCACCTCACAGGCTCGACGGGACACGTACGAGCAGCAAGGCCGCCCATGCTCACCGGGAAGCGAGCTCTTTGACCTCCATGCACCAGCCGCCGCCCGCCTCGCTCACAACTTCTCCATTAATGGCTTAATTAAAGCACTTGGACGGAGGGTGTTTGCTTGTGATCCCATGGCAGCATTTGCTTTGTTTGTGTTTTCAACTCGTATTCCGCCCTAATTTAAATTGCCACATAGGGCAACAGTTAATACGACCACAAATAAAATGGCAACGGATAATACGACGACAAATTTACAATGGCGCAGATAATAATTGTCTTACATATTCCGGATAATTTAAAATGCCACATGCGGCAAAGCCCGGAAGACACGGGGGCAAGAGAAGAAGGAAATTGCAGACAACGATCTGGGTCGCTACTGTCTCTACTCGTCGATGGATCGCCGGGCGGCGAAATCCTCCAGCTCCTTCTTCAATTCCTCACGACTTTGCTTGAAAGCAGCCACGGATTCCTCCACCTCCTGCTCGCGCTCGATCCGGAGCTTCCTCAAGCCACCCATCAGTTCCTCGACGACCGCTTTCAGCGTCATCTCCGAGGCACTGCTCTGCTCATGCAGCATCTTCCTGTCGGCGGCCTCCTCCTCCTTCTCGGCGACCAACTTGAGGAGCTTCGCATTGTCATCCATGAGTTGCTCGACAAGGCTGGTCGCCTTGTCAACCAAGGCTTCGCTGATCTTGAGCAGCTTCATCAAGCCGTCGACCAGCTCCTGCTGCATAGTGATGCCAGCGAGAATGTCGTTGTCAGCCAGCGAAGGACTTCAGGAACGCCGGCTCGTCGCGATGGCCGACGCCGCGAATGCGCTTGTGAGAGCCCTCGCGTTTCCGTGGGAGCTCGCTCGAGGGCTCCGCGGCGCGCCGGGACATCTCTGTTGCGGCTGCGGCTTCGCGGCGGGACCTCTCTAGTGCTTCCGCGGCCTTGGTCTTTGCTGCCTGGTTATATGTCCACCCTAAACTCCTCCTACCCGTCATGGCGGAACGACTCGACAGAAAAACCAGTTTTGTGGGTGACGAGGAGAGGAACTGTGAAGTAATTTTCGAGTGGGTAGTTTTTATAGCCCGGTGCTAAGTGTGAACACATATTAGTTTGATAGGTGTGAACAGATTTGCAATTACTTATTACGTTGTAATCAACAATGTGAAGAGAAACAAGGTCAAAATTTATTGATGGCAGAAGGTTGACCACGTGGTTGCTCGCTGTTGAGGCAGCCGCGGCGCGCTCCGCTCTGGTGTCCCTGCACGCGCTCTGCTCGCCGTTGAGGCAAAGTTACAATGGCAACGGTTAATAATTCTTAAAAATTGTCTTACATATTCAGGATAATTTAAAATGCCAAATGCGGCAAGGCCCATAACACTCACAACCTACATATGCACACAATTATAATAAAATGTAAGCTAAAAGGCTGAGTTGGCGGCCTTTCGACGATGATCTTCTCGGACTCCATGATCAGCATAGCACCCTTGCAGCCGTTCACTCCGAGTGTTCCGACCCGTCTCCGCCTATGGAGCTGCTGGCGCTGGGAGTCTCTTGGGGCTGCTGGGCCTCTTCCAGAAGAGCTTGACAGCGTGCAATCGCGCGCATGACAACTCTGCGGAACCGCTCCATTTCCATGTCTCTGGCCTGGTAGCAAATTCCGTCGATCACCTGCATCCTCAAGACATCACGTTGGCGATGTTCTACTTCGTCGAGGACGTCAACTCCGCCAAGGATGCGCTCGAGCCTGGCCACCACATCATCGGGATCGATGTTGACACAGCCGTCGCGGGCAATGATGAAGCCGCAAGCTGCCTTTGTCTTGACTGAATCACAGAGGTCCTCTGCCCATTCCTTGTGGGGTATCAGGCTGTCGATGAGCACTGGTGACGGCGGTTCTTTGGGTGGGTCGTCGACCATGCCGCCGAGCAGCTCTGGATCTTTTCCACGGTGGATGGCAAACTGCTCATCACACCTCCTCTGCAATATGTCGATTGTGCTCCCAAGGACTGTGACGCCGATATCGCTGCCGATGGGCCATGGTGCCTGCACCGGCCGATGAAGCTCTTGCTCCCCGACCTGCTCCGGCTCGTTCTCCTCGCCGAAGATGTAACGCAGGTAGGCGTCGACGTCGAAGCTTTGGTCGTTGCCTGGCATGCTTGGAATAACTAATGGTAGATGGGTGAGGACTAGATCTTCGCAGAGTGTCGCGGCGGTGTGTTGCTGCCTGGGTTACATGCAGCAAGCCGTTACCTGGTGGCGGGAAACCGGTGAGGGAATAGGCCTCGATTTTACAATTCACCCATGTGGAGCGCGGGAAGACTAAGTGGAGCACACTGATATGTCCATTTTGCATCATGCTTTTATATCGATATTTATCGCATTATGGGCTGTTATTTCACGTTATGTCACAATACTTATGGCTATTCTCTCTTATTTTACAAGGTTTACATGAAGGGGAGAATGCCGGCAGTTGGAATTCTGGGCTGGAAAAGGAGAAAATATTGAAGGACTATTCTGCGCAACTCCGAAAGTCCTGAAACTCAACGGAATACCTTAAAATAAATAAAGAAAAATCGTCGCCAAAGATGAAGGCCAGGGGACCCACACCCTGCTCACGAGGGTGGGGGCGCGCCCCTGGGCGCGCCCCTACCTCGTGGGCCCCGGTGGCTCTCCAACGCCCATCTTCTCCTATATGAAGTCTTCGATGAGAAAAATCAGAAGCAACCTTTGGGACGAGACTCCGCCGCCACGAGGCGGAACCTTGGCGGAACCAATCTAGGGCTCCAGACAGGCTGTGCCGGGGACACTTCCCTCGGAGGAGGAAATCATCGCCATCATCATCACTAACGCTCCTCTCATCGGGAGAGGGCAATCTCCATCAACATCTTCACCAACACCATCTCATCTCCAAACCCTAGTTCATCTTTTGTATCCAATTCTTGTCTCCAAGTCCGGGATTGGTGCTAGTAGGTTGCTAGTAGTGTTGATTACTCCTTGTAGTTGATGCTAGTTGGTTTACTTGGTGGAAGATCACATGTTCAGATCCTTTATGCATATTATTACCCCTCTGATTATGCTTTGTGAGTAGTTACGTTTGTTCCTGAGGACACGGGAGAAGTCTTGCTATTAGTAGTCATGTGAATTTGGTATTCGTTCGATATTTTGATGAGATGTATGTTGTCTAACCTCTAGTGGTGTTATGTGAGCGTCGACTACATAACACTTCACCATTATTTGGGCCTAGAGGAAGGCATTGGCAAGTAATAAGTAGATGATGGGTTGCTAGAGTGATGAAGCTTGAACCCTAGTTTATCGTTGCTTCGTAAGGGGCTGATTTGGATCCATATGTTTCATGCTATGGTTAGGTTTACCTTAATACTTTTGTTGTAGTTGCGGATGCTTGCAATAGAGGTTAATCATAAGTGGGATGCTTGTTCAATTAAGAACAACACCCAAGCACCGGTCCACCCACATATCAAATTATCAAAGTACCGAACGCGAACCATATGAGCGTGATGAAAACTAGTTTGACGATATTCTCATGTGTCCTCGGGAGCGCTTTTCCTATTATAAGAGTTTGTTACGGCTTGTCCTTTGCTACAAAAAGGATTGGGCCACCTTGCTGCACCTTATTTACTTTTGTTACTTGTTGCTCGTTACAATTTACCTTATCACAAAACTATCTGTTACCACTTATTTCAGCACTTGCAGAGAATACCTTGCTGAAAACCGCTTATCATTTCATACGCTCCTCGTTGGGTTCGACACTCTTACTTATCGAAAGGACTACGATCGATCCCCTATACTTGTGGGTCATCAAGACTCTTTTAAAGCCGTTGCCGGGAGTGTAAGCGCCTTTGGTAGGTGGAATTTGGTAAGGAAAAATTTATATAGTGTGCTGAAATTTTACATCACTTGTTACTATGGAAAGTAATTATATGAGGGGCTTGTTCGGGTATCTTCACCCCTTCCGAGAGCAAAGAGTTTCTCCTCAACCTACTGAACCTATTGAAAATGAAACTCCTTTTGAATTTTCTTCGGGTATCATGGAATAACTGTTGGCTAATACTTTTACAGGAGATGGAACAAAGCATCCTAACGAGCATCTTCGCTATGTGGATGATATTTGTGGACTATTTAAGCTTGCTGGTATACCCGGTGATGTTGTTAAGAAGAAGGCTTTTCCTTTATCTTTGAAGGAAGACGCATTGACATGGTATAGGCTATGTGATACGAGATCATGGAACTATAAAAGAGTGAAATTGGAATTTCATCAAAAGTATTACAATATGCATCTTGTTCATCGTGATCGCAATTATATATATAATTTTTGGCCTCATGAAGGAGAAAGCATCGCTCAAGCTTGGGGAGGCTTAAATCAATGTTATATTCATGCCCCAATCATGACCTCTCAAGAGAAACAATTCTTGAATTTTATGCTCGGCTTCGATAACAATCGCACCATGCTCGATACTTCTTGTGCTGGCTCTTTTATGATGAAGACTATTGAATTCAGATGGAATTTATTAGATAGAATTAAACGCAACTCTGAAGATTGGGACCTCGACGAAGGTAAGGAGTCAGGTATGACACCTAAGTTTGATTGTGTTAAATCTTTTATGGATACCGATATTTTCCGTAAGTTTAGCACTAAATATGGACTTGACTACGAGATAGTAGCTTCTTTCTGTGAATCTTTTGCTACTTATGTTGATCTCCCTAAGGAGAAGTGGTTTAAATATCATCCTCCCATAGAAGCAAAAGTAGCTACACCTATTAAAGTTGAAGAAAAGACTATCACTTATAATGATCCTATTGTTCCTACCTCTTATGTTGAGAAACCACCTTTCCCTGTTAGAGTAAAGGATCATGCTAAAACTTCAACTGTTGTTCGTAAAAGCAATATTAGAACTTATGTACCTCCTGAGCAAGTTAAAGTAGAACCCAATAAGGCAATTGTTAAAGATCTCTTGTCTGGTAATATTGATGGGCATGTTATTCAGTTCGAAGGTGAAACTGCTAGAATTGCTAGACCGTGCTAAAGATAAACATAGACACTGTGGTAGGCGTGCTGTTATTTCTGTTAAAATAGGAGATCATTGTTACCATGGCTTATGTGATATGGGTGCGAGTGCTAGTGTTATACCACATACTTTATCTGAAGAAATTAAGAATGAAATTGCACTGCTTTGAGTTAGAAGGTATTGATGTCACAATTAAACTTGCCAATAGAGATACTATTTCACCAATTGGGATTGTTAGAGATGTTGAAGTCTTGTGTGGGAAAACTAAATATCCTGCTGATTTTCTTGTTCTTACTTCTCCATAGAAGATAGTTTTGTCCCATTATATTTGGTAGACCCTTCTTGAATACTGTTAATGCTAAGATAGACTGCGAAAAGAATATTGTTACTATTGGCTTGGATGATATGGTTCATGAGTTTAATTTCTCTAAATTTAGTAAACCACATCGTGAAGAAGAATTTCCTAGTAAGTATGAAATTATTGGTCTTGCTTCTATTGCCGTACCTCCTAGTGATCCTTTGGAACACTATTTGCTAGACCATGAAAATGATATGTTTATGAATGAAAGAAGGGAAATAGATGAAGTATTCTTTAAACAAGAACCTATTCCGAAACACAATTTGCCTGTTGAAATCCTAGGGGATCCTCCTCCACCCAAGGGTGATCCCGTATTTGAGCTTAAACCATTGCCTGATAATCTTAAGTATGCTTATCTTGATGAAAAGAAAATATATCCTGTTACTATTAGTGCTAACCTTTTAGAGCATGAAGAAGAAAGATTATTGAAAACTCTGAAGAAGCACCGTGCCGCTATTGGATATACTCTTGATGATCTTAAGGGCATTAGTCCCACTCTATGTCAGCATAAAATAAATTTGGAAGCGGATGCCAAACCAGTTCGTGATCCTCAACGACGTTTGAATCCCAAAATGAAAGAAGTGGTAAGAAAAGAAATACTCAAGCTTCTGGAGGCAGGTATAATTTATCCCGTTGTTTGATAGTCGGTGGGTAAGTCCTGTCCATTGTGTCCCTAAGAAGGGAGGTATTACTATTGTCCCTAATGATAAAGATGAATTAATTCCGCAAACAATTATCACGGGTTATAGGATGGTAATTGATTTCCAAATTAAATAAAGCTACTAAGAAAGATCATTACCCTTACCTTTTATTGATCAAATGCTAGAAAGATTATGCAAACATACACATTATTGCTTTCAAGATTGTTATTCTGGTTTCTCTCAAATACCGTGTCGGCTAAAGATCAATCAAAGACTACTTTTACATGCCCTTTTGGTACTTTTGCTTATAGGCGTATGCCTTTTGGTTTATGTAATGCACCTGCTACCTTTCAAAAGATGCATGATGGCTATATTCTCGACTTTTGTGAAAAGATTTGTGAGGTTTTCATGGGCGACTTTTCCGTCTATGGTTCCTCTTTTGATGATTGCTTGAGCAATCTTGATCGAGTTTTGAGAGACGTGAAGAAACTAATCTTGTCTTGAATTGGGAAAAGTGCCACTTTATGGTTAATGAAGGTATTGTCTTGGGACACAAAGTTTCTGAAAGAGGTATTGAAGTTGATAAAGCCAAGGTTGATGCTATTGAAAAGATGCCATGCCCCAAGGATATCAAAGGTATAAGAAGTTTCCTTGGTCACGTCGGGTTTTATAGGAGGTTCATTAAGGACTTCTCAAAAAATTCTCGGCCTCTGACTAATTTGTTACAAAAAATGTACCATTTGTCTTTGATGATGATTGTGTAGAAGCATTTGAAATACTTAAGAAAGCATTAGTCTCTGCACCTATTGTTCAGCCACACGATTGGAATTTACCCTTTGAAATTATGTGTGATGCTAGTGATTATCTTGTAGGTGCTGTTCTAGGGCAAAGAGTTGATAAGAAATTAAATGTTATCCATTATGCTAGTAAGACTCTAGACAATGCTCAAAGAAATTATGCTACTACCGAAAAGGAACTTTTAGCAGTTGTATTTGCTTGTGATAAATTCAGACCCTATATTGTTGATTCTAAAGTAACTATTCACACTGATCATGCTGCTATTAAATATCTTATGGAAAAAAAAGATGCTAAACCTAGACTTATTAGATGGGTTCTCTTGCTGCAAGAATTTGATTTTCATACTGTTGATAGAAAAGGAGCTGAGAACCCCGTTGCAAACAACTTATCTAGGTTAGAGAATGTTCTTGATGACCCACTGCCTATTGATGATAGCTTTCCTGATGAACAATTAAATGTCGTAAGCACTTCTCGTAGCACTCCATGGTATGCTGATTATGCTAATTATATTGTTGCTAAATTTATACCACCTAGCTTCACATACCAACAAAAGAAAAAGTTATTTTATGATTTGCGACATTACTTTTGGGATGACCCACATCTTTATAAAGAAGGAGTAGATGAAGTAATTAGACGTAGTGTACCTGAGCATGAAAAGGAACAGATCCTACGCAAGTGCCACTCCGAGGCTTATGGAGGACACCACGCTAGAGATAGAACTGCACATAAGGTATTGCAATCCGGTTTTTATTGGCCTACTCTCTTCAAGGATGCCAGTAAGTTTGTTTTGTCTTGCGATGAATGTCAAAGAATTGGTAATATTAGTAGACGCCAAGAAATGCCTATGAATTATTCACTTGTTATTGAACCATTTGATGTTTGGGGCTTTGATTTTATGGGACCTTTTCCTGCCTCTAATGGATATACACACATTTTGGTTCTTTGTTGATTACGTTACTAAGTGGGTAGAAGCTATTCCAACTAGTAGTGCTGATCATAACACTTCTATTAAAATGCTTAAGGAAGTTATTTTTCCGAGGTTTGGAGTCCCTAGATATTTAATGACTGATGGTGGTTCACACTTTATTCATGGTGCTTTCCGTAAAATGCTTGCTAAATATGACGTTAATCATAGAATTGCGTCTCCTTATCACCCGCGGTCTAGTGGTCAAGTAGAATTGAGAAATAGAGAGCTCAAATTAATTTTGCAAAAGACTGTCAATAGGTCTAGGAAGAATTGGTCCAAGAAACTTGATGATGCATTATGGGCCTATAGAACTGCATATAAGAATCCTATGGGTATGTCTCCGTATAAAATGGTTTATGGAAAAGCATGTCACTTACCTCTCGAATTAGAACATAAGGCATATTGGGCTATTAAGAGCTCAACTATGATTTCAAACTTGCGGTGAGAAGAGGTTATTTGATATTAGCTCACTTGATGAATGGAGAACCCAAGCTTATGAAAATGCCAAGTTATTTAAAGAAAAACTTAAAAGATGGCATGACAAAAGGATACAAAAGCGTGAGTTTAATGTAGGTGATTATGTATTGCTATACAACTCTCGTTTAAGATTTTTTGTAGGAAAACTTCTCTCCAAATGGGAAGGTCCCTACGTTATCGAGGAGGTCTACCGTTCTGGTGCCATAAAAATCAACAACTTCGAAGGCACAAATCCGAAGGTGGTAAACGGTCAAAGAATCAAACATTATATTTCAGGTAATCCCATAAATGTTGAAACCAATATTATTGAAACCGTACCCCAGAGGAATACATAAGGGACACTTTCCAGAACGTTCCAGACTCCGAAAAGGAATAGGTATGTGGTACGGTAAGTAAACCGAATCCAAAACAATTTTTAAGGCAATATCTCTCCGTTTTGGAATATTTCGAAAAATAGAAAAATAAGTAGCAGTCCGGGGAGGACACGAGGCCTCCACGAGGGTGGAGGGCGCGCCCTACCCCCCTGGGCGCGCCCCCTACCTCGTGAGTACCTCGTGTGCTCTCCGGACTCCATTTTCTTGCACGATACGTATTTCGGTCGGTAAAAATTCATTATATATTCTCCCTAAGGTTTTGACTCCCGTATCACGCAAATATCCTCTGTTTTCGTTTGAAATTTGTTTTACATTGTAGATTTGAGGATTAGGAGACTCGATCATCCTTCTATGAGGGTGAGCCTATGCCATGGAAGGTGGACGACAAGCTTGCATCATCAACAACACCTCCACCGCTTGACAACAAAGAAGGAGACATAATCATATGGGTATGGGCACTCCCCTTGGCAACCGCCAAGCTTGGGGAGGTGCTTGCATCGTATCCCCATCACAACTCCTATCTTTACTGTTTTTCGTAGTTCGATCCTATTAGTAGTATCTTGATATAGTAGAATAAAGTCATAGCATGATCTAGTTTTGAAGTTTTGCTTTATGATCCCTCTATGCAATCAAGTCCGTGAGCTATATATAATAAAGATTAGTGTTGAGTCAAGGGGCTTGATTACTTTGCCATGATCTTGAGTGAATAAAAGAAAAGAATAAAAAGAAACAAAGAGCTCATATTGATCTTATTGAAAGTAATGACTTCACATAGAAAGAGTATGATGATTAAAAGTTGTTGGGAGTTGGCAAATATAGCTTTGGTCATCATTGCAATTAATAGGAAGTAATAAGGAGAGAGAGGTTTCACATATAGATATATTATCATTGGCATCTTTTATGATTGGGAGCACTCATTAAAATATGACATGCTAAAGAGTTGATGTTGGACAAGGAAGACAACGTAATGAGTTATGTTTTCTTATATCTGAGACAAAGTATATTGTCATGGATCTCCTAACATGTTGAGCTTGCCTTTCCCCCTCATGCTAGCCAAATTCTCAGCACCAAGTAGAGATACTACTTGTGCTTCCAAATACCCTTAGTCCAGTTTAGCCATGAGAGTCCACCATATCTACCTATGGATTGAGTAAGATCCTTCAAGTAAGTTGTCATCGGTGCAAGCAATAAAAATTGCTCTTTAAATATGCATGACTTATTAGTGCAGAGAAATAAGCTTTGTAAGAACTTGTTGTGGACGCAATAAAAGCGACGGACTGCATAATAAAGGTTCACATACAAGGGGCAATATAAAGTGACGTTCTTTTGCATTAAGATTTTGTGCATCCAGCCATAAAAGCGCATGGAAACCTCTGCTTCCCTCTGCGAAGGGCCTATCTTTTATTATTATCCCTTACCTTATGCAAGAGTCACGGTGATCTTCACCTTTCCTTTTTCATTTTATCCTTTGGCAAGCCCAGCATGTTGGAAAGAACATGATATATATATATCTAATTGGATGTAGGGGAGCATGAATTATTATTGTTGACATTACCCTTGAGGTAAAAGGTTGTGGGGCAAAACTATAAGCCCCTATCTTTCTCTGTGTCCGGTTAAAACTCTGTAACCACAAGTATTGCGTGAGTGTTAGCAATTATGAAGGACTAAGTGATAGTTGAGTATGTGGACTTGGTTTTAAGCTCTGACATAGACTCTTTCCGATGTTATGATAAATTGCAATTGCTTCAATGGTGAGGTTATAATTTGTTGATGCTCAATAAGGTTTCTGATTCATACTTTGGCTTTGTGAAAAGATCATCACTTGAACATAAGTAATCATATGACAAAATCTATGTATGTTGCTGTTATGAGAATAATCATGATGCCTTCATGTCCATATTTTATTTTTATCGACGCCTCTACCTCTAAACATGAGGACATATTTATTGTTATCGGCTTTTCGCTTGAGGACAAGCGAGGTCTAAGCTTGGGGAGTTGATACGTCCATTTTGCATCATGCTTTTATATCGATATTTATCGCATTATGGGCTGTTATTTCACGTTATGTCACAATACTTATGGCTATTCTCTCTTATTTTACAAGGTTTACATGAAGAGGGAGAAAGCCGGCAGCTGGAATTCTGGGATGGAAAAGGAGCAAATATTGAAGGACTATTCTGCGCAACTCCAAAAGTCCTGAAACTCCATGGAATACCTTAAAATAAATAAAGAAAAATCGTCGCCAAAGATGAAGGCCTGGGGACCCACATCCTGCTCACGAGGGTGGGGGCGCGCCCCTCCCCCCTGGGCGCGCCCCCTACCTCGTGGGCCCCCTGGTGGCTCTCCAACGCCCATCTTCTCCTATATGAAGTCTTTCGATGAGAAAAAAATCAGAAGCAACCTTTCGGGACGAGACTCCGCCGCCACGAGGCGGAACCTTGGCGGAACCAATCTAGGGCTCCGCAGAGTCAGGTCTGCCGGGGACACTTCCCTCCGGGAGGGGGAAATCATCGCCATCATCATCACCAATGCTCCTCTCATCGGGATAGGGCAATCTCCATCAACATCTTCACCAGCACCATCTCATCTCCAAACCCTAGTTCATCTCTTATATCCAATTCTTGTCTCCAAGTCCAGGATTGGTGCTAGTAGGTTGCTAGTAGTGTTGATTACTCCTTGTAGTTGATGCTAGTTGGTTTACTTGGTGGAAGATCATATATTCAGATCCTTTATGCATATTATTACCCCTCTGATTATGAACATGAATATGCTTTGTGAGTAGTTACGTTTGTTCACGAGGACACGGGAGAAGTCTTGCTATTAGTAGTCATGTGAATTTGGTATTCGCTCAATATTTTGATGAGATGTATGTTGTCTAACCTCTAGTGGTGTTATGTGAACGTCGACTACATAACACTTCACCATTATTTGGGCCTAGAGGAAGGCATTGGGAAGTAATAAGTAGATGATGGGTTGCTAGAGTGATGAAGCTTGAACCCTAGTTTATGCGTTGCTTCGTAAGGGGCTGATTTGGATCCATATGTTTCATGCTATGGTTAGGTTTACCTTAATACTTTTGTTGTAGTTGCGGATGCTTGCAATAGAGGTTAATCATAAGTGGGATACTTGTTCAAGTAAGAACAACACCCAAGCACAGGTCCACCCACATATCAAATTATCAAAGTACCGAACGTGAATCATATGAGCGTGATGAAAACTAGTTTGACGATATTCCCATGTGTCCTCGGGAGCGCTTTTCCTATTATAAGAGTTTGTTCCGGCTTGTCCTTTGCTACAAAAAGGATTGGGACACCTTGCTGCACCTTATTTACTTTTGTTACTTGTTGCTCGTTACAATTTACCTTATCACAAAACTATCTGTTACCACCTATTTCAATACTTGCAGAGAATACCTTGCTGAAAACCGCTTATCATTTCCTTCTGCTCCTCGTTGGGTTCGACACTCTTACTTATCGAAAGGACTACGATCGATCCCCTATACTTGTGGGTCATCACACACACACAACACGAATATCGTATCTTATCACACAAGTGTTAACATAAGCAAATGCATGTGTAACTTAATAATCAGCGCACACAAGTACTCGCAGACGCATCGTGTGCGATACTCCTAGCCACCGCGAGCAACTACTTTGCATTTTTTAAAGTTATTTGTACAGACAAAATCGCACACGAACTAACTATATTAACCGTCTGTGTTGTAAATTCTCATCGCAAACAGTTCATCCGAGTCGGCTGTTTGCCACGTATCACACACATCTTATTAAGTTGAACCGTTTCTGTTGCGTTCACTAATCAAAAACAGTTTGTTCGAGTGAATCGTATGCCCTATATCACACACACCTTGATCTAGCTAACCGTTTATGTTGCACTACCTAATAGCAAATGGTTCATCGGAGCGAACTGTATGCCGTATATCGCACACATATTGATATGGCTGCCCGTTTCTGTTGTTCTGCCTCATCGCAAACAGTTCAAATGGGTTAACCATGTGCCCTACATCGCACACCTAACTAAAATCTGAACCGTGTTTGATGCGTCCTCCATCACAAATGTTTTGCACCTTTTTTACAGTTTTTTTTACATCCCCGTTTGTGATTAATGCATCGCACACAGTTTCGTGAAAGGGTCTCTGATCGTAGTGTCGCATTAACAGCATCCTGCAGTAGTGTCTTGGTATTAAATCACATGACGATGTGAACTAGATTATTGACTCTAGTGCAAGTGGGAGACTAAAAGAAATATGCCCTAGAGGCAATAATAAAGCTGTTATTTATATTTCCTTATATCATGATAAATGTTTATTATTCATGCTAGAATTGTATTAACCAGAAACTTAGTACATGTGTGGATACATATACAAACAGAGTGTCCCAAGTATGCCTATACTTGACTAGCTCGTTAACCAAAGATGGTTAATTTCCTAGCCATAGACATGTGTTGTCATTTGATGAATGGGATCACATCATTAGAGAATGATTGTTTAGTTTTTCTGCTATTGCTTTCTTCATGACTTATACATGTTTCTCAGACTATAAGATTATGCAACTCTCGAATATCGGAGGAACACTTTGTGTGCTATCAAACGTCACAACGTAACTGGGTGATTATAAATATGCTCTACAGGTGTCTCCGATGGTGTTTGTTGAGTTGGCATAGATCGAGATTAGGACTTGTCACTCCGTGTATCGGAGAGGTATCTCTGGGCCCTCTCGGTAATGCACATCACTATGAGCCTTGCAAGCAATGTGATTGATGAGTTAGCCACGGGATGATGCATTACGGAACAAGTAAAGAGACTTGCCGGTAACGAGATTGAACTAGGTATGCTGATACCGACGATCGAATCTCGGGCAAGTAACATACCGATGACAAAGGGAACAATGTATGTTGTTGTGCGGTTTGACCGATAAAGATCTTCGTAGAATATGTAGGGGCCAATATGAGCATCCAGGTTCCTCTATTGGTTATTGACCGGAGATGTGTCTCGGTCATGTCTACATAGTTCTCGAACTCGTAGGGTCTGCACGCTTAATGTTCGATGACGATTTGTATTATGAGTTTATGTGATTTGATGACCGAAGGTTGTTCGGAGTCCCGGATAAGATCACGGACATGACGAGGAGTCTCAAAATGGTCGAGACATAAAGATTCATATATTGGAAGGTTATATTCGGACACCGGAATGGTTCGGGTCGTATCGGATAAGTTTCGGAGTACCGGGGGTTACCGGAACCCCCCCCCCCCTCGGGAAGCTATTGGGCCTCATGGGCCTTAGTGGAGAAGAGAGAGGGCTAGACAGGAGGTGGCACACGCCCCCTTGTCCCAATCCGAATTGGACAAGGGGAGGGGGCGGCGCCCCCCTCCTTCCTTCTCTCCTCCTCCTCCTTCCCCACTTCCCCTACTTGGACTAGGAATGGGGGAAACCTACTCCTACTAGGAGTAGGAATCCCCCCCTTGGGCGCGCCCCTTGTGGCCGGCCCTCCTCCTCCTCCCCTCCTTTATATACGGGAGGGGCACCCCATAGACACACAAGTTGATCTTTAGCCGTGTGCGGTGCCCCCCTCCACAGTTTTTCACCTCGGTCATATTGTCGTAGTGCTTAGGCGAAGCCCTGCGTCGGTAACTTCATCATCACTGTCACCACGCCATTGTGCTGATGAAACTCTCCCTCGACCACAGCTGGATCAAGAGTATGAGGGACGTCACTGATCTGAACGTGTGCAGATCGCGGAGGTGCCGTGCGTTCGGTACTTGGATCGGTTGGATCGCGAAGACGTTCGACTACATCAACCGCGTTATTGAACACTTCCGCTTTCGGTCTACGAGGGTACGTGGACACACTCTCCCCGCTCATTGCTATGCTTCTCCTAGACAGATTTGCGTGATTGTAGGAATTTTTTTGAAATACTACGTTCCCCAACAGAGAAGATGTGGGAGAGGCTTGATTCTCTGTTGGATATGATTGGTAACACGTGGAAGAAAGGGGATGCAGAACATAACCTCAAGGGGGTGGCCAGTAGATTGAAATCCATGCAAGATGTGCTGAGTTGCTGGGCGCAAAAGGAGTTTAGCTCGGTCCAGAATAGCATCAGATCCCTTCGTGGCTCGCTACAGAAATTAAGACTCCTACCCCAGTCTCCGGCTACAGAAAACAGAATAAGAAAAGTTGAATCTGACTTGGATGAATGGCTACTATGAGAGGAGCTCATGTGGAAGCAACACTCAAGAATTAGGTGGTTAAGAGAAGGAGATAGGAACGCAGAATTTTTTCATATGAAAGATACTTGGAGGAGAAAGAAAAAACAAAATTGTCAGATTGAAAAGGGACGACGGAACTTGGGCAGATAGCAGCGAACAAATTCATACAGAAATAAATGGGTATTTCAAGGGCCTGTATGAGAAGGATGGCGATGTGACACCCCAACACCTGATTGATATTTTCCCAAGACGAGTGAATGCTAATACGGACGAAGCACTTACCAAACCATTCACGGAGACAGAAGTGAGCGACACCCTGTTCCAGATCGGAACACTAAAGGTGCCAGGACCGGACGGATTTCCCGCACGTTTTTTCCAAAGGAACTGGACAGTTGTAAAAGAGGAGGTAGTGCAGGGTGTTCTTGGTTTCTTTGCTGATGGTATTATGACGGAGGGAGTAAACGAGACCACCATCGTTTTGATTCCAAAAATTAATGACCCACACAGCATAAAAGACTATCACCCAATAAGCCTATGTAACGTTATCTACAAGATCATATCCAAAATGTTGGCCAACAGGCTGCGTCCTTTCCTTGATGACCTCATCTACGTGTCCTAGAGTGCTTTTATTCTAGGTAGACTGATAACGGACAATGCGATCATAGCGTTTTAATGCTTCCACAAAATCTAGAACAGTAAAAACCGGAGAGATACCCATTGTGTGTATAAGCTTGACCTTGCAAAAGCCTACGATCAGGTCGACTGGTGATTCTTGGAAGGGGTTCTCCAGAAGATGGGATTTGATGTAAAGTGGATTAAGTGGGTTATGACTTGTGTTAGATCAGTGAAATTCTCCATCCGGTGTAATGGTGAGATGTTGGGACTGTTTACACCATCCAGAGGTCTCAGACAAGGTGACCCACTAAGCCCATACTTATTCCTATTTGTTGTTGATACCTTGTCCTCCCTTTTGAGTTGTGAGATGGAGTCAGGGAGCATTACACCCATAAAGATCGCACGTGGATGCCCGGGGATATCCAACCTCTTATTTGCTGATGGTAGCTTGTTATTTTTCAAGGCCTCTGGGGACCAAGCACTGTTAGGAACATAGCATGCAATTTCAAAAAAATTCCTACGATCACGCAAGATCTATCTAGGAGATGCATAGCAACGAGAAGGGGAGAGTGTGTCCACGCACTCAGAGATCGAAAGTGAAAGCGTTAGGTTAACGCGGTTGATGTAGTCGAACATCTTCACGATCCAACCGATCTTAGTACCGAACGTAAGGCACCTCCGTGTTCAGCACACGTTCAGCTCGATGACGTCCCTCGAACTCTTGATCCAGTAGAGGGTCGAGGGAGAGTTCCACAAGACGACGGGCGTGACGGTGATGGTGATGTGATCCGCGCAGGGCTTCGCCTATGCACTACGACGCTATGACCGGAGGAGTAAACTGTGGAGGGGGCACCACACACGGCTAAGAGAACAATTGACGTGCCTTTGGGGTGCCCCCCGCCCCCGTATATAAAGGAGGGGAGGAGGAGGAGGCCGTCCAAGGGGCACGCGCCATAGGGGGGAGTCCTTCTAGGAGTAGGATTCCCCCCTTTCCTTTCTTTCCTTTGGAGGAAAAGGAAGGAGAGGGAGAGGGAGAGGAAAGGGGGGCCGCGCCCCCTCCTCCTTCTCCTATTCGGACTCCCTAGGAGGGGGGTGCGCGCCACCCCCCGCGGGCTACCCTCTCCCTTTAGGCCCATGTAGGCCCAACACTTCCCCGGGGGGTTCCGGTAACCCCTAGGTACTCCGGTAAAATAAACGAACCTCTCGAAACCATTCCGATGTTCGAATACTACCTTCCAATATATGAATCTTTACCTCTAGACCATTTCGAGACTCCTCGTCATGTCCTTGATCTCATCCGGGACTCCGAACAAACTTAGGTCACCAAAACTCATAACTCATAATACAAATCATCATCAAACGTTAAGCGTGCGGACCCTACGGGTTCGAGAACTATGTAGACATGACCGAGACACATGTCCGGTCAATAACCAATAGCGGAACCTGGATGCTCATATTGGTTCCTACATATTCTACGAAGATCTTTACCAGTCAAACCGCAATAACAACATACGGTATTCCCTTTGTCATCGGTATGTTACTTGCCCGAGATTCGATCATCGGTATCATCATACCTAGTTCAATAACATTACCAGCAAGTCTCTTTACTCATTCTGTAATGCATCATCCCGTAACTAACTCATTAGTCACATTGCTTGCAAGGCTTATAGTGATGTGCATTACCGAGAGGGCCCAGAGATACCTCTCCGATACTTGGAGTGACAAATCCTAATCTTGATCTATGCCAACCCAACAAACACCTTCGGGGACACCTGTAGAGCATCTTTATAATCACCCAGTTACGTTGAGACGTTTGATAGCACACAAGGTATTCCTCCGGTATTCGGGAGTTGCATGATCTCATAGTCAAAGGAATATGTATAAGTCATGAAGAAAGCAATAGCAATAAAACTTAATGATCATTATGCTAAGCTAACGGATGGGTCTTGTCCATCACATCATTCTCTAATGATGTGATCCCGTTGATCACATAACAACACATGCCTATGGTTAGGAAACTTAACCATCTTTGATTAACGGGCTAGTCTAGTAGAGGCATACTAGGGACACTCTGTTTTGTCTATGTATTCACACATGTACTAAGTTTCCGGTTAATACAATTCTAGCATGAATAATAAACATTTGTCATGGTATAAGGAAATATACATAACAACTTTATTGTTGCCTCCAGGGCATATTTCCTTCAAGCAGAACGTGTGAGAGGGGTGCTAGACTTGTTCCAACAAGCCACTGCCAGCTGCTTAGTAGAAACAAATGCTCAATTCTCTTCTCTGAAGTATGCCCATCTCAGGTTAGAGAGGAGATTAAAGAGATCTTGGGTGTGGATACGACATGTTTCGAGAGGTTCGGGTATTTTAACCAGACAAGGGTGGAGATTGATTCAGAAACCGGATAGCCTGTGTGCGAGGGTACTCAAGTCAAAATATTACCCAAAGGGAAACCTGCTTGATACAGTCTTCTCTTCGATTGCATCTCCGGTCTGGAGAGGCATTGAGTTTGGGCTGGAACTTCTTAAAAAAGGCCTCAACTAGCGTATTGGAGATGGCAAAAATATACAAATCACAAGGGACCAATGGATCCAAAGGAAGGAAGGACTGAGAGCAGCCTCCTTTGTGATAAGATCGAGGCTCGGATGGGTTAATCAACTAATAGATGAAACAAATTTTCCATAACTTTGACGCTGAGGATATCTACAAGATGAGAATACCGAAGGTAGAGGTTGAGGACTGCGTGGCATTGAACTGTGAGAAATCAAGGACATTTACAGTTAGGAGTGCATACAAACTTGCAAACTCTTTGAAGAGAAACAATGATGACCCACAAGTATAAGGGATCAATTGTAGCTCTTTTCGATAAGTAAGAGTATCGAACCCAACGAGGAGTAGAAGGAAATGACAAGTAGTTTTCAGTAAGGTAATGTCTGCAAGTGTTGAAATTGTAAGTAACCGAGTAGTTTGATAGCAAGGTAATTTGTAACGAGCAAGTAACGATAGTAGTAACAAAGTGCAGCAAGGTAGCCCAACCCTTTTGAGGCAAAGGACAGGCCAAAACGGTCTCTTATGATAAGCAAAGCGTTCTTGAGGGTACATGGTTCATCTAGTCACTTCCATCACGTTGGTTTAATTCGTGTTCGGTACTTTGATAAATTGATATGTGGGTGGACCGGTTCTTAGGTGTTGTTCTTACTTGAACAAACCTCCTACTTATGATTAACCCTCCTGCAAGCATCTGCAACTGCGAGAAAAGTATTAAGAATAAATTCTAACCATAGCATTAAAATTTTGGGTCCAATCGATCCATTACGGAATAGCGCATAAACTGGGGTTTAAGCTTCTGTCACTCTCGCAACCCATCATCTAATTGCTACTCCACAATGCATTCCCTTAGGCCCAAATGTGGTGAAGTAACTACTCACAAATGATAATCATGCTCAATATTATAGGGGTATTAAATAGCATAATGAATCTGAACATATAATCTTCCACCAAATAAATCATATAGTAATCAACTACAAGATGTAATCAACACTACTAGTCACCCACAAGCACCAATCTATAGTTCCGGTAACAAGATTGAACACAAGAGATGAACTAGGATTTGAGATGAGATGGTGCCGTTGAAGATGTTGATGGAGATTGCCCTCCCCAAGATGGGAGAGTTGTTGGTGATGATGATGACGATGATTTCCTCCTCCGAAAGGGAAGTTCCCTAGGCGGAATCGCTCCGCCGGAGGGCAAAAGTGCTCCTGCCCAAGTTCCGCCTCGAGACGGCGGCGCTCCATCCCGAAAGTCCTCTTCTTATTTTTTTTCTAGGTCAAAATGACCTATATACAAGAAGATGGGCACCGGAGGTGGGCCTGGGTGAGCACAGCCCACTAGGGCGCGCCTGGGCTCCCTGGCGCGCCTAGGTGGGTTGTGCCCACCTGGTGGCCCCCCTCTGGTAGTTATTTGCTTCAATATTCCTCAAATATTCCATAAAAAATCTCCGTGAAGTTTCATCTTGTTTGGAGTTGTGCAGAATAGGTGGCCTGACGTAGCTTTTCCAGGTCCAGATTTCCAGCTGCCGGAATTCTCCCTCTCTGTGTATACCTTGCATATTATGAGAGAAAAGGCATTAGAATTTGTAACGCCCTCGATGCGGCTATATCTCCCACGTGTCGAGGCACGACTTAGAGGCATAACCGCATTGAAAGCAATGTCGCAAGTGAGGTAATCTTCACACAACCCATGTAATACATAAGGGAAAGAGATACATAGTTGGCTTACAGTCGCCACTTCACACAATACATAAATAAACATCCATCATTCAAAGTACACTCAAGGTCCGACTACGGAACCAAAATAAAAGAAGATACCCCAAATGCTACACAGATCCCCAATCGTCCCAACTGGGCACCACTACTGATCATCAGGAAAAGACACATAGTAACGACCACGTTCCTCGTCGAACTCCCACTTGAGCTCGGTTGCGCCACCCGACCGGCATCGTCGGCACTGTAACTGTTTTGGTAGAATCGGTGAGTCACGGGGCCGCAGCAAGCTCACACCCGCGCGATCAAGACGATCTCAGCTTATAGGAAGGACACAGTTGTAAGGTGGAGCTGCAAGAAGTTTACTAGCATATATGGTGGCTACATCGCAAAAGAGAGCGAGAAGAGAAGCAAGGCACGGACGTGAAGCTAGTAGCGATCAAGAAGTGATCCTGAACTACTTACGTCAAACATAACTCCAACACCGTGTTCACTTCCCGGACTCCGCCGAGAAGAGACCATCACGGTTACACACAGTTGATGTGTATTTTATTAGAGGTCAGCTTCGGGTTTTCTACAACCGGACATTAACAAATTCCCATCTGCCTCATAAATCATGGGCACGGCTTTGAAAGATAATACCCTGCAGGTGTCCCAACTTAGCCCATTATAAGCTCTCACGGTCAACGAAGGATATTCCTTCTACCGAGAAGACCCGATCAATCTCGGAATCCCGGACTACAAGACATTTCGACAAAGAATAAAACAAGACCAAAGAAAGCCGCCCGATTGTGCCGACAAATCCCGATAGGAGCTGCACATATCTCGTTCTCGTGGCACATCCGGATAAGTCAAGCTACGAGTAAAACCAAGCCTCGAAGTTTCCCGTGGTGGCCAGCAGTTGCTCGGTTCGGGCCAAGACTTTCGAAGGAGCACCGGTCCGGGGTTAAAAGAACGAGGACCCTCGGGCTCGCGAAACCCCGGGGGAAAAAGGCTTAGGTGGCAAATGGTAAAACCAATGTTGGGCCTTGCTGGACGAGTCTTATTCAAAGCGAACTGTCAAGGGGTCCCATAAATCACCCAACCGTGTAAGGAACGCGAAATCAAGGAACATAACACCGGTATGACGGAAACTAGGGTGGCAAGAGTGGAACAAAACACCAGGCATAAGGCCGAGCCTTCCACCCTTTACCAAGTATATAGATGCATTAATAATAGCAGATATATATTGTGATATCCCCAACAAGTAAACATGTTCCAATAAGGAACAACATCTCCATGTTCCAACAAGGAACAAACTTGACTTCACCTGCAACTAGCAACGCTATAAGAGGGGCTGAGCAAAGCGGTAACATAGCCAATCAACGGTTTGCTAGGAAAGGATGGTTAGGGGCTGACATGGCAATATGGGTGGCATGATAAGAAAGTGATAGGCATCATAGCATAGGCATAGCAAAAGAGCGAGCAACTAGCTTAGCAAAGATAGAAGTGATTTCGAGGGTATGGTCATCTTGCCTGCAATGTTCTCAGAGTTGTCGAAAGCTTGATCCTCGTAAGCGCTCTCAACAGGTTCCTCGTTCACGTACTCGTCTCCCGGCTCTACCCAAAGCAAGAACACAAATAAAGGAACCACAATAAATCACGGTGCAATGCACAAGCAACATGATGCAAAACATGACATGATATGCGAGATGTGATATGCAATGCGTATGCGCGCTCCGGATGGAAAATGATGAACCAGGCATCAACTTGGCAAACTAAGTATGCCGCTGGAAAGATGATATGATTTCGGTTGAAATCGATATAAAGATCACCGGAATCGGATGCACGGTTTGGAAATGACAAGCAAAACAAGAATGGCACAAATCTGCCATTAACAGCATGATGCCACTTAGCAAGCAACAAGAAATTAAGCTACTGCACCCAAACGTATCAACAAAGCATATGGCAGTGATCTACTCAAGATGTTTGTCAAAAGATGAACACTGAGCTACGGCGAAATCACATCATAACAGGTTCAAACAAGCATGGCAAAAGTGCACAAAATATCAGGCTGGACATGACAAAAACAGCATCAGGTAGCAATGTTCAGAGCAAGAAAACTACATGCTACATGAACTTATAATAGCAAAACATGGCATGGAATGAATCTACTCAAATCATAGAACAAAAGTCCCTTACTGACCATAAGCCAAAAAGGATCAGAAAATATATTAACACCCATGTCAATATCGCAAGTTTCGTTAACAGATTCAGCAACATGGCATGTAAAAAACAGATAACAAGTAGGCATGTTAACAAGCTCAAGGCACTCACTACAGAGCCTTACATGATAAACTAAGCATACATACATCAAGAAGACATGGCATAGAAGATATACATGTCAAGAACAATATCATAGCATACACGGATCTACCACAACAACCTTGGCAAAATTGAATAACATGTAAACAATCTGCCAGGAAACATTTGATAGCAAAAGTAGAGCTCGATTGACTCAAGCTATGGCACTCCATAATTGCAAACAAGGGCATGGATGGATAGAGCAAGACATGTAGAACAAAACATCCTTACTGAAGTATCTCAAAATATGCATGGATCTCTCGGTAGCATCAAGTTAACATGGCATCAAAATATCAGCAAAACAGAGCTGAAATCAGCAACATCAGGACACCTAATTTGCATGCTTGTGATAGTCACCACATAGATCACAAAAATACATGGCATACACCCCTGGAAAGATGGCATGGCATATTACAAAACACATGTAGGACTCAAGTTCATAGGGTGCACACATCAATCATAGCAAAAATAACAAAAGTGCAAGTTCTGTTAAGAAACAGAAACTAACATCACATAGTCCTCTTCCAACAGCATTTCGGGCATCAAGATGAGCTCAAATTAAAATGATGCAATGAGATGAAATGTTCTACTCTTCGAGACGAACACTTTGACATATTACACGCGCAAAATGGATCTACAGATGCAAAGTTACGATGCTTTGAAAATGCAACGAAATAATCACAGAAAGTCAACCCTCGCTAGATCCGATCGGATCCGATCCGGCGCGGCCGGCGGCCGGCTCGCCGGAGCTCAGCGGGGGCGCGGAGGAGGAGGGAGAGGCCGGGGCGGGGCCGGCCTCGAGGAGGAGGACGCACCGGAGACGGGCGGCAGCGTGTGGCATGGCGGGCGGCGGCCGAGACGACGGCGACGGCCACGGGCGGGCGAGGCGGAGCGGAGTTTCAGGCGCATGGGCGAAGCGGCGGCGACTGGCCGGGAGGGCCTCGCTGGTACTGGGCGGCGGTGGCGGCGGGCGGGTACGTGGCGCTGCCATCGTCATGGGCGGCGACATGGCCCGGGCGAACGGACGTGTCCGGCGCACGGAGGGAGGAAAGCTAGGGTTTCGGGAGGAAGAAGACCCGGATTTAGACGGGGGAGGTGTTTAAATAGGCATAGAGGGAGCTAGGAGAGTCCAAATGAGGTGTAGTTTTCGCCCACACGATCGTGATCGAACGACGAAGAGCATGGAAGTGACTTAGATGGGTTATTGGGCTGTTTTGAAGGGGTGTTGGGCTGCAACTCAAAAGAGGCCTTTGCGAGAGTGCGGTTAACCGTTGGAGTACCAAACGAGCTCCAAATGACCCCGAAACTTGACCGGTGGTCTAACGGTGGTATACCAAGGCCACTTGACAAACCTCGGTCCATTCCGAGAAGGTTTAGTACCCGCTCACGGAAAAACGTAAAAGGGGCCGCCGAGGAAGATAGGAGTGTCGGATTGCAAAACGGACAACGGGAAAAATGCTCGGAATCATGAGACGAACACGTATGCAAATGCGATGCACATGATGACATGATATAAAATGCATGACATGGACAAAAAGCAAAATGAGGAAAAACCCAACCACGGAGGGAATATCATATCACAATGCCGAAAATGGCAAGAGTTGGAGTTACAAATATGGAAAGTTACGTCCGGGGTGTTACAACACTCCACCACTACAAGAGGATCTCGTCCGAGATCTAGGACTGAAAGAACTCCGAATATTCGAACGGAGGTGATCCTCGCGCTCCCGGTGGCTTCTCGGTCGGAATGGTGTGACCACTTCACTTTTAGGAATTTGATTGACTTGTTGCGAGTCTTGCGCTCGGTTTCTTCAAGAATAGCAACGGGGCGCTCATGATAAGAGAGATCTTCTTGAAGGTCAATCTCTTCGAAGTTGATAGTGCGTTCAGGAGTCTTGAAGCACTTGCGAAGCTGTGACACGTGAAACACATCATGCACATTCGCGAAGTTGGATGGAAGCTCAAGTTGATAGGTGAGATCGCCTCTTTTGCCAATGATCTTGAAAGGACCCACGTATCTAGGGGCAAGCTTCCCTTTGATACCGAAGCGACGAGTGCCTTTCATTGGAGAGACGCGGAGGTAGACATGGTCTCCGATTTCAAAAGCCACATCACGGTGCTTATCATCATAATAGCTCTTCCGGGCGCGATTGCGGCGGCTTTGAGATTCTCACGAATGACTTTGCACATTTCTTGACTTCGTGATCAAGTCATTGCCAAGAAGTTGGCGTTCACCTGCCTCGGACCAATTGAGAGGAGTACGGCACTTTACGCCATAGAGAATTTCGAATGGGGCCTTGCAGAACTCGCTTGGAAGCTGTTGTTGTAGGAGAACTCGGCATATGGAAGACAATCTTCCCACTTCATACCGAAGAAATGACACAAGCCGAGCATATCTTCAAGGATTTGATTGACTCGCTCGACTTGGCCACTTGTTTGAGGATGGAAAGCTATGCTGAAACGAATGTTGGTGCCCATGGCCTTCTGAAAAGAATCCCAAAACTTGGAGGTAAAGATGCTGCCACGGTCTGAAGAGATCACTTGTGGAATGCCGTGCAAGGAGACAATCTCGAGGTGTATAGCTCGCCAACCGAGCTGCTGTGATAGATTCTTTGATAGGAAGAAAATGAGCCACTTTAGTAAGCTTGTCAATGACAACGAAGATAGCATCATTTCCACGCTTGGACTTTGGAAATCCAGTCATGAAGTCCATTTCAATATGATCAAACTTCCATTCCAGAATAGCAAGAGGTTGGAGGAGGCCAGCTGGTCTTTGGTGTTCTGCTTTCACTCTTCTGCAGACATCACACTCATTCACGAATTGAGCAATTTCTCGCTTCATTCGAGTCCACCAATATGACTGCTTGAGGTCCTAGTACATCTTCGTACTTCCAGGATGAATGGATAGAAGCGAATTGTGTGCCTCATTCATAATGACTTTTCTCAGATCACCCTTAGGAACCACAATCCGGTCCTCAAAGAAAAGAGTATCTTTGTCATCAACGTGGAAGCACTTGTACTTGGAAATGCCCTTGTCGATACCACGTTTCACCTTTTTCACCATGGCATCCAGGAGTTGAGCCTCACGAATCTGATCTTCCAAAGTAGGAGAGACTATGAGGTTGGCAAGAAAACCTTGAGGAACAACTTGAAGATTCAGCCATGGAAAGCTTCACAGAGATCCGGTTGGAAGGGCTTGAGGATTAAGCTGTTGCGGTAAGCCTTCCTGCTCAAAGCATCTGCAATGACATTGGCCTTGCCGGAGTATATTCAATACTTGGGTTGTACTCTTGAATCATTTCGACCCATCGAGTCTGCCTGAGGTTGAGGTTGGGCTGAGTGAAGATATACTTGAGACTCTTGTGATCGGTGAAAATGTCCACTTTCCTTCCCAACAAGAGATGTCTCCACGTTATTAATGCATGGAAAACTGCCGCCAACTCAAGATCGTGAGTGGGGTAGTTCTTTTTCGTTGGGCTTCGGTGACGAGAGGTATAAGCCACAACTCTCTTCTCTTGCATTAACACGGCACCGAGACCTTGAAGAGAAGCATCACAGAAAACTTCGAATGGCTTGGATTCATCAGGAGGAGTCAAGACATGAGCTGTGACGAGTTTCTCTTTGAGAGTATTGAAAGCAACGTCACATTCAGGAGACCAGAAATACTTCACATGCTTACGGAGAAGGTTGGAAAGAGGCTTTGCAATCTTGGAGAAGTTCCCAACGAATCTTCGCAATAGCTTGCAAGACCAAGAAAATCATGGAGTCGCTTGACATTCTGAGGAGGTTCCCAATTCACAATTGCAGACACCTTCTCGGGATTAACAGTGATGCCCTTGGCGGAGATGGTATGACCAAGATAAAGCACTTCATCAAGCCAAAATTCACATTTGGAGAACTTAGCATAGAATTGATGCTCTCTGAGCTTGTCTAGCACCAATCGCAAATGTTTGGCATGATCCTTCTTATTCTTTGAGAAGACCAAAATATCATCAAGATAGACCAAGAAGAATTCATTAGTGTAGGGGTTGAATATGAAGTTCATCATCCGAGAGAATGTTGGAGGAGCATTGACAAGGCCGAAAGACATGACAGTATATTCATAAGAACCAAAGCTTGTTACGAATCTTTGTCTTGGGAATATCTTGCTCACGAATGCGAATTTGATGATAACCCATACGAAGGTCAAGCTTGGAGAACACTTTAGCACCTTTGAGTTGCTCGAAAAGCTCATTGATGTTGGGAAGTGGATACTTGTTCTTGATTGTCTTCTTATTCAATGGACGGTAATCGATGCAAAGTCGGTCCGTGCCATCCTTCTTCTGGACAAAAAGAACACCACAACCCCAAGGAGATGAACTCGGTCTGATCAAACCCAGACGCTCTTGTTCATCGATCTGCTTCTTCAATTCCTTCAGCTCATCAGGTCCAAGCTTGGATGGACGCTTGCAAGCGGGTTCAAAGGTTGTGCTCAAGATCGATAACGAACTCAATCGGCCGATGAGGAGGCATACCCGTAAGCTCTTCCGAAAGACATCTTGGTACTCACAAACGATCGGAATCGAGAGATAGCATCCAATTCGCCGTTCTCATTGAGAGAAAACAACCGAATGGTTTCATCACGAAGCGGCATAGATGATCACATCATTAGAAGAGTGAGTCAATTGAATTTCCCTGGCAGCACAATCAAGCTGAGCTTTGTGCTGAGAAAGCCAGTCCATTCCGAGAATAAGATCAATATCCGAGTCACCGAGAACAATTGGTTTAGCCAGAAATCTGTAATCGCCCATCTTGATAGAAACATCCGGAACCACCAAACTGGAGCTCAACCGTTTACCCGGAGAAATGACATCCATGGGTTTACCCAAATGAGAAGAAGTGAATTCATGCTTGGCAAAAACGGTCTTGACATGAAACAATGCGATGCACCAAGATCAAATAAGACTTTTGCAGGAATATCATTAATCGAGAGATTACCCATTATCACATCGAAGATTCCTCCGCTTGAGCTGCATTCATCATATTGACCTTGGCATGCTTTGGATTATGCTTGACCACTGCATTGCTGGAAGATTTCACAGGAGGAGGAGGCGGAAGACGCCTCTGGTTGAAGCACTTGTTCGCATAGTGACCTTTCTGCTGACACTTGTTGCAAGTCACCTCTGAGAGCGGACGGTGATAAGGAGCACTTGACCTTGGAGCTTGAGAATTAGATTTGTTCTGATAGCCTGGGTTGGGCGGGTGGGAAGATCCACGACCACCTGAGTTCTTCTGCTGATAAGGCTGACGGGACGGAGGAGGAGGAAGGTAGAACTTCTGCAGCTTAGCTGCCACTTGAGAGGAAGAAGAAGACTGAACTGCATCCCTGATTCTCTTCTTAGAAGCCTCACATTTGAGCTGGGCAGCTTCTTGCTTCAGTGCCATGTTGTAGAATTCATCATACTTTTCTGGCTCAAAAAGCACAAGAGCTAATTGCAGATCTTCTCTGAGACCACCTCTGAATTGATAGATCATACTCTTTTCATCAGGGACGTCTTGCTTAGCAAAGCGAGCGAGTTTCTGAAACTGGATATTGTATTGGTACACAGACATGTTGCCTTGCTTGAGATTGCGGAACTCCTCACGCTTGCTCTCAACAACACTTTTGAATGTGGTGAGCTCTGAAATCTCGGCGGAACTCATCCTGTAATGGCACGACCTCCTCTGGAATCTTTGTATTCTTGGTACCACTCAGCAGCTTGATCCTTGAGTTGAAACGATGCAAACTTGACAAAGTCCTCAGTCACGACATTGCTACAATCAAAATGCTTGCAGATGTCCACAAGCCAATCGTCGGCGTCTGTGGCCTCGACACGTAAACCGAAAGACTTCGCTGATTAGCGAGGAACCGACCGAGAGTAGCAAAGTGCGGCTGGTTGTTGCCTTGACCTTGATTTCCTTGACTGCCTTGCCCTTGAGTACGTTCTTGCAAGAGCTGCAAAATCATCTCGAGCATTGGCATTGGTGGCTGCCATGATAGCTTGCCAGCCTCCGGAGGCGGAGGTGGAGGTGGAGGGTTCGGTGATTCCCATCATCACGATCCGGATTCAGACGCGTTGGCGGAGCCATCCTGAAGAGGGTGACATCCGTTAGCACTTGATAGACAAATAGTCAAGTTGAATCAACGGATAGAAATTGCAACATATAGTCTTCACAATAAACATTCGAACAAGAATGAACGAATGAATTCCAAAGTTAAAATCACACGTCCATTAAGGTGAGAGACCACTTGAATAAGGGTTGATGAAAAAAACAAGGTAAGACTGGAACAAATAAGTGGTAAGGATTACCCAATCACGAACCAAATATCTGCGGGAAGAAATGCTAGGAGCTACTTGAATCCCACCTATAAACTCGAAACTTTCTGGTTATGCAATCTGGTGTTGGGGATACAGGGACACAAAATATATCACCCAAACTAACAATACCTAGATCCATTGTATCCATCCGTCAACACATAACCAAGAAACCTTCGGAAATCGTGTACCTTGACCTTGAAAAGCATCCGTTATACAAGTCATGGCAATACTCCCGAGCTCGCCTCAAAGATCTTTGGGTTATCGGGGTTATCTCACCAACAACTGCACAAAAGAGGTTTCGATGTCGGTAAAACTCAGGTATTCCAGAACTGCAACGATAAAATTGTGACGACAACACCTCGGAGCTCAACTCCCCGGGACACTGCCACAACCCCTAAATGTCAGGAGGCACCAAGAACAATGTTCTCGTCACAAAACCATCGAACGATCCCAAGATACCCGCGTGATCCTAAAAAAATTTAGTGAAATTTGAGGAGAGGAGAGTCAAAACTTCTACGCCGAAGACCTCACAGAGCATTTAAGGGACCGGGGAGTAAAAAGAATCCTACACTCACATATATATAATCCAAATACTCAAAACATTTTTCCATTCTAGACTCAACAACGCCAACAAACAATCAAGTAGGGGCTCCTAAGTCGGGAAGGCTCGATTACCAACTTGTAACGCCCTCGATGCGGCTATATCTCCCACGTGTCGAGGCACGACTTAGAGGCATAACCGCATTGAAAGCAATGTCGCAAGTGAGGTAATCTTCACACAACCCATGTAATACATAAGGGAAAGAGATACATAGTTGGCTTACAAATGCCACTTCACACAATACATAAATAAACATCCATCATTCAGAGTGCACTCAAGGTCCGACTACGGAACCAAAATAAAAGAAGATACCCCAAATGCTATACAGATCCCCGATCGTCCCCAACTGGGCACCACTACTGATCATCAGGAAAGACACATAGTAACGACCACGTTCCTCGTCGAACTCCCACTTGAGCTCGGTTGCGTCACCTGACCGCATCGTCGGCACCTGAAACTGTTTTGGTAGAATCTGTGAGTCACGGGGACTCAGCAATCTCACACCCGCGAGATCAAGACTATTTAAGCTTATAGGAAGGACAGAGTTGTAAGGTGGAGCTGCAGCAAGCGACTAGCATATATGGTGGCTACATCGCAAAAGAGAGCGAGAAGAGAAGCAAGGCACGGACGTGAAGCTAGTAGCGATCAAGAAGTGATCCTGAACTACTTACGTCAAACATAACTCCAACACCGTGTTCACTTCCCGGACTCCGCCGAGAAGAGACCATCACGGTTACACACGCGGTTGATGTGTATTTTATTAGAGGTCAGCTTCGGGTTTTCTACAACCGGACATTAACAAATTCCCATCTGCCTCATAACAAGGCACGGCTTTGAAAGATAATACCCTGCAGGGTGTCCCAACTTAGCCCATTATAAGCTCTCACGGTCAACGAAGGATATTCCTTCTACGGGAAGACCCGATCAATCTCGGAATCCCGGACTACAAGACATTTCGACAAAGCAATAAAACAAGACCAGCAAAGCCGCCCGATTGTGCCGACAAATCCCGATAGGAGCTGCACATATCTCGTTCTCGTGGCACATCCGGATAAGTCAAGCTACGAGTAAAACCAAGCCTCGAGTTTCCCGTGGTGGCCCCAAGAGGTTGCTCGGTTCGGGCCAAAGACTCGAAGGAGCACTGGTCCGGGGGGGGTTAAAATAAAGATGACCCTTGGGCTCGCGAAAACCCGGGGGAAAAAGGCTTAGGTGGCAAATGGTAAAACCAATGTTGGGCCTTCTTTGGACGAGTCTTATTCAAAGCAAACTGTCAAGGGGTCCCATAAATCACCCAACCGTGTAAGGAACGAAATCAAGGAACATAACACCGGTATGACGGAAACTAGGGTGGCAAGAGTGGAACAAAACACCAGGCATAAGGCCGAGCCTTCCACCCTTTACCAAGTATATAGATGCATTAATAATAGCAGATATATATTGTGATATCCCCAACAAGTAAACATGTTCCAATAAGGAACAACATCTCCATGTTCCAACAAGGAACAAACTTCATCTTCACCTGCAACTAGCAACGCTATAAGAGGGGCTGAGCAAAGCGGTAACATAGCCAATCAACGGTTTGCTAGGAAAGGATGGTTAGGGCTGACATGGCAATATGGGTGGCATGATAAGAAAGTGATAGGCATCATAGCATAGGCATAGCAAAAGAGCGAGCAACTAGCTTAGCAAAGATAGAAGTGATTTCGAGGGTATGGTCATCTTACGCAATGTTCTCGAGTTGTCGAAAGCTTGATCCTCGTAAGCGTTCTCAACAGGTTCCTCGTTCACGTACTCGTCTCCCGGCTCTACCCAAAGCAAGAACACAAATAAAGGAACCACAATAAATCACGGTGCAATGCACAAGCAACATGATGCAAAACATGACATGATATGCGAGATGTGATATGCAATGCGTATGCAGCGCTCGGAAGGAAAATGATGAACCAGGCATCAACTTGGCAAACCAAGTATGCCGCTGGAAAGATGATATGATTTCGGTTGAAATCGATATAAAGATCACCGGAATCGGATGCACGGTTTGGAAATGACAAGCAAAACAAGAATGGCACAAATCTGCAATTAACAGCATGATGCCACTTAGCAAGCAACAAGAAATTAAGCTACTGCACCCAAACGTATCAACAAAGCATATGGCAGTGATTACTGAAGATGCTTGTCAAAAGATGAACACTGAGCTACGGCTAAATCACATCATAACAGGTTCAAACAAGCATGGCAAAAGTGCACAAAATATCAGGCTGGACATGACAAAAACAGCATCAGGTAGCAATGTTCAGAGCAAGAAAACTACATGCTACAAGAACTTATAATAGCAAAACATAGCATGGCATGAATCTACTCAAAGCATATAACAAAAGTCCCTTACTGACCATAAGCCAAAAAGGATCAGAAAATATAGTAACACCCATGTCAATATCGCAAGTTTCGTTAACAGATTCAGCAACATGGCATGTCAAAAACAGATAACAAGTAGGCATGTTAACAAGCTGAAGGCACTCACTACAGAGCGTTACATGATAAACTAAGCATACATACATCAAGAAGACATGGCATAGAAGACATACATGGCAAGAAAAATATCATAGCATACACGGATCAACCACAACAACCTTGGAAAAATTGAATAACATGTAAACAATCTGCCAGGAAACATTTGATAGCAAAAGTAGAGCTCGATTGACTCAAGCTATGGCACTCCATAATTGCAAACAAGGGCATGGATGGATAGAGCAAGACATTTAGAACAAGACATCCTTACTAAAGTATCTCAAAATATGCATGGATCTCTCGGTAGCATCAAGTTAACATGGCATCAAAATATCAGCAAAACAGAGCTGAAATCAGCAACATCAGGACACCTACTTTGCATGCTTGTGCTAGTCACCACATAGATCACAAAAATACATGGCATACACCCCTGGAAAGATGGCATGGCATATTACAAAACACATGTAGGACTCAAGTTCATAGGGTGCACACATCAATCATAGCAAAAATAACAAAAGTGCAAGTTCTGTTAAGAAACAGAAACTAACATCACATAGTCCTCTTCCACCAGCATTTCTGGCACCAATATGAGCTCAAATGAAAATGATGCAATGAGATGAAATGATCTACTCTTCGAGGCGAACATTTCGACATATTACACGTGCAAAATGGAGCTACCGATGCAAAGTTACGATGCGTTGAAAATGCCACGAAATAATCACAGAATTTAAAACTTAGAAGAATTTTCGGGGGGGGAGGAGAAAGTCAACCCTCGCTAGATCCGATCGGATCCGATCCGGCGCGGCTGGCGGCCGGCTCGCCGGAGCTCGGCCGGGGCGAGGTGGCGGTGGGAGAGGCCGGGGCGGGGCCGGCCTCGAGGAGGAGGACGCCGGCAATGGAGACGGGCGCGGCGGGCTGGCGGCCGGAGACGGCGACGGCCGGCCGGCGAGGGGGCGGCGGGCTGCCGGCGGGCGGGCGGCGGCTGCCGGCCGGGCGGCGAGGCGGCGGAGCGGAGTTTTGGCGCGCTACGGGCGAAGCGGCGGCGACCAAGCCGAGGGCCTCTGCTGCTCGGGCTGGCGGGCGGTGGCGGGCGGACACGGGCTACGGGCTGCCAGCTGCGGGGCGGCGGCGACAGGTCGTGCGGACCGGACGTGTCCGGCGCGCGGAGGGAGGAAAGCTAGGGTTTTGGGAGGAAGAAGACCCGGATTTGGACGGGGGAGGTGTTTAAATAGGCATAGAGGGAGCTAGGAGAGTCCAAATGAGGTGTAGTTTTCGCCCACACGATCGTGATCGAACGATGAAGAGCATGGAAGTGACTTAGATGGGTTATTGGGCTGTTTTGAAGGGGTGTTGGGCTGCAACTCAGAAGAGGCCTTTGCGAGAGTGCGGTTAACCGTTGGAGTACCAAACGAGCTCCAAATGACCCGAAACTTGACCGGTGGTCTAACGGTGGTATACCAAGGTCACTTGACAAACCTCGGTCCATTCCGAGAAGGTTTAGTACCCGCTCACGGAAAAACGTAAAAGGGGCCGCCGGGGAAGATAGGAGTGTCGGATTGCAAAACGGACAACGGGAAAAATGCTCGGAATCATGAGACTAACTGCATTATGCAAATGCGATGCACATGATGACATGATATAAAATGCATGACATGGACAAAAAGCAAAATGAGGAAAAACCCAACCACGGAGGGAATATCATATCACAATGCCGAAAATGGCAAGAGTTGGAGTTACAAATATGGAAAGTTACGTCCGGGGTGTTATAGAATTACTCCAAAAAGCATTATTACAGATAAAAAGATTATAAATAACAGTAAGAAAACATGATGCAAAATGGACGTATCAAACAACAGTGCATCAACCTCTAGTTCTATAAGCGAACTAGGTGACCGCAGAATTTGCGATGCTATTTGGAAAGCTAGGATACCAAACAAACTTAAAATCTTTGGTTGGAGAGCAGCCACCAATTCGCTTGCCACCAAACATAATGCATGTAAAAGAACCATTGCTACTGACGATGTATCATCTTAGAAACAGACTGCGCGAGCATAGGAGGACTGCTCCAGTCGACGAAAGAGGAGTGCAGATCAGCCTGCCGTGCAGTCCTGTCCAATGTCAAGAGGCAGCTGTCTGCTTTCTCCAGTTGGGAAGTCAGCATCGTCAACCAAAACAAAAATTCTCTGGCTCATGAATTAGCAGCCATAGCTAGAAGAACCGGGGACTTTAGTCTGATTGCAAAGGTCCCGGTGTTGGAAATATGCCCTAGAGGCAATAATAAAAGGATTATTATTATATTTCCTTGTTCATGATAATTGTCTTTTATTCATGCTATAATTGTATCATCCAGAAATCGTAATACACGTGTGAATACATAGACTACAACATGTCCCTAGTGAGCCTCTAGTTGACTAGCTCGTTGATCAATAGATAGTCATGGTTTCCTGACTATGGACATTGGATGTCATTGATAACGGGATCACATCATTAGAGAGAATGATGTGATGGACAAGACCCAGTCGTAAGCATAGCACAAGATCGTGTAGTTCGTTTGCTAGAGATTTTCCAATGTCAAGTATCCTTTCCTTAGATCATGAGATCGTGTAACTCCCGGATACCGTAGGAGTGCTTTGGGTGTACCTAACGTCACAACGTAACTGGGTGACTATAAAGGTATACTACGGGTATCTACGAAAGTGTCTGTTGGGTTGACACGGATCGAGACTAGGATCTGTCACTCCTTATGACGGAGAGGTATCTCTGGGTAATGCATCATCATAATGAGCTCAAAGTGACCAAGTGTTTGGTCACGGGATCATGCATTACGGTACGAGTAAAGTGACTTGCCGGTAACGAGATTGAACAAGGTATTGGGATACCGACGATCGAATCTCTGGCAAGTAACGCACCGATTGACAAAGGGAATTGTATACGGGGTTGCTTGAATCCTCGACATCGTGGTTCATCCGATGAGATCATCGTGGAACATGTGGGAGCCAACATGGGTATCCAGATCCCGCTGTTGGTTATTGGCCAGAGAGCTGTCTCGGTCATGTCTGCATGATTCCGGAACCCGTAGGGTCTACACAATTAAGGTTCGGTGACGCTAGGGTTATTAGGAAGACTTGTATGTGATTACCGAATGTTGTTCGGAGTCCCGGATAAGATCCCGGATGTCACGAGGAGTTCCGGAATGGTCCGGAGGTGAAGATTTATATATGGGAAGTTGTCATACGGTCACCGGAAAGTTTCGGGGTCATATCGGTATTGTACCGGGGCCACCGGAGGGGTTCCGGGGGTCCACTGGGAGGGGCCACCTCTTTCAGAGGACCTTATGGGCTGTAGGGAGAAGGGAACCAGCCCAAGTGGGCTGGGCGCCACAACCCCTAGGGCCCATGCGCCTAGGGTTTGGGAAACCCTAGAGGCGCCCCCTTGCTTTGGGGCAAGCCCCTCCTTGCCCCCCCTCTAGATCTCATCTAGAGGGGGCCGGCCCCTTCCCCCTTCCCCTATAAATAGAGGGGTGAGGGGAGGGCTGCACACACAATCCAAGGCGCAGCCCTCCCCTCCCCAACACCTCTCCTCCTCTACGTGAGCTTGGCGAAGCCCTGCCGGAGAACTGCAACTCCATCACCACCACGCCGTCGTGCTGCTGTTGGAGCCTTCTTCCTCAACCTCTCCCTCCTCCTTGCTGGATCAAGGTGCGGGAGACGTCATCCACTCCTTACGTGTGTTGAACGCGGAGGTGCTGTCCGTTCGGCACTTGGTCATCGGTGATTTGGATCACGACGAGTACGACTCCCTCAACCCGTTCTCTTGAACGCTTCCGCTCACGATCTACAAAGGTATGTAGATGCACTCCTATCACTCGTTGCTAGATGAACTCATAGATGGATCTTGGTGAAACCGTAGGAAAAATTTTATTTTCTGCAACGTTCCCCAACAGTGGCATCATGAGCTAGGTCTATGTGTAGTTCTCTTTGCATGAGTAGAACACAATTTGTTATGGGCATAGATGTTGTCAACTTTCTTGCCGCTACTAGTCTTATTTTGCTTCAGCGGTATTGTGGGATGAAGCGGCCCGGACCGACCTTACACGTACGCTTACGTGAGACAGGTTCCACCGATCGACATGCACTAGTTGCATAAGGTGGCTAGCGGGTGTCTGTCTCTCCCACTTTAGTTGGAGCGGATTCGATGAAAAGGGTCCTTATGAAGGGTAAATAGAAGTTGAAAAATCACGTTGTGGCTTTTTCTTAGGTAAGAAAATGTTCTTGCTAGAACCCTATTGCAGCCACGTAAAAGATGCAACAACAATTAGAGGACGTCTAACTTGTTTTTGCAGCAATTGCCTTGTGATGTGATATGGCCAAAAGTTGTGATGAATGATGAATGATATATTGTGATGTATGAGATCATGTTCTTGTAATAGGAATCACGACTTGCATGTCGATGAGTATGACAACCGGCAGGAGCCATAGGAGTTTTCTTAATTATTTTATGACCTGCGTGTCATTGATACAACGCCATGTAATTACTTTACTTTATTGCTAAACCATTAGCTATAGTAGTGGAAGTAATAGTTGGCGAGCAACTTCATGGAGACACGATGATGGAGATCATGATGATGGAGATCATGGTGTCATGCCGGTGACAAGATGATCATGGAGCCCCAAGATGGGAATCAAAGGAGCTATATGATATTGGCCATATCATGTCACTACTATTTAATTGCATGTGATGTTTATTATGTTTTTGCATCTTGTTTACTTAGAACGGCGGTAGTAAATAAGATGATCCCTCATAATAATTTCAAGAAAGTGTTCCCCTAAGCGTGCGCCGTTGCTAAAGTTCGTCGTTTCGAAGCACCACGTGATGATCGGGTGTGATAGATTCCTACTTTCACATACAACGGGTGTAAGACAGTTTTACACATGCAAAACACTTAGGTTAACTTGACGAGCCTAGCATGTACAGACATGGCCTCGGAACACAGAGACCGAAAGGTCGAACATGAGTCGTATGGAAGATACGATCAACATGGAGATGTTCACCGACGATGACTAGTCCGTCTCACGTGATAATCGGACACGGCCTAGTCGACTCAGATCATGTAACACTTAGATGACTAGAGGGAAGTCAAATCTGAGTGGGAGTTCATTAAATAATTTGATTAGATGAACTTAATTATCATGAACTTAGTCTAAAATCTTTGCAAATATGTCTTGTAGATCAAATGGCCAACGCTCATGTCAACATGAACTTCAACGTTCCTAGAGAAAACCAAGCTGAAAGATGATGGCAACAACTATACGGATCGGGTCCGGAACTCGAGGATCATCCTCATAGCTGCCAAGAAAGCATATGTCCTAGAAGGGCCGCTAGGTGAAGCACCCATCGAGAGAACCAAGGCGTTATGAACGCTTGGCGATCACGTCTTGATGATTACTCCCTCGTTCGGTGCGGCATGCTTTACGACTTAGAACCGGGGCTCCAAAAGCGTTTTGAGCAACACGGAGCATATGAGATGTTCGAGGAGCTAAAAATGGTTTTCCAAGCTCACGCCCGGGTCGAGAGATATGAAGTCTCCGACAAGTTCTATAGTTGTAAGATGGAGGAAAATAGTTCTGTCAGTGAGAACATACTCGTAATGTACGGGTTGCACAACCGCCTGTCCAGCTTGAATATTAACCTCCTGGACGAGGCGGTCATTGACAGAATCCTTGATCGCTCCCACCGAGCTACAAGAGCTTTGTGATGAACTACAATATGCAGGGGATGGTGAAAACTATTCCTGAAGTATTTTCAAGGCTGAAGTCAGTAGAGGTAGAAATCAAAAAGGAACATCAAGTGTTGATGGTCAATAAAACCACCAAGTTCAAGAAGGGCAAGGGTAAGAAGAACTTCAAGAAGGACGGCAAGGATGTTGCCGCGCCCGGTAAGCCAGTTGCCGGGAAGAAGTCATAGAATGGACCCAAGCCTGAGACTGAGTGCTTTTATTGCAAAGGGAAGGGTCGCTGGAAGCGGAACTGCCCCAAATACTTAGCGGACAAGAAGGCGGCAACACTAAAGGTATATGTGATATACATGTAATTGATGTGTACCTTACCGATTACTCGTAGTAACTCCTAGGTATTTGATACCGTGCCAAGTTACTCATATTTGTAACTCACAGCAGGAGCTGCGGAATAAGCGGAGACTGGCGAAGGACGAGGTGACGATGCGCGTCGGGAATGGTTCCAAGGTCGATGTGATCGTCGTCGGCACGCTACCTCTACATTTACCCACGGGATTACTTTTAAACCTCAATAATTGTTATTTAGTGCCAAGTTTGAGCATGAACATTGTATCAGGATCTCATTTAATATGAGATGGCTACTCATTCAAATCCGAGAATAATGGTTGTTCTATTTATATGAGAGATAAGTTTTATGGTCATGCTCCGATGGTCAATGGTTTATTCTTAATGAATCTCGAACGTGATGTTACACATATTCATAGTGTGAATACCAAAATATGTAAAGTTGATAACGATAGTCCCACATACTTGTGGCACTGCCACCTTGGTCACATTGGTGTCAAGCGCATGAAGAAGCTCCATGCTAATGGACTTTTAGAGTCTCTCGATTACGAATCATTTGACACATGCGAACCATGCCTCATGGGCAAAATGACCAAGACTCCGTTCTCCGGAACAATGGAGAGATCAACCAACTTATTGGAAATCATACATACTTGATGTGTCTTGCGGTCCAATGAGCGTTGAGGCTCGTGGAGGATATCGTTATGTTCTCACTCTCACTGACGACTTAAGTAGATATGGGTATGTCTACTTGATGAAACACAAGTCTGAGACCTTTGAAAAGTTCAAGGAATTTCAGAATGAAGTAGAGAATCAACGTGACCGAAAGATAAAATTCTTACGATCAGATCGTGGAGGAGAATATTTAAGTCACGAATTTGGTACGCACTTGAGAAAATGTGGAATCGTTTCACAACTCACGCCGCCTGGAACACCTCAGCATAATGGTGTGTCCGAACGTCGTAATCGCACTCTATTGGATATGGTGTGATCTATGATGTCTCTTACTGATTTACCGCTATCATTTTGGGGATACGCTCTAGAGACAGCTACATTCACTTTAAATAGGGCACCGTCTAAATCCGTTGAGACGACACCGTATGAATTATGGTTTGGGAAGAAACCTAAGCCGTCGTTTCTAAAAGTTTGGGGATGTGATGCTTATGTCAAGAAACTTCAACCTGAAAAGCTCGAACCCAAGTCGGAAAAATGCGTCTTCATAGGATACCCTAAGGAAACCATTGGGTATACCTTCTACCTTAGATCCGAAGGCAAGATCTTTGTTGCCAAGAACGGATCCTTTACGGAAAAAGAGTTTCTCTTGAAAGGAGTAAGTGGGAGGAAAGTAGAACTTCGATGAAGTACTACCTCTTGAACCGGAAAGTAGTGCAGCTCGGGAAAATGTTCTGTGGTGCCTACACCGATCGGAGAAGAAATTAATGATGATGATCAAGGTACTTCGGATCAAGTTGCTACTTGAACCGTGAGGTCCACAAGGACACGTTCCACACCAGAATGGTATGGCGACCCTATCCTGGAAATCATGTTGTTAGACAACGGTGAACCTTTGAACTATGAAGAAGCCATGGCGGGCCCAGATTCCAACAAATGGTTGAAGCCATGCAATCCGAGATAGGATCCATGTATGAAAACAAAGTATGGACTTTGACAGACTTGCCCGATGATCGGCGAGCGATAGAAAACAAATGGATCTTTAAGAAGAAGACGGACGCGGATGGTAATTTTACCATCGATAAAGCTCGACTTGTCGCTAAGGGTTATCGGCAAGTTCAAGGGGTTGACTACGATGAGACTTTCTCTCCCGTAGCGAAGTTGAAGTCCGTCCGAATCATGTTAGCAATTGCCGCATACTATGATTATGAGATATGGCAAATGGGCGTCAAAATGGCATTCCTTAATGATTATCTTAAGGAAGAAGCTGTATATGATGCAGCCGGAAGGTTTTGTCGACCCTAAGAATGCTAACAAGGTATGCAAGATCCAGCGATCCATTTATGGGCTGGTGCAAGCATCTCGGAGTTGGAACATTCGCTTTGATGAGATGATCAAAGCGTTTGGGTTTATGCAGACTTATGGAGAAGCCTGCGTTTACAAGAAAGTGAGTGGGAGCTCTGTAGCATTTCTCATATTATATGTAGATGACATACTTTTGATGGGAAATGATGTAGAACTTTTGGACAGCATTAAGGCCTACTTGAATAAGAGTTTTTCAATGAAGGACCTTGGAAAAGCTGCTTATATATTAGGCATCAAGATCTATAGAGATAGATCGAGACGCCTCATAGGTCTTTCACAAAGCACATACCTTGATAAGATATTGAAGAAGTTCAATATGGATCAGTCTAAGAAGGGTTCTTGCAGGTTGCATAAGGTGTGAAATTGAGCTTAGCTCAATGTCCCACCACGGCAGAAGATATAGAAGAGATGAGTGTCATCCCCTATGCCTCAGCCATAGGGTCTATTATGTATGCCATGTGTGTACAGGACCTAATGTAAACCTTGCCGTAAGTTTGGTAGGAAGGTACCAAAGTAATCCCGCAAGGAACACCGGACAGCGGTCAAGAATATCCTGAAGTACACGAAAAGGACTAAGGACATGTTTCTCGTTTATGGAGGTGACGAAGAGCTCGTCAGAAGGGTTACGTCGACGCTTAGCTTCGACACAGATCTGGATGACTCTAAGTCACAAACCGGATACGTGTATATGTTGAATGGTGGAGCGAAGCTGGTGCGATTTGCAAGCAGAGCGTCGTGGCGGGATCTACATGTGAAGCGGAGTACATGGCAGCCTCGGAGGCAGCGCATGAAGCAATTTGGGTGAAGGAGTTCATCACCGACCTAGGAGTCATACCCAATGCGTCGGGGCCGATCAAACTCTTCTGTGACAACACCGGAGCTATTGCACTTGCCAAGGAGCCCAGGTTTCACAAGAAGACCAGAGCACATCAAGCGCCGCTTCAACTCCATTCGTGGAAATGTTCAAGATGGAGACATAGAAATTTGCAAAGTGCATACGGATCTGAATGTCGCACATCCGTTGACTAAACCTCTTCATGAGCAAAACATGATCAACACCAGAACTCTATGGGTGTTCGATTCATCACAATGTAACTAGATTATTGATTTGTAGTGCAAGTGGGAGACTGTTGGAAATATGCCCTAGAGGCAATAATAAAAGGATTATTATTATATTTCCTTGTTCATGATAATTGTCTTTTATTCATGCTATAATTGTATTATCCGGAAATCGTAATACACATGTGAATACATAGACTACAACATGTCCCTAGTGAGCCTCTAGTTGACTAGCTCGTTGATCAATAGATAGTCATGGTTTCCTGACTATGGACATTGGATGTCATTGATAACGGGATCACATCATTAGAGAGAATGATGTGATGGAAAAGACCCAGTCCTAAGCATAGCACAAGATCGTGTAGTTCGTTTGCTAGAGCTTTTCCAATGTCAAGTATCCTTTCCTTAGACCATGAGATCGTGTAACTCCCGGATACCGTAGGAGTGCTTTGGGTGTACCTAACGTCCACAACGAATCGGGTGACTATAAAGGTATACTACGGGTGTCTCCGAATGTGTCTGTTGGGTTGACACGGATCGAGACTGGGATTTGTTACTCCGTATGACGGAGAGGTATCTCTGGGCCCACTCGGTAACGCATCATCATAATGAGCTCAAAGTGACCAAGTGTTTGGTCACGGGATCATGCATTACTGATGCAGTAAAGTGACTTGCTGGTAACGAGATTGAACGAGGTATTGGGATACCGACCATCGAATCTCGGGCAAGTAACGTACCGATTGACAAAGGGAATTGTATACGGGGTTGCTTGAATCCTCGACATCGTGGTTCATCCGGTGAAATCATCGTGGAACATGTGGGAGCCAACATGGGTATCCATATCCCGCTGTTGGTTATTGGCCGGAGAGCTGTCTCGGTCATAGCTGCATGATTCCCGAACCCGTAGGGTCTACACAATTAAGGTTCGGTGACGCTAGGGTTATTAGGAAGACTTGTATGTGATTACCGAATGTTGTTCGGAGTCCCGGATAAGATCCCGGACGTCACGAGGAGTTCCGGAATGGTCCGGAGGTGAAGATTTATATATGGGAAGTTGTCATACGGTCACCGGAAAGTTTCGGGGCATATCGGTATTGTACCGGGCCACCGGAGGGGTTCCGGGGGTCCATCGGGAGGGGCCACCTCTTCCGGAGGACCTTATGGGCTGTAGGGAGAAGGGAACCAGCCCAAGTGGGCTGGGGCGCCACAACCCCCTAGGGCCCATGCGCCTAGGGTTTGGGGGAAACCCTAGAGGGGGCGCTGAAGGAAATATGCCCTAGAGGCAATAATAAAGTTATTATTTATTTCCTCATATCATGATAAATGTTTATTATTCATGCTAGAATTGTATTAACCGGAAACATGATACATGTGTGAATACATAGACAAACATATAGTCACTAGTATGCCTCTACTTGACTAGCTCATTAATCAAAGATGGTTATGTTTTCTAACCATAGACATGTGTTGTTATTTGATTAATGGGATCACATCATTAGGAGAATGATGTGATTGACATGACCCATTCCGTTAGCCTAGCACTTGATCGTTTAGTATATTGCTATTGCTTTCTTCATGACCTATACATGTTCCTGTAACTATGAGATTATGCAAATCCGTTTACGGAGGAACACTTTGGTGCTACCAAACGTCACAACGTAATCGGGTGATTATAAAGGAGTACTACAGGTGTCTCCAAAGGTACATGTTGGGTTGGCGTATTTCGAGATTAGGTTTTGTCACTCCGATTGTCGGAGAGGTATCTCTGGGCCCTCTTGGTAATACACATCACATAAGCCTTGCAAGCATTACAACTAATAAGTTAGTTGCGAGATGATGTATTACGGAACGAGTAAAGAGACTTGCGATGTGAGATAGAACTAGGTATTGGATACCGACGATCGAATCTCGGCAAGTAACATACCGATGACAAAGGGAATAACGTATGTCGTTATGCGGTTTGACCGATAAAGATCTTCGTAGAATATGTAGGAACCAATATGGGCATCCAAGTTCCGCTATTGGTTATTGACCGAGAATAGTTCTAGGTCATGTCTACATAGTTCTCGAACCCGTAGGGTCCGCACGCTTAACGTTACGATGACAGCTTTTATTATGAGTTTATAAGTTTTGATGTACGAAGTTTGTTCGGAGTCCCGGATGTGATCACGGACGTGACGAGGAGTCTCGAAATGGTCGAGACATAAAGATTGATATATTGCAAGCCTATATTTGGATATCGGAATGGTTCCGGGTGAAATCGGGATTTCACCGGTACACCGGGGGGTTACCGGAACCGACCCGGGGGATAATGGGCCTTAGTGGGCCATGAGGGAGAAGAGGAGGGCCGGCCAGGGCAGGCCGCGCGCTCTTCCTCTTTCCCTTCCCCTTTCCTTCTCCAACAAGGCAAGAGGGGAGTCCTACTCCGGTGGGAGTAGGACTCCTCCAGCGCACCCTTGGGGCCGCCGCTCCTCCCTCCCTCCTTTATATCACGGGGCAAGGGGCACCCCATGACACACAAGTTGATCTTCGTGATCGTTCCTTAGCCGCAGGCGGTGCCCCCCTCCACCATATTCCACCTCGGTCATATCGTCGCGGAGTTTAGGCGAAGCCCTGCGCCGGTAGAGCATCATCATCGTCACCACGCCGTCGTGCTGACGGAACTCATCCCCGACACTTTGCTGGATCGGTTCTTGCTCAACCCGTAGCAGCCACGTAAAATTTGCAACAACAAAGTAGAGGACGTCTAACTTGTTTTTGCAGGGCATGTTGTGATGTGATATGGTCAAGACGTGATGCTATATTTTATTGTATGAGATGATCATGTTTTGTAACCGAAGTTATCGGCAACTGGCAGGAGCCATATAGTTGTCGCTTTATTGTATGAAATGCAAACGCCATGTAATTGCTTTACTCTATCACTAAGCGGTAGCGATAGTCGTAGAAGCAATAGTTGGCGAGACGACAACATTGCTACGATGGAGATCAAGGTGTCGCGCCGATGACGATGGTGATCACGACGGTGCTTCGGAGATGGAGATCACAAGCACAAGATGATGATGGCCATATCATATCACTTATATTGATTGCATGTGATGTTTATCCTTTATGCATCTTATCTTGCTTTGATTGGCGGTAGCATTATAAGATGATCTCTCACTAAATATCAAGAAGTATTCTCCACGAGTATGCACCGTTGCGAAAGTTCTTCGTCTTTGAGACACCACGTGATGATCGGTGTGATAGGCTCTACGTTCAAATACACCGGGTGCAAAACAGTTGCACACGCGGAATACTCAGGTCAAACTTGACGAGCCTAGCATATACAGATATGGCCTCGGAACACGGAGACCGAAAGGTCGAACGTGAATCATATAGTAGATATGATCAACATAGTGATGTTCACCATTGAAACTACTCCATCTCACGTGATGATCGGACATGGTTTAGTTGATTTGGATCACGTAATCACTTAGATGATTAGAGAGATGTCTATCTAAGTGGGAGTTCCTAAGTAATATGATTAATTGAACTTAAATTTATCATGAACTTAGTACCTGATAGTATTTTGCTTGTCTATGTTTACTGTAGATAGATGGCTCGTGTTGTTGTTCCGTTGAATTTTAATGCGTTCCTTGAGAAAGAAAAGTTGAAAGATGATGGTAGCAATTACCGATCGGGTCCGTAACTCGAGGATTATCCTCATTGCTGCAGAAGAATTACGTCTGGAAGCACCGCTAGGTGCCAGCCTCTTCTTGATGCAACCGAGGACGCGTTAAGAACGTCTGGCAGAGCAAAGTTGATGACTACTCGATAGTTCAGTGTGCCATGCTTTACGGCTTAGAACCGGGCCTTCAACAACGTTTTGAACGTCATGGAGCATATGAGATGTTCCAGGAGTTGAAGTTAATATTTCAAGCAAATGCCCGGATTGAGAGATATGAAGTGTCCAATAAGTTCTATAGCTGCAAGATGGAGGATAATAGTTTTGTCAGTGAACACATACTCAAAATGTCTGGGTATAATAATCACTTGATTCAACTGGGAGTTAATCTTCACGATGATAGTGTCATTGATGTAATTCTTCAATCATCGCCACCAAGCTACAAGAGCTTCGTGATGAACTATAATATGCAAGGGATGGACAAGTCTATTCCCGAGCTGTTCGCAATGCTAAAAGCCAAGGAGGTAGAAATCAAAAAGGAGCATCAAGTGTTGATGGTTAACAAGACCACCAGTTTCAAGAAAAAGGGCAAAGGGAAGAAGAAGGGAACTTCAAGAAGAACAGCAAACAAGTTGCTGCTCAAGAGAAGAAACCCAAGTCTGGACCTAAGCCTAAGGCGAGTGCTTTTACCGCAAGCAATTTGGACCTTTGGAAGCGGAACTGCCCCAAGTATTTGGCGGATAAGAAGCAAGGCAAAGTGAACAAAGGTATATGTGATATACATGTTATTGATGTGTACCTTACTAATACTCGCATGATAGTACACGGGTATTTGATCTTGGTTACATTGCTAATATTTGCAACTCGAAGCAGGAACTACGGATTAGCGAAGATTGGCTAAGGGCGAGGTGACGATGCGTGGGAAATGGTTCCAAAGTCGATGTGATCGCGGGTCGACACGCTACCTCTACATCTACCATCGGGATTAGTTTTAGACCTAAATAATTGTTATTTGGTGCCAGCGTTAAGCATGAACATTATATCTGGATCTTGTTTGATGCGAGACGGTTATTCATTTAAGTCGAGAATAATGGTTGTTCTATTTATATGAATAATATCTTTTATGGTCATGCACCCTTGAAGAGTGGTCTATTTTTATTGAATCTCGATAGTAGTAATACACATATTCATAGTGTTGAAACCAAAAGATCTGAGTTGATAATGATAGTGCAGCTTATTTGTGGCCTTGCCGTTTGGGTCATATCGGTGTAAAACGCATGAAGAAACTCCATACTGATGGGCTTTTGGAATCACTTGATTATGAATCACTTGGTACTTGCGAACCGTGCCTCATGGGCAAGATGACTAAAACGCCGTTCTCCGGAACTATGGAGCGAACAACTGATTTGTTGGAAATCATACATACTGATGTTTGTGGTCCAATGAATGTTGAGGCACGCGGCGGGTATCATTATTTTCTCACCTTCACAGATGATTTGAGCAGATATGGGTATATCTACTTGATGAAACATAAGTCTGAAACATTTGAAAAGTTCAAAGAATTTCAGAGTGAAGTGGAAAATCATCATAACAAGAAAATAAAATTTCTACGATCTGACCGTGGAGGAGAATATTTGAGTTACGAGTTTGGTTTACATTTGAAACAATGCGGAATAGTTTAGCAACTCACGCCACCGGAACACCACAACGAAATGGTGTGTCCGAACGTCGTAATCGTGCTTTACTAGATATGGTGCGATCTATGATGTTTCTTCTTGATTTACCGCTATCGTTTTGGGGTTATGCTTTAGAGACGGCCGCATTCACGTTAAATAGGGCACCATCAAAATCCGTTGAAACGACACCTTATGAACTATGGTTTGGCAAGAAACCAAAGTTGTCGTATCTTAAAGTTTGGGGCTGCGATGCTTATGTGAAGAAACTTCAACCAGATAAGCTCGAACCTAAATCGGAGAAATGTGTCTTCATAGGATACCCAAAAGAGACTATTGGGTACACCTTACATCCGCAGATCTGAAGGCAAGATTTTCGTTGCTAAATTCGGATCCTTTCTAGAAAAAGAGTTTCTCTCGAAAGAAGTGAGTGGGAGAAAAGTAGAACTTGATGAGATAATTGTATCTGCTCCCTTATTGGAAAGTAGTTCATCACAAGAACCGGTTCCTGTGACAACTGCACCAATTAGTGAGGAAGCTAATGATATTGATCATGAAACTTCAGATCAAGTTTCTCTTGAACTACGAGGTCAACAAGAGTAAGATCCGCACTGCAGTGGTACGGTAATCCTATTCGGAAGTCATGTTACTTGACCATGGCGAACCTACAAACTATGAAGAAGCGATGGTGAGCCCAGATTCGCAAAATGGTGGAAGCCATGAAATCTGAGATGGGATCCATGTATGAGAACAAAGTATGGACTTTGGTTGACTTGCCCGATGATCGGCAAGCCATTGAGAATAAATGGATCTTTAAGAAGAAGACTGACGCGATGGTAATGTAACTGTCTATAAAGCTCGACTTGTTGCGAAAGGTTTTCGACAAGTTCAAGGGGTTGACTACGATGAGACTTTCTCACCCGTAGCGATGCTTAAGTCTGTCCGAATCATGTTAGCAATTGCTGCATTTTATGATTATGAAATTTGGCAAATGGATGTCAAAACTGCATTCTTGAATGGATTTCTAGAAGAAGAGTTGTATATGATGCAACCAGAAGGTTTTGTTGATCCAAAAGGTGCTAACAAAGTGTGCAAGCTCCAGCGATCAATTTATGGCCTGGTGCAAGCCTCTCGGAGTTGGAATAAACGCTTTGATAGTGTGATCAAAGCATATGGTTTTATATAGACTGTTGGAGAAGCCTGTATTTACAAGAAAGTGAGTGGGAGCTCTGTAGCATTTCTGATATTATATGTGGACGACATATTATTAATTGGAAATGATATAGAATTTATGGATAGCATAAAAGGATACTTGAATAAAAGTTTTTCAATGAAAGACCTCGGTGAAGCTGCTTACATATTGGGCATCAAGATCTATAGAGATAGATCAAGACGCTTGATTGGACTTTCACAAAGCACATACCTTGATAAAGTTTTGAAAAAGTTCAAAATGGATCAGAAAAGAAAGGATTTTTACCGTGTTACAAGGTGTGAAATTGAGTCGGACTCAATGCCCGACCACAGCAGAAGATAGAGAGAAAATGAAAGATGTTCCCTATGCTTCACCATAGGCTCTATCATGTATGCAATGCTGTGTACCAGACTGACGTATGCTTAGCAATAAGCTTGGCAGGAAGGTACCAAAGTAATCCAGAGTGGATCATCGGACAGCGGTCAAGAACATCATGAAATACCGAAAAGGACTAAGGATATGTTTCTCGATATGGAGGTGACAAAGAGCTAGTCGTAAATGGTTACGTCGATGCAAGCTTTGACACCGATCCGACGATTCTAAATCGCAAACCGGATACGTGTTTTTATTAAACGGTGGAGCTGTCAGTTGGTGCAGTTCTAAACAAAGCGTCATGGCGGGATCTACATGTGAAGCGGAGTACATAGCTGCTTCGGAAGCAGCAAATGAAGGAGTCTGGATGAAAGAGTTCATTTCCGATCTAGGTGTCATACCTAGTGCATCGGGACCAATGAAGATCTTCGTGACAATATCGGTGCAATTGCCTTGGCAAAGGAATCCAGATTTCACAAGAGGACCAAGCATATCAAGAGACGCTTCAATTCCAGGTGGGAGACATAGAGATTTGCAAGATACATACGGATCTGAATGTTGCAGACCCATTGACTAAGCCTCTTCCACGAGCAAAACATGATCAGCACCAAGACTCCATGGGTGTTAGAATCATTAGTGTGTAATCAAGATTATTGACTCTAGTGCAAGTGGGAGACTGAAGGAAATATGCCCTAGAGGCAATAATAAAGTTATTATTTATTTCCTCATATCATGATAAATGTTTATTATTCATGCTAGAATTGTATTAACCGGAAACATGATACATGTGTGAATACATAGACAAACATATAGTCACTAGTATGCCTCTACTTGACTAGCTCATTAATCAAAGATGGTTATGTTTCCTAACCATAGACATGTGTTGTTATTTGATTAATGGGATCACATCATTAGGAGAATGATGTGATTGACATGACCCATTCCGTTAGCCTAGCACTTGATCGCTTAGTATATTGCTATTGCTTTCTTCATGACCTATACATGTTCCCGTAACTATGAGATTATGCAACTCCGTTTACCGTAGGAACACTTTGGGTGCTACCAAACGTCACAACGTAATCGGGTGATTATAAAGGAGTACTACAGGTGTCTCCAAAGGTACATGTTGGGTTGGCGTATTTCGAGATTAGGTTTTGTCACTCCGATTGCTCGGAGAGGTATCTACAGGCCCTCTCGGTAATACACATCACATAAGCCTTGCAAGCATTACAACTAATAAGTTAGTTGCGAGATGATGTATTACTTAACGAGTAAAGAGACTTGCCAAGAATCTAGATAGAACTAGGTATTGGATACCGACGATCGAATCTCGGGCAAGTAACATACCGATGACAAAGGGAACAACGTATGTTGTTATGCGGTTTGACCGATAAAGATCTTCAGAGAATATGTAGGAACCAATATGGGCATCGAGGTTCCGCTATTGGTTATTGACCGAGAATAGTTCTAGGTCATGTCTACATAGTTCTCGAACCCGTAGGGTCCGCACGCTTAACGTTACGATGACAGTTTTATTATGAGTTTATAAGTTTTGATGTACGAAGTTTGTTTGGAGTCCCGGATGTGATCACGGACGTGACGAGGAGTCTCGAAATGGTCGAGACATAAAGATTGATATATTGAAAGCCTATATTTGGATATCGGAATGGTTCCGGTGAAATCGGATTTCACTTTCAGACACCGGGGTTACCGGAACCCTCCCGGGGATAATGGGCCTTAGTGGGCCATGAGGGAGAAGAGGAGGGCCGGCCAGGCAGGCCGCGCCTCCCCTAGTCCGAATAGGACAAGGAGAGGGGGGGCGGCGCCCCCCTTCCTCTTTCCCCTTCCCCGTTTCCTTCTCCAACAAGGCAAGAGGGGGGAGTCCTCCAGGCGCACCCCTTGGGGGCCGGCCACACCTCCCCCTCCCTCCTTTATATACGGGGGCAAGGGGGCACCCCATGACACACAAGTTGATCTTCGTGATCGTTCCTTAGCCGTGTGCGGTGCCCCCCTCCACCATATTCCACCTCGGTCATATCGTCGCGGAGTTTAGGCGAAGCCTCGCGCCGGTAGAGCATCATCATCGCTACCACGCCGTCGGCCGACGGAACTCATCCCCGACACTTTGCTTTGGATCGGAGTCCGGGATCGTCATCGAGCTGAACGTGTGCTGAACTCGGAGGTGCCGTGACGTTCGGTACTTGGATCGATCGGATCGTGAAGACGTGCGACTACATCAACCGCGTTGTCATAACGCCCGCCACGGTCTCACGAGGGTACGTGGACAATACTCTCCCCTCTCGTTGCTATGCCATCACCATGATCTTGCGTGTGCGTAGGAATTTTTTTGAAATTACTACGTTCCCCAACAGGCGCCCCCTTGCTTTGGGGGCAAGCCCCCCTCCCCTTGCCCCCCCCCTCTAGATCTCATTTAGAGGGGGCCGGCCCCCTTCCCCCTTCCCCTATAAATAGAGGGGCGAGGGGAGGGCTGCACACACAATCCAAGGCGCAGCCCCACCCCACCCCAACACATCTCCACCTCCGCGTGAGCTTGGCGAAACCCTGCCAGAGAACTGCCACTCCATCACCACCACGCCGTCGTGCTGCTGTTGGAGCCTTCTTCCTCAACCTCTCCCTCCTCCTTGCTGGATCAAGGTGCGGGAGACGTCATCCGCTCCGTACGTGTGTTGAACGCGGAGGTGTTGTCCGTTCGGCACTTGGTCATCGGTGATTTGGATCACGACGAGTACGACTCCCTCAACCCGTTCTCTTGAATGCTTCCGCTCGCGATCTACAAAGGTATGTAGATGCACTCCTATCACTCGTTGCTAGATGAACTCATAGATGGATCTTGGTGAAACCGTAGGAAAAATTTTATTTTCTGCAACGTTCCCCAACACCCGGACGATACAATAGCTGTAATGATAAAGGAAATTGTAACCGCCATGGCATAGATTCCCCATGGTTCTAAAAAAAATCCTTCATACTACCTTTTTTCTGGTTTGTTAGGCATACATGTATCCATAAATTAATGATTTTAGCAACAAGGTATGATTCATATATCACAAGAATATATCATTAGAAACTTTAAATGGTATATTTTCTAGTCATATAAGTTTTGGGATATATTACCTCTATTATATTGATTAAATTATCAATTAGGGATACGCGCAGACCTAATACCCCCGAAAAGGAGGTAGTGCTTCTCATCGACTCTATGGTTATTTTGAGCTTAATAAATATGGATGTATGCATCATCAGATGCAGGGGCCAATGACAAACCCTTGTTTCTTGAAAGATTATTGATTTGCACATCCCCGCCTCGCAACAACAACAAAACAACGTAAGTTTAATAAGATTTTCCCATGTATTTTGCTCTTCTCTATCATGGGTCTGCACGGGTGCCATTGACTAGAACCAAACCGGACCATGGACAACCCGACACGTGCCCGACCCAAAAAAATCAAACTAGGTCGTAAAGTACGTAATAGCTTTCGTGCAACGTCAAAAGGTTCTTGATGTACTCCCTCCTTTCTGATAAATTGGGCGCATCTTGTAAATCACATTAAGGACCTATTCAAGTGGTAGACAACATATTAATGCTACATGCATGGCCCTCTCACCCCTTTATGCATTGTTTTTGTTCTTGACAAAGCCCTTCATGCATTGGTTGATTCTACACTGAGAACATAAATTTGACAGAGTTTAATGTGGACATAGTTATATTTGCATGTTCCCAAGACTGTGCTTTGCAAATTGAATTTTTTATTTATTTTTGAGATAGGTTCTCTGAACCGGAAGGGAGGGAGTAGTTGGGATTGTTCGGGGCCGGGCTCTTCTTTTGGGCCAGGCTCGAGTTCCATTTTTTAGCCCAAAAGGGAATTCGGGCCGAGCTCGGGCTTTTTCTATTTTCGTGGTTTTTGGGTCGGGCTTGCATGTGCGTACGCTAAAAAAACTAACATTTGGTCTGGTCATTTGGGATTGGAGTTGCTTTTGAGGCCAGGCTCGTGCTCCGGAAATAGCTATTTTCGAGCTTGAGATCGTGCTCGGGCTTGTAGTTTTAGGATCGAGCTTTTACAATTCCGGCCCGGCCCGATGTATGATCAGGTTTAACAAGAAGTCTTTCCTTCTCTTTTTTTAAATCAACCATATGGACGTGGTGTCTCTGAAGGTGAACAGTACAATCTGAGAAAATTGAAAAGAAACTCAAATAATTCTGATTTTTTTTGGGTGCAAACATTGACAAATATTTTGTGTGCTCACAAAATTTCATCATGAAATAACATTTCTGGAAGTCGTGAAAGAAAAAAATTGACGCACCAAAAGTGTTATTTTCAAAAGCATTTTTTAGTGCTGATTTTTTTGTCAGGACTTTCGAATATCATTTCAGATGAAATTTTGCAAGTTAATCGGAAACATTTGTCAAAGTTCGTCTCAATTTTTTTTTTTGAGAATTGTTTGAATTTAATTCTGCATTTTTTAGGGATTTTATGTTCATTGGGAGCTCAAGATGACTTTCATGCTCATGGATTGCCCTTCTTGAACCCTTTCCTTCTCTTGAGGAGTAGAGGTTGAAGATACAACTCCATTTTTTTAGTGTATGTTGGGCTGACCCACTCGGGCTTCTTGTTAGTTTGGTTCTTTTCGTTTTTGGAAAGGTTTTCTCTGTGTTTTTTCTCTATGCTTTTCTTTATCGAATTTATTGGTTTTCTTTTAGTTTTTTCGTTTTCCCTTTTTTCTTGTTTTTATTTTGATTTCATTTTTCTATTCTACTTTTTCTTCATTTTTCTAATAAATTCTTGAAACATTTAAAAGAATCATAAATATTTTCCGAAATTCGTGAACATTTTATAATTTTGTGAGTATTTTGTAAAGTTTACAAAGTTTTTTTCTAAATTCATGAATATATTTTAAATTCGTGGGTATTTATTAAATTCACGAATTAAAACTTTTAAAGTTCATGTACTGCTTCTTTTGGACTGCTTACATTTATTTAAAAAAATTACGCTTACGAAATAAAGACATCTTCCCAAAAAAAACAAGAAACCCTAGCTGGGCCACTTGGCCGAAACCCTAGCCACTGCCCACTCCCCACGCACCCCACTCTCCTCGATCCCCTTTTGGATCGAGATCGAGCAACCGCGCCCGTCCCGCCATCGTCGCGCCGACGCCACCCAGAGCGCCCCCGCCTCACCGCCTCGTCGTCCTCCTCGTCGCTCGACGCCCTGACGCCCCGTCCTCGACCTCCTCCTCCCCGATGGCCTCCCCAAGCCACGCCGTCGCCCGTCGCCGCTAGGAGACCACGCAACCTCACCGGAGCTCCTCAGCCTCGACCCCACCTCCTCGCCGGACCTCCCCGACCTCCGTCGAGCCCGCTGCCATTCCCCCTACGGCCTCAGTGAGCCCGCCTCGCTCCCTCCCTCTCCCTTGGCGCTTTCGCGCTCATCGCGGTCCCGCCGATCTCGCCCATGATTGGCCGCGCTCCAGTGCGTCCGGTGCGCGCTCACCGCGCCGTGCTCGCGCCCCCCTGCGCTCCAGCCGGCCTCGCCCGGAACCACGCAGCGTCCGCCCACGACCCGTTAGCGCGCCTCTGCTCGCCTCGCCGAACCCGCCCGGCCAGCGCCGCCCGACCCACAGACTTCGCCTTGCCACACTCGGCGCCACCTCGATCCGCCAGGCGCCGCCCTCGCCTCCGCTTCGCCGTGGCCCGTGGCCAGCGCCCGATTACTTGTGTGGTCGCCCGGCCTCGTCCCGCCTGTGAGCGAGTGCCGCTTCAGTGCTCCCGCACCCATTCCGCCCGTTACGCCCGACCCGCAAGGCCCCTGTGCCTATGGCACGTGGGGCCCGCCCTGGAACATTTTAGAAAGAAAAAAATAATAATAAAAATAATAAAATTAAAAAAATATTAAATAAATAATAACTAAAATAATTAAAATATTAATTAATTAAGTTAATTAATCCTGATTAGATTAACCTAATCACTAATTAAATTAACTAATCTGTAATTAACCTAAACAGAGACGACAGTGGGTCCCATCGACCCACACGTCGAAGTTGACCAGGTCAATGGTCAACGTTGATCGCCGACATCACTCGATGTCATGCCGACGTCATCATTTACTATTACGGATAATGTTGGATTAAGTAATTAATTAAATTCCGAGAAATTAATAAAATCTTTAGAAAATCATATCTTTTAATCCGTAACTCGGATTAAAATATTTTCAACATGAAAGTTGCTCAGAACGACGAGACGAATCCGGATACGCAGTCCGTTCGTCCGCCACACACCCCTAACCTATCGAACTCGCAACTTTCCCCCTCCGGCTCCTCTGCCCGAAAACACGAAACCCCGGGGATATTTTCCCGGATGTTTCCCCCCTTAACCGGCATCACCTCATACCACGTTAGGTCACGCCTAGCATCGTTACTTGTCATGTCATGCATCGATATGCATCTGTTTACATGGTATTCATTGTTTCTTCCCCCTCTTCTCTCCTAGACTACGAGACCGCTGCTGCTTTGCCCGGTTCGACTACGGAGTTGTGACCCCTCTCTCTTGCCAGAGCAACCAGGCAAGCCCCCCTTGATCACCAGATATCGCCTATTCTACTCTATACTTCTTGCATTAGAGTAGTGTAGCATGTTATCGCTTGCTGATTAATCCTATCTTCTGCATAGCTTTGTCCTTGCTACTCTTGTTGTTACCTTTACCGCAATCCTACATGCTTAGTATAGGATGCTAGTATTTCCATCTGTGGCCCTACATTCTTGTCCGTCTGTGTGTTATACTATCGGGCCGTGATCACTCGGGAGGTGATCACGGTATATACTACATACTTTATACATGATACATGTGGAGACTAAAGTCGGGTCGGTGGTGGAGCACCATGAGTGGATCTATGTGGCGGAGGCGTCAGGCAGGTGTTGAGACCGCCTAGGAGAGAGGTGGGCTGGCCTGTTCGCTCGTGGATACTTAACACGCTTAACGAGATCTTGGTATTTGATCCGAGTCGGCTCACGAGCCTATACGCACTAACCATCTACGTGGGAGTAGTTATGGGTATCCCGTCGTGGTATCACCGGCACTTCGTGACGTCACGATCGGCGGCGCTACCGGATTGGACCGGAATGCCACTAGGCTAGGTCTGCTTCGCGTCACAGACGCAACGCGTGTGTGTGCTTTCGAGGCGATGGGCCTGCACCCTGGCGCTTAGGTTTAGACCGGCGTCCGGCCTCTCTGTTGAGCCTAGGTGGGCTGCGACGTGTTGATCTTCCGCCACGGGCATGACCCAGAAAGTGTGTCCGGCCAAATGGGATCAAGCGTGTTGGGTAAGTTGGTGCACCCTGCAGTGAAGTTAATCTATTCGAATAGCCGTGATCTTGATAACAGGACGACTTGGAGTTGTACCTTGACCTTATGACAACTAGAACCGGATACTTAATAAAACACACCCTTCCAAGTGCGGATACAACCGGTGGTCGCTCTCTCTCGGGGGATACGAGGAGGGATCGCCGGGTAGGATTATTGCTATGTGATGTTACTTGGAGGACTTCAACCTACCCTCTTCTACTGTTGCAAGACGAAGGTGACGAGCGTAGTCTTTGATAAGACTAGCTATCCCCCTTTTATTCTGGCATTATGCAGTTCAGTCCACTGATATGGCCTTTTACACATATATCCATGCATGTGTAGTGTAGCTCCTTGCTTGCGAGTACTTTGGATGAGTACTCACGGTTGCCTTGTTCCCCCCTTTCCCCCTATCTCTACTCGATTGTTGCAACCAGACGATGGAGCCCAGGAGCCAGACGCCACCGTCGATGACGACTACTACTACACTGGAGGCGCCTACTACTACGTGCAGCCCGCTGATGACGACCAGGAGTAGTTTAGGAGGATCCCAGGCAGGAGGCCTGCGCCTCTTCGATCTGTATCCCGCTTTGTGCTAGCCTTCTTAAGGCAAACTTGTTTAACTTATATGCGTACTCGAGATATTGTTGCTTCCACTGACTTGTCTATGATCGAGCACTTGTATTCGAGCCCTCGAGGCCCCTGGCTTGTATTATGATGCTTGTATGACTTATTTATGTTTTAGAGTTGTGTTGTGATATCTTCACGTGAGTCCCTGATCTTGATCGTACACATTTGCATGCATGATTAGTGTACGATTGAATCGGGGGCGCCACAAGTTGGTATCAGAGCCGACTGCCTGTAGGAATCCCCCTTCCACACTCCTTGGCCGAAGTCGAGTCTAGACATTGCAAAAACTTTTACTAACTTGGTTGTGTGCCTACGGGCCCACGTCGCCATCGGGTGGTATTAGGATCTTTTACTCCTCGACCTTTACTCTGGGATTCTGAACTCTCTTCTATTCGGGTTAAACGATTTTGCTAAAAACAAAACTAACTTTAGGTTCTCGCAAGTACTTTCTCCCGGAGAGCCCTCACTTCAGGATGATCGCTTTGCTACATCGGAAGATTCGAAGATACTCTCGATGTTCTCTCGAGACTTTGTGCCCATCACTTTTGCTATTCACGACCACCGATAAATCCGTATGGATAACTACTTACACTTGCCATTCATACGATCATCCCCATTGATCTTGTTATTACAAGATACCTCAAGTTTTCTCTATGGTTCCGAAAATACTTTGTGCCTACTGCCTAGCAGTTCTTTGCCACATGAATACCCTTCAAATAAATCCTCGCACTTGTCGAGTATCCGCCATCCCCAGCTTGTTCATGTGTTTCACAAAAGTCTTCAAAATACTATTCGATCTTCCGAAAATCCTCTGGAGCCTTTGGCTCTTGAAATTCTTGCTTGCTTGCATTATGGTTAATCCCATAAGTCTCGTAGTCTTATTGACATTCCTTGTCATTATCATTTTGAGCCTGTTGACTCAATATGTTTCTGAATACCCTCAATCATCATTGATCCTTATAAATTACCTTTTAAATTTGAGCTACCATTCTTTTAACTGGAATTGGTTCTCGACCAATCCAATTGTCGATTGATTGTACCCTAAGGCTATTCAACTTATCCATCCCTAATCGAGCATTGCTTCTGATCCCTTGATTTGGAAATCATAATTCCTTTGCATTTGACAATTGAGTTAGTCAGTTGTTTCTATAATTTGATCTCCTTGCATTCTTCTTCCTCTAGTTGAGTACCGATGCTCACGTCAGATCCCTTGTGGACCACCAGATCCTTTGTTGGATTTTATCCGACAACGCCCTTCATATTCAATAACCTTGTGAGCCTTTCCTCTGATACATATTGGCTTTGATAATTTGTTTCCTCTGCTTTCTAAACCATGCTCTGCCTTCGAGCTTGAGTTAATTATTTCTAAAGATTCTGGTATATGATTCCAAGAAGCCCCTATGGGTTGAACATATGCCTTCACTAAACCGTGTGAACCCGAAAGTTTTCACGAATCATACTATTCTGGTGCTTCGCCAGATAAAATTTCAACACTACAACTTCATCGAACGTGAGAAGTGAATGAAAGGTTATGCATTGGAGAAGTGGGAGTCGACCTTGAACTTGTGTTCATGCCCATGGACACGATGTAGATCTTATCATTAAAGCTTCTCTTAAATTAATTATTCCTTTGGTATAAGTTCATCTTATATCAGGGATCTGGCCTTTTGCAATCGTGGTTCCGACCATGTTCTCTTTTAAATACCATTTCTCGTGCAAGTTTTAGCACTTGTCTTCTGTAGAGCAATACCCCCGTCCAACCTCTACTTTGATATGTCATCGAGTATTACCCCGGTATCTCGAGATTATCATGGAACTACATAACTTCTTATGAGTTCTTCATCAAGTGCTACCTTCCCACAATTCCAATTTTTCACGGGCTCGAAGTTATTAAACACTCATAGACACCGATAACTGAACCGAGTCCGCACTACGGTTCAACAACTCTTCAGTAAGCTTCTATAAGTACGAGTTTGTACCCGATCACGCCGCTCCTAGCCTGATCGGCTACCTCATTATCGAGCTAATTTTAACTGTGCTACCTGGTCCTTATTCTCAGAGCACCAATTTGCATTTATAGCTAAGCTTTACGCCGATTTTCCTCGTCATACCCTTTCACCTTAAACAACAAGCTTGAGTTCGAGTTTGTGTCAGAATCGTGGGTTCCAATAACCTCTTCTTCATCATTCCTTGACTTGATGTCGCCGCTGATTGATTACATCTCGCATGAAATCTCTCGACAATTGTGTCGTGATCATCATCAACCTTATGAGCTCTTCCAGGAATTCAATTGAATTCATGATGGGTAATACCATCCTTGCCCCTCGATGATTCCTGTTCTCATCAACCACTTTATTGCCTTCCGTTCAACACAACTTGTTCGTGTTTTGTGTAAACCTTGAGATCCCTGCTACCCAGCAGTTGATCTTCCTTACCTCGGAAGTATTACCATCTCATTTTGTCAAGAATGTGGTGAGAATTTCACCACCTCTTAAGAATTCTTGATATCATAATACTTCTTGCCATCTTCGTTCATTCCTTGGTCCCCGTATTGTTTTCAACCGGAATACCGACAATTGAGCGATGACGTGTGAATTCAAAACTTCTAGCAACCCTATTGCTTTGAAGTGAATGGGCGATAGTTCATTCTAAGTCTTTTGATAATTGAATCACCATTCTAACATTGGCCATGCAACCCAACCCATATTTCGGGTGCACCGTTCAACCAATGTTTAATTATGTATGTTTTCCTCGAGCATATCCCATCATATCATTTGATCTAACAAATGTCATCTTCTTGTTCACATTATCGTGGAAATCCATCCGTTTGGAATTCTCGATGAATTGACGCTGAGCCCATCAGCCACCTTCTCATCCCCTCCTTGGTTTAATGATGAACTATTGCTTCAGAAACCCGCTCCCATAGTTCATTTCTCGAGAATCTTGCATTGTCATTTCGTCGGTTTGTGTTGCACCTTTTCCTCTTGGACCCCCTGAGTTTGAGGTATCATGACACCAATTGGATATGAATCTCGGTCAGATATGATGGTTGGGACAACTTTCCGAGAGTTATGATGTTGATCCTTTGGTGACCCAAGAACTTCGATGTCATGCCTAGCACCCCCGGTGGAGGACCTATCATTATAGATTCCTTTTCAAAGAAGGTTATCCGCTCATCCATGAGGAAATTGTAAGACTTATTCTACAAGTTATTCCTGATGGATCTTCGTGTTTCCAAAGTATGATCTTCACCTGAAGACCATGTCAATGCTATCTCGAAGCATGTCAATGGTACTCCGATTTTCAACAGGAACATTCGAAGCACGATGCTAAATTTTATTTATCATTTATCCTAATACCGTCGTATGGGTAATATCATGAGATTCCTCCCCTTACCTAAAGAGTTTTCTACATTATATCCTCGCCATGGATATCATGCTCGCTTGTCCTTGGGAAGGATATATCCTGAAATATGTGTTTAAACACATTTTCCTTTCCATTGTTCTGTTTAATATGATAATCATATTTTACTTTCCATTGGTTGTTTGAACCTTTCTTGTGATCTATATGATCTAAGCAGCAATATTCTACCGCTTATGTAAACTCCTCGGTGTGCAATTCTATCAAGAAGACCACATTTACTATTGTTGATGACATTCCGGTAGCCACCGATGGACGAGAACCTTGCCTATTGGTCCGCCTCGTTCAACGAAAGGTGAAAGTGGTTCTCTTCGTCCCTCGCCCTTGGTACCAACGTTGCTGCCGACATAACTGACATGGTACTCTCTGACAGGCCTTGCTATCATGACCGTGAAAGATGTCAATGCTCCTATAATAAAAACCACATGGTGGGCCCATAACCCACAGTTCCACAGGATCGTAACCTGATCGTCCTGTACACACCCTATTCCCAAAGTTATTCCTCGCTGCGTGGACTCGTATGTAATCCACGGGCCACCGCCCTAGTGGTCTATTCGGTATCGACGCAATACTTACTCTCGCTACTCAACCCCTTTCTCACTGCTTTGGGCTTGAGCAACTATCTATCCGCTTGGAGCCTATTATGGTACTCTTTCATTACCTTACTCTCGAGGTATTTCATATGTTCAACTCGAGAGATAATCTTATACTAATTCATGGGTTAACCCAAGATTGTTTCCCTCAAAAGCATTATGTCGTAGTGAGCTGCCCCTTATCTTTTCGTAAGTACGATGGAGTTCCCGAAGAAATGATGACAAGTTTATCATGATGCATCGGAATAAATGATGACAAGTTTATCATGATGCGTGCTGGCCTCTCTGTTGAGCCTAGGTGGGGCTGCGACGTGTTGATCTTCCGCGGCCGGGCATGACCCAGGAAAGTGTGTCCGGCCAAATGGGATCAAGCGTGTTGGGTAAGTTGGTGCACCCCGTAGGGAAGTTAATCTATTCGAATAGCCGTGATCTTGATAACAGGACGACTTGGAGTTGTACCTTGACCTTATGACAACTAGAACCGGATACTTAATAAAACACACCCTTCCAAGTGCCGACATAGCCGGTGGTCTCTCTCTCTCGTGGATACGAGGAGGGATCACGGGTAGGATTATTGCTATGTGATGTTACTTGGAGGACTTCAACCTACCCTCTTCTACTTGTTGCAAGACGAAGGTGACGAGCGTAGTCTTCGATAAGACTAGCTATCCCCTTCTTATTCTCGGCATTCTCGCAGTTCACCCAATCGATATGGCCCTTTACACATATATCCATGCATATGTAGTGTAGCTCCTTGCTTGCGAGTACTTTGGATGAGTACTCACGGTTGCCTTGTTCCCCTTTTCCCCTATCTCTACTCGATTGTCGCAACTGCAGACGATGGAGCCTGTGGAGCTGTGACGCCACCGTCGATGGCGACTACTACACTGGAGGTGCCTACTACTACGCAGCCCGCCGACGACACTGGAGTAGTTTAGGAGGATCCCATGCAGGAGGCCCGTGCCTCTTTCGACCAGTATCGCTTTGTGCTAGCCTTCTTAAGGCAAACTTGTTTAACTTATGTCCGTACTCAGATATTGTTGCTTCCGCTGACTCGTCTATGATCGAGCACTTGTATTCGAGCCCTCGAGGCCCTGGCTTGTATTATGATGCTTGTATGACTTATTTATGTTTTAGAGTTGTGTTGTGATATCTTCCCGTGAGTCCCTGATCTTGATCGTACACATTTGCGTGCATGATTAGTGTACGATTGAATCGGGGGCGCCACACTTATAGTCTGAAAACAAAATAACGGCAAGCTCACAAAGAGCCACAACGCCAAAAACAATAGGCCCAAAAGCCACAACCGGCTGGCATAACAAAGATAGGTAAACTAATCGCCTATCCTATTACATGACCGCCATCCAAACCGGCTAAAGATATCCCGCGCTACCATCTCCCACCGGACAGATCCAAAGAACCAAACGCTCCACGCCTCCGTTGGAGTGAGTAACGACCACATACGGATCAGCGCAGTAGCCCGGAATAAAACCTGCAAAAAATGAATATTTGTTGTTTTGTTAAAAGCCAAATCATTTCTGCAGTTCCAAATTGCCCACAACAAAGCACATACTTCTACGCGAATGTCTCTAGCTGTTTCGGACTCTATCCCAACAAGCCACGTTCCAAATAACGTACTGACCGAATTCGGAGAAGTAATGTTAAAGGCAATATGCATCGTGTGCCGCAAAACTCCCGCCAACGGGCGGTCAAAGAAGAGGTGCTTGATAGTTTCGTCCCGATCACAAAAACTACACCTAGTAGATCATGTCCAGTTGCGCTTAACCAAATTATCCTTTGTTAAAATGACTTGTTTATGTACAAACCACATAAACACTTTAATTTTCAAAGGAACTTTGACTTTCCAAACATCTTTGGAACTAGGAATAGCACTAGAGTTAATGACATCGATATACATCGACTTAACTATGAACTCTCCAGACCTAGTAAGCATCCAACACAACTGATCGGGCTGATGAGATAGCTGAACCTCCATCAGTCTACTCACCAAATGAAGCCATGCTTCCCATCGGTCGCCAACAAGCGCCCTCCTAAACTGAATATTAAGGGGAATGGACTGCAGAATCATTGCAACAAGAGCATCATGTCGTTGAACAATATGATACAGGGACGGATACTGAAGCGCCAACAGTGTTTCACCAAGCCAAGTATCCTCCCAGAAGCGAGTGGTGTTGCCATTACCGACTATAAACTTTGTTCTATTAAAGAAGGCAGCTTTGACTCTCATAAGCTCCTTCCAAAATGGCGAGTCAGTCGGTCTCACTGTCGCCTGGGACAAAGTTTTGGACTACAGATACTTACTACGGAGAATCATACCACGTGGCCTCGGTCTCAATCGATAACTTATACAACCACTTACTGAGAAGACATATGTTCTTGACTTCAAGATTCTCAATACCAAGGCCCCCTGGTCCTTTGGTCGACAGATGATATCCCATTTGGCGAGCCGGTATTTTCTCTTTAGTTCATCAATCTGCCAGAAGAATCGGGATCGATAGAAGTCCAGCCTTTTCCTAACACCAACTGGGACTTCGAAGATAGATAAGAGAAACATAGGCATACTCGTGAGCATCGAATTAATAAGAATCAATCGGCCTCCATATGACATGAGTTTGCCCTTCCAAAGAACTTCCGCTTTCTTCTCAAACCGATCCTCGATGCACTTCCATTCTCTGTCACGACCACGATGTTGAATGGGTATACCTGGCACGTGAAAGGTAATGCCCCCAATTCGCATCCGAACAATTGCCTATAAGCCTCTTGTTCCTCATTGGCTCTACCAAAACAGAACAACTCGCTTTTATGAAAGTTAATCTTCAATCTGGTCAATTGTTCAAATAAGCATAACACCAGCTTCATATTGCTCGCTTTTTCCAAGTCGTGCTCCATAAAGATGATTATATCATCAGCGTACTGGAGGATGGACACACCACCATCAACTAGATGAGGCACCAAGCCACCCACCTGACCGGCCTCCTTTGCCCTACCTATCAGAATTGTCAACATGCCAACCACAATGTTGAACAGAATAGGAGACATTGGATCACCTTGTCTCAGGCCCTTGTGTGCCTGGAAATAATGACCTATGTCGTCATTCACTTTAACTCCAACACTCCCTTTTTGCATGAAAGATTCTACCTGGCGTCGCCAAGCTTCATCAAAACCCTCTCATGCGTAAGGCCTGTTGAAGGAAAGGCCATTTGACTTTATCGTACGCTTTCTCGAAATCCACCTTGAAAACAACTCCATCTAGTTTTTTCGTGTGAATCTCATGGAGCGTTTCATGAAGGACCACAACCCCTTCGAGGATGTTCCTGTCCGGCATGAAATCAGTTTGGGTAGACTGCACCACAGCATGCGCAATCTGTGTGAGCCTATTAGTGCCGACCTTGTTAAATTTTTGAAACTAGCATTAAGAAGACAGATGGGCGTGAATTGCTCAATTCTCACAGCCTCTGTTTTCTTAGGAAGCAGGGTTATCTGTCGGATCACGGGTTCCGGCAGACCCTTAAAGGTTCGAACTCTGGGGTGCGCACGGAGATCCAACCCTCCACCGTATCGTACCTCGCCGAATCGCAGGGACCTAAACTACTAACAAGAACAACACAAGAGACGCAAGATTTATACACCGTTGTGGTATAATACCCTACTCTAGTTTGTGGTGTGTGGATTGCCTCTAGGGTCGATTTAAGAATAAGATAGGAAGAACAGCCTCGCGAGGGTCTGTTCTTGGTGGGTGTGATGAACTGCTAAGTGGTGCCCCGTCGCTCTAGCTTGAGGAACGGGTTTCTCTCTCTCTCTCTCTCTCTGGATTCCGAATGCTCGATCCGGTCGTCCTTCGTCCCCTCTCTCTCTCTCTGAGTGTGGCTACCCCCATTTATAGGCGAAGGCCCTGGGCCTCTTCCCAAATATTGAGCGGGAAGAGCGCCAACAATTGGCCATTTTGAAGGGGAACAGCGGGTACACTTATCCTGACTAAAGTTGGTCCTCGCCTGCCAAAGGCTCTGGTGATGACGCCTTTGCTTGGGCTCCACGATGATCGCATTCCAGCCGTTGGGGCTGGTCTTGGTCTTGTTGCACCAAAGCAGATGCCTTTGCTTGATGCTCTTGCTGCGCTTGCCCCCTTTGCACCAAAGAGGAAAGGAGGACGCCATGCTGGCCGGGCGCCTCGACCGGCACCCTCGGTCGTCATGGCTTGCGTCCACGGGCACCTCGCGAGGTACCCCGCCTTGAGTTCTCCGCCTCCTCATGAGCCACCGACGAGGCCGCTGAGAAGCCCTTGGTCGTCCGCCCCGCGAGGCTTGGCCCCTCGCGAGGGTCTTGAGCTTGTGTTGATGAAGATGGGTCGTCCTGGGCCTCCTTGAGCCACGCCGTAGGCCGCAGACAGGCAAGTCTGGGGACCCCCGTTCCCCGAACGCCGACAGTAGCCCCCGGCGCCACGACGCGCCCGGACTTGGCCGTGCAGAGAGGCGAAAGGGCAAGTGCGAAGCGTTGTGGGCCCTAACAGCATGTGGCCTTGGGCGCCGCGTGGCGGTTGATTGGACGTGGGCGCACTGCATCCCCCACGACGCCTTGGTAACCGCCCGGATTCGACAGGTCCTTGCATGCAGAGTTGGGCATGATGACTGGTGATCGTGGAGGCCGACGGTTGGCCTCCGCCGGCTGTAAGTACGGAACGGCGTGCGCTCTTCCAGTCTATCCTTCTGCTTCTCCTTTTCCTTGTCTCGTCTTGTTGCCATGGCTCTGATCCGCCGGTTTTCCAGGGAAGAGAAGGGAAAGGCTCCTCAAGAGGATCCTGACCCGCTTCCCCCAAAGAAGCGGCTTGCTCTCTGGTGTCAGGGCAGGAGCGCGCGCGAGGAGGCGCCCGTGCCCTGGTGCGTGCAACCGCCACCAGGGTTTCCTCTTCCCTTGTACGCGCAGATTGGTGGCCCTGAAGGAGGTGACGCTGGGCGCCATGAGCGGCGCCGTCGATGACGCCGGCGGGTCACGAAGGTGTGCGTCTTCCCCCCTGGAGTCCACGCCGAGGGCTCCTGCCGGGAATTCGTGCTCCGCGTCACCGCGCCCCCTAAGTCTTGGATCCGCCTTCCTTCTTTCTTCGCCTCCGCTGTCCGGCATGGGGAGCCACAGGACTCTGGCTGCAAAGACGCCGGCTGCGGCACCCTCGCGACCGGGGCAGAGGTCGCAGTAGTTGACCCGGGCGAGGTCTTCATGACTCGTGGCTGGAGCGAGATCGCCCGGGTCTGCAGGACGAGGGGCGCCCTCACGATCCACCTGGAGTACGACGGTGCTTCGGTGATGTCCTTCAAGCTCTTCGACATGGAGGGTCGCCGGCTGGAGTGCTGCCCCGGGAGAGGTGGTCGGGTTCTCCACTGTGGTGAGACAGAGGCCAACCGCCCGCCTCCCTTGGCAGCTTCTTCCTCAGCATTTAAGGCGCTGGGGATCCAGCCGACTCCGAGCTCTTCGCGACGCCAGAGACGAGCGACGAGCCACGAGCCTCGAGCTCAAGGCTGGCCTCCGTGAGCAGTGGCGAGCTTGTGTCGCCGCCGCCTCGACTGGATGGGGTCGGCTCCGGACCTGGTGGCCCACTGTTGATGATGGCGTCTGCCGCGGTGGTCCTTGTAGATAGGACTCCTTAGGATTCGCGTCTTTTGTTCCTGCAAGGAGCCAAGAATGTACCCCGCGGGGGCTTGTAAGATATTTGTAGCTTCGTTTGTCAATATGATCCTTGTTATGAGGCAATGCGGGATGCTCATTCTGTTCTTTCTCAGTCCCTTCCTTTCAGACCTCGTGAGGGTTTGGTGCTCTGTGCCGACAGGTCCCGGTCCCAAGGTGGCGTCGGCCGTCGCTGGTATGCCAGGTCGCGATGCCGTGGTCAAGGCCAGGAGGTGAGCGGCCCGAGGTCCGGTAAGAGCCTCTGAGTCGCGATGCTCGGGGGTCCCCTTGGCGCTCAAGCAGCCATCATTCGGTGTGAGAAAGGGGAGCGACATTGCTAACACGGAGTTGCATTGAGTGTGGGGATGGTGTTGCGATGACTAGTGTGTGGAGGCGACTTATCTCGAGGGTTAGGGCGATGCTTCTGGCGCGGGCGCTTAGGTTTGTGCCCTAGCCGGGCGAAAAGATTGCATGGCGAGGTTGTTCCGTGCTCCTCGGAGGGGCCTGCAGGTTACCAAAAAGGAACAAGAGCTCACGGGCGATTGTTAGTCCTGCCGTTAGTTGCTTTGGAGTGGCACGAGAGGCCTCGCGAGGTGCGCCGGGCACTCGTGAGCCAGTAGCGGGACTCACGAGGCCCTACCTCAAGGCGGGTTGCGCCTGGCTGGGCCTTATCTTCGAGTGTGCTCCTGCAAAAATGGCTAGATGGGGTGCTCTCGTCTTGGTCCCGGCTCTCGGGCTGATCTCTACCGTCGTTGGCAAGCCGTGTCGCGATGCCATGGACAAGACCAGAGGGTGAGGGCGGAGAGCTGGTAGGAGCCTGAGTCGCGATGCTCGTGCACCCCCTTTAACGCATAAGCTGGATTAGATGACACAACTCCACGTCCTCGGTCCCGGCTCTCGGGCTGGTCTCTCACCGTCGTGGCAAGCCAGTGTCGCGATGCCATGGACAAGACCAGAGGGTGAGGGCGGAGAGCCGGTAGGAGCCCTGAGTCGTGATGCTCGTGCACCCCCTTTAACGCCAAGCCGGGTTGGATGACGAAACTCTCCGTCCTGGGGTCCGGCTCTCGGGCTGGTCTCTACCGTCGCTGGCAAGCCAGGTCGCGATGCCATGGACAAGACCAGAGGGTGAGGGCCGGAGAGCCGGTAGGAGCCCTGAGTCGCGATGCTCAGGCACCCCCCCCCCCTTTAACGTGCAAGATTTCGCCACCCAGGAGAAGGCACCAAATAACAAGCATGGTGGAGCAAAATCCTAAGGAAAACGCATGAAAGATACATGCCGCTAGGACTGGCCCGAGCGGCTTGGGGATGATGCAGCCCGAGGGGCGCCCCCAACAGGGTAAGCTAAGGACATGAAATAAAAGGGATACATGCCGCAGGGACGGACCCATGTGGCCTGGGAATAATGCGACCACAAGGCGCCCCACCGGAAATAAAACTTAAAGATGTCACTGGTGATGTTGGGGATGAAGGACTGTTTATGTAGCAGTCTCGGTGGGCTGTGGAGCCGATCCTCCACGAGCCCCTGTGCTCGGGGCCTCGGGAGGCTCGGGCGCCTGGCGGCCCCTCACGGGCCATCTCCATCTCCGCCAGGGCTGCGGCGTGCCTGACCTCTTGAGCCTCCAGGATGGTCCTCATGAGACGCTGGTGTGCAGCAGCCGCGTCTGGCAGGCCATAAGGCATGCGTACGTAGTTGTGGGCGGGCCCTCGCAACGTCCCACTCGCGAGGGCCAGAGGCGCTCTCGAGATGCGGCTCGATTGAGCCCTGCACGCGTCGATGCAGACGCAGCCCACCATCCTCGCTGGATGGGGGCCACAATGGTGGCGGCGGCTGCCCCTCATGACCCTTGACTCTTGTAACTCCTGAATGGCCTTGCTGATGAACTCTCGGGGGTTCTGTCCTCCTGGTCTTGCTCCTGCTTGTGGGAAACGTGCTTCAAAACACGCCTCCACGTGGTGCCCAAGCGCCTCCCTCGAGACCTTGGCGAGGTCGGTGGCCCTCCAGGGGAGAGCCCCCGAGTCCTGTCTGAGGAGGGCACCGGGCGCGCTTTCCTATGCGATGGAAGGAGGCTCCCCCTGGCCCGGCGCGGGCCCTGAGGGGCCTATCTCTTGATGAGCCGGGCCGGTCGATGTCTTCTTCTTCTTGGGTGCTGCCTCGGGAGGCGCCCCGCCATTGTGGTGCAGGTCCTCGGCGATGCGGCTCGAAAGCTCGCTCAAGGAGCACACTGCATCTCTCTCTTCACAGGCACCGTGATGACCCCGCCGCTTCTCGGCATCTTGAGGATGTTGTAGCCATGGTGGGTCACGGCCATGAACTTGGCCAACGCTGGGTACCCGAGGATGGCGTTGTCTGGCCGGCGAATGTGGGCGACGTCGAAGTCGATGAGCTCGGTGTGGTAGTTGTCGCGGGCCCCGAAGGTAACAGGAAGGCGGACTTGCCCGATCGGGACCGTGGAGCCGTGGTGACTCCGGAGAAGGGCTTGGTTGGCTGAAGCTGACTGTAGGGCACTTGAAGATTGTTGAAGGTCTCCACGGACAGGACGTTGAGCCCTGCTCCGCCGTCGATGAGGGTCTTGGTGACCAGCACGTTGTCGATGATTGGGGAGCAAAGCATTGGGAGAACTCCTACTGTGGCTGCAAGACTTGAGCTGATCCACGAGCTGAACGTGATGGCGCACGCTGACCACCCGAGAGGGCGCGTGGACTCGAGCTTGGGAGGACTGCATTCACTTCACGGGCGTAATTGCTTGAAGATGCGGTGAGAGGTCGGGCTTGGGCTCCGCCTCAGATGCAGCGATCGCCAAGGCTTCTCGGAAGCCCCAGCCCCTCGTCCCCGATGACGGTCTTCGATTCTCCTTGGTGGCGGCGTGGAGGGAGGCCTGCGTTCCCTTGCAGGCGATCCTCACGAGGCTAATCCTCCAGCCCCCTCGCGAGGTGGGTCTTGCCATGGTCCTCGCAAGGTTGGTCGCGCCACCCTTGGCGCTGGGCCGCGGGTCTTCCCAAAGGTCCTCTGCATTTCTTCCTCCTCCTCGGCAGTAGCCCGGCTGCGCTTTCAGGCGTCTGCCGACCCTTCCTTGGCCTTGACCAAGCTCTTGACATTCATTGGTGTTGTGGGTGTGGAGGTCGTGGTACACGCAGCAAGCTGCCCTTGGAAGACTCGGGCTGATCTCTCGCCTCGCTTGGTGTCCGGTTTGGTCATGAGTACGGCAGCCCCCTTTGCGCTTACGCCCTTGGCCTTGGACTTCTTCTCTTGGGATCCGCGGGCAGCTCGAGGTGGAGAGGCGCCTCCTCAGCCTCGCACACTTGGTCGCCAAGTTGAACAGCTCTGTGGAGGTGCATGATCTTCATGCATCGCCAGCTCCTCCTTCATCTTGACGTCACAGACGCCTGTCGGAGAAGGCAGAGATGATGGCCTCCTCCGTCACCACAGGGATCTTGAGGCGCGCTTTGTTGAAGGCCTGGATGTACTTTGCGAGGGTTTGCCCGCCGCTGCTTGATTCGGCGCATGCCGCCACGGCGGGTGGCCGCTCATGAGTACCTTGGAAGTTGGCGATGAAGCGGGTGCGCATCTCGGCCCAGGAAGAGATCGTGCCTGGGGCCAGATTCAGGAGCCAGGTGCGGGCTCCGTCCTTGAGCGCCATGGGAAACCAGTTCGCCATGACCTTTTCATCTCTGTTGGCAGCCTCGATGCCCAGCTTGTAGAGCTGGAGGAACTCCGCAGGGTCTGCCGTGTCGTCGTAGCGTGGGGGCAGGTCTGGCTTGAACTTGGCGGGCCACGCGACGCCGCCAACTCAGTGGTGAAGGCGCGGCAGCCCGCCGTGGCCGCGGGGGGCCTCGGACGGCAGAGAGCTTGGTCTTGCGAGCCTCCTGCACATGCTGGGGGACAGTGAGGTCTTGACGTCTTTGGAGCGGGAGCGCCGGGCAGCTTCTTGCGGGCGAGGAACTTCTTGGCAGCTCTGCTCTTGCCGCGTCGGCACCTGGCGGAACGGGTTCCGCCCAGGGGCCGCGCGCCTTGGGGCCATGGCGCCGTCTTGGGGAGGAGGCGGCTGAGGCGCCCGAGTTTATCGCCGCTGAGGCGGTGCGGTGCGGCAAAGAAACGGATGGCGCGGTCACCTCCAGCGCGGACGAAGCTTCGGCGACGCTGTCGAGCCATTCTTCAGACGTCGCCGACGGGCGGTAGCGCAGGAGCTCGTTGGCCGCGATGAGTGCAGCTCGGGCCTCCATGGCCGCGCGGGGCGCGCGCGACGAAGAACCAGCGGGGGTGAGCGAAGGCGTGGCGGTGCGGCCGTTCCGCCTCATGGACAGGTGCTGGGACGACGCTTGTTGCTCGTTCCCCGCCGGGCCGGTGGCGGCGTTCACAGCCGGTGACGGGGAACGACAAGGACGTCCGCCGACGGGAGCCGTCTGGGCGACGTGGGAAGCGAGGGCAGCTCGGCGCTCGGCGCGAGCCCGACGAGCGTCAGACATGGTGGTGGTGGTCGGGGAAGAACGAGGCGACGAAAGGCAGATTCCGGCGCACCCCTACCTGGCGCGCCAAATGTCGGATCACGGTTTCCGGCAGACCCTTAAAGGTTCGAACTCTGGGGTGCGCACGGAGATCCAACCCTCCACCGTCTCGTACCTCGCCGAATTGCATGGACCTAAACTACTAACAAGAACAACACAAGAGACGCAAGATTTATACTAGTTCGGGCCACCGTTGTGGTGTAATACCCTACTCTAGTTTGTGGTGTGTGGATTGCCTCTGGGCTGAAAGAATAAGATAGGAAGAAACGACCTCATGAGGGTACATTCTTGGTGGGTGTGATGAACTGCTAAGTGGTGCCCCGTCGCTCTAGCTCGAGGACTGGGTTTCTCTCTCTCTCTCTCTCTCTCTCTCTCTCTCTCTCTCTCTCTCTCTCTCTCTGGATTTCGAATGCTCGATCCGGTCGTCCTTCGTCCCCTCTCTCTCTGAGTGTGGCTACCCCCATTTATAGGCGAAGGCCCTGGGCCTCTTCCCAAATATTGAGCGGGAAGGGCGCCAATAATTGGCCATTTTGAAGGGGAACAGCGGGTACACTTATCCTGACTAAAGTTGGTCCTCGCCTTCCAAAGGCTCTGGTGATGACGCTTGCTTGGGCTCCATGATGACTGCATTCCAGCCGTTGGGGCTGGTCTTGGTCTTGTTGCACCGAAAACGGATGCCTTTGCTTGATGCTCTTGCTGCGCTTGCCCCTTTGCACCAAAGAGGAAAGGAGGACGCTGGCTGGCTGGCGCCTCGACCGGGCGCCCTCGGTCGTCATGGCTTGCGCCACGGGCACCTCGCGAGGTACCCCGCCTTGAGTTCTCCGCCTCCTCATGAGCTGCCTCGACGAGGCCGCTACCGAGGAAGCCCTTGGTCGTCCGCCTCATGAGGCTTGGCCCCTCGCGAGGGTCTTGAGCTTGTGTTGATGAAGATGGGCCGTCCTGGGCCTCCTTGAGCCACGCCGCAGGCCGCAGGCACGCAAGTCTGGGGACCCCCGTTCCCAGAACGCCGACATTATCGTTCCAAAATTCAGTTGAAAAAGCTGAAGTTGTCCAGAGAATAAATCATGGAACAACGGCAACATATCCCCTTTAATAATATGCCAGCACTTCTTATAAAACTCAGTCGGGAATCCATCCGGGTCGGGAGCCTTATTATTTTGCATCTGGGATATGGCCTCAAACACCTCTTTCTCAGAAAAAGGAGCAGCTAAAATATCATTCTCAACAGCAGTAAGTTGAGGAACATCCTCAATCCTAGACTCATTGTAGGGTCGAAAGTATGTCTAGAGGGGGGGTGATTAGACTACTTGACCAAATAAAAATCTAGCCTTTTCCCAATTTTAGTGTGACGCCCCCGTTTCAATCGTACACTAATCATGCACGCAAATGTGTACGATCAAGATCAGGGACTCACGGGAAGATATCACAACACAACTCTACAAATAAATAAGTCATACAAGCATCATAATACAAGCCAGGGGCCTCGAGGGCTCGAATACAAGTGCTCGATCATAGACGAGTCAGCGGAAGCAACAATATCTTAGTACGCATATAAGTTAAACAAGTTGCCATAAGATGGCTAGCACAAAGCGGGATACAGATCGAAAGAGACGCAGCCTCCCCGCCTGGGATCCTCCTAAACTACTCGGTCGTCGTGGGCTGCTGCGTAGTAGTAGGCACCTCCATGTAGTAGTCGCCATCGACGGTGGCGTCGCTCCTGGGCTCCATCGTGCAGTTGCAGCAATCGAATAGAGGTAGGGGAAAAGGGAAACAAGGCAACCGTGAGTACTCATCCAAAGTACTTCGCAAGCAAGGAGCTACACTACATATGCATGGATATATGTGTAAAGGGCCATATCGGTGGACTTAACTGCAGAATGCCGTAATAAGAGGGGATAGCTAGTCTTATCAAGACTACGCTTACCGGTCACCTGTCTTGCAGCAGGTAGAGGAGGGTAGGTTGAAGTCCTCCAAGTAACATCACATAGCAATAATCCTACGGCGATCCCCTCCTCATATCCCTGAGAGAGAGCGACCACCGGTTGTATCTGGCACTTGGAAGGGTGTGTTTTATCAAGTATCCGGTTCTAGTTGTCATAAGCTCAAGGTACAACTCCAATTCGTCCTGTTACCGAAGACCACGGCTATTCGAATAGATTAACTTCCCTGCAGGGGTGCACCAACTTACCTGTAACGCCCCGAGACCGATGCTTCAGAAGACTTCCATATATTTCAGGTTTCGCCGTGTGTTTCTTCTGTGCCTGCCCTTTTATTTTTGCATTGCATCATGTCATCATGCCATCATATCATTATTTTAAAAACTCTCTAAATAAATTGCATAGATCGTTGATCTATTTAAATCGAGGGAACCCACATGGTGGTTTCTCTTTAAAACATACCCTCCCAATATTATTAGGGAGCTATAATAAATATTCCATTGTTTTGGAATCACCATAACACACTTGCAAAATAAATCCCATGCCTTTTCTACTCCGAGTTGACCTCAAAACCTTGCCAATTTTATTTCATCATTTTCCAGAGCTCCACCAAAAATCTGGACATTTTTGGACCTTCCCAAACCTCACTTCCTATTCAAATCATTTGAATTTAATCAAATGAGTTTGAATTTAAATCTTTCAATCATGGCCTTCTATTTTTCTGTGGTCATGCTTATTTTTATGAGTCCGGGAAAATTATCCGCGCCCGCAAGTCCTTTCCCTAACCCTCTCTTTCTTTTCTTCTCTTTAATTGTTTTCTGCTAAGAAAATATAAGAGAGGGAGAGAGAGTGCCTAGCCAGCCTCTTAGGCCCAGCCGGCCCCTGGCCATTCTCCTCCACCAGGCCGGCCTAGCCTCCCGAGGCCCAAGGCCCACCAACCCTCTAACCCTAGCCCCGAAGGCCAGCCCAGCCTCTCTCCCTCGACTCCCTCCAGCGCCGCCAGCGCTCGACCCCGCTCGCCTCCCTCTCGATCCCCATCTCTCCATCATCGCCCGATCCCCATCCCCTCGATCCATCTCCTCCTCTCCTCAATCCCGCGTCGCGCCCGATCCCCCCCACGCGCTCGCCCCCTCCATCCTCGTCCCAATCGGGAGAGGCGCCCGATCCGCCGAAGCCGTGGTCCGGCGCCCCCACTGCTGGCCGTGCCTCCTTCTCCTCCGCTCGGCCTCAACCTTCAGCCATCTCCGCCGTGACCCGTCTCGGCCATCGCCGCTCCGGTGACTCCATCGCCACCGGCCATTGCCGGCGACCACCAGGAGGGTCACCTCGCTGCCCCGCTGGCTAGCGTCCCTCGCGTCCAGGCTCCTTCCTTGGCCACGCCTCGCCGTCCGGGCTGCTGCTCCCGTCGGCCCTGCCATTGCGCCTCCTCGCTGAGGCCACCTGGTTCATCCTCCACGCCATGGCCAACCCGACCCCAAGCTCCTGCTGCAGCCGCTTCTTCCCAGCTCCGGCCCCTCCTGCAGCACTCTTACACGCACCCGAGCTCAAGGAGAAGCTCGATGAAGATCTTGTTCTTTGTGTTGTTTCGTTTCAGTTGATCAGTAGTGGAGCCCAGTTGGGACGATCGGGGATCTGTGTAGCATTTGGGGTAGTCTTCTTTTATTTTGGTTCCGTAGTCGGACCTTGATTGTATCTGTATGATGTAATGCTTTACTCATGTATTGTGTGAAGTGGCGATTGTAAGCCAACTATGTATATTTTTCCCTTATGTATTACATGGGTTGTGTGAAGATTACCTCACTTGCGACATTGCTTTCAATGCGGTTATGTCTCTAAGTCGTGCTTCGACACGTGGGAGATATAGCCGCATCGAGGGCGTTACAAGTTGGTATCAGAGCCTTCCCCGACTTAGGAGCCCCCCTACTTGATTGTTTGCTGGCGTTGTTGAGTCTAGAACGGAAAAATGTTTTGAGTCTTAGGATTATATATATCGGAGAGTAGGATTCTTTTTACTCCTCAGTCCCTTCGTCGCTCTGGTGAGGTATCCTGACGTAGAGTTTTGACTTTTCTCTCCTCAAATTTCACTAAAAAAAATTTTAGGATCACGCGGGTATCTTGGAATCGTTCCGATGGTTTTGTGACGAGAACATTGTTCTTGGTGCCTCCTGACATTTAGGGGTTGTGGCAGTGTCCCGGGGAGTTGAGCTCCGAGGTGTTGTCGCCACAATTTTATCGTTGCGATCGGAATACCCGAAGTTTTACCGACATCGAAATCTCTTTTGTGCAATTGTTGGTGAGATAACCCCGATAACCCAAAGATCGAGGTGAGTGCGGAGTATTGCCATGACTTGTATAACGGATGTTTTTCAAGGTCGAGGTACCACGATTTCGAAGGTTTCTTGGTTATGTGTTGAAGGATGGATACAATTGGATCTAGGTATTGTTAGTTTGGGTGATATATTTTGTGTCCCCTGTATCCCCAACACCAGATTGCATAACCAGAAAGTTTCGGGAGTTTATAGGTGGGAATTCAAGTATCTCGTAGGATATCTTTCCAACAGACACATGATACGATATGGGATCTATCATATGTTTGTTTTCGGCTTATTCTGCAAGCCAAATCCTTTGTTTTTGTTCCGTTTTGTGGTATTCGAGTTGCTTAAATGTCAAGTGTTGATTCCATACCTTTCCTAAATGGTGTTCTCATATTGCTATGTGAATACTAATCCTGCTTGATCACTGATCTTGTCATGTCAATTCTTTTCTCAACCGGTGTGCTTCTCTTCAAGTGGATCCGATCATTCCAACATTCGCAAGATCAATTCTAAGTTTTCTCAACGGTGTTTGTTTCATCCGTCCCAAATTGTCTTTGTTTTCCCCGCCCTCCCACCCCTTTTCTTCAAGGACTCAGATTTCTTAATCAAGTATCCATTTTTATTAAGTGAAGTTTCTTCATTCTTTTCCTTTAATGCTTTATCCGGTGATTTCTCATGAAGACGCTAAGGAAGTTTCAACCTTATCATTGTTCCATTCTAATTTTCTTCTCCGGTGGATTTAAGCCAAGTTTTCAGTGTTGATCGTATTCTTTTCATCGTTTCAAATGCTTTCTCATGTCGGTGCATCTCTTAATCATCCACTTTTTGTTATTCATTTGTTTCCGGAGTGCTAAAGATATCTCTGAAGATTCAAGTTTCCATTCTCAATTCACTCAAGTTCTTTTGAGGATGCTATCTCATTCAAGCCATTTAATTCAACCGGCGCAATCTATCTTTTAAATCGTTCAACGGTGTTTCTTTTGAGTGGGCCCTAACCCACAGGTCTTTTTCCAGGATCTTACCGGACTCTTTTAATTTTCTTGGAGCTATTCCCAAATTCTTTTCAAAGTTTGATGTAAGGATGAATTATCATAAGTCAAATGTCTTTCTCCAAGATCTTCCAAATTCTTTTCATCGTTGGTTCAACCTTTCTAATTTTCATTCCGGAGTGCCTCAACAATTCATGGTGGTGTTTCTCATCGTCATTCTCAACATTTGAAGACCGAAGAAGAGTTTCTCTTAAATCTTTCTCCATTCTCTTCAAGATTCATGGTTCTAGCTTGATGCCATCCTCTCATAATTGTTTTGATTGTGAGAATTCTTTTCACCCATCCGGAGCAATTCAGGAGTCTTTTCAGTTTGATTTTTCTCAGCCCATCATCTCAGAATTATTCATTCAAGTGTTCAACTCTTATTTTCCAAATCTTACTGGTGCATCATTCAAGTATTATCTAATCAGCTCTTGATCTCTGCGTTCACTTGTATCTAAATTCTCTCAAGTATCTTCGTTCATTCCTAATTCTTCCCGGTGTTTCTTTATCTTTTCTTCGTTCATTTTCAATTCTTACGGTGGTTCGTTCAAGATTTCACTTCCTTCATTATCATATCAATTCATTTGTTGTTTCCAAATCCCACCGGTGGTTCCATCAATACCTTCTCAAGTTTGTGCTATATCTCTCTTAATCCTTTCTACAGGAATAAGTAGTATGCCAAATCCATTGCTTGGCATCAATCTAATTTGATGAAGGATAAGCATACAATAAATCTTATTCTTATTTCCTCGAGTTGATTAATTCTTTTCTTCCGGAGATTGTTCATGATGAAGTAATTCTAGTCAAGTGTTTTCATCTTTTCTTTTCCGGAGTTCCAAGTCCTCTCGGTTATATAATCGCGAAGCTCCATCTAAATCATTGCAAGGGTTCATCTTGTGTCTTCAACTTCTCTTTCTTTCTATCACCCTTTTGTTTATCGGAGTTCATCATGGAGGCTCTACATGGTGCTTCCTCAAGGATTCTTTTCATTCTTCAATTGTTCATCAAGATTTCTCGCGGAGTTAAGATCCGTCAAGCCATACTTCAAAATAAACATGGTTCCAACACATGTTTTGTTTTGAGGCGTTCAAGCATTCTTCATCTTGCATTCCAAAGTGCAATTCTCTCTATCTTATCTTTTGAGATGGTGTTATGTCATTGTTGATAATTATCCTTCGCGTTTCATGATTCATGATTTTCAAGAGTGACATATTTAAATCCATCATTTTATCTTTGTTCTTGAGATATTTAAGTCCATCAATCTCTTCATTGGAGTTATCTTGGGTTATATTTCACCTAAAGCCTTCCCTAAGGAATGTTGCTATTATGGTGCTTATCAATGATCCAAGTTTTCCTCCTATCCTCTCAATGAAAGAAGTTTTCATCTCCGTGTTGCTATCAATCCAATCGTTTGTTTCCGTTGGTGGCAGAAGCTCACCTCGTAATGTTGAGATGTTTCCATAAGTCCACTACAAGGTTATTCTTTTCGTTGTTGGTTTTCCAACAACTCCGTTCTATCCTTCTTTTAAGGGTGCTTTCCAAACTCATTTGTGGTAGAAGTTGTCATTTTTCTTCTCCATTCCTTTATTCCTATGATCTATCTTCTATTATTTCTTCCAGAGGCATTGTGATGTTGCTATTTTCACCCATCATCTCGTTTTGCCAAGATCATGTTCTTTTTCTTGCATTATCCATTTAACCGGAGTGTTGTGTCTTCTCTTCAAGTTCTTTTCATCTTATCAAGTTTTCCTTCTTCTTTCAGTCGGAGTGCTGCCCAAATTATATCATTCTTATTCCTTCTCTATCTTGTTTTAACCGGAGTGGTGTCAGTATCTATCTTATCACTAAACCTCTTGGTTCTCGTCGTATCCCTTGTTCCTCTTTTCTAACAGAGTGTTTCAACTTTCTTCATCTTCGTTGTTTTCTTTCTTTCATTTTGTTCAACCTCTCAAGGTTCTTTGGTTTCACTCGTTTGCCAAAGAAGCAACTTAGTTTTACCTCCTCTCTTCCTCATCCGATTTTCTCTCCGGCGCCATCCTAGATCTCGGGACGAGATCCTCTCATAGTGGTGGAGTGTTGTAACGCCCCGAGACCGATGCTTCAGAAGACTTCCATATATTCGGGGTTTCGCCGTGTGTTTCTTCTGTGCCTGCCCTTTTATTTTTGCATTGCATCATGTCATCATGCCATCATATCATTATTTTTAAAAACTCTCTAAATAAATTGCATAGATCGTTGATCTATTTAAATCGAGGGAACCCACATGGTGGTTTCTCTTTAAAACATACCCTCCCAATATTATTAGGGAGCTATAATAAATATTCCATTGTTTTGGAATCACCATAACACACTTGCAAAATAAATCCCATGCCTTTTCTACTCCGAGTTGACCTCAAAACCTTGCCAATTTTATTTCATCATTTTCCGGAGCTCCACCAAAAATCTGGACATTTTTGGACCTTCCCAAACCTCACTTCCTATTCAAATCATTTGAATTTAATCAAATGAGTTTGAATTTAAATCTTTCAATCATGGCCTTCTATTTTTCTCGTGGTCATGCTTATTTTTATGAGTCCGGAAAATTATCCGCGCCCGCAAGTCCTTTCCCTAACCCTCTCTTTCTTTTCTTCTCTTTAATTGTTTTCTGCTAAGAAAATATAAGAGAGGGAGAGAGAGTGCCTAGCCAGCCTCTTAGGCCCAGCCGGCCCCTGGCCATTCTCCTCCACCAGGCCGGCCTAGCCTCCCGAGGCCCAAGGCCCACCAACCCTCTAACCCTAGCCCCGAAGGCCAGCCCAGCCTCTCTCCCTCGACTCCCTCCAGCGCCCGGCCTCGACCCTTCGCCTCCCTCTCGATCCCCATCTCTCCATCATCGCCCGATCCCCATCCTCGATCCATCTCCTCCTCTCCTCAATCCCGCGTCGCCCAGTCCCCCCACTCGCCGCCTCCATCCTCGTCCCAATCGGGAGAGGCTCCCGATCCTTGAAACCGTGATCCGGCGCCCCCAGCCTCGTCGGCGCCCGTGCCTCCTCCTCCCTCCGTTCGGCCTCAACCTTGAGCCATCTCCGTCGTGACCCGTCCGGCCATCGCCGCCTCGGTGACCCATCGCCACTGGCCAGCCGGGCGACCACCAGAGGGTCACCTCGGCTGCCCCGCCGCTTAGCGTCCCTCGCGTCGAGCTCCTTCCTTGGCCACGCCTCGCCGTCCGGGCTGCTGCTCCCGTCGGCCCTGCCATTGCGCCTCCTCGCCGAGGCCACCTGGTTCATCCTCCACGCCATGGCCAACCCGACCCCAAGCTCCTGCTGCAGCCGCTTCTTCCCAGCTCCGGCCCCTCCTGCAGCACTCTTACACGAACCCGAGCTCAAAGAGAAGCTCGATGAAGATCTTGTTCTTTGTGTTGTTTCGTTTCAGTTGATCAGTAGTGGAGCCCAGTTGGGACGATCGGGGATCTGTGTAGCATTTGGGGTAGTCTTCTTTTATTTTGGTTCCGTAGTCGGACCTTGATTGTATCTGTATGATGTAATGCTTTACTCATGTATTGTGTGAAGTGGCGATTGTAAGCCAACTATGTATCTTTTTCCCTTATGTATTACATGGGTTGTGTGAAGATTACCTCACTTGCGACATTGCTTTCAATGCGGTTATGTCTCTAAGTCGTGCTTCGACACGTGGGAGATATAGCCGCATCGAGGGCGTTACATTACCCAACACGTTTGATCCCATTTGGCCGGACACACTTTCTTGGGTCATGCCCGGCCGCGGAAGATCAACACGTCGCAACCCCACCTAGGCAAAACAGAGAGGCCAACACGCCGGTCTAAACCTAAGCGCACAGGGGTCTGGGCCCATCGCCCATAGCACACCAAGACGCTATGTAGGGCGGCCGGAAGCAGACCTAGCCTAGCAGGCGTTCCAGTCCAATCCGGCGCGCGCCGCTCCGTCGCCGACGTCTGAAGTGCTTCGGCTGATACCACGACGCCGAGTGCCCATATCTTTCCCACGTAGTTGGTTAGTGCGTATAAGCTCGTAGCCAACTCAGATCAAATACCAAGATCTCGTTAAGCGTGTTAAGTATCCATGACGCCGAGCAGGGCCAGGCCCACCTCTCTCCTAGGCGGTCTCAACCTGCCTGCCGCCTCCGCCACAAAGATCCACTCATGGGTGCTCCACCACCGACCCGACTTTAGTCTCCACATGTATCATGTATAAGTATATAGTATATACCGTGATCACCTCCCGAGTGATCACGGCCCGATAGTATAGCACGGCAGACGGACAAGAATGTAGGGCCACAGATGAAAATACTAGCATCCTATACTAAGCATATAGGATTGCGGTGTAAAGGTAACAACAGTAGTAACAAGGACAAAGGCTATGCATCGGGATAGGTATAATCGAAAGCGGTAACATGCTACACTACTCTAATGCAAGCAGATAGAGGAGAGTAGGCGATATCCGTGATCAAGGGGGGGCTTGCCTGGTTGCTCTGGCAAGAGAGAGGGTCGCCAACTCCGTAGTCGAAGGCAGAAGAAGTCGTCGGTCTCGTAGTCTACCGGAGAGAAGATGGGGAAGAAACAATGAATACCATGTAAACAGATGCATATCGATGCATGACAAGTCAAGTAACGATGCTAGGTCTGACCTAACGTGGTATGAGGTGATGCCGGTTAAGGGGGGAAACATCCGGGAAAGTATTCCCGGTGTTTCGCGTTTTCGGGCAGAGGAGCCGGAGGGGGGAAGTTGCGGGTTCGATAGGTTAGAGGTGTGTGGCGGACGAACAGACTGCGTATCCTGATTCGTCTCGTCGTTCTGAGCAACTTTCATGTAGAAAGTTTTTCCATCTGAGCTACGGTTTATTTTATATTAATTTTTAAAGTTTTAAATCATTTTTTAGGATTAATTTAATTATTTTAATTCAACATTATCCGTATCAGTTGAAAGGTGATGTCGCATGACATCATCCGAGCGTCGGGTCAAACCTCGAGATGGTCCAGTCAACCACGACGGTGGGTCCCGCATGTCATAGAGTGAGGCTTAACTAGATTTTAATTTAAACCTAACAAAGTCTAATTAACAGTGGCCCTCATTTGTCGGTGGCAATATTAATTATAGTTTAAGTTTAATTGGATTAGTCTTAGTTAACCGAGGGGTCCCACATGTCGGTGGCACATGGTGCCTGGTCGGCGAGGTTGGTTGGTCAACCCGATCAACTAGGGGCCACAGGCCCACGGGTCGATGACCCAAGATGGCGGCCATGTGGCGCCAGGTCAGCGCCGTCGCCGGAGTAACTCCGGAGACCACGTTCTTGGCGCGGCGTCGGGAGGTGGTCGGGTTTGGCTACGGTGGCTCGTTTCGGCGGGAGGTGGCGTTTGGGCGAAGTGTGGTGAGCCGCATCGATGGCGGTGGCGGCGTGGCGAGGTGGCCGGAAGTGACGGCGGCGAGCACATCGGCGGACGGCCGGAGTCGGGCGTGAGCGCAAACGGTGATGCGGGGCATGGCAGGGCGAGCTAGCGGTGGCGTTGAGCTCCTACGCGTGCGCCGAGCACGGCTACATGCTCGGACGAGCTCGTCGGTGACGATGTTGACGGCGACGAGCACGACGGCGGAGGCGAGCTATAGCGGAGGCGGCTACTACGGTTGTGGCATGGATCCGTGGAGAAAGAAGAGGGGAAAAAGGCAGAGCTCACTGGGGAGCACAAGGAAGGCTCGTTGAGGTCTCGGAGCGCAGGGGGCAGCGAATCGACGCGGCGGAGCTTCGATGGCCGGAGGTAGAAGACGATGCGGATCCGGCGATGGAGAGGTGCAGAGCTCGAATTAGTCCTTGTAGAGGACGTAGTGGACGACGGCGCATCTCCTAGGCGCGGTCTCGAGGCATGGGGGCGACGGTGGCCGCGAGATCGACGGAGGCCATGGCGGCAGTGCTTCGGGCTCGTGCGGGGAAGGAGAGAGCGGCGCGAGGGAGATGGGAGAGTGAGCTAGGGTTCGTCAGGGGGGTTCGGGGAGGGGTCGCCGTCGACCTAAAGGAGCCGGGGGGCACCGGATGGCCGCCCCGTGGCCATCTTCGGCCATGGGCCTTGATGCTGGCAGCGTCCAGCGGCGATGGGTGAACAGGAGAAGGGGGAAGGGGTTAAGTGGGCCGTGTTTTCGGCTAATGGGCCACAGGGCCAGTAGATTAGTTTTGTGGTTGTTTTGTTTTCTTTTTTTTTTGTTTTATTTTTGTTCCTTTTTATTTCAGTTTTATAAAAATTAACACTAGCACCTAAATTTTTACTAATAAATATACTACTGCCACATTAATTCTCAACCCAAAATAAAGTAGTTTAATATTCTATAAAATTCAATAGGTATTTATTTAATTGTTTAACTACTGTTTTAATTATCTTAGAGCCTTTAGACATTTTATCAAAGTTTGGTTTCTCCACCATAATTACTTATGATTTATTTGACACGCTTAGAGCATTTTAGTTTTAATGTTTGGAAACTTTTATTGTTTGACATATTTTGAATTTGAATTTTGAACCGGGTTTTGAACTAACGAGAGATTAGCAACAGTAACATAGGTGACGTGGCATAATTAGCAGAGTTTCACTGTAGCACAATTATCCGGGCGTCACAATTCTCCTCCACTACAAGAAAATCTCGTCCCGAGATTTAAGAGGGTGCAAGGGGGAAAGTGTTGGTTACGAAATTCTAACGAATCTTGTCGGTCTTGGTTGTCGATCCATAGCGTTGATTTCTTGATACCTATGCATCAATGCATCATGATGAAGTTGTCATTCTTTCTTCAGGAACTCCATCGTACTTATGAAAGAATAAAGGGTGGGTATTCGGAGAAGCGAACCTCTACCAGTTGACTATCCGGTCAATAACATCGGGGAAGGTGGCAGAAATTAACTCTCGATTTGAAACTTAAGAAAATAGCGAGAGCAAAGTAATGAGGTTTCATGGGATGTTCGAGCGAGCAGGCAACATTTCGATGCCTGAAACAGGGCTCGAAAGGGGCTCAAAGCAACGGCAATAAGTATTGCGTCTGACGCCAAAGTTGATGATCTCTTGGAAGGTGGCTCATGAATTACATATGAGGCCACGCGTGAGGAACAACCTTGGGTATAGGGGTATAGGAGAGTCAGGTTTCGATCCTGTGGAACTGTGGGTTATGGGCCCACCATGTGGGTTAAAAGTAGAAAGGCGTTGACAGCTTGCATCGTCATGATAGCAAGGCCTGTCAGAGGGTAGCCTGTCGATTATGTCGGCAACAACGTCGGTACCAAGGGCGAGGGACGAAGAGAACCAATTCCTGCTCGTTGAACGAGGCGGACCAATAGGCAAGGTTCTTATCCATCGGTGGTTACTGAAATGTTTTCAACAATAGTAACAGGGTCTTACTGACAGAGTTGTACGTCGAGGTGTTAACATAAGCAGGAGAATATCACTGCTTAGATCATATAGATCACAAGCAACGTTAATCCAACCAATGGAAAGGAAAATATGACTATCGATTAAGCAGATCAATGGAAAGGAAAATAGTGATTACACACGATTATTAGGAGTATATCCTTCCCATGTACAAGCGAGAACATGGCATACTGTGGTAGGAGAGGAAGTACCCAACCATTCGGATAAGAGGCAAGGATTAATCAAGATGTTACCCATACAACGGTGTTTGGATAATCGACCAAGAAACATTTAGCATCGCGCCCTAATGTTCTTGTTGAAGAGCGGAGTATCATAGTCATGCTTCAAGGTAGCAATGATATAGTGTTTCAATCAAGGGCCAGGCTTTGGATACACAAACGATCCATCAGTAGCAACTTATAAAATAAGCCTTACAATTTCCTCCAGGAAGAATGGTTATCCCTGCAAAAGAAATTGTAATGATAGATCCTCCAGCCAGGGGGGGGGTGCTAGGCATGACATCATATTACCGGGTCATCAAAGGACCAACATCATAACTACTGGAAAGTTGTCCCAACCATCATATCTGACCGAGATTCAGATCCGATTGGTGTCATAATACCTCAGACTCAGGGGGTCCAAGAGGAAAAGGTGCAACACAAATCGCATTTAAATGACATTGCAAGATTCTCGGAAATGAACTATGGGAGCGGGTTCCTGAAGCAATAGTTCATCATTTAATCAAGAAGAGGATGAGGAGGTGACTGATGGACTCAGCGATAACTCATCGAGGTATCCGAAAGATGGATCTCCACAATTATGTGGATAAGGAGATAACATTTGTGATATCAAATGATATAAGGAAGTAAGCTCGAGGAAGACATACACAATTAAACATTGGTTGAAAGGTGCGCCCGAAATATGGGTTGGGTTGCACGACCAATGTCGGAATGGTGATTCAATTAGCGAAGGACTTAGAATGAATTATCGCCCATTCACTTCAAAGCAATAGGGTTGCTAGAAGTTTTGAATTCACACGTCATAGCTCCATTGTCGGTATTCCGGTTGAAAACAATACGGGGACCAAGGAATGAACGAAGATGGCAAGAAGTATTATGATATCAAGAATTCTTAAGAGGTGGTGAAATTCTCACCACATTCTTGACAAAAGAGATGGTAATACTTCCGAGGTAAGGAAGATCAACCGATGGGTAGCAGGGATCTCAAGGTTTACACAAAACACGAACAAGTTGTGTTGATCGGAAGGCAATAAAGTGGTCGATGAGAACAGGAATCATCGAGGGGCAAGGATGGTATTACCCATCATGAATTCAATTGAATTCCTGGAAGAGCTCATAAGGTTGATGATGATCATGACACAATTGTCGAGAGATTTCATGCAGATGTAATCAATCAGCGACGACATCAAGCCGAAGGAATGATGAAGCAAGAGGTTATTGGAACCAAGGGTACGACACAAACTCGAAACCAAGCTTGTTGTTCAAGGCGAAATGATATAACGATGAGGATCGACGTAAGGTTAGTTCATCGTCGAAAATTGTGCTCCGCGAAGAAGGAACGGGTAGCACAGTTAAAATCATCACGACAATGATATAGCCAAACAGGCTAGGAATGGCGTGATCGGGTACAAACTCGTACTTATAGAAGCTTACTGAAGAGTTGTTGAACCGTTGAGCGGACTCGGTTCATTTATCAGTGTCTTTGAGTGTTTAATAACTCAGAGCCCGCGAAAAATTGGAATCAATGGGAAGGTAGCACTTGATGAAGAACTCATAAAAAGTTATGCAGTTCCATGATAATCTCGAGATACCAGGGGGGTAATACTCGACACAAGATCAAAGTAAAGGTTGGACTGGTGTATTGATCCATAGAAGACAATTGTTTTAACTTGTCCGAGAAATGAGATCAAAGAAGAACAATCATGGTCGGAACCACGGTTGCAAGGGATCAATTCATAGATACCATATGTTAGTTATCAAGGAAATAGTTATTGTTACAAGAAGCTTCCATGATAGGATATACATCGCGTCCATGGGCATGAACACAAAGTTCAAGGTCGACTCCCACTTCCTCAATGCATAATCTTCCATTCACCTCTCGTATTTCAAAGATGACATTAGTTGTTGAAAGTTTTACCTGGTGCAATACCAGATAAGTATGACTCATGAAGTCTTTCGGGTTCACACCGGTGAGGGAAGGCGTTGGTTCAATCCCATCGGGGCTTCTTACGAACATATACCATAAGCTTCAAGAGTAAATATCACCAACTCGAAAGCAGAGCATGGTTGACAAAAGGAAAGGATACAATTTACCAAAGGCATTATGTATCTGAGAAAGAACTCACAAAGCGATTAATTATTAAGGACACCATCGGATAATAATCCAACAAAGGATATGGCGATCCACAATGGGGCTGATATGAGTATCGATACCCAATCAGAGGAAGAAAGATTGCAAATGCATCGGTTTATAGAACAGCTGAATAGTTCAACGCTTAATTAGCAAAGTAATTATGATTTTCAAATCAAGGGATCGGGAGCAAATGCTACGATCAAGAATGGATAAGCTGAATAGACTTAGGGGTACAATCAACGACAATTGGATTGGTCGAGAACCAATTCCAGTTAAAAGAATGGCAGCTCAGCCGGAAAGGTAATTTATAAGGATTAATGATGATTGCGTGTATTCGCAAACATAGTGAGTCAATAGACCCAAAATGATAATGACAAGGAATGTCAATAAGACTACGAGACTTATGGGATTATCCATAATGCAAGCAAGCAAGAATTTCAAGAGCCAAGGCTCCAGAGGATTTTCGGAAGATCGAATAGTATTTAGAAGACTTTTGTGAAACACATGAACAACTGGGGATGAGCGGATACTCGACAAGTGCGAGTATTTATTTGAAGGGGTATTCATGTGGCAAGGAACTGCTAGGCAGTAGGCACAAAGTATTCTCGGAACAATAGAGAAAACTTCGGGTATCTTGTAATAACAAGATCAATGGGGGATGATCGTATGAATGGCAAGTGTAAGTAGTTATCCATAAGGGTTTATCGGTGGTCGGGAATAGCAAAAGTGATGGGCACAAAGTCTCGAGAGAATATCAAAGAGTATCTCCGAAATCTTCTAGTGCAGTCGGTGACCATCTGGACTGAAGGGCCTCTCCGGGAGAAAGTATTTTTGAGAACCTAAAGTTAGATTTTAGTAAAAAAAAATCATTTAACCCGAATAGAAGAGAGTTCAGAATCCCAGAGTAAAGGTCGAGGAGTAAAAGATTCTAATACCACCCAATGGCGACGTGGGCCCATGGGCCGCACAGCCATGTTAGTAAAAGTTTTGTAAAGTCTAGACTCGACTTCGGCCAAGGAGTGTGGAAGGGGGATTCCTACAGGCAGTCGGCTCTGATACCAACTTGTGACGCTTCGCTTCAATCGTACACTAATCATGCACGCAAATGTGTACGATCAAGATCGTGGACTCACGGAAGATATCACAACACAACTCTACAAATAAAATAAGTCATACAAGCATCATAATACAAGCCAGGGGCCTCGAGGGCTCGAATACAAGTGCTCGATCATAGATGAGTCGTGAAGCAACAATATCTGAGTACGGACATAAGTTAAACAAGTTGCCATAAGATGGCTAGCACAAACCGGGATACAGATCGAAAGAGGCGCAGGCCTCCCACAGGATCCTCCTAAACTACTCCCGGTCGTCGGCCGGGCTGCTGCGTAGTAGTAGGCACCTCCAAAGGTAGTAGTCGCCATCGACGGTGGCGTCTGCTCACAGGGCTCCATCGTGCAGTTGCAGCAATCGAATAGAGGTAGGGGAAAAGGGGAAACAAGGCAACCGTGAGTACTCATCCAAAGTACTGCAAAGCAAGGAGCTACACTACATATGCATGGATATATGTGTAAAGGGCCATATCGGTGGACTTAAGCTGCAGAATGCGAGAATAAGAGGGGATAGCTAGTCTTATCGAAGATGCGCTCGTCACCTGTCTTGCAACAGTAGAGGAGGGTAGGTTGAAGTCCTCCAAGTAACATCACATAGCAATAATCCTACCCGGCGATCCCTCCTCATATCCCCGAGAGAGAGCGACCACCGGTTGTATCGGCACTTGGAAGGGTGTGTTTTATCAAGTATCCGGTTCTAGTTGTCATAAGCTCAAGGTACAACTCCAAGTCGCCCTGTTATCGAAGATCACGGCTATTCGAATAGATTAACTTCCTGCGGGGTGCACCAACTTACCCAACACGTTTGATCCCATTTGGCGGACACACTTTCTGGGTCATGCCCGGCGCGGAAGATCAACACGCCGCAGCCCCACCTAGGCAAAGCAGAGAGGCCAACACGCCGGTCTAAACCTAAGCGCACAGTGCGGGCCCATCGCCCATAGCACACACTGACGCTATGCGGCGGCGGAAGCGCACGTAGCCTAGTGGCGTTCGATCCAATCCGGCTGGCCGCTCCGCTGACGTCTGAAGTGCTTCGGCTGATACCACGACGCCGAGTGCCCATATCTTTCCCACGTAGTTGGTTAGTGCATATAAGCTCGTAGCCAACTCAGATCAAATACCAAGATCTCGTTAAGCGTGTTAAGTATCCGCAAATGCCGAACAGGGCCAGGCCCACCTCTCTCCTAGGCGGTCTCAACCGCCTGTCAGCTCCGCCACAAAGATCCACTCGCGGGTGCTCCACCACCGACCCGACTTTAGTCTCCACATGTATCATGTATAAGTATATAGTATATACCCGTGATCACCTCCCGAGTGATCACGGCCCGATAGTATAGCACGGCAGACGGACAAGAATGTAGGGCCACAGAAGAAAATACTAGCATCCTATACTAAGCATATAGGATTGCAGGTAAAGGTAACAATGAGAGTAACAAGGACAGGCTATGCATCGGGATAGGTATAAGCGAAAGCGGTAACATGCTACACTACTCTAATGCAAGCAGTATAGAGGAGAGTAGGCGATATCTCGTGATCAAGGGGGGGGCTTGCCTGGTTGCTCGGCAAGAGAGAGGGTCACAACTCCGAGTCGAACCGGGCAGCAGTGTCGGTCTCGTAGTTCATCAAGAGAAGAGGGGAAGAAACAATGAATACCATGTAAACAGATGCATATCGATGCATGACAAGTCAAGTAACGATGCTAGGCGTGACCTAACGTGGTATGAGGTGATGCTTAGGTTAAGAAACATCCGGAAAGTATTCGGTGTTTCGGGCAGAGGAGCCGGAGGGGGGAAGTTGCGGGTTCGATAGGTTAGGGGTGTGTGGCGGACGAACGGACTGCGTATCCGGATTCGTCTCGTCGTTCTGAGCAACTTTCATGTAGAAAGTTTTTCCATCTGAGCTACGGTTTATTTTATATTAATTTTTTAAGTTTTAAATCATTTTTTAGGTTTAATTTAATTATTTTAATTCAACATTATCCAAAACAGTGAAAGGTGATGTCGGCATGACATCATCCAGGCGTTAGCGGTCAAACCTCAGATGGTCCAGGTCAACCCTGACCAGTGGGTCCCGCATGTCATAGAGTGAGGCTTAACTAGATTTTAATTTAAACCTAACAAAGTCTAATTAACAGGTGGCCCCCGCTGTCAGTGGCAATATTAATTATAGTTTAAGTTTAATTCGGATTAGTCTTAGTTAACCGAGGGGGTCCCACATGTCGGTGGCACATGGTGCCTGGCCAAGAGGTTGACCGGTCAACCCAGCCAACTAGGGGCCTTGGGCCCACGGTTGATGACCCAAAGAGGGCCGCCATGTGGCGCCAGTCGGGCCGTCGCGGATTAACTCCGGAGACCACGTTTCTTGGCGCGCGTCGGGAGGTGGTCGGGTTTCGGCTACGGTGGCTCGTTTCGAGCGCGGGAGGTGGCGTTTGGACGAGTGTGGTGAGCCGCATCCAGTGGCGGCGGTGGCGTGGCCGGAGGTGGCCGGAAGTGACGGCGGCGAGCACATCGGCGGACGGCCGGAGTCGGGCGTGAGCGCAAACGGTGATGCGGGGCATGGCAGGGCGAGCTAGCGGTGGCGTTGAGCTCCTACGCGTGCGCCGAGCACGGCTACATGCTCGGACGAGCTCGTCGGTGACGATGTTGATGGCGACGAGCACGACGGCGGAGGCGAGGTACAGCGGAGGCGGCTACTACGGTTGTGGGACGGATCCGTGGAGAAAGAAGAGGGGAAAAAGGCAGAGCTCACCGGGGAGCACAAGGAAGGCTCGTTGAGGTCTCGGAGCGCAGGGGGCAGCGAATCGACGCGACGGAGCTTCGATGGCCGGAGGTAGAAGACGATGCGGATCTGGCGATGGAGAGGCGCGGAGCTCGAATTAGTCCTTGTAGAGGACGTAGTGGACGACGGCGCATCTCCTAGGCGCGGTCTCGAGGCGTGGGGCGGCGGTGGCCGCGAGATCGGCGGAGGCCATGGCGGCGATGCCGGGCTCGTGCGGGGACGGTGAGCGTGGGGCGTGGGGTAGGGGATAGTGCGCTCGGGTTCGTCAGGGGGTCCGGGGCGGGGTCGCCGTCGACCTAAAGGAGCCGGGGGGCACCGGATGGCCGCCCCGTGGCCATCTTGACCATGGGCCTTGATGCAGCGTCGGTATGACGTGGGTGAGCAGGAGAAGGGGGTAGGGGTTAAGTGGGCCGTGTTTTCGGCTAATGGGCCACAGGGCCAGTAGATTAGTTTTGTGGTTGTTTTGTTTTCGGTTTTTTTGTTTTATTTTTGTTCCTTTTTATTTCAGTTTTATAAAAATTAACACTAGCACCTAAATTTTTACTAATAAATATACTACTGCCACATTAATTCTCAACCCAAAATAAAATAGTTTAATATTCTATAAAATTCAATAGGTATTTATTTAATTGTTTAACTACTGTTTTAATTATCTTAGAGCCTTTAGACATTTTATCAAAGTTTGGTTTCTCCACCATAATTACTTATGATTTATTTGACACGCTTAGAGCATTTTAGTTTTAATGTTTGGAAACTTTTATTGTTTGACATATTTTGAATTTGAATTTTGAACCGGGTTTTGAACTAACGAGAGATTAGCAACAGTAACATAGGTGATGTGGCATCATTAGCAGAGTTTCACTGTAGCATAATTATCCGGGCGTCACATTTAGTTCTTGGCAGATTTTAACAACTTAGCACAAGTCAAGCAATCAACCTACACATGCAATTCTAAGAGTATAGCAGCGGAATGTAAAACAATTGCATATGAAGGTAAAGGGAGGAGTTTGAGGGAGCAAACGCAATGTTGACACGGAGATTTTTTATCCATGGTTCCGATAGGTGGTGCTATCGTACATCCACGTTGATGGAGACTTTAACCCACGAAGGGTAGCAGTTATGTGAGTCCATGGAGGGCTCCACCCATGAAGGGTCCACGAAGAAGCAACCTTGTCTATCCCACCATGGTCGTCGCCCACGCAGGACTTGCCTCACTAGGGTAGATCTTCACGAAGTAGGCGATCTCATTGCCCTTACAAACTCCTTGTTTCAACTCCACAATCTTGACGGAGGCTCCCAAGTGACACCTAGCCAATCTAGGAGACACCACTCTCCAAGAAGTAACAAATGGTGTGTTGATGATGAACTCCTTGCTCTTGTGCTTTAAATGATAGTCTCCCCAACACTCAACTCTCTCTCATAGGATTGGGTTTGGTAGAAAGAAGATTTGAGTGGAAAGCAACTTGGGGAAGGCTAGAGATCAAGATTTATGTGGTTGGAATGGAATATCTTGACCTCAACACAAGTGTAGGTGGTTCTCTCTCGAGAAAATATGTATTGAAAGTGTAGGCATGTTACGATGGCTCTCTCCACGAATGAAGAGTGGGTGGAGGGGTATATAGCCTCCACACAAAATCTAGCCGTTACACACAAATCACCAAACTCGGTGGGACCGATTCAGAGAACTCGGTCAGACCGATTTGGTTCATAATGTGACCGCTAGGTGTTTCGGTGGGACCGACACGTCAACTCGGTGGGACCGATATCATTAGGGTTAGGGCATAACGTAATCTCGGTGAGACCGATTACACAAACTCGGTGGGACCGATTTTGGTAATAGTCAAACAGAGAGTTGGTCAGGCAAACTCGGTGGGACCGATTCGCTCATCTCGGTGGGGCCGAAACGTTACGAAAAGGAAACAGAGAGTTTGCATTGAAATCTTGGTGGGACCGATCGCTCATCTCGGTTTGACCGAAACGTTACGAAGGGAAACAGAGAGATTAGAATCCCATCTCGGTGAGACCGAGATCCCTATCGGTGAGACCGAAAAGACTAGGGTTTCTGGCAGTGGCTATGTCAATCCCGAACTTCGGTGGCGCGGATAGAAAGAATCGGTGGGCCGAGTTGGACTTTTGGTTTGGGACATATGTGGATATGAGAAAGTAGTGGAGGGTTTTGGAGCATATCACTAAGCATTTTGAGCAAGCACCTCATTAAGGGCGTGTTTGGTTCCTTGTGTAGCTACAGGCTGCATTGCATGGGGCGCCCTGGGTGAGCCTGGCCTGGTTGGGCGGATGCAAGGATGAGCAGAGATGGGTGTTTCGTGAACTTGCATGATATTGCTGCACCACGAGCAGGTTTTTCTGAATTTTGCTGGGCTTGCCTGATCATTGTCTACTTCAGCGACAGATGGCTAGTACGTAATCCAGTGCTCGAGCGACCAAAACTACAATGCTCCATTAGCTATCTCGCACACTTGAACTGAAACAGAGGAGATGGATCGACCGAGTTGCGCAGACTCGATCGATGTTGCCGCGAGTCACCATGCAAATGCACCGATCGTTTCCTTCAGTGAGGAACGCGGTGACGCAGCAGCGCGGGGCGATGAGATCCGGAGCCCGGCAGCTCCAGACGGCGGGACGACGACGGTAGCAATGATGTTGGTCGAGGACGGCGGCGGCTGCAACGCTTGGTCGAGGATGACGGCGACGGCACTTGGTCAAGGATGGGGGCGGCGGCGGCGCTTGGTCGAGGACGAAGGCGGTGACGGCACTTCGTCAAGGATGACGACGGCGACGACACTTGGTCGAGGACGGCGGCGTCGACACTTGGTCGAGCACGACAACTGCGACGTGCACTTGGTCGAGGACGACGACGACGGCGACGCTTGGTCGAGGACGGCAGCGGCGACCCTTGGTCGAGGACGACGGCGGCAGCACTTGATCGAGGACGACGACGGCGGCTACCCTTGGTCGTGAACGACGACGGCGACGCACTTGGTTGAAGACGACGGCGGCGCTTGGTGGAGGTTGAACGCGGACAATGAGGTTTGACCAGGGCGGCGGCGACCGCTGGTAGAAGAAAAGCGAACGAGCCAGAGCCTGCATGCAAGAAACGCGAGAAACTTATGCGCTTCACCGGCTGGGAGGCGTCCTTTTGCATCCACGGACCAGGCTCACCAGCCCATGCAGCCTACCAAACCACCCAAGTTTTGCATGGCGAGTGCAAGCCATATGCAAACCAGGAAAGCAAACACCTCGTAAGCAACACCTCATCCCTTCTTAATAGTATTGGCTTTTCCTATAGACTCAATGTGATGTTGGATCACTAAAATAGAAAATGTAGAGTCTTGTGCTTTGAGCTTGAGCCAATCTTTTGTCCTTAGCATTTTGAAGGATCCACTTTCTAATCCATGCCATGCCAATCATTGAGCTTTCCTGAAATATCTATCTTGAAATAGCATTAGCTCAATGAGCTATATGTTGTTAGGAATTACCAAAACCACCCAGGGATAGTTACACTTTCAATCTCCCCCTTTTTGGTAATTGATGACAACATATAGATTAAAGCTTCGACAAATGATAAATAGTATTGAAAAACCTCGTCGCTTTGAGAAGTATGTGATAAGCAAGAGCTCCCCCTAAATTTGTGCATTATTTAAAATTTGCTTTTGAATGCAAATGCACAATTGATTAGGATCATGGGTTACTCTTCCATGTCACATAAATCTTGGTGGAGCTCCAAAATGATAGAAATTAAAACACATGCACTCATCACCAAGCAAAGTGAATGATCATCTAGGATATAAAGATAATATCACCCAACAAGCATTAAGGGTAGCATATGATCAAACACAAGATCAAACAAGTATCTTACAAGTAGCTCACACAAGCATGCAATAAAGTTTCAAATCAAACCAAATAAGTGCAAAGAGAGATAAAAACCAGCACTCTCTCTCTCTCTCTCTCTCTCTCTCTCTCTCTCGAAGCCTATGATCTATACATTTTTCTCCCCCTTTGGCAACAAGTTACCAAAAAGTTCGAAAAAGCATAGTGCTAAACGACTCTCAGGCTTGATCTTTGGTAGGAGGTGTTGAGAGAACTCCAAGGACGAAGGCTTCTGATGAAGTAGCTGGAGCTAGTGGAGTAGCTGCTGGAGGTGGAACTGGAGCTGCAGCTGTTGGTGCTGATGTTGTGGCTCTAGTGTCTGTCACTGGCACTGCAGCAGATCTCTGTCCTCTGGGCACTCTAGCAAAAGCATCTGTGGTAGACTTGCCCTTCTTCTCCTCTGCTTCCTCCTGAAGTTGCTCAACTGCAGTTTGGATTTCTATTACCTTAACATCAAGGTCATAGAATTTCTGCTCAATGATCCTTTCCAAGCTCTCCTGGTTCTTGGTCAGGGTGGCCAAGCCCTTCTCAATCCTCAGGGTGGATTGGATCAGATATCCAAGCTAGTCTTGCTTGCTCTTTAAGAATGCCTGAGATGCCTCTTCCACAGTTGGCATGTTTGCAGCCTTCTCTGCCTTAGCCTTCTCTCTCTTTTCATGTGCTTGAGCTGAAGATGGTTCATTCTCATTCATCACAACAGTGTTGTCTTCAAATTCAGGATAGATGGGCAGGTACTCCTTATCCAAGATGTACTTGCCTTTGCCCATCTTTGAGTTGATTAGCTCCTGAATGTGTGGGGCATACCCACAACTTCTCTTCTGATCAGCTGCAATCCTCTTGATTGTTTCAACAATCAGGCTCATGACTTTGAACTTCTGTGGGACATCTATGTGCAGCAAGTTGATAGTGTGTCCTTTGATCATCTTGTGATCACCTGACTTGGGTAGCAGTGTGTACCTTAAGATCCAGTTAATAGTTGGCAGACCTGACAACAGATAGTGTATAGATCCAAACTTGTGTGTATCCAATGCAGCATCCGGGATCTCTTTGTACATGTTGGCCATACTGTTGTGGCCTTTCTTCTTCTCTGCATAAATGTCCAAGTCATCCTCATGTTCCTCAGGAGCATTTATAAGCTTGGCCCACTCATCAACTGTAGATTGGTACCTAGTACCCTCAGACATCCATACTATCCTTCCATATGGATAGAAGTGTGCAGTGGAGTAGAATTGCATGATGAGCTCATCATTCCACTTGGTGAGCTTCTGGGCAACAAAAGTGTCCACTCCACATGCCTTGAAGCTATCAAGCACACCAGGGAAGTGATCTTCATTCTCCTTGATGAACGCCCAGTCAACCTATCTCATATCACACACAATGGGCTTCTTGTCAAGCAGAATAGTCTCATAGAAGTCCTGCTGTTCCTTAGTGTGGAATCTGTAGTCCACAGCAGTCCTTCTCCTGATAGCATAGGGATCAGACTCTCTCCATAGTCTCAATCCTGCATCCTTCCTGATTTTCATATTCTCTGCAACTGGGTGTGCATCAGTGTGGTAAGGGATCTTGGGGTTTAGCTTCCTCAACACAACAGAATCTTCTTCTTCTTCTTTAGCAGCTTGAGGCACTGGGGCCTTGTTCTTCTCTTCAGCAGGTATGTTCCTAGTGCTCCTTTTGGGTTTTGGCTTTGGAGCTGGAGCAGCAGCCTTGGGAGCAGCTTTGGGCTTTGATGGAGCAGCCCCTACTTTAATTGCATCTCCCATAAGCTTTTGTGCTTTGGGTGCTAGTGCAGCATCCTCTTCCTCTTCCTCTTCTTCAGAATCTCTCATCATTGATGGCTTCCCAATAACTCTGGCAATGGTCTTCTTGACCCTTTCTTTTCTCTTCTTGCCATCTCTAGTTTCCTTGGGTTCAAGAGTGAACTCCATTGTTTCTCCTGTGGCAACTTTTCTTGGCTTAGACATGGGTTGTCTTCTTGCTGGCATCTTTGTTTTCAGACCTGGCTTAGTTGCAAATTTGAGCCATACTCTTTCTTCAGCACTTTGTTCTTTAAAGTGGCTTCATCTTCAACAGCCACATAATCTTCATCCTCAGAGTCAGAATTCCTCTTCTTCCTTGTCCTTGTGGCAGCCTTTGGCAGATTGCTTGGTGTGCTCCTGCTGCCTTCATCATAGCTTCCTGAGGGACTAGTGCCCTCACTCAACTGAACCTGCTCTTCTGACTTGTTCTGGCTGTCACTTTGGTCAGACATCTCTGCAAATACTCGACGGCGGACCACGTGAATAGGTTATAGATGAGGTAGAGTAGATGAGCATCACAAAGTAAAGGAGTTTTGCAAAATGGACGACTTAAAAACTTAGTTTCAGTTCTTCACAGAAAGCATTTCGGATCTACCGATTTGTAAACTCGGTGATATCGAAGCAGCTTTTGGAACCTAAACTAGTGAACTCGGTCAGACTGAGTCACAGTTTGGTGGTATCGAGACTGCTAGGGTTTCACAAAGAATCAAACTCAGTCACACTGATTTGCAGTTTTCGGTCAGACCGAAAACGCGTGTGCTTTGGCCTAAGCCAAAATCGGTGAGACCGATTTCTACAACTCGGTCGGTCCGAGATGAATTCGGCGGAGACCTAACCCTAAATTTTCAAATCAAAACTAATCTACGGGATGTTTTCGCTGGACAGGATGATTTCAATCGTGGCAAGAATCATGGCAAAGCAATGTGCTAAGAATCAGAGTTAGGGATTACCACAATGATCAAGTTCGCATTCTAGTTCGGGCGACGAACTTTACCTACATAACGGGCGGTGAAGATTTCCGTTGACGGCGGCGGAGACCAGCGGCGGGAGGTCGCTGGCGGCGAGAGGATGATCCGGAGACCCGAAGAGGCAGAGCAGGTTATGCGCGGGCGAGAGGGTTCGGAAAAATTTCCGAATTTTGGCCCATCGGTATACATAATCAGACCCTGTCGGTGTGACCGAGTGGAACGACTCGGTGGCACCGAGATGCAAAACTGCAAGCAGTTACTGCAACTCGGTGTGACCGAAAAGTTCTAATCGGTTGCACCGAGATTGAAAACCCTAGATCAACTTAGTGACTCGGTAGGACCGAAAAGGATGAATCGGTCAGACCGAGATGCACAAAGAGGTTTTGGAGGTTTAAGTCTATGACGAATCGGGAACTCCGAGTGCTCCTCACACAGAGTGGTTTGAATCTGACTTGATCAAACTTTGTGATGTAGCATGAATAGAGTTTGAGACGAGGAAAGCATAGATAGCTAGAGGGAGTTCTTAGGCATTCTTGTCCATCCATTTGGCAAAAGAGAAAGAGCCAAACAATCAAAACAACACATGGATGTCCTCGAATGAGTAAAATATGCAACCAACGTGCTCACACAATAAAATGGCAAATGAAATATGTGACAAAGCATGCACAAACACTCTAGCATCTATCAAGCAATTTGGCGATGACTAGGTCATCTATATACGAGTATATTGACATAGGAGTCAAATGAGAACATTTGATCATAGGTCATACTCATCGTTTAAGCACAGGTGGGGTTACCACTTTTACATAAAGCATTGTTGTGTTCACACCATTAGAGTTGCTTTAGCTCAATTGATTAGAGTATAGCTCCCCCTAGATGTGATATCCCCCCTAAGAGGGATGAACTAACCTTGGTTTTTGTCGATGATGACTTCATGTAGGTGTTGAAGATGTAGATGCTCAATGTTGATGTAGATCATTTGGAGCAATCCTTTGGAGTGAGGTGCACTCTCAATACCTACACGGGTTAGTCCCACAAGGAACAAACAAGGATATCCATAGACATAGAGTGATGCATACACAAGATGATGTCCATGAAAGCTTTAGGTTACCTTGTCCCTTGTCTTACCAACAAGAGGGTTTGTGACTCCTTGAACTAGTGCAAGATATGGAAGTTGTTTGCACTTGTCCTTGCCAAAAATGATAAGAGTGAAGTATGTTGGTGGAGTCACCCTCAAGAACTCTCTAGTTCTTCTTCTTCTGGATCCACACCATCTTGATGGGGATCCTCGAAGTTGTAGTTGTACTTGATGAAGTAGTACTTGATGTAGTCTTGGGAACCCACTTGACCAAGGCCTTAGGTGCTTCTTCAAATGCATCAATTTCCTCTTGAAGCTTGTCCTTGCCTTTTTGCTTGTGGTCTTGTGGTGGAAGATCATCTTGAGCTTGTGTCCCCTTGAAGGAAGTAGGATCATACTTCTCTTGTTGAGGAATGATACGTCTCCAACGTATCTATAATTTTTGATTGCTCCATGCTATATTATCTATTGTTTTGGACTATATTGGGCTTTATTTTCCACTTTTATATTACTTTTGGGACTAACCTATTAACCGAAGGCCCAGCCCGAAATTGCTGTTTTTGCCTATTTGATGTTTCAAGAAAGCGGAATATCAAACGAGTCCAAACGGAATGAAACCTTCAGGAACGTGATTTTCTCATCAGATAAGACCCAGGAGACTTGGACCCTCTATCAAGAAAGCCACGAGGCGGCCACGAGGGTGGAGGGCGCGCCCCCTACCTCGTGGGCCCCTCGAGGCTCCACCGACGTATTTCTTCCTCCTATATATACCTACGTACCCCCAACAGATCAGATACGGAGCCAAAAACCTAATTCCACCGCCGCAACTTTCTGTATCCACGAGATCCCATCTTGGGGCCTGTTTCGGAGCTCCGCCGGAAGGGGATTCCACCACGGAGGGCTTCTACATCAACGTCATAGCCTCTCCGATGAAGTGTGAGTAGTTTACCTCAGACCTTCGGGTCCATAGTTAGTAGCTAGATGGCTTCTTCTCTCTTTTGGGATCTCAATACAATGTTCTCCCCCTCTCTCGTGGAGATCTATTCGATGTAATCTTCTTTTTGCGGTGTGTTTGTTGAGACCGATGAATTGTGGGTTTATGATCAAGATTATCTATGAGTAATATTTGGATCTTCTCTGAATTCTTTTATGTATGATTGAGTTATCTTTGCAAGTCTCTTGAATTATCCGTTTGGTTTGGCCAACTAGATTGGTAGTTCTTGCAATGGGAGAAGTGCTTAGCTTTGGGTTCAATCTTGCGGTGTCCTTTCCCAGTGACAGTAGGGGCAGCAAGGCACGTATTGTATTGTTGCCACCGAGGATAACAAGATGGGGTATTTATCATATTGCATGAATTTATTCCTCTACATCATGTCATCTTGCTTAAGGCGTTACTCTGTTTTCATTAACTTAATACTCTAGATGCATCTTTGGATAGCGGTCGATGAGTGGAGTAATAGTAGTAGATGCATGCAGAGTCGGTCTACTTGTCTCGGACGTGATGCCTATATACATGATCATACCTAGATACTCTCATAACTATGCTCAATTACATCAATTGCTCAACAGTAATTCGTTCACCCACCGTAAAATACCTATGCTCTTGAGAGAAGCCACTAGTGAAATCTATGGTCCCCGGGTCTATTTTAATCATATTAATCTTCCTACGCTTTATTATTGCTTTGCTCTTTACTTTGCCTTTTTATTTTACTTTGCATCTTCATACCAAAAATACCAAAAATATTATCTATCATCTCTATCAGATCTCACTCTCGTAAGTGACCGTGAAGGGATTGACAACCCCTATTCGCGTTGGTTGCGAGGAGCTATTTGTTTTGTGTAGGTACGAGGGACTTGCGTGGCCCCCTCTTGGATTGATACCTTGGTTCTCAAAAAGCGAGGGAAATACTTACGCTACTCTGCATCATCCTCTCCTCTTCGGGGAAAACCAACGCAAGCTCAAGACGTAGCAAGAAGGATTTCTGGCGCCGTTGCCGGGGAGTCTACGCAAAAGTCAACATACCAAGTACCCATCACAATCCATTATCTCTCGCATTACATTATTTGCCATTTGACTCTCGTTTCCTCTCCCCCACTTCACCCATGCTGTTTTATTCGCCCTCTCTTTTCGTTTGCCTTGATGTCTTACTTGGCTCATTTGCTCGTTTGGTTGAAATAGTTGAGTATTTATTCCTAAACAAAGAAGCCAATATCTATGGATCCTCATCTGCTTGCCAATCTTTTTAAGAGATCCAATTATGATGAACCAATTCATAGTGATTTGGATGCACTAGATTATCTTTATAAGGTTTTGCACGAAATCCGTGAAGTGACTCATGATAGATCTTTGAATAAAAAGCATGATTGCAATGATTTTATTATAAATTCTTTTGATGTCAACTGTGCTAATAAGATGCAAAACCCTAAGCTTGGGGATGCTAGTTTTGCTATGTCTACTATTTGTTGCAATGATCATGATTGGGGTGATTCTTCTTATGATCTTGAAAATTTATTTAAGCTCCATGATGAATATGAGATTGATAATATTGTTTGCAATAATATTGAAAGTGGGTTCGGAAGAGTGTCAACTTTAGATCCCACATATTTGGAGAATGTTCAAGCTTATGAAGTTTTTGATAAAAGTGGGTTTGGAGAGGTCATGACTTTAGTTAATGATAATCCCACTATTTTGGAAGAGTGTCAAATTTGCATACATGTGGATCATGTTGAGAATATACTTTGTGATAGCTATTTTGTTGAATTTGCCTATGATCCTACATGTAATTATTATGAGAGAGGAAAATATGGTTGTAGGAACTTTCATGCTACTAAATTACCTCTCGTTATGTTGAGATTGCTATTGTCTCTTTCCGCTTCCTTGCATATGCTAGTTTTTGCTTGCCTTGATTTGTTTGCCTATAAGATGCCTATGCATAGGAAGTATGTTAGAGTTAAGTGTGTTTGTCACATGTTTTATGATGCTCTCTTTGTGCCTCAATTCTTGTCTTTCTTGTGAGCATCATTGAAATCTCAATGCCTAGCTATAAGGCTTTAAAGAAAAGCGCTTGTTGGGAGACAACCCAATATATTTCCTTTCTGTAGTTGAATAAATAATCCATCTACCTTCTGTTTGGATGTGGTTTTATGTTTTAATTAGTGTTTGTGCCAAGTTAAACCTATAGGATCTTCTTGGATAATAGTTATTTGATCTTGCTGTAATTTCCAGAAACTTTCGGTTCACGAAAACAATTATTAAAAATCACCAGAACGTGATAAAATAGTGATTCTAATTTATGATGATCAATAAACAAATTTCGTAGGTCTTCTTATTTTGTCTGAATTGTTGGAGTTCCAGAAGTTTGCGTTAGTTACAGATTACTATAGATTGTTCTGTTTTTGACAGATTCTGTTTTTCGTGTGTTGTTTGCTTATTTTGATGAATCTATGGCTAGTAAAATAGTTTATGATCCATAGAGAAGTTGTAATACAGTAGGTTTAACACCAATATAAATAAAGAATGAGTTCATTACAGTAACTTGAAGTGGTCTTTTGTTTTCTTTCGCTAACGGAGCTTACGAGATTTCTGTTGAGTTTTGTGTTGTGAAGTTTTCAAGTTTTGGGTGAATTTTTTTGATGGATTATGGAACAAGGAGTGGAAAGAGCCTAAGCTTAGGTATGCCCATGGAACCCCCAAGATAATCCAAGGACACCAAAAAGTCGAAGCTTGGGGATGCCCCGGAAGGCATCCCTCTTTAAATCCACTTCCATCGGTAACTTTACTTGGAGCTATATTTTTATTCACCACATGATATGTGTTTTGCTTGGAGCGTCTTGTATTATTTGCGTCTTTGCTTGTTAGTTTACCACAATCATCCTTGTTTTACACACATTTTGAGAGAGCCATACATGAATTGGAATTTGTTAGAATACTCTATGTGCTTCACTTATATCTTTTGAGCTTGATAGTTTTGCTCTAGTACTTCACTTATATCTTTTAGAGCACCGTGGTGGTTTGCTTTAAAGAAACTATTGATCTCTCATGCTTCACTTAGATTATTTTGAGAGTCTTAAATAGCATGGTAATTTGCTTAATAATAATATGCTTGGTGTTCAAGATTTGTAAAACTTTCTTTTGAGTGTGTTGAATACTAAGAAAAGTTTGATGCTTGATAATTGTTTTGAGATATGGAGGTGATAATATCAAAGTCGTGCTAGTTGAGTAGTTGTGAATTTGAGAAATGCTTGTGTTGAAGTTTGCAAGTCCCGTAGCATGCACGTATGGTAAACGTTATGTAACAAATTTGAAACATGAGGTGTTATTTGATTGTCCTCCTTATGAGTGGCGGTCGGGGACGAGCGATGGTCTTTTCCTACCAATCTATCCCCTAGGAGCATGCGCGTAGTGCTTTGGTTTTTGATGGCTTGTAGATTTTTGCAATAAGTATGTGAGTTATTTATGACTAATGCTGAGTCCATGGATTATATGCACTCTTACCATTCCATCATTGCTAGCCTCTTGATGCAGTGCATTGCCCTTTCTCACATTGAGAGTTGGTGCAAACTTTGCGGTGCATCCAAACCCCGTGATATGATACGCTCTTTCACACATAAACCTCCTTATATCTTCCTAAAACAGCCACCATACCTACCTATTATGGCATTTCCATAGCCATTCGAGATATTTTGCCATGCAACTTTCCACCATACCGTTCTTCATGACACATTCATCATTGTCATATTGCTTAGAATGATCATGTAGTTGACATAGTATTTGTGGCAAAGCCACCGTTCATAATTCTTTCATACATGTCACTCTTGGTTCATTGCATATCCCGGTACACCGCCGGAGGCATTCATATAGAGTCATACTTTGCTCTAGTATCGAGTTGTAATCATTGAGTTATAAATAAATAGAAGTGTGATGATCATCATTAATTAGAACATTGTCCCATGTGAGGTTAAATAAAAAAATAGGCCAAAGAGCCCACCAAATAAAAAAGAGGCCAAAGAGCCCACCATAAAAAAAATGAGAGAAAAAGAGAGAAGGGACAATGTTACTATCCTTTTCCACACTTGTGCTTCAAAGTAGCACCATGTTCTCATATAGAGAGTTTCATATTTTGTCACTTTCATGTACTAGTGGGAATTTTTCATTATAGAACTTGGCTTGTATATTCCAACGATGGGCTTCCTCAAATGCCCTAGGTCTTCGTGAGCAAGCAAGTTGGATGCACACCCACTTAGTTTCTTTTGTTGAGCTTTCATACATTTATAGCTCTAGTGCATCCGTTGCATGGCAATCCATACTCCTTGCATTAACATCAATTGATGGGCATCTCCATAGCCCGTTGATTAGCCTCGTTGATGTGAGACCTTCTCCTTTTTGTCTTCTCCACATAACCCCCATCATTATATTCTATTCCACCCATAGTGATATGTCCATGGCTCGCGCTCATATATTGCGTGAAAGTTTATAGGTTTGAGATTAATAAAGTATGAAACAATTGCTTGGCTTGTCATCGAGGTTGTGCATGATGAGAGCATTCTTGTGTGACAAAAATGGAGCATGACTAAACTATATGATTTTGTAGGGATGAACTTTCTTTGGCCATGTTATTTTGAGAGGACATAATTGCTTAGTTAGTATGCTTGAAGTATTATTATTTTTATGTCAATATGAACTTTTGTCTTGAATCTTTCGGATCTGAATATTCATACCACAATTAAGAAGAGTTACATTGAAATTATGCCAAGTAGCACTCCGCATCAAAAATTCTCTTTTATCATTTACCTACTCGAGGACGAAAGGTGAATTAAGCTTGGGGATGCCTGATACGTCTCCAACGTATCTATAATTTTTGATTGCTCCATGCTATATTATCTATTGTTTTGGACTATATTGGGCTTTATTTTCCACTTTTATATTACTTTTGGGACTGACCTATTAACCAGAGGCCCAGCCCAGAATTGCTGTTTTTTTGCTTATTTCAGTGTTTCGAAGAAACGGAATATCAAACGGAGTCCAAACGGAATGAAACCTTCGGGAACGTGATTTTCTCATCAGATAAGACCCAGGAGACTTGGACCCTCCGTCAAGAAAGCCACGAGGCGGCCACGAGGGTGGAGGGCGCGCCCCCTACCTCGTGGGCCCCTCGAGGCTCCACCGACGTACTTCTTCCTCCTATATATACCTACGTACCCCCAACAGATCAGATACGGAGCCAAAAACCTAATTACACCGCCGCAACTTTCTGTATCCACGAGATCCCATCTTGGGGCCTGTTCCGGAGCTCCGGGAAGGGATTCCACCACAGAGGGCTTCTACATCAACATCATAGCCTCTCCGATGAAGTGTGAGTAGTTTACCTCGGACCTTGGGTCCATAGTTAGTAGCTAGATGGCTTCTTCTCTCTTTTGGATCTCAATACAATGTTTTCCCCCTCTCTCGTGGAGATCTATTCGATGTAATCTTGTTTTTGCGGTGTGTTTGTTGAGATCGATGAATTGTGGGTTTATGATCAAGATTATCTATGAGTAATATTTGAATCTTCTCTGAATTCTTTTATGTATGATTGAGTTATCTTTGCAAGTCTATTCGAATTATCCGTTTGGTTTGGCCAACTAGATTGGTAGTTCTTGCAATGGGAGAAGTGCTTAGCTTTGGGTTCAATCTTGCGGTGTCCTTTCCGGTGTGATGAGGGGCAGCAAGGCACGTATTGTATTGTTGCCATCGAGGATAACAAGATGGGGTATTTATCATATTGCATGAATTTATTCCTCTACATCATGTCATCTTGCCTAAGGCGTTACTCTGTTTTCATTAACTTAATACTCTAGATGCATGCTGGATAGCGGTCGATGAGTGGAGTAATAGTAGTATATGCAGGCAGGAGTCGGTCTAATTGTCTCGGACGTGATGCCTATATACATGATCATACCTAGATACTCTCATAACTATGCTCAATTTTGTCAATTGCTCAACAATAATTCGTTCACCCACCGTAAAATACCTATGCTCTTGAGAGAAGACACTAGTGAAATCTATGGCCCGGGTCTATTTTCATCATATTAATCTTCCTACGCTTTATTATTTCTTTGCTCTTTACTTTGCCTTTTTATTTTACTTTGCATCTTCATACCAAAAATACCAAAAATATTATCTATCATCTCTATCAGATCTCACTCTCGTAAGTGACCGTGAAGGGATTGGCAACCCCTATTCGCGTTGGTTGCGAGGAGCTATTTGTTTTGTGTAGGTACGAGGGACTTGCGCGTGGCCTCCTACTGGATTGATACCTTGGTTCTCAAAAACTGAGGGAAATACTTACGCTACTCTGCTGCATCATCCTCTCCTCTTCGGGGAAAACCAACACAAGCTCAAGACGTAGCAAGGAACAAACTTCATCTTGGGGTATTGATCTTCTTCCCACTCAACTCCATTGGCATTGAACTTTCGTTCAAAACCAACACCTTGATTCTTCCGGTGTCTTCCTTGCTTGCGCACAATTTTCTCAAATTGCTTACTTCCGGCAAGGCTCTTGTAAACACCTTTTTCTATAATTCCCTTCAATAAGATATTTTCTTGCTCAAGTGTAACTTGGCTAAGAGAATCATTAGTGGAATCAAGAGAACTACTAGAAGTAACAACATTGGATTTAGCATGGTTGTTGTTACTACTAGATGAAGCATCTTTCTTGTTCTTGTTACTAGATTTAACTTGTGGCATGTAAGTAGACAAGAGTAAATGCTTGGCAATGTAAGAAGAACTTTTCTTGCGAAGATCATCATTGATTGCCTTTAAAAACTCATGCTCTTGCTCAAGGTTGAGCTTTTCAAAGCGTAGCTTGAGTCTTTAAAAGTTCTCGATGATTTTCCAAGGTAGTTTCATGAGCTAACTTAAGAGTGTTTAGTTCTTTAGTTAGACGCTCAATCTCCTTCTTATCATCATCATTCGTTTTATCTTGATTAGCATGATTAATTGACGTTTCATCATAGATTTCATCACTAGAGTTGTCAAAAAGTAAATCATCATCACCTAGCAAGTCTTGTTCATCACTATTGAAATCAACATACTCGGGATGTGTTACCTTTGGACCTTTGGCCATGAAGCATCTTCCAATTCCTTCATTTGGTGAGTCAAATATGTCGTAGGAGTTGGTTGACACAAGTGCTAGACCGGCAACACCTTCATCTTGAGTATATTCGAGTCGGAGTGATAACTTCTTTCGAGTGATTAGCCGAGTCGGAGCCGGATACCCATTCACCAACATGAGCTTGATGTCTTCTTTTGTGTAGCTCCTTGATGACTTTTCCTTCCTTTCCGAGTCCTTGCTTCTCCGAGAGGGTCTTCGTTCATAACGATCATCTCTACTCCTCCTTTCTCTTGGTGGTGATTCTTCTCTTCTACTTCTTCTTTTGGGAGAATCTTCTCTTCTTTTGTAGGGAGCCGTACACTCATTGGAGTAGTGTTCGGGTCTTCCACAATTGTAGCAATATGCTCACGATTAGAAGATCTTTTGTCATTGTAGGACCTTGACTTGGAACTTCTTTCTTTGCTTCTACTCTTGTAGAACTTGTTGAAGTTCTTGACCATTAGGCTCAATTCTTCATTGAAGGTTTGTTTCTCACTTGATGATGTGGGAGCATCACACGAAGCTTTGTAAGCACCACTAGACTTGTTGTGAAGCTCTTCCTTATCCTTGAATGACATCTCATGAGCAACAATTCTTCCAATGACTTCCGTTGGCTTGAGATCTTTGTAATTGGGCATCATTTGGATCATTGTGCACACGGTATCATTGTTTCCATCCAAGGCTCTGATAACCCACAAGTGTAGGGGATCGCAACAGCTCTCGAGGGTAGAGTATTCAACCCAAATTTATTGATTCGACACAAGGGGAGCCAAAGAATATTCTCAAGTATTAGCAGTTGAGTAGTCACTTCAACCACACCTGGATAACTTAATATCTGCAGCAAGGTATTTAGTAGCAAAGTAGTATGATAGTAGTGGTAACGGTAACAAAAGAGTAATGAAAGCAAAAGCAATATTTTTGGTGTTTTGTAATGATTGTATTGATAACAACGGGAAAGTAAATAAGCAAGAACGATTATATGGAAAGCTTCGTAGGCATTGGATCGGTGATGGATAATTATCTTGGGATCACGGTTCATCATGTAACAATCATAACATAGGGTGACCTGAGAACTAGCTCCAATTCATCAATGTAATGTAGGCATGTATTCGAATATAGTCATACGTGCTTATGGAAAAGAACTTGCATGACATCTTTTGTCCTACCCTCCCGTGGCAGCAGGGTCCTAATGGAAACTAAGGGATATTAAGGCCTCCTTTTAATAGAGAACCGGAACAAATTATTAGCACATAGTGAATACATGAACTCCTCAAATTATGGTCATCACCGAGAAGTATCCCGATTATTGTCACTTCGGGGTTGTCGGATCATAACACATAATAGGTGACTATAGACTTGCAAGATAGGATCAAGAACACACATATATTCATGAAAACATAATAGGCTCAGATCTGAAATCATGGCACTTTCGGGCCCTAGTGACAAGCATTAAGCATAGCAAAGTCATAGCAACATCAATCTGAGAACATAATGGATACTAGGGATCAAACCCTAACAAAACTAACTCGATTACATGATAAATCTCATCCAACCCATCACCGTCCAGCAAGCCTACGATGGAATTACTCACGCACGGCGGTGAGCATCATGAAATTGGTGATGGAGGATGGTTGATGATGACGACGGCGACGAATCCCCCTCTCCGGAGCCCAGAACGGACTCCAGATCAGCCCTCCCGAGAGGTTTTAGGGCTTGGGGCGGCTCCGTATCGTAAAACGCGATGATTTCTTTTCTTTGATTTTTTTCTCTCCGAAAGCAAATATGTAGAGTTGGAGTTGGCGTCGGAGGGTCTCCAGGGGGCCCACGAGGTAGGGGGCGTGCCCAGGAGGGGGGCGCCCCTCACCCTCGTGGACAGGGTGTGGGCCCCCTGGTCTTCATCTTTGGCGAGGATTTTTTTTATTTTTTCTAAGATGTTCCATGGAGTTTCAGGTCATTCCGAGAACTTACATTTTACGCACATAAAACAACATCATGGCAATTCTCACAAAACAGCGTCGATGCAGGTTAGTTCCATTCAAATCATACAAGTTAGAGTCCAAAACAAGGGCAAAAGTGTTTGGAAAAGTAGATACGACGGAGACGTATCAACTCCCCCAAACTTAAACCCTTGCTTGTCCTCAAGCAATTCAGTTGACAAATTGAAAGAGAAAAAGAAAAACTTTTACAAACTCTGTTTGCTCTTGTTGTTGTAAATATGTCTAGCCAGCATTCAAGTTTTCAGCAAAGATTATAACTAACCACGTTTGAAATAATTCTCAGGTCTCATGTTTACTCATATCAACGGCATAATCAACTAGCGAGCCATAATAATAAATCTCGGATGACAACACTTTCTCAAAACAATCATAATATGATATAACAGGATGGTATCTCGCTAGCCCTTTCTGAGACCGCAAAACATAAAAGCAGAGCACCTTTAAAGATCAAGGACTGACTAGACATTGTAATTCATGGTAAAAGAGATCGATCATAGTCATACCCAATATAAATTAACAAAGAATGAATGCAAATGATTAAGCGCTCTCCAAATTAGTGCTTTTAATAAGAGGGTGATGACTCAACATGAAAGTAAATAGATAGTCCCTTCGCAGAGGGAAGCGAGGGATTTGTAGAGGTGCGAGCTCGGTTTTGAAATAGAGATAAATAATATTTTGAGCGGCATACTTTCATTGTCAACATAACAACTAAGAGATGGCGATATCTTCCATGTCACACACATTATAGGCGGTTCCCAAACAGAATGGTAAAGTTTATACTCCCCCTCCACCAACAAGCATCAATCCACGGCTTGCTCGAAACAACGAGTGCCTCCAACATACATCAGGTCCCAGGGGGAGTTCTATTTGCAATTAATTTTGATTTAGTTTGCATAAAGCATGGGACTGGGCATCCTGGTGACCAGCCATGTTCTCGTGAGTGAGGAGCGGAGTCCACTCCTCTTGTGAATAACCCGACTAACATGGAAGATAGGGGCAGCCCTAGTTGATACATGAGCTATTCGAGCATACAAAACAGAATGTTTATTTGAAGGTTTAAAGTTTGGCACATACAAATTTACTTGGAACGGCAGGTAGATACCGCATATAGGAAGATATAGTGGACTCATATGGAATAACTTTGGGGTTTAAGGGATTGGATGCACAAGCAGTATTCCCGCTTAGTATAAGTGAAGGCTAGCAAAAGGCGGGAAGCGGCCAACTAGAGAGCGACAACAGTCATGAACATGCATTAAAATTAATAAACATTGGATGCAAGCATGAGTAGGATATAATCCACCATGAACATAAATATCGCGAAGGCTATGTTGATTTGTTTCATCTACATGCATGAACATGTGCCAAGTCAAGTCACTTAAATCATTCAAAGGAGGATATCACCCCATCATACCACATCACAACCATTTTAATAGCATGTTGGCACGCAAGGTAAACCATTATAACTCATAGCTAATCAAGCATGGCATAAGCAACTATGATCTCTAATTGTCATTGCAAACATGTTTATTCATAATAAGATGAATCAAGAAAGACGAACTCATCATATTTACAAAAACAAGAGAGGTCGAGTTCATACCAGCTTTTCCCATCTCAGTCACTCCATCATATATCATCATAATTGCCTTTCACTTGCACGACCGAACGATGTGGATAATAATAAGAGTGCACGTGCATTGGACTAAGCTGGAATCTGCGGGCATTCAATAAACAGGAGAAGACAAGGCAATATGGGCTCTTGGTTAAATCAACAATAATGCATATAAGAGCCACTTCAACAATTTAATCATGGTCTTCTCCTATCGACCCCCAAAGAAAAGAAAAGAAATAAAACTATTTACACGGGAAAGCTCCCAACAAGCAAAAGAAGAACGGGAAATATTTTTGGGTTTTCTTTTTAATTACTACTACTACAGCAGGAAAAGTAAACTACTACTAGAAGCTACACTAATTTTTTTGTTTTTTCTTAAAGTTTAACAAACACATAAGAAGAAAGTAGGAAAAAGAAAATAAACTAACATGGATATTACAGTGAAAGAGTATGAGCACCGACATCTAGCAATGAGTGTGTGTGAACATAAATGTAATGTTGGTGGGAAATACGTACTCCCCCAAGCTTAGGCTTTTGGCCTAAGTTGGTTCATTACCGAGGATAGCCTAGCGGATACCCGTAGGTGTAGCTGGGTCGTCTTGCGATCGTGACTATCGCCTCCTGAGCTGCAGCGTGGCATCGAGCCGCCTCCGCTCTCCTCTCGTACTCATCTGCCTCCTCTCTGGTAATAACATATCTTCCTTTTGTCTAAGAATCAAAGAAGGCAGGAGCAGGAAGAGTAATAAGGACAACATGCCGTTTGTTAAACATTAGTCGATACTGGAGGGGTGATTCAGTCCTCTCAACAAACTGGTGGGAAACCATAGAATCAAAATCTAAATAAGTAGGAGGTAACTCCATATCACCCTCACGAATGTCTATCTCAAGAAAATTAGCTAAGCGGGTTGCATAAATTCCTCCAAAGAAATCTCCGTTATATCTATTATGATGCAACCTACGAGCTACAATGGCTCCCATATGATAAGATTGGTCTCCTAACACGGCACTCCACGAGAATGCCGAGATCGAGGGACACACATGTGACATGCTTCATCCTTAGCATTTATGCACCTACCGATGAAGAGAGCAAAATAATGTATAGCAGAAAGTGAATGCTCCCTATAGTGGCTGCGTTATATCTCTAGATTCCCCATAGTTATACTAGCAAGAAAGTCTCTAAATTCAGATTTACTGAGGGATCAACAGTACTCCCCCATTGTGGGAGTTTGCAAGCAAAAGTAAAATTCTCTAAGTCCATGGTATAAGATTTATCATAAAGATCAAACATGACAGAAGGGGAATTACGCGAAGATGAAAATTCAAACCTCCTCACAAATGAGCTAGTGAGATCATGATACTGTGGGCATTTATGCGCCTCAAAGTCCACAAGACCGGCGTTACATGCAAATATCGTTAAATTCTTCTTTGATTCCGCTTGATCCATAAAAGTTTAGAAGGCCATTCATGAGGGCCTCACAAGAGCGTCCCTTGGGGCTCCTCATCGACATCGCGCATTGCAAGCCTAGGGCCTTGCTTCCTTGAAGAACCACCTTGGAACATCTTCCTAAAAATATTGTTTTCTCTGAAAAAATTCTGAAATTTTTAGTAACTTCAAACAAAAGTGAACCAACTTCAATAAAATTGATAGCAACTACCCCTACAAGTGTCTAGAGTCTATATCAAGCATTAGAACTACTTGGAACCATATAAATTTGACATGCAAGCTCAAGAACATGGTCACCTATGCAGGACAAATTTGCAATGAATAAAGCACTAGAACAAAAACTAATTGGACCAATGGAGGAGTCACATACCAAGGAACAATCTCACCAATCAGTTTTGTGAGAGGTGCTTTGAGCAAAGAGATCGAAAATCACAAAGAACGGGCCGGAACTCGTGTTTGAGCCAGATATTCGTGTTTGTGGGAGGAAGAAGAAGAGGATGGGTGCAGGAATAAGTGGAGGAGGGCCACCGTGGCCCCACGAGGCGTGGGGCGCGCCTCCACCCTCGTGGCTGTGTGGCAGCTCCCATGTAATTTTGCACTAAAATCCTCAAATATTCCGAAAAAATCATATTAAATTGGCATGGCATTACGAGGACTTTTATTTTCGGGATATTTTTATATTGCATGAGATAAATCAGGAAGCAGAACGGAAAAATACTATTTTTACTTTATTTCAACTAAATAATGTAAAGTATAAAGAGGGTATAGAAGGTTGTGCCTTCTAGTTTCATCCATCTCATGCTCATCAAAAGGAATCCACTAACAAGGTTGATCAAGTCTTGTTAACAAACTCATTCGAATAACATGGAACCGGATAAATTTGAATAACACTATGTTACCTCAACGGGATATGCACATCCCCTATAATAAGAATATCATATTTCTTCTTGATAGTAGGAAGAGGAAATTCAAAACCTCCAAATATAATCGATGGAATTTTTCCAATAGAGTTGATGCTATAAACTTGAGGTTGTTTCCTCGAAAAGTGTACCGTATGCTCATTACCATTAACATGAAAAGTGACATTGCCTTTGTTGCAATCAATAACAGCCCTCGCAGTATTCGTAAAAGGTCTTCCAAGAATAATAGACATACTATCGTCCTCGGAATATCAAGAATAACAAAGTCCGTTAAAATAGTAAAGTTTGCAACCACAACAGGCACATCCTCGGAAATACCAACATGTATAGCAGTTGATTTATCGACCATTTGCAAAAATATTTCAAAGAGGTGTCAACTTATTCAAATCAAGTCTACGATATAAAGAGAGGGGCATAACACTAACACCGGCTCCAAGATCACATAAAGCAGTTTTAACATATTTTCTTTTAATGGAGCATGGTATAGTGGGTACTCCTGGATCTCCAAGTTTCTTTGGTATTCCACCCTTAAAAGTATAATTAGCGAGCATGGTGGAAATTTCAGCTTCCGGTATCTTTCTCTTATTGGTAATGATATCCTTCATATACTTAGCATAAGGATTCGTTTTGAGCACATCAGTTAATCGCATACGCATAAAAGATAGGTCTAATCATTTCAAAGAAAGCGCTCAAAATCCTCATCATCCTTTTCTTGGATGGTTTGGGAGGAAAAGGCATGGGTTTCTGAACCCATGGTTCTCTTTCTTTACCATGTTTCCTAGCAACAAAGTCTCTCTTATCATAACGTTGATTCTTTGATTGTGGGTTATCAAGATCAACAACAAGTTCAACTTCTACATCATTATCATTACTAGGTTGGGCATCATCATGAACATCATCATTAACATTTTCACTAGGTTCATGTTCATTACCAGATTGTGTTTCATCATCAGAAATAGATATATCAATTGGATTATCAGGTGGTTCAGCAATAGGTTCACTAGAAGTTTGCAAAGTCCTATCATTTTTCTTTTTCTTCCTTTTAGAAGAACTAGGCACATCAGTATTATTTCTCTGAGAATCTTGCTCAACTCTCTTAGGGTGGCCTTCAGGATACAAAGGTTCCTGAGTCATTCTACCAGTTCTAGTAGCCACTCTAACAGCATAATCATTTTTCTTACTATTAATTTCATTGAGCAAATCATTTTGAGCCTTAAGTACTTGTTCTACTTGAGTGGTAACCATAGAAGCATGTTTGCTAATGAGTTTAAGTTCACATCTAACATTAGCCATATAATCACCCAAGTGTTTAATCATATAGGTATTTTGTTTTAATTGTCTACCAAAATAAGCTTCTTGTTTGACAATAAAGTTATCAAACTCATCCAAGCATTGTTAGCAGACTTATAGTGAGGAATATCACCTTCATCAAATCTATAGAGAGAATTTACCTTTACTACCTATGTCGGGTCAGGAGGTTCTTCAATAGGTAATGGATCAAGATCATATGTTTCTTCAACAGGCGGTAAATTAAGACCATGTATTTCTTCAATAGGAGGTAAATTCTTAACATCTTCGGCTTTAATACCTTTTTCTTTCATAGATTTCTTTGCCTCTTGCATATCTTCAGGACTGAGAAATTGAACACCTCTCTTCTTTGGAGTTGGTTTAGGAATAGGCTCAGGAATTGGCTCAGGAATTGGCTCAGGAGCTGGCTCAGGAGGTGACCAATTATTTTCATTTGTCAACATATTATTCAACAGCATTTCAGCTTCATCCGGTGTTCTTTCCCTGAAAAGAGAACCAACACAACTATCCAGGTAATCTTTGGAAGCATTGGTTAGTCCATTATAAAAGATATCAAGTATTTCATTTTTCTTAAGAGGATGATCAGGCAAAGCATTAAGTAACTTGAGAAGCCTCCCCAAGATTGTGGGAGACTCTCTTCTTCAATTTGCACAAAGTTGTATATTTCCTTTAAAGCAGCTTGTTTCTTATGAGCAGGGAAATATTTAGCAGAGAAGTAATAAATCATATCCCGGGGACTACGCACACAACCAGGATCAAGAGAATTAAACCAAATCTTAGCATCACCCGTTAATGAGAACAGAAATATTTTAAGGATGTAAAAGTAGCGAGATCTCTCATCATTAGTGAACAGGGTGGCTATATCATTCAATTTAGTAAGATGTGCCACAACAGTTTCAGATTCATAACCATGAAAAGGATCAGATTCAACCAAAGTAATTATATCAGGATCAACAGAGAATTCATAATCCTTATCGGGAACACAAATAGGTGAAGTAGCAAAAGCAGGGCCAGGTTTCATTCTATCTCTAAGAGATTCTTTACTCCATTTAACTAACAGTCTCTTAAGTTTGTATCTATCCTTGCAGGCAAAAATAGCTGCAGAAGATTCCACATCAAAAACATAACCCTCAGGAATAGCAGGCATATTTTCATCATCACTTTCATCAACATAATCAGTTTCAATAATTTCTTTCTCTCTAGCCCTAGAAATTTGTTCATCAAGAAATTCACCAGGGGGCACAGTAGTATCAAGCATAGAAGTAGTTTCATCATAAGTATCATGCATAGCAGAAGTGGCATCATCAATAACATGCGACATATCAGAACGAATAGCAGAAGCAGGTTTAGGTGTCGCAAGCTTACTCATAACAGAAGGTGAATCAAGTGCAGATCTAGATGGCAGTTCCTTACCTCCCCTCGTAGTTGAGGGATAAAATTTTGTCTTAGCGTCTTTCAAATTATTCATAGTGTCCAGCAGATATAAATCCCAAGTAACTCAAAGAATAGAGCTATGCTCCCCAGCAACGGCGCCAAAAATTGGTCTTGATAACCCACAAGTGTAGGGGATCGCAACAGCTTTCGAGGGTAGAGTATTCAACCCAAATTTATTGATTCGACACAAGGGGAGCCAAAGAATATTCTCAAGTATTAGCAGTTGAGTTGTCAATTCAACCACACCTGGATAACTTAATATCTGCAGCAAGGTATTTAGTAGCAAAGTAGTATGATAGTAGTGGTAACGGTAACAAAAGAGTAATGAAAGCAAAAGCAATATTTTTGGTGTTTTGTAATGATTGTAACAGATAATAACGGGAAAGTAAATAAGCGAGAACGGAAAGCTCAGAGGCATTGGATCGGTGATGGATAATTATGCGGATCACGGTTCATCATGTAACAGTCATAACATAGGGTGACACAGAACTAGCTCCAATTCATCAATGTAATGTAGGCATGTTTTCCGAATATAGTCATACGTGCTTATGGAAAAGAACTTGCATGACAGCTTTTTTCCTACCCTCCCGTGGCAGCGGGGTCCTAATGGAAACTAAGGGATGTTAAGGCCTCCTTTTAATAGAGAACTGGAACAAAGCATTAGCACATAGTGAATACATGAACTCCTCGAACTATGGTCATCACCGAGAAGTATCCCGATTATTGTCACTTCGGGGTTGTCGGATCATAACACATAATAGGTGACTATAGACTTGCAAGATAGGATCAAGAACACACATATATTCATGAAAACATAATAGGTTCAGATCTGAAATCATGGCACTTTCGGGCCCTAGTGACAAGCATTAAGCATAGCAAAGTCATAGCAACATCAATCTCAGAACATAATGGATACTAGGGATCAAACCTAACAAAACTAACTCGATTACATGATAGATCTCATCCAACCCATCATCGTCCAACAAGCCTACGATGGAATTACTCACGCACGGCGGTGAGCATCATGAAACTGGTGATGGAGGATGGTTGATGATGACGACGGCGACGAATCCCCCTCTCCGGAGCCCCGGACGGACTCCAGATCAGCCCTGCCGAGAGGTTTTAGGGCTTGGCGGCGGCTCCGTATCGTAAAACGTGATGATTTCTTTTCTCTGGTTTTTTTCTCTCTGAAAGCAAATATATAGAGTTGGAGTTGGCGTCGGAGGGTCTCCAAGGGGCCCACGAGGTAGGGGGCGCACCCAGGAGGAGGAGGGGCGCCCCCACCCTCGTGGACAGGGTGTGGGCCCCCTGGTCTTCATCTTTGGCGAGGATTTTTTATTACTTTTTCTAAGATGTTCCGTGGAGTTTCAGGTCATTCTTAGAACTTTTGTTTTCTGCACATAAAACAACATCATGGCAATTCTGCTGAAAACAACATCAGTCTGGGTTAGTTCCATTCAAATCATACAAGTTAGAGTCCAAAACAAGGGCAAAAGTGTTTGGAAAAGTAGTTACGACGGAGACGTATCAGGCTCTTAGGATCTTCTTGATGATGAATTTGTCGGTCATCTCTTCACTTCCCAAGCCGGCAATCTCATTTGTGATGAGAGCAAGCCTGGAGTACATTTCGGCGACACCTTCACCATCCTTCATTTTGAACTTGTCAAGATGAATTTGAAGCACATCCAATTTGGATTCCTTGACGGAGTCGGTACCTTCGTGCATATCAATCAAAGTATCCCAAATTTCCTTTCAATTCTCAAGACGGCTGATTTTGTTGAATTCTTCAGGGCACAATCCATTGAAGAGAATATCACAAGCTTGAGCATTGTATTGTAGCATCTTCAACTCTTCCGAGGTAGCTTCACGGTTAGGTTCTTTCCCATCAAGAATTCACCTTGCAAGCCAATACACACAATAGCCCAAGCAGTGGGTTATGTCCAAGAATATGCATTTTCATCTTATGCTTCCAACTAGCAAAATTTGTACCATCAAAGTAAGGACCTCTATGGTGGTAATTTCCCTCGCTAGACGCCATACTCTCCTAGGTTGTGAAACCAAGGCTATGACCACCAAAAGCTATGGAAATCAAAGCAAATGGAGACCAAAGCTATGATACCACTTGTAGGATCGAAGGTATGTCTAGAGGGGGGGGGGTGATTAGACTACTTGACCAAATAAAAATCTAGCCTTTTCCCAGTTTTAGTTCTTGGCAGATTTTAACAACTTAGCACAAGTCAAGCAATCAACCTACACATGCAATTCTAAGATTATATCATATGAATGTTAGACATTTGCATATTAAGGTAAAGGGAGGAGTTTGAGGGAGCAAACACAATGTTGACACGGAGATTTTTTATCCGTGGATCCGATAGGTGGTGCTATCATACATCCACGTTGATGGAGACTTCAACCCACGAAGGCTAACGGTTGCACGAGTCCACGGAGGGCTCCACCCACGAAGGGTCCACGAAGAGGCAACCTTGTTTATCCCACCATGGCCGTCGCCCACGAAGGACTTGCCTCACTAGGGTAGATCTTCACGAGGTAGGCGATCTCCTTGCCCTTACAAACTCCTTGGTTCAACTCCAGAATCTTGACGGAGGCTCCCAAGTGACATCTAGCCAATCTAGGAGACACCACTCTCCAAGAAGTGACAAATGGTGTGTTGATGATGAACTCCTTGCTCTTGTGCTTCAAATGATAGTCTCCCCAACACTCAACTCTCTCTCATAGGATTGGATTTGGTAGAAAGAAGATTTGAGTGGAAAGCAACATGGGGAAGGCTAGAGATCAAGATTTATGTGGTTGGAATGGAATATCTTGAACTCAACACAAGTGTAGGTGGTTCTCTCTCAGAAAATATGTGTTGGAAGTGTAGGCATGTTCCGATGGCTCTCTCCACGAATGAAGAGTGGGTGGAGGGGTATATATAGCCTCCACACTAAATCTAACCGTTACACACAGATCACCAAACTCGGTGGGACCGATTCAGAGAACTCGGTCAGACCGATTTGGTTCATAATGTGACCGTTAGGTGTTTCGGTGGGACCGACACGTTAACTCGGTGGGACCGATATCATTAGGGTTAGGGCATAACGTAATCTCGGTGAGACCGATTACACAAACTCGGTGGGACCGATTTTGGTAATAGTCAAACAGAGAGTTGGTCAGGCAAACTCGGTGGGACCGATTCGCTCATCTCGGTGGGACCGAAATGTTACGAAAAGGAAACAGAGAGCTTGCATTGCAATCTCGTGGGACCGATTGCTCATCTCGGTTTGACCGAAACGTTACGAAGGGAAACAGAGAGATTACAATCCCATCTCGGTGAGACCGAGATCCCTATTGGTGAGACCGAAAAGACTAGGGTTTCTGGCAGTGGCTATGTCAACTGAACTCGGTGGCGTCGGATAGAAAGAATCGATGGGGCCGAGTTGGACTTTTAGTTTGGTACATATGTGGATATGAGAAAGTAGTGGAGGGTTTTGGAGCATATCACTAAGCATTCTGAGCAAGCACCTCATCCCTTCTTAATAGTATTGGCTTTTCCTATAGACTCAATGTGATCTTGGATCACTAAAATAGAAAATGTAGAGTCTTGTGCTTTGAGCTTGAGCCAATCTTTTGTCCTTAGCATTTTGAAGGGTCCACTTTCTAATCCATGCATGCCATGCCAATCATTGAGCTTTCCCGAAATATCTATCTTGAAATAGCATTAGCTCAATGAGCTATATGTTGTTAGGAATTACCAAAACCACCCAGGGATAGTTGCACTTTCACTCATCCAGAGAAACACAGTTATCCTCTGGAGGCCCAAACAACTGCTTGTAATACTCAGTAATGTATAATTTTAGGTTCTCCTGACCTAGAATCGTTCCTTCATCTCGTTCAAGCTGAAAGATCCTCTTCTTTTTGTGTTTGCCATTCAAAAGGTGACTTTCAATCAGCAGTAAGGTGACTTCCTCATTCAAAAGGTGACTTTAAATTGGATCACTCATGTCCAAGACAATAAATGACTACTACCTCTGTCTAGTATAAGACGTTTTTGTAGTTCAAATTAAATTGCAAAAATGTCTTATATTATGGGATGGAGGAACTACATGTAATCAGTTGTGTATACTGAAGTTTACAAGTTGACGGTTAATTTTCTCATAAAATAGTTGTATGTTCCATCTCCACCATGCACCTTAGCCATGGCAGTCAGTGGCTTGGTGCCGACGAGCCCCTCCCGTCAAACCCTCCCAACTTCCGTCCGCTTCCTCTCCACCTCTTGAGTGGTCACTGTCATCTTCAAGGGCGTTAGATCTGTCATTGCCTATCCAAGTGCCGCTGGCAACGAGGAAGTTGGTAATCGCATACTCTCCAAAAGCTTTCTTGCCTCCGCGAGAGAGCCCCGGATCTACTCCTCCCACAACAATCTTGGCTTCTTCTCTCGGGCAATGGTGTGAGACCCGGTTAGATCATGAGCGAGTTACCATTGATTTGTGTGTCGATTGTGTTCATTTCTTGCCTTTGCCTTGTTGTCTCTAAAAAGTGGATTTGACTTGCACATGTTGTATACTTTCATCTGTTTTCTCTATTAATTTATTAGGCAACCAACCTAATTACTTTCTCCGTCCGGGTTTATTGGCACCTCTCATATTTTTTATCTAAGCTTGACCATAGATTTGAAATAGAAGTTGTATCTCATAAAAATTGTATTGTTGCATTTGTATTTGAAAGAAAGTTTTCAATAATATTGTTTTTGTGGCATGTAACTTATATTTTGCTAGTTAAATCTAAGGCAAAGTTTGATTCAAAATAAGAGGGGTCTAATAAACCCAGAGGAAGGGTGTAATACAACAGGTAAATTTTTTTTCTAAAAGAGACACCCAAAGGACATCTTGGTAAATATTTTGCCTTGGTTTTGAAGGAAAAGGAAATTACCAAGTCGAAATGGTGAATTTTCAGAAGTCAAATCACAAATGGAGCCTATGCTGGGCCAGTTTTTTTTTTTTTTTGACTATGCTGGGCCTGGTTAGAGTGCAGAACCGCGCCAGGCCACCACACGGGAGATGAGCTGAACCGTAACGGGCCTAGCCCGAAGTGGCCACAGATCGAGAAATCTCTTCCTCCCCCCTTCGCCGCAAGGAAAAACCTGCTCAAACCCCTCATGGCCGCCGCCCCGTCACCGGCGCCGCCGCGGATCCTCCTCGCCGGCGACGCCCACGGCCGCCTGCACCAGCTCTTCAAGCGCGTCAAATCGGTATCCTCCGCTCCCCAACCTCGCATTCTAGCTGGTTTCGTCTTCTCAGTCGTGTATCTGGGCGCGACAGGTGAACCAGTCGACGGGGCCGTTCCACGCGCTGCTCTGTGTGGGGCAGTTCTTCCCGCCCGAGGCCGCCGAGGGGGACAGCCCGCCGGGGGACGTCGCGGACTATCTGGAGGGACGGGCCGCCGTGCCCATCCCGACCTACTTCACCGGCGACTACGGCCCCACTGCGCCTCGCCTCCTCTCGAAGGCCGCTGCTGACGCCCGAGGATTCAACCCCGGTGGCATCGAGATATGCCCCAACCTATTCTGGCTCAGGGGCAGCGCCCTCTTCAACCTCCACGGTCTCTCCCTCCCTCATTTGTTTGTTTAACCGATCTGTCAATAGATTACTTTACCAAGAGTCCTGTTCATTTGCTACATTTTTGTAGCTGATAAACCATTTCATGTGACAGTGTGAGCTGATTTACCTGACAATGAGCATATGAGATCATTTGTATGGCATGCTTATTTTAATTGCCATTGATTGATTTCCCCTTCTGTTTGTAGGTTTATCGGTAGCTTACTTGTCAGGAAGGAAAGGGTTAGGAGGGCCTGGCTGCTACAGCCAGGATGATGTTGATGCCCTGCGGGCTCTTGCCGAAGAGCCAGGAATTGTTGATTTGTTCTTGACATATCCTTTGTTCCATTTTAACATTCTTTTAAATATCTATGAGTGTTAATACCAAGATTTTTTTCTTGTCAATTTTGAAAGCATCAATCATGCATAACTGGTTCCCTTGACGATTATGAGATGCACTAACGAATGGCCAGCTGGAGTGGTGGATGGCGCTGATACTTCTAAGGTGCCTCCTCAGGTCTTGGATCCTCATGGGTATGATCCTGTTGTTGCCGAATTGGTTGCCGAGATTAAGCCAAGGTTTGGTTTCTAGACTCATATAGTAGCTTAATTGTTGAGACCAGCTTCTCCTTGAAGCACTAATTTGAATTTTTGTAAACGTTAGCATACACTGAGATTTTATGATACCATCCTAGCTTTTCCAATTTTTTATTATTGTGAACCAGAAAACAGAAGTGTGCCAAATTCGAAAAATACGTGACATGATTTGTTTCTTGCAGATATCACATTGCAGGTACGAAAGGTATATTTTATGCAAGGGAACCTTATGTGAATGATTCCTCTCCCCATGTTACCCGCTTTTATTGGACTTGCTAATGTGGGAAACAAAGAGAAGCAGGTATACTTACACTTAACAGAATCAACTTGGCCTAAAGTACTTTTCTGTGTATACTTCTGTTATGCCACTACATTCTGCCCTTTATTGCTTTCACGGTTTAAGACTTTTCCTTCTGCCATTCAGTTTCAAAAATAAGATCCATTCTTTTGTTCACATATATCTCGTGCTGCTGTTAATTTCTGTTATGTAAATCTTCTGTTATAATATATTTTTCCAGTGTAAATGTGCTGCTGCACTGATAATCTATTTAACTATCAAGTCATTAATTGGCTACTCCTTATTGCATATACTTTTCAGAAATTTATTCATGCGATTTCTCCTACTCCAGCATCCACCATGTCCAGTGCTGATATTCATGCGAGACCTCCAAATGCTACTTTATCACCATATGCTGCTCCAGCAAAATCTGTTCATGTTGAAGACACTCCAAAGCGTCCTGCTGAAAGCACTGATTTGCAATATTGGCGTTATGATGTCAAGCGGCAACGACAAGGGCAAACTGATGGAAGTCTATTGTGTTTCAAATATACATCCTCAGGGTCCTGTCCTCGAGGGAGTAAATGCAACTTCAGGCATGATGAAGAAGCCAGGGAACACTGTCAGAGAAATGTCTGTTTTGATTTTCTAAACAAGGGAAAATGTGAGAGGGGCCCTGAATGCAGATTTGCTCACAGCCTTACTGAAGAGGCTGCTGCAAGGGATGCAAAACCCCGTAGGTGAGAGGAGTTGTCCAAATCTCTCTCTCTCTCTCTCTCTCTCTCTCTCTCTCTCATGCATTCAGTAATCAGTTGTGGTACTCATCCTATAAATTTGTTAACTATAGTGAACGACGACGTGTTGAGAGCAGCTGCTGGTTCTGTTTGTCAAGTCCAGATGTCGAGTCACATCTTGTTATTAGTATCGGAGATGGTTACTACTGTGCGCTTGCGAAGGGACCACTTGTTCCGGACCATGTTCTAGTGATACCAGTTGAACACTTCCCTACTACAATAGCGATGCCTGTGGAACCTGAGGCAGAGCTCAGGAGATATAAGGATTCACTGGGTAAGTATTTTGAGAAACGAGGAAAAGCAGCTGTATATTTTGAGTGGGTTTCACAGCAGTCTCGCCATGCAAACCTTCAGGTAAGGATACCTCTGTAGTATGATTTGTTCCATGCATTTCATTTTTTGTTACAGTGGATATTAATCCACCGAATTTCTTTGTGAAGGCTGTCCCCGTACCATTGTCAAAGGCAACTAATGTTAAGAAGATCTTTCGCCTAGCAGCCCAACGATTGGGATTTGAATTTTCTGTTGTGAATCCAGGTGCGCCATATTATGTAATTTGTTTATGGCCCGACTTAATGTAAAGGAAAGAGATAAACATAAGCACATTCTTTCAATCCATGCCGCAGGATACATGCATTGTTCTGGTTACCTACTCGTCATTATTTCCAGTTTAAGAAACTTCCAGAAACATATTGATCTTTCCACCAATTATCCTATTGGGCGGCATTTTCTTATTGTGATGCCAATATTACTTCTACATATGATACTGCTACTTTGAGAAAGCCTTCGAATTGTAAACATAGGTTGATCTCAGTCTCATGTCAAGTCATGTTCTTATGTTATTTTGTGAGTCATATGGGGATTAGATAACTGAAATTAATGGATTGCAAATCATTGTCCTGTGCAAATAGCTTTTTCAGCTTGTTCTATCGATTAAATGGTTTAACTCTGATCACAAGTAAACTATAGCTGTATATCCTTTTTTTAAGAAAAAGTTTGTGCATGTATTCTATTGCTAAGCTCCTTTTTGTTTTGGCTTATGACAGATGGTGATGCTAACCAAGGTAGAGAACTGTTAAGGTCGCAGTATGACGGCAAATCGGGCTTGTTTTATGTAGAGCTCCCAGATGGCACACTACTCTTGCATATAATTGACAGTGGTGAGAAGTTCCCTGCCCAGTTTGGACGTGAGGTATGTCAGAGATGATCATTGATCCATTTTTTCGTTTCAGATGATAACCTACTCAAGCAGGCAAGAAATTAAGAGTGATACCTGATATCTCGGCAACTTAACTTTGTCAATCTTAAGACATACTCCCTCAGTCCCATAATGTAAGACGTTCACTAGTGTCAATAAACGTCTTACATTATGGGAAGGAGGGAGTACTTCAGTAACTTACTTGGTTAATCTCAAGGCACAACTCGCCTACAAGGTGATGCCTGAAATTGATGTTTGACCAATACACGAGTGCGATCCTACAGCTGCAGCTGAGTCTTTCCATGTACTTGTGACAGGTATTGGCGGGATTGTTAAGCATGGCAGACCGTGCAGACTGGAGGAACTGTAAGCTTTCCAAGGAAGAAGAAGTTAAGATGGTGGATGATTTTAAGCAAGGGTTCCACGAGTTTGATCCTGCTGAATGACAACATTGCTCAAGCCACCCATCTCTTGGAGGTTGATGATGTATGCCTGATGTTCATGACTTCTTAAGCTAAACCACTGAGACAAGTCGTAGCGTGTACCCAACAGGTGAGCCGGGTCATGATCCAAAACCTGCTGCGGATTCGTGGTTTTGTAGCTGACCGTTACGAGTACGTAGGTTGGTCAGGTATAACTACAAGAAATGAGAATCGGACAGTCACAAGAAATTTTCATTGATGAGGAAACTGGGCAGTTGATGGTTGAATCCAGCCATTTTTTTTAACCTGCCATTTGAGTCTGTGCCGCTTTCCTCTCCCTTCTTTGTTTGAACTCTAGAACAAAAAAAAAGAAAGAAAAGAAACAAGAAATCTATTGTCGTAGATGTACATCTAGGACGCACCCTCCATCATGATCCGGCTTTTGTCATAAATTTTTAATAGATTTTCTTTGTGGGGGATAAATTTGTAATAGATGTTCATCTGGGACGAGAAACTGCTTATACATGTTGAAGGCGTAAGTGACATTACATGGAGTGGGAACTAATACCATTAACCAGTGTCCCCTATAGGAAAAAATCAAAGAAAAAATTGCATGGAAATGTTTACATGGGATCCTTGCTTGCTTTGGAGTTTTGGCAAATTGGCAGTGTACCTATTGGCGGGAGGCCCTTCATAGGAGGAGGCATCAATGGCCACGTGGGTATGTCTATCATAGATTGTGAAGGGAGCAGACCTCAATGACCACGTGGGGAATGCCTATAATAGGTTTTGAAGGGGTGCATAGGGCTTTGGTTACGCCAGCATGAGCCAAGGAGAGGACGCTGCTAAACTTCTCACCGGCATATTAATTTCATATATAGTGAGAGGGCCAAAGTGTGATAGGATGCTTGGTTGAGACCAAGACCTAATTAAACATGGATGCGGGTTTCGATGTGGACACTCCAGGGGGGCGGTTGGAGCAGTCATCAGAGGTCATCATGGAAAGTTCATTACAATCGTCAATGAAAAGATTGGCAGTTGCTTTGACTCATTCACAACGGAAGGCAGTTGCAGTGAGGTTTGGAATGAACCTTGCATGTATAGTTGGATACAGTAAGATCGAGGATCAAGGTCTAACTCTGGTATGCAGAGGTTGTTACTGCTCTAATACTTCCTCCGTTCCTAAATAATTGTCTTTCTAGATATTTCAACAAATGACTACATACGGAGCAAAATGAGTGAATCTACACTCTAAAACATGTCTACATACATCCGTATGTTGTAGTCTATTTGAGATGGCTAGAAAGACAATTATTTGGGAACGGAGGGAGTAGATGATTACTCTTTTTTCAGTAGCTTTTGCTATCTTTGATGACTGTCTTATTATGTCGCTTGACCTTACTCATGTCATCTATTATCATTGTAATAGAGAAAGAAATCAAGTAGCTCATGAACTGGCTAGGATAACTAGATCCTCTCATCCAAATCTCTGGATCTGGATGCGGTTATTCCTCTTATTGTAAACGATGCTACGATCCTTATGATTGAATTAAAGAGGAAATGACGGTCAAAAAGGAGATGACACCTTAAGCTTTGATTTACCCTACAACATGATCGTTGTTAACATCCTCAGAGAATCCCAACTAGTGATTTGTAGTAGTGGTCAACACTCTAACCTGATTGATTTTATCCTCTCGAGAAGAGAAGACATGCATGCTTGCCTAGATTGTAAGGTCATACTTGAAGAGAGTGCCATCCCTCAACATAACCTTGTAGTGGCGGACTTTAGCTTCTCGATGAAGTTGCTAGAACAAGTAGTGGAAGCTCAAGGGAGGGGGAGGGGGCAGCTCAGGCTTTCAAGAAGAGAGTTATTAAGGATGGAGGAAGGGGATGACACAAACAATATGTGGATGAAGATGACGACTTGCATTCATAAGGTGGCTTCAAAAAAGTTTGGGGTGATCATGGGAAAGTCAAAACGAAGCTAAAGACACTTGGTTACGGAACAATGATGTCAAAACAACTATTAAGCAGAAAAAGTATTTTTAGTGCCTATACCTGGATAGGGGTCAACATAGAGAAATACAAGGTGGCAAAGAAGACCGCAAAGCGAGCTGTGAGTGAAACAAGGGGTCGGGCGTATGAGGATCTATACCAGCATTTAAATACGAGGGAAGACGTAAGGGACATCTATAAGATTACCAAGATGCGAGAGAGGAAGATGAGGGATGTCAACCAAGCCAAATGCATCAATGCTGGAGCAAATCGACATTTGGTGAAGGACGAGAAGATCAATAATATATGGCGAGGATACTTTGAGAAACTATACGGTGGAGAGAATGACAGTTGTGCCATTGAGCTGGACGACTCTTTTGAGAATACCAACATACTTTTTGTGCGACGAATCCATGAGTATGACGTTAGGGAGCCTCTAAAAAGGATGAACGAAGAACGGACCTTGATTGTAATCCCGATTGAGTGGACATGCCTTGGAGACATAGCGATAGTATGTCCAAATAAGATTTAAAAACACATTTTTTGGGAAAACAAGATTCTCAAAGAATGAAGGCGGAGTATATTAGTGTCAATCTACAAGAATAAGGGGAATGTTTAAATTTGTACTAATTACTGCAGAATTAATCTGATGAGCCATACAATGAAGCTATTGGAAAGAGTCACTAAATACCACTTAAGAAAAATGACAAGTGTGACCAAAAAATCAATCTGATTTCATTCGTGGGAGGTCCACCATGGAAACTATTTACTTGGTACGACAACTTATGGAGAGACACAAGGATCAAAGGAAGGACATGCATATGATGTTCATTGACTTGGAGAAGGCCTATGATAAGATATCGCGTAATATCATGTGGTAGGACTTGAAGGAATACACAGTTCCAACAAAGTACATTAACCTCATCAAGGACATGTATCATAATATTGTGACAAGTGTTTAGAAAAGTGATGGTGATAACGATGACTTTCCAATTAAAATAGGCATGAACCAAGGGTCAACTTTTAGCCCTTATCTTTTTTGCTTTGGTAATGGATGAGGTCACAGGGGGTATACAAGGAGATACCCCATGGTGTATGCTCTATGCAGATGATGTGGCACTAGTCAACAATAATAAGACAAGGGTTAATATAGGAAGTTAGTGTTTGGAGACAATCATTAGGATCAAAAGATTTTAGGCTTACTAGAACTTAAACCGAGTACAAAAGAGGCAAAGAGTGTGCCTCCTCCCCAAGAAAGACTAGGGTTTCTCTGCCTCCCGATGGCGTTGCCGTCGGTCGGCCTCGTCTCTGGTAGTCTTAGGGCCATGGGGGTGCGGTGGATTCCGACCTTTGCCGACCGAAGGGCTCTATTTTTAGTTGGTTCTTTGAGGTTTGTTAGGGTTTATGTCCTACTCGGGAAGACGAGACGACGGCGACTCCCTGAAGATGGAATAAGGTCCTCCCCGCCTAGCCCCCATCCCGGTGGTGCGTCTAGCATCGTCGGTGGGCGTGTGGAGGTGTGCCTCCGGCGGATCTATCTTTGGTGGATCTGATCGGATTTGGTTGTTCGTCTATGTTCGGGTGTTTTCAAGTTGGATCCTTCTGATCTACGCTACTCTTCATCAGCGATGGTTGCTGTTCTGGTGCGCTGGTCCTATGGGGCCTTAGCACGACGACTTCTCGACTCTCTACTACAATAAGTTTTGCCTGGCTCCGGTGAGCGAGGGGCGATGACGGCGGCGCGCCTTCGCCTCGCTTCAGTACTTGTAGTCTTCGCTAGGTGGTCTACGAATCTGGATATAATTTTTATTATTCTTGTGTTCATTATACTGCCATGATTGAAGATGAATAGATTGGAAGTTTTCTCGCAAAAAAAAGAACTTAAACCGAGTACACGAGGTACATTTTCAGTACTATTAGGCACAATGAGGAGATCATCCTTGGCGAGTAGGCGGTACCTAAAAAGACACCTTTCGATATTTTGTTCAATGCTGCACAAGAATGGTGATGTCGATTAATATGTGAGCCATGCAATCAAACTCGGATGGATGACAAAGTGTCGCCAAGCTTCGCGTGTCCTATGTGACATGAGAACACAAAAGCTAAAAGACATATTCTATAGGACATCGATTCGACCTGGGATATTATGCTAGCCAACTAAAAGGTGACATGTCCAATTGTTAGGTGTAGCAAATATGCGCATGCTGAGATGGATGTGTGACCACACAAAAAAAGATCGGGTCTAAAATGTTGATATATGCGATAGAGTTGGGTAGCACCAATTGAAGAGAAACATGTCCAATATCCTCTAAGATGGTTTGGGTATATACAACATGGGCCTCCAGAAGCGTCAATGCATAGCGCAAGGATAAAATGTGTCGATAATGTCAAGAGAGGTAAGTGTGGACCAAACATCACATGTGAGGAGTCCCTTTATAAAGACTTGAAAGACTCGAATATCACCAAAGAACTAGACATGGACAGGTCACGTGAAAGTTAGCTATCCACGTGCTAGAATCATAACTATCATAACCAACAACGTGGTGAGAAAAAAACAAGCAAAAAGCATCCATCTCTTTCCTCCTCCACAATAACAACTCTTCTCCTCTCGTCGGCGCTGTCGCCGGTCCGTCCCATGTCCGATGGTCTCTAGGCCATGGAGGTGCGGAGGATCTTGGGCCCCCGCTGGCGGGAGGGCCCTCGTTCTCATTCTTGTCAGAGTCAACGTCTTGGTTGGGGTCGTGTGGCGGCGGCGATGTCCCTTAGTAGAAATAATGTCTCCCACGTTCTATCCCCGTCCCGATTGTGCGTCTAGCATCGTCGGAGGGCGTGTGGAGGTTTATCTTCGTCGAATCTTGCGGGATTCGGTCGGTGCTGGTCTTAGGTGGATCTATTTGGATCCAGTCTCCGTTCATCTTTGTTTAGGTGTTTACAGGTTTGATCCTTCTGATCTACGGCTTTCTTCATCGGCTATGGTTGCTATTCTGGTGCGCTAGTCCTATGGGGCCTTAGTACGATGACTTCCCAACTATCTACTACAACAAGGTTTGCCCGACTCCGGTGAGGGAGGGGCGATGACGGCGGCGCGCCTTCGGCTCGCTCTAGTACTTGTAGTCATCGCTAGGTGGTCCACATACATGGTTGTAATTTTTATTACCTCTATTCTTTGTACTGCCATGATTGAAGATGAATAGAGTGGAAGTTCCTCGAAAAAATATCATAACTAGGGTTCGAGATCTTATGAGTCAACTCTAGCCAATCCCTACTTTTTTAGGGAATCTAGCCTATCTCAACTTGTTTGGGATTGAAAGACATTGTTGTTGTTATTTGCACGAAGCTCATTATTGCATTTGGGTGGATAATCCTCTTTTTTTTTATTACATCACTATTAACTAATGATATAAGTATAATACTTCTTTATTCTCTAAAACTGGCTCCTAAGTCCTAATGCAACATCATGTTAAGCCACATCGTTTTAAAAGAAGTTGTAGAATTATATTAAGAATCAATCAAGGCTAAGATCTTGGCAATTGGACCCATGAACCGTCATATCCTTCATTGAAAAGACATGTGTAGGATCGAAAGTATGTCTAGAGGGGAGGGGGGGTGATTAGACTACTTGACCAAAATAAAAATCTAGCCTTTTCCCAATTTTAAGTCTTGGCAGATTTTAGCAACTTAGCACAAATCAAGTAATCAACCTACACATGCAATTCTAAGAGTATAGCAGCGGAATCTAAAACAATTGCATATGAAGGTAAAGGGAGGAGTTTGGAGGGAGCAAACGCAATGTAGACACAGAGATTTTTTATCCGTGGTTCCGATAGGTGGTGCTATCATACATCCACGTTGATGGAGACTTCAACCCACGAAGGGTAGCAGTTGCTTGAGCGAGTCCACGGAGGACTCCACCCACGAAGGGTCCACGAAGAAGCAACCTTGTCTATCCCACCATGGCCATCGCCCATGAAGGACTTGCCTCACTAGGGTAGATCTTCACGAAGTAGGCGATCTCCTTGCCCGTACAAACTCCTTGGTTCAACTCCACAATCTTGACGGAGGCTCCCAAGTGACACCTAGCCAATCTAGGAGACACCACTCTCCAAAAGGTAATAGATGGTGTGTTGACGATGAACTCCTTGCTCTTGTGCTTCAAATGATAGTCTCCCCAACAGTCAACTCTCTCTCATAGGATTGGATTTTGGTAGAAAGATGATTTGAGTGGAAAGTGTTGGGGAACGTAGTAATTTCAAAAATTTCCTACGCACACGCAAGATCATGGTGATGCATAGCAACGAGAGGGGAGAGTGCGTCCATGTACCCTCGTAGACCGAAAGCGAAAGAGTTAGCACAACGCGGTTGATGTAGTCGTACGTCTTCATGATCCGACCGATCAAGTACCGAACGCACGACACCTCCGAAGTTCAAAGACACGCTCAACTCGATGACGTCCCTCGAACTCCGATCCAGCCGAGCTTTGAGGGAGAGTTCCGTCAGCATGACGGCGTGGTGACGATGATGATGCTCTACCGACGCAGGGCTTCTCCTAAGCACCACTACGATATGACCGAGGTGGATTATGGTGGAGGGGGGCACCGCACACGGCTAAGATATCCAAGGGATCAATTGTTGTGTCTATGGGGTGCTCCCTGCCACGAGTATATAAAGGAGTGGAGGAGGGGGGAGAGGGCTGGCCCCTATGGCGCGCCCTGGAGGAGTCCTACTCCCACCGGGAGTAGGATTCCCTCCCCCCTTCCAAGTAGTAGGAGTAGGAGTCAAGGAAAGGGAAGGGAGGAGAGAAGGAAGGAGGGGGCACAACCCCTCCACCTAGTCCAATTCAGACTAGGCCTTGGGGGGGGGGGCGCAACCTCTCCTCTCTCTTTCCCCTAAAGCCCAATAAGGCCTATATACTCCCCGGGAATTCCCGTAACTCTCCGATACTTCGAAAAATACCCGAATCACTCGGAACCTTTCCGATGTCCGAATATAGTCGTCCAATATATCGATCTTTACTCTCGACCATTTCGAGACTCCTCATCATGTCCCCGATCTCATCCGGGACTCCGACCTACCTTCGGTACATCAAATCACATAAACTCATAATATAACCGTCATTGAACTTTAAGCGTGCGGACCCTACGGGTTCGAGAACTATGTAGACATGACCGAGACACATCTCCGGTCAATAAACAATAGCGGAACCTGGATGCTCATATTGGCTCCCACATATTCTACGAAGATCTTTATCGGTCAAACCGCATAACAACATACGTTGTTCCCTTTGTCATCGGTATGTTACTGGCCCAAGATTCGATCGTCGGTATCTCAATACCTAGTTCAATCTCGTTACCGGCAAGTCTCTTTACTCGTTCCGTAATACATCATCCCGCAAATAACTCATTAGTTGCAATGCTTGCAAGGCTTATAGTGATGTGCATTACCGAGTGGGTCCAGAGATACCTCTCCCACAATCGGAGTGACAAATCCTAATCTCGAAATACGCCAACCCAACAAGTACCTTTGGAGACACCTGTAGAGCACCTTTATAATCACCCAGTTACGTTGTGACGTTTGGTAGCATACAAAGTGTTCCTCCGGTAAACGGGAGTTGCATAATCTCATAGTCATAGGAACATGTATAAGTCATGAAGAAAGCAATAGCAGCATACTAAACGATCGAGTGCTAAGCTAACGGAATGGGTCAAGTCAATCACGTCATTCTCCTAATGATGTGATCCCGTTAATCAAATGACAACTCATGTCTATGGTTAGGAAACATAACCATCTTCAATTAACGAGCTAGTCAAGTAGAGGCATACTAGTGACACTGCTTTGTCTATGTATTCACACATGTATCATGTTTCCGGTTAATACAATTCTAGCATGAATGATAAACATTTATCATGATATAAGGAAATAAATAATAACTTTATTATTGCCTCTAGGGCATATTTCCTTCAGTCTCCCACTTGCACTAGAGTCAATAATCTAGAGCACATCGCCATGTGATTTAACATCAATAGTTCACATCACCATGTGGTTAACACCCATAGTTTACATCTCATGTGACCAACACCCAAAGGGTTTACTAGAGTCAATAATCTAGTTCACATCTCTTTGTGATTAACACCCAAAGAGTACTAAGGTGTGATCATGTTTTGCTTGTGAGATAGGTTTAGTCAACGGGTCTGCCATATTTAGATCCGTATGTATTTTGCAAATTTCTATGTCTACAATGCTCTGCATGGAGCTACTTTAGTTAATTGCTTCCACTTTCAATATGTATCCAGATTAAGACTCAGAGTCATCTAGATCAGTGCCAAAACTTGTATCGACGTAACCCTTTACGACAAACCTTTTGTCACCTCCATAATCGAGAAACATATCCTTATTCCACTAAGGATAATTTTGATCATTGCTCGTTGATCTACTCCTAGATCACTATTGTACCCTCTTGCCAAACTCTTGGTGAGGTACACAATAGATCTGGTACACAACATAGCATACTTTATAGAACCTATGGCTGATGCATAGTGAATGACTTTCATTCTCTTTCTATCTTCTGCCGTGGTCGGGTTTTGAGTCTTACTCAATTTCACACCTTGTAACATAGGCAATAACTCTTTCTTTGACTGTTCCATTTTGAACTACTTCAAAATCTTATCAAGGTATGTACTCATTGAAAAAAAACTACCAAGCGTCTTGATCTATCTCTATAGATCTTGATGCTCAGTATGTAAGTAGCTTCACCGAGGTCTTTCTTTGAAAAACTCCTTTCAAATACTCCTTTATGCTTTCCAGAAAAATTCTACATTATTTCCGATTAACAATATGTCATTCACATATATTTATCAGAAATGTTGTAGTGCTCCCACTCACTTTCTTGTAAATACAGGCTTCACCGCAAGTCTCAGATAAAACTATATGCTTTGATCAACTCATCAAAGCGTATATTCCAACTCCGAGATGCTTGCACCAGTCCATAGATGGATCGCTGGAGCTTGTACATTTTTGTTAGCACCTTTAGGATCGACAAAACCTTCTGGTTGCATCATATACAACTCTTCTTTAAGAAATCCATTAAGAATGCACTTTTTGTTATCCATTTGCCAGATTTCATAAAATGCAGTTGCTAACATGATTCAGATTGACTTAAGCATCGAAACGAGTGAGAAAATCTCATCGTAGTCAACACCTTGAACTTTGTCAAAAACCTTTTTCGACAAGTCTAGCTTTGTAGATAGTAGCACTACTATCAACATCCGTCTTCCTCTTGAAGATCCATTTATTTTCTATGGCTTGCCGATCATCGGGCAAGTCAACCAAAGTCCACACTTTGTTCTCATACATGGATCCCATCTCAGATTTCATGGCCACAAGCCATTTTGTGGAATCTGGGCTCATCATCGCTTCCTCATAGTTCGTAGGTTCGTCATGGTCAAGTAACATGACCTCCAGAACAGGATTACCGTACCACTCTGGTGCGGACCTTACTCTGGCTGACCTACGAGGTTCGGTATAAACTTGATCTGAAGTTACATGATCATCATCATTAGCTTCCTCACTAATTGGTGTAGGAGTCACAGGAACAGATTTACGTGATTTAACTACTTTCCAATAAGGGAGTAGGTACAGTTACCTCATCAAGTTCTACTTTCCTCCCACTCACTTCTTTCGAGAGTAACTTCTTCTCTAGAAAGGATCCATTCTTAGCAACGAATCTCTTGCCTTTGGATCTGTGATAGAAGGTGTACCCAACTGTCTCCTTTGGGTATCCTATGAAGACACATTTCTCTGATTTTGGGTTTGAGCTTATCACGATGAAACTTTTTCACATAAGCATCGCAACCCTAAACTATAAGAAACGACAACTTTGGTTTCTTGCCAAACCACAGTTCATATTGTGTCGTCTCAACGGATTTAGATGGTGCCCTATTTAACGTGAATGCAGCTATATCTAATGCATAACCCCAACATGATAGTGGTAAATCGGTAAGAAACATCATAGATTGCACTATATCCAATAAAGTGCGGTTATGATGTTCGGACACACCATTATGTTGTGGTGTTCCAGGTGGCACGAATTTGTGAAACTATTCCACATTGTTTTAACTGAAGGCCAAACTCGTAACTCAAATATTTTACCTCTGTGATCATATCGTAGAAACTTTTATTTTCTTGTTTACGATGATTCTCCACTTCACTCTGAAATTCTTTGAACTTTTCAAATGTTTCAGACTTGTGTTTTATCAAGTAGATATACTCATATCTGCTCAAATCATCTGTGAAGGTCAGAAAATAATGATACTTGCAGTGAGCCTCAATAGTCATCGAATTGCATACATCAGTATGTATTATTTCCAATAAGTCAGTTGCTCGCTCCATTGTTTCGGAGAACTGAGTCTTTAGTCATCTTGCCCAGAAGGCATGGTTCGCAAGCATCAAGTGATTCATAATCAATTGATTCCAAAATCCCATCAGCATGGAGTTTCTTCATGCGCTTTACACCAATATGACCTAAACGGCAATGCCATAAATAAGTTGCACTATCATTATTAACTTTGCATCTTTTGGCTTCAATATTATGAATATGTGTATTACTACGATCGAGATCCAACAAACCATTTTCATTGGGTGTATGACCATAGAAGGTTTTATTCATGTAAACAGAACAACAATTATTCTCTAACTTAGATGAATAACCGTATTGCAATAAACATGATCAAATCATATTTATGCTCAACGCAAACACCAAATAACACTTATTTAGGTTCAACACTAATCCCAAAAGTGTAGGGAGTGTGTGATGATGATCATATCAATCTTGGAACCACTTCCAATACACATCGTCACTTCATCCTTAACTAGTTTCTGTTCATTATGCAACTCCCGTTTCGAGTTACTACTCTTAGCAACTAAACTAGTATCAAATACCGCGGGGTTGATATTAACACTAGTAAAGTACACATCAATAATACGTATATCAAATATACCTTTGTTCACTTTGCCATCCTTCTTATCCGCCAAATACTTGGGGCAGTTCCGCTTCCAGTGACTAGTCCCCTTTGCAGTAGAAGCACTCAGTTTCAGGCTTGGGTCTAGCTTTGGGCTTCTTCATAGGAGTAGCAACTTGCTTGCCGTTATTTTTGAAGTTCCCTTTCTTTCCCTTTGCCCCTTTCTTGAAACTAGTGGTCTTGTTAATCATCAACACTTGATGCTCTTTCTTGATTTCTACCTTCATCGATTTCATCATCATGAAAAGCTCGAGAATCGTTTTCGTCATCCCTTGCATACTATAGTTCATCACGAAGTTCTACTAACTTGGTGATGGTGACTAGAGAATTCTGTCAATCACTATTTTATCTAGAATATTAACTCCCACTTGATTCAAGCGATTGTAGTACCCAGACAATCTGAGCACATGCTCACTGCTTGAGCTATTCTCCTCCATCTTTTAGCTATAGAACTTGTTGGAGACTTCATATCTCTCAACTCGGGTATTTGCTTGAAATATTAACTTCAACTCCTGAAACATCTCATATGGTCCATGAAATTCAAAAACGTCTTTGAAGTCCCGATTCTAAGCCGTTAAGCATGGTGCACTAAACTATCAAGTAGTCATCACATTGAGCTAGCAAAACGTTCATAACGTCTGCATCTGCTCCTGCAATAGGTCTGTCACCTAGCAGTGCATCAAGGACACAATTCTTCTGTGCAGCAATGAGGATAAACCTCAGATCACGGATTCAATCCGCATCATTGATACTAACATCTTTCAACTTAGTTTTCTCTAGGAACATATCAAAAATAAAAACAGGGAGCTAAACGCGAGCTATTGATCTACAACATAGATATGCTAATACTACCAGGACTAAGTTCATGATAAATTTAAGTTCAATTAATCATATTACTTAAGAACTCCCACTTAGATAGACATCCCTCTAATCCTCTAAGTGATCACGTAATCCATATCAATTAAACCATGTCCGATCATCACGTGAGATGGAGTAGTTTCAATGGTGAACATCACTATGTTGATCATATCTACTATATGATTCATGCTCGATCTTTCGGTCTTAGTTTCCGAGGCCATATCTTTTATATGCTAGGCTCGTCAAGTTTAACCTGAGTATTCCGCGTGTGCAACTGTTTTGCACCCGTTGTATTTGAACGTAGAGCCTATCACACCCATCATCACGTGGTGTCTCAGCACGAAGAACTTTCACAACGGTGCATACTCAGGGAGAACACTTATACCTTGATAATTTAGTGAGAGATCATCTTATAATGCTACCGTCGATCTAAGCAGAATAAGATGCATAAAAGATAAACATCACATGCAATCAATATAAGTGATATGATATGGCCATCATCATCTTGTGCTTGTGATCTCCATCTCTGAAGCACCGTCAGGATCAACATCGTCACCGGCGCGACACCTTGATCTCCATTGTAGCACCGTTGTCGTCTCGCCAACTGTTGCTTCTATGACTATCGCTACCGCTTAGTGATAAAGTAAAGCAATTACAGGGCGATTGCATTGCATACAATAAAGCGACAACCATATGGTTTCGCCATTGCCGATAACTCGGCTACAAAACATGATCATCTCATACAATAAAATTTAGCATCATGTCTTGACCATATCACATCACAACATGCCCTGCAAAAACAAGTTAGACGTCCTCTACTTTGTTGTTGCAAGTTTTACGTGGCTGCTACGGGCTGAGCAAGAACCGTTCTTACCTACACATCAAAAACCGCAACGATAGTTCGTCAAGTTAGTGCTGTTTTAACCTTCTCAAGGACCGGGCGTAGCCACACTCGGTTCAACTAAAGTTGGAGAAATTGACACCTGCCAGCCACCTATGTGCAAAGAACGTCGGTAGAACCAGTCTCGCTAATCGTACCGTAATGTCGGTACGGGCCGCTTCATCCAACAATACCGCCGAGCCAAAGTGTGACATGCTGGTAAGCAATATGACTTATATCGCCCACAACTCACTTGTGTTCTACTCGTGCATATAACATCTACGCATAAAACCTGGCTCGGATGCCACTGTTTGGGAATGTAGTAATTTCAAAATTTCCTACGCACACGCAAGATCATGGTGATGCATAGCAACGAGAGGGGAGAGTGTGTCCACGTACCCTCGTAGACTGAAAGCGGAAGCATTAGCACAACGCGGTTGATGTAGTTGTACGTCTTCACGATCCGACCGATCAAGTACCGAACACACGGTACCTCCGAGTTCAGCACACGTTCAACTCGATGACGTCCCTCGAACTCCGATCCAGCCGAGCTTTGAGAGAGAGTTCCGTAAGCACGACGGCGTGGTGACGATGATGTTGTTCTACCGACGCAGGGCTTCGCCTAAGCACCGCTACGATATGACCGAGGTGGATTATGGTGGAGGGGGGCATCGCACACGGCTAAGAGATCCAAGGGATCAATTGTTGTGTCTATGGGGTGCCCCCTGGCCACATATATAAAGGAGTGGAGGAGGGGGGAGAGGGCCGGCCCCGATGGCGGCTTCGAGGAGAGTCCTACTCCCACCAGGAGTAGGATTCCCCCTTCCAAGTAGCAGGAGTAGGAGTCAAGGAAAGGGAAGAGAGAAGAGAAGGAAGGAGGGGGCGCAGCCCCTCCCCCTAGTCCAATTTGGACTAGGCCTTGGGGGGGGGGGGCAGCCTCTCCTCTCTCTTTCCCCTAAAGCCCAATAAGGCCCATATACTCCCCGACGAATTCCCGTAACTCTCCGGTACTCCGAAAAATACCCGAATCACTCGGAACCTTTCCGATGTCCGAATATAGTCGTCCAATATATCTATCTTTACGTCTCGACCATTTCGAGACTCGTCATCATGTCCCCGATCTCATACAGGACTCTGAACTACCTTCGGTACATCAAATCACATAAACTCATAATATAACCGTCATCGAACTTTAAGCGTGCGGACCCTACGGGTTCGAGAACTATATAGACATGACCGAGACATGATACGTCTCCGTCGTATCTATAATTTTTGATTGTTCCATGCCAATATTATTCAACTTTCATATACTTTTGGCAACTTTTTATACTATTTTTGGGACTACCATATTGATCCAGTGCCTAGTGCCAGTTCCTGTCTGTTGCATGTTTTATGTTTCGCAGAATATCCATTTCAAACGGAATCCAAATGGGATAAAAACGGACGGAGCTTATTTTTGGAATATTTGGAAAATTACGGAAGAAAAATCCACGCGAGAGCCCGAGGTGGCCACGAGGCAGGGGCGCCGCTTCTGTGGCATGCCCCTGACCCTCGTGGGCCACCCGTAAGGCGGTTGATGCCCTTCTTCGGCCGCAAGAAAGCTATTTTTTGGTAAAAAATCTGGGCGAACGTTTCAATCCAATCGGAGTTACGGATCTCCATATATATAAGAAACGGTGAAAGGGCAGCAGACGAGAACGCAGAAACAGAGAGAGACAGAGAGACAGATCCAATCTCGGAGGGGCTCTCGCCCCTCCCATGCCATGGAGACCAAGGACCAGAGGGGAAACCCTTCTCCCATCTAGGGAGGAGGTCAAGGAAGAAGAGGAAGAAGGGGGCCCCTCTCCCCCTCTCCTCCGGTGGCGCCGGAACGCTGCCGTGGCCACCATCATCATCACCGCGATCTTCACCAACACCTCCGCCATCTTCACCAACATCTCCATCACCTTCCCCCTTCTATCTACAACGGTCCACTCTCCCGCAACCCACTGTACCCTCTACTTGAACATGGTGCTTTATGCTTCATATTATTATCCAATGATGTGTTGCCATCCTATGATGTCTGAGTAGATTTTCGTTGTCCTATCGGTGGTTGATGAATTGCTATGATTGATTTAATTTTCTTGTGGTTATGTTGCTGTCCTTTGGTGCCCATCATATGAGCGCTGCGTGGATCACACCATAGGGTTAGTTGTATGTTGATAGGACTATGTATTGGAGGGCAAGAGTGATGAAGCTTCAACCTAGCATAGAAATTGATGCATACGGGATTGAAGGGGACTAATATAACTTAATGCTATGGTTGGGTTTTACCTTAATGAACGTTAGTAGTTGCGGATGCTTGCTAATAGTTCCGATCATAAGTGCATAGAATTCCAAGTAAGGGATGACATGCTAGAAGTGGCCTCTCCCACATAAAACTTGCTATCAGTCTAGTAAAGTAGTCAATTGCTTAGGGACAATTTCACAACTCCTACCACCACTTTTCCACACTCGCTATTTTTACTTTTTTTGCTTCTTTACTTACAACAGCCACTACTTTTTATTTACGTGCTCTTTATATTCTTGCAAACCTATCCAAAAACACCTACAAAGTACTTCTAGTTTCATACTTGTTCTAGGTAAAGTAAACGTTGAGCGTGCGTAGAGTTGTATCGGTGGTCGATAGAACTTGAGGGAATATTTATTCTACCTTTAGATCCTCGTTGGGTTCGACACTCCTACTTATCGAAAACTGTTGCGATCCCCTATACTTGTGGGTTATCAAGACCTTTTTCTGGCGCTGCTGTTGGGAGTTATAGCGTGGGGTGAATATTCTCGTGTGTGCTTGTTTGCTTTATCACTAAGTAATTTTATTTACTGTTCTTAGTTGTTCTTTATCTTTAGTCATGGATATGGAAGACGAAATACCAAAAAAACTAGGTGTACTTTCTGCTCATGGAGATGGGGAACCTCCTAAAACCCTCGATGCTCAATATGTGAAAAATATTATGTACCACTTTGATAATCCTGAGAAAACCTCATTCAATTTGGTAATGGGAGTAACGTTGGATCAACGTGAATACTTTAGGGATTATCGCTTGACACAAAAAGGGAAACTATTATGGGATCAAATTTATATATTGAAGTGGTATGCTCGGCAAGTATGCTTGAATTATGATTATACTTGTTGCTCTAGGATGAAGGCTCCACACCTTCCCTTTTCATGCAAATTTAATGATAATGAAACCTTGGCTTCTTATGCTAGAGGTATATATGATTACTATGATGTGGAACAAATAGAAGAATTTGTTGCTTTTAAGGGTGCTTATGAAATTGAATCTTTGTCTTAAAAGTATGAAGCTTTTAATGATGATGTTTATAGGCCTGAAAATCTTGCTATATTGAAATATTTCTATGATAATTATGAATATAATTCTTATATTAACGCACTTATTAAGAAAGTCTCCGCTGTCCAAGAAGAGACTAATATTTTGCAGGAGTCTATGGAAGAAGAAATTGATGAAACTGTGACCTCATTGGATGAAAAAGATGAGGAGGAGAGCGAAGAACAAAAGGAGGAAGAGCGGATTAGCTACCCGTGCCCACCTTCTAATGAGAGTAACTCTTCCACTCATACATTGTTTAATTTCCCTTCGTGCTTACCGAAGGATGAATGCTATGATGATTGTTATGATCCCATTGATTCTCTTGAAATATCCCTTTTGATGATGCTTGCTATGCTTGTGGCCAAGATGCCAATATGAATTATGCTTATGGAGATGAACTTGCTATAGTTCCTTATGTTAAACATGAAATTGTTGCTATTGCACCCACGCATGATAGTCCTATTATCCTTTTGAATTCTCTCGATTATACTATATCAGAGAAGTTTGCTCTTATTAAGGATTTTATTGATGGGTTGCCTTTTACCGTTGCACATGATGATTTTGATAGATATAATATGCATGTGCTTGCTGCTCCTACTTGCAATTATTATGAGAGAGGAACTATATCTCCACCTCTCTATGTTTCCAATACAATAAAATTGCAAGAAACTATTTATACTATGCATTGGCCTTTACTATGTGTGCATGAATTGTTATTTTATGACATGCTGATGCATAGGAAGAGAGTTAGACTTCGTTATTACATGATATATGTTACTTTGTGCTCACTACTAAATTACAAATCATTGCTAATTAAAATTGGCTTTGGTATACCTTGGGATCCGGGTGGATTCACTACTTGAGCACTATATGCCTAGCTTAATGGCTTTAAAGAAAGCGCTGCCAGGGAGACAACCCGGAAGTTTTAGAGAGTCATTTATTTCTGTTGAGTGCTTTCATATAGTTTAAAAACAACAAAAATAAAGAGAGGAACCCAAAACTTTTTCAAAAAGAAAAGCGAAAGTGAGAAAGACGAGCATTGTTGAAGTGGGAGAGCTCCTTGAACTTTGTTCATGCTCACGACAACTTTGTGACTCTTGATTACAGAAACTTTTCAACAAAATAATTATCCCCTTGTACAATTCCATTGTATTATAAAAATAATGTGCCAAGGTTTGCCTTTAGGATGTTTACAATGCTTGTCAGTTTGTGCGGTGCAGGACAGAAACTTTGGCTGTAGTGCGCGATTTTTAATTTTTTACTGGAATGTCAAATGGTTCTGATTCTTTTTGAACTGTCTTTCTATACAAATTGCTTATGTTTTCTAATTTTGGCAGAATTTTTCAAGTATCATGTAACATCCCAAATTTCCTATTTGGAATGTTTGACAATTATAGCTAAGCATCTATGCATTCTGTTTGAATTTGAGTGGCATTTGAAGTTTCAGAGGTTTTGGAGTTGTTGGAATTTGAATTCAAAATTTTGGCAGTGGAAATCATTTCAAAAACTATGCCTGATAAATACTTGAAAAAAAGTATGAGAGGAGTAAACATGACACTCCAAAAATATCAGAGGAAAAACATTGCCAAAAAGTTTGAAATTCAAATTTGAGTTTTATTTGGAATTTTAGAAAAATGATTTTTTATAAAGTTTGGATTTTGCCTCGAAAATGTTCAAATGATAGGGAATATTCCCCTGATCATTTTGATATATATATATATGTCTTATATAAAATATTTATATTTATTATATTTTTCCTCTCTCTAATTATTAAAAAAAAGGAAAAGAAAAAAAGCCCGGGCGCCCGGCCAAACCAGCCCGGCTTGAGGCCACCCATGAGCCGAGGCGGCCCGGCCGATAGCACCCGAGCCATTACGCCCAGCGCCCAGGCCTCGCCGAACCGGCTCCGCAATCGGCCAACGCGCCGCCGCTCCCCTCTCACCGACAGCGGACCCCACCGTCACCTTCCTCGCCGCAAGGCCCGCCGCCGCTCGCCGGAGATCCCGCGATCTCCGGGATCTCATCCCGATCCCCTCCCGATCGCCCCCTCGCGCAAGTCGTGCCCCCCCCCCTATTTATACCCCCTCACCCCATTCCCCCCTCGCCCCCTCGTGACCCTCTCTCCCTTTGCGGCTCCGAGCACCAGCGCCGCCGCGCCATTAGCCTCTCCCGACCCACCCGGCCACCCCGAGCTCGCCCGACTCCACCAAACCAACCCCTCGCCTCCGCACTTTCACGGAAACTCCCGCCGTCGTCCCCGACCACCGAGTCGCGGAACCATCGCCATGAGCCGCCATCGCCGTCGCCGCCCGGTAAGTCGTCGGAGCACCTCCCCGCCGTTAGATCTAGAGCCTACGGTTAGGATTAGATTCCCCGAAGGGGTATGGTTTTATTAGGTTAGTTTTTAATAAACCGGGTTTTATTCCGGTTAGATCGGTTTAGTTAGGGTTTAGTTGAACCGGCCCGACTCGGTTTAAATACTAGGGCGTAGTTTAGTTATATTACGCCGAAGCGTTATATAGGCCCATTAGCCGTTTTTCTTTATTTTTTTCGTTTTCTGTTTTAGCAGAATAGTTTCAGATTTGAAAAATTCATATCTTTTAATCTACTTAATATTTTTAAGTGATTCTTTTTTTGTTGGTTTGCAAATTTCTTATAGTTTCTGTAGAAAATATAATTAGTCATGTTAAAATTATTTAAAATTGCTTTATTTTAGATTTAGACAGAATAGTAATTCTGCTATAAAATGAGTTAGGAATATTATTTTTAATGATTCTTTTTGTCACAACTTTGTTTTGACATTGCCTAACCGTAGGAATTTATTTGGGCATTTTAGGGTTAATAAAAAAATAGTTTTAATCAGAATCATGTTATTCTTAATTAATTAACTAGCTACTGTTTTCCTATTGTTTTACTTAGCAAATAAATTTATTTTTCCTATGTGATAGATTATTTTAGGTTAGTTTCTATAACTCTAGAGCATGAACTTTTATTTATAATAAATAAAACTTTTATTTTATTTTTCTTACTAGAATTTGCTTTAGGCCTAATAGGAGTTTTATAATAGTTTTTAAGGTGATTCTTTTTGCTCCTAGTTGCTTGATGAATTCTTTTCTGTTAGGTAGCATAAACTCATGCCTAGGTTCGGTTAAGAAATTTTTTGTTATGTAAAACTATTTTTAGTTGTTGCTTGAAGTAGGAAAGCTTTGATTTGGTTTTTCTTCGAGTTTTTCCTTTGGGTTTTGATTCGTTTGTTTTGGTGTGTTATTTTAGCAAGCTGTTATGTTAAGTGATCATATGCTATATGCTTATTATGATTGTTGTTTCGGTAGAATTTCCGGAGTGCGAAGCTTGCTACCACGAGTCCCTAGCTTACGAAGATCGTCAGCAAGGCAAGTCATTGATCATGTTTCTTTACAATACCTATGATTTTGTTGCATTAGAATTATACCTCCCCACCATGCATGCAGTAGGTGAAATTTTGAAGTTATGTTCTTGAGTAGTATCATGAGGTAGGATGAACCAATTCCCTTGTTACCATGATCCGGACGAAGTAGTTTATTTTGCTATGCTCAGAGACGGGGTTGGTTGAGTGAATTCATAAGGGAGATGTGAGAGTCAAGATGATGACAACCCCATGAACTTCAAGCTCAAGATGGACTTGAATTCACTCTTTGGGTGGAGGACGGTTGACGGGCACCACTGGAGAACCCAGTGGTTGGCGGGATGCATGAAGAAGTGCCATGACATCTTATGGAAAGCTTCATCCAGCCACAAAGAGACGGATGTATACCCCATTGACCGGAAGCTTACCTGCAGCCACAAGCCATTATGGGCTCTGGCTTGGTCAACCCTAGTTGTGACTCTGGCCGGACGGTGCTACGAGATGTAGAAGAACGGTAGGATTGGATGGGTACCGGCAGTGGCCAGAAGAACTCTTCGGAAGACCCTGTTTTCGTTCGTCCCGTCTTCAAACACCATGAAGTGCGAAGACTTAAAAGGAGGGAACGATTCTTGCGGGTAAAGTGCGCAAACCTCTGCAGAGAAAAGATCTAATCGATTAGCCGTGTCCCCGGTTACGGACAATTTGAGCCTCTGGAACTTGGAAGTATTCAGAAATCTCAACACTAAAATTAATAAATTAATTGAGGGGGTTATGACTTAATAATTTGGGAATGAGACATTGGTTGGCGGAACCATCTCAATAACTACCAACAATTTTGTAGTATTTGCAAGCAAGTGCACTGTAGTAGGGAAAAACTGGCTTTTCGCAAAATGATGAAACTTAGAGCCCCATAGCCAAATTGCATATAGTGTTAGTAATTTTTATTATTTCTCTCTTCATGACTTGCCAACATATTCAAAATGCTGACCTACACGGCTGCAACGTCTTATGTTGCAGAGGAGTATTCTGATCAGGAGTGAGGCTACGCTCCGCGCTTGGCGATTGCCCTTTGGAGTCGGATGGACTCGCTATTCTTCTACGCGTCCGCAGCTTTACTTAGTTTATTTCTCATGAGTTGGCCTTCGGCCGAATTTATTCTATTGTAATAAAGACTCGATATGAGAATCGTGTAATAAATTTAGGTGTGATTGAACTTTGATTATTTCATCAATGTACTGTGAGTGCCAGCATGATCTTGGGATGGTACAAACACAGAGACTTGACCGATTTTGGGTCAGGTCGCTACAGAGATGGTATCAGAGCCAGGTTGACCGTAGGACGTAACCCCTAGGATCGGAAAGCCATAGGAAGAGACTATTTATTTTATATCCTTATCATTCCGTAATTCTCCCCTGTTCATTTCTGACTTCTCTCCGATTTTCAACATTCTAGATGGCCGCCGAGTTCACCCCAGTTTTGCTACCGGAGTTTTGCCAGCCAGATGAGACGATGCCTTTCGGCAGGAAGCTGGTTCAGATGGTGAAGAAGCTGAAGATTGCTCTGCCCTCGATCACCGGGAAGCCTACCAATGCACTTCCGACGGATACCCGCTATAGGATTGAGGTGCACATTCCAGGGAGAACCTTCGGAGGGCATACAGAGCCAATTGACTTTGAGTTTACCGATTTCAATTGGATCCTCGGAAGAGACATTGCGATATATCGTGCACTTGGACATCTCCGAGAAGAGTACAGGGCCGAGCTCGATCCATCAGACCTCGCCATGGTTTCTCGCAGAGCAAGGAATGGAGATATCATCCGTACCGTAGAGGACGACTCCATTCTCTCGTATGTCCAAGACTTGGAGTGCCTCCTCAGGAAACGAGAGATCCAGACTCGCCGTAACTAGAAGGTACACATGAGGCTGTTGTTCCGTGAACTGGAACTAGAGGAGAAGGCACACGCAGACTTCCTTGACCATGAGGAAGAAATCGCGGACTTCATGGAGAGAGTCGACGACCTGAAGATGAAGGTTGCCGCATTAGAGGAAAAGATGGACCTGGGAGAGGACCTTTTTCCGAGTGGAGATGACGGACCTCTCGTGAGCAATGATCAGGATTATGAAGGAGTTCCACCGAGAAAGCCGCAAGAGGAGGCGCCGCAATGAGGACGCCACACCGGAGGACATCGCACTGAGAGGACGCAAGGATTATTGATGAAGACATTTAGTCGACCACCATGTTATTTTATTTTAAATCGATCGGTTAGGTCGTTATTTTCGATTAGTCGTGAGCATTTTGTAATTGAGATTGAACCATGTTTGAGTGGATTGAATAAATGATTGGTGTGATTATGAATGTGCATTCATATGGGTAGTGATATTTCTCATTAGAACATTGTTCCATTCTAATTTTCTCATCCACTCCAAAACACCAGATGCCTCCGAGACGTGACCCCGGTCTCAACTTCCCGCCGGAGCTCACCCAGCTGATCCAGCAGCAGAATGCCCTCATGCAGATGCTCATTCGTAATCGTAACAACAACAACAACAACAACAATCCACCGCCACCACCCCTCGCTGACAACTTGACTCGATTCCTAAGGCTGAATCCGCCAGTTGTTCTCTAGCGACCTTGAGCCGATTGTGGTCGGCGATTGGCTCCGCAAGGTCGGAAGAGAGTTAGTCACTGTTGGATGCACCGATGCGAGAGAAGGTGCGCTTTGCCACACATCAACTTGATGGACCTGCAGCTTCTTGGTGGGAGAACTACACCGCCACTTATCCCATCGGCACCATCACGTGGGATCGGCCCAAAGAAGCTTTCCGCACCGCTCATGTCTCAGCTGGAGCCATGAGTCTGAAGAAGCGTGAGTTCCGCAACTTACGCCAGGGGAACCGTACTGTGGGGCAGTACGTGGATGAGTTCAGCAAGTTAGCTCGCTATGCCCCGGATGATGTGGCCACAGATGCCGCAAAGCAGGAGAAGTTTCTCGAGGGACTCAATGACGAGCTGGGTATGCAGCTTATGGTGGCTACCTTCACCAACTACCAGGAACTGGTAGACAAGGCCACCATACTTGAAGGCAAGCAGCAGCAGATTGATAGCCGCAAGCGGAAGTACAGCTGGGAAGTACAACTCGGAGCTCGGCAGAAGCCCGTTATGCCCCATACTGGGAGGGCATACCCATCACAACCATGGAGGACATAACCATGGAGGAAATGGGAACAACCGCAACCAGGACAACAAGTCGTGCAATGGCAATGGCAATGGAAACGGTAATGGAAACCAAAGATCGCCCCGCCTGCTCAAGGATCTGAGTCACATCACTGTTTCAAGTGCCAGAAAACAGGGCACTATGCCACCGACTGCCCGGAGGCCAAGCAGAGGAATGGAAACGGCAATGGAAGCTCAGCGAAGAAGCCCAACCCTTTTCCTCGTGCTCAGGTGAACCACATTGACGTGGAAGACGTCTATGATCAGCCAGACAATCGTGGTTGGTAAGTTTTATTGAATTCACGCTCAGTATTGGTACTCTTTGATTACGGTGCAACGCATTCATTCATATCAAGGGTAGTTGTGGAAAAGTACGGGTTGCCCACTAAAACCCTTAGAAGCCCCCTTCGCCGGGCCCGCAGGAGGAGAAATGATGGCGTGCTTAGGCTGTCATGCAACCCTCAACATCGGAAACCATAGATTTCCGCAGACCTCATAGTATTGGAAACCCAGACCTTGGATGTAATCCTAGGCATGGATTGGTTGACGAAGTTTGAAGGAAACATAGATCGCCTGCAAGTCTATTCTACTCACCACCGGAGCGTAAGAGGATCAAGTATGTATCCAGACATAGCCAGATGAAGAATCAGGTGAATTCCCTCACGGGAGTTGTTCAGGAGGAAGTGCCAGTAGTGCAAGATTTTCCCGATGTGTTTCCAGAGGAATTACCAGGAATGCCACCGAACAGGGACATTGAATTTCTGATTGAGTTATTGCCCGGCACAGCCCCGATATCCAAGAGACCCTATCGGATGCCCCCGAATGATTTGAAAGAGATCAAGAACCAAATTAATGAGTTATTGGAGAAGGGATATATTCGGCCAAGCTCATCACCTTGGGGAGCCCCAGTTCTTTTGGTAGAGAAGAAGGATGGAACCTTGAGAATGGTTGTGGATTATCGTTTGTTGAACGACGTGACCATCAAGAACAAGTACCCTCTACCGATGATTAATGATCTATTTGATCAGCTAGTTGGAGCCAAGGTATTCTCCAAGATTGATCTTCGATCAGGGTATCATCAGTTGAAGATCCGTGAAAAGGATATACCCAAAACAACATTCACCACTGGTATGGTTTATACGAGTATACCGTCATGTCATTTGGATTGACTAATGCTCCTGCATACTTCATGAATTTGATGAACAAGGTATTTATGGAATATCTGGACAAGTTTGTCGTGGTGTTCATCGATGATATACTAATTTTCTCCAAGAGCGAGGAAGAGCATAAGGAACATTTGCGTCTAGTTCTGGAGAAACTTCGAGAACATCAGCTGTATGCCAAGTTCAGCAAATGTGAATTTTGGCTGAAGGAAGTCGGATTCCTCGGACATGTTATTTCAGGAGAAGGAATAGCAGTTGACCCCGCCAAGGTTGAATCAGTCACCGATTGGCAGTCGCCCACCTCAGTCAAGGAGATCCGCAGTTTTCTCGGACTCGCAGGATATTATCGGAGGTTTATTGAGAACTTCTTGAAGATTGCCAAGCCCATGACTGAGCTGTTGAAGAAGGAAGCCAAGTACATTTGGACCGAGGAATGTGAAGCCAGTTTTCAGGAATTAAAGAAACATTTGGTCACAGCCCTAGTACTGATTTTGCCGGACATACACAAGGATTACCAAGTATATTGTGACGCTTCTCGTCAGGGACTCGGAGGAGTACTCATGCAGGAAGGAAAAGTTGTAGCTTATACCTCCAGACAGCTACGACCTCATGAGATGAATTATGCCACACATGATTTGGAGTTAGCAGCAGAGTGCATGCACTCAAGACTGAGAGACATTTCCTCATCGGAAACCGTTGTGATGTTTACATGCATCATAAGAGCTTGAAGTATATTTTCACGCAGAAGAGTTGAACCTCGTGCAGAGGAGATGGCTAGAGTTAATCAAGGACTATGACATGAGATTGCATTATCACCTGTGGAAAGCTAATGTTGTAGCGGATGCTTTGAGCCGTAAGAGTTATGTGAATACTCTTATAGCAGGAGGATTACCCCAGGAGTTAGTCGATGACCTCAGAGATCTCCGACTGGAGATAGTTCCGAGAGGATTTGTTGCAACTCTGGAAGTTCAGTCCACTTTGGCCGAAAGGATTCGTGAAGCCCAGAAGTCGGACAAGGAAATTGATGAGATAAAGAAAAAGATGAATGAAGGAAAAGCCAAAGGATTTCGTAAGTATGAATCACGGAGCTATATGGTTCGAGGATCGTATTTATGTACCCAATGATCCCGAACTCAGGAAGCTAATTCTTCAGGAGGCTCATGATTCACCAGATTCGATTCACCCTTAACACCAAGATGTACCTGGATTTGAAGGAAAGTTTACGGTGGACAGGTATGAAGAAGGATATTGCCGAGCACGAAAAGATGTCGATGTTTGTCAACGAGTAAAGGTAGAACATTAGAAGCCAGCAGGATTACTTCAACCTTTGCCGATTCCCGATTGGAAATGGGAAAACTTGGAATGGATTTTATCACAGGATTACCCAGGACCCGTTCAGGTTATGATTCCATCTGGGTAGTGGTTGATCGATTGACCAAGGTAGCTCACTTCATTCCCGTGAAGACTACCTATACCAGTGCTAAGTTAGCCAAGATATACATTACCGAGGATCGTATGTCCGCATGGAGTTCCGAGGAGTATCGTGTCGGATAGAGGAACACGGTTTACCTCAAAGTTTTGGAATCGGTTGCATGAAACTTTGGTTACGAGGCTGGAGTTCAAGATGACTTTTCATCCGCATACAGATGGATGTACCGAGAGAGTCAACCAGATTCGGAGGACATGTTGAGAGCTTGTGTGCTAGACTATGGATCTAGCTGGGATGATAATTTGGCATACGCAGTTCTCATACAACAACAGTTATCGCACTAGTCAAGATGGCCCCTTTCGACGCTCTATACGGAAGGATGTGCAGAACACCATTGCTGTGGGATGGTGTTGGAGATCGAACACTTTTCGGTTCCGATCTTATCAGAGATTCCGAAGAGAAAGTCAAGCTGATTCGAGATAGACTCAAGATAGCACAGTCGAGACAGAAGAGTTATGCCGACAAGAACGCAAGGAAGTAACTTACGGGCGGGAGACCGAGCATATCTTCGTGTGTCCCCACTTCGTGGAATCAAGAGTTTGGTGTCAAAGGAAAGTTAGCACCCCGATTCATTGGCCCCTACAAAATCCTCGAACGTCGTGGAGAAGTTGCTTACAAGTTGGAATTGACGGAAGGATTATCCGGAGTCCATGATGTCTTCCATGTTTCTCAGCTGAAGAAGTGTCATGCCGACATGGCCGATATTCCATTGAGAGACACAGTGCCCCTAGAGGCCATACAGCTCGACAGTGATCTGACTTATAAGGAGAAACCCGTCCGTATTCTCGAGACTGCGATCAGAGTCACCCGCAGCAAGATCATCAAGTTTTGCAAGGTGTCAGGAGTCATCACTCCGAGGAGGAAGCCACCTGGGAGCGAGAAGAAGACCTCCTTCGAGACCACCCGCACCTATTTGCTAGCCAACCCGAATCTCGAGGGCGAGATTCATCATAAGGTGGGTAGGTTTCTAACATCCCAAATTTCCTATTTGGAATTTTTTACAATTATAGCTAAGCATCTATGCATTCTGTTTGAATTTGAGTGGCATTTGAAGTTTCAGAGGTTTTGGAGTTGTTGGAATTTGAATTCAAAATTTTGGAAGTGGAAATCATTTCAAAAACTATGCCTGATAAATACTTGAAAAAAAGTATGAGAGGAGTAAACATGACACTTCAAAAATATCAGAGGAAAAACATTGCCAAAAAGTTTGAATTCAAATTTGAGTTTTATTTGGAATTTTGGAAAAATGATTTTTTATAAAGTTTGGATTTTGCCCCTGGAAAAATGTTCAAATGATAGGGAATATTCCCCTGATCATTTTGATATATATATGTCTTATATAAAATATTTATATTTATTATATTTTTCCTCTCTCTAATTATTCAAAAAAAAGGAAAAGAAAAAAAAAGCCCGGGCGCCCGGCCAGAATAGCCAGGCCAGCAAGGCCCAGAGCAGTGACCCAGCCAATAACGGCCGAGCCGCCACGCGGCGCCCGAGCCCCTCGCCCGAACCGGCTCCACATCGGCCAACCGACGCGCCGCGCCGCTCCCCCTCTCACCGACAGGCGGACCCCACCCCGTCACCTTCCCCTCGCCCACGCAAGCCCCCGCCGCCGCTCGCCGGAGATCCCGCGATCTCCGGGCTCTCGTCCCGGTCCCCTCCCGATCGCCCCCTCGCGCAAGTCGTGCCCCTCCCGCCTATTTATACCCCCCCTCACCCCATTCCCCCCTCGCCTGAGCCCTCTCTCCCTCATTGCAGGCTGAGCACCGGCGCCGCGCCGCCATTAGCCTCTCCCGACCCCGCCACCCCGAGGCTCGCCCGACTCCACCAAACCAACCCCTCGCCCGTCACTGGGAAACTCCCGCCGTCGTCCCCGACCACCGGAGTCGCCGGAACCATCGCCGCCCGAGCCGCCGTCGCCGTCGCCGCCCGGTAAGTCGTCGGAGCACCTCCCCGCCGTTAGATCTAGAGCCTACGGTTAGGATTAGATTCCCCGAAGGGGTATGGTTTTATTAGGTTAGTTTTTAATAAACCGGGTTTTATTCAGTTAGATCGGTTTAGTTAGGGTTTAGTTGAACCGCCCGACTCGGGTTTAAATACTAGGCGTAGTTTAGTTATATTACGCCAAGCGTTATATAGGCCCATTAGCCGCTTTTTTCTTTATTTTTTCGTTTTCTGTTTTAGCAGAATAGTTCCAGATTTGAAAAATTCATATCTTTTAATCTACTTAATGTTTTTAAGTGATTCTTTTTTTTTGGTTTGCAAATTTCTTATAGTTTCTGTAGAAAATATAATTAGTCATGTTAAAATTATTTAAAATTGCTTTATTTTAGATTTAGACAGAATAGTAATTCTGCTATAAAATGAGTTAGGAATATTATTTTTAATGATTCTTTTGTCACAACTTTATTTTGACATTGCCTAACCGTAGGTATTTATTTGGGCATTTTAGGATTAATAAAAAATAGTTTTAATCAGAATCATGTTATTCTTAATTAATTAACTAGCTACTGTTTTCCTATTGTTTTACTTAGCAAATAAATTTATTTTTCCTGTGTGATAGATTATTTTAGGTTAGTTTCTGTAACTCTAGAGCATGAACTTTTATTTATAATAAATAAAACTTTTATTTTATTTTTCTTACTAGAATTTGCTTTAGGCCTAATAGGAGTTTTATAATAGTTTTTAAGGTGATTCTTTTTGCTCCTAGTTGCTTGATGAATTCTTTTCTCGTTAGGTAGCATAAACTCATGCCTAGGTTCGGTTAAGAAATTTTTGTTATGTAAAACTATTTTTAGTTGTTGCTTGAAGTAGGAAAGCTTTGATTTGGTTTTTCTTCGAGTTTTTCCTTTGGGTTTTGATTCGTTTGTTTTGGTGTGTTATTTTAGCAAGCTGTTATGTTAAGTGATCATATGCTATATGCTTATTATGATTGTTGTTTGCCTCGGTAGAATTTCCGGAGTGCGAAGCTTGCTACCACGAGTCCCTAGCTTACGAAGATCACAAGAAGGCAAGTCATTGATCATGTTTCTTTACAATACCTATGATTTTGTTGCATTAGAATTATACCTCCCCACCATGCATGCGATGGGTGAAATTTTGAAGTTATGTTCTTGAGTAGTATCATGAGGTAGGATGAACCAATTCCCTTGTTACCATGACCCGGACGAAGTAGTTTATTTTGCTATGCTCGTGAGACGGGGTTGGTTGAGTGAATTCATAAGGGAGATGTGAGAGTCAAGATGATGACAACCCCATGAATTTCAAGCTCAAGATGGACTTGAATTCACTCTTTGGGTGGAGGGCGGTTGTGGGCACCTGGAGAACCCGGTGGTTGGCCGGGATGCATGGAGAAGTGCCATGACATCTTGCGGAAAGCTTCACCCAGCCACAAAGAGACGGATGTATACCCCATTGACCGGAAGCTTACTGCAGCCGCAAAGCCATTATGGGCTCGCTTGGTCAACCCTAGTTGTGACTCTGGCGGACGGTGCTACGAGATGTAGAAGAACGGTAGGATTGGATGGGTACCGGCGGTGGCGGAAGAACTCTTCGAAGACCCTGTTTTTCGTTCGTCCAGTCTTCAAACACCATGAAGTGCGAAGACTTAAAAGGAGGAACGATTCTTGCGGGTAAAGTGCGCAAACCTCTGCAGAGAAAAGATCTAATCGATTAGCCGTGTCCCCGGTTACGGACAATTTGAGCCTCTGGAACTTGGAAGTATTCAGAAATCTTAACAATAAAATTAATAAATTAATTGAGGGGGTTATGACTTAATAATTTGGGAATGAGACATTGGTTGGCGGAACCATCTCAATAACTACCAACAATTTTGTAGTATTTGCAAGCAAGTCCACTGTAGTAGGGAAAAACTGGCTTTTCGCAAAATGATGAAACTTAGAGCCCCACAGCCAAATTGCATATAGTGTTAGTAATTTTTATTATTTCTCTCTTCATGACTTGCCAAAGATATTCAAAATGCTTTGACCTACACGGCTGCAACGTCTTATGTTGCGAGGAGTATTCGATCAGAGTGAGGCTACGCTCCGCTTGGCGATTGCCCTTTGGAGTCGGATGGACTCGCGATTCTTCTACGCTCGCAACTTTACTTCGTTTATTTCTCATGAGTTGGCCTTGGCGAATTTATTCTATTGTAATAAAGACTCGATATGAGAATCGTGTAATAAATTCAGGTGTGATTGAACTTTGATTATTTCATCAATGTACTGTGAGTGCCAACATGATCTTGGGATGGTACAGACACAGAGACTTGACCGATTTTGGGTCAGGTCGCTACATATCATAAGTATGGTGAATGTTCAGATTATTACAGACTGTTATGTTTTAGACAGATTCTGTTTTTGATGCATAGTTTGCTTGTTTTGATGACTATCAATTTATATCAGTGGATTAAGCCATGAAAAAGTTATACTACAGTAGACACAATGCGGAAACAAAATATGAATTGGTTTGCAACAGTACTTAGAGTAGTGATTTGCTTTATTATACTAACGGATCTTACCGAGTTTTCTGTTGAAGTTTTGTGTGGATGAAGTGTTCGATGATCAAGAAGGTTTCGATGTGAGAAGAAGGAAGAGAGGCAAGGGCTCAAGCTTGGGGATGCCCGAGGCACCCCAAGTAAATATTCAAGGAGACTCAAGCGTCTAAGCTTGGGGATGCCCCGGAAGGCATCCCCTCTTTCTTCAAGAAGTATCGGTATGTTTCCGGATTCGTTTCGTTCATGCGATATGTGCAAATCTTGGAGCGTCTTTTGCATTTAGTTTTAATTTTTTTATGCACCATGCTGGTATGAGATAGTCCTTGGTTGATTTATAGAATGCTCATTGCACTTCACTTATATCTGAGTATGGCTTTATAGAATGCTTCATGTGCTTCACTTATATCATTTGAAGCTTGGATTGCCTGTTTCTCTTTACATAGACAACCGCCATTTGTAGAATGCTCTTTTGCTTCACTTATATTTGTTAGAGCGTGGGCATATCTTTTGTAGAAAGAATTAAACTCGTGCTTCACTTATATATATTTAGAGAGATGACAGGAACTGGTCATTCACATGGTTAGTCATAAAACCCTACATAAAACTTGTAGATCACTAAATATGATATGTTTGATTCCTTGCAATAGTTTTGCGATATAAAGGTGGTGATATTAGAGTCGTGCTAGTTGAGTAATTGTGAAATTGAGAAATACTTGTGTTGAGGTTTGCAAGTCCCGTAGCATGCACGCATGGTGAACCGTTATGTAACGAAGTTGGAGCATGAGGTGTTTATCGATTGTCTTCCTTATGAGTAGCGGTCGGGGACGAGCGATGGTATTTTCCTACCAATCTATCCCCCTAGGAGCATGCGCGTAGTACTTTGTTTCGATAGCTAATAGACTTTTGCAATAAGTATGTGAGTTCTTTATGACTAATGTTGAGTCCATGGATTATACAAACTCTCATCATTCCATCATTGCTAGCCTCTTCGGTACCTGATACGTCTCCAACGTATCTATAATTTTTGATTGCTCCATGCTATATTATCTACTGTTTTGGGCAATATGGAGCTTTATTATCCACTTTTATATTATTTTTGGGACTAACCTATTAACCGGAGGCCCAACCCAGATTTGCTGTTTTTTTTTGCCTATTTCAGTATTTCGAAGAAAAGGAATATCAAACGGAGTCAAAACGGAACGAAATCAACTGGAGAAGTTATTTTTGGAAGGAAAGCCATCGGATAGACTTGGACTCTACGTCAGGAGATACGCGAGGTGCTCACAAGGGTGGGGGGCGCGCCCACCCCCCTAGGGCGCGCCCCCTGCCTCGTGGGGCCCCCGTAGCTCCACCGACATACCCCCTGCACCCATATATACCTACGTATCTAAAAACTTCCATAACAGAAGATAGATCCGGAGTTCCGCCGCCGCAAGCCTTTGTAGCCACCAAAAACCTCTCGGGAGCCCGTTCCGGCACCCTGCCGGAGGGGGAACCCATCACCGGTGGCCATCTTCATCATCCCGGCGCTATCCATGACGAGGAGGGAGTAGTTCACCCTCGGGGCTGAGGGTATGTACCAGTAGCTATGTGCTTGATCTCTCTCTCTCTCTCTCTCTCTCTCTCTCTCTCGTGTTCTCTCTCGTGTTCCCTCGATGGCACGATATTGATGTATCCCGAGCTTTGCTATTGTAGTTGGATCTTATGATGTTTCTCCCCCTCTACTCTCTTGTGATGAATTGAGTTTCCCTTTGAAGTTATCTTATCGGATTGAGTCTTTTATGAGAACACTTGATGTATGTCTTGCCGTGCTTATCTGTGGTGACAATGGGATATCATGTGCCACTTGATGTATGTTTTGGTGACCAACTTGCGGGTTTCTCCCATGAAACTATGCATAGGTGTTGGCACACGTTCTTGACTCTCCGGTAGAAGCTTTGGGGCACTCTTTGAAGTACTTTGTGCTGGTTGGATGAATCTGAGATTGTGTGATGCATATTGTATAATCATGCCCATGGATACTTGAGGTGACAATGGAGTATCTAGGTGACATTAGGGTTTTGGTTGATTTGTGTCTTAAGGTGTTATTCTAGTACGAACTCTTGAATAGATTGATCCGAAAGAATAACTTTGAGGTGGTTTTGTACCCTACCATAATCTCTATGTTTGTTCTCCGCTATTAGTGGCTTTGGAGTGACTCTTTGTTGCATGTTGAGGGATTGTTATAGGATCTATCTATGTTATTATTGTTGAGAGAACTTGCACTAGTGAAAGTATGAACCCTAGGCCTTGTTTCCTAGCATTGCAATACCGTTTACGCTCAATTTTATCATTAGTTAACTTGCTGTTTTTATTATTTCAGATTACAATTACTCTTATCTACTATCCATATTGCACTTGTATCACCATCTCTTCGCCGAACTAGTGAACCTATACAATTTACCATTGTATTGGGTGTGTTGGGGACACAAGAGACCCTTTGTTATTTGGTTGCAGGGTTGCTTGAGAGAGACCATCTTCATCCTACGCCTCCCACGGATTGATAAACCTTAGGTCATCCACTTGAGGGAAATTTCCTACTGTCCTACAAACCTCTGCACTTGGAGGCCCAACAACGTCTACAAGAAGAAGGTTGTGTAGTACACATCAAGCTCTTTTTTGGCGCCGTTGCCGGGGAGGTTAGTGCTTGAAGGTATATCTTTAGATCTTGCAATCGAATATTTTTGTTTCTTGTTTTAGCACTAGTTAGTTTATAAAAGAAAACTACAAAAAAATGGAATTGAGTTTGTCTCATACGCTTCATCTTTTTAATACCTTTCGTGAGAATGATGCGAAGGAAAATTGTGCTCAAATGATAGAAGAAGAATTACATAGAATGCTTGGCATGAAATATGTGAATGATGAGCATGATTGCAATGTTGTTAGTATGAATTCCTTGAATATCCATGATGCTAATGATATGCAAAGCCACAAGCTTGGGGATGCTATGTTTGATGAAGATGATATGTTTAGTCCCCCAAGCTTTGATGAGCAAATTTACTATGATGAAAGCATGCTTCCTATCTATGATGATTATTGTGATGACACATATGCTTTAAAGAATAATGATAACCATGGAACTTGTCATCTTGATCTTAATTTTCAATCACATGATAGTTATTTTGTTGAGTTTGCTCCCACTATTATTCATGAGAAGAATTTTGATTATGTGGAGAGTAGTAAATTTTCTATGCTAGTAGATCATGAAAAGGATGCTTTAGGTGCTGGTTATATTGTTGAATTCATTCATGATACTACTGAAAATTATTATGAGGGAGGAACATATGCTTGTAGGAGTTGCAATAATGTCAAGTTTCCTCTCTATGTGCTTCAATTTTTGAAGTTATGCTTGTTTTGTCTTCCTATGCTTGTTGATTATTGTTCCCATAAGTTGTTTGCTCAAAAAATCCCTATGCATAGGAAGTGGGTTAGACTTAAATGTGCTAGTCGTATTCTTCATGATGCTCTCTTTATGTTTCAATTCTTATCTTTTATGTGAGCATCATTGAAATCATCATGCCTAGCTAGGGGCGTTAAACGTTAGCACTTGTTGGGAGGCAACCCAATTTTATTTTAGTTTCTTGCTTTTTGGTTCTGTTTAGGAATAAATAATCTATATAGCCTCTGTTTAGATGTGGTTTTATGTTTTAATTAGTGTTTGTGCCAAGTAGAACCTTTGGGAAGACTTGGGTAAAGTCTTTATGATCATGCTGTAAAAAACCAGAAACTTTAGCGCTCACGAGATTAGCTAGAACTTTTTACTGGAAAGTGATATTTAGTTGATTCTTTTTTCAGATGATTACTAGACAAATTCCTCAGGTACACCAATTTATTTTAGAATTTTTGGAGTTCCAGAAGTTTGCGTTAGTTACAGATTACTACAGACTGTTCTGTTTTTGACAGATTCTGTTTTCATTGTGTTGTTTGCTTATTTTGATGAATCTATGGCTAGTAAAATAGTTTATAAACCATAGAGAATTTGGAATACAGTATGTTTAACACCAATGTAAATAAAGAATGAGTTCATTACAGTACCTTGAAGTGGTGTTTTGTTTTCTTTCGCTAACGGAGCTCACGAGTTTTCTGTTAAGTTTTGTGTTGTGAAGTTTTCAAGTTTTGGGTAAAGATTCTATGGACTATGGAGTAAGGAGTGGCAAGAGACTAAGCTTGGGGATGCCCAAGGCACCCCAAGGCAATATTCAAGGACAACCAAGAGCCTAAGCTTGGGGATGCCCCGGATGGCATCCCCTCTTTAAATCTTCGTTCATCGGTAACTTTACTTGGAGCTATATTTTTATTCACCACATGATATGTGTTTTGCTTGGAGCGTCATTTTATATTGTTAGTATTTGCTTGCTGTTATTTATAATAATGTTTTGCATCTTTAGTTTCAATAGAAAAGTCAAGGATAGCCTTTTCCATGCCAATATTATTCAACTTTCATATACTTTTGGCAACTTTTTATACTATTTTTGGGACTAACATATTGATCCAAAGGCTCAAAGGTGCAGCCTCGTCTGCATTGCATGTTTTATGTTTCGCAGAATATCCATATCAAAGGGAATCCAAACGGGATAAAAACAGACGGAGCTTATTTTTGGAATATTTGGAAAATTCCGGAAGAAAAATCCACGTGAGACGGTGCCCGAGGTGGCCACGAGGTAGGGGGCGTTCGCCTCTGCATGCCTCGACCCTCTTGGGCCACCCGTAAGGCGGTTGATGCCCTTCTTCGGCCGCAAGAAAGCTAATTTTTGGTAAAAATCTGGGCGAAGGTTTAAATCCAATCGGAGTTACGGATCTCCATATATATATACGAAACGGTGAAAGGGCAACAGACGAGAACGCAGAAACAGAGAGAGACAGATAGACAGATCCAATCTCGGAGGGGCTCTCGCCCCTCCCATGCCATGGAAGCCAAGGACCAGAGGGGAAACCCTTCTCCCATCTAGGGAGGAGGTCAAGGAAGAAGAGGAAGAAGGGGGCCCCTCTCCCCCTCTCCTCCGGTGGCGCCGAGACGCTGCCGTGGCCACCACCATCATCACCGCGATCTTCACCAACACCTCTGCCATCTTCACCAACATATCCATCACCTTCCCCCTTCTATCTACAGCGGTCCACTATCCCACAGCCCGTTGTACCCTCTACTTGAACATGGTGCTTTATGCTTCATATTATTATCCAATGATGTGTTGCCATCCTATGATGTCTGAGTAGATTTTCGTTGTCCTATCGGTGGTTGATGAATTGCTATGATTGATTTAATTTGCTTGTGGTTATGTTACTGTCCTTTGGTGCCCATCATATGAGCTGCTGCATGGATCACACCATAGGGTTAGTTGTATGTTGATAGGACTATGTATTGGAGGGCAAGAGTGACAGAAGCTTCAACCTAGCATATAAATTGATGCATACGGGATTGAAGGGGGACTAATATAACTTAATGCTATGGTTGGGTTTCATCTTAATGAACATTAATAGTTGCGGATGCTTGCTAATAGTTCCAAACATAAGTGCATAGAATTCCAAGTAAGGGATGACATGCTAGCAGTGGCCTCTCCCACATAAAACTTGCTATCAGTCTAGTAAAGTAGTCAATTGCTTAGGGACAATTTCACAACTCCTACCACCAATTTTCCACACTCTCTATTTTTACTTTTTTGCTTCTTTACTTACAACAACCCGTACTTTTTATTTACGTGCTCTTTATATTCTTGCAAACCTATCCAAAAACACCTACAAAGTACTTCTAGTTTCATACTTGTTCTAGGTAAAGTAAACGTTAAGCATGCGTAGAGTTGTATCGGCGGTCGATAGAACTTGAGGGAATATTTATTCTACCTTTAGCTCCTCGTTGGGTTCGACACTCCTACTTATCGAAAACTGTTGCGATCCCCTATACTTGTGGGTTATCAAGAAACATATCCGGTCAATAACCAATAGCGGAACCTGGATGCTCATATTGGCTCCCACATATTCTACGAAGATCTTTATCGGTCAAGCCGCATAACAACATACATTGTTCCCTTTGTCATCGCTATGTTACTGGCCCAAGATTCGATCGTCGGTATCTCAATACCTAGTTCAATCTTTTTACCGGCAAGTCTCTTTACTAGTTCCGTAATACATCATCCCGCAACTAACTCATTAGTTACAATGCTTGCAAGGCTTATATTGATGTGCATTACCAAGTGGGCCCAGAGATACCTCTCCGACAATCGGAGTGACAAATCCTAATCTCGAAATACACCAACCCAACAAGTACCTTTGGAGACACCAGAGAGCACCTTTATAATCACCCAGTTACATTGTGACGTTTGGTAGCACACAGAGTGTTCCTCCGGTAAACGGGAGTTGCATAATCTCATAGTCATAGGAACATGTATAAGTCATGAAGAAAGCAATAGCAGCATACTAAACGACCGAGTGCTAAGCTAACGGAATGGGTCAAGTCAATCACATCATTCTCCTAATGATGTGATCCCGTTAATCAAATGACAACTCATGTCTATGGTTAGGAAACATAACCATCTTCGATTAACGAGCTAGTCAAGTAGAGGCATACTAGTGACACTCTGTTTGTCTATGTATTCACACATGTATCATGTTTCCGGTTAATACAATTCTAGCATGAATAATAAACATTTATCATAATATAAGGAAATAAATAATAACTTTATTATTGCCTCTAGGGCATATTTCCTTCAGAAAGCAACTTGGGGAAGGCTAGAGATCAAGATTTATGTGGTTGGAATGGAATATCTTGACCTCAACACAAGTGTAGGTGGTTCTTTGTCAGAAAATGTATGTTGGAAGTGTAGGCATGTTCTGATGGCTCTCTCCAAGAATGAAGAGTGGGTGGATGATACGTCCATTTTGCATCATGCTTTTATATCGATATTTATTGCATTATGGGCTGTTATTACATGTTATGTCACAATAATTATGCCCATTCTCTCTTATTTTACAAGGTTTACATAAGGGGAGAGAATGCGGGCAGCTTGAATTCTGGGCTAGAAAAGGAGCAAATATTAGAGACCTATTCTGCACAACTCCAAAAGTCCCGAAACTCCACGAAAGCCATTTTTGGAAATAATAAAAAATACTGAGCGAAAGAAGTACACCAGAGGGGACCCACACAGCCACGAGGGTGGGGCGCGCCTACCCCTGGCGCGCCGCCTCGTGGGCCCCTGTTGGCTCTCCGATGGCCATCTTACGCTATATGAGGTCTTTCGTCAAGGGAAAAATCATAAGCAACCTTCGGGCCGATACTCACGCCGCCACGAGGCGGAACCTTGGCGGAACCAATCTAGGGCTTGGCAGAGCTGCTCGCCGGGGACACTTCCCTCGGGAGGGAAATCATCGCCATCGTCATCACCAACGCTCCTCTCTCATCGGGAGAGGGCAATCTCCATCAACATCTTCACCGCACCATCTCCTCTCAAAACCCTAGTTCATCTCTTGTATCCAATTCTTGTCTCCAAGTCCGGGATTGGTACTAGTAGGTTGCTAGTAGTGTTGATTACTCCTTGTAGTTGATGCTAGTTGGTTTATCTGGTGGAAGATTGTATGTTCAGATCCTTTATGCATATTAATACCCCTCTGATTATGAACATGAATATGCTTTGTGAGTAGTTACGTTTGTTCCTGAGGACACGGGAGAAGTCTTGCGATTAGTAGTCATGTGAATTTGGTATTCGTTCGATATTTTGATGAGATGTATGTTGTTTAGCCTCTAGTGGTGTTATGTGAACATCGTCTACATAACACTTCACCATTATTTGGGCCTAGAGGAAGGCATTGGGAAGTAATAAGTAGATGATGGGTTGCTAGAGTGACAGAAGCTTAAACCCTAGTTTATGCATTGCTTCGTAAGGGGCTGATTTGGATCCATATGTTTCATGCTATGGTTAGGTTTACCTTAATACTTTTGTTGTAGTTGCGGATGCTTGCAATAGAGGTTAATCATAAGTGGGATTCTTGTTCAAGTAAGAACAGCACCCAAGCACCGGTCCACCTACATATAAAATTATCAAAGTACCGAACGTGAATCATATGAACGTGATGAAAACTAGCTTGACGATATTCCCATGTGTCCTCGGGAGCGCTTTTCTCTATATAAGAGTTTGTCCAGGCTTGTCCTTTGCTACAAAAAGGATTGGGCCACCTTGCTGCACTTTATTTACTTTTGTTACTTGTTGCTAGTTACAAATTATCCTATCACAAAACTATTTGTTACCACTTATTTCAAGATACTTAGAGAATACCTTGCTGAAAACCGCTTATCATTTCCTACGCTCCTCGTTGGGTTCGACACTCTTACTTATCGAAAGGACTACAATAGATCCCCTATACTTGTGGGTCATCAAGACTCTTTTCTAGCGCCGTTGCCGGGGAGTGAAGCGCCTTTGGTAGGTGGAATTTGGTAAGGAAAAATTTATATAGTGTGCTGAAGTTTACTATCACTTGTTATTATGGAAAGTAATCCTCTGAGGGGCTTGTTTGGGGTATTTTCACCCCGACTAGTAGAGCAAAGAATTGCTCCTCAACCTACTGAACCTACTGAAAATGAAAATGTTCCCTTTGAAGTTCCTTCGGGTATGTTAGAAAAACTGCTAGATAATCCTTTTGTAGGAGATGGAACAAAGCATCCTGATGAGCACCTAATATATGTGGATGAAGTTTGTGGATTATTTAAGCTTGCAGGTATACCCTATGATGTTGTTAAGAAGAAGGTCTTCCCTTTATCTTTGAAGGGAGATGCATCGACATGGTATAGGCTATGTGATGACACGGGATCATGGAACTATCAAAGAATGGAATTGGAATTTCATCAGAAGTATTATCCTATGCATCTTGTTCATCGTGATCGCAATTATATATATAATTTTTGGCCTCACGAAGGAGAAAGCATCGCTCAAGCTTGGGGGAGGCTTAAATGAATGTTATATTCATACCCCAATCATGATCTCTCAAGAGAAATAATTCTTCAAAAAATTTATGCTCGGCTTTCTCGCAATAATCAATCCATGCTCGATACTTCTTGTGCTGGCTCTTTTATGATGAAGACTATTGAATTCAGATGAAATTTATTGGATAGAATTAAATGCAACTCTGAAGATTGGGATCTCGACGAAGGTAAGGAGTCAGGTATGACACCTAAGTTTGATTGTGTTAAGTCTTTTATGGATACCGATGTTTTCCGTAAATTTAGCACTAAATATGGACTTGACTCTGAGATAGTAGCTTATTTCTGTGAATCTTTTGCTACTTATGTTGATATCCCCAAGGAGAAGTGGTTTAAATATCATCCTCCCATAGAAGTAAAAGTAGCTGCACCTCCTAAAGTTGAAGAAAAGATTGTCACTTATAATGATCCTATTGTTCCTACTTCTTATGTTGAGAAACCACCTTTCCCTGTTAGAATAAAGGATCATGCTAAAGCTTCAACTGTGGTTCGTAAAAGCAATATTAGAACTTATACACCTCCTGAGCAAGTTAAAGTTGAACCTAATATTGCTATTGTTAACGATCTCTTTGGCTGATAATATTGATGGGCATGTTATTCAATTCTGCGGTGAAACTGCTAGAATTGCCAAACCTTGTGCTAAAGATAAACATAGACCTATGGTAGGCGTGCCTGTTATTTCTGTTAAAATAGGAGATCACTGTTATCATGGCTTATGTGATAAGGGTGCCAGTGCTAGTGTTATACCTCATACTTTATATGAAGAAATTAAGCATGAAATTGCACCTGCTGAGTTAGAAGGTATTGATGTTACAATTAAGCTTGCCAATAGAGATACTATATCAGCAATGGGAATTGTTAGAGGTGTTGAAGTCTTGTGTGGGAAAACTAAATATCCTGCTGATTTTCTTGTTCTTGGTTCCCCACAAGATAGCTTTTGTCCCATTATTTTTGGTAGACCCTTCTTGAACACCGTTAATGCTAAGATAGACTGCGAAAAGAATGTTGTTACTATCGGTTTGGTTGATATGTCTCATGAGTTTAATTTCTCTAAATTTAGTAGACAACACCATGAAGAAGAATTGCCTAGTAAGGATGAAATTATTGGTCTTGCTTCTATTGCCATACCTCCTAGTGATCCTTTAGAACAATATTTGCTAGACCATGAAAATGATATGTTTATGAATGAAAGAAGGGAAATAGATGAAGTATTCTTTAAACAGGAACCTATTCTGAAACACAATTTGCTGTTGAAACTTAGGATCCTCCTCCACCCAAGGGTGATCCCGTGTTTGAGCTTAAACCGTTGCTCGATACTCTTAAATATGCTTATCTTGATGAAAAGAAGATATATCCTGTTATTATTAGTGCTAACCTTCGTGAGCACGAAGAAGAGAGATTATTCAAAACTCGAAGAAGCACCGTACTGCTATTGGATATACTCTTGATGATCTTAAGGGCATTAGTCCCACTCTATGTCAACATAAAATAAATTTGGAAGAAGATGCCAAACCAGTCCGTGATCATCAACGAAGGCTGAATCCTAAGATTAAAGAAGTGGTAAGAAAATAAATACTAAAGCTTCTGGAGGCAGGTATAATTTATCCCGTTGCTGATAGTCAATGGGTAAGTCCTGTTGAGGGAGTCCTAGATTATGGGGTATCCGGACAGCCGGACTATATCCTTTGCACGGACTGTTGGACTATGAAGATACAAGATTGAAGACTTCGTCCCGTGTCCGGATGGGACTCTCCTTGGCGTGGAAGGCAAGCTTGGCAATACGGATATGTAGATCTCCTCCCTTGTAACCGACTCTGTGTAACCCTAGCCCCCTCCGGTGTCTATATAAACCGGAGGATTTAGTCCGTAGGACAACAACAATCATAACATATGCTAGCTTCTAGGGTTTAGCCTCTACGATCTCGTGGTAGATCAACTCTTGTAATACTCATATCATCAAGATCAATCAAGCAGGAAGTAGGGTATTACCTCCATCGAGAGGGCCCTAACCTGGGTAAACATCGTGTCCCCCGCCTCCTGTTACCATCCGCCTTAGACGCACAGTTCGAGACCCCCTAACCGAGATCCGCCGGTTTTGACGCCGACATTGGTGCTTTCATTGAGAGTTCCACTGTGCCGTCACCGTAAGGCTTGATGGCTCCTTCGATCATCGGTAACGATGCGGTCCAAGGTGAGGTCTTCCTCCCCGGACAGATCTTTGTATTCGGCGGCTTGACCGCAGCCAACTCGCTTGGCCATCTGGAGCAGATCGAGAGCTACGCCCTTGGCCACCAGGTCAGGTTCGGAAACTTGAATTACACTGCCGACATCCGTGGAGACTTGATCTTCGAAGGATTCAAGCCCATGTCAGGTGCACCGCATTTATCACGATTTAGCATGATTTAGCTCTGCCGTCGGACGGTGTTCGGGAGATCGCTCGCAACTACTCCGCTTTTAATCCGAGCAAATTGCGCCATCCGAGGACGGGTGGATAGACCCCGCCATGGAGGCCGTACTCTCAGCGGCGATAGAGCCGGATACTGACCTTACCCCTCACGAGAGCCGTGATGCCGAACCACTAGATTCATCTCCCGCCACGTACTCCGAGCCGCCTGCGTCCGTACCTATCGAATCCGATTGGGCGCCGATCATGGAGTTCACCTTCGCGGATATCTTTCAGCACTCACCTTTCGGTGACGTGCTAAATTCATGAAGGTCTCTCTCCTTGTCAGGAGAACCTTGGTCGAACTATGTCCGGCTAGAGTGGGATGCGGACGACGAAGAAATTCGCTGCCCACCCACCACCCACTTAGTACCCACTATCGATGATTTAACCAACATGCTCGACTTCGACTCCGAAGACATCGACGGTATGGACGACGATGCAGGAGATGAACAGGAACCACCGCCTACAGGGCGCTGGACCGCCACCTCATCATACGATATATATATGGTGGATACCCCGAAAGAAGGCAATGGAGACAAGACAACGGAGGATAACCCCTCCAAAAAGCAGCCCAGGCACCGACGTCAGCGGCGCCGCTCTAAGTCCCGCCATAGCAAAAACAATTATACCAGCACAAGAGACAATAACACTCCGGATAGTGCCGAAGATGATGACAATCCCCTCCAGCCAGATTTAGAGCAGGAGGATGAACAAGCTAGCCCTCTAGAACAGGCAGCAGATGGAGAAATAGAGCATGACAATTACATGCCTCTCTCCGAAGACGAGGTGAGCCTCGGCGATGAAGAATTTATCGTGCCTGAGGATCCCGTCGAGCAAGAGCGCTTTAAGCGCCGGCTTATTGCCACGGCAAATAGCCTGAAGAAAAAGCAACAACAACTTTGAGCTGATCAAGATTTGCTAGCAGACAGATGGACCGAAGTCCTTGCGGCCGAGGAATACGAAATCGAATGCCCCTCCAAGAGTTACCCAAGACGTAGGTCACTACTCGAGGAGGAAGCAGTGAAACCTACTTCACCAGGGTACGATGCGACTGACCGGCCACCGCGTGGCCGAGATAGAGAGGCGTTTGAGCCTGAAGTTCAGCCTGCACCCCGCCGCCACTCAAACAAAAATACCAAGGCCCAGGGCAACACGCGGGACCTGCGAGACGAATTGGAAAGCAGGGAAAAACATGCAAGATCAATATACGGGTCACGGGGGCGCGCACCAACGCGGGACGATGACCGTCACGCCGGATACACTAAAGGTAAATCCTGTCGGGCCGAATACAGCAGACAAGACTCATATGAACTGCGTCGTGACATAGCCCGCATGCAGGCGCCAAGACACCCCCTATGCTTCACTGATGAAGTTATGGATCACGAATTCCCAGAGGGTTTTAAACCCGTAAATATCGAATCATATGATGGTACAATAGATCCCGCGGTATGGGTTGAGGATTTCCTCCTCCACATCCACATGGCTCGCGGGGATGATCTACATGCGATTAAGTACCTCCCACTAAAACTCAAAGGACCAGCTCGACATTGGCTGAATAGCTTGCCAGCAGACTCCGTCGGCAGTTGGGAGGATTTGGAAGATGCATTCCTTGACAACTTCCAGGGCACTTATGTGTGACCACCGGATGCTGACGATTTAAGTCATATAACTCAGCAGCCAGGGGAATCGGCTAGGAAATTCTGGACCCGGTTCCTAACCAAGAAGAACTAAATAGTCGACTGTCCGGATGCAGAGGCCTTAGCGGCATTTAAACATAATATCCGTGGATTTAATGGCTCGCCTTAAGCATCTCGGCCAAGAGAAGCCAAAATCCATGGCAGCCCTCACGATACTTATGACCTGCTTTTGTGCGGGCGAAGATAGTTGGTTGGCTCGTAGTACCAATACAGCAAGCAAACCTGGCACATCAGAAGCCAGGGATAGCAATGGCAAACCACGACGCAACAACAATAAGCGCTGCAAATATGGTGAAAACACCGAAAACACAGCAGTTAATGCCGGGTTCAGGGGCTCAAAGTCCGGTCAGCGGAATGGGCCACCCAAAAATAAAAATCCGGGTCCTTCCAGTCTAGACCGCATACTCGATCGCCAATGCCAAATTCATGGCACCCCAGAAATGCCAGCCACCCAAACCAACAGAGAATGCTGGGTCTTCAAACAAGCCGGCAGGGCAGGCGCCAGAGACAAAGGGGGGGGGGTCTCAAAGTGACGATAGCGACAAAGAGCCCAGACCACTGAACACAGGAGGGTAAGAGAAATTTCCCCCGCATATTCAATCGGTGAACGTGGTACATACCACCCAAATTACCAACTCGGACCGGATATCCATCCTTAGGGATGGTGACTCAACGGAACTTGTCGTCCCACAATATAAACTGGGGCCAGTCACCTTCAACCGTACGGATCGTCCGGTCAACGCCAATCAGGCAATCCAGTCGCACTAGTCCTGGACCCAATAATATACGGGTTCCACCTCACTCGAGTCCTTATGGACGGCGGTAGCAGTTTAAATCTGCTTTACCAAGACACAATGCGCAAGATGGGCATCGATCATTTAGCGATCAAACCCACTAAAGCCACTTTCAGAGGCATTATACCAGGTGAGGAGGCTCGCTGTACGGGCTCCATTACCCTTGAGGTAGTCTTCGGTTCACCAGAAAATTACCGTATCAAAGAGTTAAACTTCGAAATCGTCCCTTTCCGCAGTGATTATCAAGCACTGCTCGGATGAACCGCATTCGCTCGATTCAATGCGGTGCCACATTATGCCTACCGTAAGCTCAAGATGCCCGGTCCACGCGGCGTCATCATGGTTAATGGCAAGGCCGAACTTTCCCTCGGCACCAGCATATACACCACTGCCTTAGTAGCAGAAACAACGAGCATCACCTTGCAGCCGAATCTTGAGCTGGCGTCCAGGCTTCCGGACACTGTCAAGGGACTCCGAATTCCTTCGCGGAAGGATAGCCCGGCCCGTCCAGGGCTCAACTAAACACTCCGGCGAAGGCCAGGATAGGCCGTACTTAGCGGCTCAACCGCCCTTCGGCACATAAATATTTCTTACATTTCCTTCGCAGGTTCACATTTGCGCCGACCAGGACGGGCTACACAGACGGAGCTTGAACGCATAAGGGGATCCTTAGACATCCCCCGCAGTGACCGTCCAGCTATATTACGGATCCGCACTCAGCCTCTTCCCCCTGGTCTCAGCAGGTTTCGCAATCATATTCCTTTTTTTTATTATCACATTACTTGTACCCATACGCATAGACGTACTATTCAAATACAACATGTGGATTTATATGACGCTTACCTACTGTTATTTCTTATTGAAATTCTTTTGTCAAATGGCATCCGTACACAGCGATATGCCTTAAAATATGACAGGGGCTTCGTTTTACCCATAAACACGGCAGTAAAGTCTGAACACCTTCATGGAAGTTCGGCACCCCAAACTTATAGCATTATATGCATCAGATCCGAATCATGTCTTGGGTCAATAGTTGGGTTGCCCGGCTCCCATGTTTTGTTACCTTACGTTCCGCTATATCGGCTAAGGTAGCACTGGGAGAACTACTGCAATTGTGTCCCGGTTCTTCCGGACGAGCACCTCAGTAGAGAAAGCCGAAAACTGACTGTCATGATACGGCGAGAGCTGGTCAGCTGTTCGAGAGGTCATAAAATCTTTAAGGATTTCTCCCGCATAATGCCATAACCAATGCAGCGTGCGATGGATCGGTTTTTCTCCGATCAGGTGCTCATAGAGCCCCTAGTACGGTCTTCCGAACACCAGGGGCTGCGCCGACCATACTAAAGCTCCTATGGCTAAGTCAGAGTGATAAAGCCCTATAGTCCGATTGCCTGGTTCGTTGTGTTGAGCACCTCCTTCGGAGGACCCAAAAATGGGATAAAGAGTGCTCAGGTTTATCCCGAACAACCCCGTACTTCATACATGGGGGCAGAAGCCGATGACTGGCCAACTCTCAGATTTAACATATAAAATGGCTGCACAGGAGGGTAAACTTTCATATAACAGGCGGTAACTGATGTAATCGACCTTATTTTAACATTACAAAGGACAACATGATCTGCATTCATGGAAATATAAAGTCCTTGGTGCATAGCTCTGTGGCAAGGTAGGATCCTTTCAGGACATTCTCATAATATAACTCGGGCTTGCAATGCTCCTTCCCCTCCGGCGGTCCTTCGGTCATCAGCTTTTTAGCATCCATCTTCCCCCAGTGCACCTTTGCGCGGGCGAAGGCCATTCGTGCACCCTCTATACAGACCAACCGCTTGATGACGTCAAGTCGAGGACAGGCACCCACAAGCCGCTTCACGAGCCCAAAGTAACTAGTTGGGATCGGCTCAGTAGGCCATAGCCGGATAATTAAATCTTTCATGGCTAGTTCTGCCGCCTTCTATAGTTTGATCAACTGTTTCAGTTGATCGGCAAAAGGCACCGGATAATTCGGTGCCAAATACTGCGAGCAGAAGAGCTTATCCGCGGTATTCCTTTCTTCGACTCGGTAGAATTGAGCGGCATCTGATATGCCGCGAGGTAGCTCGGCAAATACCCCTGAGAAATCCGGACTCAAAATTAGAAATATAAGTCTTCCCCCCAAATACTTACTCTACAGGGAAAAAGCCTTACCAGCCCCGATTTTCCTCGCCTCTTGGATCTCCTGCAGGGCGCTTCGGGTTTCCCCCCGGGCATCGCTCATGGCCTGATGCGCCTTGGTGAGTTCGGCTTCCTTCTCTGTTAAACTCTGCTCCAAGGTCTCGCATTTCCTCACGGCCTCTTGTAGCTCCTGCTCAGCTTCAATAACCCTGGCCTCGTGTTTCTCACGAAGAGCCTGCTCAGTGGCCGCCTTTTCCTTGGCCTTTGCCACAACCTTCTTAAGGGCTTCGACTTCGGTCACAATCCCTAGCGCAAGTCATAACGCTCAGTTCATACTGAAAGTTGCTTCGCAATAAACGCGAACAAGACTTGTGCATACCTTGTTTATCCCTCAACTGCATTTTCAATCGGCCAAGTTCTTCTATGGCCCGCTCCAGACTTTGATTCAGCCCGGAGATCTCCGCAGTATGAGAAGTAGAAGCCGTTACAGACACCTGCTTATAACAGAAGAGAAATAGATGCCATTCAATGAGTCTTCCTGCGAACATAAAATTCGATCCTCTGTCCGGTTCCTTTTTTCACCAACACTACAAAAAAAAGACACATCCGTGACATTTTGGGCCGAACGAAATTTTTTGAATCATACATATGACACTTCTATGACGATAATTGTGACAAAACCCGGTATCATCATAGATGTTGTGGGCTCCTACTTCTATGACAAAAAATCATGACAGAAAATGGGCTTTTTCGTCCGTAGGGCCGGAGACGCAGCTGCATGACATTCTTTGGGCCGTCCATGACGGAAAAACCGTGGTAGAAGCCAGGGGGAGGAAAATTTCGGGGAGTTCCCGGTTACAGTGGGAGGTCGGGGGCCAAGCGATGCACGTTTCTCTCGTACACGTACGCGTGTGTGTGCGAGGCGCTGGCTCTAACTGAACCCGAGCAAGGCGTTGGGCTCTAACTGAACCCGAGCGATTACCGCAGTTACGACATCGCATTCCCGAAAGCGATCGATCGATGGCGTTAATCGAACCCGATCGGCGATTCTTCGCTATCGCTGCTAATCGAAGCCGATCGATGCCGCTTCAGGATGAGCGATGAGCGTTGCGGGGGGTTGGATGAGCGATGGCGGCGGCGTTGCCTCTGGATGAACAGGACCCCGTGGTGTGGTGGAGGGCTGGATGAGCAGTAGACGGTGGAGGGGTGCCCGTGGAGGGGTGGTTGAACAGGACCCCGTGGTGTGGAGGGCTGGATGAACAGTAGACGGTGGAGGGGTGGTTGAACAGTAGCCGGTGGAGTAGCGCGCGGTGGAGGCTGGATGAACAGGAGCCCGTGGAGGCTGGAGGAGGTCGATGGTAGCCCGTGGAGGCTGGAGGAGGTCGACGGTGGAGATGAACAGTATCCCGTGGAGTCCCGTTTTGCGGTACGCCACACCCCTCCCGATGAACAGGACCCCCGTTTCGACCGTAGGAGGTCCGTTTCATCCATTTTGCAGTACGCCACACCCCTCCCGATCAACAGGACCCCCGTTTCGACCATAGGAGGTCCGTTTCGTCCGTTTTGCAGTATGCCACACCCCTCCCGACCCCGTTTCGACCGTAGGTGGTCCCGTTTTGCGGTACGCCACACCCTTCCCGATCAATAGGACCCTGTTCCAAACGTAGGAGGTCCATTTCCTCCGTTGTGCGATACACCAGGCCTTGTTTCCATCGCCTGTTCCGTCCAAGCCCTCCCGATGAACACGACCATGCATTCCGTTCCGACCCAGCCGGTTGGCTCCCCATGAACACGACGACGATGCTGTTTCTCCGTTCCGACCCAGCCATGTACACGCGCGAGTAGGCGTTGAGACCCGCCCGTATGTACACATACGTGGCGTCAGATTTTCTTTCTTGCACCCTGGCCGTATGCGTGCGTGTACATGCTACGTGCTGCCTCTACTACGACGCATGCGTGCCTCTACATCGACCAGATATATGTACGCATTATCGTTCACGACCAGAATGACAACGCTACGTACGCTTCGACCAGGTGGGTCCCGACTATCAGGCACTTTTTGCCTGCGAAGATGTAGCTGGTGGGTCCCAGCAGTCAAGGGGCGAATCGTTTGTTTTTTTTGCCCGGACGCACTTCCTTGCATGCGAAGATGTAGCTGGTGGGTCCCAGCAGTCAGGGGGAAACGCTTTTTTCGCGAAATATGATGGCCCGTCCGGTGGGTCCCTGCTGTCAGGTGGAGGAATGATTATTTTGCGCGTAATAAGGAGGCACTTCCTTGCGGTCGTCGTGGACCCGGTGTCAGCCTCCACGACAAGATTTCTTCCGACGGAAGTCGGTCGTTGACCACATTGACCACGCTGCGCCGAGAGCACCACGGCGGTGGACGACAGGCGAGGCCTAGGTAGGGGACGACGCGGAGCCGGGGAAGATGCAGCCGTGGATGCCCACGCGAAGAGGAGTACGAGGGTGAGGCTACCGTCGCCGTAGAATAACAGGGAGTGTGGGTGAGTAGAGGGATGGCCTGGCCAGCAGTGGGAGTAGTAGGGGGCGGTGAGGCCTCCGCGGCATCACAGCCGGCCACGGGAGGCAGGAGCATGTGGCACGACCGGCGCTGCTTTGGGCGGCTGGAGCACAAAGACCAGAGGTTGAAGAAGCACTACGGCCGTTGGATGGACATCGTACGGTCACTGGAGCTAGAATATTTCATATTGACTAAGTTGACAAAGCCCTCCGTCCCCGTAAACTTAGTAGGCCCACAAGTCAGCCTCCCACCAAGGTGAGTCCCAGCTAGCGGGGAGTATTCATTTTTGTGCGTAATAAGGAGGCATTTCCGGTGGAGTACGAGTGACAGCCGGGGAACGTTTTTTCGTGAAATATGAGACCCTTCCGATGGGTCCCAGCTATCGGTGGAGGAATCATTATTTTGCATGCGTAATAAGGAGGCATTTTCTGTGTGGGCCCCTTACCGCCACCTCTTCCGATGGCTGTTGTTTGTTGACCATGTGACCTCGCTTGGCCGAGAGCACAAACGCTGTGGACGAGGGCGAGGCCCAGCAAGAGAACCACCCAGAGCCGAAGCCACCGCAGCGGATGCCCATGAGGGGAGAACGAAGGCTGACTGGTCGGCTGCGGTGGGGGCTGACGCCGGAAAATAATAGGATGTGTGGGTGGTTAGAGGGATGATTTGGCAAGACTGACCAGCCACGGAGGAGGGAGCAGTCCCGCCGGCGCTGGTTTGGGCGGCCGGAGCAGGAAGATCGAGAGATTGAAGAAGACGGCGGCCGTTGGATGGACATCCAACGATCATCGCTCTGTGTTGACTAAGTTGACAAAGCCTTGCGTACGCGTCAAAAAAAAAGTTTAGGACAGCGTCATCGTCAACCTAGTAGGCCCAGAAGTCAGACTCCAAATCTGTGGAAAACAACATACAGCCCATTAGCCATTATTTTCAATAATTTACAGCCCATTTGCTAATTCTTAAGGATATTTGAAGCCCATATTCTTTTTATTAGCATTACAGACCATATATTCTGGGCACTGCTAAAAATTCAATGAAATTTTGCATATTTCGTGGGTCCGAACTCTTTTAATCACGAAATTTTGAGTCACGTTAAAAATAATTTTCAAAAAATTATATCAAAATAAAATTCAAAAAATAATTCTCCACAAAAAAATGAATGAAATTTAGAATCTTAACTAGCAAGATGCCCGTTCGTTCCACGGAACATGAAGATGCATTTGTATGAGTAGTTTATCTTGTGGGAGAAAAGATGATATTTTAATGTAATTGCTAGTTGGCTTTGGTTTTTATAAGAGTAGAGAGTAGAGAAATCTTGAAAAAAATGATATTTTAATGCAATTTCCGGTTGACTTTGGTTTAAAATTTACAGCCCATTTCTTACAACTTATAGCCCGTTTTCTGGGGAAGCCCATTTCTTACTACTTACATCCCTCCTCGTCTTGAAAGATTTGCAGCCAACAGGCTGAGAAAAGCAAGTAGGCCTCGGTTTTGGTATTCTCCAAAAAAAAGAACTGGGCTAGCCAATTTTAGAAAGAAAAAATATATCAACTGGGCTCGTCATGTGCTTAATAAAAGTGTAAGCGTGGGCTAGGCAGACCTGACCCCATACGATCTTGTGATTGAGCTCAGTCTCTGAAACTGAAAAACAACTGGGCGAGCTGTTGGGTCCCTGGTGTTATCAGCTCATTGTGTAATTTTCTCGTTTATTGACTACATTGACAATGGCGTGGAACCTAGTTGTCAAACAATTAGGAGGAAGTATTTTTTGGCTTGTAATAACGAGGCACCTGCTTGCGAAATGCAATGACCCTGGTGGGTCCCTACTGTCAGCCTCCTCCACGTACAGTCATCTCCAGATTCCTCTTGGTTGTTGACCATGTTGACAACGTCAGACGGCGGCAAGGCGGAGTACGACGGCAAGGCCTCGGACGGGAACGAACAGCGGCCATGGAAGATGCAGCAGTGTAGTGGCAGGTGGAGGGGAGTACGAGGGCAACAACATGCAAGTCAAGCATACAAATGGTACAAAAAGCCCAAGGATTAATTGTTCATCAAATTTTTAGACAAAACCCAGATTGAACATGACAGTAACATATAACCCAACCACTCTTTTTTGCAGTCACAAACAAATGGATCGGCCTGATCCATAAAATCAACATCCTGTGCAAAAAAATTTATTTCAGGATGTCTACAACTTATTGTAAATATAAGCTGGGCACGTTTAGAAGCCCATTTGTCCACCTGAAACTTCTTTTTTTGCTGTTCAACATGTTCGTCTGTGAGAAATCTCTTGCTGTAAAAATTAAGTCTCATGGACAATAGTAACCTCGCGTTCAACAGGAAGAATGTGACAAAGCTTACATTTTGCTGGTTGGATGCATATCATCCCATCGTTATCATCCTCAAACGAATGTCATGAGAACTGATAAAATCCTTGTGCTTATTATGCCAACGATTGGTTATATGTTTTTCTCCATGTGGTTCTCCCTAAGTAGACATGAAGATTGAAAACAATTAAGATCTGAAAATATAGTATGTCGAAAGAACGACAACTGAACAGTTAATTCTAGTACAATATATACGGGCTTTCAATGTGCATGAAATCATCACCTCTATGTATAAATTATCCAGAGATCGAAAGCATCGCAGCAAGCCAATAATTATGTCCAGATCAAAACTATACATTATGATATATATGATCTTGACAGAATCCAGCAACATTGATAGGCTATCAATGGACGAACTCTTCATTGAGCATATAACATAATATTAGTACCCAAAGTGTACTCCAAGATGATATAAAACTTATGCGCACAAATGAAAAATGCAGCATATGATTACAAATGTGTAGATGATAATATACGGTACCTAAAAAAGTGAGGAGCCAAACACCAACTTCTTGTGATTATTAAACGGGTCACAAATTACACCCAAGGTCTCCAGTTTGGGCGCAGAGACGACATTTATTTCTGAAGGTGTATAACAACTATGAAGGAGCAACCTTTCAAGTGAAGGGGCATCTTCGATGATGAGCTGCTGTCCTTTAAAAAAATTCCAATGCTTTTAAGGTGAGGTGACTTTATTTGGAGAAAACTGATACCGATTTCTATTCCCAAAACAATCAACAAGCGCTCGAGGCAGTGGCAACTGGAGTGGATGATCTTGTCTTGATGAGGCCTCCGACAGATAAACCACCACAAGCGAAAGTTTTTTTAGCAGTGGGAGTCGAAGCATTTGTACCAAATCGTCTGGTAGATGGCACCGGGCGAAGGTGGCGGTGTGGAGAGAGGAGGAAAACCGCGATATGGACAATGGTGGTGGGGGCACGAATTCTTGGTATGTTCGTGGTAATGGTAGAACTCAAACTGCTGGAGTTCTCCGAATTCAGGGGATGTCAGCCAAGCGTCCACCTTGCCGGGTATGGACAGCAGGTAGCTTGTCGGGATGCAGAGGCATTGAACGGGGCCCTGCTAGTGAGAAGAGACGATGGCTCTGATGAGATCAAATTCAGGAAGCACAGATATCTAACGACAGTCGAGATTGAGGGGCGCGGTGCGCCATAGAGGGCGCCACCGAGTTGAGAGGACTTGTGTGCGGCAACAATCCTTGGTGGGGAGAAGCGAGATGATCTCCTCAAGGATGACGCCCGGGAGATCGCTGATGCGGTCCACCGGAGATTCTACCGGTTCCTCAGATCCGGGTGGGAGGGGGGCTCGCCGCTTCTCCCCACGCTACCGGGTGCGGGATCTACAACTGCATCGCCACAAGGGAGCCTCATCTTCTTGGCGCTGGGGCCAGCCGACTCCATTTTCCTTGTGGGCATCGCGCCGAGCTCACGGGTTTGAGCAGAGTAGCCAGAGACAAGCCTAGTGGAAGTGCGAGTGGGGAAGAAGGAGGGCTGGGGATTTCTGTAGGAGTGGAAGAAGAGGAGCATGCGTTTTCTGTACGAGTGAGGAAGAAGGTGAGCGGGGTTTTGTAGACGAGTGAGGAAGGTTGGGGAGCAGGGGGAATTGGGTGGGGAGACGGAAGCGGGAGAGCGAGCTGTTCGTGTTTATAAGGCCCGCTGCACTAACTACTCGCTTTTTCCCAAGAACCGCTCTCTTCTTTTGCGTTGCTGCATTGGAGCTGGTGCATGGGCTTGGTTGACTGGCCATGCATGCAGGATGCATGTGCCCTTGACCCTTTGCATGCGCTGGTTTGTTACTAGGCCTATTTAATAGGGTGGTTATGGAGTAAATTAAGGAGATTTATTTTCTCTGTGTGCATCCACCAAATTAGAGGATGCGCTACTGGATGCAGACACTCACATTAAACTAACATTCAGAAGAACAAAAGTTCAGCATGTCTATGCATCTCAATGATTCACCATACTATAACCAATATACAAAGTTGTGAGAAGGTGTGGAAATAAAGAAAATTGGTCGAAGCTTCTCTAAGCAAAGGGCCTCCCTGCGCACACATTAATTTCCTGGGCATGCTTGTTTCTTCTCAATGTTGCGAGCACTTTGAGCATGTTGGCAACTCCACAGCTAGCTACCTACCTCATCTTGCAATTGATGCTGACACATTTGCTACAAATACATGAGGCAATAGAGATGACTCAACATGGGTCCATATTGTGCAGTTCCCTTGATATCATATTCATTGTCCTAAATCTAAAAAGATAGGAAAACAGTAGCTATACTTAAACGGTGTTGCAAAACAATAGCACATACCAATAGCTCGGCATGACAAAACACGATCATCTGGACGAAGGGGATACTAACCTGCCCGAGGAAGATTACATATAATTTCATAAGTCCTTGGTTGATTTCCACCTTCGGCTGCACTGCTTGTTTGCTCCTCCACACATGACAGGATCGTTCCACACTGCATTCAGCAAGTCAACGTACGAATAAGCTAATTTCATCTTGCGGTGGTCATTGTACCTAGTTACGAATGTAGGAATACCGGAGCACCATGAGGTTAATGACAGCAGGTAGATGCAGCCATATAAATTTTGTGCGGTGCTACCAAAATTGAGGTTTGTATCCCTTCTCGTTATGAGAATTCTTCTTGAAGTTGGTAGAATGTGACGGCTTGTTCTTTGCATCAAACTTGCCTTTCCCCTGAGATTTGTTCTTGTTGTTTTGGGGCTGGTTGGGCTGGAAGTTCTTCTCGTGTACCATGTGGGCACTAGAAGCTCCCTCAGCGACCCGAGCATGTGTGTCTTTTGCTCTCGCCTTCTCCTCAAAATCAAGAGTGCTAATGAGATCCAAAACAGAAAACTCATGTCTCTTGTTTTTCAGAGAAGTAGCAAAATCATTCCACGAAGGTGAAAGCTTGGCAATGATGGTCCCAGCAACAAATTTGTCCGACAACACACACTTAAAGTACTCAAGTTCCTTAGAGAGTGACTGTATCTCATGAGTCTGCTGAACAACAGAGCGCTCATCAGTCATCTTGTAGTCACAGAATTGCTTCGTGACGTACAACTCATTGCCAGCGCCCGGGGGCCCAAACGTGGCCTCGAGCGCTGCCCACATGTCTTTGCCGCTGTCAAACGACATATATGAATCCACAATGGAAACATCAAGAACACTCAGCAGGGCGGCTTTGAAGAGGGTATCCATGTTCTGAAAAGCTTCCTCATTGTAGGATTAAGATCGCCCTCAGGCTTACCCTTAGTGGCGTCATAGCAGTACATGATCTGAAACCAATATACTGCTCTTGTGCGCCACCTTTTATATTGCACCCCCTTAAAAGTAGGCGGCTTCAAAAGCGTAGCAAAACCACTCGGAGTAAATTTCCTGTGATCAGGTTTTTGGATTGGATTGTTGAATATATGAGCAATTTAGTATGAGATTTAATTTGAAACAGCAGTAAATAGATCATGACGACAATTGCAAACATCAAAGTAATGATGTGGACTAAACCAGGAGGATGTAATCACATATCAGACAAATGAGCAGAACCAATGTGGTTGATGTTGTCACTCATGTTGTTGATGAAGAGGTTACCGAGGTAAGGGAAGAAGGCTGTCGTTGAGGAAGTCATCGCTGGCAGCAGTCACAGGAGTGTGCTCCCCAAAAACCTGATCCCCCTCTCCCGTACAGGATCACGAAAGGCGGGGTTCGGAGGACTGCTGTCCCTTATCACGGTGCACGCCAGAAGGAGGGCTGGAGAAGAATTGCGTGGCGGCGCTAAGATCTGGAACAGTGCGAAACCATATGATACAGCGGCGGCTAGGGTAGAGCATGTCAGGTCGGTCGTGCGAGTATAATAGTAGGCCTTTGGCCCCCCAAACCCCACGTCCAAGTCAATAATAGCTCAAAAAAAGTCAATAATAGCCCCACCAAGGTTTGTCTCAAAAAACGGAGTAATTAAGGCGTCCGTTAGTCCCTTTAGTATGAATACAATATCATTAATAATGGCCCCACCTTTTGTCTCACAAAGTATGTTGGAGTACAACCGGCTACACGTTTACAATCCGCTTCTCTTCTCTCTCCTCTTCTCTCTCCTTCATCTAAGAACAAATACTATATTTAAATCCTTATAGCCTGCTTATGTCATCTAATTATAGTACTTGCTCTAAAGTTACTATCCACTATGTAGTCTGAAATGCCGGGCGTGCAGCGGGCGGTGCCCTCGGTCGGCGCGCCGCTTCAACGGCGGAAGCAGTGAGAGGTCGCGTCGCCCTGACTTGCCATCAATGTGGAGCGGCGGGCTCAGCTGGCACCGGGCAGGAAGCGCACGCGGGAAGGGGGGGTTTGTTGGGCCAAGAAGGTGAGAAGCCAACTTGGGATCGGTCCGGACGGGGAAATATCATGTGCTCCCATACTCTGCATATGACACTAGTCTAGTATGTTACTACTCCCTCCTTTCCGGTTTATAGAGATGTTTAGAGTAACATAGTAATATGTTACAAGAAAATTACTCCCCACTATGACCAGCCTTGGCCTCTCCCAGTGCTCCACCATGTATAGCTGCTAAGCCTGCCACGTAGGCATAAAATATGATATGGCACCAATAAACTAAGCACCTATGCATTGAATACTTGAGTTACTAAGCCATTTAATGCACTTAGCACCTCATCTAAAGAGCATTAATAGTATAGCCAGCTGCTGGCTATAAGCCAGTGCCATGTCATCTACAGCCCATCTTATAGTCAACATGTACAATAGTAGATCAAAAGAGTGTACTACTACTTTTTTGTTCTGTGGCCCACCTTTCATTCTCAGAAAGTGCCTAGGAGCATGTGCTAGAGCTGGCTCTTCACGAAGAGCCCACTTACCTTCTCTCTCCTCTTCTCTTTCCTCCAACTAAGAAGAAATATACTATAGTATATTCCTTATAGCCCGCCGACTCAGCTCTATTGTACTTGCTCTAAGCACATCTAAGCACTTACTAGCACCCCCTTCACCATGGACCTTGACGGTGTATGTCACCTTGTGTCTCATAATTTTCCTCGTCATCATCTGAGTCCTAGAAGATCTCACCCACATCATCATCAGCATGCAGCCGCCTTGATAGACAACGTGCCCAGAAGGAGTAGAGGCGACTGGGGACGCACCACCACCACGTCGTGGGTGCTCTGTATGTGCTCGTGTGCGTGCAGCATGCGTGTTTTTCCATCGGTGCTAGCTCTAAGGCCGAGGCTGCGGTCGTCTTCGTCTCCGACTAGTACTTGAGCAACGACGGCAAAGAGGTGCTGCAAGAGATGCGTATGCGCGCGTCAGGCGAAGCCGTAGCACGACGAACCGGACGTCGCCGCGGATGGCGCACGCCTCCATGCAGCCGAGTGTGTGTGCATGCATGTGTTATTCACGTGCATTCTGCAACCGAGCGTGTGTGCATGCATGTCTTGTGTACGTGCGTTGTGTGCTCCATGCTCTGCGCGTATGTGCATGAGTTGGATCGGATGGAGTTAGTGCGTTGGCTTGTGTACATGCGTGGCTGCATGCGTCCTGTACATGCGTGGCTTGTTGCGTGGTTATCAATAATTCAATATAAACTACTCCCTCCGTTCGTAAATATAAGTCTTTCTAGCCATTTCAAATAGACTACAACATACGGATGTATGTAGACATATTTTAGAGTGTAGATTCACTCATTTTGTTTCGTATGTAGTCCCTTATTGAAATATCTAAAAAAGACTTATATTTGGGAACGGAGGGAGTATAAAACATCTTCAACTTAGCATCCTGATGTATCGTTTCTAGTGGTTAGCGAAAAGTTCATGTTCTTTTAGTTGTTTATAGGTGGGCAGGCGGCAAAAAACAGGGGAAAACGCGCAAGGTTCCTTGCAGACGCTCCACCGCTGTCAGGACCCCGATTCTAAGTCACACCGATCTAGCATGTAACACATCATATCACCTTGCGGCCTCACGCACGGTATTCCCACGGGTCTCGCCTTACCATGGCCCGGGACCGTTTGCGTCTTTTGGCTCACGTATATGATAGTGTCGCTAGCATCCATATGACAAAGAACCCGGGCCGACATGGCTAGTCGTGAACCCAAAGCGGCACTAACCCATGGGGACAGGCATACATGAATCACATCGAGCATGTCGGTCATCAACGTATATATTCGGGCTGTAGCACGGGCTAACAGGACTCGGTATTCCGGGCTGTAGCAGGCTAGGCAGGACTCGAATAACACCGCTGCGTGACATTTCCCGAAGGAACGGACATAGGAACGAAGTGAAACACATGCCGGCCGATCAAGTGTCCAAGCAAGAGTCTTTGGGCTAGCAGGACTCGGTGAACCGGCAGAAGCGGACTACTATCGCTCGTAATCACGAGACTACATTTCCCCATATGAGAGGCTGCCAAGGATAAACAACTAGTTTGTCGGATCCCACACATACCAAGCATTTCAAACATACACACAATATGCTCAATATGCGTAGATACAACATGGCATCACAACATAACTCTACGACTCAAATATTATTCATTAGGCTCCGAGGAGCGAGATATTACAAACATGGGTCTCATGACCCAACACTCAGAGCATACAAGTCAAAGCACAAGCGGAAGCTAAACATGTCTGAGTACAGACAACTATAAATGAAAAAGGCTGAGAAGCCTGACTATCTACCGAGATCTCCGCCGAGGGCACAAGATCGTAGCTGAGGTAACAAGCTAAACGTCGAAGCCCACGTGGAACTACTAGCGAGACTGACGTCTCTCTGCAAAGCATAAAATAAGCAAATGTGAGTACAATTGTACTCAGCAAGACTTACATCAGATCTAACTACATATGCATCATTATCAAAAGGGGTGGTGGAGTTTGACCGCAGCAAGCCAGCTTTTGACTGGTGGCTATCCCGAACTATTTATCGCAAGTAACTCTTTTGAGGTGGCGCTACGAGTCCACATATTCACCATATCAATACACCACTATGGACCCGATCCCGTCTTCCCACGAGAACGCCATCCATAGCACTCACGCTTATCTTAGCATTTTAGAGTATCCACTTTCACTTGTCTATGAACCGATATAGGCAACCCTAAGTCCTTCTCCGCGGACACGGCTATTCGAATAGATCATATTAAACCCTGCAGGGTGTACTTCTTCACACACGCTCACCACTTACCGCCGTTTACACGACATGTACTCGGCAACCTTCAAGCGGAAGCCCAACGTGGGTGTCGGCCACGGCCTACCTAAACACTCAAGTCCCTAGTCCAGGTTTATCGCCTATTCGGGTTCCATCCGCAGGAGTCCGCCGAGGTTTCCCATACAGCCCCGAACGATGTGTGCGGGGTTCCCGAGATACCAAACGGCACTCGGTACATCAACTGGCCACGGTGCCTACCGCAACACAACCCACCCCTAAGGTCAGCGCTATGCGGCCCCCAAAGATGCTACAAACACCGAAACTACTTGCAACTCCCTGACCGAGGACAAGGATGGTTAAGAAGCCGAGAGGGTCAATTAAGGATCCCAATGCGTGGTAGTAACTGTTTCATGGATCACAAACACAGAACTCAGTTCCTGAGGACGGTTTCAATGAGACAACCCACCATGTACTCCTACATGGCCTCTCACCGCTACCTTTACCAAATCGTGTTCACACACTTAGCTCACACACAATAGAACATGCTCATAACAATTCCAATTCATTCCCGATGAATCAGACCCGACTCAACTCTAAGCAGTAGCAAGCATGACAAACAAGCATAAATGAGTAGGCACAACATGGCTCAAACAATTCCTACTCATGCTAGTGGGTTTCATCTAATTCATCGTGGAATGACAGTCATGCAGAGGATAAAGGGGTTCAGCTACCGCAGCAAGTAACACATGAGTCGTTGTTGTCCTAATGCAGTAAAATAGAGCAGGAGCGAGAGAGTGGGATTATATCGGAATGAACAAGGGGGGTTTGCTTGCCTGGCACTTCTGAAGATAATATAGTTCTTCATTGGTGTCATCGAATAATCATCGGAACATCGTCTACCGAGAGGGGACAATCACCGGCAACTGAGAAAGAACACAATCAATGCAATGCACATATATGATGCATGAGCATGTTAAGGAACTGAATTCACCTAATGCAACAGTAATCCAAGTTAATTGAAGTGGAATTCAAACAAGGTTGAACTCCAACTCCAAATGCTAGTTCATAAATTACCCTAATCATGATTCATCCTATTCAGTGAGGTTAACTTGTTCAAACATGCATGAAAGTACCATAAACGGATTCTTCATATTTTTCTGATCATTTTTCATATATAAATTATTTCCATCCGAGTTACGGTTGAATTTCTATGAATTTTAGAAGTTTAGGACATTTTCTGAATTTCCTAAATTATATTAAATCCAGAAAACTAGTTATTGCGTCAGCCTGACGTCAGGGTGACGTCAGCAAGTCAAAGGCGCCGTCCAGGTCAAACCTGACCTGGGGACCCACCGTCGCTGACTCGCCGACTAACCGGGCTAGTTAGTGCTAAACTAACTCTAACCAGTCATAATGTAAGGGGCCCACATGTCGATGTCTAGTTTAGTTAACTAAATTAGTTAGTTCTAATTAATCTCGAGTTAACTAATTATGGGCTTGGGCCCACACGCCGCTGAAAGAGAGGTCAACCTCACCGGTCAAAACGGTCAAACGAGTCAAACCCTTGGCGACTCGACGCCGGGCGAGGCCGTGCACGGCGAACAGCTCGGGTTTGCGTCTCGGCTGCCAAACGAAGCGGCGGAGAGGCTCTCACGTGTTGCGGGTGCTTAGCCGCATCCATCTACGCAGGCAAGGGGTTAGGGTCAGCCGAGCTCGCGGAATCGAGCTCACGGCGGTGGCCGGAGGTCGGGCGAAAAGTCGGAGGTTGGCGCCTGTGGTGCACGGGAGGCTAGTTAGTGTGCGTAATGCTCTGATGGCTTCCTCGAGCGGTGACGCGCTCGAATCGAGTTCAAGCGGCTGTAGGGGCGGCGACATGGCATGGCGGGCGGGGAAGCTTCGGCCACGGCGGGCTACGGCCTAGAGGGCGGGCGCGAGAGAGGGAGATGAGGGGAAACGACGGCAAGCTCACCGTGAGTCCGTTTGGAGGGTCAGTGGGCTCGGGGGCGGCCGGAGTGCAGCGAATCGACGACGATGGTGGCCGGAGCCCGAGGTGAAAGACGACGGCGATGTCGACGTTGCTGGCCTCCCGGGGTCGCGTAGATCGGCGGAGACGGAGAAGGGGTCGGGGCGGAGCTCTTGGGGACGACAGAAGGCAAGGGGGTGGCTGTGGCCGCGGGTACGGCGATCGGCGTCGACGGCGGTTCTCGGTCGCGTGAGGGAGTGGGACAGAGGAGGGAAACGAGGAGGAGGGAGAGAGCGAGAGGATCCAGGGGGGTTGGGGCGCGTGGCCGTCTCCGTGGCGTCGCGAGAAGGTCGGGGAGGCCGCCAGCACAAAGCAGGAGGTGGTCAGCGGGCTCGGCTGCTGGCCACGCGCGATGCCAGAAGGCATGGGGAAGACGACGCGCGAGGAGGTGGGCTGGGCCAACTGGGCCAGCGAGGGGGGGGGGGGAAGCTGGGGCGGTTCGGACGCCAGGTGGGTGGGCTGCCAGGTAAGTTTCTCTCTCTCTCTTTTATTTCTTTGTTTTAGTTTTCTAATTTTTCTATAACTGTTTTGTTTTAGTTTAGTAAAATACTAAACCATTTAAATAAATCCTGAAAATAATTGTGGGCATTAACTGAATTATTACAGAGGCCCTTGACTATTTTTCAGAATTGTTGGAGCATTTAAAAATATTAATAGTTTTTTTTAAATGCCCCAATTCAAATACAGTATGGTTTATTCAAATATCCAAAAATGTCTTGGAAAAATATCCATCATCTCCGGATATGGTTTTCACCTTTTCCATTAATCATGAATATTTTTGCAAACCAATTTGGGTTTTTGAAAATATTTTTTTGAATTTGAACCTATTGAATTGCTTTAGTGCTAGGGCTTGATCAAACCCCCATTTCAAATTTCATGAAAATTAACATGATGCATGGATGCAATGCTACTAGTTACAAACAAGCTCTAGGGCTGTGACAACTCACCCCCACTAAACAAGAATCTCGCCCCGAGATTCAAGACGTGAGGTAAGAGGAAAAGGGGAGTCACAAACTATCACAATCTTCATGATCCATTTGCCCTTCTCGAAAATGTTGGTTCATTCCATCATCTTGGTCTTGACGTCTTGCTTTCAAGATCTTCACTCAACACGACAACAGAAAGAAGGGGGAAACCCTACATGATTCGATCTTCACGAAGATCAAGTAAACATGATCGACTCACGGACTGAGACGGTGACACATCTCGAGTTGAGACATAAAACACATCGAGAGGGATGGAGAACAAGCGACGGGGTTTGATTGGTGGCAACAATTCCACGCTTTAGGAAGATGGTGGATGGTGTCAAGGTGGCGAGGAAATATTTACCATGATTCAATAACGGGGCACCTCGAGAAAGGTGACGCAAGAACTATTCCCTTAAGTGGCAAAAAGAATTACTTTTGATCCATAGATCATTGGAACTCTTTATACCAGCCTAAGGCAATCACAAGCGATCATTTGGTGGAATGCAAAGGAATGTTACACCGGACTAGAATGGATGATGTGGACTACCTTGTTGAAGACAACGCAATGGATGATTTTTGCTTATCGTCGGAGGTGGAGGGGACCCATGGTAAGTCCACTTTTGAGGATGATCCTAGGCAAGAATTACTAAGAAAGCAGCCCCATAGTGAAATGGCACAAGGACGGTGCAAGCTGAACGAAATGCAACTGTTCGAATGTTCCAACCATCATATCTGCCTGAGATTCAGATCCGATTGGTATCAGGATACTTCAGACTCATCATGTCTGAAAAGGAAGGGTTGCAACACAACTCGACGAGATGGCGTTGCGAGATTCTCGGGATATGAACTACGATAGCAAGCTCCAAAACATGAGCTGGTTCTGCTACAAGCCTGTGAACACATTGTCCCAGACAAGCATGACCACATGGTAGTCTTATAATAAACATTACCGAGTTCAGGTGGGGAACCATAATCGAGGATATTGAAGTCCTTGCATAAGGCATGCTCTTAAGAAGGAACTTCCTTTCCTTGAACAAATCAGTAAGTGGCTTGGTGTGCTAGGGATACATACGGAATGAAGATGATCAGTCTGTCAAACCATAGAATACTTTGCACATGCATGACGGACTTGGGATGATTCCACAGGAGGCAAACAAGCTTTCTCGAATCCACGACGACATCTTACATCAAATGCACGTGAGTTCGAGGAAGTCACTTCTTCCATCCAAGCATAGGCTTCATGAGCAAAACACGAAGAAATGCTTACACAAGTTTCCAACACTAGGTTGATGTTCAACATGACTCATGGGGGAGACAAAATGCTGCTGATGGGCTCAACAACAACTCATCGGAATTTCCATATCACTGGACTTCCACCATCATGTGAACACGGTGATAGCATTGGTCAGACCAAAAGATATAATGGTGTATGCTCGAGGAATCAACCACGAGTAAGACAACATTACGAGCATCGTTGGTACTGGTTTGATTTAACGATATCCCACACTCAATTCAAAGGATTGATAAGACAATAGATCCAGCAACTGATCACAGGGACCAATCGATGAAGATATCATCTTTCTTCAACACACACTACACAAGAATATCCCTTTGGAACGAACTAAGTTGGGCAAGCTTTTATCTTCCAACTCTCCAAGTTGTTGTCTAGCTTAACCAACTAGCTCAAGAGTATCCAACACAGATTCTTGGAGAAAGGGTGGTTCACAAGAAACCAACTTGGACACGAGCTCAACATAACAGTCAGGAAACAACCCGGTAACACTTCCAAGAAGATATTTGGAAAGTCACGACCCACCGTATGTTACTAAGCTCGAGAACAATCTTGCTTTTCAGGGCAAGTCGATATTATCATATGAGTGAGGACTTGACAAGATCCTAACTCATCCATCGAAGTGTGCACCAGAAATAAGGACTAGGTAGCACGATCAATCTTAGGATGATGATTTAATAACCAACACGCTAAGAATGAGAATATTGTCCATTCACTACCAAGCAACGAGTTGCTCGGAGTATTGATGTCACACATCACAATTCACTTGTCGGCATTCCGGTTGCAACAACACGGAACCGAGGAATGAATAACGATAGCGAGAAGTATCACTGCGTCAAGAGTTCATAAAAGAAGGTGCAATTCTCATGAAGTTCCCGACATAGAGTGGGTAATGCTTCGGGATAGAACAGAATCAAAAGCTGGATTGGCATTTTGATCTGCAGAATACAACTGCTTTGACCCAACCCTAGATATGGATGAGGTACTGGAGTTTGTTTCTCCTAGTCATTCCAGAATAGAATGGCTTGTCGGACCACAAGGATAATAGGCATCGATAAACTCAAATGCACCCATTCCCTTGGTTATCAACTGATAGAGGATGGTCGGGGTACAACTAAAGAGAGCAACTTAAAGGAACTTATAATTTTCTGAGTTGTGGATGCACAGATTAGTATGTCGAGCAAGCTCAACATTTCTTCCGGATAACCCATGCGGAAAGGTAGAATTGGCAGATTCACAATTATGAATGGAGAACTCCTCAAGAGCACTCCTATCGTGATGTTTTGGTTCAACAAGGAACTTCTGCCATAAGCGGTTCATAGTATTTGGAAGAAGGAAATACCACGGACCTCGAGGACTATCGCAAGGTTACTAATATCCTAAAGGCACTAGAAATTGCTAACAACATGAAGTAGGATGAACCACGGGTTCAAGGACCCATGAATAGAACACCTACTACTAAATGGCATCACGGGATGCTTTCAAAAGTGATGGCCAGAATCATCACACTAGGGATACAAAAGCATTGCTAAATTGCTAGGTGACTTCCTAAACACCTAAGGTCATAATAATAGTTCCAACATATATGTCGAGGCAACAGAGTACCTTGTCCGACCGATTAGTGTGCTTATTCTGACCCAAAAGGACATCGGGAACGGAAGGAAAGGATTTGCAGATGCATCAGACTATTTAGAGACCTGGGATGACTCGGACAGCATAACGGCTGTAAATGCTCAAAATGATTTGAGACATCTTGCAAAAATGGTGGCATAACCACTCAACAACAACATAACAAGATTCTGAGATCAACAGTTATCATACAGAAATAGTAGGAACCGAACTGGGGATTAAAACCAACAATCTTATAAGTCTATGGATTAGTAACACGTCATCCTAATGGATAGATGAGAAGCCTAGTTCTTAAACCCCGTAGAAGAGAAGAGGATGACTCAGATCAAGGCCATGAGGTATAAGGAGTAAAAAGAGCCTTACGCTCCCTCCCACAATGAATTCCCTTACATAACTAAAGCATTTCTAGACACAACTTCGACCAGTTTGGCTTGGTAATCCTCTGACAGATCGGGGCTCGATACCAACGCTGTCAGGACCCGATTCTAAGTCACACCGATCTAGCATGTAACACATCATATCACCTTGCGGCCTCACGCACGGTATTCTACGGTGTCACCTTACCATGGCCCGGACCGCTTATGCGTCTTTTGGCTCACGTATATGATAGTGTCGCTAGCATCCATATGACAAAGAACCCGGGCCGACATGGCTAGTCGTGAACCCAAAGCGGCACTAACCCATGGGGACAGTATACATGAATCACATCGAGCATGTCGGTCATCAACGATATATTCAGCTGTCAGCACTGGCTAACAGGACTCCGTATTCCGGCCAGAAAGTGCTAGGCAGGACTCGAATAACACCGCGTGACATTTCCCGAAGGGATGTACATAGGAACGAAGTGAAACACATGCCGGCCGATCAAGTGTCCAAGCAAGTCTTTGGGCTAGCAGGACTCCGGTGAACCGGGTCAGAAGCGGACTACTATCGCCGTAATCACGAGACTACATTTCCCCATATGAGAGGCTGCCAAGGATAAACAACTAGTTTGTCGGATCCCACACATACCAAGCATTTCAAACATACACACAATATGCTCAATATGCGTAGATACAACATGGCATCACAACATAACTCTACGACTCAAATATTATTCATTAGGCTCCGAGGAGCGAGATATTACAAACATGGGTCTCATGACCCAACACTCAGAGCATACAAGTCAAAGCACAAGCGGAAGCTAAACATGTCTGAGTACAGACATCTATAAATGAAAAGGGCTGAGAAGCCTGACTATCTACCAGATCCTGCCGAGGGCACAAGATCGTAGCTGAGGTAACAAGCTAAACGTCGAAGCCCACGTGGAACTACTAGCGAGACTGACGTCTCTCTGCAAAGCATAAAATAAGCAAATGTGAGTACAATTGTACTCAGCAAGACTTACATCAGATCTAACTACATATGCATCATTATCAAAAGGGGTGGTGGAGTTTGACCGCAGCAAGCCAGCTTTGACTCGGTGGCTATCTGAACTACGATCGCAAGTAACTCTTTTGAGGTGGCACACGAGTCCACATATTCACCATATCAATACACCACTATGGACCCGATCCCGCCTTCCCACGAGAACGCCATCCATAGCACTCACGCTTATCTTGCGATTTTAGAGTATCCACTTTCACTTGTCTATGAACTGATATAGGCAACCCGAAGTCCTTCTCCATGGACACGGCTATTCGAATAGATCATATTAAACCTGCAGGGTGTACTTCTTCACACACGCTCACCACTTACCGCCGTTTACACGACATGTACTCGGCAACCTTCAAGCGGAAGCCCAACGTGGGTGTCGGCCACGGCCTACCTAAACACTCAAGTCCCTAGTCCAGGTTTATCGCCTATTCGGGTTCCATCCGCAGGAGTCCGCCGAGGTTTCCATACAGCCCCGAACGATGTGTGCAGGGTTCCCGAGATACCAAACGGGCACTCGGTACACCGGGCCACGGTGCCTACCGCAACACAACCCACCCCTAAGGTCAGCGCTATGCTGCCCCAAAGATGCTACAAACACCGAAACTACTTGCAACTCTTGACCGAGGACAAGGATGGTTAAGAAGCCGAGAGGGTCAATTAAGGATCCCAATGCGTGGTAGTAACTGTTTCATGGATCACAAACACGTAACTCAGTTCCTCGAGGACGGTTTCAATGAGACAACCCACCATGTACTCCTACATGGCCTCTCACCGCTACCTTTACCAAATCGTGTTCACACACTTAGCTCACACACAATAGAACATGCTCATAACAATTCCAATTCATTCCCGATGAATCAGACCCGACTCAACTCTAAGCAAGAGCAAGCATGACAAACAAGCATAAATGAGTAGGCACAACATGGCTCAAACAATTCCTACTCATGCTAGTGGGTTTCATCTAATTACTGTGGAATGACAGGTCATGCAGAGGATAAAGGGGTTCAGCTACCGCAGCAAGTAACACATGAGTCGTTGTTGTCCTAATGCAGTAAAATAGAGCAGGAGCGAGAGAGTGGGATTATATCGGAATGAACAAGGGGGTTTGCTTGTCTGGCACTTCCGAAGATAATATAGTTCTTCATTGGTGTCATCGAATTCATCGAACATCGCTCACCGAGAGGGGACAATCACCGGCAACTGAGAAAGAACACAATCAATGCAATGCACATATATGATGCATGAGCATGTTAAGGAACTGAATTCACCTAATGCAACAGTAATCCAAGTTAATTGAAGTGGAATTCAAACAAGGTTGAACTCCAACTCCAAATGCTAGTTCATAAATTACCCTAATCATGATTCATCCTATTCAGTGAGGTTAACTTGTTCAAACATGCATGAAAGTACCATAAACGGATTCTTCATATTTTTCTGATCATTTTTCATATATAAATTATTTCCATCCGAAGTTACGGTTGAATTTCTATGAATTTTAGAAGTTTAGGACATTTTCCGAATTTCCTAAATTATATTAAATCCAGAAAACTAGTTATGGCCACCGACGCCGTGGTGACGCCGCAAGTCAAAGGCGCCGTCCAGGTCAAACCTGACCTGGGGACCCACCGGTCGATGACTCGGTCGACTAACTGGGCTAGTTAGTGCTAAACTAACTCTAACCAGTCGTTAGCGTGGCAGGCCCACATGTCGTTGTTCAGTTTAGTTAACTAAATTAGTTAGTTCTAATTAATCTCGAGTTAACTAATTATGGGCTTGGGCCCACACGTCAGTGAAAGAGAGGGGTCAACCTCACCGGTCAAAACGGTCAAACGAGTCAAACCCGCCGGCGACTCGACGCCGGCGAGGCCAGGCACGGCGGAACGGCTCGGGTTTGCGTCTCCGGCGGCCAAACGAGCGGCGGAGAGGCTCTACGTGTTGCGGGTGCTTGGCCGCATCCATCTACGCAGGCAAGGGGGGCTGGGGTCAGCCGAGCTCGCCGGAATCGAGCTCACGGCGGTGGCCGGAGGTCGGGCGAGTGCGGGGTTGGCGCTGTGGTGCACGGGAGGCTAGTTAGTGTGTGCGTAATGCTCCTGATGGCTTCCTGAGCGCGGTGACGCGCTCCGAATCGAGTTCAAGCGACTGTAGGGCGGTGGCGACATGGCCGGCGGCAGGGGAAGCTCGGCCACGGCGGGGCTACGGCCTAGAGGGCGGGCGCGAGAGAGGGAGATGAGGGGAAACGACGGCAAGCTCACCGTGAGTCCGTTTGGAGGGTCAGTGGGCTCGGGGGCGGCCGGAGTGCAGCGAATCGACGACGATGGTGGCCGGAGCCCGAGGTGAAAGACGACGGCGATGTCGACGTTGCTGGCCTCCCGGGGTCGCGTAGATCGGCGGAGACGGAGAAGGGGTCGGGGCGGAGCTCTTGGGGACGACAGAGGGCAACGGGGTGGCTGTGGCCGCGGGTACGACGATCGGCGTCGACGGCGGTTCTCGGTCGCGTGAGGGAGTGGGACAGAGGAGGGAAAGGAGGAGGAGGGAGAGAGCGAGAGGATCCAGGGGGGTTGGGGCGCGTGGCCGTCTCCGTGGCGTCGCGAGAAGGTCGGGGAGGCCGCCAAAGACGGGCAGAGGTGGCCGCGGCTCTTCAGGCGCTGGCCACGCTGATGCCGAAGGCATGGGGAAGACGACAGGAGGTGGGCTGGGCCAACTGGGCCAGCGAGGGGGAAGCTGGTTCGACGCCAGGTGGGTGGGCTGCCGTAAGTTTCTCTCTCTCTTTATTTCTTTGTTTTAGTTTTCTAATTTTTCTCAGAACTGTTTTGTTTTAGTTTAGTAAAATACTAAACCATTTAAATAAATCCTGAAAATAATTGTGGGCATTAACTGAATTATTACAGAGGCCCTTGACTATTTTTCAGAATTGTTGGAGCATTTAAAAATATTAATAGTTTTTTTTAAATGCCCCAATTCAAATACAATATGGTTTATTCAAATATCCAAAAATGTCTTGGAAAAATATCCATCATCTCTGGATATGGTTTTCACCCTTTTCCATTAATCATGAATATTTTTGCAAACCAATTTGGGTTTTTGAAAATATTTTTTTGAATTTGAACCTATTGAATTGCTTTAGTGCTAGGGCTTGATCAAACCCCCATTTCAAATTTCATGAAAATTAACATGATGCATGGATGCAATGCTACTAGTTACAAACAAGCTCTAGGGCTGTGACAACCGCGAGGTTCCTTGCTCCTCCTCGGTCGTCGGGAATCTATGCTCTTCAACTCTTTTCTTTTACGTGAGCTTTGTTCATCCTTTTCCCAACACGCGAGACATCTAGCATCAATGTGCACGTGTCATGCAAGAAAATGGAGATAATCGGATAAGCAAAGGCGTAAGTGAGTCGTATGGGGGTGGGGCGGAGGGGGGGGGGCGAAAGCGGGGGGAAACCCTTTTCCGTAAGTGAGTCGTGCACTTCGATGGCACCTACGCAATATTTTTTCTCCTCGATGGCACGTGAATAGTGCACGTACTCAACGACGGAGCACGGGATGGTAGCAATGACATGGTCAGCCCTTTTTGGAGAGAGTACGTACTACTAGTAAATAACTTTGATGTGTCCCGTCAACTCGCAGAATCCACGAGAAGCTTGATTACCTTCTCCTCGCCAACGCTGCGTGCGTGGTGGCTCGCAGCACGAGGAGAAACTTTTGCTTACAAGCGGTGGACGTGCACCGGTTCATTTGGTGTCAGATTGCCAGAAGCACTACTGTAGAACCATCGACTTCCAGAAGAGGCGAAGAGCCAAGCGCAAGGTCACCTACTAACCTTAGGCTAGGCGTAGTAGGAGTAACATAAGTAGGGGTACCTCCTTTTTTTATTCTAGAAACAACCACGCGCGAATATCAAGATGCTGGTTACGTAGAACAAATTTCCTGCAGTCCGTGCTCAGCCCTCCTCTATCTCTGTTCTCAGCTAGCCAGCGGACACGCGGAGCCCATCGTCTATTTGCTCACATGCGGCCCCACATTTCAGTGAAAACGCAAGAGGACCCACTGAACCTGCACATCTTTCACCTCGACGTGCTGGTGATGAAAAACAAATCCAATAAAGATCTTCGGTGGCGCTTTTGGAGTTACTCAAGAGTAGTAAGATTCTATCTATAGTTTAACCCAAGATGCACATCTCGTGGCTTCAACTACCACTCTATTTTCTTTCATGACACGACCTGGATGCTGGATGTCCCACGTGTCGGCAAAAGGAGGAAGAACCCGACCAAATCTTCGATTGTGCTCTCGAATTAGACTAGTTGTGCTAACTTAAAAAATTTATTGTGTACTTCCTCCGTTTCAAAATACTTGACTTCCATTTGTCCAAAAATGGATGTACCTATATACTAAAACATGTCTAGATACATATATATTTGACAAATAGAAGGCATGTATTGTGCAACGGAGGGAGTAGAATGGATGCAAGTTTTTGTATTGCGAAGAAGAGCACATCCATATATTGATAGAGCGTTGGAGTTGGCCTTACAAGTGGGATCGCAGTTGAGGAAACCGACTATCGGCAAACCCCCACCTCGCCTGGCCATGATGGCTGAGTTAGAGAAACGATGAGGTTGAAGAGATTGCTCTAGCACGGACTCCAAGAAATATGGTGTCAGATGGAAGTCATGCTAGTGGCGTGTGCCGTACTCCTGGACGTGAATGCTTGTTCTGGCCCATGCCACCCTACTACTCCTACTACTTACTATATAGTACTAGTATCGAGGATTTGAGGTGCTGGTTACGTAATACAATATGGCTACTGATAAAACACCCATACGACGCCTCAAGCATGTGAAGCCAAGATACAATAGTGTACTACTTCCTCCGTTCCTAAATATAAGTCTTTGTAGAGATTTCACTAGGTGGACTACATACAGAGCAAAATGAATGAATCTACACTTAATATGCATCTATGTACATCTGTATATGGTTCATAGTGAAATCTCTACAAAGACTTACATTTAGGAACAGAGGGAGTACTATTGTTGATTGGCCTCATCCGATAACCTGTTGCAATGCACGTACAATTATGGAGGAGGGAGAGGAAGAGCGTGCGACAGCAGTTCCAAATCGAGAGGGAAAGGCGAAGAGTCGGTGGACGGTTGCCAGTTTGCCACGGTTCACGAAGGGGCGCCCCGGCCTACACGTCGGTTCGGAAATACTCCTACTACTCGCCGTCGTCTCACTGATATGTTGGAACGGGGCCACATGTCAACGAAACATGGTGTGTAATTTCTCGTGCAAAATGCGATCTGGCCGCGTTGGCCCGAGGTGCCGCATTTGTTTTTTTTTTAAGTTTGCCGCATTAGTTATCGACCTTTATTTTTTTAACATGCAATCTGAATGGATAGCTCCTGTGGTCATCACACGTGAGCGGATATAGTGATGGTTGATTCGCCCGAGCAACTTATTACTGTGGGAATATGGGAGTACCGGATTCAAGGAACAGAGAAATGATGGTTGCTTCGTCCGAGCAACTTCATCGTGGGCGAAGGTGGGGCTCTGTGATTTGATCGCTCACTAGTCATTACTATCGCGCGCAACGATCGGGGTGAATCTTTCCCTGAAGCTGTTGTGCACTCAATATTGCTGCATGGCAGGTGGAGTCGGATGAAGGATGTCCAACATGTCGGTAAACGAAGTTGAATTGTTTCTAGCATTGCTATCAATCCTTCAGGATTTGTTTATATGTACGCATAATTTTGATGAAATTGTACTGTGATGCTATGAAGGTTTGAACTTCGGTTCCCGCAGGAAAAAAAAGGTTTCAACTTGGGATTCATGTGTCTTGGCTCGAGATTATCTCGATACAACATTCCATCAAATACAAATGAAACTACCATGTGGCTAATGCATCTCAATGGTTCGCAGATCAGCGCCAATATTCACATCACAACTGAAGACAAAGTTGTGAGAAGGTGTACAATAAAGAAAAAATATATAATTGATCGATGTTGTTCATAGGCATGGCTCCATTTCCTTGGCACAGTGTTCATTGCTTGGCAACTAGTTTCACCCAGCTCTGTAGCCAAAAAAGAGGTGTATGAAGGACTCCACAATCCGATCATTTTGTGCAGCTCCACTAAAATCGAGCGGACCATCCTGTTTGCAAAGATATCCAACAAGGTGATTACAATAATAGTGGAACTAGATGATGAAACATAACACACATAAATAGAAGCCGATCACCTCTACGATCTCTCTTTAGGACTAACTTCTTGTTGGAGAAAGATTAGGCACGGAGTTGGATGAGGAGGATAGCAAAACCAATCTCCCTTTCCCAGTCCCCACGAAATGTAAAAATGTTGCCCGTGTGACATTTTGGCGGAACTGCACAAAACACTCTTCAGAAAAGTGATTTGTGCAGTTCACCAAAAGGTCACAATAGCAACGAGGTGAAAATGGATAGCCCTGTTTGCAAAAGGAGGTCAAAAGGAAACAATTACTGCCCAATAACACGAGTTGAAGACACATACACCGACAAAAAAGAAGCATGTTCCATGTAAAAAAGGAAAGATAGCACATGGTGGTTTATCAAAAATGGTTTGAGGACGAGATTGCAAGATGGAAAGTAAGCCGGCCGAGATACGATTTAAGCAAACAACTGAAGAAGATCCACATGCAGCAACAGGGGAAGATGGGCAGTGGAGCAAGGCGGAGGAAGCTGTACACGAGGTCGTCGGGATGTTACTAGGAGGCGCCGGCGGGATCTGCCCATACTGCGGCAGCGAGCAAGTGGCGAAGGCCCTACTGCGCCGGAGCTTGGTCAGAGAGAACTGCGGGTACCGCAGATCGCGACGAGCTGACTCAACGCCGTCGAACGGAGAGACGATGCACATCCTCCCTTTCCACCGACGGACGGGATGCGGCCGGATCATTGACCAACGCTGAGAGAGAGAGGCCACGGCGGCCTTGTGTGAGATGGTGTGACGAGAGACAAACCCATTTTTCCATTTTCCCCACGGCAATCGTTTTATATTCTAGGTGTGGTACCCGACCCTCCTTCGAGTAAACAACCACTACACGCGTAAAATTATCACGTGGGCTGCCTTTTCGTACAGAAACGAACTCCACCGTGTACCCGCGCGGGTGTGGCCGGGAACGAGACATGAGTACGCGCATCCTGCATGCACTTCTTCTTTAGGTGCAGGTACGTACGCGTGGGTGGGTGTAAGAGAGATGGTTTGTGCGAAACAGAGGCAATGTGTTGATGATATCTCAATCAGAAAAACGTAACATATGCAATGTGTGTGAAACAGAGTCATGGACGTGAGATATCGATAGAATTGAAAACAGGGATGAAGTGTGTGGCTGCGCGATCGATAAAGAGTGCCATCGAATTTGTGTTTGCCCACGTCAAAGATACAGGGCGGCTGGCCTACTGTAATTTGAGAGGGCAGAGGTGCAGTTCTTCTCCGTGGCATGGATACTTACCTACAACGTTCGACTATCGGTGTGTGTGTGGGGGGGGGGGGGGTAGAGACCGGTCGACTAGTATATGTGTAGGGAAGGAGAGAGACCTAGCTATGTATTGAGGAGATCGATCGACATCCATGGATATGTGTAGCAGAGGAATAAGGTTGGGGAAAAGACAAAGGTAGAGCGTCGGAGGGTTGGTGGTGGAGTGGCGTCTCACAAATGGTGGGAGAGGCCTGCTAGAAAAACGGAGGGTATGAGTGCAATATCAATAAGAGAGGGCGGGGGATGTCTGTCTGTCTATGCACGTGCGTGTGAGAGACGGGTCGGGAGGTATTCAAGGATGATGAGGGGAGAAGATATGGTTGTGGTAAGCATGCGTAACTACATAGGAAGATCAACCGTCGTGTGTCCGAGAAAAGGAGAGACATAACTAGCGAGGTAAGTGTATCGGTGCTTGGTGAAAACGAATTATAGTCGACCTGGCTATATGTAGGGAGATCAGTTCATATACACACCTGCATGTGTTAGAAGCAAATAAGGTCCAGAGAGACAGACATGGGGAGAGGGTGTGGCTAGGAGGTGGTGCGAGAGGCTTACCATGTCGAGGGGGGAGGAGTGTGCGAGCATGTGATTAATGAAAAGAGGGGCGGGAGTGTGCACCTGCGTGGAATCGTATTGGGCATATGGGGGCATGGACGGTGAGAAGAGAAGAGGGGAAGTATATATGTGTTTGTTGTAGGCACGCTTGGCGAGAGAGGTATATCGACCGGTGTGTGCGGAAAAGAAGGATCCGGGCCTACACACACCGGCGGTGGGCGACCTAATGAGAAATATTGAGCGTGCGTGATGGAGGGACGCTAAGGGTGTGTGAGGGGGCGGGCGTGTGCATGCACGATAGAAAGTTAAGCGCTAGCTAGCTACAAATAGAAGAGGATCGTGAAGGTGTAAAAGACGAACAAAGATCATAATTCATTATAAAAAAGTGGATACAGATACTTGAAGAAGATATCATAATGTAGAACATTGATAATAATTTGGGCTAATGTGTGGCTTTTGCAACTCAGGTCTAAATACTTGTCATAATGTAGGGGGCGGGGCACTATACTTTGTGTGATAAAGACGGTGTACGTATGGAACATGGTTTAGACTATGAATATATAGTTAGTACATCAAATGTACTATTATTTGGAATCAACAACAAGTGTATTCAAAAAATAGAATTCGACTTCATGTAGTACACATAGTTCATATCTATCTCTATGGTTGTGGTGTGTTATTAAGGTAATACACGAATGATGGTTGAAGTTGGCAACAATCATGATTGTAGATTCTTATTGAAAGAGAGAAACGAATTCAAATTTAGTTCGAATTGCAGCGGTAGTATAGACATTTGGAATGCACTAAAATGTTGGTATGAGTAGGTTACATGCATTATACAGCAAGTGAAAAAAATTAATCGTACATAACATGGATTCATACTCCCTCCTTCCATCTATATTGGGCGTAATGAGATTTTTAAGACTGCCTTTGACTATTGACAAGATTAATAGTACATGACATGCACAATGTGAAAATTATATCATTGAAAGAACCTTTCATAGACGAAGTTAACGGTGTGCTTTGTGTAAGTTGCATGTCATATATCATTGCTCTAATATTTGGTCAAAGTTAGCATCGAAACGCATTAGGCCCTATATAGATGGAAGGAGGAGTAGCTGAATAGCATTTGTATAGTAAAACGGGCAAGACTCTCTTTGTGTGGTGTGAATAGTTTTATTTTTTCGTTTTCTTTTTGGTTGAGGGAAGTGCGAATTGATTTGATGCATTACAAGTACAATATTACTACACGTTAGGCTTGTCCCTAAAATTCAACCCGCGCCTTGTTATATCCCGAAAATTCAGATATCGTGCTCCAAAAATGGGCGCCTTCACAACCCGCGCCTTGCTATCCCGAAACTACAACGCGCGCGAAAACTCCCTCCAGCTGCCAAATCCCGACATGCGAAATCCCCCTTCTAACCCTGAGCCGAAAGGGCCGCTAGTTCAAATCAGTGGGGGGTACTTTTGTAACACACCCTACATTTTGGACAAGCGTGTCCCTAAGTCATGCTTCACCCCCTCCCATCGCCCCCTTTTCGCCATTCAAAATCCCAGGCCGCCATAACCTCTCCACTCCAGCCGCGAAACCCCACCCTCCTCCGTCCGCCACGTCACCGCTGCCCAGCCGGAGCCTCTTCCCCGACGACATCGTCCACCACAACAGCTCAACGTCCCTCGTCCACCTCCCCGGATGAGGATCCGTCATCCATCTCGCCATCCCGCCGGTTCAGCCGCCCCGTCCTCCACCTCCAAGGAGTTGCTCCGACGATCGCCTCGTCTATCGCAGCTGCTCCGTCCCCACAGCACCGCCTTAACCTGCTCCACTGGAACCGCAGCATCCTCACTGACTCCTCGGACGAAGCCGAGGCCTAGTCGGCGCCACCAAAGAGGTTGTACACTCATCACATCGCACCTTCTCCTTAACTCGACCTCCCGGCACCGACGGTGCTCCATCCCACACCCCCATGGAGTGGCTACCTTGAAGCCGGCGCCGCGGGCGACATCTCCATGGCGGCTCTCCCCCAGTGTGAAGCCCCTTCGGCGGCGGCGTCCATACCAGCCGGATCTGCTGCTGCTCGCTCGGCTCTCGCTTTCGCTTCGCTTTCTGCTACTCCGGCTCTCGCTCGATCGCTCGCCGCCCAGTTCTGCTGTTGCTCCCCCCTCGCTCGTGTTGCTTTCTGCTCCGATTAAGCCACACTTGTATTGAATCGACTTTTGGGTCGATCGATTTTCAGGTGTTGGGGGGGGGCTCGATGGAGTTAAGGAAGAACCACCCGCAGCGGGGACGGGGCTCACGGCCAGGTACCCCACTATCTATCTTAGGGTTCAGGTAGGGGCGGGGGCCTAGAGGGCTGGCCGGGCGGCGGTGGCGAAGTTGTTTCGGGCGGCGAGGCGGCTGGGGCCGGGCGGTTCGCCGGTGGTGGCTAGCGGCTCACGGGGGTGCGGGCTGAAGATGAACCGCAGGCCCTCCCTAAACTACATGTCAAGTGCCTCTCTGCTACCATTATGCGTTCAGTTTCGGCGGTAGCATTCAGATTCCACAAGAAATTTCAGATCGACAGTTAAGTTCCGAGTCAACAGTTTTACCTCATCTGTTGTAGTCAGGTGGTTTTTGGTGATGTTAATTTTACATCCATTTTGCATCATCTATTGGAGATGCTATTAGAATCCCACTTGAGATTGACGATGTCTGTCTTGTGCTGCTTCAGCCTTGACGTCTTACGGCTCGCCGGAGCTGCTCCAACTACAGAACAACCCATCACAACAGAGCAGTGCCCTGGACGCCATCTACAGATTCCTCAGATCTTCCTCCACACCTCTGACAGCCACCTCTGCCTCAACTGCTTCAGCGACCAACCCAATGATCCGAGGTAAACACGGCTCTGACAAAGAGGTTGTACACTTGTTGCATCACTTATTACTATACATTCACGTCGATCCATTAGGGCTATTTTGGTTCAATGGAAACACATAGCAATAGGGAATTTTCCAATGGCATTCTACTATTCAATTATCCATGCATTTTGTTGAAAGGAATGAAGCAAAACATCCACCTGGACCTACTTTTCAAAATCCTATGCATGAAAACAAGACCAAGTGCATTAGTGCCAGAATAACATTCTAACTGTACACGTTTCATATGGTTTCACTTTATTTTGGCCATGTTTCTTTGCATTCCTCTGCTCTTCCAATTCCTGTAAACCAAACACCCAAGTTGACAGAAATCCTGTGTTTACAAATGCTCTATTTACCACGTGCATTTTCCAATCCTATTCTGGTGTTTTTCCTATCCCTGTGTTTTAAGAATCATGCAAGCCAAATGAGCCCTTACAAAATTACTTTAGTTACAGGTACGTGTCGAAGGGAACTTTGTGTGGTTTGTCCTGCTCCTGCCACGATGTCGTCCACCTCACCTGAGCTGCTCCATCGACAGAAGCATCCACCAAACCAGACATCATGACTCCTGACCGTCTTTCGCCGCCTCAGATCTCCTTCCCTGCCGCCGACACCCACCGCAACGACATCACCATCATCGACTCGTGAGATGAACCCGAGGAGTACACGGGTCCACAAGAGAGGTCGCACTCTTTTGTTTCGCTTATGTTATGCATTGCTTAAACTTACCTGCTACTTTATCGTCCTGTTCAGCTCTTGGACTCCCAAGTCAGGTCCAAATTACTGTTCAAACTTGAGTTCTAAATTAGTTGTGGGGCACATATTGAGGCCGCAATGAATAGTATGTCTGTCTAATATCTGGTTCACCTAGGGTATGCCTATGTTGTTCATCTTGGGTGGGAAACAAATAGTAAAGCAATCATCATCTATCTTTTTATTAATTTAAAGCAATCATCAGCCTGCTATCATTGTTTTTGGATCCATCCACTGGTTGTTACCATCACCCTAAATTTCTGCATGCTCTCCTTACATAATCTCACCATATTTTTTCGTATGCATGTCAGATATTGTACACAGTCATGCTAAACATGTAGAGAAAAATAGAAGAGTTTTATGCGGCAATACAATGTCATGCAGACATCGCTCCATGGTGGGTTCAATGGCAAACCCTCCCCACCCCTCTCCAGATTGTAATCCAGAGGAAGATATCTCTTCTGAGGCAGATTCAGACGCCGCTAACCACTCCTATTTACCCCCAAGGTGTTTGCTCTACCTTGGCATGATGATGTTAGTCATATCATGCATATGTTGCCTTGCGGTGCCTACTTTTGACATCATATATGTCATATGCTTAGTTTAGACATGTTACGTAATGCCACATGTTTAGTTTCCATATCATATATGGGAATTATGCAGTCTCATGTCTTTTTGCCAGCAATAATATATGTGAAATATGCAATGCCATCCTGTTTAACCAGGCATCATATATTTGAATGATATCTTGCCCATCCTTTTCTTCATTACATTTCCATTTGTCGACAATGTTTGTACATTAAACCACTCTTCCTGTGAATCAGCCATTTGGGTGGGAGACGGAAAAATCTAGAGTGAAAACAAGGCCTTGAGAAGCGCAGTGCTACACGTCAAGGCAGATCTCTTGTTGGGTCCCGATAGCTCCTCAGAGATGGATTCAGAGACAGATGACCAGTCCTATTCCCCCACTGAGGTGTATTCTCTAACTCGGCACGATTATACTGCTCATATCATGCATACGGTGTCTTGCATTGCATAGTTTAGACATCATATACACAATATTCAACACCATGTTCTTAGTTCAGACATCATATCGAATGCCCTCTGTTTAGCATATAAATCACATATGTGAATTAAATGATGCGATCCTGATTACTTAGATAACATGTAGGTGAATTATTTCATGCGATCCTGTTTAGTTATTCATCATATCTTTGAATTATGCTATGCTATGCTATCCAGTCTAGATAGACATCATATATGTGAAATTATGTCATGCTATCTGTTTTAGTTAAACAATATACATGTCAACTATTTCATGCCCTCTTTTTTCCACACTATATATTGCATCTGTCTCTCATACAATGTCTGTACATTCAACTATATTTCCTGTTTATCAGCCATTTGAATTGGAGCGGGTGATGCTAGTATCTAGCGGACGAAAAACACGGTCTTCAAATAAAACAATGCTACCTCTTGGTGGAGATAGCACCCCGGTTGTACATGCACAAGAACCAGCCCTACCACACATAACCCAAACTCTCGCAGATTGTACCCCTACTGCGATGGATAGAGAACCAGCTTCACCCAATCTAACCCCAACCCCAGCCGATAGTAACCCAGTTCTTGTTGACACAACACCATCTCCACCACAGAGCTCCCAAACAAGAGCAGATAGTAAGGCAGCTCAAGTGCCCAAAGGGCCAGTACTATCACGGCGAACCCCAACTCCACAAGTTAGTATGCCTATTCCTGTGGAGGAAGCACAACCAAATAGTCGTAGTTTAGCATCTATTGCATTTGATGTTGTTAAATCCTATGTGCGTATCTTCCCATCTTGGAAATATTATACTGAAGATGAAGGAAAATTCCAGTTGCAGGTGTTTGTCCAGGAGTTATGTGTAAGGAATGTTATTCATGGCAATTACTTTGCTTCGTCCCATACATCCTACCTCCATGATGGTTATAATACAGCAAATTTTCCCATTTTCTCTATAGAGAAGGACCGATTTGGAAACTCAGGATGAGGTAACCTGTGCTAATACCTCTGCTATCTTCATGATTGCTTAGTGGCGATCGGAATTACTCAAGAAAACGTGCTTCACCGGCAAATAAACTCATCAAATTCCCTTACGTTCTCCCCGAGACACATTCTTTGGACGATGATCGGGAACGCCTTGTTCAGATCTTTGGTCCCGAACCAAGAATGTGGTAAGGTCTATGAGCTCATTTTCTATTTTTAAGTATTATATTTTTGCGTCTTCTTGTACTCTGTTCATGTAGAACAAGTGCCTAAACACGAAGAACAACTGTTCTAATTTAAGATTCCATTGCTATCATAGTTCAAAAAGCTAGGCGTTAATTGTGCGTTTGCCACCGCCTTGCGCTTCTTGACCAAAGTGCATGCTTATGCGCAGTTATGCACATATTAAGCGTAGTTATGCGCAATGCGTTTTGCCAACGCCTAGAGCCTAGGCGCGCTTAAGCGCTCGCTTAGGCGCGCCTTTTTTAACTATGATTGCTTTACTCTTGTATCACTGTATTTACTGATACAAACTTATTTTTAAATAGAAGGATCCAATCGAAACTCCGATGGCACAGCAAGTATGTTCACGCATGTTTCTTTAACAGGTTTGCTCTTATCAATAGCTCTTTTGATTTCAATTTCAATTGTGTATACAGTTGACCTTCATATCATGCACATTACTAGCATCACAACAGAGCCAATAGTGTTGTTGTACATGTAGACCCGTGGTACCCATCTGAAATCTTGTTGTGCAGTGTAGTTCCCCATGCTTTGTATTCTTTCACTGCTGCTTTGTCTTGAACTGATATGATTTGAACCGTGTCTCTATTTTGATTTGGCAAGAGAATGGAGTGACCATAGGACATAGATATATGTTTGTTTGATGCTTTTATTATGTACTAGTACTTGGCAATAGAAGACTTGATAGTTTAATCCCGTCCACCTTACTAATGAACTGGTTCACCGAAATGAGTTTCATATACTAGTACATGCTAAACTTGTTATGTGTCTGCTTGTTTCTTCTTTTAGAATCTTGATGTAATATTGGGGAAGAGTGCCTTATTAAGCAATGGTAAAGGAAGTAATGCGTATAAGGTTCGGGATAGTGACACATCCTTGTTGGTCTCCAACAAAGCTGATAAAACAGCTAAGGAAGACTATCTTGAAGACAAATGAGACAACCCCAAAGTCCTGTCTTGGTTTAGTGTTCGAGTTCTTGGCCACTACCGCTTGCACAAGCTATTCAAACTCACTTTATGCGAATCGATTCGATTTCTTGAGTCTCAACTACAAGCTAAAAGACATCGATCAAATTGCAAATGACAAGAAGCGGAAGGACTGCGGAAGTCCCCGGAGCATTCAGATGTATACTTTTCAGTGCAACAAAGAAGCGTTGCAGGATTTTAGCGCCAAACAGACAAAGCTAATCAGCTTGCTAAGCTTATTGCCACATGGTGGATACCGAGGATAATGTTTCTTGAGCTCTTACGAAGTTGTTTCAGTTATGCTCTTGTTTTCTTTGCCGCGTTTATTTACCTTTGGTGGCCAATTTTGACGGCGATGTATGTAATATGTCGCTTTGTTCCCTATATTTGCACTTTGGTGGTGAACTTTGATGCCCGATGGGCGTAATATGTGTAATAAGCGGTAATAGGCTAGCGTTTATTGCTTGCTTATTTATTTCCTTATTGTCTTGTCTAGTTGTTTGCTTGTAGTCACCGCAGTTCTTTTTACGTGTTTTTCTAGTGGCCACAATAGCCTATTTTTGGTAACTAGGCCAAAATAATCATGGCAACACACTGCAATTTGTTGTAACCATGGGCCTCCTGCAGGTAGTATGATCCATGGGCCGTCCGCCGTAGGATCCATTGGCCTTCTATACGGGCCGTAGGATCCATCGGCCTTCTATACGGGCCTTAGGGTCCATGGGCTTTCTATGGGCCGAGGGTCCATGGGCCTTCTACGGTCGTGCGATCCATGGGCCTTCTACGGTCGTACTATCCATGGGCCTCATACGGGCCGTAGGATCCATGGGCCTTCTATGGGCGTATCATCATTTCGCCAATCATGGGCCGTACTATTCATGGACCATAACGGGCCGTTAATAGGCCGTGTTGATAACTCTATGAGAACAGCCCAACGGTTTTTTTACATGAAAACGGCCCAACGTATTAACGGTCCGCAAACGGGCCGACTGTAACGACGGGCTGAATTTGGCCCACAAGCAGAAAATGACAATGACGGGCCGTATGTAGCCGAATGCTGCAAATGAGCCCAAGAATTAATGGCCCTGAGAAGGCCGAAAGATAACTTGGGCTGGAAACGGCCCAATGGAATAACGGGCCGTTAATGGGTATAAAGTGATACACTGTTCATTACGGGCCAGTTTCACCACGGGCCGTTAATGGGCCAAGTTACAAAGGTCCTCATATGGGCCGAAAGAAGTCATGGGCCACACATGGGCGGAAGTTAAAACGGGCTGAATCATATGGGACGCCCAGATGACGCCATCGGGCCTAATTCGGATAGGGTGTAACGGGCCCGGGTTAGCGGGCCGTAAATGGGCTATATGCGACGAGGCCGTTAACGGGCTTTCCGTGGGCCGGGCCGCCACCTTTGACCAAGTCAAGCGGGCGGCCTTTTCACGAGAATGGGCCTCTGTTGGGCGTGCCACGTGTCGCCATATCATAGGCGACTTCGGTCCAATGAACGGATGACATCTGTCCCAACGGTGAGTCATACGTGTTTCCTCCACCAATGATGATTTTACACGTGGAAAATCCCCATTGGTCGGGGCTGTTAACGGGTTATCGGATCCAAAACCCGACCCGATAGCTTAACGGCGTTCCGTTACGGTGGATGCCACGTGTCGGTCACCCTTGACGAAAGCACTTACGGACGCGTGATTTATCGTCATGGAAGTGGACACTTCCGTGATGATAATTTTGGTAATGTCATGGAACACTTCTACGACAGCACAGATATGACTATCTTGATTCTGTCATAAATTTGTCATGGATGTACATGCATGACAAAAAAGGTTGTTCTGAAAGCAAGTCAATTGGTGCTTTGGAAAGTGAGTGCCAGAGGCTAGTCACTGCTTGGTTTACAGAAGGGAAGGAAGAAGCGACCTACTGTGACAAACACGTATCATCACGGAAGTGTATTTTTTTTGTAGTGCGAACAGAGTATCAGGGGCTACTATCTATACCATGACACTCTTCAACAACCCATAAAACATACCTTAAAGCCTCTTATAAGGCTGATACAGGCTTCGTTCAGTCCACTCTCAGTTGACTGAATTTTCTCAATCACCGCACCCATAAGGGCACGGTGTTTATCAACGATGGAGGCGTCTTTCAACGCCACTAACAAAGCATCCGACACTACTGGATAGACAGAGGTCGCTGATGGGACAGGCACTCCCCCTTCAGCCAAAGGAGGCTGCCTGCTTGATCCTGGAGCCATATAGGTCTCTGGAATCGCATCCGGCTGGGAGCCGAACTCAGTATCGCTCCCGCCATCAGCCCCCATGGGAATCTTTTCCCCCATGTGTCCGGCCCCTGAGGTTTGACCTCCAGGCGCCGCCTTCACGGCTTTTTCCATTCCTCCTTGGCCGCGGTCCTTCTGGGACGAAGCCTCGGTGTTGTGCACCTGTTTGGAGGAAGGGGCCTTTGGGGGCGTCCCGCTCTCCATAGAATTTGAGCTCAGCAAGTCCTCTGATGAGGATTGTTTGGCACGAGACCCCGTCGGACTACAAAAAATATGGCTTGGGTTAAAATACTAAGCCACGATGAGTCCGGACGTCTAAAACGTACTCGGATTTTATACACTTACAAGTTCACGGTCTTTGGGCCACAGGATCCCCGCCGATGCCGTCGGCGGCAGCGGGCTCCTCTGGAAGAGGAGCCTTTCCCCTTTTGGGCAGCTCGGCCTCCAAGTGAACGGAGGCCGTCCTCTTCTTTCTTCCCCCTGCAGGGGATTCATATTCCTCCTCCTCCTCGTCCTCTTCAGAGGCGGAATGGGCATTAGAGCCTTCGGATATTGTGTCCGAAGTGCCGCGGCGACGAAGGCCGCCCTGGGTCTTCTTGGCCTCCTTCTCCGCCGTCTTCTTCGGCACCTTATAAGGTGCTGGGACCAACATCTTCGTCAGAAGTGGGATGGCCGGTTCTTCGGGCAGTGGGGCCGGACAATGGATCCGCTCCGCCTTCTTCGTCCAGCCCTGGGAGAGTTGTATGAAACACGTTAAGCATTTCTTTTGGGTTACGCGGATAGAAAAGTTTGATAACTCACCGATCTTGCCGGGCGGGACAGTTGGTACCCATGGTCTTCGGCGGAGTCCGGCCACGATTTGCTGGACTTGAAAAGCACCTTCCAGATGTCCTTGTGCGAGGAGCCGAAAAGCTCCCGCAAGGTTGGGTGCTAGGCCGGATCGAATTCCCATAGATTGCAAGTCCGGTGTTGACAAGGCAGAATCCTGCGAACTAACATCACCTGGACTACATTGACAAGTTCAATGTTCTTGTTGCCCATATCTTTAACGCGCATCTGGAGCACCGACAGTTCGTTGGACGAGGACCAGTCCAGGCTTTTCTTGACCCAGGATGTAAGCCGCAGGGGGGCGCCGGAACGGAACTCAGGAGAGGCGGCCCATTGTGCCGCGCGGCTCGGTGATATAAAACCACTGCTGTTGCCACTCCTTGACAGAATCATTAAAGGTTCATGTTGGCCATATGACATGGGGCATCTTGCTCACCATAGCGCCCCCGCACTCGGCGTGCTCACCACCCACCACCTTGGGCTTCACATTAAAGATCTTCAGCCATAAGCCGAAGTGTGGCAAGATGCGGAGAAAAGCCTCGCACACGACAATGAATGTCGAGATGTTGAGGAAGGAATTAGGGGACATATCATGAAGATCGACCCCATAATAATAAATAATGCCGAACGAACGGGTGAAGGGGAAACCCTAGCCCGCGGACAACGTGAGGGAGGAATACAACCCTCTCGTGGGGTTCCGGAGTAGGGACGATTTGTCCCGCCGTCGGAAGACGGTGGCTGATTTTCTTGGCCAGGTACCCGGCCTTCCGAAGCTTTTTTATATCCTTCTCTTGGATGGTAGAGGCCATCCATTTTCCTCCTGCTCCGGATCCGGACATCTCCGGAAGACCTCTTGTGGACATAGAAGAGGAACACTTGAGCGTTGGAGCTTGAGCAGAAGGGAATGAGCTGGGAGGAAGGCGTGGGTGAGAAGAATAAATCCTTGTCCCCTTATAAGGACGGAAGAGGCGATGCGCCTCCCCACTTACCTGGTAAAACCTCTTATTCCCCAAACGCCGTGATTGATGGCGCGGTTGGGTTACCCACATCCGTATTGATGAGAATCCCGTGATAAGGGGACACGATCTCTGCTTCGACAGGACGTGCCAAGGAAACCGCCTTGCAATATGCGCCGAGGCTGGTTGAGAAAAATAGTTTGGATAATGACCGGGTCGTGGTGTAATGTCATACTATGAAATGCGTCAGCGGATTAGATTTGTGGAAGTATTATTCTCTCTACGGTGGTATGTGGAACTTGTTTTGCAGAGCCGGACACTATCCTTGTGTTCAAAATCTTCTATGGAGTATTCGGAGGAGGAACCCGCCTTGCAATGCCGAAGACAAAACTGCGCGTCGGACTCATCGTCATTGAAGCCTGGTTCAGGGGCTACTGAGGGAGTCCTGGATTAGGGGGTATCCGGACAGCCGGACTATATCCTTTGGCCGGACTGTTGGACTGTGAAGATACAAGATTGAAGACTTCGTCCCGTGTCCGGATGGGACTCTCCTTGGCGTGGAAGGCAAGCTTGGCAATACAGATATGTAGATCTCCTCCCTTGTAACCGACTCTGTGTAACCCTAGCCCCCTCCGGTGTCTATATAAACCGGAGAGTTTAGTCCATAGGACAACAACAATCATACCATAGGCTAGCTTCTAGGGTTTAGCCTCTACGATCCGTGGTAGATCAACTCTTGTAATAATCATATCATCAAGATCAATCAAGCAGGAAGTAGGGTATTACCTCCATCAAGAGGGCCCGAACCTGGTTAAACATCGCGTCCCCCGCCTCCTGTTACCATCCGCCTTAGACGCACAGTTCGGGACCCCCTACCCGAGATCCGCCGGTTTTGACACCGACACCTGTCCATTGTGTCCCAAAGAAGGGAGGTATTACTGTTGTTCCTAATGATAAAGATGAACTGATTCCGCAAAGAATTATTACAGGTTATAGGATGGTAATTGATTAACGCAAATTAAATAAGGCTACTAAAAAGGATCATTACCCCTTACCTTTTATCGATCAAATGCTAGAAAGATTATGCAAACATACACATTATTGCTTTCTAGATGGTTATTCTGGTTTCTCTCAAATACCGTGTCCGCTTAATGATCAATCAAAGACTACTTTTACTTGCCCTTTTGGTACTTTTGCTTATAGACGTATGCCTTTTGGTTTATGTAATGCACCTGCTACCTTTCAAAGATGCATGATGGCTATATTCTCTGACTTTTGTGAAAAGATTTGTGAGGTTTTTATGGACGATTACTCCATCTATGGATCCTCTTTTGATGATTGCTTGAGCAATCTTGATCGAGTTTTGCAGAGATGTGAAGAAACTAATATTGTCTTGAATTGGGAAAAGTGTCACTTTATGGTTAATGAAGGTATTGTCTTGGGGCATAAAGTTTCTGAAAGAGGTATTGAGGTTGACAAAGCCAAGGTTGACGCTATTGAAAAGATGCCATGTCCCAAGGACATCAAAGGTATAAGAAGTTTCCTTGGTCACGACGGATTTTATAGGAGGTTCATTAAGGACTTCTCAAAAATTTCTCGGCCTCTCACTAATTTATTACAAAAAGATATGCCATTTGTCTTTGATGATGATTGTGTAGAAGCATTTGAAATACTTAAGAAAGCATTGATCTCTGCACCTATTGTTCAGCCACCTGATTTGAATTTACCCTTTGAAATTATGTGTGATGCTAGTGACTATGCTGTAGGTGTTGTTCTAGGGCAAAGAGTTGATAAGAAATTAAATGTTATCCATTATGCTAGTAAGACTCTAGATAACGCTCAAAGAAATTATGCTACTACTGAAAAGGAATTCTTAGCAGTTGTATTTGCTTGTGATAAGTTCAGACCTTATATCGTTGATTCTAAAGTAACTATTCACACTGATCATGCTGCTATTAAATATCTTATGGAGAAGAAAGATGCTAAACCTAGACTTATTAGATGGGTTCTCTTGCTACAAGAATTTGATTTGCATATTGTTGATAGAAAAGGAGCTGAGAACCCCGTTGCGGACAACTTGTCTAGGTTAGAAAATGTTATTGATGACCCACTACCAATTGATGATAGCTTTCCTGATGAACAATTAAATGTCATAAGTACTTCTCGTAGTACTCCTTGGTATGCTGATTATGCTAATTACATTGTTGCTAAATTTATACCACCTAGTTTTACATACCAGCAAAATAAAAAGTTTTTCTATGATTTGAGACATTACTTTTGGGATGACCCACATCTTTATAAAGAAGGAGTAGATGGTGTTATTAGACGTTGTGTACACGAGCATGAACAGGAACATATCCTACATAGCTGTCACTTCAAGCTTATGGAGGACACCACGCTGGAGATAGAACTGCACATAAGGTATTGCAATCTGGTTTTAATTGGCCTACTCTCTTCAAGGATGCCTATAAGTTTGTCTTATCTTGTGATGAATGTCAAAGAATTGGTAATATTAGTAGACGTCAAGAAATGCCAATGAATTATTCACTTGTTATTGAACCATTTGATCTTTGGGCCTTTGATTATATGGGACCTTTTCCTGCCTCTAATGGATATACACATATTTTAGTTCTTTGTTGATTACGTTACTAAGTGGGTAGAAGCTATTCCAACTAGTAGTGCTGATCATAACACTTCTATTAAAATGCTTAAAGAAGTTATTTTTCCGAGGTTTGGAGTCCCTAAATATTTAATGACTGATGGTGGTTCACACTTTATTCATGGTGCTTTCCGAAAAATGCTTGCTAAATATGTCATAGAATTGCATCTCCTTATCACCCGCAGTCTAGTGGTCAAGTAGAATTGAGCAATAGATAGCTCAAATTAATTTTGCAAAAGACTGTCAATAGGTCTAGAAAGAATTGGTCCAAGAAACTTGATGATGCATTATGGGCCTATAGAACTGCATATAAAAATCCTATGGGTATGTCTCCGTATAAAATGGTTTATGGAAAAGCATGTCACTTACCTCTCGAACTAGAACATAAGGCTTATTGGGCTATTAAAGAGCTCAATTATGATTTCAAACTTGCCGATGAGAAGAGGTTATTTGATATTAGCTCACTTGATGAATGGAGAGCCCAAGCTTTTGAAAATGCCAAGTTGTTTAAAGAAAAAGTTAAAAGATGGCATGATAAAAGGATACAAAAGCGTGAGTTTAATGTAGGTGATTATGTATTGCTATACAACTCTCGTTTAAGGTTTTTTGCAGGAAAACTTCTCTCTAAATGGGAAGGCCCCTACATTATCGAATAGGTCTATCGTTCCGGTGCCATAAAGATCAACAATTTCGAAGGCACAAATCCGAAGGTGGTAAACGATCAAAGAATCAAAAATTATATCTCAGGTAATCTTATAAATGTTGAAACAAATGTTATTGAAACCGTAACCCCGGAGGTATACATAAGGGACACTTTCCGGAACGTTTCAGACTTCGAAAAGGAATAGGTATGTGGTACGGTAAGTAAACCGACTCCAAAACAGTTTTTAAGGCAATATTTCTCCGTTTTGGAATATTTAGAAAAATAGAAAAATAAGTAGCAGTCTGGGAAGGACACGAGGGCCCCACGAGGGTGGAGGGCGCGGCCCCCTACCTCGTGGGCACCTCGTGTGCCTTCCGGACTTCGTTTTCTTGCACGATACGTATTTTGGTCGGTAAAAATTCATTATATATTTTCCCGAAGGTTTTGACTCCCGTATCACGCAAATATTCTCTGTTTTCTTTTCGGGCTGTTCTGCTGCAGCTTAGAGCAACATGTCATCCCAGGATTCTGAAGGAGAAAGTTATGTCGATGATTACCTTGCAAATCCTAAGGTCTATGGAGATGTGGAGCACTATGGTTGGACCAGGAAGAAGAAGAAGACTATGAACCCAAGAGAAAGGAGGAGATGAGCTCGGATGAAGATGAAGTCCCACTACCTCAACCTGGGGACATGCATGTGGAGTTCAAAAAGTCAAGCCTCCCTGATAGAGTAAAGAAACTTAAGATCGAGTTTATCCCTTTTCGTCTCTTGCAGGAAAACAAGCAGGAATTATGCAAAAAGATATTAAGCCTGGAACAGGAGATTAATGACTTGAGGGATCAAAATTCTGTCCTCGAGTGCAAATTAAGGAAGAAGGCTAAATCATCAACAACACCTGCACCTTCTTCACCAACAACAAAGAAGGAGACATAATCACATGGGTATGGGCACTCCCCTTGGCAACTGCCAAGCTTGGGGGAGGTGCCCCGGTATCGTATCACAACCATCACAGTCCTATCTTTACCGTTTTTCTTAGTTCGATCCTATTAGTAGTATCCTGATCTAGTAGAATAAAGTTTATGGCATGATCTAGTTTTGAGTTTTTGCTTTATGTTCCCTCTGTGTAATCGAGTCCGTGAGCTATATAATAAAGATTAATGTTGAGTAAAGGGCTTGATTATTTTGCCATGATCTTGAGTGAATAAAAGATAAGAGAAAAGAATAAAAAGAAACAAAGAGTTCATATTGATCTTATTGAGAGTAATGACTTCACATAGAAAGAGTATGATGATTAAAAGTTGTTGGGAGTTGGCAAACATAGCTTTGGTCATCGTTGCAATTAATAGGAAGTAATAAAGAAAGAGAGGTTTCACATACAAATATATTATCATGGACATCTTTTATGATTGGGAGCACTCATTAAAATATGACATGCTAAAGAGTTAATGTTGGACAAGGAAGACAACTTAATGGGTTATTTTTTCTTATATCTAAGATAAAGTATGTTGTCATGGATCATCCAACATGTTGAGCTTGCCTTTCCCCCTCATGCTAGCCAAATTCTCAGCACCAAGTAGAGATACTACTTGTGCTTCCAAAAACCCTTGAACCAGTTTTGCCATGAGAGTCCACCATACCTACGTATGGATTGAGTAAGATCCTTCAAGTAAGTTGTCATCGGTGCAAGCAATAAAAATTGCTCTCTAAATATGTATGACTTATTAGTGTGGGAGAAAATAAGCTTTATACGATCTTGTGATGTGGAAGAAATAAAAGCGACGGACTGCATAATAAAGGTTCATATCACAAGGGGCAATAAAAAGTGACATTCTTTCGCATTAAGATTTTGTGCATCCAACCAAAAAGCGCATGGCAACCTCTGCTTCCCTCTGCGAAGGGCCTGCCTTTTATTATTATCCTCTATCTTATGCAAGAGTCACGGTGATCTTGACCTTTCCTTTTACATTTTATCCTTTGTCAAGCGCAGTGTGTTGGAAAGATCCTGATAGATATATCTAATTGGATGTAGGGGAGCATGAGTTATTATTGTTGACATTACCCTTGAGGTAAAAGGTAGGGAGGCGAAGCTATAAGCCCCTATCTTTCTCTGTGTCCGATTAAAACTCCGTCACCACAAGTATCGCGTGAGTGTTAGCAATTATGAAAGACTAAATGATAGTTGAGTATGTGGACTTGCTATAAAGCTTTGACATAGGCTCTTTCTGATGTTATGATAAATTGCAATTGCTTCAGTGACTGAGATTATAGTTTGTTAGTTCTCAATAAAGTTTCTGATTCATACTTTTGCTTTGTGAATGAATTATTACTTGAGCATAAGTAATCATATGATAATATTCATCTATGTTGTTGTTATGAGAATAATCATGATGCCTTCATGTCCATATTTTATTTTTATCGACACCTCTACCTCTAAACATGAGTACATATTTATCGTTATCGGCTTCCGCTTGAGGACAAGCGAGGTCTAAGCTTGGGGGAGTTGATACGTCCATTTTTCATCATGCTTTTATATCGATATTCATTGCATTATGGGATTTTATTACACGTTATGTCACAATATGTATGCATATTCTCTCTTATTTTACAAGGTTTACATAAGGAGGGAGAATGTCGGCAGCTGGAATTCTGGGCTGGAAAAGGAGCAAAATTAGAGACCTATTCTGCACAACTCCAAAAGTCCTGAAACTCCAAGAAAGTCATTTTTGGAAATAATAAAAAATACTGAGCGGAAGAAGTACACCAGAGGGGGACCCACCTGGCCACGAGGGTGGGGGCGCGCCCTACCCCCCAAGGCGCGCCCCCTGCCTCGTGGGCCCCCTATTGGCTCTCCGATGGCCATCTTCTTCTATATGAGGTCTTTCGTCAAGGGAAAAATCTTAAGCAACCTTTCGGGACGAGACTCCGCCGCCACGAGGCGGAACCAATCTAGGGCTCCGGCAGAGCTGTTCTGCCGGGGACACTTCCCTCCGGGAGCGGGAAATCATCGCCATTGTCATCACCAACGCTCCTCTCTCATCGAGAGGGCAATCTCCATCAACATCTTCACCAGCACCATCTCCTCTCAAAACCCTAGTTCATCTCTTGTATCCAATTCTTGTCTCCAAGTCCGGGATTGGTACTAGTAGGTTGCTAGTAGCGTTGATTACTCCTTGTAGTTGATGCTAGTTGGTTTATCTGGTGGATGATCATATGTTCAGATCCTTTATGCATATTAATACCCCTCTGATTATGAACATGAATATGCTTTGTGAGTAGTTACGTTTGTTCACGAGGACATGGGAGAAGTCTTGCTATTAGTAGTCATGTGAATTTGGTATTCGATTCGATATTTTGATGAGATGTATGTTGTCTAGCCTCTAGTGGTGTTATGTGAAAGTCGACTACATAACACTTCACCATTATTTGGGCCTAGAGGAAGGCATTGGGAAATGTCGTAGATGATGGGTTGCTAGAGTGATGAAGCTTAAACCCTAGTTTATACGTTGCTTCGTAAGGGGGTGATTTGGATCCATATGTTTCATGCTATGGTTAGGTTTACCTTAATACTTTTGTTGTCGTTGCGGATGCTTGCAATAGAGGTTAATCATAAGTGGGATGATTGTTCAAGTAAGAACATCACCCAAGCACCGGTCCACCCACATATCAAATTATCAAAGTATCGAACGCGAATCATATGAACGTGATGAAAACTAGCTTGACGATATTCCCATGTGTCCTCGGGAGCGCTTTTCTCTATATAAAAGTTTGTCCAGGCTTGTCCTTTGCTACAAAAAGGATTGGGCCACCTTGCTGCACTTTATTTACTTTTGTTACTTGTTGCTCGTTAGAAATTATCCAATCACAAAACTATTTGTTACCACTTATTTCAGTACTTGCAGAGAATACCTTGCTAAAAACCGCTTATCATTTCCTTCTGCTCCTCGTTGGGTTCGGCACTCTTACTTATCAAAAGGACTACGATAGATCCCCTATACTTGTGGGTCATCAGTGGAGGGGTATTTATAGACTCCACACAAAATCTAACCGTTACACACAAATCACCAAACTCGGTGGGACCGAATTATAAAACTCATTCAGACCGATTTAGTTAAAAATGTGAACGTTAGGATTTTCGGTGGGACCGACATGTCAACTCGGTGGGACCGATTCCATTAGGGTTAGGGCATAACATAATATCGGTGAGACCGATTACACAAACTTGGTGGGACCGATTTTGGTAATGGACAAACAGAGAGTTGGTCAGGCAAACTCGGTGGGACCGATTCGTTCATCTCGGTTAGACCGAAACGTTACGAAGGGGAAACAGAGAGTTTGCATTGCAATCTCCGTGGGACCGATCGCTCATCTTGGTTAGATCGAAACGTTATGAAAGGAAACAGAGAGGTTGCAATCGCATCTCAGTGAGACCGAGATCCCTATCATTGAGACCGAAGTGACTAGGGTTTGTGGCAGTGGCTATGTCAAGTGAACTCAGTGGCGCCGGATAGAAGATTTCGATGGGGCCGAGTTTGACTTTTGGTTTGGGACATATGTGGATATGAGAAAGTAGTTGAGGGTTTTTGGAGCATATCACTAAGCATTTTGAGCAAGTAACTCATTAAGCAACATCTCACCCCCTTTTAATAGTATTGGCTTTTCCTATGGACTCAATGTGATCTTGGATCACTAAAAGCAAAATGTAGAGTCTTGTGCTTTGAGCTTGAGCCAATCTTTTGTCCTTAAGCATTTTGAGGGGTCCACTTTATAATCCATGCCATGCCAATCATTGAGCTTTCCTGAAACATTTATCTTGAAATAGCATTAGCTCAATGAGCTATATGTTGTTAGGAATTACCAAAACCACCCAGGGACAGTTGCACTTTCAATCTCCCCCTTTTTGGTAATTGATGACAACATATATATCAAAGCTTTAACAAATGATCATAAGATTGAAAAACATCGTCGCTTTGAGAAGTATGTGATAAGCAAGAGCTCCCCCTAAATTTTTGCATTATTTAAAATTTGCTTTTGAATGCAAATGCACAATCGATTAGGATCATGGGTTACTCTTCCATGTCACATACATCTTGGTGGAGCGCTCAAAATGATAGAAATTAAAAGCATGCACTCATCACCAAGCAAGTGAATGATCATATAGAGATATAAAAGATAGTATCATCCAAACAAGCATTAAGGTAGCATATGATCAATCACATGATCACACAAGTATCTCACAAGGACATAAAGTATCTCACACAAGTATCTCACAAGGACATAAAGTATCTCACACAAGCATAATCAAAAAGTTCAACCAAAAGCAAAGAAGCAAAACACTCTCTCGAAGCCTATGATCTATACATATTTCTCCCCCTTTGGCAACAAGTTACCAAAAAGTTCAAATATGCATAGTGCTATGCGTCTCTCAGGCTTGGTTTTCGGGAGGTGGTGTAGAGAGAACTCCAAGGACGAAGGCATCTGTGGATGTAGTTGGAGCTGGTGGAGTGGCTGCTCGAGGTGGCACTGGAGCTTTAGCTGCTGGTGCTGATGTTGTAGATATAGAATCTCTCACTGGCACTGCAGCAGACCTCTGTCCTCTAGGCACTCGCTCAAACGCATCAGTAGTTGCCTTGCCTTTCTTCTCTTCTGCTTCCTCATGAAGCTGCTCAACTGTTGTTTGAATCTCAGTTACCTTCAGATCAAGATCATAAAATTTGGTTTCTATGATCCTCTCCAAGCTTTCCTGGTTATGACACTACAAAAAAAATACACTTCCGTGATGATACGTGTTTCTCACAGTAGGTCGCATTTTTTGTCATGCATGTACATCCATGACGATTTTATGACAGAATCAAGATAGTCATACCAGTGCTGTCGTAGAAGTGTTCCATGACATTACCAAAATTATCATCACGGAAGTGTCCACTTCCATGACAATAAATCGCGCGTCACAGAAGTGCTTTCGTCAAGGGTGACTGACACGTGGCATCCATCGTAACGGAACGCCATTAATCTATCGGGTCTGGTTTTGGATCCGATAACCCGTTAACAGCCCGGACCAATGTGGATTTTCCACGTGTAAAATCATCATTGGCCGCAGGAAACATGTGTTGCCTCACCGTTGGGACAGATGTCATCCACTCATTGGACAGGAGGCGCCTATGATAGGTCGACACGTGGCATGGCCCAACAGTGGCCCATTCCGGTGAAAAAGGCCGGCCCAGTGAAAATTAGCAGGTCGGCCCATATAAGGCCTACTTGTGTCAGGTCCATTTAAGCCCACAACCCATACGAGATGTGCCAATTCGGCCCGTCAACGGCCCGTTAAAGATTTGACACCATTGCAGCCCATCGTTAGTTTGAGCCCGTTAACATTACTTGTATATTTGGGCTCAATATCGCCCGATGAGATTTCGGCTGTTAACGACCAATTTAATGGATGGGCCAATTTTCAGGATGTACATATTTCGGCCTTTTAGCGACCCATTTAAATGTTGGGCTAATTTCCGGCCCGGTGTGTCTTTCAGCCTGTTGACGGCCCATAAATCTGATGGGCCATTTGTAGTTGGACCTGAGTTTCGGCCTTTTAGCGGCCCATTTAAGTGTGGGGCCAATTTCTGGCCCAGTGTCACTTTCAGCCTGTTGATGACCCATAAATCACTTGGGCCATTTGTAGTCGGACCTGAGTTTTGGCCTTTTAGCGACCCATTTAAGTGTTGGGCCAATTCCCGGCCCTGTGTGCCTTTCGGCCTGTTAACGGACCATAAATAAGTTGGGCCATTTGTAGTCGGACCTTAGTTTTGGCCTTTTAACGGCCCATGCCCTTCATGGTCCAATTCGGCCTGGTTTCTCTTCGGCCTGCTAAAGGCCCACAACCTGATTAGGCGTTTACAATACGACCCGACTTTCGACCTCTTAGCGGCCCATGGTCTTCATGGTCCAGTATAAGCCCGCTGTCTCTTTCGGCCTGCTAAAGGCCTACAGTATAGTTGGGCCATATGTAGCCCAAACTTAGTAACGGCCTGTTAACGACCCGTGAAATAAATTGGGGCCACCTGTTGCCCGCTTCGATGTCGGCCTGTTAACGACCCGGGAGGTAAGAGGGCCGACCATTAACTTTCGGCCTAGTAACGGCCCATTAACTTAATGGGCCCACTAAAATTTGTTCATGTCTTTAGGCCAAATTAGATAATTTGAGCCCATTACGATGAGCAATTATGCACAGGACCAAAACCGATCAAGCAAAGGTACGGCATACAGGGAATAACGTTGCACATCCAGCATATATTACAGGAAATTACATCCACTGGGCAATCAAAGATTGATGCCAGTGCAAATAAATGAGCAGAACCTAAGCATCTATAACATCACAATCTGCAACCTCAGCACAGATGACACCCATAAGCATGTGGGCAAGTTCTTGCTACTTTGCTACACTGTCTCTGAAAACATTTATCAGTTGTTGTGTCGCACGACTCTGCACCTCTGATTCATCCACCATTTCCATCATTGCTTCAGCCATTAATTGGTTCACAAACATACATTTATTCCGTTGTATTCGAGACAGAGGATACCTAATGATTCGGATGGCGATTTTGGCAGGCTTGTATTATTGATAGTGGAGAGTGTCTCGACCACTTTGCATCATAACATAAATTAGGGGCGGAATCAAACAGATTAATCATGAGTTATTGCCATATTACCTGGCCTAGATTTCTTTGGAAAGAAACAATGGGGTTGCCTTGCTGTTTTCAGAGTTTGTCTTCTTATCTTCAGCAGCCTACACAAAATTAACACACTAGCATTGCTATCATTAGCCAAGTCAGATAATAGGAAAGCAACATTGACACAACGAACGTTTGCGCAACTAGCCTACACCAAATTAACACAATATGGCACAGCTATCATCAGCTAGGTAAGGTAATACGAAAGCAACATAGACACAATGATGGGCAACCAGAGAAGCACTACAATTCAGTAATGTGCGTGATATGAGATAGTACATTCATGCAGCTCAGTATGCAAAACTACGAGGCAGTTTTCCTTACAAAAATCAACATTGGCGCCTTTAACATTTTGCTACAACTAATTTTAGATCAGATAAAGGTTAGATTCACGCCGATTAACAAAATACATGCTGATGTAAAAATTATAGTGATATACAACAGGTACTTACATTGGCATTGGAGCGCAGAGAATTCCCGCAAGATATTTTCCTCGAATACGATCCCAATGGAGGAAGTCTTGTATCGTTTGACCTTATTTTCTAAAAGAGAGATCGGCAAGAAACATGTAGAAAATATGATCAGAATGCTATAAAATTTCATGATGCGAGGATACGCACACGCTTCTTAGAATGGAGTTGACATTCTTTTGCTGGATCGAGCGGACTAGTTCTTTGGCCACTGGAATCTGCTTATTATCGATTAGGATTTGGGTTTCTCTGTGCTAGAGCGGTATCTATGAAAAATGGAGTTGGTTTATTATCTCCACGGCATTTGGATCTTTTGCAAAGACCTGGTTTGTAACCCTTGATTCTAACATAGCGCTCTTCCCTTGCATGCCTTATATAGAAGAATGGTGATTCAGTTATAAAACATGCTACGGCAGAGATGGAATAGGTCTTGAAGAATAGAAAGGCATGACATATTGACATGTATTCCTCCATCCAGAAATAAATGGATGGGTCTAGGCGTATTTCAGTTCTAGATACATCCAGTTTTATCCATTTCTGCGACATTTAATCCGGACGGAGGGAGTATGATGTAAGAGCTAGGGATACGACAAGACAACACAGTAAAAAAACACTGAAAAATCCACTGTGGAACCAAAGTATTCAAACCCACTGATATGAGATAGTACACTCATGCAGCTCAGGATGCAAAACTACCAGGCAGTTTTCCTTGCAAAAATCAACATTGTGGCCTTTAATCATACATTTTGCTACAACTAAATTTAGATCAGATAAAGGTTGGATTCACGCCGATTAACAAAATACATGTTGATATAAAAATATGGTGATATACAATAGGTACTTACATCTACATTGGAGCACAGAGAATTCCTGCGTGCAGAAATTCTTCTACCTGTTAAGCTTATTTTCTAAAAGAGAGATGGGTAAGAAACTGTAGAAAATATGATCAGCATGCTATAAAATTTCATGATGCAAGGATACTGTCGGTGTCAAAACCGGCGGATCTCGGGTAGGGGGTCCCGAACTGTGCGTCTAGGCGGATGGTAACAGGAGACAATGGACACGATGTTTTACCCAGGTTCGGGCCCTCTTGATGGAGGTAAAACCCTATGTCCTGCTCGATTGATATTGATATTGTGGATGTTTACAAGAGTGGATCTACCACGAGATCAAGGAGGCTAAACCCTAGAAGCTAGCCTATGGTATGATTGTAAGGGTTGTTGTTACATCCTCTGGACTAGAGCCATCCGGTTTATATAGACTAGGAGAGGGCTAGGGTTACATAGAGTCGGTTACAATGGTAGGAGATCTACATATCCGTATCGCCAAGCTTGCCTTCCACGCCAAGGAAAGTCCCATCCGGACATGGGGCGAAGTCTTCAATCTTGTATCTTCATAGTCTTGGAGTCCGGTTGATGATGATAGTCCGGCCGATGATAGTCCGGCCGATGATGGAAGTCCGGTCATCCGGACACCCCCTAATCCGGGACTCCCTCAGTAGCCCCCGAACCAGGCTTCAATGACGATAAGTCCAGCATGCGTGTAGTCTTCGGCGTTGCAAGGCGGGTTCTCCTTCAAGTTCCACGTACCTGCCAAACAGTGTCCAGCTTCCTCATCAATGTTGCGCGTCTTGACTTCCACGCCCAATAATGGCCTTCTTCCACGCGTCGCGCGAACGCAAAAAGCCAGGGTGTCTTTTATGTTTTACCCCCTAGTTGTGCGAATAATCTACCTACAAGGGATGCAAGAATCCAGATCCAAATCACCATCTTCCTCCCGCAAATACTCATCGGAGCGCTTTCGACCAAGAATCCATTCCATCACGGACCGTCAACGCGGCTCCTCTTCTCACGCTCCCGGCCCTTTGCCAGGAGATTGGAGGAGATGCTCTGTTCCGCACAACGAGCTGGTGAAGCTCCAAGTGGGGGGATATCTCCCTCCGGCCTTCATGGTTCCGGTTCGAGCCGGGCTGGCCACCTACAAAGGTGGGAAGCAAGCGGAGGTTACCCCAAATCCCAACAAAGGGGAGCGGGTATGCTTCGTCCCTATCTGATAAGGGGGCTCGGATTTCCTGTACATCCATTCCTCCATGGGCTCCGGAGTTCTACGGACTCGGCTTCATCACCTCACGCCCGCCTCAATCCTGCATATTGCGGGTTACGTAGCTCTTCTGGCGAGCTTTTTCACGGCGTCGAGCCCCACTTGTGTTGTGGAAGAGGTTGTTACGCCTTGTACCCGCTCTCATGAGGGGTCCATATATCAAGTGGGCGGCGCCGAAATATGGCGCATTGCGGGACCGGATATCCATCCGGAACCCCTAAGAAGGCGCCAAGACCGGCCTTCGGAATGGTTTTATATAGAAGACGCTCCGCTGCCGGACCCTGTTCGGATCGTCCTCCCGGGGTTCAGCAATGCCCCTCTGAAGAAATGCCTTAGTTGGCGTCCGCGGAGCCCCCATCTGGAGGAAGACAAGAGCGTCCATTATTTGATGGGCCGAATAAGGTTACTGGCCCATGCTGGGTTGACCATGATCGGAATCATGGCAACATGCATTACGCGGGGGGTGCAGCCACTACAATGCTGAGGCCACCCCATGTGGGATTTCAACGGGAGGACCCGTCATGGCATAAAGGGCGGATTCGGCCAAGATCTGGTGACGATCCTGTCCGGCCTGTACAAGGGGGAGAAGGAGGATTTCCTTCGGACGAACCCGTTAAATGGGTTTTCCATGAATAATCCCCGGCCTTGGGTAAGCGAACACTCTGCGTGTCCGACCCGTGCCTCTTAAGTTTCTTATATTGTGTTCTTCTTTTGACGCAGGAACTGCGCCGGACCGTGGAGGGCATGCTAAGTCCGTCTCCGCAGCCCGAGGATCCAGAGAGATCCCGGGATCCGGCCTCCGAAGAGGATCCGGACATAAAGGTGGAGCTAATCGATGGGGTGTTCCACCAGCTCAGCATGGACAATGCTTTAGTCGCCATCACGGCCGACTATCCCGGACTATATCCGGCTTCCCAGGTGATTGCGGCCGAAGCCCTGACACCGTCATTCCTTCCTTGCTTATTTCTGACCATCGTATATGATGGCGTTGTGCGAGGCGCCCCTAGGCGGCGAAGCCGAGCCCGATGGCTGACCAACAAGGCGATTCGGACCAAGAGGGCGGAAGAGGAGCGGCGCGGACTGAAACGTCGCCGCAAAGGTGTAGCTCACAATTCAGTATTTAGAGCAACGTTCCTAGGAAGCGTTTGAGTGATCATGACGTTTATAGGGAAAAAAGCGTCCGCCGGACTGCGGGCGTGGAAGTTGTCAATCCAACCTCGACCAGCCGGGCTCCCTTTTTGGTCGAGGGGAAAGCGGCGCAAAGGCGCGAGCCGACGTTCCTCGACGGAGGATGCCGACGGCATGTCCCGCCACCAAGTGCGAGGCAGAGAGTGCCCTGAATCACAGGCGCCGCCGGACAGTATTTCATGACGCGTGCTTCTCCCCCGAGGCGTTGAATGCCTTTAACACGGGGGACGCGCACCTTCGTGCTGCTCAAGATGGTTTTATCAGAGCCACGGAGCAGTATGTAAAAGACATACGGGTAAGAGAACTTAATAGTTATATATGCCAGTAGCCCCCGAGACTTAAAGTAGTTATATTAACTGATTTAAGGATCATGTGAAACGTAGGATCTTACCGAGAAGAATACCCAACTGTCTCAGGAGCTGCAAGAGTGCAAGGCCCAACTGGAGGCCGCACTTTCTGGCGCAGGAGGAAACGCAGGACCTCTCACAGTAACGCATTATTTTAGAAAGAAAAGTAGCGTTTGGCCTTTGCGCAAGCACGAAAGAAAAAATGACGTTGCGGTCTTTGCGGGACAAGATCCGGACAGGCAAGAACTTCTGCGCGCCAACTAAAGGCCGGCGAGAGGGTGCTGCATAAGGTGCAGCATGAAAGGAACAAGCTCCAGGATGCCCATGCCCAGCTTGGAGAAGAGCTGAAAGGCGTTCGGGCCGAGCTGTCGGGCTCCGTTAAGGAGAATCAGCGGCTTCGTCGCGGCATACATAGTAAGTGCTTGAGCGAACTCCTTTGAAAAGAAGAGTTCGGCGAGGAAGTCAATTTGACAGAATATGTCTGCAGGTATGCTCACAGGTCGCCCTGCGGAGGAGATGCCCGTATCAACGAGTGATCAACTTCCCGAATTGTTGCAACTGATCGAACAAGTTCGGCAGGCAATGAGCGGCGTCATCCAGGCGTTGTGGCCAGCCCTCTCCTTACCCGAGGGTCTTGGGGAGCTTGCGGAGAAGCTGCAGGGAGTGCGGCAGCGCTTCCATTTTTGGAAGATTTCGACTGCCGCCAAGGTGCTGTGGAGGCCTGGGCCATGGTAAAGACGCGGTACAAGAAGGCGGATCCCAACCACATGGCCGAAGTCGGACCTGTGGGGCCCGATGGGAAGGAGATCCCTGTGAGTTTAGTATACGACCAAGTGGAGTTGGCCGCTAAATTTTCCCAACAGGACTGTAAATTAGACAACCTGTTAGACGGGATTGAGGAAGAATACAACCAGTCGATTTGACAATGTATTGTAAAATGACATACAAAATGCCTTCTAGCCGGCTTGTAGATCGTTTGTCTTTGCCGACCTTTTAACCCGACCTCGGGACCCTAGAGTCCGGAGTGTGTCCGAATACCGTCGGTTATGAAACAACCGGGGTATGCATGGAGACCAGACGTAGGGGTCATCAGTGCTTTATCAGACAAGTGCCCAACTAGTTATGTTATATTACATGGGTAGTAAGAAACATCTTCCAGGGAGAATAGTTCCGTTAAGGGTTCCTTTCCTCTGGGGGTGGCATGCCCTAAAGTGCATGTCCGGTCTGCGAAAAAAGCAGAAAAACATCTGGGGGCAGATAAATAAGTGGATAAAAAATCATCTTTTAAGTCACCGACCGAATATTCCCTTAAGAACGCTAGCTTTCGGCTTCACCCAGTCTGAGGTACACATCCGGCTGACCCGCCAAGAATAATCGCAGAGGTGCTCCCTTTACCTCCTAGCCGAACAATTGGGAACGAGGGGTAAGCACAGGAGCCAGCAACCCAGCTTGGCCAAAACTTAAGTCATATCGATGCATATAATGGTGAATAAAAGGTACATGTGGAGGCTTGACACATGTGCTGGGCATGAAGCCCGTATAATTAAGCTTCTGGTAAAGAAGCCCCCAGGTATAATGAGTGCGGATAGCACATCAATTGCGCGCGAACGTTGCGCAAGTAGGCCCTTTAAGGCTTGGATGAATAGGGTTGAGAAGAAAAAGATAAACAAAAGGCAGCTGAAGAAAAAAAATTGGACGGGGGGAAAGGGACGAACTCTTAGTCCGGCGCTAGGCATAGAATCGTCGGAGGCGGGCTGCGTTCCATGGGTTCGGCTCGAGTCGGTTATCCGATGCATTTCGTAGACGGTACGCTCCGCCGGTCAGGACTTGATCGATGATGAAGGGGCCTTCTCATTTGGGCTTGAGCTTGTCCTTTTTCTTGTCCGGCAGGCGTAGAACCAGTTCGCCAACGTTGTACGTCTTGGCCCGTACTTCTCTGCTTTGATATCTTCGAGCTAGCTGCTGATAGAATGCGGAACGAGCCTTGGCGACGTCGCGCTCTTCCTCCAATGCGTCCAAGCTGTCCTGCCGATCCAACTCGGCTTCTCTTTCTTCGTACATGCGCACTCGAGGTGAGTCATGAATGATGTCGCAGGCAAAACTGCTTGCGCCGTATACCATAAAAATGGTGTGAATCCGGAATACGGTTAGGCGTTGTCCGCAGCCCCAGTAGTACGGAGTCGAGCTCCTCTACCCAAAGGCGTGTCGATTTCGTAAGGGACCGCACTAGTCCGGGTTTGATGCCGCTCATTATTAGACCATTTGCTCTTTCCACTTGACCGTTGGTTTGAGGATGATAGGCGAAGCGTAATCAAGCTTGATGCCCATATTTTTGCACCATGATTTAACCTCATCGGTGGTGAAGTTCGTGCCGTTATCGGTGATGATGCTGTGGGGGACACCATAACGGTGTACCACCCCCGATATGAAGTCTATCACTGGTCCGGACTCCGCCGTTTTAACAGGCTTGGCCTCTATCCATTTGGTGAATTTATCCACCATGACCAATAGGTACCTTTGCTTGTGGGTTCCCCCTTTAAGTGGTCCAACCATGTCAAGCCCCTGCATCATGACGGCCAGCTAATGGGTATAGTTTTGAGGGCGGTGGGTGGCATATGGCTCGATTAGCAAAGAGGCGACAACCGACGCATCTTTGGACTAAGTCACGAGCATCTGCCGGGCCGTCGGCGATAAAATCCTGTGACGGAATGCCTTTCCTACAAGGGCCCGAGCTGCGGCGTGGTGTCCGCCTAGTCCGCATGAATTTCAGCCAGGAGGTTTCGCCCTTCCTCTTCGGAGATACACCTTTGAAGGACTCCGGTTGTGCTTTTCTTATAAAGTTCTCCTCATGGACCTTGTAGGCTTTAGATCACGGACAATGCAGCGGGCCTCATTTTGGTCTTCGAGAAGCTCCTGCCTAAGCAAGTAGGTGAGGAATGGTTACATCACGGGGCAATCTGCCATTATGTCGTGGGCGGAAGGTGTTATGTCATCGGCTGAATCGCGGTTGGTGCGGCTTGTTACGGTTTGTTAGTTCGGACTCCTCTTCCCATAGTACGGATGGCTTGAAGAGCCGTTCTGTGAAGATGTTAGGAGGGACAGCGTCGCGTTTGCGCCAATGTGCGCCAAAGATGTCGGCTGCTTGGTTATTATCCCGGGCTACGTGATGGAATTCAAGTCCTTCGAACCGGGCTGACATTTTTAGGACAGCGTTGCGATATGCTGCCATTTTCGGATCTTTGGCGTCAAAGTCTCCGTTTATTTGGGATATTGCGAGGTTTGAATCCCCGCGCACCTCTAGGCGTTGAATGCCCATGGAGATTTCCATCCGGAGACCATGTAAAAGGGCCTCGTATTCGGATGCGTTGTTGGAGTCCGTGTACATTATCTGAAGTATGTATTGGACTGTGTCCCCGGTCGGGGACGTCAATACAACGCCAACCCCCAATCCAGCTAACATTTTAGAGCCGTCGAAGTGCATAATCCAATTGGAGTATGCGCCGTATTCTTTAGGGAGTTAAACCGGTCCATTCAGCGACAAAGTCAGCCAAAACTTGTGACTTTATAGCTCGCCGAGGTTTGTAAGATATATCAAATGGTAAGAGCTCAATGGCCCATTTTGCAATCCTGCCCGTCGCGTCGCGGTTGTTTATAATGTCGTTAAGTGGTACTTCAGAGGCCACTGTTATCGAACACTCTTGAAAGTAGTGTCGGAGCTTCCGGGATGCCATGAACACCGCGTATGCTATCTTCTGATAGTGCGGGTAACGGGACTTGCAGGGGGTTAACACAGTGGATACGTAGTATACTGGTTTTGAAGAGGGAATTTATGCCCTTCTGTTTCTCGTTCGACGACGAGTACCGCGCTTACGACTTGATGCGTAGCTGCGATGTATAACAACATTGGTTCGCCCGGGTTGGGCGCAGCCAGGACCGGATTTGTTGCTAGTATGGCCTTTATTTCTTCGAGTCCGGCGGTGGCAGCATCCGTCCACTCAAAGTGTTGATTATTGCCTAAGGAGGCGATAGAGGGTAATGCCTTTTCTCCTAGACGGAGATAAAGCGGCTTAGAGCCGCCATGCATCGATCAGTTTTGTATTTGCTTGAGGTCTTTTGGGATATCTAGCTGTGACAGAGCTCGAATCTTGGCTGGGCTTGCTTCAATTCCTCTACCGGATACAATGAAGCCCAGCAGCTTTCCAGCCGGTACGCCAAAAATGCATTTTTCCGGATTCAGCTTGATGTCATATGCTCTGAGGTTGTCAAATGTGAGCCTCAAGTCGTCTACTAGAGTTTCGACGTGTTTAGTTTTGACGACTACGTCGTCACGTATGCCTCTACTGTTTTGCCGACACAGGTAGCGGACATGTCTGAATCATGCGCTCATATGTTGCGCCGGCGTTTTTAAGTCCGAAGGGCATCGTGTTGAAGCAGAATGGTCCATATGGAGTAATGAATGCCGTTGCGGCTTGATACGCTTCTGCCATCTTGATTTGATGATAGCCGGAGTATGCGTCCGTGAAGCACAATGAATCGTGCCTGCGGTGGCATCGATGATTTGGTCGATGCGGGGAGGGAAGGGATCCTTTGGGCGTGCTTTATTTAGGTCTTTGAAATCGACACATAGGCACCAGGATTTGTCCTTCTTTGGTACCATTACCAGGTTTGCTAGCCAATCCGGGTGCTTGATGTCTCGATGAATCCGGCTTCCAATAGTTTGGCTAGCTCTTCTCCCATTGCACATCTTATGGGGTCGGAAAATCGTCGAAGAGCCTGTTTGGTGGCTTGAATCCTTTTAGGATGTTTAGGCTGTGTTACGCCAATCTGCGTGGGATTCCGGGCATATCCGAGGGGTGCCAAAGTAAAATGTCCCAATTTTCGAAGGAATTCTCGCGATCTGGCGTCTACATCGAGGTTCAATTGTGCCCCGATGGAGGCCGTCTTTGTCGGGTCCGTTGGGTGGACCTGGAATTTTACTATTTCATCTGCTGGTTTAAAAGAGGTGGACTTGGATCTCTTATCGAGTATCACATCGTCCCTATTCACCGTAGAGCGCAGCGTGGTGAGTTCCTCTGCCGCTAGGGCTTCGGATAGTGCCTCTAAGGCTAATGCGGCTGTCTTGTTTTCGGCACGGAGTGCTATGTCCGGATCACTAACGAGAGTGATTATTCCGCCGGGCCCAGGCATTTTGAGCTTCATGTACCCGTAATGTGGTACGGCTTGAAAAATTGTGAATGCCTCTCGTCCTAGTATAGCGTGATATCCGCTGTTGAACGGGGCCACTTGGAACGTGACTTCTTCGGATCTGTAATTGTCCGGCGAGCCGAATACCACATCGAGTGTGATTTTTCCTGGGCAGCACGCCTCCCAGCTAGGGATTATTCCTCTAAAGGTTGTGTTGCTTCGCTCAATACGGTTCCAGTCTATTTCCATTTTTTGAAGGGTTTCCTCGTAGATGAGGTTTAATCCGCTGCCGCCATCCATGAGGACTTTTGTAAGTCGAAAGCCGTCTACTATTGGACTAAGTACCAGTGCGGCTGGAGCTCGGGCTGTCCGGAATGTAGGTTCGTCGCTGGCGTTGAAGGTGATGGCTGTGTCGCTCCATGGATTGGTTGTCGCTACTTGGTAGGCTTCGGCGAGGCTGTGGATTGTTCGTTTCCGCATATTGTTTGATGCGAAAGTCTCGAAGACTGTTGATACCGTACCGATGTTGTTGGGGTGGTTTTCCAGGGCTAGAAGCTCCTCTCCACTTTTGGCCACTTGCCGTAATATCCAACATGCTCGAAGGCTATGTGTTGGGGCGGCGCCTATACATCTTGTGAATTTTACGAGGTCCGCTGAGCCATCCCTCTAGTACGGTTCCATTACCCTTTATGGGGTTTTTGCTTTTTGGTTTTTGTATCTGGTGCCTGAGTGTAATGCACCCTTTTGTTGCGGACTAGGGTTGTATTCGGGGCCGGATTGTCCCAAAACTTATTTTCGGTTGTCCGAAAACTCTCCATCGCACAGTACTTTCGTACTACGGACACCAGGTCGGCGAAGCGTGTAATTTCACGACGGCTGACGGCGTTCAAGATTCCCTCGTCCGTGCAATTATTGCAAAAAATTGAGATTGTGTTTTCCTCTCGGCAGTCCTTTATCCTGTCCATAACCAGGAGGAATCTGGCCCAGTAGTGATGTACCGTCTCAGCGGGCTCTTGCCGGATTAGAGATAGATCGCATAAGTCCGGGCGGGCTGGTGGAATTAAGTCCGGAACCCTACCCATCTCAAGGCTCGAAGGCCGAGAAGTTTCCGAATTTGGAAGCTTGGATTGCTGGACGTTGTCCAACGAGTCTGGTCCGATGCCTGACTTTAAGTTCAGGGCATGGTCGAAGTCCGCCCCTCCGCTGGAATCCGGCATGGGGGTTCTAAGCCGGACATGACTAGTTTTCAATATAGGAGAAGCGTCGCCGCATTGTTCCTCTACCACTTTACAGCGTGGTGGGTGACTGGGAGAGCTAATCTCTCAGATCGGTTTTAAGCCCAATCTGTTTGTAGTCCTGAGCGACTCGAGGCGGCGTCACGATCCAAGAGCTTGTTTACTGGACGAGAGCTCTATTGGATCCAGCCGCTCGGCGAATTCGAGTTAGCGTGAAAATTGCTTTTGACGACTTGAGAGGTCATTGTTGGAGCGGTGGCGGACGGCGGTCATAAGAAAACCACCTAGCGAGATAGTTTGGCGGCGGCGAGGCTCCTTTGGCGAAAATACCGTCCTTGAAGGCGGGAGGAGGCATCCTTCCTATCGGTGGCACGGAAGGAACTCTCAATGAAAGCACCAATGTCGGTGTCAAAACCGGCGGATCTCGGGTAGGGGGTCCGGGCCTGTGCGTCTAGGCGGATGGTAACAGGAGACAAGGGACACGATGTTTTACCTGTGTTCGGGCCCTCTTGATGGAGGTAAAACCCTCGCCCTGCTCGATTGATATTGATATTGTGGATGTTTACAAGAGTGGATCTACCACGAGATCAAGGAGGCTAAACCCTAGAAGCTAGCCTATGGTATGATTGTAAGGGTTGTTGTTACGTCCTCTGAGACTAGAGCCATCCGGTTTATATAGACACCGGAGAGGGCTAGGGTTACATAGAGTCGGTTACAATGGTAGGAGATCTACATATCCGTATCGCCAAGCTTGCCTTCCACGCCAAGGAAAGTCCCATCCGGACACGGGGCGAAGTCTTCAATCTTGTATCTTCATAGTCTTGGAGTCCGGTTGATGATGATAGTCCGGCCGATGATAGTCCGGCCGATGATGGAAGTCCGGTCATCCGGACACCCCCTAATCCGGGACTCCCTCAGATACGCACACGCTTCTTAGAATTGAATTGACATATTTTTGCTGGACTAGAGCGGACTAGTTCTTTGGCCACTGGAATCTGCTTATTATCAGTAGGAGTTGGGTTTCTGTGTGCTGGAGTAGTATCTATAAAAACTGGAGTTGGTTTATTATCCTGGCGTTTTGATCTTTTGCAAAGGCCTTGTTTGTAACCCTTCAGATTCTAACATAGTTGTCTTCCCCTTGCATTTGTATAGAAGAATGGCGCTTTAATTATAAAACATGCGACAGCAGAGAGATGGAATAGGTACTGAAGAATAGAAAGGCATGACATATTGACATGTATTCCCTCCATCCAGAAAAAAAATGGATGGGTCTAGGCATATTTCAGTTCTAGATACATCCTTTTTATCCATTTCGGCAACATGTAATCCGGACGGAGGGAGTATGGTGTAAGAGCTAGGGATACGACAGGACAACACAGCAAAAAAACACTAGTTGAATGTAAAACTGTATGCTAGCGTAATACGTACAGAAATAACTAAGGCAACATACACGTGTATGATTGGGAAAATAAGATGGCATTGCAACAGAGAACTAGAACAACACTTCAATGTAAAAAAACATGGTATGGTAGACAGATGAAGTAAATACTGATGAATAAAAATGGATAAGATATTCAAGCATGATGTCCAAATTAAGCAGATGGCATTGCGATAGAGTAGAATGACAAGATTTGAATTTGAAAACATGTTATCATGAATGGAATAGGTCTTGAAAAATAGGAAGGCATGACATATTTACATGCATGATCAGCATGCTAAGCACATGGCATTGCAACAGAGTAGATACACTCCAGGACATTATATGCATGTTGTACCCATATCACGTGCCAAGTTAGAGCAAGGACCTTGTGGGGTGAAGAGGATTCATCATCTTTACGCAAGTCTTCAAGAACTGCCTTTACTTGTTCAATCATATTTGGTATCATTGACATCAAGTTTATTGGCCTTTACATTGCTACTTGATGTTCTTGTGTATATATCTGTGTGTGCAATTATATCTTACATGCATGGAAGACAACTAGTAGTTAGATTTATGTAATGAGTGCACAGAGGAGACGACATAAATAGTAGGACTGGGGTTAACTAGCAGCAACAGATCTCATAAACTAAAGGGAGAACACAGATGAAAGCTACAGAATATGTATCGTTTGTACTCGAGATTAACTAGATGGCACACAAAAGTATTAAAGAACAACATAGGTAATACTTGATGTGGTGTAATACTATAATCACCAGCCTGTGGGATAGCATTGGCTGATGGATGATAACTATGGAACAGCGTTACCTAAAGAACAAGTATCTTAGCTGAACTATGGAACAACGTTAACTCCTGAACAAGACCCGTAAGAGATCAGCATGAATATACACAGTGAAATGTGATGATCTATTTTCCATGCTTAGATGAATAACAAAGCCATAAATGTTGCACACAAGTAAGATGAGGGTACAACCTATCTGGCTGCCATCCATAGGAGTGAGCATCATGTCTTTGACTTGTCGATGGCCCCGCAGCTTGTTGTGGCTATCCATGTCGGGCACGCGCATTCGATGCGAGGAACTGTTGAGTGGGGACTATAGCTCCCTTACGGTGTATGATTCCCTTGTTGGAGCAGCTACGGTGAGTCGGAAGGCGGTGTGTGCGAAGATGCGAGATAACGCATAATGTTAAGAACGACATATCTCTTTGATCTGAAGAAATACACTAAGAGATCAACAGCAAGGTATGAGAGTGGTCACACGTCTGTTGACTGAAGACTAAATTGGGGTCACACGATTTTATTTTATTTTGATATTGTCTGATCTACGCCGGATGGCTGGCCGTCTTGTGCCTCCTAGCTGACACTGTTCGGAATCTTCCCGAAGAGCGGCGACTAACCCAGAGCAGCCTGCCTCCGCCGTCCGTGGCCCGCCAAAACCCGCTCCCGCCCCACCGCCTTTATCGTGGTTGCGCCGCCCCAGGGCCAATCCACAAAGACTCCCCGTCATCCAGATCCGGCGGCGGCAGTACCTTCAACCCACGCAACTCTAAATGATAGCCATCTAAGCGCTGCTTCCGCGGCAAACTTGTGGCCCCACACCCTTACATTAGACACTAGCCAACCGGCAGCCTAGGAGCTCCGCCGCCTCGAGGGGTGCTGCTTCCCATTGGGAATCGATTGGCCCAGAATAAAAATTCAGACAAGCGACGCCTAAATAAAGTGATTTGAGATGAGGTGCGACCTATCTAGCAGCATGGTGAAGTAGGCGGTCCAGCTGCCGAAGTCGGTGAGGCCGGGCGCGGTTGCGGTGATGCACCGGTAGGGAAAGAGCGAAGTCGCGACGGCCGACGGCCACGCTGGAAGCAGGCGCCAGACTCGGACGGATCCGAAGTTGGAGCCGCTCCGGCACCGTGAACAACGGCGGGGGTGAATTGGCTCCGATACGGTTCACGCGGCCGTCATCGAGGCCGCACCACCAACACGGAGTAAGAGGCACATGGCCCAGTGCACGACTGCAAATGGACATCGTCTCCGGCATTAGGGAGGAGGGCGGCTGTGAAATTGGTGCGGTGGGGGCGCCATGGAGGTGGGGCTGAGGTTTCGCGGCTCGGGAGAAGGGAGCTTCTGGGGAGAAGGTGATTTGGCGCCCACGAGGTATGAATGGGGGCGGACGAGGGGGGGGGGGGGAATTGGGAGGGGAGTGGAACCATGTCTTACGGACGCATTTGTCTGAAATGTGAGAGGGAGTTACAGTTCTACCCTTGCCTATAGGCTTCTCGGCTTGGGTACGTGTCTTGAGGGTCGGGGATAGTAGAGTAACTTTGCTTCTCCCCAAATAGTGGGCGGGAGCAATTTCGGGCGAGGATGGCGTGTTTTGAACTATAGTGGGCGCGAGCGATTTCGGGCGAGGAGAGCGTGTTTTGAAGTAGTGGGCGCGAGCTATTTCGGGCGAGGAGAGCGTGTTTTACCGACCATGGTTTATGAATTATTAGGGCACATGTTATTTCGGCCGAGGAGAAGGCGCGCTTGGATGAAGTTACGAACCTACCCTCGATGTACAACGGGCCAATTGATGCGTGTCACACATAGAGACGGTAATTTCGCGTCTCCCATTTATTTGCTCGGGCGAATTCCACCGAGCAGAGAGGATGTTTAATGGTTCGTTCAAATTTTGGGAGAATGAGCATCCACGTCTACCTTACCAAGTCGATTCGGATCAAATTTTGAAATATTAGCTTGCCACTTCTTTTTTTTTATGGAGAGATGATGCTCGGGAGTAATGTGTTTTTACATGCTCGTTGCTAGCGATTTACTATATGACAAATAGTTGACCCACTCAAAAACGCGAATCAAACCCAAAATGAAATATCTCGATTCAATGAAATAGCTCGTTCAGTAGGTCAAAATAGTGAACTAAATCCAAAATTCAACACCTCAATCGAGTAGCATGTTGTACAGTATTATAGTACTCCATGAACATGTTGAAAGTCAAATTAATGAACTTGTTTGATATACGCATATATCCGTTCATGTGTGGACTGCAGACAACATGTTCTCCAATTTAAATATTTGAATGCAAGTTTATATCGAAACATGGTTTATATCAGTCTTTGATGCATAAAACGTGTCCTCTCCCTCTCCCAGACTCCTATTCTATCTCTCTCTCTCTCTCTCTCTCTCTCTCTCTCTCTCTCTCTCGCCGACAATCTTCAATTCTGTCGCATGCATCCGACACAAAAACCTTGTTGGTCCCTCTCCCTTTCTCTCCATCTCTCTCTCTCTCTCTTTGTGTGTGTATGTGGGGGGGGGGGTCTTTATAGTTCGCATGCATATATACACCATCTATAGGTCTCTCTCGCACACTATGTATGATACTCTAGCTAGTCCAAGCTAGATATCTTGGGTGCACTCATCGTACGTGCACGAATTCCTTGGCTCTTTGCCCGTAACTCTCTCACGCACCACTATGTCATCTCGGAGCTCTCCCCCCTCTCTCAAACTCTCCCTCCACCTGGGTCATACATACACATGCATATCTCACTCGCACTCGATAGGCCCATCTAAAACTCTATCTCTCCCCCTCATTCTCTCTCCATCTCACACACGCACACACACAATCTCATGCCCAGCTAGCCAAGTATGATGGTCTCTCACTCAATTGTAGGCACACGCAGTCCCCCCTATATGTATATGACTAGCTAATCTTAGTCTCCATCACAAACATGTGCATGGTCTATCTCGATTTCTCTCGGGACATCTTTCTATCGCGCATGCACTCCCTCGATCTCCCACCCATATAGTCCCCTCACGATCTCGACGGGATCTCTCTATCACAAACTCACCCTCTCTCCCTCCCCATGCGTCCATGCCATCCATGTGTCCCTCTCGACCTTTGTTCCTTGTTGGCCAGTCCTCTATTGGACATGTGCTACAGGGGTGTCTCTCTCCGTTGCAAACAATCACACACTTGCTATCTTCGTGTATCTCCTCGCCTTGCTTTTCCATCTCGGAGATGCATGCGTGATATGTTCGCATAAGAAACAAAAAAACACACACTCTCTCTAATTTATCGTTTGTTGTCACTTTCTCTTTCACACACATACTCTTTTTGCACATTACTCATTCTCCTTCACACGCACTTGATCTGTCTCGACTGAGGCACTCTCCTCGGTCCATAGCATACAGAATTATTGAAAAGTCAAACATCACAAAGTTTGACCATGTACGTGGAGAAAAAGAATTACATCTAGTACGGCAAACATATACCATTAGATTCACCATGAGATGTAGTTTTGTATGATGTATCTTTGGTATTGTAGATATAAATAACATTTGCGTAAACCTGATCAAAGTTTCCAAAGTTTGACTTCTAAAAAATTTACATGCACTGCATTATCGAGCGGATGGAATATCTCTTCCCCCCTCTTAGCTATCTGACGCACCACTCAGCCTTATCGGGGCTCCTCAATCTCTGTCAAACTTTATTGGTCAGTTTGGTTCGTGACCTGACCCTCATGCCTTGATGGCGGTCTTGCTGGTGTGGACGTGAGATGTAAAATATTTCTGCTGGCCAGCTTGTGTGGTCTTTGAAGCGTTTGGTTCATGCACAGGCCAGCAAAGCATCAACGTCCCATCAATCAATCCACACATCAATTATTTAATGCTAATATCCATCCATGTTGCTTTGTTAGCCTCGTGGCCACCACGACTGTGCACGGCCAGCGTTGAAATTGGTCGCTGGGCGGGCTACTTGCGATGTCCGGAGTTCAGCCAAAGCTAATTAAAGTGCAAGGAACCCAGGCCAGGCGGGCTTTCTTTTTCATAGGGTAGCAACCAAACAAGCGTGCATGAAATCCAGCCACAACCCTAGGCCAGGCAAAAGATACTCAGGACACAAGCCAAACTGGCCTTATATCTCCCTGGTTCACACATACACATGTCTCGCTCGCGCTATACATATAGACCCATCCAACACTCTCCGCCCTTGTTCTCTCTCCATGTGACACGCACCCCCCTAAGTACCATAATCCCTCACTCCATCATAGGTGCAAGCACTCCCCCCCCCCCCTCCTAAGTATGATTATCTATTACTAGCCATCAGGAACACACATATTGTATCCTTCCATCCATACGTCTATCTCGATATCTCTCGGGGCATCTTCTATCGCGCACACACCTTGTCACGCGATCTCCCACCCATGTAGTCCCATCACGATCTCCAGGGGATCTCTCTATGACAAACATACACTCTCTCCTCCCCATGTCTGCATTTTCCCCGTACGTCTCTCTCGACCTCTCTCCCTTGTTTGTCAGACCCCTCTTGGCCACGTGCTAGGGGTCTTGCTCTCTCGGTTCCAAACAACCACACACTATCTCCTCACCTTGCCTCCGTTGTCGAAGATGCATGTGTGATATGTTTGCATAAGACACGCATGCTTTTTCTCTACTTTTATCGTGTGTTGTCCATGTCTCTTTCAAACACGCACACACACTTTTTTCACTCTCTCTCTCTCTCTCTCTCTCTCTCTCTCTCTAGTTAGGACTCTGTCACGTCCATAAGCATATGGATGTTTTGAAAAGTCAAACCTCGGAAAAGTTTGACCAGGTATATGTGGAGAAAACCATTTACATCTGGAACGATCATTAGATTCATCACAACATGTACTTACTTCATACTATCATTTATATTTGGTATTGTAGATATAAGTAATTTCTTTATATACTTGGTCAAAGTTTCAAAAGTTTGACTTAAAAAAATGTTGGAATTACATTATCGAACGGAGGGAGTAGCTCTTTCTCTCTCTCTGCTATCTCTTACGGGCCTCCCCTCTCACTCGAACTCTCTATACCGACGGATTATACACTCACCGTGTCAGCGTATAGCTCCATATATTGTTTAGTTGACCGGTCAACCAATCCACATGCTGCCTTGTCAGCTCGTGTTACAATATCTTCGTGTGCTGGCCCATGTGGCAGTGGGTGAAAATAAGTCAACTAGAGGCCCATCTGACACGCGGTGAAGTAAAAAAAGTTGAAACCACACGGGGTAGCACCCCGCACGCTAGTAAATTGAGGGCGCATTGAGGACAAACTTCTTGCGCGCGAAGGACGCACTCACGTACAATTCACCACTGCACGGCGGCATGCACAGAAGGACGCACTCGCGTACACCCAGCACACAACACACACCAGCACACGTGTACATCAGCGTCGCCGCCGGTTGAGATGGACGGCGAGGCAGCCAACAAGCGGAGGCAGCTCGAGCCAAAACCGCATCCGGCGAGCCTGGACTTCATCAGCAGCCTCCCCGATGACATGCTGCTCGTCATCATCGGCCTCCTCCCCACACAATCTGCCATGCGGACCGCCCTGCTCTCTCGGCGGTGGCGCCCCATCTGGCGCCGCGTCCCCCTCAACCTCACCATCGACAGCTGCCTCTGCGACGGGGATTGCAAACGCATGGCCGCAGTCTCCAAGATCCTTTCATCGCACCCTGGGCCAGCCAGACACCTTGACATCTGCATGTTCAGTACCAACTGCAAGGTCCAACACAAGTTCGACGAGTGCTTCTTATCCCCCGCCCTAGATCAACTCGAGGAGCTCAGCTTTGAAGCTGGACGATGTCGCTCTCTGCCGCCGTCCACGCTCCGCCTCACGCCAACGCTGCGCCGCGCCAGCTTCAGCTCCAGCTATCTTACCCAGATTACTGCCGCGCCCGCCCTTCTTCTCCCTCAACTCAAGCAGCTTGACCTCTTCGACGTTGGCATCTCGAAGAAGGCTATGGAGCACCTGCGCTGCACCTGTACTGCGCTCGAGTACCTTGGTCTTCAGCAGATCCACGGGTTCATTAGCCTCCATATTGCCTCTTTAATCTCCGACGGATTTATGTGTCTTGCTGGCCCCGCAACAAGACATCAATTGGGAAGAGATCACTCCAGCTGTTCCATGTTATGGTCATTGAGAATGCGCCTTTCCTTGAGAGATTGCTTGTATCGGATCTAGAAGGTCCAACAAAAATCAGGGTCATTGACGCGCCGAAATTGACAGCGTTGATGTACTCGTCTGCCAAATTCTCCGAACTCTTTATTGGATCCGTAATCGTTCAAGTACAGCACTCATCTTCTTCTCCGTCTTCTTGAAATTCACATTTTTAAATTTCTTCTTGATGTATTTATGACCGTCTTCCAGAAAATGATTTCCACAAGCTTGACCCAGTCCATGTGCACAGTGAAGATCTTAGCACTAAAATCTATCGGCCCCAATCTGGATCAAGTTGTTGGATTCCTTACATGCTTTCCGCGGTACGGAGAAGCTACTCATCGAGGTGAAACTTCTTTCCTATAAGTAAACGATAATCACAACGTAGCTCAATTTTTTCATAATTTTCCCAAATTACGATGACAAGTGTAGTGTTCAAAGCTGCATCTATGCACTGCACCGAAAGAAATGTTTTTAATATTTTTTTCTCACGTGATCACCTGCATCGTTTTTATGCTATACTACTATAGTAGCCTAGGCTAGTCATAGTGGAAAGTAACTTAGACTACTCCGGTAACTCTATGGTTACCCTAAGAGCAAGTACTAGCTCCGTCCTGGTTTACTCTTCCAATTTTGTAGTATCAAAACTTGACCATAGATTTAACTGACAAAATGTTAATGCATGTCACTAAGAACTATATCGTTGGATTCGTATTTGAACATAATTTCAAATGGTGTAATATTTAGTGACATGCATTGGCATTTTCTTAGGTAAATCTATGGTCAAAATTTTATACTAAATACGAGGTAGTATTCCCTCCGTCCCAAAATTCTTGTCTTACATTTGTTTAGATACAGATGTATCTAACACTAAAATATAACTAGATACATCCGTATTTAGACAAATTTAAGACAAGAATTTTGGGACGGAGGGAGTACAAAAGTGGGCTATGTAGGCCAAAACATGTGCCAAATTCACTTGTGATGCATTTGGCATCGATGCCCCTCCATTGCTCACCTGGTGCCCCAATCTGGATCACCTACTTTGCTCCGGTGCCAAATTAACTCACGCAATGAAAAAACACTGTGTGGGAGAGAGAGGACTAACGCAATAAAAAACACTTGTTTGGGAGAGTGAGAGGGTGGTGTAGTTGGTTTGATTGATTTGTTTATACATGTGGGTCTGTGTGCACAGCGGTGCCAACTCTCTCACATCGCGAGAGCGGTGCCAAAATCTTTTGATTTGACATTGATGCGTATTATGTGGCATACTTTTGTGAAATATGGCATTGGCCACATAGTGGAAGACAACAAATGCCCAAGCTCTTCACATGCTCCTAGTTAAATGAGAGGAAATAGAAAGAGAGAGAGAGAGAGAGAGAGAGAGAGAGAGAGAGAGAGAAATATCACTAGCCAGCCAACCCTATCGTATGAGCGATGATATTGGTACCTCTTGATGACACGGCAATCTTATGCAGCCAGCTGCTCTAATATGTTCTCTTCTTTTGCAGATAAAAAAAGACTCGAAAGTGAAAAATGTGCTGCACTATAACAATCTCATCCAATGCCTTGGTCTCCATCTTACAGAAATTGATTTGATCGACTACCGAGGCAGCACATCTGAGATTAAATTGGCCAGGTTCTTTGTTCTGGAGGCAAGTGTGCTCAAGGTAATGAGGTTTGGCGTTCTCTGGCGCAACAATGAATGGTGTGCTGATCACTGCAAGCGTCTAAGCCTAAATGACAAAGTCTCCGCAGAGGCTGAATTTGTTTTTGAAACATCAAGTGGCCAGAGACTCGAAAACTTATTTGCCCATTAGTGACTTGTCAGGGCGGTGGATTTTAGTTTGTACGATAATGCTGCATCCACCTAAAGTAACGAAAGTTCTTACATAAACTTCCTAGTAATTCCCTCTTCATAGGTGCAGCATTACTCCTAACATTTGTAATATCAGTTTGAAACTTGTAATATTGCCGTGTCCTATTCCTGCGTTTCAAAATCCAAATAATCAAACAGGTCCTGAGTTGGTGATGATGTTGTGCCTCCCATCTTTCACCAATAGCCGTCGGATCTAGATCTTCCGCATACAAACCAAGCTTCTCCATTTTGCAAAAAGATGCCCGCACTTGTTCCCTATTTACAAACAACTCCTTGTCTCTCACAATCAGCCTTATCTCCTCCCCACCACATCTAGAAGGCCGTGGAAAAATCTGGCGCGATGGCCGCTGCCGGAGCCGCCCACCCCCAATCATGGTGTTCCGTGCAATGCACGGGCATCTACGCACGGGAAATTATGTCGAACAGGGCTAGTTGTAAGCAGGCTAGCTCTACAGCCATGATGATGATAGTGATTGCAGACGGTGAGGCTGACTATGGTATGCCGAACACGGCGCCTATACTCGTGTGTCATCTCCGTGAGGTCTTGTCACTTCACTGTGAGGAGCAGCACGTAATAATTTGACCAACGGGTAGTACAGTGCTAGTACTCCTACTACTACATTGGTAGTACTACTACTAGTACTAGTAGCACCACCGTCTGGATTTAGGAATACCACCACGTCCATCTGGATTTTAGTATTTGACTAGCAATATCTAGTAATGCATGTCACAAAAAATGTACTACTCCCTCTAAAAATAAATACATGGTGCTTTATTCCTATCGGCGAGAGAACTTAATGTTTTTTTGCTAACTATAGAGTACTAATAGGATTACATGCAATGAACTAAACACTGCATGTCATGTTTGGTAGTCTCAAGTCATTGAAAGCATGCACGGCCCACATCTCTCATTGGTTGATATGTCACGAAATAAGAAACAAGGAGGGAGTTAATGCACCGTGCCTAAGTATTTTGGGATTATTTGGTTTTCGTATGGTGACTTACACAACATTTTTGTTTACATGCATTAACATTTTATTAGTTAAATCAAAGGTCAAAACTTGGCGCAAAATGCAAAGGGGACAAATAAACCAGTAAACATCAAACTTCTCTCGTTTGGCCCCAACTAGAGGTCGGTGAGATGACTATACCAGACTGCACGAGGGGGGGACGCAGCTTCATTGACTTACGGCAATCGCCTTTGGGTGAATGACACGTGGGCCCAGGGGGTGGCTGGCCCACCTATCATACAGCCAAAGGCTGGTGCAGTAGAGGGCCGAGGAGTAGTACGAAATTCTACACACCTACATATGCTAACCAAGGGCAAGAGTGATCACTCGGATCGCAAGATCAGTTGACTAGAAGCTAAGCTAGACCCATGGAGGCGATGAGCGTGAGCATCAGCCGGCTGTGCCAGATGGTCCATGACGCCGCTCATGCCCGGCAAGACCGAGGAACGTCTCCGGTAGTATTGCTTGAGGCCGTCGAGGCGAGGGGCCGCTGGACGGCAACCGTCTCCTTGTTCGACGAGGTCCTCGTTGGTTTCCTCAAAAGTTCACCGTCACAAGAAGCTTATGGACGACTTTGATGTAAGCCTCCGGCCCGGCGCCCGGGCTCTGCGATGCCCGCCACCCTCAACAGCCACTATGGTGACAACCTCTTCGACGCACTAGTGGCCTACTTGCCGCTTGTCACGCCAGAGAATGTCCACCTCGAGGTCGCTGCACAGCTACCGGGCGCAAACAAGACACCATCGACATAATCACCCACGTCTACGCGCAAATCTTCCACAAGGACTACTACATGCAAGAGGAGGACGGTAGGACGCCGGCCTTCTTGGACCGCAGGGCAACCTTGGACGGCACTATTCAGAAGCACGTTGAGCTCGCCGCCAACGCCGCTGCTCCTCACACGTCGGTTGGTGACCCGGCGCGCTAGGGTGTGAGGATGTCGTTGATGGATTCGTATGTATTTTTATCTTTCCGTCAAATCCATGTAGTAGTATATGATACTACAGTAATTATCTTACCTTTCGCATCAACCTCATTAATTTCGTACATACTCCATGCATGAACGGCGCCAGAACCAAACTTCTCATTACTCTAGGCAAAATCGTTATTTTCTATCTATCGGTTGCGCCATGGAGCAGAACCAAATTTTACAAGTTACGAGTTCAAAAGGAAAAGCCTGCCGTGTTCGCGTCGCACCCCCACACGGTTGGTCCGGCACGCTGCTCAAGCGGGAATGCGTGCGGTGTTGCATTTTCACTTACAAGTGGGACCGTAGTTGAGCAAACCGACTATTGGCAAACCCCCACCCCACCCGCCGCGCGATGGCTGAGAAAACGGGAGGGAGAAGAGATGGCTGTAGCATGGAGTCCAAGAAATTGGTGTCGGATGGGACTCGTGTGGGCGGCGTGTGCCGTACTGCTAGACGTGAATGCTAGTTATGGCCCATGCCACCCCACTATATCGAGCCTATGTCGAGGTACGTAGAACAAATTTCCTGCAGTCCGTGCTCAGCCCTCCTCTATCTCTCTTCTCAGCCACCAATGGACGCTGGAGCCCATCGTCTGTTTGGCGACATGCGCCCCACATGTCGCTGAAAACGCAAGAGGACCCAATCGAACCTGCACATCTTTCACCTCGACGTGCTGGTGATGAAAAACAAATCTAATAAAGATCTTTGGTGGCCGCTTTTGGAGTTACTCAAGAGTAGTAAGATTCTATTTACAGTTTAACCCAAGATGCACATCTCGTGGCTTCAACTACCACTCTATTTTCTTTCATGACACGACCTGGATGATGGATGTCCCACGTGTCGGCAAAAGGAGGAAGAACCCGACCAAATCTTCGGTTATCCTCTCGGATTATACTAGTTGTGCTAACTTAAAAAATTTATTGTGTACTCCCTCCGTTCCAAAATACTTGACTTCCATTTGTCCAAAAATGGATGTACCTATATACTAAAACATGTCTAGATACATATATATTTTGACAAATAGAAGGCATGTATTGTGCAACGGAGGGAATAGAATGGATGCAAGTTTTTGTATTGGGAAGAAGAGTACATCCATATATTGATAGAGCGCAATTTAGTAGATGTTCTATCACTTTTAGCTAGCACAGAGGCTAGAGATGAGATTAGTGCACTTGTTGATACTCCTACTAGAATAGAGGCTAGACATGAGACTAGATGCGAGGAAGTAACGTCTACTTCTTTACACTCGAAGAAGAAAGAAGCACGGAAGATCGAGCCTCCGCAGATCAACAATGAATGCATCGAGAAGGCACTAATCCAACTTAGAGGAGTAGTAAAATGTATTCTTGTGGTTCTTGTTTTCTTTGGTCTTGCTTTTCTAGTCAAAGTTATCGTTGGAGTTCGTACAAAACGGAGGTCTGTTTGGGGTCGTGCGTTGGAGTTGGCCTTACAAGTGGGACCGCAGTTAAGGAAACCGACTATCGGCAAACCCCCACCTCGCCCACCGCGCGATGGCTGAAGTTAGAGAAACGACGAGGTTGAAGAGATTTCTCTATACGGACTCCAAGAAATAATATGGTGTCGAGATGGATGTCGTGGTGGTGGCGTGTGCCGTACTCACAGGGCGTGAATGCTTGTTCTGGCCCATGCCACCCTACTACTCCTACTACTTACTCCTACTATATAGTACTAGTATCGAGGATTCGAGGTGCTGGTTATGTACAGCAAACACATTGACATATGGCTACAGTAAAAAGACCCGCCCGACGCGCGAAGCATGTGAAGCTAGTACTAATAGTGTACTACTATTGTCGATTGGCCTCATCCGATAACCTGTTGCAATGCACGTACAATTATGTATTCGTAAAATATTTTTTGCCTCGTCGCACCACTCACTCAGAGAAGCGACTCGAAAGCCATTCATAAATTTAGTAAGTTTATCACAGGCATATCATTTTATTACATACAACAGGTCATCAACCCACATCGACAACGAGGATACATTATAAATACTAAAGTTTTCACCACACAACAAATAACAATCAATGAAATGAACTTCAACTCAACCATTCCTCGGCGTTGGAAATGCTTGCTTTGAACCACAAGTGATTCTCTGGGACGGGCCATCCATTGTCGATCTGGAGACCAATGCAGGACTGATCATCCAAGCTGAAGCGGCCTACTATATCAGTACCAGGGTAGGGAACCACCCAAATGTCCAAGGTATAGACACATCTGCTTCTCATAAATGGTACTAGTAACGTTGTGTCAACAGCAGTTGGATCTCCTTTCACCATCATCAGATAGTTTTGTCCAAGGAAGAGCGAGTTTTCTCCAAGACTATCAATTATGTACCAGGGAGAAGGAATTGGCGCTAGCACACTAGTATCCATCTCGAATACCATGCAACGGGTGTTGGAATAGGTCCGGGGAGTGCAACCATGGGAGACTACACCTGCTTCCTTAGCAGTAACATCATCAGTGGGCTGTATACACACAAGAAGAGGTGATCCATCGGAATTAGTTGCCAGGCGCCACATAGTATATGGGCGCTGCTCGTCCTCATGCTCGTGATCATCACCATCGTCATCTCCCCCTTGGTTATAAAAATTTTCAAGTATATGTGGTGGGATGTTCACAGGACCTTGGAAACACAAGAAGAAGGTTAATTAGTAAAGGGAAACTTGCTAACCCGCATGCATGTGGATGAAACAATTATAATTATGGTGGAAGACAAACGTACCGAACTACGAGGATCCCATGCAAAAACAGTGCCACGAGTGGTGGCAGCAAAGACAAGGCCCTCGTATTGAATTGCATCATAGTACTCATCCATGTATAGAAACTGATATTTGAGCAATATCCATCGAGTCAAACCACCAAGGACGGCAACAAGCTTGTGGAAGATAGCAACAACTTCATAGTTTTTGTAATTCCAAGAGCAGTTGGGAACTCGACAAATTGCTATCTTCCGTAGAAGACAGTCACCATGATCGTATTTGAACGTGCGTACAATACCGGTGTGCTCAACCTCTGCACAGTCTGCTGAGATTTTTGGAAGTGGAACCCGGTCACGAGTGTACACATTCACAAGTTCCCTCTCGCAGTTGGACCCAATGTAAACAACCCAATCTCCATTTGCGCCCGCCCAAGCCTTGCCCTCAAGCGATGGCATCTTAACATCATACGTATCATTATCAAGCGGCATCAACTTGCACAGGGCGAGGCCTCCGTCGTGCCGGCGCCGGTCATCAGGGTCACGGCAAAGAAGATAGGGGAGATCAAACCGCTCCTTGACTCTTGGGTTATTTGTAATGATGTTATTAGTTGAGTCGAGAATGGGCTTGAACGAACCTGCCATGCTAGCCGAGGTGATGTCGTCGCACCGATCGATGAGTTCCTCCACCACGTCATCTTTCAGATCGGGGCAAGAATAACGGGGTCATTTCCGGCCTGTTCAATCCATGGAGAAGACGATCGAACAATGGCAGAAGAAAGGGTGAAGGGCTGAAGGAAAATGGAGGAGGGAGAGGAAGAGCGTGCGACAGCAGTTCCAAATCGAGAGGGAAAGGCGAAGAGTCGATGGACGGTTGCGAGTTTGCCACGGTTCACGAAGAGGCGCCCCGGCCTACACGTCCGTTCGGAAATACTCCTACTACTCGCCGTCGTCTCACTGATATGTTGGAACGAGACCACATGTCAACGAAACATGGTGTGTAATTTCTCATGCAAAATGCGATCTGGCCGCGTTGGCCCGAGGTGCCGCATTAGTTATCGACCTTTATTTTTTTAATGGCTTGCCGATCAGTTTTGAAGCACGACTAACTGGCATCAGACGCAGATAAAATATAAACTACTCTACCACTACTCCACCTCCAAAGATTAGTAGTATAAAAAAGATATATGGGCTGGAGCTTCAGCGCTTTCTTGCTAAGGGCTGCCCACATGCTTCTCACACTACCACCCTCTCTCCAGATCTAAAAAAGACGGCCCCTCTCTCCCTCCTCATCGGTGGTCATAGATCCGCCGGGGAAGAAAAGGACGTGCAACGTTGACGCACTCGTCGTCGGCGAGCAAGGTCATGCACTGACGACAAGGCCGTCCTCTCAGACCTAGCGCCCGCGCGGGATGGCCTCCGTCCCCAAGCTCGCTGCCGTAGTGTGTGCGGAGGACGACGACCACGAGCGAAGCCACTTCCCGCCGACCCTCAGGTATGCTACCTCTTTTCGTACCATAACATTGTTCTATTGCCCCATCTGCCACGTCGTTGCATGTAGATCTTTTTCCACTCCACCATCTTCCCAATTTGCTATCCTCTCGCTTGCCGCCACGCAGCATTTAAAAACCATAATTTGCACTATTAAAGGAAACTCTACTTCATGCAGACTAATCCATATGCAGGTTGAATAAGGAAGCGAAGGAGATTGTACTGTCCAAGAGAGTAGGCATCGAACCCGCATCTAGGTTGAAAAGGGGAAAATCAGTAGCTAAGGTACGAGTCTCGTGTCTCTTGGTTGAAGAAGGGTAGAAAGGCATGACAACGCAATAGAGAATGACTAGGTCGATCGGTTTGTTGTCCTCGCATAGGAAAAAGGTGGCTAAAGAGAACAAAAATGGGACGTAATCCACATATGCTGCCTGGATATTTGTTGCTCTGGGAAACCATACCTCCCTCACCACTCTGTGTCCGTGGAGGTACATCGTCTCGGTGCGCCGATCGTCGAATGGGCCTCCCATGCTCTTATTGCCACTTTTTTGCTATTAGTATAACGCCTGTCAAGTCAAGCAATGCTACTGCTCTGATGATGCCACATTTAACTAATGCCGCTCTCGGTCTAATGACACCGATAAATTTAAGCAATGCCATTTAATGTCACCTTTGGATTATTTCAGGGTTAGGCTGTTGATTGTGGATGTATTAAAGATTTTTCAGCTAAGGCATTCTAATGTTGTTGCACAGCCAGTATACCAATGATGAAACTTGTTACTACCTTCAAATTTTTGCACTATTAATGCTTATAGATTACAAACCTCACTTTCATGAGATAAGTTAATTTTTTTGTACAGTGTCACCAAAATGCCAAGGCGCTGATGTCATTTTATTTTGGTTAAACCGCATGGAACAATTATGGAGACAAGAGGAAAGGTCAAGTGGGCACCTCCTCCTCCATTTGTTCTCTTGATTCGCTCGATCAAGTTTTTATGTTTGATCGATTATCAAGATTGGGATAGCAATTTTAAGGTCCCCGAGTTCGAAATGATATTTACCTTAGAGGTACATGGTTTGCAATTTTTTATCTTGTCATTAGTTAATAATGCTAGTTACCTTCAGACTTTTGTATTTGGTTTAATGCTCATGCACAGCTAGTATACCAATCTGAAACTTGTTACCTTTACATTTTGTATTGTTAATTCTTATAGAAACATTCCAAAGCTAGAGTTTATTGAAATATGTTCAAGAAACCATTGTACTGCACCTGTAATAAACTAACTACTCTCTTGTTGCACTAGCCACTGAATTAGTGTATATTTGTAGCATTGAATGGTGTTGCATTAGCGTATGGACATAAATAAAGTGTGGCAAGCTTTCCGGATATGTGCTCGAGAAAACTACTACCTGTTTTTCTAAATACTAGACATTTGGGTACTTTAAATTGAACCGCTGAAAACGTCTTATATTAAGGAACAAAGGGTGCGAGTTCACTCAAATTATCCGGTAAAGCTAGTCACACCTTTGTTAAAATTAATGTTCATTATGTTATCGAAGGAGGTGCATATGTTTGTCTCTAATGCCCATCGACTACATACCTGACATCATGATGTAATGTTAAGTCATTTCCTTTTGTACAGTGTCACTGGATTGCCAAGGCGGTGATGGCATTTTATTTTAGTAGAACTGCACAAAATTTGCTTAAAAGAAGAGGAAAGGTCAGGAATTGCTCAGTTTTTCAGAAAAAAACTATGTATGCCTTCCTCACATCACCAATTGTTGCTTTTATTTATTCCTTCAAACAGGTGGTTAGAAACAGTCTTGCTACCTTTTCCCATTAAGAAATTGGAATTCTTATATTTGTGAGTCTATGCTTCAACTAGTGCCACTTTTAGAGTAATCACACTTTCAATATCTATGCAAACAGGGATGCTCGATTTTAGTGGAACTGCACAAAAAGTCCAACTGGTTCAACATTAGGAGCATGTTTTTTTCCAAACCTTTATATCCAATTGGTGGTACTATGAGTTGTTCATTACGAAGGTACATGGTTTGCTACTATCTTGCTACTCCTTTTGTACTGTCATTAGATAGTAATACTAGTGGTTTGCATGTGAATTTATTGGCGGGGTGGACCTACATTGGAGGTGCGGGGAGGATTCAATGATTGGATGCTCAATTTCGGTTGTATCGATTTCACCTCTTCCATCACTGCGAACATGGATATCCTTGGTATGATGAAGAATAGGCGCTATATTTCTGCTCTGAACCAGCAAACCAATTCAGTATGAAATTGTCCAGGGCAAAACATAACTGTATCAGATTGTCCAGTGCAGAACATGACAGATGCTAAGCGGAAGAGACATGTTTAAACCGAAAATACAAGGTGTGGTATATGTTTACTAGCTGCTTGATATTTGTGCAGACAGAGATGTCTGCCCGTTGCTATTTGGCAAACAAACAAAGTGTCTGCAATTTTGGTTGAACTGCACAAGAGAATAGTATAGTCACTGCATGCAGTGCCATTTTTAAATAGACACAGAAAGATTGGATAGTCACTTCATGGACTGCAGAAAAGTAGTATTGTACTATTTATTGGCCAACACTAGGTGCTTCATTGCTTTGGTCTGATTATACAATGGGCATCATTTTGCCTAAGTTAAAGTTTGTATTCCGAAAATAGTCTCGCGGTGTGATCGAGAGAAGACCAAATCATATTGCAGTCGATGTTCCTCCATCATGTGTGGTTCATTCTCATGGTTCCAGCTGTTGGTGAAACCACTTACGTTTGCAAGAGGAATTGTAGACTTCACAAACAAATTTGTCTTTTAGTCTGTACTGAATGTTGGCCAAGAGAAGCATCCATGTTAGTAGGAAGAACAGATGTTTTTCTAGATCTTTGCTTTTGGAGCTACATATTTGTATATGATCTGTGAATCATTGAGATGCATTAACATGTTGATCTTATGTATGGGAATCGTACTAGTTAGTTTTAGTTGCGACGCAAGATCCGAAGTGGCTGATCTTTGCTTTTGGAGCTACATATTTGTATATGATCTGTGAATCATTGAGATGCATTAATAGTTACTTATTTCTGTTCGCTTAGTGTTTACAAGTTACTGATCGATCACTCGCTAGCCTAAAAATGCGCTCCTTGCAGTTTTATTTGCGACACAAGATGCGGAGTGGCAGTTTTTTTTAATGCCTACCTCTGAAGAAACTGACAAGCTACACTATCGATCCTACATGGATAAAAATGCCTACCTCTGAAGAAACTGACAAGCTACACTATCGATTCTACACGGATAAATAGCGGATCACGCACGTACTACCTCCTTTCCGGTTTGCAGGGCTCAATTCAAGAAACGACCTACTCGATCCTACACGAATAAATAGCGGATCACGCACGTACTAGTACCTCCTTTCCAGTTTGCAAGGCTTAATTCAAACCTCTCACCAACCAAGGTACTCCCTCCGTCCGGGTTTATTAGTCCCGTGAGCAAAGCAGCAAGAATAAGGCATGGCAATAATTAACGGCATGCAGAAGTTTAAGCCTAATTAATTCCAGCGATTTAAGTGGCTGCATGTGTGCCCTCGGCTGCGACTCGTTTCATCCTGCTTCGCGTACTGTCTGCGAGCGATTCTGAGTGCCTGCATGCAGCCGGCCGTAATTAAGGAAGCTAACTGATGCGAAAAAAGATACGCTTTATTGTTGCGGGCTTTTTAAATCCGTGGAATCATTATTGACAAGGAGGGAGATGATTTGAGTGCACTCGTTTGACCGCCATGCCGGCGTGCGACCCAGACAGGACGGGACGACAGAGTCATAATTTTAGTTTGTCTAGTTTTCCACGGCAAGCTGGCGCGCTAAGCCATTATGCATTGAATTCCGATGACCGTCGCGCTACCTTCCGCCTATAAGTACTGTTTCCCGGCCTTCTCCGGTGCCACCGTGACCCAACTCACCATATCCTCATAAGCCCCCACCGGCCAGACGTCGCCGCCACGTCACCATGCTTCGCCCGTCCGCGGTAGGCGACGCCGGAGGCGGTCACCACCGGAACTAGTGTTCGGGTTTTCACCGGAAGGCTGACGGAGGGAGGAGGGATTCTATCTATCTTTAGATGGCAATGCGGAGATCGGGGAGTCGTTGGAGCGCGACCGCATGGCGGAGGAGCAGGAGTTGTTGAGCGCCGACCGCTGGCGGAGGAGCAGCGTATCGCTGATTTGTGCCGCCAGCGGGACATGGAGCAGCAGCGCACCGACGCTCTGAGTCGCGAGAGAGCGCCCGCAACTGGGCCGACTACGTGGAGGCCGGCGCACGGCAAATAGCCCTGGAGGCTGTCGGGCACGCACGCGTTCGCGACGCGGATTTTTACTACCAGCTCGTCAAGTGGGTTTCCCGCTTGGAAGCTGAAGCTTCGATGGACCACGCCGGCATGGAAAGGGCCAACGCGCGCGAGCAACGCGTCCTATCGCACCTCTTGCAAGTCCGAGGCGAGGTGCACGACGCCAGTGACGGCGTTTAGCGTGTACCACAGATGGCGGCCGGCATCGTCTAGTTAGCTAAGAGTAAGTTAGTACTTGTACGCTACTAGAGTATTAGTGGGAGTAGATAGTTAACTTGGCTATGATGGTTGTCAACGTGGAACTTCAGTACTCTATATGTGGATCAAACCTGTTACTTTGCTCTGAATGTTGAACTTTCCGTTTGAACGTATGGAATGGGCTGTTATTTTTTAAAATGGGTTGTATTTGTCTTCCACGGGTTTAGAGGCTGACTTGTGGGCCTAGCAAGTTGACGCGTACACAATCAGGAGATGATTGTACGTGGAGAGGATGACAGCAGGGACCCGCCAAGGTCATGGCAGTACGCAAGCAAGTGCCTCCTTATTTCAAGCCAATAAAAAAATGGCTCCTCCTAGTGGATTTATGACATCTGGGTCCCATGCCATTGTCAACGTAGTCAATAAACGAGAGAATTACAACGAGCGGTGACACCAGGGACCCAAAGGCTCGCCCGATTATTTTTGTTTTGGGTTAATTTGATAAATGCCACTCCAAATCTGGTGTATTCAGAAATGCCACTACAATTTCCAAACTTTGAAAAATGCCATTTCATGCCATTTCTAGTGGCATTTTTCAAGTCTGAGTGGCATTTTTCAAAGTTTGCAAACCATGATGGCGTTTTCAAAGTTTGCAAAATTGCAGTGGCATTTTGAAAGTTTGGAAATTGCAGTGGCATTTTATGAATCACCATAATTGGAGTGGCATTTATCCAATTTGTTTTTGAGACGGAAGGTGGTGTCAAGCTGGGTATGCGGGACACTCTGGCCTGTCTAGACAGCCTTTTCTTTTATGTTTATCACAGGCCAGCCTAGTAGTTTTTTTTCTTTCTGAAGATGGCTAGCATAGTTTTTTTGTGATTTGTCAAGTAAGTCGCTTTATCAGGCTTGTTGGGCTGCAAATCTTTCAAGACGAGGAGAGCTTCATTAAATTTGGCCGAGAAAATGGCCTATCAGTAATGAGAAATGGGTTGTACATTTTTAAAACACATCAAACCGGCAATTAGTTTCAAATATTTTTTTTCATTTCGAGATTTTAAATTGCATTGATTTTTATGCATGGACAATTTATTAGATTTTATATTGATATACATTTATTTTTAAAATCAGTTTGAATGTGACTCGACATTTCGGGATTAAAAACAGTTCAGACCGCACCGGCATATGCAAAATTTCGTATAATTTATTAACTGTGGCCATAATATGGGATGTAATGCTAACAAAAAGACTATGGGCTCCAAAAAAACCCGTAAGAATTAGAAAATGGGTTGTAAATTATTTGAAATAATGGCAGATGGGTTGTATGCTGTTTTCCACAGATTTGAGGCTTTCCACAGATGGCATGTATACTGTTGGATGTCCATCCAACGGCCGTCGTGCTTCTTCAATCTCTGCTCTTCCTGCTCCAGCCGCTCAAACAAGCGCTGGCGGGACTGCCTGCTCCCTCCTCCCCACGGCCGGCTGTGCTACCGCGCAGGCCTCACCGCCCCACCGTACTCCCATCGCTGGCCTAGCCATCCCTCTACTCACCCACACCTGCTGTTATTCTCCGGCGACGGCAGACGAACCAAGAAACCCTCGTGACATCGCACTCCTCCGCGTGGGAAACAAAAACAACGGCTGAGTCTTCCCTGCCTCCGTGTCGTTCCCTTCCTAGGCCTCGCCGTCGTCCACCGCCCTGGTGCTCTCGGCGTGGCGTGGACAACACGGTCAACAATCGACATGCATCTGAAGTGGACTGTACGTGGAGAGGCTGACAGCTGGGTCCACGGCCGCACGCAAGGAAATTCCTCCTTATTACGCGCAAAATAATGATTCATCCACCTGACATCTGGGACCCACCGAAAAGGCCTCTGTATTTCGCGAAAAATAATGTTACCGCCGCTGACAGCTCGGACCCACCAGCTATATCTTCGCACGCAAGGAAGCACAAAAATGAATACTCCCCTTGCTAGCTGGGACCCGGTATAGTGGGCCTACTAAGTTGACGGGGACGAAAGGCTTTGTCAACTTAGTCAATATGGACGATTCTAGCTCGAATGATCGTACGATGTCCATCCAACGGCCGTAGTGCTTCTTCAACCTCTGGTCTTCTTGCTCCAGCCGCCCAAAGCAGCGCCGGTCGTGTCGCCTGCTCCTGCCTCCCGTGGCCGGCTGTGCTGCCGCGGAGGCCTCACCGCCCCTATACTACTCCCACCGCTGGCCAGGCCATCCCTCCACTCCACCCACCCACACCTCCTGTTATTCTGCGGCGACAGCAGCGCAGCCGAACCAGTGAACCCTCGTACTCCTCTCTGCGTGGGCATCCACTGCCGCGTCTTCCCCGGCTCCGCGTCGTCCCCTTTCTAGGCCTCACCATCTTCCACCGCCGTGGTGCTCTCGGCGCGGCTGGTCAATGTGGTCAACGGCCGAATTCCATCGGAAGAATAATGTACGTGGAGAGGCTGACAGCTGGGTCCACGGCAGCCGCAAGGAAGTGCCTTCTTATTACGCGGAAAATAATTATTCCTCCACCTGACAGCAGGGACCCACCGGACGCCCACCGGTATTTCACAAAAAAAATGTTTGCCCCTGACTGCTGGGACCCACCCGACGGGCCACCGTATTTCGCGAAAAAACGTTCCCCTCGCTGTCATTTCGGACCCACCGGAAGTGCCTCCTTATTACGCACAAAAAATGAATACCCTGCTAGCTGGGACCCACCTTGGTGGGAGGCTGACTTAATGGGCCTACTAAGTTGAAGGGGACGGAGGGCTTTGTCAACTTAGTCAATATAAACGATTCTAGCTCCAGTGACCGTACGATGTCCATCCAACAGCTGTAGTGCTTCTTCAACCTCTGGTCTTCTTGCTCCAGGTGCCCATAGCAGCGCCAGTCGTGCCGCATGCTCCTGCCTCCCGTGGACGGATGTGCTGCCGCGGAGGCCTCACCGCCCCCTACTATTCCCACCGCTGGCTAGGTCCTGCGGTGACGGCAGCCTCACACCGCAGCCGAACCAGTGAACCCTCGTACTCCTCTCCGTGCAGGCTTCCACTGCCGCGTCTTCCCGGATCCGCGTCGTCCCCTTCCTTGGCCTCGTCGTCGTCCACCGCCCTGGTGCTCTCGGCGCGGCGTGGTCAACGTGGTCAAGGAATGACTTCCATCGGACGTGGACTTACATGGAGAGGATGACAGCTGGGTCCACGGCCGTAGCAAGGAAGTGCCTCCTTATTACACGGAAAATAATGATTCCTCCACCTGACAGCTGGGACCCACCGGACGGGCCCCTGGATTTCGCGACAAAACGTTTCCCCCTGACTACTGGGACCCACCAGCTACATCTTCGCACGGAAGGAAGTGCGTCCGGGCAAAAAAACGATTCGCCCCCCTGACTGCTGGGACCCACTAGCTACATCTTCCCACGGAAGGAAGTGCGTCCGGGCAAAAAAAAAACGATTCGCCCCCCTGACTGCTAGGACCCACCAGCTACATCTTCGCACGCAAGGAAGTGCCTGACAGTCGAGACCCACCTGGTCGAAGCGTACGTAGCGTTGTCATTCTGGTCGCGAACGTGTACGTACATATATACTGGTGGATGTAGAGGCGCGCACGTGTCGTAGTAGAGGCGTGCACGTAGCATGTACACATACATACAGCGGCCAGGGTGCAAGAAGAAAATACGGCCACGTATGTGTACACACGGGCGGGGTCTCGAAGCCTACTCGCGCATACGTACGGCGAGGGCTCGTGTACATGGCTGGGTCGGAACGGAGAAACAGCGTCGTCGCCGTGTTCATGGGGAGGCAACGGAATGCGTCGTGTTCATGGGGAGGCAACGGAATGCGTCGTGTTCATCGGGAGGCAACGGAATGCGTCGTCTTCATCAGGAGGCAACGGAACGCGTGGGAGCCAACCGCCGGGTCGGAACGGAATGCGTGGTCGTGTTCATCGGGAGGGCTTGGGCCGGAACAGGCGATGGAATCAAGGCTGGCGTCTGCAGAAGCAGAGAAAGCGGACCTCCTATGGTCGAAACGGGGGTCCTGTTGATCGGGAGGGGTGTGGCGTACCGTAAAATGGAGGAAACGGACCTCCTACGGTCGAAATGGGGGTCCTGTTGATCGGGAGGGGTGTGGCGTACCGTAAAACGGACGAAACGGACCTCCTACGATCAAAACGGGGGTCCTGTTCATCGGGAGGGTGTGGCGTACCGCATAACGGGACTCCACGAGATACTGTTCATCTCCACCTTCGACCTCCTCCAGCCTCCACGGGCTACAGTCGACCTCCTCCAGCCTCCACAGGCTCCTGTTCATCCAGCCTCCACCGCACGCTACTCCACCGGCTACTATTCAACCACCCCTCCACCGTCTACTGTTCATTCAGCCCTCCACACCATGGTGTCCTGTTCAACCACCCCTCCACCGTCTACTGTTCATCCAGCCCTCCACACCACGGGGTCCTGTTCATCCAGAGGCAACACCACCGCTCACTGCTCAACCACCCCCCCCCCCCCCCCCGTGCAACACTCACTGTTCATCCAATCGATCGGCTTCAGTTAGCAGCAGTAGCGACGGAATCACTCGATTGGGTTGATTAACGACCATCGATCGATCGCTTTCGGGTTGATAGCGTGTAACTGCGGTGCAATCGCTCGGGTTCGATTAGAGCCCAACGCCTCGCTCGGGTTCGATTAGAGCTAACGCCGCACACACGCACGCGTCGTGTATGAGAGAAAGCAGCGCATCGCCGGCCCCGACCTCCCACCGTGAATCGGAACTCCCGAAATTTTCCTCCCCTCGCTTCTACCATGGTTTTTTCCGTCATGGACGGCCCAAAGAATGTCATGCAGCTGCGTCTCCGGCCCGCCAGTGATGAAAAGCCCATTTTCTGTCATGATTTTTTGTCATAGAAGTAGGAGCCCACCACATCTATGATGATACCGGTTTTGTCACAATTATCGTTATAGAAGTGTCATATGTATGATGAAAAAAAAATTCGCTCGCCCAAAATGTCACGGATGTGTCTTTTTTGTAGTGTGAGTCGGTGCCCAATCCTTCTCAATCCTCGATTATTACCTTTGGATCAGATATGCAAGTTGATCTTGCTTACTCTTCAGGAAAACTTGAGATGCCTCTTCAGCACTTGGCATCTTGGCAGCTTTCTCAGTCTTTGCTTTGTCTCTCTTCTCCTGTACTTGCTTAGATGTGGGGTCTTCTTCATTCATCACAACAGTATTATCTCCAAAATCAGGATGCAGAGGAAGGTGCTCCTTGTCCAACAAGTATGTTCCTGTGCCCATCTTGGAGTTGATAAGCTCCTGAATGTCTGGAGCATACCCACAACTTCTCTTCTGGTCAGCAGCAGTCCTCTTGATTGTTTCTACAATCAAACTCATAACCTTGAACTTCTGAGGGACATCAAAAAGCTGTAGGAGGTTGATAGAGTGCCCTCTGATCATCTTGTGATCTCCAGACTTGGGTAGTAGAGTGTGCCTTAGGATCCAGTTGATAGTTGGTAGACCAGACAACAGATAGTGTACAGATCCAAGCTTATGAGTCTCCAAAGCTTTATCTGGGATCTCCTTGTACATATTTGCCATGGTGTTGTGGTCCTTCTTCTTGGTGGCATACACATCCAAGTCATCTTCATGTTCTTCAGGGGCATTTATCAGCTTGGCCCACTCCTCAACTGTGGATTGGTACCTAGTACCTTCTGACATCCAAATGATCTTCCCATTTGGGTAAAAGTGAGCAGTGGAGTAAAATTGCATGATCAACTCATCATTCCATTTTGTGAGATTCTGTCCAACAAACTCATCTACTCCACATGCCTTGAAGTTTTCATAAACTCCTGGAAAGTGATCTTCATTTTCCTAATCCACCCATTTCATGTCACATACAATGGGCTTCTTGTCAAGAAAAATAGTCTCATAGAAGTCTTGTTGTTCCTTTGTGTGAAACCTGTAATCAAGTATTCTCCTTCTTCTTACAGCATAAGGATCAGACTGTCTCCACAATCTCGATCCGACATCCTTTACGACACGCATGTCTTGACTCTTTGGATGAGCATCATTATGGTCAGGAATCTTGGGCTTCAACTTCCTCAAAACAAGTGAATCATCTTCCTCTTCTTCAGCTTGAGGCACTGGGGCCTTGTTCTTTTCCTCAGCAGGTATACTTCTGGTGTTCCTCTTGGGTTTTGGGGGCTTCTGAGTTGGAGCTTTGGGAGCAGACTTGGGCTTAGATGGAGCAGCCCCTGCCTTTATAGCATCTCCCATAAGCTTCTGAGCTTTGGGTGCTGGTGTAGCATCCTCTTCCTCTTCTGAATCACTCATCATTGAGGGCTTCCCAAGAACTTTTGCAGTTGTGGTTCTTGCCCTCTTCTTCTTCTTGTCATCACCTGATGCTTCACCATCATCTGATTCTATGGTGAATTTCATTGTTTCTCCTGTTGCTACCTTCCTTGGCTTTGACATTGGGATCCTCCTTGCTGGTGCCTTCTTATTCAAGCCTGGCTTACTTGCAACAGCTGTGCCATACTCCTTTTTCAGCACCTTCTTTTTGGAGATTACTTCCTCCTCAATGGCAACATAATCCTCATCCTCAGATTATGAGGTTCTCTTCTTCCTGGATCTGGTGGCTGCCTTTGGCAAGTTTCTAGGGGTGCTCCAGCTGCCATCATCAGAAGTGCTTGAGGGATCTGAACCCTCACTCATCTGCACATGTTCCTCAGACCTGTTCTGACTGTCACTCTGATCAGACATCTCTACAAACTTACTGACAGCAGACCCTGTGAATAGATATAGATGAGGTAGAGTGGATGAGCATCACAAAGTGTAGAGTTTTTGCAAAATAGATGACTTAAAAACTTAGTTTTAGTTCTTCACAGAAAGCATTTCGGATCTATCGATTTCTAAACTCGATGATACCGAAGCAGCTTTTGGAACCTAAACTAGTGAACTCGGTCAGACCGAGTCACAATTCAGTGGCACCGAGATTGCTAGGGTTTCACAGAGAATCGAACTCGGTCACACCGATTTGCAGTTTTCGGTCACACCGAAAGTGCAAGTGCAATGGCCTAAGCCAAATCGGTGAGACCGATTTCTACAATCTGGTCGGTCCAAGATGAGTTTTGCGGAGACCTAATCCTAAATTTTTAAATCAAACCTAACCTAAGGGATGTTTTCAGTGGATAGAGTGTTTGCGTATGTGGTGATGATCATGGCAGAGCAATGTGCTCCGAATCAGAGGTAAAAGAATAGCACAAAGGATCGAACTCGTACCCTAGTTTGGCGGAGTTCGCTACGACGGCAACGGAGGGGCAGAATTCCGTTGACAACATTGGAAACCAGCGGCAGGAGGTTGCTGGCGGCGAGAAGATGATCCGGAGACCCGAGGCAGCAGAGCAAGATACGCGTGGGCTGAGAGGTTTCGAAGAAATTTCCAAAATCTCATCCGTGGGTTTATATATCCCGACCCTGTCGGTGTGACCGAGTGGAACAACTCGGTGGCACCGAGATGCAGAATCATAGCGGATTCACGCAACTCGGTGTGACCGAAAAGTTCAAATCGGTTGCACCGAGATTGAAAACCTAGATCAACTTAGTGGTCTCGGTGTGACCGAAATGGATGATTCGGTCATACCAAAATGCACAAAGAGGTTTTGGAAGTTTAGGTCTATGACGAATTGGGGACTCCGAGTGCTCCTCACACAGAGTGGTTCAAACCTGACTTGATCAAACTTTGCGATGTAGCATGAATAGAGTTTGAGACGAGAAAAGCACAGGTAGCTATAGGGAGTTCTTAGGCATTCTTGTCCATCCATTTGGCAAAAGAGAAAAATCCAAACGATCAAAGCAACAAATGGATGTCCTCGAATGAGTAAAATATGCATCCAACATGCTCACACAATAAAATGACAAATGAAATATGTGACAAAGCATGCACAATCACTCTAGCATCTATCAAGCAATTTGGCGATGACTAGGTCATCTATATATGATTATATTGACTTAGGAGCCAAATGAGAACATTTGATCATAGGTCATACTCATCGTTTAAGCACAAGTGGGGTTGCCACTTTTACAGAAAGCATTGTTGTGCTCACATCATTAGAGTTGCTTTAGCTCAGTTGATTAGAGTAAAGCTCCCCCTAGATGTGATATCCCCCATAAGAGGGATGAACTAACCTTGGGTTTTGTCAATGATGACTTCATATAGGTGTCGAAGATGTGGGTGCTCAATGTTGATGTAGATCATTCGGAGCAATCCTTTGGAGTGAGTTGCACTTTCAATACCTACACGGGTTAGTCCCACAAGGAACAAAAAAGGATATCCATAGACATAGAGTGATATTCACATGAGATGATGTCCATGAATGCGTTGGGTTACCTTGTCCCCTGTCTTACCAACAAGAGGGTTTGTGACTCCTTGAACTAGTGCAAGATATGGAAGTTGTTTGCACTTGTCCTTGCCAAAATGATAAGAGTGAAGTATGTTGGCGGAGTCACCCTCAAGAACTCTCTAGTTCTTCTTCTTAGGGATCCACACCATCTTGATGGGAATCCTTGGAGTTGTAGTCGTACTTGATGAAGTGGAACTTGATGTAGTCTTGGCAACCCACTTGACCAAGGCCTTAGGTGCTTCTTCAAATGCATCAATCTCCTCTTGAAGCTTGTCCTTGCCTTTTAGCCTATGGTCTTGTGGTGGAAGATCATCTTGAGCTTGTGTTCCTTGGAAAGAAGTAGGATCATACTTCTCTTGTTGAGGAACAAACTTCATCTTGGGGTATTGGTCTTCTTCCCACTCAACTACACTGGCATTGAACTTTCGTTCAAAACCAACACTTTGATTCTTCCGGTGTCTTCCTTGCTTGCGTGCAATTTCATAAAATTGCTTGCTTCCGGCAAGACTCTTGTAAACACCTTTCTCTATAATTCCCTTCAATAAGCTATTTTCTTGATCAATGTAACTTGGCTAAGAGAATCATTAGTGGAATTAAGAGAACTACTAGAAGCAAAAACATTGGATTTAGCATGATTGTTGTTACTACTAGAGAAAGAATCTTTCTTGTTCTTGTTGCTAGATTTAACTTGTGGCATGTAAGTAGACAAGAGTAAACGCTTGGCAATGTAAGAAGAACTTTTCTTGCGAAGATCATCATTGATTGCTTTTAAGAACTCATGCTCTTGCTCAAGGTTGAGCTTTTCAAAGCGTAGCTTCTCATGAGTCTTTAAAAGTTCTCGATGATCTTCCAAGGTAGTTTCATGAGCTAACTTAAGAGTGTTTAGTTCTTTAGTTAGACGCTCAATCCCCTTCTTATCATCGTCATTCATTTTATCTTGATTATCATGATTAATAGCAAGTTCATCATAGTTTTCATAACTAGAGTTGTCAACAAGTAAATCATCATCTCCTAGCAAAATCATCTTCATCACTATTAAAATCAACATACTCGGGGTGTGTTGCCTTTGGACCTTTAGCCATGAAGCATCTTCCAATTCCTTCATTTGGTGAGTCACATATGTCGCAGGAGTTGGTTGACACAAGTGCTAGACCGGCAACACCTTCATCTTGAGTATATTTGGAGTCGGAGTGATAACTTCTTTCAGAGTGATGGTCGGAGTCGGAGCCGGATACCATTCACCAACATGAGCTTGATGTCTTCTTTTTGTGTAGCTCTTTGATGATTTTTCCTTCCTCTCCGAATCCTTGCTTCTCCGAGAGGCTCTTCATTCATAACGATCATCTCTACCCCTTCTCTCTCTTGGCGGTGATTCTTCTCTTCTACTTCTTCTTTTGGGAGAATCTTCGCTTCTTTTATAAGGAGTCGTACACTCATTGGAGTAGTGTCCGGGTCTTCCACAATTGTAGCAATTTCGTTAACGACTTGAAGATCTCTTGTCATTGTAGGACCTTGACTCGGAGCTTCTTTCCTTGCTTCTACTCTTGTAGAATTTGTTGAAGTTCTTCACCATTACGCTCAATTCTTCATTGAAGGTTTGTTTCTCACTGGATGATGTGGGAGCATAACATGAGGCTTTATAAGCACCACTTGACTTGTTGTGGAGCTCTTCCTTATCCTTAAGTGACATCTCATCAGCAAAAATTCTTCCAATGACTTCCGTTGGCTTGAGATCTTTGTAATTGGGCATCATTTGGATCAATGTGCACACGGTATCATATTTTCCATCCAAGACTCTTAGGATCTTCTTGATGATGAATCTATCGGTCATCTCTTCACTTCCCAAGCCGGCAATCTCGTTTGTGATGAGAGCAAGCCTAGAGTACATTTCAGCGACACCTTCACCATCCTTCATTTTGAACTTGTCAAGTTGACTTTGAAGCACATCCAATTTGGATTCCTTGACGGAGTCGATACCTTCGTGCATATCAATCAAAGTATCCCAAATTTCCTTTGCATTCTCAAGACGGCTGATTTTGTTGAATTCTTCGGGGCACAATCCGTTGAAGAGAATATCACAAGCTTGAGCATTGTATTGCAGAATCTTCAACTCTTCCGCGGTAGCTTCATGGTTCGGTTCTCTCCCATCAAAGAATTCACCTTGCAAGCCAGTACACACAATAGCCCAAACGGCGGGGTTATGTCCAAGAATATGCATTTTCATCTTATGCTTCCAACTAGAAAAATTAGTACCATCAAAGTAAGGACCTCTACGGTGATAATTTCCCTCGCTAGACGCCATACTCTCCTAGGTTGTGAAACCAAGGCTATGATCAGCAAAAGCTATGGAAATCAAAGCAAATGGAGACCAAAGCTCTGATACCACTTGTAGGATCAAAAGTATGTCTAGAGGGGGGTGATTAGACTACTTGACCAAAATAAAAATCTAGCCATTTCCCAATTTTAAGTCTTGGCAGATTTTAGCAACTTAGCACAAATCAAGTAATCAACCTACACATGCAATTCTAAGAGTATAGCAACGGAATGTAAAACAATTGCATATGAAGGTAAAGGGAGGAGTTTGGAGGGAGCAAACGCAAGTTAGACACGGAGATTTTTTATTCGTGGTTCCGACAGGTGGTGCTATCGTGCATCCACATTGATGGAGACTTCAACCCACGAAGGGTAATGGTTGCGCGAGTCCACGGAGGGCTCCGCCCACGAAGGGTCCACGAAGAAGCAACCTTGTCTATCCCACCATGGCCATCTGATACGTCTCCAACGTATCTATAATTTTTTATTGTTCCATGCTATATTATATTCTGTTTTCGATGTCTAATGGGCTTTATTATACACTTCTATATTATTTTTGGGACTAACCTATTAACCGGAGGCCCAATCCGAATTGCTATTTTTTTGCCTATTTCGGTGTTTCGAAGGAAAAGGATATCAAACGGAGTCCAAACGGAATGAAACCTTCGGGAACGAGATTTTCGGAACAAACGTGATCCAGAGGACTTAGAGTGGACATCAAGCAACCAACGAGGAAGCCACGAGGCAGGGGCGCGCCTACCCACCCTGGGCGTGCCCTCCACCCTCGTGGGCCCCTCGTGGCTCCACCAACATACTTCTTTCTCCTATATATACCTATGTACCCCCAAACCATCAAAGAGAGAGCCAAAACCCTATTTCCACCGCCGCAACCTTTTGTACCCGTGAGATCCCATCTTGGGGCCTTTTCTGGCGCTCCGCCGGAGGGGGCATTGATCATGGAGGGCTTCTACATCAACACCATAGCCTCTCCGATGATGTGTGAGTAGTTTACCTCAGACCTTCGGGTCCATAGTTATTAGCTAGATGGCTTCTTCTCCCTCTTTGGATCTCAATACAAAGTTCTCCTCGATTCTCTTGGAGATCTATTTGATGCAACTCTTCTTTTTGCGGTGTGTTTGTCGAGATCCGATGAATTGTGGGTTTATGATCAAGATTATCTATGAACAATATTTGAATCTCCTCTGAATTCTTTTATGTATGATTAGTTATCTTTGCAAGTCTCTTCGAATTATCAGTTTGGTTTGGCCTACTATATTGATCTTTCTTGCAATGGGAGAAGTGCTTAGCTTTGGGTTCAATCTTGCGGTGCTCGATCCCAGTGATAGTAGGGGAAACGACACGTATTGTATTATTGCCATCGAGGATAAAAAGATGGGGTATAAATCATATTGCATGAGTTTATCCTCTACATCATGTCATCTTGCTTAAAGCGTTACTCCGTTCTTATGAACTTAATACTCTAGATGCATGATGGATAGCGGTCGATGTGTGGAGTAATAGTAGTAGATGCGGTGAGTCGGTCTACTTGTCACAGACGTGATGCCTATATACATGATCATGCCTAGATATTCTCATAACTATGCTCAATTCTATCAATTGCTCGATAGTAATTCGTTTACCCACTGTAATACTTATGCTATCTTGAGAGAAGCCACTAGTGAAACCTATGGCCCCCGGGTCTATTTTCCATCATATTAATCTTCCGTCAATAAGCTATTTCTTTTTCCGTTTATTTTGCTTTCTTTACTTTTAGTCTTTATCATAAAAATATCAAAAATATTATCTTATCATCTCTATCAGATCTCACTTTTGCAAGTGGTCGTGAAGGGATTGACAACCCCTTTATCGCCTTGGTTGCAAGGTTCTTATTTGTTTGTGTAGGTGCGTGGGACTTGAGCGTGGTCTCCTACTGGATTGATACCTTGGTTCTCAAAAAATGAGGGAAATACTTACGCTACTTTACTGCATCACCCTTTCCTCTTCAAGGGAGAACCAACGCAGTGCTCAAGAGGTAGCACCATCGCCCATGAAGGACTTGCCTCACTAGGGTAGATCTTCACGAAGTAGGCGATCTCCTTGCCCGTACAAACTCCTTGGTTCAACTCCACAATCTTGATGGAGGCTCCCAAGTGACACCTAGCCGATCTAGGAGACACCACTCTCCAAAAGGTAATAGATGGTGTGTTGATGATGAACTCCTTGCTCTTGTGCTTCAAATAATAGTCTCCCCAACACTCAACTCTCTCTCATAGGATTGGATTTGGTAGAAAGATGATTTGAGTGGAAAGCAACTTGGGAAAGGCTAGATATCAAGATTTATGTGGTTGGAATGGAATATCTTGACCTCAACACAAGTGTAGGTGGTTCTCTCTCAGAAAATGTATGTTGGAAGTGTAGGCATGTTCTGATGGCTCTCTCCATGAATGAAGAGTGGGTGGAGGGGTATATATAGCCTCCACACAAAATCTAACCGTTACACACAAATCACCAAACTCGGTGGGACCGAATTATAAAACTCGGTCAGACCGATTTAGTCCAAAATGTGAACGTTAGGATTTTCGGTGAGACCGACATGTCAACTCGGTGGGACCGATTCCATTAGGGTTAGGGCATAACGTAATCTCGGTGAGACCGATTACACAAACTCGGTGGGACCGATTTTGGTAATGGACAAACAGAGAGTTGGTCAGGCAAACTCGATGGGACCGATTCGCTCATCTCAGTTAGACCGAAACGTTACGAAGGGGAAACAGAGAGTTTGCATTGCAATCTCGATGGGACCGATCGCTCATCTCTGTTAGACCAAAACGTTACGAAGGGAAACAGAGAGGTTGCAATCCCATGTCGGTGAGACCGAGATCCCTATCGGTGAGACCGAAGTGACTAGGGTTTGTGGCAGTGGCTATGTCAAGTGAACTCGGTGGTGCCGGATAGAAGATTTCGGTGGGGCCGAGTTTGACTTTTGTTTGGGACATATGTGGATATGAGAAAGTAGTTGAGGGTTTTTGGAGCATATCACTAAGCATTTTGAGCAAGTAACTCATTAAGCAACACCTCACTCCCTTTTAATAGTATTGGCTTTTTCTATGGACTCAATGTGATCTTGGATCACAAAAAGTAAAATGTAGAGTCTTGTGCTTTGAGCTTAAGCCAATTTTTTGTCCTTAGCATTTTGAGGGGTCCACTTTCTAATCCATGTCATGCCAATCATTGAGCTTTCCTGTAACATTTATCTTGAAATAGCATTAGCTCAATGAGCTATATATTGTTAGGAATTACCAAAACCATCCAGGGATAGTTGCACTTTCAACATGCCCATGCCCTTTGGTGAAAAGATGTCTCTTCATGAAAAGACATTGGTGAAAAGATTCTCTTCATCGAAAGACACTTTCCTTAATAAAAATATATCTCTTCATTAAAAGACATTGCTGAAAAGACACGTTCCTTGATAAAAGATACATCTCTTCACTAAAAGATATATTGTAAAATAAATTCAAGGAAAAAATTAGTAGATTAACATGTTACAAAAAATATTTATAACTTCCAAAAAATGCGACAATCGAGATGGTCTTAATTGAGTTAGAAAACTATGTACCAAACACTACCATTTGAATTTGTTTATGCATTCTGATGATATTTAAACTCAACCCTGACATTTAAAAATATATTTTATATGTACATAATTTAAACGGATTTACTATACAACAATACCTGCTACAAAAGTGTGGGCTTTAAAAATAACAAAAAAGTTGCGAGAAGAGCATAGCTCAAATGGTTAGGTTTCTCGTGCCGGAACCTGCCCACCAGAGTTTAAGTCCTAGACTTGTCATTGATGTTCACATTTTACCGGATTTATTTTAAACTTTCTAGCGATGTTCGTTTAGCGGGAGGAGACGTTCCAGTCGACTATGAGACACATGTGGCGACTTCATCAATTTTAAGATATTATACCGACTCAGTATTTTAAATATGCTAACAGAGAAATGATATGCATGTGTGGGTTCATAGGCATAAGTGCATGTAACCATCTATGATTGCACTCGTGTTAAAACATATAATAATAAAAAAGTTGACACGATAGCTTTCCCCCATAAAAGGAAAACCGAGAGTTGATTGATCTGAGGTACACCCATCCCCGGAAAAAAAAATCTGAGCGACACCCTAACGGCACTCACCGTGTGGATCAATTCAAAAACTGAACAAAACCCTCAAACAAATTTGTTGTAACAACTCAACAAACCGCCGAACGACATTACGGATTGAAGTACTTCTGGATCGAAATGGCCCGTTGACTGCAGATGCTGCTAGAGCCACGTGCCCGCGAGTTTGTCGGGCACGCAGGCGCCGGCACGACCAATTCCACTCAGCAGCCGCACGTAGCTTAGCCACAGGAAGCTTCCTGCTACGGGAACGTAGTCTTCTCTTCTGTGTCCAACTTTTCTTCTTCTTCTTCGGACGGAAAATGTCTGCATGGCGTTTGCATGGATAAGTCTGGTTCAACAAGCCTCCTTTTATTAGGCACCGATCGCGCCGACTGAGGAGGTAGCCTCCTCTTCCTCCTCCCCTCCTCTCCTTCCGGCCGATGCCTACGACGACGGACGGGGCCGACGCCCTGACCTCGCCGGCCGCGCAATGACCCGCTCCTCCTCCTCCTCCAGCCCACCGCCAGCCGCGTGCCACCTCCAGATCACAACTGCTGCCACCACCGCCGCGACCGCAAACACCTCCGCCAATCCCTCCTCCCCGTCGCCCAGTCCTCCTCCTCCTCCTCCCGCGTCGCCGGAGCCGCCGCCGGGTCCGGGCAGAACCAGGCCTGCGCGGCCTGCAAGTACCAGCGCCGCAAGTGCAACCCGGACTGCCCGCTCGCCCCTTACTTCCCCGCCGACCAGCAGCGCCGCTTCCTCAACGCGCACCGCCTCTTCGGCGTCGGCCACATCCAGGCCACGCTCCGGGAGACCCCGCCCGACCTGCACACCGACGCCATGCGCGCGCTCATCTTCCAGGCCGAGGCCCGGGCCTACGACCCCGTCGGGGGCTGCTGCCGCATCATCCTCGACTACGAGAGGCAGCTCGGCCTCGCGCAGGCCGAGCTCGCCGCGCTCCTACGCCACCTCGATCTCTGCCGCCACCAGGCCGCCGCCGCCGCCATCGCCCAGGACGCGCTCGTCAACGACCCAGGGATGCTGCTGCTTGCCCCCGGGCCCAACCCGGCCGATGTCCAGGACGGTGTCGCCGCTATCGACCCGCTCTACGCCGGCCACGAGATCAGCAATGGCCAGGCTAACCACCACGACCACGATCATTATCTGGTCGGCGCCGCGGACCAGCTGCAGCTGCAGCCGCAGAAGCACCAGCCGTACGACTACTTCTACTACGACGGGCCGGCGGCCGTCGACGAGACCAGCAACCACGCTTGGAGCAATGCCGGCAACGTGCAGCAGCAGTACGGAAATGGCGTCAAGGACGAATCTCCGGTGGCGCTCGACGATCAGATCGAGACACAGTTCGTCGATGCTTTCCACGTGAAGCCAGAGATAGCAGCAGCATCATCATCAGTCGCCGTCATGGAACACGACGACGGCGGCAGTGGCGCCAGCTTCGACCACCGCCATCTGGAGCAGAAGGTGGTGGCCACCGTGGTGAAAAATGAACGGCTTGACCACCAGGCGGCGGCGCACATGGCAGCAGATTCGTCCTCGCGCTGCCAGCTGGAGCTAGGGTTCACTTCCTTCTGATGCATGGTAGATTTCATCCATCCATGACCATGCAAAGGCTGGAACGGCGCGTGGTGGATATAGACCCCTTTTGGGCGAGGCACAGTTTCTGTTCTTCACTCCATTTCAACAGGGTTAAGAAATGCTGCTTCTCTGTTGCATTTCTCAATTTAGTTTCCACGTAGTGTTAGCTAATTCAGCTAGCTGGCTAATAATCCTTAGCTTTAGGTCACAGATTAGTTACAATAATCTTCCTCACCATTGGTTATGCGAGGAAAATAATAATTAGTTAGTACTGTTGATAAAATATTTGTACTCCATTTTTTTTAGTTAGTACGTACTCCCTCCGTCCGGAAATACTTATCATCAAAATGGATAAAAGGGGATGTATCTAGACGTATTTTAATTTTAGATACATCTCGTTTTATCCATTTTGATGACAAATATTTTCGGACGGAGGGTACCTATGAAAGGAGTACCTCATTGGACTACAAAAATATACCGTGTCATTTTTTTTTCATGAGATGGGGTAATATTTTGCTACATATGTATTGATGAACTTTTTCACAAAGGCACATATCAAGTTCACTCCTTTCGTCCCTCAAAAAAGCACTCCTTTTGTAAATGAGCATGCACGTTCTTTCTAACGGACACACATTCAAATACTTGTAATCTAGTTCAAAGTTTATTTTCATGCCGGCCTTATTGGAGTAGTTTTGCTGGAAAAGCTACCTGAATTTTAAATTTGGGTCAGTCGATTCGGCGGAGAAGCAAGCAAGCGACGGGGGCACAACAACTAAGCCGCCTAAGGCGGCGCCAGGGCAAGCGGTAGCTGGCAGAGACGAGTATGAAAATCTTGATGATTCAAGGCCAGGGGTGCAAGCTCGCCAGTTTTGAGGGATGAATGTGGGCGACACCAGCACGATCATGGGTGGTAGTGAGGGGAAGGCGGTCCGCGTGGCTGGTATGGGAGCGCCACCGGTAGCGGAGGGCCGAGGCAGGCGGTTTGGCCATTGGTCCGTGGAGCGGTTTGGGGAACCAGATGAACAGAGAGGGCGGAAGGTTGAAGAAGGCCATCTATTGGACGGTTAAAAACAAACCTACTGATCTATTTTCTTTTCGGTCGACTGACCCTTAGCCAGTCATCTATCATAGCTTCATTAGTCAAGAATATTTGTTAATACGGGCGAGATGATATCGTGGCACTCTTTAAGTTTATCACGCAAATGAATTTCATTGTACAAAACAAATGGCTATAGTAGGTTAGGCATAAACATCATTTTCAGAGGTAGAAGAAAGTGATCCGGCCCTGAAGTTTTCATCCAATGCCTTAGATCAATCGATTGACACAGATTTTTTTTTCAGCCATCCATTGAATGGTGCTCCCATATTTTCTGACTAGTAACAGTACAGTAGAGGACTTCTTCTGTTCAGTAGCACACATGGAAAATGAATGGGTGTCGCTACTTGAGGGCCAAGCCTCCGAGTAACGTGCAGCCAATATATTCCTCTTAGCTTGATAGAGTGGACAGATACCAGATAAGTACACCAGCATACGATTCCTCAAAAGGGATATCTACACCAAGTCAGCATAATAACCAAACTTAAGAGAAAAGAAAAGATTTTGGTCGATGGCGATATGATAGCAACGAAGACTCATCCTACTAGATTTTTTTTTACCAATGTCCTACTAGTTAGTTAGTGTCGAGGCATACTACGCACGGCTCAGTTTTCCTTTTCCGAAAAACATGAAGAAATAGGAACAAGATAAATGAAATTCAACTAAAGTAGGGAACAACGTAGCATTAGATGTACATGGTAAATACAGTGTGACGTACATATAGGACTTGGTGAAATGAAAACTAATTAATCCTTAATTTATTTTATAACTTTTTGTTATAGATATTTGTAAAAAAATGACCATCTTGTTACAGTAATAATTTGTTCATCTAACTAGTTCAAGTATATAGCATTGTGGTTAGCCGGGTGGGAATTATTTCATACAAATCTAGAAAGTATTCTATGAGTCGTGATAATTTGTTCACCAAGTATACAAAGATATAGTAACCCTAAATCAACGATAATTAATATGAATCGGAGGGAGTAGTATTTATTCTCAAAGTTCAAAAAATATGGAATCTTGAGTGGATCTTAGAGGATGGTTTTCAACAAAATAAAAATTTGCAGTGGTGATGGTTCTCAACATTGACTAAGAGCAAGGCGTTCTTGTTTTTTTCGGGAGAAACATCTGATCTATTCATGATCAATCATGGCGCCACAGAGAACATTAAAGGTAACAAAAATTACAACCAAGTCCATTGATCACCTGGCAACGACTACAAGCACTAGAACGAGCCGAAGACACGTCGCCATTATTGACCTCCGTCATCAGAGCCGGGCAAACCTTATTGTAGTAGACAGTGCAGAAGTCATCATGCTAAGGCCCTATAGCACCAGCGCATCAGAGCAGCAACCATCGCCGATAAAGATAGTCATAGATCAGAAGGATCAAATCTGTAAACACTCAAACGAAGACAAACAAAGTTTGGATCCAAACAGATTCACGGAAGAGCAACATTGACTGAATCGCACGAGATCTGACAAAGATACATCTCCACACGCTCACTTACGATGCTAGACACACCATCAAGATCGAAAACATGGGAGACATTATTTCTATCGAGTGGCATTGCCCCCGCCACACAACTTCAACTTGACTAGTTCAACCTCTTGCCGTTGGATGATCAAAAACCTCCAAACCGTTTGATCCGAGCAATAGTGACCCGCGTTAGAGATGCCTTAGAGCATCTCCAACAGGCGCCGAACGCGCCGCGCGCAAAAAACTGGTTTGCCGCGCGCCTATCGCCTGGTTTGGCGCGGCGCGCAGCGCTGGCTCCAGCAGCTACGCTAAAATGCAGCGCGCGCCGCTCCAGCAGCGCGCACACAACATTTTTTTTATTTTTAGATACATCGGAAGCATAGATAAATAAAAACTAGATAGATTGCATAAATAAAAAACGATACAAAGATATTTTACATCGGTGTAACTAGATAGATAGTTCGAAAGCATAGATAAACTACGGCGCAACTAGATAGAAACTACTCCAAGTCGCTATCATCATCACCATCATCATACTCGTCGATGTCGTCCGAGGTATCGAGCCATATGTCCAACCAACGATCATCGTTTTCCGTGAAGAACGACCTCCCACCTGCTGCAACGATATCCGACTGTGCATTCGCCAATGCCTTCCGCCGACGCCTCTCCAACCGCGAATTGTGGTGCTTTCGCGTATCCTCCTCGCGGCGCCTTGCCCAGTAGGATTGCTCGTAGGCGACGTCCTCCGGGTGGCGCCGGCGCCACTCCCCCATGACCCGCTCGTCCTCCTGGGCGACGAGGAAGCGGCGCTTGCCGCTTCGGCGTGCTCGCGGTCTGCCGTGTTAAGACGAGGCGGCGGGCGGCGTCCGGCGCCTGTTGGAGTGTGTAGACATCCTGGAAATTCATCTGCCCGCGCGGCCTGCCTAGGCGCCACGCCGCCGCGTCGTACGCGCGGGCGGCCTCGTGCGCCGTCTCGTAGGTGCCGAGGCCGAGCCGGAGTTCGCCGGAGCGTATCTCGGAGTAGTACCCGCCGTTGGGGCGCAGGCGGACGCCACGGAAGCCTGACGCTCCTCGACGGCGCAGCGGCATGGTGGCGCGTCGGGTGGCGGGGCGCTGGAGTGATGGAGGCGCGCGTGGCAGAGGAGGAGGAAGAGGCGCGTGGCAGAGAAAGTAGAATCGGAGTCGTGGAGAAGGCGTGTGGCGAGTGCCGCATTTATAGATGCGCCGGAAGCGGTGCGCCAAAAATGCCGCGCGAGCTGCCGCCTTTTCGCGCGCGCGAGTTTCCCGCCACCGCTGAAGCGCGGCAAAACGTTCCACGCGCGCAAAGCTGGGTTTATCGCGCCCGCGCGTTTTTCGCACGCCTGTTGAAGATGCTCTTAGCTCTGGTACTTCTGGGAGCAAATCACTGGATTGTCCCCGAAGCTGCTCGGGCGATATTGACTTGACTAGTTCTTTTTTGTTTACAGTAATTTACTTGAGTAGTTTATTTATTCGAAAAGGCATGCAAACGTCCGATGCCATGCATATCAAAATCGGATGAGGCGCGAGCTGATCAGGAAACCTTGATCAGTCACCCCGAGCAACCATGCTATCACGTTGACCTGATCGATCGTAAAATAAACGAAGGTTCCGTACGTTTGGGACTTGGGAGTGATGGGCTGACGACGTAGCTAGCACGTGACGCGGAATCGAGCTCTCGTGTAGTTTGACAATTCCAAGTACTAGGATTGTTTTACCTAAAAAAATCAAGACTGTTTTCATGTCTCAAAAAAAGCTTATAAAAAAATTAAGACTGTTTTCCTAGGACCCCGATAAATCCTGAATGTTCGGATTTTAAGCATGTTACCCCGAATGTTATTTCATGGCAAGTTTAGTTGACACGAAGTGACAACTTTAGTTGTTATTAAACCATGGCAACTTTGTCCAGTTTGCTTTTCTGTCAGAAAATTGCTATGTTTGGCAACCTCGTGTGAACTAAAGTTGGCATAAAATTCGTTCAGATTGCCTTGCTTAAAATACTGACATTCGGGATTTATCATTACTGTTTTCCTATGCCATCTCTGTTTTTCTTTCAATGAAAAAAAACTCGGCTGCATTCGGTCACTAGCTTCCATGCCTTCTGCGATCCTAAATTACAAAGAAAGATGAACTCGACCAAACATACCCAAGCCTTTATTCCAGGTCAAAATTTTACGCTCACGTTTGCCCACTTGGATGAAAAAGACTTCTAGTGAATTATGCATGCGCCACGTGCTATTAATTTGGTACCTGGCGGTGTACAAATCTGTTGTGTGTTCAGTTTTTTGATTCAAATTTTTTGAACGGGCGTAACGATCGTCTTGGTTGGTTTAGCATTTTTGGTGTGGTCATTCTGCTTACACTCTTCCTTTGATTTCTATTGGTCGTTGGGTTAGTCGCTGTCGGTCGATCTGTGTCGCTGTTGGTGCAGTTCTCGCGTCGCTTTCTGTTGGTATTTGGCGCTAGCTTCCGCTTGTGTCGTTGTCAGGCGGTGTGCTCATGCCGCTGTTGGTCTTTTGTCCGGTCGCTTTCCGTTTCCCATTGGGTCTTGTGCGTGTAATTAGGAAGTGCCGCTTTGGTTCTCTCGTGAAGCATCCCGTACATGCTCGGCCGCTTTAAACTCCAATGACGTGCACGACTCAAGGACCGATTCGCCGCCCTACGGGCCTATAAATTGGTTTCTTCCTTCACCTCTTACCACGTCCTCGCTCAAGCTCCGGCCCATCGCGCACGTCTCCCGAATTCTTGCGCCCAAATCGTCTTCCTCAGTTCCTCGGCCAACGCCTCACCGGAGACGTCACCGCCGACCACATGCATCTCCCCTATGCGCCGGTGTTCTTGAGCCCGCCAATCAGCCGGAGCTTCGAGCTCGGGCCTGCCCAGGCCGTGGCAGCCCTGCCGTCCCGGCGTCCCGCGCTACCAGAGGCCTCCATCGGTCAGCCACGCAGCTTCCGGCAGTCCGGTGCCGCCTGTTCCTCGACCTCGCTCTGCCCAGGCCTTTGGTGCTATCCTGTCTCGCGGCTTCCAGCTTCCCGGCGCCGCCAGCTCCTGGGCCTCGTGCCCGCCCCGCCATCCCAAGCGCGGTCAAGATCGGTTTCCGCTTCACGGTCGGCCACCCGCCCAAGAGACGCGACAGAGTTCTTCCCAATGGCGTGGCAGCGGTATACCTACACCATCGCCTCGATCTCTCCGATGCCTGCGACTTCGTGGGCATCCATTGCAGCGTCCGTCGCAGTGCTCCTGTCCTTCATGTGGGCGTGTGTGCCGGAGCGGCGGACCAGGTTTTTCATCTCGCTCAAGTGTAGGCGGCCGCCGCCGATGGCGAGGCAAGAGGTTCACGCCATGCGCCTTTGTGTGGACGGGTTAGCCCACGAGCCCATCCACGCCGATGCCGGCAAGGAGGTTGAGAAGGAGGCTTCAAGAACCACACCAAGGTCTGGAACATCCTGAACGCGTTCCGCAGCCACTGTGTCAGCCTTCACGTGGAAGACGGCAGTGATCATAGGCGGCACGTACGTCTGACGAGCATCATTGCGTTCCTGCAAACTCTCTGCCTTGGCGCTCCTCTCATATGTGTAAGATGCGAAAAATGAAGTGCACACATCTGAGTGCTTTGATTGGAACATGTTGTTCAGTGTTGTCTTCCTGTTGTGCTCTCTGCTTTCAGCTAGCTTAATATCAAGATCATTGCTGAAACTTTTAACTTGTATCTAAACGGAGATAACTTTGCAATGTTTCTGAATCAGATTTCAGGAAGGTTAAAACGAGGGTGGTGCCGTTGAATACTCCGCTGCAGCAGCAGTTCCCGATGGGGGATGGCATGCTGGATCTGGTGATGACGGACAACTTATATGTTCAGAAACTTTATTTGTTTGTTGCATCAGAAATCAATGTAGCTAACTAACGCGTTTCGAATCCACATTAAATATCCAAATATTGTTATGCTAGCAGAAAACATAGGACATTATTTGTACACCAATGCAACTATCTAACATGAGAGTTTCATATTCCTTGTGCAGATTAAATCGTCTATGGTTATGCCGATAAAAGAATCGGAACAGGAGCTTCATGAGGAGCTGAAGGAAATCAGGTTTAGAGTCATTATTATTTAGTTTGAGTTTCCACTTGAAACCACTGAGAAATGGCTAGACAAGATTCTGTTGATAACTCAAATAGCTGCTAATTAGTAACTTGAACCCGTCCTTTTTGGGCTTCCTATTCGGAAATAAAGTAAGCATGCTGGCTGGAGTCATGGAAAGGAAATTCTGGACATCATAGGGAAGCAGTTTGTAGAAAGGCAGACAACAGAATGTCGCTTCCTTATCTTTGTGACATTTTTTTCTTTTTTGTTTGATCATAGTCTTGCAGAGAAGAAATGAATGAGCTGCATAAAAGTGTACTCATCAAAGATACCAACCTTTGATGAAGAAACGGACAATGTTCGAACGACGCGACCAACAAAGTTACTATGAGGTAGAGCAAGAGTAGGCATAGGGTAGGCATCCCCTTGCAGCATCCTTCCTAGCTCCCTGCTTAACTATCTTGTATGTTCCGTACAATACTTAACTCTTGCAAGGTCGGTTCATATCGAGAGATCAGCAAGACTCTGGTCTCAGTTTATCTAAATTCAGCTATATATTCAATTAGTTGGGTATATATAGTAAATTCTTGGATATATGTGTGTATGTTATTCTTTTATCTGTTGTTTGACATGATTCAGTACTTCTAAGCTGGGAATTAAACATGTGTCATGATTTTTAGCCTAGATATAATATGTCAGGATGATTTTTAGGTTAGTCAATAATCACAAGATTTTGGACATGGCATGTATGAATGTGCCACCGCCAATGCAGAATTTCAGCATAACAAATAGACACGGATATTTCTACTATTCAGTTTCAACTGATCTATGAGAAGAAAACCAGCTGAGTAGCAATGATTAAGAGAGTATTCAACAAGGTTATCAAATAAAAGAGGAGAAAAGAAATCAAGGGTGATGAGAAGATTACCAAAATGACAGCCAAACGGAAAAAATATGAAAGAGACATAATGATTCTTTTCATTCAATAAAGCTTTTCTTTATAAAAGATTTACCAATATGATAAAGAAAAGTGAAGAAGCAAAAACAGAACAATTAATAGGGTAACTAATGTATAAAGTTTAGAAACGACCTATATTTTTTTTCAAATAACTTATCAATAGGCGTGGCGTGGCGCCGCGCGGGCATAGCTAGTAGACGTTATTTCTTTGTCACCGCAACATATGGAACTATAAAAACAAAATTAATTATATATTTTATAAATATTGTGTAGAATATTAACTCGGTCATTACAATTTAATCTTATGAGAAATTTCTGCATGGGCAAACAAAATCTTAACATTAGAAGTTGTGTATGGCATCATTACGATTTTCTTATGAGAAATTTCTGCATGGGCAAAAGAAAACCCTTACATTAGAAGTTGTGTATGACATCATTAAATGCAACATGATTTAAAATTCATCTATTAGAATATTACTCCTACATGTTAAAGAATTCTCATGTGTAGATCAGACAGATGCTAGAGGATCAAGTCAGTATATGTAATGGCTACAACAATTTTTAAAATTCTGCAAAAAATACAGCAATTTTCTAAATTTTAATAATGATGTAAAAGCACACATATTAAGATAATTAGAAGTAGTTGAGATCATAAGCTTAGGTATATAAGATTCTCATAAGATGCCAATAACAGTTTATATTTTTTTATAAATTAAAAGTTTGCATACTATTAAAATGTTAGGGTAACTGTAACACGGGTCACCAAATCTGTCCCAAATATCTGGATCAACCTGTCCGAACACCTTTAACCAACCCATCAAATGTTCATCAACAATGGGCCACAAACCAACACCAAATCTAGGGGAGGTTTGTAGAGTTTGGACGTCCCCTGACCCACTGTTAGTTGGACCACATCTCCCTGCAGCCCTTATGCCGCACTCATTTGTTTTTTCTGTCGGTCTGCTTGACTCAGTGTGAGTCATAGCCCATTGTCCGGATTTGATGACTATGGTTGGATAACTTCACCCAACAGATGTCTGTGAACACGTGGACATTAGATGATTCAAAATAAATAGGTCATCCGCTTTGGAGTTGCCCTTAGCTGCCGGTGATGCGAAACGGAACGCAGATGCTTATCGAAATGGATAACAACAGCAACAAATTAATGCGGTTTAATTAGCTGACCAGGACATGAAACCGCACATGGGAGAAGACTACGGAACCCGCCCAGTCTACGGCTGACCAATCTAGCTCACGACCGTGATGACCCGCTCGGAGCCCATGAATTTAATGACGATTGCTTAACCTAATCACCTTTTTCCACCGCGGGCTGCCCGATTACTCGCGCACTCTCCTCTATATATAGGGGAATACTGCCATCTGTGCGACCAGATCACCATCTTCGTCTCTGTCTCTCGAGCCCTTTAGCGAAGGGAAAGCAGAGCAACGCACAAGAAGCACACGCGATCGCGCGAGTCGTTGGTGCGCCGGCCAAAGCCTAACCCGCTAGCGATGGCGGCGGCTGAGTGGTGGTGCTGGCCTCTGCCGGCGTGGCTGGGCTCCGGCGCGGCGTGGTTCGTGGTCCTGAACCTCGTCGTGGGCGCCATCTTCGCCCTGTCGTCCCGTGCGCAGCCGCAGCCGCAGTCGCCCTCGCCGCGCCGTGCCGGGAGCGGGATCACGCGCAGGGCCTCGTCGGCGGTGCTGCAGCGCATCCGGTCATTCAACATCTTCTCCTTCCCGTCCTCGTGCTTCCACACCGCGGAGCCCAGCCCGGGCGCCGCCGCCACCTTCCGCGACGATACAGAAGACGCGGGGACGGCGAGGACGAGGTCGCCGTCGACGCCGCGTCCACCACAACCACAGGCGGCGGTAGAGGAGGAGGACGTGGAAGACGAGAGCTCGATGAGCATGGACGAGGCGTACGCGCTCGTCCTAGCGGGGCGGCAGCGGGCGACGCCGACGGAGGAGGAGGCGGCGGGGTCCGAGGTGGACGCCAAGGCGGAGGAGTTCATCCAGGGGTTCAAGGAGGACCTCAGGCAGCAGCGCCTCAAATCCATCTTCAACTACACCCAGATGCTCAAGCGCCGCGTTGCCGCCGGCCGGCCGCCTGCCGCTCCGTGATTGGCTCACGTGATCGTTGAAAATTCACAGAAATCCAGCTGCGAGCTACTCGGGCTTGAGTCACTGTCCTGGACGTCGCCGTCTTTGATTCACATGTTCATTGATTCATTTGCTTTATTTACAGAGAATTGTTTCGTGTGTTTGTTTAAAAGTGAGAGCTGTCCTTTTTGAGTTGCTTGCTCAAGTGTACATAGGCATTTTGGTTGTTGGTTTGTGCAGATTGCTTCTAAGTGGGTTTCCTTTTTATTGGCTTGCTTTGCATGCAGTGTTCTTCTGTTGTACTCCCTCCGTTTTCTTTTCACTCTGTGTATAAGATTTGGTCAAAGTCAAACTACACAAAATCTGACCAAATTTATATCGAAAAATATGAACAACTACAATACTAAAACTATAAAGTATGAAAATACATTTCATGACGCATCTGGTAATATTGATTTCATATTATAAATGTTGATATTTTTTAATACAAACTTAGTCAAACTTTACAAAGTTTGACTTTGACCAAACTTTATATGCAGAGTAAAAAGAAACGGAGGGAGTAAGTGCATTCATTCATTTGTAATTTGTAAATTGTTTTTCAACTGTAAAGTGTATTCATTTATTAGTAAATAAATCTCAAACATGTTTCTCATGTAAATAAGTACCACATACACTAAAAGGTCAGTTTTTATGATGCAACTAAAATCAAACTTATCTAAATATCCAACTATTCTCTCCTTGAAAGGATGCTCAACCGACAAGAATTGTTTATGACATTTGAAGGAAGGCGAAATTCTTTATAAGAAAAGAGCTTGAGTTAATTAAGAAACTAACTGAATGAAAATAGTATGAGAAGATTACTACTAGTATTTCTCGATGTCCAAAAGTGTAGACACATCCTTTCTTAATCCTATTTGGATTTATGCCATAGGAATCCAACCTAAGCCCCTATTTTATTTACTTTGTCTACTTAATAAGTTTTCTTACAATTGTATTTTAATTGACAAAGGCCTATTGAAACATGGGGTGAATGGTACCACAAGACATAAGTTGCAAGACAAAACCACAACAAATGAATTAGCACTTGTTGATTGATCTCAGCTGAAGAGTTTTAGCAAAATAATAAGTATAAAAATGCACCCCTGTCTTCATGGCCTCAGACTGACCTGAAAAGATATAGAACCCACATGCAGCTATCCATACATCCTCCAATTATTTGATTCCAATATTCTTTAGAGTGAAGATCCTATCAAATATTTAATATTTACAAATACTTATTGTGAATAAACCCGTAGTTGCATTGACCATACTTCTTCAGGGTCGTGGCCTGTGCAAGAGCACCCTATTTCCCTTCTTTTATATAAGTTTGTTGTCAACGCTCTGTGTGCTATCTTGGACATGTTGTCGGGTACTGGGCGTATTTGTGGCATGCTTACTGATTTGATCCTTGGGGTCCCACTTACAATATGCTGACAATATCATGCAATATCATTGTTCTCCTCCGAGAACGATGCCCTACAACAATATTATTCTCTCCTGAGCAGGTGCATGATGGGCTGCGTTACATGCTTCCTCAACGATACCGAACTCATGGAAGAACCTCTCATGGGGTGTCAGTTCACGTGGTCAAACAAAAGATCTCATCCCACACTCATGAAAATCGACAGATCGTTCCACTTACTCCGATTGTGATGTCACTCACCCGAATTGCCTCCTCCATACACTATCAACCTTGATGTCTGGCCACAACTCCATTATCATGGCCACAAGCGTCAACTTCAAAAGACATCGCCACTTCCACTTCAAAGCCTTTTGGCCCAAGCTCCTCGGATTCATGGAGATGGTTGTCGAGGCTTGAGATGTTCTTGTGGCGGCGGGTGACCCAATCCTAGATCTTGATCAAGGCCTTCGAGCCACCACAAGGGCTCTCTCCTAATGGGGCCAACGCCACATCGGGAACATCAAGGAGCAGCTAGCTACAGCAGAGGGGCTTGTCCTTCAATTTTCAATCGCTCAAGAATCGCGGCCCCTGTATGCTCACAGCTAACGAAAACAAAAGTAATTAATAGTATCATGGTGGACCAATAAATGGGCCAGGGGAGCAAACATTGATACACAGGTTTTTTGTTAGTATTCTTTTCTTTGATGATGATGACCACTTCTTCGGTTCTACTAGACGTACACATGGAAAATGAATGGGTGACGCTACTTGAGGGCCAAGCCTCCGAGTGACGTGCAGCCAGTGTCTTCCCGTCCGTTAGTTAGATAGAGTGGACGATCCATATGAGATTGTACACCTTGCATGATCCTTCCTCAAAAGGGATATCTACACCAAGTCAGCACAACGAAACTTAGGAGAAAAGATAAGGTTTTGGTCGATGATGATATGATAGCGACCAAGACTTGGCCCAGTAGTTGGTTAGTGTCACAGCCATACTACGCACGGCTCAGTTTTCTTTTTGAAAAATAAGTAAAGGAATAGGGGATAACCGCTATGAAATTTCACTAAAGTAGGGGAAAACGTAGCATTAGTTTCAAATCTAGTTAGTGTGACATATAATTATGAGTGCACATACGACTATGAGTTGTTCATTTGGATCTTTAAAAATATTCATCATGTTTATAATTATTGGTTCATTAATTATTTTTTGCAAAAAGTATCCAAATTAATTATAAAGGTTTATAAGAAGTAGAAGGCATCTCAAATATAATAAAATTTACATCAAGAACCCTGCACCACTGAACGATTACCGCCGCCGCCAAAATAAGTCGCCGGGTGTGTTGCTTCCCTTTCCCTACGGCGCCGACTTGACCTAAGTTTGATGACCAAAGTGTGGCTTTGGAGGTGTTAATAGCTGAAACAAGTTAGATCATTAATATTAAATGGTAATTTGAACCTTTTCTTTCTTGTGTGAATGATAATTGGGAAGGGGAAATGATAATGTGGACAGACGCGCGTTCTACTTTCAAAACTGGCAAGAAGCAGTTAGTCAAGGCCTCTGTTCCCGCAAATGAGAATGACGTTTTGGCTCTCGGGAGCGCGTTACCATGTGAATAGTAAACAAAATATATAGTAAATGTTTTTCAAAATTTCTGATTTTTTTGTACATGTTCGTGTTAGTGTCGCAAGCATCCTTGAAATTTTTCATGCGAAACAAAGCAACGGTGTTTCGTCGGTGAAAAATAATTATGGTGACATTTTGGGGTAACATTTGGTGTTTATTTTTTTGCGCGGGCCAAAATGTTTAATTTTTTTGCCTAAAAATTTGTATGTAGCATTTGGATGTGACAAAGAACATGTAGAACTTTTGTTGATTTTTTTTACATTTCAAAAAATATTTTCGCGCTCAGGAACGCGGCTCCCCGGAGCACAATGGATTTCCGCAAATGGAGTAGCTAGTACTGGTATATTGGTTCCATTGTGATCTGTGCCAAATTTTAACCATAAATTTAACTAACAAAATACCATGCATGTCATAAAAATTATCATTGGAAACTATGTGCAAATACGGATACAACGATATAATTTTTTATTGTCATGCACTAATATTTTGTCAGTTAAATCTTTAGTCAAAATTTAGCACAAATTACAAAAATGACTAATAAACAGGAAGCACCTATGGATTTATTCCCGAAGTTGCTGAGGCGCAATTGACTTGACTAATTTTTTTATACTATTACTAGCAAACATGCCCGTGCGTTGCAACGAAAGAACAACCCTCACACACCCTTACCACTGAGCATGGGTAAAGACCTCACCCTCATGCCCCTAATATAATAAACATGACTAATACCTTATCCTCAGGTCCACATCCTCTATTTTAGTATAACACCAGGCCCATGTTTCCACTTGTCCTCTTTGCCGTCCTTGTCGTCGGTGGTATCACTATCCAAGGTTGGCGAGATCCAATAGCTGGATTGTTGAGCCTTCTTCGTATCCGGCGAGATCAAAAATGTTGAATAAATATATTTTTTTATCATCCGGCTAATATAATAGGGAAAAGCATTGCACATAATATATGTCAGTGTTATTATCACTAAGTTGAGTAGTTTGTGTCAAATAGATCATGAAAACTTAGCTGGACTCCTCATCCATTTTGACGGGTGTCACCGGGCCGAGCGAGGCTGGTTGTACACGAAGACGCGACGGAGACAAAGATTCCTTTCATATCCCTAGTTTAATAAATTAAACTAAAACAATGCATCCGTGGGCATATTTCAAATATTCACCTAGTTTTATTAATACGTATAGATTTAGAAAAATGTTAGCTACAGTACCTCCCAGTTTTCCAAAAATAATCGTGTTTTGTAAAATGATCGCCTTTTCAAATTTAAAATTCAGAAAATATTTGTGTTTTAAAAAAATGTTCGCAATTCAAAAAATATCACTACAGTACCTCCCGGTTTGCAGAAATTGTTCGTTTTAAATAATATTCAGGTTTCAAAAAGATAAAAAAATAAAATACTGTTCTCTTTTCTAAAAAAAAGTTCGAGTTTCAATTTTTTTATTCAAAAATTTGTAAAATATTCGCGTTCAAAAATATATTTAGTTTTTCCAAAAAAATTGCTCTCAGTATCTAGCGCGACTATTATCTTAATTTAAGACGACGCGCTGCCAATTAAACACCAAGTCTTGTTTAGTCCAGTGGGTAGCATTCCTAGGGGTATATAGCATGAGCGCCTGGGTTGAATTCCTTGCGGCGTAATATTTTTTTTCCCTGGACTTTTTCACTGTACGCTAATCCGCCAGCCATGATGGCTCTGTGCGTCCTACGATTTTTTCCTAGGACTTTTTCACTGTGCGCTAATGGGCCGGCCCATAATGGCTCTGTGCGTCAGAAGATTCGACTTTTTGTGTGGAGATTGTCCAAGCTATCAATCCCAACAGAGGACGTAAGACATGCTAGAAAGATGGCGGATGATGACAAGTGCCACCTATGTGGGATGAGAGATTCATGGCGACACTCTTTGTTCGAATGCTCAGTGGCAAGGTGTGTTTGGGCTCTGGTAGATGAAAACATAATTGACTTCTTACGATCGTCGGCGAGAATAAATGCCGTGGTATGGTTATTCTCAGCTTTTGATCATCTACCTCGAGACAGTCTGGTGTTGATGGTGGTGACCATGTGGGCAATATGGTGGGCACGGCGAAGGGCCATCCATGAGGGTGAGCTGCAAAGCCCACACGCGACTCATACTTTTGTCCGGAGCTTCTTAGCGGAACTGGCGATCATCCAGGCGGGAACAGCGAAACCAAGTGAGGAGCGACAAGCAGGTGCGGTACCTGCTGTTGGCCAAGGATGGAGGGCGCCTGAAGCGGGGACTGTGAAAATTCAAGTTGACGGGGGAGTCTCAAGAAACGAAAGAAGAGGGGCGGCAGCTACCATCGGCATGAACCATGAAGGACTTTTCCTGGGATCTTCGGCAATGGTATTTGATGAAATAATTGATCCATCAATGTTGGAAGCTTTAGCTTGCCGCGAGGCTCTTGCTCTAGCTCAGGATCTTTATGCAGATCATATTGTTATTGCATGTGACTGTAAAAACTATCGTGAAAGAAATCAAGTCGGGGTCAGAAGGAAGATACAGCAATATCATCAAGGAGATACAAGCCCAGGCGAGACTCTTTATTCGATGTGACTTCATCTTTGAAGGTCGGAAAGGAAATACAGATGCTCATAATTTAGCAAAGTTTTCTACTTCTTTAGATTAAGGGCGGCGCCATGTGTGGCTGGGACTACCCCATGACCCCTTTGTTATTCCTGTAAACCGAAACAATATGCAATAAAGTCGGGTTTACCATTAAAAAAAATCGCCTCGGTGCCGACGGACGAAAAATTATTTTGGTTCCGCAGAAAGCGAAAAAAGTTGAAGAAACAATCATTCCTTTAATATTAGGTAGAGAGTAGAGATAGAGATAGAGAGTAGAGATAGAGATTAATAACGGTCAAAAAGAAAGTTTATTTATACTACTATTATTGAAAAAGACCTGGAAGCGTCCGACAGCAGCATATATCAAACCGGCAATCAGACGAGGCGTGAGGCGATCAGTAACTTCGTTGACCACCTTTGTGTGTGAGTACTATATAAACGAAGGTTCCGTACGTCCGGAGTTGGCTGGCTGACGGCCGGCGTGGTCGCGACGCGGAATCCAGCTCTCGTCTCGTGGTTTGCCAATTCCAAGTACAAGTAGGAGTGAAGACTATTTTGAGTACTCCATCTCTCTTTCGAAATGAAATGACCAACATTGAGTTGCACTTAGAAAAGACGCCACGAGCTTCACATTTGCATGGTTGCCACTGCTAGTAATTACTCCTATGAAAGCAAGCTCCGAACTCCCGTCAAATGATGCCAAGAAAAGTCTCTGGTGTTTACAGCTGCCGGCGGTGCCAAACAAACGAACAGGGCCAGGGTGCTTATCCAAGCGGGCAACAGATTAATGCTGATTAACTCGCTGACAGGACAGGAAGCCGCACATGGAAGGCATGCCCGCCCGGCCTCTCCGTCTGACCGTTTCTGTTCACGGCCGAGATGAGGACGCGCCGAGAGCTCGAGACCGACGATTCCGTAACCCAATCCCACTTTTCCACCGTAAACCCGGGTTAATCCCGCGCGCTCTATATATACGATCAGCATACATCGCCACTCGCAACAGGCAACAAAGCTCCTTTATCATCTCGTCTGTCCAGCTTTCAGCGAGCCCAAGGAGAGAGCAACGCACAAGAAACACGCGATCGAGCTGGTGAGCAGCGCCAAACCTCCGAGCAAAGCGCCGATGGCTGGAACGCCGTGGTGCTGGCCGCTGCCGGCGTGGATGGGCTCCGGCGCGGCGTGGTTCGTGGCCCTCAACCTCGTCGTGGGCGCCATCTTCGCCCTCTCGTCGCGTGCACAGCCGCGGTCGCCCTCGCCGCACCGCGGCGGGAGCGGGAGCGGGAGCGGGATCACGCGCAGGGCCTCGTCGGCGGTGCTGCAGCGCATCCGCTCCTTCAGCATCTTCTCCTTCCCGTCCTCGTCCTTCCACACGTCAGAGCCCAGCCCGGGAGCCACCGTCACCTTCCGCGAAACAGAGGACGCGGGGACGCCGAGGACGAGGTCGCCATCGACGCCGCGTCCACCACGCCCACACGCGACGGCAGAGCCAGTTACACCCAAAAAAGCGGACGAGATGGAAGACGAGAACTCGATGAGCATGGACGAGGCGTACGCGCTCGCCCTGGCGGGGCGGCAGCGGGCGCCGCCGACGGAGGAGGAGGCGGCGGGGTCCGAGGTGGACGCCAAGGCGGAGGAGTTCATCCAGGGGTTCAAGGAGGACCTCAGGCAGCAGCGCCTCAAGTCCATCTTCAACTACACCCAGATGCTCAAGCGCCGCGCCGCCGCCGGCCAGCCGGCTGCCGCACCAGAATGATACCGTCGCATCGCACCGATGGTTGTTGGTCTGATCGTTCCGCTTCCGTGATTGGCTCACGTGATGGTTGAAAGTTCAGACCAACTCAGGATTGACTTGCTGTCCTGGACGTCGCCGCCGGCACAGCGGCCGGTCTGGTCCACCATTGATTCACATGTTCATTGCTTCAGTTTTTTTATTTTCTTTAGAGAGGATTGCTTGGCGTGTTTGTTTTAAAAAAAGTGAGAGCTGGCCTTTTTGAGTTGCTTGCTCTCGTGTACATAGGCTTTTTGGTTGTTGGTTTGTGCATATTGCTTGTAGTGGATTTCCTTTTTATTGGCTTGCACTCCTGTACATAGGCACTTTGGCTTGCCTTGTTCTTTTGTTGTAAGCACATTATTTCATTCGTTGTAACTTGAAAGTCTCCAGTCAATTTATTTGTTGTAACCTGGGATTCTGCATTAGTCATCAATCAAATGTAGACAACATCAGTGCACTACAAACATTAGTGAAAAAAATATACTAGTACTACCAAATTAGGAAGAACACAAGTTTGTTCAACTTGATATGTGATGAGTTCAAACATGGTTCTAATGTGAAAACCACATACATAAAGTTAAAAAAAAAAACACTGACTTCCTGTAAAAGAATGGAGGTGAATGGTGCCATAAAAAAAACAAAGGTGGCTGACAAATCTGCCAGGTAAAACCACGACTTAAAGGATGATCGCATGTTGATTGATCTCAACCGTAGAGTTTCAGTAAAATATCTTAGCAGACAGAAATATAAAAATGCACTCAAATCTTCAGACCAACCTGAAAACATATAGAACCCACATGCAGCTATCCATACATGCCAAAATTATTTGATTCCAATATTCTTTAGAGTGAAAGATCCTACCAAACATCTTCTATTTACAAGTACTTCTTGTGAATCCTAAACCCGCAGTTGCATCAAATAGAAACAGTGTAAAATCATCTAATCCTTGTCCACTTTGGGTGTGGAATCCTTCTTGGCAGCCTGGGACTCCAGCTCCTTGGGTACCGATCGCTCAGCAGATCTGTGGAGATCAAAGATATAGTAGGTGGGGATCAAATCAAATATGCTGTATTGATTTTACCATAGTACGAAGCCTTGAATAAAGCAAAGGAAATAGAAACCCATGCAATCATTGTATTATAGAATGGAATGATTAAAATTTAATGTTATCCTCGAAAGGGAGCTTTGTAGAAATGTGATGTCAAACGTGATTTGCAGTTTCAAACCACTGGGACATAGTACAGAGGTGAAAGACTAGCAAGTGCTGCTAATGTTATTTTGGAACATGAGATTAGTAGAACTTTTTTTCTCAACTCAGTGGATAAAGGCTGTTACAGCACAGATAAATCAAATTGTACAAGAACAATAAGCAAGAGCAATTCCTGCCCAGGCCTCTCTTAAACTGATGCCAATCAATATGGTTAAGCCTTCACATCAGGAACCAAGTCACAGCATGGAAAAGAAGGGTAACAAAAGAAGGAATGAAAAACGAAGGGGTGGAATTAGTGGACAAGTTGGCTCTCTTTGGCATTGCCAATAGGCAATACGCACATGATTTTAGGTATCGAAAAGTTGAGGTGGCTAGCCTAGCATGTGTAATCCTTTACGACTAGTTTTTAACAAAGCTAAATAAAGTTCATAATCATTTAACACAAGTGTATTAACAATAGCCTCTTCACAAAGGAAGCTATAAAAGCACAAAGAAAGCTATAAAAGAAACCAGGCTAGCATTTAAGACTGGAGGTGAAAATTGTTACAAGCCTGAGCTCAATATTAACGACAACCATTATTGGTGGTATTAATTAAATAATTCGCAATATTTCAGGCTTTCAGCTTGAATGGATTATCATGAATGAAGTGATGAATATGTTGTCAACAAAGGATGGAAGGGCCTGTAAGGCTCCATAGTCACATAAGGTGCTGGGCCAAGATATTGAAATACTAAGTTTGTAACTTGAAAGGCAGAAATCTAAATCTGAAAGAAAGCTTGCACTATCATGCAACACAAAAGGGGTAAGTTCCATAGTGAAATGGTCTTGTGCATAATCGCCATTCTCTCTCCTCTGCACTCACTCCAAACTCCAAAGGGGTGTGATTTGAAGAAACAAAATTCATGGATGTTCATCATGCTATAAAGTGTACACTTGAAAACTATGGTACAAAAATATGACCATACATTTTCTGCGCCCCCATTTTTTTGGCACAACATGAGTAGTGAATAGTATGCTATTCAGAGGTTCAGTTTTCTTTTTTGTCAAAGTCACATGCAGTCATATTTTTGCACAAACTTTGCACGCAACAGTGTGCAGAATTCAGGTTCTCTACAAAAGCTGAGACTGGCCAAGCAGGTGGAAACAAAACTGAAGATTATATCTTCTAGTGAGGGATCAGGGAACTACTTGTCGCCAATGAATTAAGCATGGAATGATAATTCCAGCACTAGAAAATCACGGTTGATAATTTCCAGTACTAGACAAACACGATAAAAAACCAAAAAGGCGAAATCGTGGATATGAATCTACACCTATAGCACTTATAAGCACCATATCTCTTGTTGCGATGCAGGAATAACCTCGGCGTTTCTTCATTGAATAGGTAGATCTATATATGATTTGTCAATTCGTTGAATATAACAAACAATGCTGAGCTACCGTGGATAAGAAGGCATCATACTGCAATTTCACAAAGAGCAAAGCAATTTGACAGTGCTAAGATCTAAGCCGATGATTCCGATCCCTCCAGTTCCACCGCAATTGACTCACCGATAATCGAATAGTACAGGCAAGGGAGGGGGTGGAGAGCGTACGTGGTGGCGGCGGACTCCTCCTCGAGCCAGGTCTTGATGTGGCGAATGTTGCGGCGGAAGACGGCGGACGACTGCTTCACGTCCTTCCGCAGCAGCATCACCGCCGCGCCCACGCCCACCACCGTCAGGATCAAGTTGGTCAACGCCATCGCCACACAACGACCTCTCCGCAAAACCCTAGCGCGAGGCGTGGATCGTCGCCGGAGTTTGGGGCGAGAAAGGGCCTGCTGAAGACGTCGGAGCAGAGAGATGTTCGCTGGGTTGTGCTGAGGTGTGGGCTTCTCTGCTCGACATGATAAGGTCCTGTGCGATGTCGCCGGCCCGTTAAAGGCCCACGTGCTTCTTCACAAGGCTGAAAGCCCAGCTCTTGTTAAACTCTTCCCCGCTGAGACGTCCAACACCCACCGCCGGTCACGAATTGGCGGCGGCGGCGACACGGCAAGATGCTATCCCGCGCCCGGCGCCTCCACCCCGCCCTCCGCTGCCTCCTCCGTGCAACCGCTGCAGCCTCGTCTCCTCACCCTCCTGCCACCCAACATATCCTAACTGGCTCCCAAATCCCTAAACCCTTCCCCCTCCTGCGCCGCCACCTCTCGTCCCCACCGCCGCCGCCGCCGCCACTGCCGCCGGTGCCTTCCCCTCCGGATGTGGCGTCCTCTGACCTCCCAGCCGTCAGTACGAATGGCAAGTGCCCGGGCTGCGGCATCGCCATGCAGTCCGCCGACCCGGCCCTCCCTGGCTTCTTCAACCTCCCATCCCCCAAGTCTCCCGACTACCGCGCGCGCCTCGCGCCCGTCACCGCCGACGAAACCAACATCTCGGCCTCTCTGAAAAGCGGACTCCTCCAGGAGGGCCAAGGAAACTCACGGGAGGGCCAGGCGGTGGCGGTGGTGGCATCGGAGGCGGAGGCCGAGAAGAAGAGCAAGGTGGTGGTGTGTGCTCGGTGCCACTCGCTGCGCCACTACGGCCACGTCAAGCGCCCCGACGCCGAGGTCCTGCTCCCGGACTTCGACTTCGTTGCCGCCGTCGGCCCGCGCCTCGCGTCGCCCTCGGGGGCCAGGTCGCTGGTGCTGCTCCTCGCGGACGCGTCGGACTTCGACGGCTCCTTCCCGCGCGCCGTGGCGCGCCTGGTCGCCGTCACCAGCGAGGCCCACCACGCGGACTGGAAGCGTGGCGCGCCGTCTAACCTCCCCCGCGCGGTGCTCGTGGTCACCAAGCTGGACTTGCTCCCGACGCCGTCGCTTTCCCCCGACGACGTGCACGCGTGGGCGCAGGCCCGCGCGCGCGCCGGTGCTGGCGCCGACCTGCAGCTTGCCGGCGTCCACCTTGTCAGCGCGGCGCGAGGGTGGGGGGTGCGCGACCTGCTCAACCACGTGCGCGAGCTTGCCGGGGCGCGCGGCAAGGTCTGGGCTGTTGGCGCGCGGAATGTGGGCAAGTCGACGCTGCTCAACGCCATTGCTCGGTGCTCTGGGGCAGAGAGCGGGCAGACCTTGACAGAGGCGCCTGTTCCGGGAACAACCCTCGGGGTGATCCGGGTGGACGGCGTTCTTGGTGCTCAGGCGAAGCTGTTTGATACCCCGGGCTTGCTTCATGGACACCAGCTGACGTCCAGACTTACACCCGAGGAGCAGAAGCTTGTTCAAGTGAGGAAGGAGATGCGACCCAGAACATACAGAATAAAGGTCTCATTTCCTCCATCTTATGCACATTTTGTCAGTTAATTTTGTGATTAGGTGCTATGGGGATAAATTTTCTGCTTGTTTCCTCGTATCCTTGGACGCCCACATTTCTTGCTTGTTCTATTATGTGCTACATAGATCTGCTTTTCATTAAGCAGTTGTGATTATGTGAGGGGCTGAAGGAAATGGTTTGTAGGGGAAATGTGTGATGATTGATATACTGGATTGGGAAATTGATACCCTGAGTGTGCTTACAAAGTTTCAGTTCTTGGACCTTTGACTATATTATATATATATCACATGTCTGGTTCAATACGAAATGACATGAATAGTCTTTTGATAGGAATCACTTGTGTGACAGGATTCTTATGCTGCTGTTTTGGCATGTCCCATGTTTAACGGTCCCTTTTTGTTTCTAATTCATTTTGTTCACAACCATTTCAGGCAGGGCAGTCCATACATATAGGAGGACTGGTGCGCCTAGATGTGGAAGACTTGACTGTAGGATCAATCTATGTTACAGTTTGGGCATCACCACTTGTGCCACTTCACATGGGGAAAACTGAAAATGCAGAGTCTATGATGAAAGATCACTTTGGCTTGCAACTGCAGGTATCTATCTTATAAACATGTTGTTTTTATCCTAATTCATTTACATCATAAAATAACTTGCTGCATGGTGTGATATGTGCAGCCTCCTATAGGTCAGAAACGGGTGAAAGAGCTTGGGAAATGGGTGAGGAAACAATTCAAAGTTTCTGGAAATAGTTGGGATGCAAATACTATGGATATAGCCATTTCAGGTCTTGGCTGGTATGGAATTGGGCTGAAAGGAGAGGCAGTATTAGGGTTATGGACATACGATGGTGTTGATGTTGTCCCCAGGAGCTCCCTTGTCCATGAGAGGGCGTCGATTTTTGAGGAAACAGGATTCTCGGTTTCAAAAGTCGTCTCACGGGCAGATAGCATGACGAATAAGCTGAAAGGCAATAAGAAAACAAACAAGAAGGAGATGAAAGCCAGTTCACATTCTTCTGAAGTACCAGAACCTTCAGAACCTGCTACGGTCATAGATGCTTGAGTGTTTCATTCCATTCTGTGATACTAGTTTCAGTTAGATAATCATATCTTATAAACTGTCCGCTGAGGTTTGAAACACATAGAAGCATAGTACAACTCAAGCTTGCTTGGAGGGGTATGGCAGTTCATGGAAGATTTTTGTGGGAGCATGGGTGTCATTTGGACTTGCTGTTGACTGGTAATAATAACCAAATATCAGTCAAGTGAATCTTTGTTAGTATGCTTGGCTCCTAGAAACAGCAAGAAAATGCCTCTCATGGGCTGTTCTCTCTGACCTTGTTTCAGCATCCATGTACCTAACGTTTTGTGTTACTACGTCAAACGTGCAGAATTGTTATAGTCAGTTTTTACATCTGAATCATGTGACGAAATATTGGGCTTAAGTGTACTCTTTTGCATTTGAATTTTGAGATAGAATCTACGGATTTTCACAGATCGTTTATCTATCAAAGGTTGCCAAAGACTTGTAAATCCCGTCTGCACCCTTCATCACACAACAACAGCTCGTTTTTGCCAAAGAACATCTTACTGAATCATTTTACTGTCTCAGCTTGCCTTTCGCAAGACTGGTTATGTATGGCTATTGTCTACATTTTCATTGAGTGTCACCTTGTTTCTTGAAATTGCACCACTGTTAATGTACTTCTGCTACCAAAAACACAACATGATGTTCTCTTTTAATAAAAAAACAGAGAGGTTTCAAGCAATCTTCATGTGTGTACAATGGTCTGATAGAAGTAGACACACGATTGCTGTCAATTGACAAGTTTTCTGGATGATAAAAGAGCAGCATGTGGTCATCTCGGAAGCCTGAAGGTGTTACGTTAACATTCTTTTCTCGTTCTTGTTGAGACGATGCATATTCTCAGGAGTCTGGAATTGTACGCTGTGACTTATAAAATCTGCATGAGAAAATCACATTAATTGGAGATAAACCCACTGCAAAATTAGCAGGTACTCCAACTATATGCATATATGCAAAATATTGGTGCATGCTTCCGTCTCTGAAGCTATATCTGATGCTTGCTTTCGTTAGTAACAGCACCGGATGAGCATGCTGGCAGAAACTTAATAACTTGCTCCTGGTTCGGTGTCTGCTTTGCTTGTTTCATATGTTAGGTTATTGGACAATCGTGTAAAAGGTGCTCCCTCCGGTAAAGAAATATAAGAGCGCCTAGATCACTAAAGAGGTGATCCAAACGCTCTTACATTTTTTTTACAGAAGGAGTAACTTACAAGAACTATCTGAAATGCAAGATATGTCCGGCAAGTAGAAGAAGCCTGCCTTTTGAACCCAAATCTTCAGATACCATCCTTGACGTATTAAAAAAAGCAACATTTCATCTTAATGTGTTACTAACGGCTGAGCTTTGCCGGTATCAACTTTTGATAAGTATTTTTCAGGGTAAACATTTGAAAAGTTTACTTATAAACTTGCTTTTAGCAACTGAATGTCAAAAGAGTCGAGACTAGGAGAAACACAAGCACATTTATTCGACGACCGAGACAGGGGGACAAATCCACAAATCCCACAAAATCTGAGACTCTTATATTATCGATGGAGCTGGCTGACATGATGAGGCAACCTTAAGTGCCCGAGTGTAGGTGTTGTTAGAGATGAATTGTTGGTTTTCTACAAAAGAAGAAAAGATAATTGTTGGTTGGGTGGCACGTGGCATGGTTAATACTCCCGATTTTTTGTCGAAAATGACCACCTACCCGTTGAAATTGCCAAAAAAAAACCCTTACTGGATGAAATTGGCAGAAAAGACCCCCTCAACCGTGGCGGCAGGCGCGCCAGGCAACACGTGGCACCTGCCGCCACGGTGCGAGGCGGCGGGCCCTGCCGCCAGCCAGCCAGGCGGCAGCCTGGGCATCACAGGAATACGCGAGCCGTGACGAAACGGAGCACAGCGGGTCCGCCCTGCCGCCTTGTCCAGTGGCGGCAGCACTGTTGCTGCACGACGTATGCTGGAATAAAATGAAAGAGGTAAATACACCCAAAGTCATAAAACTTGCACGCGATGATCAATTTGATGCACAAACTTGTAAAATACGTGTTTCTGGTCATCAAACTTGCACGAGCGTTCATATACGGTCACATTTCATGTACACAGATGTATTCATGGCCTATGTGGCATTCCAGTGTACCCTAGTAGTCTCACGTGGACAACCACCAGACTACTGATCATTCATGTTTATATAGCACGACTAATTTCTGTATCATATAAACATTGACTGAAAATAAATTTTACAAGAAATGTAACACGAAAAAAATGAGCACCGTGGCTCGACCATGTGACCTTGTGGTCAAGGTTAACTAAGATTACCACCGACAACACAACACGCCCAGATGTAAGAAAACAATTTATATTCTTGTGTTTGTGACATTCAAAAAATATTATGTATTACAAAAAAGGTAAGCGACATTTTAAAAAGTTTCAAAAACTTGTATTTGAAAAAATGTTAATCAACACAACACGTCCAGATTAACATTTTTTCAAATACAAGTTTTGAAACTTATGTGTATTGAAACATATACTCCATATGATACACATATGTTTTGATGCTTTAAACACTCCAGTATACATCTATGTTATACTCCAGTATACATCTATGTTTTGATACACATATATTTTAAAAACTCCAGTACACATCTATGTTTGCAGTATTTTAAAAAAATATATGCTTAATACTTTTTGAACATATGATAAATTTTTTTTTCAAATACAAGTTTTGAAACTTTTTTCAACTATGTTTATAACATTTTCGGATGGTACGAAACAGTTTTAAGCTCCACAAACAGTTTTATACATTGTATAGGCATTTAAAAACTGTCATGACCAGTTGTTTTGGAATGCATGAACATTTTTAAAAGCTGACGTATCATTTTAATTACACAAATGTGGTTTACAATGTTTAAACATTTTTTAAATGCCACACACTTTTTTGTAACACATAAACATTTATTAAATATCACAAACACAAGAATATAATTTTTTTACATAGAACAAGAAGGAATAACAACATGAAAATATTTATCCCATTTGGATATGTTGTGTTGTCGAAGCCGGTGGTAATCTTAGTTAACGTTGACCACGACGTCACATAGTCGAGCCACATTGCTCCCTTTTTGGGGGTTACATTTCTTGTAAAATTGATTTTTTGATCGTGTTTATATGATATAAAAATTATCCGTGCTACCTAGACATGAATGATCATCGGTTTGGTGGTTGTTAACCCGAGCCTAGTAGGGGCACGTCCCTAGTTCGTAACCGAACCATCCCTTGTTTTTCTATTTTATTTTAGGGGCTTTATACGTAAATAAAAAATCATTTTATTTCAGGGACTTAATAAGTTAAAAAATAGGTGCATAATACGTAAATAAAGAAAAAGCCTACAAATCTACCATGTGTGCATTGGGCTTACAGTGGGCCTTAGCCATGCTGGCATGCCACATAGGCCACGGATACGTCTGCGTACATGGAATGTGACCGTATATGAACGTTTGTGCAAGTTTAATGACCAGAAACACGTATTTTATAAGTTTATGCACCAAACTAACCGTCGCGTGCAAGTTCTATGACTCCTGGTGTATTTACCTCGAAAGAGTGAAATGGCCCCATGCATCTGTGCTACTAGTGGTTTCTGTATTCTGTGGACGAATCAGCGTATCTCGAAGCAGCTGCTACTTTCTCAAAACAAAAAACTACAGTCCTGCAGTGTGTGCGTGCGTGCACGTGTATCAAAACCGAAGAAGTATGCACGTCTGCTTGTGTTTCTTTCCATCGGTCTAATCATCACGGCTGTCGGCCAGCGCAAAGCAGCAACGGTGCTGCCCCCACTTTGTGCCTATCCTCCTCCGTGCCCGTTGGTCTCATAAAAAGGAATCTCGTCGCAACAGAGCTCCTGCGTGACGCGTGCACAGTCCGGCCTCCTTGCTGGCAAGTCGTCTGCAGACCATGCATGCTTTTTTACGCTAGCACGGCATGTACTCTACTGCCCAACAGTGTTGCCGCCACTGGACAAGGCGGCAGGGCGCACCCGCTGTGCTCCGTTCCGTCACGGCTCGCTTATTCCTGTGATGCCCAGGCTGCCGCCTGGCTGGCTGGCGGCAGGGCCTGCCGCCTCGCACCGTGGCGGCAGGTGCCACGTGTTGCCTGGCGCGTCTGCCGTCACGGTTGAGGGGTCTTTTCTGCTAATTTCATTCAGTGAGGGTTTTTTCTGGCAATTTCAACGGATAGGTGGTCATTTTCGACAAAAAATCAATACTCCCGGTCTATCAGCAATCAGACCCGAGGTTTAAAACTTGTATGGTTGTTTCTTTTAGTGAGAAAATGCATTTTCGTCGTTATTGACAGATGATGACTTCATTTCAATACCCAAATTCATTGGTGAGAGCGATTGTTGTATTATTCATTTTCTACATTCGCAAAACATATGACTATCACCCTCCCCCTTATCATACTCCCTCTGTCTCATTTATTTGAACTAGAATCATGACAGTCGTGATGGCAATAAAAAAAATTAGAATCACGACAAACATTGTTGATTTATTTTTGAAAAGGCACTGCCATAGCTTATTTAACCTGAAAATACACAGCCCGAGGTGGTGCACTCACGCTACATCTGCATGCGTGCAAACAAAACCAGTGGGTTCTCTATGTGCCTCAAGCCTCGCCCTTTTCTTCGAGCAAGTTCAAATGCAAAGGAAATACCCGAAACAATTCTCGATCGTTATCTCAATGATATGCCAGTGTGATTTTTTGTTTTTAAAAAGAGAATTACCCCGGCCTCTACATCAAAAGATGCACACAACCATTGGTACGCCAGTGTGATACGACCAGGCGGTATGTATGAGGCGGTGTACATACACGACCAAAACTAGGCATCGCCACGTGGCGCCTATGTCTGTTTGAATTGTGAACCGACAAACATAGCGGCTTCGTGCCTGCGTGCGACAGAATCCTAATCCCCCCATATCACTTTGGACATCTGTGCAAATGGGCATAGGTTCGTCGTGCCTAGCCCCTTCTCATTTCCATTTCCGGAAATGGGGAAAAGGTCCATGTCGCTTTGGATGCCAATTATTGGTTGATGCTGGCATGTGCAAGAGACCAAGGGTGCTACAGTATGTCGAGAGCGCGCCCAACATGCCGCAGCAGTGATCGATTCGTCCTGTACATGCCTCCACCTGCCCTACCCTACGCTTTTGCCTCCTGCATCCTCATCTCCGTCGCCAGTGGAAGCCACTAGCACCCGACGTGCGTGCGTGCATGCATGCGCAGCCAGAACTGCTAATTCGTTTTCAAATTATCAGCCTACACCGACGTACGTGAGTGCTCATCAGTGCTTTGCTTTAGCTGGCAGTACTACTCGCGCGATCGATCGATCAACACGTACATGCTTCCGCTCGTGCAAACTTTGGACATTCCCATTATATACACTGCACACACACAAACACACACGTATCACGTAGTAATATGTGCTACTCGTGCGTGTTCCATTCCTTATGGCCTAAGCTTACGCGGCGGCGCAGTGCGTCAAGGAAAGAAGAAAGAAATATTCGATCAGGCGTGGGGGATGCAAAGTTTGGAGAAATGCGCGCGGAATCTCTGGCAAGTATATTTTAAATGCACGTATGCGCAGTACGTGGAGTACCAACCCCCAAAGGCAACTAAAAGAAAGGCGATCTGCTAGTTCGTTCGCGCAGCATGATTATTCTTGACTCTTGAGCCGGTATCGATGTGACGCCGCTGTCGCTTCGATTTGCCCGGCTGCCGGGACACCTTTCGTGCCGTGAGGGCTCGGAGCTGAGCTCTCACAAAAATCTTGTGAAAGCTGAGTGATTTGCACCATGAAATGAGTGTGTCTGCGCGTCCGTCATCAGAGGTTTATAACATGTTTTAGAAATAATCACCGTGGGGTATGCAGCCAACGTATGCTAACACTGTTCAACTCTCAATAAGGTTATACAAGTAAGTTTGTGAGATATCAATGAAAACCAAGTTACGGTGGGTACTCGTGAAAACAATGTTTTGAAGCTTTGAAAAATTCTAAATCAAGAATAAAGTATGTTAAGAAGGTGATACTCTATCAGCATGTTTTTTTTTTCGAAAAACTTCCAATCTATTCATCTTCAATCATGGCAGTACAACGAACACCAGAAATAAAAATTACATCCATATCTGTAGACCACCTAGCGACGACTACAAGCCTTTGAAGCGAGCGAAGGCGCGCCGTCATCACCCCTCCATCACCGAGTCGGGCACAACTTGTTGTAGTAGGCGATCGGAAGTCGTCGTGCTAAGGCCCCATAGGACCAGCGCACCAGAGCAGCAACCGCCGCCGAAGAAGAATAACGTAGGTTGGAAGGATTCAACCCGAAGATACACGAACGTAGACGAACAACGACGAGATCCGAGCAAATCCACCAAAGATAGATCCGCTGGAGACACACCTCCACACGCCCACCAACGATGCTAGATGCACCGCCTAACAAGACAGGAAAAAACGACTGAAAACGGAGCCCTCCCGCCGGTCCTTGGCAGGATACACCGCGCCCCCATGGCCCTAGGGCCACTGGAGACGAGGCGGACCTGCGGCAGCGCCGGTGAGAGGCAGAAACCCTAACTTTATTTCTTGAAGGAGGAGGAGCGACTTTATACTCTATCAGCATGTTAAGACTAAGTTACAACTTAAATGATTGGTGAATAAAATTATTGGTACAATTTATTTATTTATTGCAAGGTTTTCCTTTCCAAACAGCCGCCCCTCCTCTTCCCAACCCTAGCCGCCCCTCCTCCTCACCCCCACCCCACCCTACCCCCCCTTCCTCCCTTCCTCGCCGCTTTGAGCAGCCGAAAGCAAGCCCGGCGCCAAGGATGGTGGCGGCGGCCTCGGTTGCCACAACTTCTTCGTGGGGAACCCGATCACAGGCCAGCGGCTCCATTGGCAAGGCACGGCCGACTAGCAGCCATGCGGGCAGTGGATCCGGCACTACTAGGAAAAGGCATGCTAGTGGCGCATCAGTTTTGCCTACTAATGGCGCACCACTGGTGCGCCACTAGCATCACGCCATTAGAATTAAATTCTAATGGCGCACCACAGGTGCATCATTAGTATCTGGTGTTCTAATGGCGCACCACGTAGTGCGCCATTAGAATACCTCCCAGGGGGCCATATGTATCCATGTGCTTTGGCATACTAATGGCACACCAGTGGGTGATGCGCCATTAGTGTGATTATCACAGTGTGCCATTAGTGTCTTGTGTGGTGCGCCACTAGTATGAATATTAGGAAATTTTTTTCTTTTCTGATATTTTCACAGGTTACAAAATATATTATTGGACAGAATTTAGACAACATCACACAGCAACAGCAGATTCATCGAATACAATAGAAGATTAGTCTCGAATACAATTCATCATATTAGTCTCCGAATTCAAAAGACCGAACAAAGATAGAACATTACAAGTCCCGAGACCGCGAGTAGCGAGTTTGTCTTCACATTACAAGTCGATATCGATCATCTAAACTACCATCACATAGAAGAGAGCTGCGGTCATCACGATGAGCATCATCGCGATGAAACTGGTCTTCATCCGGTTCCTCCAACGCTCCCTCCTCTCTCCCGCTAGATAGCGGCCGTATCTAGATTCCGCCTCCGCCCTAGTGGTGTACCCTTTGTAACTGTTACCGCTGAAACCGTGAACCTGTCTCCGACACTCCTCCCAGTCGTCGTAGACTCCTGGAACCTTACCCTTGTACACGACATACGACGGCATCTCTATGCACAAGCCAAACAACAGACAATACATAAGCAATATATAAGTATGCAACAAAAGGATCGGAAGAGAAAAGCAAGACATTAATAGCATCGATTACATCTAAGATGAGCATTTGTCCAACCCACGAGACATACAAGTTCATTATTTAATTACAACATAAGCCAATCAATGTTTGAGAACTACACATAGCATCACTACTGTCGACTCGACTCATGGGACGGTGTGGATGAAGCCGCCGTCTGTCGTGATGGTCATGAAATCATGGCGTTATCGCTGCATTTGTAGCGTTGTGTCTATCTCATTGTTGGACGGTTGATGTACGAGGTAGAACTGCCCCGAGGTACGAAGGACATCTTGATGGATAATTTCCATAAACTACATTTGGATGCGAAAGAATTCTTATCGATATCCATACTGGATTGCCGACAAGCTCGCGGCCCAATCTTTGAGATTATCTGGTAGCAGAAGGTGATGATGGTCCCGTACGATCGCCCGCATGTGATGGAGGGCGTAGTAGGCATCCTTCTGACCGCCAGGCGGCTGCTTGACGCAGGAGAACTTTGTATTGTGGGCAAACACGTGCGCGCCGTACCGCCTACGAGCTGGCTTGGCGAAGGTGCCTCCAGATTTGGCGTAGCCGGGGAGAACATCATCAAGAACTTTCTTGATATTTGTGTAGTCTATCTTGGAGTCATGGTCCGGGTCGAAATCGTGGCCATGGAATATTTCGGGCTTAAGAGGATGAGTGTGCAATGTGTGTCCTTTGCCTGAGAACACGGAATGTTAGAAAAAAGAACGATCGAAATCTAAGAAATCATATGTTACAGGCGGTGTGGGATGACTTACTCGGGAAAGTAAGGCACGCGAAAGTTATCCTTATCTGGGTTTGCCAAAATAGCGCCTTGAGGTAAGAACTTCGCGACTTGCGGTCCCAGTAGCTGCCCAAGATCTTGGCACGCATGTATAAGGGGTCGACTATCACGATGTCCGGGTCTTGTCTCTAATGATCTGCATCTCCATACTCGGTAAAACAGCCGAGCGAAGGTGTAGTGCAGCGGATGAAGGTTAAACATAGCAAAGATGTCATCAAACCGCAGGATGACCGTACCCCGATGGCGCCATCCACAAAGCCCTTGCCCTCTGGCACCTTGGCCCACGAAAACCCGGGTATGCCACATCATTCTCTACGAGACGCCGCTTCTCCAAAGAAAGAACAACATCATGCAGACTCCGCATAGCACCGGTTGCGGCATTGAGCATATTTGTCGGTAGCATCGCCCTACCCGCCACATGCACCCTCCTCGAGATATCCTTAGGTGAAGGTGGCCCGTCTGAGCACGGATCGTACTCGGTGCGGCTGGCTCGCACCCTTGTTACTCTTTCTTTTCCTTCCCTTCTTGATCTTTTTGTTGTAATGGGACGAGTTACGCTCACAGACCGCCTTCTTGAGTGTGTTGGGGCTGATAATATTTGGCACCTCGGCTACACGAGGCTCGGTGAAGTCGGCGGTGGGCGTCTCCACGAGAACTGAACGCAGACGGCGCTTTGTTGCAAGCGGGTTTCTCCGCCGTACCAGCTAGACATGATGCGTCTTGGTTGAGTTCTTGAGAAAGAGGCCCGCAGAATTATCGTCGTACCCATGTTCGCAAAGTACTTATCGGCGTTGCTAAATGTATGGCCGTCGTCATTGTCGTCGTCGTCCGAGATCACATGCCATATGCATGTTCGGATCTGTGCCATAGGGATGTCCGACATGTCCGGTAGCGTTGCGGCGGTCTTGCCATAACCTTGGCACACAACTGGCGGTGTTGTCTTTGGGTGGTGTCCCCGCCCCAAATGAATCTGGCTCTTGACCAGCGAGGGGCCAGCTTAAGCGGTGACGAGGGTCATCAGATCATCTTCGTCGGCCCGGCGGGTCGAATCGGAGGTAACAACTTCGTCGCCTGGCGGCACCGAACCGGTTGAACCCTATACACGGTGGGTGGCATCGGTTTACCGTGGAACACGGGTTGCCGGTTGAATGATTTTTCCCTTGGCGACATCGACCAACTCGTCATTCACGAAGTGCGAGGAGAGTGCAGGCGTCGGCGAGCCACCGCAAAAACATGTAGGGCGTCAGGGATGCCCAGTCAAAGGCAAAAGGAGATGAAGACCTCGGCCGAGAGGCTTAATTAGTTACCGTGATGATGGCGTTGAGCTCGGCTAATGTCGAGGCACCGCTAACGGCGGGCGTGCAACTGACGGAGGGGCCGCTTCTTTGGCGAGGTGCGGCGGGTACACCGGGTGCATTAAGCTCCAATGCCGGCCGTGCCGGCGTCGGAGACACCAATACCGCCGCCGCCGGAGACACCAATGGCGCCGCCTGCGCATTGTGTGAGTTGCTGGCCGTAAAGTTGGGAATCGGGGGCGGCCCCTGTTGGCCACCCGCAATCCACGCCGTCAGCCCATGAATCAAGGTAGGCATAATGCGGTGGCGTCGATCGGTTGTTCGTGCACTTGCTCTTGGACAATCTCCGGAATCCACGCCACTTGTGCCTTGAGTTCTTGAACCTCGCGCGGCTTTCCAAGCTGGTCATTTTCTCCTTTCGCCCACCAGCTGTATAGTATGGCGACCATTTTGTGGACAAGCCTTTGCGGCCACCACGACCGGTGACGACGGCTTACTGAGCTTATCCTTGTTTTTCATTACGTTCAACGCCCTATTTAGAGTGCTATCCCAAGCATGGGTGCTCTGAGATGACCCCGCGCTACTGCTTTCAGTCTCCTTCGCCAGAACAAGCTCAAGCGCCCTGGTCTTCGGATCCGTGGTAAGCTCCTTTGTTATCGGGTCCTCCTTGTACCGGGCCCTCACATAGTTCTTGGTCTGCTTGTCCTTCTGTATTTCTCGAGCGGGGCGGAAGGCCTTGCCTCGGCACGCTCCGCGTCCTCCTTGTCCCATATAGGCTCCGCCACTCTGTAACCGCCGGGACCGAGTTTGTGTTCCCCTAAGTTCAACTCCGCATTTCTTTCCCCAATCGACTTGATTCGGAGGTTGCCTTGCTCTCACACTTGATCTTGAACTCCTTGTAGTCCTCTTCGCTGATCGAAGGATTTTTCACCTTGATCTTCTCATAACTATCACCTTTCTCAATCATTCTCTTCACGCGCTTCTCCAAGTAGGCGGGCCGTGCTCATCCTCGTGAGGGCGGCACTTTGTTCACTTTATTCCACGAGAGGCGTGTGTTTTCAAAATCAGCGGGAACTTGTATCGTTCGTGCGGCTTCGTGAAGAGGAGGTTCGCAAATTCCCTCGGTCCTTATGCCTAAGGTTCTCGGTGTTGATCGAGGCGGTGCTCGGAGAATGCACCCGAGCTGAACCGAGTACCCCTTGACTATATGTTTGGGCTCCGTTGGATTCCGTCGGAGTCCACTTGAAAAAATTCCTCCTTGACGGTGCGGAGGCGCGTTCGGGCGCCGGTCCTTCCGTTGCTTCTTCGGTTGGCTGCCATGCGTAAATGCGCCCGCCATCATCGATGGTGGCATCCTCGTGGCACCATCGGTGGTGTCATCCCAGCGCCACTAGGGGTTGTGTAGTCGAGGATTGGTGTCTTCCATGGCGTCCTCATAGCGGTGAGGTTGTTCCTCCATCTCTGGGACAGCTCCTGTAATTGCTTGCCACCGAACCGCCCGGCCTCATCGTTGTGGGCCATGTTTCGCTCTAAATAGGAAAAAAGTTTGGTCAAAAAGTTGGTTGTTGTCAAGGAACAAGATCATGGTCTCATCATTTAGGGTTTGTCGACACCGAGGCATCCTAAAAGCTAAGCTTTATCATTTAGGGTTTGTCAACGTCAAGGCATCCTAAAAGCTAAATGCTAAGTTAAGTTTTCATCATTTAGGGTTTATCGATGCCGAGGCACCCTAGGTTGGGCCTAATCACTTGGCACTAATCACTTGGCTATATTGCCACCTATGGTTTAATGCAGCAAGAATAAAGGCGATTGATCCCTCTTGAACTAAGTACTAAGATACCCGGCCCATGCATTAGTAGCAAGTACCCCATATGTCCGATTTTAGCAAAGTCATGCTAAAATTTACGGAAAATTTCAGCATGACCTTTGCTGAAAATAGGACATATGGAGTACCCGAATTACCTGAACGGAAGTTAATCGAAATTCCGGCAAACTCAAGGGCCTCTCGGGTACTGCAAATTCATCACGACACAATGGTGGAGACAAAACCCAACAAACTAGCAAAATTCTTGGCGTGTTTACGTAAATTGTTTTACGTAAAAGATGATCATCATCTTTGCAAGTCTTTCTCAATGTGATCACAAGTAATTCAGAGGCATCACAATAAAGCAATACCTGCACTAGCCTAAAAACAAGTGAAGTTTCACCCATATAAGAACAACTTTATAAAATCAGAGAAGTTGCTAATTTTTTTGTATCCTTCATACACACTGGAGTACAATGCTTTATAATGTTCCATCATCATTACAGAAATCCAAGACCATGTGTTCCATCATCATCAACATTACAGAAATCCAAGAAACATCATGCTTTTTAACAGTTTTCAGTTTGGACAGAATCTGAAAACTACAGTTTAGACAGAATTCCTAACACTTTGGTCTTCTAGTTACAAAACAAAACTGACATAATTCTAGATGCCATAACTGAATTTTTTGACGGTAGCTCAAGTTTTTGACAGTAGCTCCTAACGGTAGCTCCTAACGAAATTTTACGCTTAAAGGGAAGGCTGACTTAAGTGGCAAGATGATACAATTTGCGTAACATAACAATATATGCATCTTAATATAACACCATCTCCTAACAGAAATAGTATCCCAGGTTTCCATCTTAATACCACAAAGAATACCATTAAAAAATCCAGGATCATTTTTTCTAGAGAAAAGCATCATTATAAGGGGAGTTTCTTACTCTACGAGATCTACTAGGGGGCAAAGTAGAACTGATATTCTTTTGCTGACTTCTAGTACAAGGTATAGAAGAGGAGCTAAATACAGTAGACATGTAATTGTAGTGTATTTGTTGGAAATATGCCCTAGAGGCAATAATAAAAGATTATTATTATATTTCCTTGTTCATGATAATTGTCTTTATTCATGCTATAATTGTATTATCCGGAAATCGTAATACACGTGTGAATACATAGACCATAATATGTCCCTAGTAAGCCTCTAGTTGACTAGCTCGTTGATCAGCAGATAGTCATGATTTCTGACTATGGACATTAGATGTCGTTGATAACGGGATCACATCATTAGGAGAATGATGTGATGGACAAGACAATTCTAAGCATATCACAAGATCGTGTAGTTCGTTTGCTAGAGTTTTTCCAATGTCAAGTATCTTTTCCTTAGACCATGAGATCGTGTAACTCCGGATACCGTAGGGAGTGCTTTGGGTGTACCAAACGTCACAACGTAATCGGGTGACTATAAAGGTGCACTACGGTATCTCCGAAAGTGTGCATTGGGTTGACACGGATCGAGACTGGGATTTGTCACTCCGTATGACGGAGAGGTATCTCTGGGCCCACTCGGTAATGCATCATCATAATGAGCTCAAAGTGACCAAGTGTTTGGTTACAGGATCATGCATTACGGCACGAGTAAAGTGACTTGCCGGTAACGAGACTGAACGAGGTATTGGGATACCGACGATCGAGTCTCGGGCAAGTAACGTACCGATGGACAAAGGGAATTGTATACGGGGTTGATTGAATCCTCGTCATCGTGGTTCATCCGATGAAATCATCATGGAACATGTGGGAGCCAACATGGGTATCCAGATCCCGCTATTGGTTATTGCCCGAGAGCTGTCTCGGTCATGTCTACGTGTCTCCCGAACCCGTAGGGTCTACACACTTAAGGTTCGGTGACGCTAGGGTTGTAGAGATATGAATATGCAGTAATCCGAAAGTTGTTCGGAGTCCCGGATGAGATCCCGGGCGTCACGAGGAGTTCCGGAATGGTCCAGATGTGAAGAATTATATATAGGAAGTGCAGTTTCGGCCATCGGGAAGGATTCGGGGGTCACGGGTATTGTACCGGGACCACCGGATGGGTCCCGGGGGTCCACCGGGTGGGGCCACCCATGCCGGAGGGCTGCATGGGCTGAAGTGGGGAGGGGAACCAGCCCATAGTGGGCTGGTGCGCTATGGCCCACCCTGCGCCTAGGGTTGAAACCCTAGGTGGGGGCGCCCACTGCGTTGGGGTACTCCACCCCCCTTGCCGCCGCCCCCTTGGGAGATTAGATCTCCAGGGCCGGCGCCCCCCAGGGGGCCTATATAAAAGGGGGGGGGAGGGAGGGGCATCCGCACCCTGAAGCCTTGGCGCCTCCCTCTCCCTTGCTACACCTCTCCCTCTCGCAGAAGCTCGGCGAAGCCCTGCTGCGGTGACTGCTGCATCCACCACCATGCCGTCGTGCTGCTGGATCTTCATCAACCTCTCCTCCCCCCTTGTTGGATCAAGAAGGAGGAGAAGTCATCCGCTTCGTACGTGTGTTGAACGCGGAGGTGCCGTCCGTTCGGCACTTGGTCATCGATGATTTGGATCACGGCGAGTACGACTCCATCATCCACGTTCTAGTGAACGCTTCCGCTCGCGATCTACAAAGGTATGTAGATGCATCCGATCACTCGTTGCTAGATGAACTCATAGATGGATCTTGGTGAAACCGTAGGAAAATTTTTGTTTTACGCATAGCGTTCCCCAACATGGCATCATGAGCTAGGTCTATGCGTAGTTCTCTATTGCACGAGTAGAACACAATTTTGTTGTGGGCGTAGATCTTGTCAACTTGCTTGCCGCTACTAGTCTTATCTTGCTTCAGCGGTATTGTGGGATGAAGCAGCCCGTACCGACCTTACACGTACGCTTACGTGAGGCGGAGTTCCACCGGTGACATGCACTAGTTGCATAAGGTGGCTAGAGGGTGTCTGTCTCTCCCACTTTAGTTGGAGCGGATTCGATGAAAAGGGTCCTTATGAAGGGTAAATAGAAGTTGACAAAATCACGTTGTGGTTATTCGTAGGTAAGAAAACGTTCTTGCTAGAACCCAATTGCAGCCACGTAAAAGATGCAACAACAATTAGAGGACGTCTAACTTGTTTTTGCAGCAATTGCCTTGTGATGTGATATGGCCAAAAGTTGTGATGAATGATGAATGATATATTGTGATGTATGATATCATGTTCTTGTAATAGGAATCACGACTTGCATGTCGATGAGTATGACAACGGCGAGAGCCATAGGAGTTGTCTTTATTTTGTATGACCTGCGTGTCATTGAAGAACGCCATGTAAATTACTTTACTTTATTGCTAAACGCGTTATCCATAGAAGTAGAAGTAGTTGTTGGCGTGACAACTTCATGAAGACACGATGATGGAGATCATGATGATGGAGATTATGGTGTCATGCCGGTGACAAAGATGATCATGGAGCCCCAAAGATGGAGATCAAAGGAGCTATATGATATTGGCCATATCATGTCACTATTATATAATTGCATGTGATGTTTATTATGTTTTGCATCTTGTTTACTTAGAACAACGGTAGTAAATAAGATGATCCCTTATAATAATTTCAAGAAAGTGTTCTCCCCTAACTGTGCGCCGTTGCTAAAGTTAAATCGTTCAAGCACCACGTGATGATCGGGTGTGATAGATTCTTACATTCACATACAATGGGTGTAAGACAGTTTTACACATGCAAAACACTTAGGGTTAACTTGACGAGCCTAGCATGTACAGACATGGACTCGGAACACAGAGACCGAAAGGTCGAACATGAGTCGTATGGAAGATACGATCAACATGGAGATGTTCACCGACGATGACTAGTCCGTCTCACGTGATGATCGGACACGGCCTAGTCGACTCGGATCATGTAACACTTAGATGACTAGAGGGATGTCAAATCTGAGTGGGAGTTCATTCAATAATTTGATTAGATGAACTTAATTATCATGAACTTAGTCTAAAAATCTTTGCAAATATGTCTTGTAGATCAAATGGCCAACACTCATGTCAACATGAACTTCAACGCGTTCCTAGAGAAACCAAAATTTGAAAGGCGATGGCAGCAACTATACGGACTGGGTCCGGAACACGAGGATCATCCTCATAGCTGCCGGAAACAATATGTCCTAGAAGCACCGCTAGGTGATGCACCCGTCGAGAAGAACCAAGGCGTTATGAACGCTTGGCAGCGGCGTCTTGATGATTACTCCCTCGTTCAGTGCGGCATGCTTTACAGCTTAGAACCGGGGCTCCAAAAGCGTTTTGAGCAACACGGATCATATGAGATGTTCGAAGAGCTGAAAATGGTTTTCCAAGCTCATGCCCGGGTCGAGAGATATGAAGTCTCCGACAAGTTCTATAGTTGTAAGATGGAGGAAAATAGTTCCGTCAGTGAGCACATACTCAAAATATGCAGGTTGCACAACCGCTTTGTCCCAGCTGGACATTAACCTCCGGACGAGGCGGTCATTGACAGAATCCTTGATCGCTCCCACCGAGCTACAAGAGCTTTGTGATCAACTACAATATGCAGGGGATGGTGAAAACTATTCCTGAAGTATTTTCAATGCTTGAAGTCGGCAGAGGTAGAAATCAAGAAGGAACATCAAGTGTTGATGGTCAATAAAACCACTAAGTTCAAGAAGGGCAAGGGCAAGAAGAATTTCAAGAAAGACGGCAAGGATGTTGCCGCGCCCGCAAGCCGATTGCGGGAAGAAGTCAAAGAATGGACCCAAGCACGAGGCCGAGTGCTTTTATTGCAAAGGAAGGGTCCTTTGGAAGCGGAACTGCCCCAAATAGTTAGCGGACAAGAAGGCCGGCAACACTAAAGGTATATTTGATATACATGTAATTGATGTGTACCTTACCGATTACTCGTAGTAACTCACGGGTATTTGATACGGTGCCGTTGCTCATATTTGTAACTCACAGGAGGCTGCGGAATAAGCGGAGACTGGCGAAGGACGAGGTGACGATGCGCGTCGGGAATGGTTCCAAGGTCGATGTGATCGCCGTCGGCACGCTACCTCTACATTTACCTACGGGATTGGTTTTAAACCTCAATAATTGTTATTTAGTGCCAAGTTTGAGCATGAACATTGTATCTGGATCTCGTTTAATACGAGATGGCTACTCATTTAAATCCGAGAATAATGGTTGTTCTATTTATATGAGAGATATGTTTTATGGTCATGCCCGATGGTCAAATGGTTTATTCTTAATGAATCTCGAGCGTGATGTTACACATATTCATAGTGTGAATACCAAAAGATGTAAAGTTGATAACGATAGTCCCACATACTTGTGGCACTTTGCCGCCTTGGTCACATTGGTGTCAAGCGCATGAGAAGCTCCATCTTGATGGACTTTTAGAGTCTCGATTATGAATCATTTGACACATGCGAACCATGCCTCATGGGCAAAATGACCAAGACTCCGTTCTCCGGAACAATGGGCGAGCAACCAACTTATTGGAAATCATACATACCGATGTGTGTGGTCCAATGAGCGTTGAGGCTCATGGAGGATATCGTTATGTTCTCACTCTCACTGATGACTTGAGTAGATATGGGTATGTCTACTTGATGAAACACAAGTCTGAGACCTTTGAAAAGTTCAAGGAATTTCAGAATGAGGTAGAGAACCAACGTGACCGAAAGATAAAGTTCCTCTGATCGGATCGTGGAGGAGAATACTTAAGTCACGAATTTGGTACACACTTAAGGAAATGTGGAATCGTTTCACAACTCACGCCGCTGGAACACCTCGGTAATAGCGGTGTGTGCGAACATCGTGTCGCACCCTATTGGATATGGTGCGGTCTATGATGTCTCTTACCGATTTACCGCTATCATTTTGGGGATACGCTCTAGAAACAGCTACATTCACTTTAAATAGGGCTCCGTCTAAATCCGTTGAGGCGACACCGTATGAATTATGGTTTGGGAAGAAACCTAAGCTGTCGTTTCTAAAAGTTTGGGGATGCGATGCTTATGTCAAGAAACTTCAACCTGAGAAGCTCGAACCCAAGTCGGAAAAATGCGTCTTCATAGGATACCCTAAGGAAACCATTGGGTATACTTTCTACTTAAGATCCGAAGGCAAGATCTTTGTTGCCAAGAACGGGTCCTTTCTGGAAAAAGAGTTTCTCTCGAAAGAATTAAGTGGGCGGAAAGTAGAGCTTGATGAAGTACTACCTCTTGAAACGATGAGTAAGCGCAACTCGGGAAGATGTTCTGTGGTGCCCGCACCGACAAGAGAGGAGGTTAATGATGATGATCAAGATACTTCAGATCAAGCTCCTCTTGAACTGAAGGTCCACAAGGACACGTTCCGCACTGTGAGTGGTACGGCAACCCTGTCTTAGAAATCATGTTGTTAGACAACGGTGAACCTTGGAACTATGAAGAAGCGATGGCGGGCCCAGATTCCAACAAATGGCTTGAAGCCATGAAATCCGAGATAGGATCCATGTATGAAAACAAAGTGTGGACTTTGACAGACTTGCCCGATGATCGGCGAGCGATAGAAAATAAATGGATCTTTAAGAAGAAGGCGGACGCGGATGGTAATGTTACCATCTATAAAGCTCGACTTCTCGCTAAGGGTTATCGGCAAGTTCAAGGGGTTGACTACGATGAGACGTTCTCTCCCGTAGCGAAGCTGAAGTCCGTCCGAATCATGTTAGAAATTGCCGCATACTATGATTATGAGATATGGCAAATGGACGTCAAAACGGCATTCCTCAACGGCTATCTTAAGGAAGAACTGTATATGATGCAGCCGAAAGGTTTTGTCGACCCTAAGAATGCTAACAAGGTATGCAAGCTCCAGCGATCCATTTATGGGCTGGTGCAAGCATCTCGGAGTTGGAACATTACGCTTTGATGAGATGATCAAAGCGTTTGGGTTTATCTTGAGACTTATGGAGAAGCCTGCGTTTACAAGAAAGTGAGTGGGAGCTCTGTAGCATTTCTCATATTTATATGTAGATGACATACTTTTGATGGGAAATGATATAGAACTTTTGGACAACATTAAGGCCTACTTGAATAAGAGTTTTTCAATGAAGGACCTTGGAGAAGCTGCTTATATATTAGGCATCAAGATCTATAGGGATAGATCGAGACGCCTCATAGGTCTTTCACAAAGCACATACCTTGATAAGATTTTGAAGAAGTTCAAAATGGATCAGTCCAAGAAAGGTTTCTTACCTGTATTGCAATGTGTGAGATTGAGCTCGGCTCAATGCCCGACCACGGCAAAAGATAAAGAAGAGATGAGTGTCATCCCCTATGCTTCAGCCATAGGATCTATTATGTATGCCATCTTGTGTACGGACCTGATGTAAACCTTGCCGTAAGTTTGGTAGGAAGATACCAAAGTAATCCCGGCAAGGAACACCGGACAACGGTCAAGAATATCCTGAAGTACGAAAAGGACTAAGGACATGTTTCTCGTTTATGGAGGTGACGAAGAGCTGCGTCGTAAAGGGTTACGTTGGCGCTAGCCCGACACAGATCTGGATGACTCTAAGTCACAAACCGGATACGTGTTTATGTTGAATGGTGGAAGCGGTGAGCTGGTGCATTTGCAAGCGGAAGCGTCGTGGTGGGATCTACATGTGAAGCAGAGTACATGGCAGCCTCGGAGGCAGCGCATGAAGCAATTTGGGTGAAGGAGTTCATCACCGACCTAGGAGTCATACCCAATGCATCGGGGCCGATCAAACTCTTCTGTGACAACACTGGAGCTATTGCACTTGCCAAGGAGCCCATGTTTCACAAGAAGACCAGGTACATCAAGCGTCGCTTCAACTCCATTCGTGAAAATGTTCAAGATGGAGACATAGAAATTTGCAAAGTGCATACGGATCTGAATGTCGCAGATCCGTTGACTAAACCTCTTCATGGAAAGCAAAACATGATCAACACCATAACTCTATGGGTGTTCAATTCATCACAATGTAACTAGATTATTGACTCTAGTGCAAGTGGGAGACTGTTGGAAATATGCCCTAGAGGCAATAATAAAAGATTATTATTATATTTCCTTGTTCATGATAATTGTCTTCATTCATGCTATAATTGTATTATCCGGAAATCGTAATACACGTGTGAATACATAGACCATAATATGTCCCTAGTAAGCCTCTAGTTGACTAGCTCGTTGATCAGCAGATAGTCATGATTTCACGACTATGGACATTAGATGTCGTTGATAACGGGATCACATCATTAGGAGAATGATGTGATGGACAAGACAATTCTAAGCATAGCACAAGATCGTGTAGTTCGTTTGCTAGAGCTTTTCCAATGTCAAGTATCTTTTCCTTAGACCATGAGATCGTGTAACTCCGGATACCGTAGGAGTGCTTTGAGTGTACCAAAGCGTCACAACATAAGCTGGGTGACTATGAAGGTGCACTACGGTATCTCCGAAAGTGTCATTGGGTTGACACGGATCGAGACTGGGTTTGTCAATCCGTATGACGGAGAGGTATCTCCGGGCCCACTCGGTAATGCATCATCATAATGAGCTCAAAGTGACCAAGTGTTTGGTTATGGGATCATGCATTACTGATGCAGTAAAGTGACTTGCCGGTAACGAGATTGAACGAGGTATTGGGATACCGACGATCGAGTCTCAGGCAAATAACGTACCGATTGACAAAGGGAATTGTATACGGGGTTGATTGAATCCTCGATATCGTGGTTCATCCGATGAAATCATCGTGGTGTTGGGGAACGTAGTAATTTCAAAAAATTTCCTACGATCACGCAAGACCATGGTGATGGCACAGCAACGAGAGGGAAGAGTGTCCGTCCACGTACCCTCGTAGACCGAAAGCGGAAGCGTTATAACAACGCGGTTGATGTAGTCGTACGTCTTCACGATCCGACCGATCCAAGCACCGAACGTACGGCACCTCCGAGTTACGCACACGTTCAGCTCGATGGCGATCCCGGACTCCGATCCGGCAAAGTGTCGGGGGCGAGTTCCACAAGACGACGGCATGGTGACGATGTTGATGCTCCACCGACGCAGGGCTTCGCCTAAGCTCATGACGATATGACTTCTCCGGCGAGGCTTCGCCTAAACTCATGACGATATGACCGAAGTGGAATATGGTGGAAGGGGCACCGCACACGGCTAAGGAAAGATCCGTAGATCAACTTGTGTGTCTTGGGGTGCCCCTGCCCCGTATATAAAGGAGGCAAGGGAAGGTGGCCGGCCCTAGGGGAGGCGCACCAGGAGGAGTCCTACTCCCAGGGAGTAGGACTCCCCCTCTCCTAGTTGGACTAGGATTGGAGGAGGGGAAGAGGGAAGGGCGCCGCCCCTTCCTTGTCCTATTCGGACTAGAGGGGAGGCGCGCAGCCCACCTTGGCTGGCCCTTCCTCTTCTCTCCTATGGCCCATTAGGCCCATGGACCTCCGGGGTTCCGGTAACCTCCGGTACTCAGAAAATCCCGATTTCACGGAACACTTCCGATGTCCAAATGTAGGCTTCCAATATATCAATCTTTATGTCTCGACCATTTCGAGACTCCTCGTCATGTCTGTGATCACATCCGGGACTCGAACAACCTTGATTGCATCAATACTTATAAACTCATAATGAACTGTCATCGAAGCGTTAAGCGTGCGGACCCTACGGGTTCGAGAACTATGTAGACATGACCTAGAACCATTCTCGGTCAATAACCAATAGCGGAACCTGGATGCCCATATTGGTTCCTACATGTTCTCTGAAGATCTTTATCGGTCAAACCGCATAACGACATACGTTGTTCCCTTTGTCATCGGTATGTTACTTACCCGAGATTCGATCGTCGGTATCCAATACCTAGTTCATTCTCGTTACGGTAAGTCTCTTTACTCGTTCCGTAATACATCATCTCACAACTAACTCATTAGTTGTAATGCTTGCAAGGCTTAAGTGATGTGTATTACCGAGAAGGCCTAGAGATACCTCTCAGAGCAATCGGAGTGACAAAACCTAATCTCGAAATCGCCAACCCAACAAGTACCTTTGGAGACACCTGTAGTACTCCTTTATAATCACCCGATTCACGTTGTGACGTTTGGTAGCACCAAAGTGTTCCTCCGGTAAACGGAGTTGCATAATCTCATAGTTACAGGGAACATGTATGGGTCATGAAGAAAGCATTAACATACTAAACGATCAAGTGTTAAGCTAATGGAATGGGTCATGTCAATCAGATCATTCAACCAATGATGTGACCTTGTTAATCAAATAACAACTCCTTGTTTATGGTTAGGAAACATTAACCATCTTTGATTAACAAGCTAGTCAAGTAGAGGCATACTAGTGACATCTTGTTTGTCTATATATTCACACATGTATTATGTTTCCGGTTAATACAATTCTAGCATGAATAATAAACATTTATCATGATATAAGGAAATAAATAATAACTTTATTATTGCCTCTAGGGCATATTTCCTTGATCTCCCACTTGCACTAGAGTCAATAATCTAGATTACAAAGTAATGATCCTAACACCCATGGAGTCTTGGTGCAGATCATGTTTTGCTCGTGGAAGAGGCTTAGTCGGCGGTCTACGCAACATTGAGATCCGTATGTATTTTGCAAATCTCTATGTCTCCCACTTGGACTTGGTCCCGAATGGAATTGAAGCGTCTCTTGATATGCTTGGTCCTCTTGTGAAATCTGGATTCCTTTGCCAAGGCAATTGCACGATATTGTCACGGAAGATCTTCATAGGTCCCGATGCACTAGGTATGACACCTAGATCGGAAATGAACTCTTTCATCCAGACTCCTTCATTTGCTGCTTCAAGCAGCTATGTACTCCGCTTCACATGTAGATCCCGCCACGGCGCTTTGTTTAGAACTGCACCAACCGGCGGTTCCACCGTTTAATAAAACACGTATCCGGTTTGCGATTTAGAATCGTCCGGATCGGTGTCAAAGCTTACATCGACGTAACCATTTACGACTAGCTCTTTGTCACCTCCATATCGAGAAACATATCCTTAGTCCTTTTCGGTATTTCGGGATGTTCTTGACCGCTGTCCGATGATCCATTCCTGGATTACTTTGGTACCTTCTGCCAAGCTTACTGACTAAGCATACGTCGGTCTGGTACACACATTGCATACATGATAGAGCCTATGGCTGAAGCATAGGGAACATCTTTCATTTTTCTCTATCTTCTGCTGTGGTCGGGCATTGAGTCCGACTCAATCTTATACCTTGCAACACAGGCAAAAAACCTTTCTTTGCTCGATCCATTTTGAACTTTTCAAAACTTTATCAAGGTATGTGCTTTGTGAAAGTCCAATTAAGCGTCTTGATCTATCTCTATAGATCTTGATGCCCAATATGTAAGCAGCTTCACCGAGGTCTTTCATTGAAAAACTTTTATTCAAGTATCCTTTTATGCTATCCAGAAATTCTATATCATTTCCAATCAATAATATGTCGTCCACATATAATATCGAAATGCTCTGAGCTCCCACTCACTTTCTTGTAAATACAGGCTTCTCCAAAAGTCTGTACAAACCCATATGCTTTGATCACACTATCAAAGCGTTTATTCTAACTCCGAGAGGCTTGCACGGACCATAAATTGATCGTTGGAGCTTGCACACTTTGTTAGCACCCTTTGGATCGACAAAACCTTCTGGTTGCATCATATACAACTCTTCTTCTAGAAATCCATTCAAGAATGCAGTTTTTACATCCATTTGCCAAATTTCATAATCATAAAATGCGGCAATTGCTAACATGATTGAGACAGACTTAAGCATCGCTACGGGTGAGAAAGTCTCATCGTAGTCAACCCCTTGAACTTGTCGAAAACCTTTCGCAACAAGTCGAGCTTTGTAGACAGTTATATTACCATCGGCGTCAGTCTTCTTCTTAAAGATCCATTTATTTTCAATGGCTTGCCGATCATCGGCAAGTCAACCAAAGTCCATACTTTGTTCTCATACATGGATCCCATCTCAGATTTCATGGCTTCCAGCCATTTTGCGAATCTGGGCTCACCATCGCTTCTTCATAGTTTGTAGGTTCGCCATGGTCAAGTAACATGACTTCGAATAGGATTCGTACCACTGCAGTGCGTATTTTACTCTGGTTGACCCACGAGGTTCAGTAGTAACTTGATGCGAAGCTTCATGATCATCATCATTAGTTTCCTCACTAATTGGTGTAGTTGTCACAGGAACCATTTCTTGTGATGAACTACTTTCCAATAAGGGAGCAGATCTGATTATCTCATCAAGTTCTACTTTCCTCCCACTCACTTCTTTCGAGAGAAACTCTTTCTCTAGAAAGGATCCGAATTAGCAACGAAAATCTTGCCTTGGATCTGTGGATAGAAGGTGTACCCATGATCTCCTTTGGGTATCCTATGAAGACACATTTTTCCGATTTGGGTTCGAGCTTATCTGGTTGAAGTTTCTTTACATAAGCATCGCAGCCCCAAACTTTAAGAAACGACAACTTTGGTTTCTTGCCAAACCACAGTTCATAAGGCGTCGTCTCAACGGATTTTGACGGTGTCCTATTCAACGTGAATGCGGCCGTCTCTAAAGCATAACCCCAAAACGATAGCGGTAAATCGGAAATAGACATCATAGATCGCACCATATCTAGTAAAGTACGATTACGACGTTCGGACACACCATTTCTCTGTGGTGTTACGGGTGGCGTGAGTTGCGAAACTATTCCACATTGTTTCAAATGTAAACCAAACTCGTAACTCAAATATTCTCCTCCATGATCAGATCGTAGAAATTTTATTTTCTTGTTACGATGATTTTCCACTTCACTCTGAAATTCTTTGAACTTTCCAAATGTTTCAGATTTGTGTTTCATTAAGTAGATATACCCATATCTGCTCAAATCATCTGTGAAGGTGAGAAAATAACGATACCCTTGGCGTGCCTCAACATTCATTGGACCACAAACATCGGTATGTATGATTTCCAACAAATCGGTTGTTTCGCTCCATAGTTCCGGAGAACGGCGTTTTGGTCATCTTGCCCATGAGGCACGGTTCGCAAGTACCAAGTGATTCATAATCAAGTGATTCGAAGCCCATCGGTATGGAGTTTCTTCATGCGTTTTACACCGATATGACCTAAACGGCGATGCCACAAATAAGTTGCACTATCATTATCAACTCTGCATCTTTTGGCTTCAACATTATGAATATGTGTATCACTCTGTCGAGATTCAACAAGGATAGACCATTCTTCAAGGGTGCATGACCATAAAAGATATTACTCATATAAATAGAACAACCATTATTCTCTGATTTAAATGAATAACCGTCTACGCATTAAACAAGATCCGGATATAATGTTCATGCTCAGCCTTTGGCACCAAATAACAATTATTTAGGTCTAAAACTAATCCCGAAGGTAGATGTAGAGGTAGCGTGCATTGCGATCACATCGACTTTGGAACCATTTCCAACGCGCATCGTCACCTCGTCCTTAGCCAATCTTCGGCAATCCGTAGTTCTGTTTGAGTTGCAAATATTAGCAACAGTAACCAAAGATCAAATACCAGGTACTCTGCGAGTATTAGTAAGGTACACATCAATAACATGTATATCACATATACCTTTGTTCACCTTGCCATCCTTTTTATCCGCCAAATACTTGGGGCAGTTCCGCTTCGATGTAGGTGCGCTTGCGGTAAAAACACTCGATTTCGGTCTTAGGTCCAGACTTGGGTTTCTTCTCTTGATCAGCAACTTTCTTGCTGTTCTTTTGAAGTTTCCTTCTTCTTCCCTTTGCCCTTTTCTTGAAACTAGTGGTCTTGTTGATCATCAACACTTGATGCTCTTTCTTGATTTCTACCTCCGCAGCTTTTAGCATCGCGAAGAGCTCGAGGAATTGTCTTAGTCATCCCTTGCATATTATAGTTCATCACGAAGCTCTTGTAGCTTGGTGGCGATGATTGGAGAATTCTGTCAATGACACTATCATCCGGAAGATTAACTCCCGGCTGAATTAAGTGATTGTTATACCCGGACATTTTGAGTATGTGCTCACCGTGAACTATTCTCCTCCATCTTGCAGCTATAGAACTTATTGGAGACTTCATATCTCTCAATCCGGGCATTTGCTTGAAATATTAACTTCAACTCTGGAACATCTCATATGCTCCATGACGTTCAAAACCTCGTTGAAGACCGGTTCTAAGCCGTAAAGCATGGCACACTAAACTATAGAGTAGTCATCAGCTCTGCTTTGCGGACGTTCACAACTTCGGCTCGGCATCTGCAAAGGCTGTCACCCACCGGTGCTTCCGGGCGTAATTTTACGTGCAGCAATGAGGATAATCCTCAAATTCTGGACCCGATCCGTGTAATTGCTACCATCATCTTTCAACTTTGCTTTCTCAAGGAACGCATTAAAATTGAGCGGAACAAAGACGAGCCATCTATCTACAGTAAACATAGACAAGCAAAATACTATCGGTACTAAGTTCATGATAAATTTAAGTTCAATTAATCATATTAAAAACTCCCACTTAGGCAGACATCTCTCTAGTCATCTAAGTGATCACGTGATCCATATCAACTAAACCATGTCCGATCATCACGTGAGATGGAGTAGTTTCAATGGTGAACATCACTATGTTGATCATATCTACTATATGATTCACGCTCGACCTTCGGTCTCCGTGTTCCGAGGCCATATCTGTTATATGCTAGGCTCGTCAAGTTTAACTCGAGTATTCAGGCGCAACTGTTTTGCACCCGTTGTATTTGAATGTAGAGCCTATCACACCCGATCATCACGTGGTGTCTCAATACGAAGAACTTTCGCAACGGTGCATACTCGGGAGAACACTTCTTGATAATTTTTAGTGAGAGATCATCTTATAATGCTACCGTCAATCAAAGCAAGATAAGATGCATAAAGGATAAACATCACATGCAATCAATATAAGTGATATGATATGGTCATCATCATCTTGTGCTTGTGATCTCCATCGCCGAGCACCGTCATGATCACCATCGTCACCGTGCGACACCTTGATCTCCATCGTAGCATCGTTGTCGTCTCGCCAACTATTGCTTCTCGACTATCGCTACTCCTTAGTGATAAAGTAAAGAAATTACATGGCGTTTGCATTTCATACAATAAGCGACAACCATATGGCTCCTGCCGATTGCCGATAACTCGGTTACAAAACATGATCATCTCATACAATAAAATATAGCATCACGTCTTGACCATATCACATCACAACATGCCCTGCAAAAACAAGTTGGACGACCTCTATTTTGTTGTTGCAAGTTTTACGTGGCTACTACGGGCTGAGCAAGAACCGTTCTTACCTACGCATCAAAACCACAACGATACTTTCACAAATAGACTCCGTTTAACCTTCTCAAGGACCGGGCGTAGCCACACTCGGTCCAACTAAAGTGAGAGACAGACACCCGCCGGTCACCTTTAAGCAACGAGTGCTCGGGCGGTGAAACCCGATCTCGCGTAAGCGTCTGGCGTAATGTCGGTCCGGGCCGCTTCATCTCACTATCACGCTGAACCAAAGTATGACATGCTTGTAGGCTGTATGACTTGTATCGTCCACAACTCACTTGTGTTCTACTCGTGCATATGACATATACGCATAATACCTGGCTCGTTTGCCACTGTTGGTAATCGTAGTAATTTCAAAAAATTTCCCTCACGATCACGCCAAGACCATGGTGATGGCACAAGAACGAGAGGAAGAGTGTCCGTCCACGTACCCTCGTGAGACCGAAAGCGAAGCGTTATAACAACGCTGGTTGATGTAGTAAATGCGTCTTCACGATCCGACCGATCCAAGCACCGAACGTCACGGCACCTCCGAGTTACGCACACGTTCAGCTCGATGGCGATCCCGGACTCCGATCCACAAAGTGTCGGGGATGAGTTCCGTCGACCGCGACAGCGTGGTGGCGATGTTGATGCTCCACCGGCGCAGGCTTCGCCTAAGCTCATGACGATATGACTTCTCCGTATGAGCTTCGCCTAAACTCATGACGATATGACCGAAGTGGAATATGGTGGAATTGGGCACCGCACACGGCTAAGGAAAGATCCGTAGATCAACTTGTGTGTCTTGGGGTGCCCCTGCCCCCGTATATAAAGGAGGCAAGGGGGAGGTGGCCGGCCCTAGGGGGAGGCGCACCAGGAGGAGTCCTACTCCCACCGGGAGTAGGACTCCCCCCCTTTCCTAGTTGGACTAGGATTGGAGGAGGGGAGAAGGGGGAAGGGGCGCCGCCCCCCCCTTCCTTGTCCTATTCGGACTAGAGGGGGGAGGGGGGCGCGCAGCCCACCTTGGCTGGCCCTTCCTCTTCTCTCCTATGGCCCATTAGGCCCATGGACCTCCGGGGTTCCGGTAACCTCCGGTACTCGGTAAAATCCCGATTTCACGGAACACTTCCGATGTCCAAATGTAGGCTTCCAATATATCAATCTTTATGTCTCGACCATTTCGAGACTCCTCGTCATGTCCGTGATCACATCCGGGACTCGAACAACCTTCGGTGCATCAATACTTATAAACTCATAATGAAATGTCATCAAAACGTTAAGCGTGCGGACCCTACGGGTTCGAGAACTATGTAGACATGACCTAGAACCATTCTCGGTCAATAACCAATAGCGGAACCTGGATGCCCATATTGGTTCCTACATGTTCTCTGAAGATCTTTATCGGTCAAACCGCATAACGACATCGTTGTTCCCTTTGTCATCGGTATGTTACTTACCCGAGATTCGATCGTCGGTATCCAATACCTAGTTCATTCTCGTTACGGTAAGTCTCTTTACTCGTTCCGTAATACATCATCTCACAACTAACTCATTAGTTGTAATGCTTGAAAGGCTTAAGTGATGTGTATTACCGAGAAGGCCTAGAGATACCTCTCCGACAATCGGAGTGACAAAACCTAATCTCAAAATCGCCAACCCAACAAGTACCTTTGGAGACACTGTAGTACTCCTTTATAATCACCCGATTCACGTTGTGACGTTTGGTAGCACCAAAGTGTTCCTCCGTAAAGCGGGAGTTGCATAATCTCATAGTTACAGAGGAACATGTATGGGTCATGAAGAAAGCATTAACATACTAAACGATCAAGTGTTAAGCTAATGGAATGGGTCATGTCAATCAGATCATTCAACCAATGATGTGACCTTGTTAATCAAATAACAACTCCTTGTTTATGGTTAGGAAACATTAACCATCTTTGATTAACAAGCTAGTCAAGTAGAGGCATACTAGTGACATCTTGTTTGTCTATATATTCACACATGTATTATGTTTCCGGTTAATACAATTCTAGCATGAATAATAAACATTTATCATGATATAAGGAAATAAATAATAACTTTATTATTGCCTCTAGGGCATATTTCCTTCACGTGGAACATGTGGGAGCCAACATGGGTATCCAGATCCCGCTGTTGGTTATTGCCCGAGAGCTGTCTCGGTCATGTCTACGTGTCTCCCGAACCCGTAGGGTCTACACACTTAAGGTTCGGTGATGCTAGGGTTGTAGAGATATGAATATGCAGTAATCCGAAAATTGTTCGGAGTCCGGATGAGATCCGGATGTCACGAGGAGTTCGGAATGGTCGGATGTGAAGAATTATATATAGGAAGTGCAGTTTGACCATCGGGAAGGATTCGGGGTCACGGTGTATTGTCTGGGACCACCGGATGGGTCGAGGGTCCACCGGTGGGGCCACCCATCCCGGAGGGCCCCATGGGCTGAAGTGGGGAGGTAACCAGCCCATAGTGGGCTGGTGTGCCTCCTGGCCCACTCGCGCCTAGGGTTGAAACCCTAGGGTGGGCGCCCACTTGCCTTGGGGTACTCCACCCCGGCCGCCGGCCCCTTGGGAGATTAGATCTCGGGGCGGCGCCCCCGAGGCCTATATAAAAGGGGGGAGGGAGGCAGCCGCACTCGAAGCCTTGGCGCCTCCCTCTCCCTGCTACCTCTCTCCCTCATGAGAAGCTCGTGAAGCCTGCTGCGGTGGCTGCTGCATCCACCACCACGCCGTCGTGCTGCTGGATCTTCATCAACCTCTCCTTCCCCCTTGCTGGATCAAGAAGGAGGAGACGTCATCCCCTCCGTACGTGTGTTGAACGCGGAGGTGCCGTCCGTTCGGCACTTGGTCATCGGTGATTTGGATCACGGCCAGTACGACTCCATCATCCACGTTCTAGTGAAAGCTTCCGCTCGCGATCTACAAAGGTATGTAGATGCATACGATCACTCGTTGCTAGATGAACTCATAGATGGATCTTGGTGAAACCGTAGGAAAATTTTTGTTTTCTGCAACGTTCCCCAACAGTATTAACAATATAATTTCAGTAGATTTATATTGCAAATCTATAGTAGAATTACAACTACAGTGTGAGCCAGAACCATACTCCAGATGTAGTAGAAGATACCTTCTGTCCAGCTGTCTATCTAAAGGGCTGCAACTTGGGCTTTGAAATGAAGATAAGTGGCCAATTAACACACTGTCAAAAAAAGTTCAGTTAACACCTTTGTCAAAAAATTCGGTGAATGGATGGCAATCTGACATACACTCACGTTGCTACATTATTCATCAACTTGTATCATTAAGAAATACTACTCCAGTATAGTTTTGGTGTAACTAGGTTTTGCCTCACTGTTGTATTCTTCTTTTTGTTAGCTATCTCAAAAGACTGGAATGAACCGTTAGCTATCTCAGAAGACAAAAACAAAAAATCAGTTGTTAACCATATGGCCAAAATATTGTCCCTAGACATCTCCTGGTCCTACCCAAGATAAACCCTAGTTACAAAAATGCAGTGCCAATACATTCAGTTTGAATTATCTCTCATGGTGATCCTCAACAAATTCTTATGATAGAACTACCAACTTTGCTGAACTAATCTGACCACTATAACATGTTCATCATTCAGCCATAGTTGTTGTTCTTTGCTACAATTTCAGCAAGCAACATGCCTAAATCCAGTGCTTGTTTGACTATCTTGAATTACCAACACATGGCACACAACACATTTATATTTTGTCAGGTCACACAACACATGCACGAGGAGGAAGATTGAATTTTCTCTGGAAGCATCATCAGGTACACTTCAACATGTGCTAGCAGCAACAAATGGTCAATATTCATTCTTATTTATGGTCAATATTTATAACCTATCAACAAATGGCAAGAATATTGAGTAATCTACTGCAGATAATCTATTGCAATTTGAATCGTGAACCCTAACTTTTGGAGCATGTGATTTCTGTCTTGAAATTCCTTTTGGAGCATCGGTTGGAAGGAATGGGGAATGGTGGAGAGAGGGAGGAAGGAGGAAGGAGGAGAGGTACCTGGTCACGGGAGGGGTCGGGGTGGGTCGGCGAAGGGTCGGGTCGGGGTCCGAGCTCGTCTGGGTCCTCGCCGCCTTGATCGAAGGAGAGCAGGGGCAGTGGCGGAGGACGGCAGGGGCAGGCGGGTGGGCGCGTCGGCCGGGCCGCCGCAGGGGCTGTGAGGAGGCCCTCGCTCGTCGGAGGGAGGAGGAGAGGAGAGGAGGCGGGCGGCGCGCTCGGCCGATCCCGTCTGGAGGTGCGGGCGGCGGGGTGGAGTCCCGCAGGTCGGGCGGCATTGGGGCAGCGCAAGACCACGGCCGGGCGGCGACGGCCAGCAGCGTGCAGACGGAGGCGGAGCAAGGGCGGCGACGCACGGTTGGGGTCGATGGATCTGGCGAGGGAGGAGGAGGCAACGGTCAGGGGAACAGGTGAACTGGGGGAGGGATCTAATGGCGCACTGCCCCCCTAGTGCGCCATAAGTACAACCATTCTAATGGCGCAACCTGCCCCGGTGCGCCATTAGAATTTACTAGCCCAACTGGTCAGGTTATATTCCACATAACCCCCACTCCATCAGAACAAGCCCACTAGCCCGACCGTGACGCAAAGACACACACCGGAGGTCCCGGGTTCTATTCCTGTGTTCCCCATTTTTGTATTTATGCATTTAATATGCTGTTTGATATTTATTTGTGTTTAAATATGTTCAAACTTGTTTAAATCATAACAGTAATATTTTTTATAAAAGCAGTAATAATTTTTTAAAAATATCATCAAATTTGTTATTTGAAAATATTTATGAATATGAAAAATATCATCAAATTTATTATTTGAAAATATCATCAAATTTGTTATTTGAAAATATAATCAAATTTGTTTTTTTGCAATTTTAGTTGCATTCATTTGTGACGGTGGAGCGGGCCGGGAGGGTGCTTGGTGGGCGTGGCGGTGGAGTGGGGAGGTGTGGGCCGGGGTGTGTGGCGGCAGTGGAGCTGAGGGAGGTGCGGTGGGGCGTCGGGCGATGGAGTGGGGAGGGGTCGGTGGCGGCGGTGGAGTGGGGAGGTGCGGGCAGGGGTCGGGCGGCGGCCGATGGAGCGGGAGGGTGCGGTGGGACGTCCGCGTGGTGGAGTGGGGAGGTGCGGGGTGTGGCGGTGGAGTGGGGAGGTGTGGGGGTCGTGGTGGCGATGGAGTGGGGAGGTGCGGGCAGGGGTGTGGCGGCCGGTGGAGCGGAGGAGGTGCGGTGGGGCGTGGCGGCGGTGGAGTGGGGAGGGTGCGGGGGGTCGGCGGCCGGTGGAGCGGGGTCGACCACAGTTACTAATGGTGCACCACAGTGCGCCATTAAAAGTTTTGCAAAAAAATAAAGAAAAAGTATATATTCTAATGGCGCACAGTGTGGCCAGTGCGCCATTACTAGTTAGCACTAGTAATGGCGCACCAAGGTATGATGCGCCATTAGTATGTTTGGAAAAAAATTGTTTCTAGTGGCGCACCATGTTCATGGTGCGTCATTAGTGTCTTTCACACTAATGGCGTACCAAAACATGGTGCGCCATTAGTATATACTAATGGCGCACCACCTGACAGGTGCGCCATTAGTGTCCATCCCATCTATAGTCTTTTTTCTAGTAGTGCGGTGGTCGTTGGCGGCCGGCGGCGGCTTCTGCGTCGGTCGGTGCGCGCGATCTGGCGCCTCCCCTCCTCCCCTGCTCGGCGTGTGGGCCAGCTTGGTCGGGCCGCGCTTTCTCTTGGTCGTCGGTTCTGTACAGGAGGCGCTGCTGGTGGCGGAGATCTAGTTCGGGCGAAATCCCTGGCCGTCCATGACCGGCCGCGCCGACAGCGACGCCTGAGGGCGCCGTTCCCCTCCTTGGAGGCGTCGGTATGGACTGATCTCCTCACTTCACCTTCCCCTAGATCTCCCAGGCAAAAACCGTAACTTTGTTGGGCGGCGGTGGTGCTCACGGCGTCGTTCCCTTCTTGAATGCGCCGCTTTGGGAACCTTGGGGTTGGGTGGCGCTTGTGGGTGGTGGGCGACGGCGGTGGAGCGGCCCTTTCTTAGCATGGATTTACGTCCGTTGCTTGGAGATGGACTCGCGTAGATGAAGGTCGTCGGCTGGCGTCGTGCACTACACCATGGCACAAGTTTAGGGGCAATTAACTGCCGGGAAAGATCAAGAATTTGGGGCATTTAACTGCCATCAAAGCTTTACCCGCCGGGAAAAATTGTCGGCAAAGAACATTCCCGGCAGTTAGTCTGCCTCCACTGGCATGTTTTCCCGGCAGATATGATGACCCCCTTAATTTTGCCATGGTGTAGTGGTGGTGGCGTCAATGGCGGAGGACTTGCCAAGACTCACGTAGGTGGAGGTCATCATTTGGCGTCGTGGTGGCGTCGATGACGGAGGACCTGCCAAGGTTGTCACTTCAATCTGCTCTGAAGATGGACCAGTGGAAGATGGCGGCGACGACACATGTGAGTGCGTCGGACCGGTTTGAGCCCCGGACCCGGCAGATAGCTCGGTCGGGGCCTCCGGCTTTAGATGTTAGGCTTAGGTGAGAGGTCTGGGTATGTGGCCCAGCTTGCACCCCTTCATCATTTGGATAAAAGTAGCGGCAGATGTTGCCAAGATGGCGGATTCAGACATATTGTTGTTATACTTTGTAAGGTCCTCGAGAATAATCAATAAAATGGCCGCATGCATCTCCCAGATGCAGAGGCCGAGGGTCGTCCTTCTTTTCTAAAAAAAATTATTTATTGCAAGGAAACCTCTGTAGAAACCAGGTCTAAAAGTTTCCAGTAATACTAAAAACAATACAGTATGTTCTGAGGGTGCCGTTCTATTAGCATGTGAAACTCATAAGTTCAATTACGAGTTATTAAAATAATGTTCAGCAATGAATTGACGTTTAGTGTTCTGCACAATTTATAGTTGAGTTTGCTATTTCCATATCTCAGAAAAGAATTTGTGTTTGAACTTGAAATTTCACATGCTAATAAGATATCACCTTCTTACCATACTGACATACCGTGTGTGTTTTTTAGATTTTTTTTTCAAGCTTCAAACCGTATTTGTCACGTGGTTCTCATCAGTTTCCACCAGATATTCTCTCAAAGAAGGAGCATGCATTTAATTTGGTATGCGATTTGGCATCTCCCTTAGCATCTTCATGGAAGTTTGGAGATGGATTTACTCCCTCCTTTTCGGTTTACAGGGCTCAAATCTGAAATCTCATCAACCAAGGCATATGGTGAATGGAGGAATGTATCTCGTACTTTAGAAAACTACTCAAATTAAACTGATGCATTAATTTAAATTAATTGCAGTGCATGCATGCTTGGCCATTAGATGAGTAGAAACATTACATGCATTGATGTGTTCCTTTTTTATTCTTGCATGCAAAGATTTAATGCCTCTCGGAATCTTAAAATGAGATGGAGATGAGCCCTTTAAATTGAAAAAACGAAAAAAATGAGATAAGCCTTATAAACCGGAAAGGAGGGAGTAACAATTTAGCCACATAGATATAGGTATAGCTATGCTACAGAGCTAGCTTGGGATTTATGCCAGTGCAGTCAATATTCACAATGTACTACTTTTGAGGGTATTGGTGGTGCAAATGAAGTCCATATCACTTAGCTAGTTGTTGCTAGTATGGTATGTTATTTAATTTCTCTTTTATATGCTGATTAGTGGAGGTCTATCATGTCGGAGATTAGATATTGATTAATATTCCAAATTCCATTGGCCGGCTAGATGTTTGTTCAATTTTTTCCATTCAACATTGCGGATTATCCTTCCTTTTGGATCGAAAGAATTTATACCATTTGGCATCTCCCTCGGCATTTTCCTTTTGGATTAGTATTCACATGAGTCATGAAAATTGACTACCACTGGGCACTATAGCTCCTCCGAATCAATAGAGACATATGATCTCTTTGACCAATGTCCAATTATTTATTGGTCACTATCTCGCAAATATAGTGCTGATTGCTTTGTTTCAATAGTGATGGCCGTTATGAAAAAGATATTATATTTAAGTTCACTTCTGCTAGCTTTATGTAATTGCAAATAACTTGTAGTTGCAGACACCTTCAATTATTCTGCTTCTTAACGCTAATTGCTATGGGTAGGTGCCACAGCAACAGGATCAATGCCAACATTTCTCCAAAGGAAGTGGAAACAGAATTGGTCAAAAGAGGGGCAGTTGGTTGGGGATTAAAGAGGTTAGGCATCACCTTCAAAGTAAACTACCATGCTTCAGATGAGTAGCTAGGGTCTTTTCACATTTCCACCTTAGATTCCAAGTCAGTGTCACAATCATATTAGTTACTTTTCAATATGGGGTAAAAGAAAGTAGCTTTCAGTCTTTCACCAACTCGAAAGATAGATTTTGTCTCCAACTTTCGGTTCATCTTTATTTTACTTCTAAATGTATTAAAAATCATGGTTCCTTTGTCATGCCGACCCCTCTACAAATGTAGCTTGGTACCATACGAAAAACATAAAATGAGCTGGGGTCAATTGGCCTTTTTTAAGAAAAAAGAAAGATAAAATGCATTTCGAAAATTTATGAAATTATTATTTTTGAAGAAGTGCATATACATTCTCATTATATATTCAGTAATTTTTACAAAACATGTTCCTTTGAGGGCTACACAAAAGTAACAAGTATGTGGATATATGATGGATCTACTCTTCAATACTATATATAGATCCAGACATTTATTGTTGTGCGGCACACAAATGATTTTTTTATATGGTATGCAGATCTCATCTACATGTACGTGCATGTGAGGTCTTTTCAAAAAATTATGACAATTTAAGTTGGTCTCCTAGTCACCCAGAAGCCAAAACGGTTCAACAGGTACTATATGTGATGTGTCTATGTTCACCACTTAGTTATTCTATGGGTTTAAAATATATAATCCCTCCGGTTCCTGAAAGCTGCCATTTAGGATATAAATGTTGTCATACTTTCAATTTTTTCACTACTAATATCTATAAATATAGTTTGATTTGACACTTGAAAATCATGTATGTGAATTTCTCAAATAGTAGTGTTAGAAGATAGATTATTTTGTATTTTACAAATGTAGTAACATAAATTAGTGGTCAAAATTTTGTTTTTAAAAATTGTGTCATTGTTCAAAACTACAAGTTTTAGCAAACAGAAGGATGCTAGAAGATCATCTAAGTTCACTAGTTTACCATCCATTTTCGTGATAAAGGACGTAGCTTCCACTAACTTGAAAGATGGATTTTGTGATCTTGAAGTATGGAATAAGTGAGATTATGGTTCCTCTGTCATGCCACTTTTCGAGCACTAAATTTGACTTGTTGGTCGGCAAGTCATCTCGCAATGATCATTTTTTTCCAGGAATCTCTCAATGATCGGAGCCAAATCCTGGAGGGGGTTTGGTATATGTAATATACTACCTCCCTGTCCAAAAAAAGGTGACGTTTTCAGGTTTAAAAAATGACGTTTTGGACTATGACACGGCTTCAAGATGTAACTTTGGCTACTAATTAATATCGTAATACATGTAAAAGACCAAGAAATTTATAAGATTACTAGTAACATTTTTTGAAACAAATATACATATGGCTTCTATAATTTCCATATGAATAACTAAAATGGTATTGTTCGACTTGGGGCGTATCCGAAACATCACATATGTATGAAAGGGCGGGAGTTTGTGGTTATGTTTTAAGCTTTCTCTAGTTGTAGGTTGTTTGTTTTCTCCTTTCTTTCAAATCGACTACTCTGGCCATTATATTTTTATGAAATTGAGATTTCCTCATTATGATCCATGTGCATTCGCATAATGCATTATACCTATCAGATATTAACACACAATTTCAATTTGACACCCACACATTCCACACTGAAGATATTGCTATTTTTCTCTTCTAATGCGCGGTAGGAATTCTGCTTATGTTCTTAGGTGTAAAACTTGAACCCTACGAAGAGAACCTACAAGAACAAGGGCCACCAAAAGCAGCTGAGAAAAGCAACAACAAAACCAGAAATCCTAAAAACATTGCTAGGAAAACTCAATTATTCTTATCATGGGAGACAATTCTATAGAAGGCTAAATGCCTATAACCGACCATTTCATTAGCCAAGTAGATGGTATCGACGATTTATACTTGAGCTTAGAGATTCCCCTACTCTACTCTTCCGAAATGTCAATGGAGGAGTAGGAAGACCAACCTCTAGCTTGCAACATATCCGTCGTGAGCACACGACAATGTACCACAAGCCGACCTAGAAATATGCAATTGTTTTTTAGACGGGCATTCCAAGTGGCCACCTGGATAACAAAAATTGTTAACAAAAACTTCAATGTTATCATCACATCATGCCGATACGATAGCACAATAGTTCCATACCAAGCCTTCCGGAGCTTTGCCGTTCACTTGTTTTTGTGTATAATGCCCGTGATTTAATCCTGAGGATAAATGAAAGCATCTCGAGTTTTCTAACAAAATTACAAAATGGCTAACGCCTACTCTCAAATGAAGAAACACAATGAGTATCTTATTTAGGCAGAACCGTCATTAGAAAATCCAAGACCTGACATGCAAATTAAGAATATGGTTATCCTAAACGCAACGAGTACCAATAATGGAGTGTATGAGCAATGAGTGAACCACTTCTGGCAGCATGCAGGGCATGGGCCAAGAGGGGTTTCTTTTCCCAAAGGTTTCAGTAAATCGAGGGACATGCTGTAGGCAAGAAGGAACATAGAGGCTACGTCAAAAAAAAAAAAAGAAGGAACATAGAGGCTGGTGAACCAATCATGACAACCTGTAAAGTGGGGCCCAGCTACCCAATCAGGGAGCAAAGCCGCAGCTCAGCCAACACCACATGGCAGCTGGCAGCCCCAGATTGGTCCTAGGATGACTATGTGGATCCCCATTATGCATGCACCTCCCTCCCTGCTGGCACCAACCAGCACACAGCAAACGCATGACCAGTATTTCTGTTGTGAAAAACCCACGTCCAGGCTGTATGTATGCATTGCCCTTTAGAAACCGAAACTGAAACCGGTTGGGAGGCTGGGGCCAGCTCAATGCAATGCAATCATAAGGAACACACCACTGCGCAATTCTCGCAGCGTTCGCCGCCACGTAAAGCTGCTGACAAATGTTCAAGTAGAATTCCCAACGCTCATCTTTGATAAATCATCTCATGCATGAAGAAACAAGCTAAGCCATGCACGCAAGAAGAAATGAATCAAGAGGCGCCCAGCACACGGTACGGACGTACGTGCCCTTTCCACTTGCTTAGCGCGGGGGAGAAACGTTACTGCTAACAATGGCCGGTTTCCGGCTCACGGCTTAGCTTTATCCCCTGCCTTTACAAGCCCCTATATTTGTTTCTGAAGTCGGTTGAGGTCGACCGGAGGGATTCAGCGAAAGGTAGTACAGTGCATGGAGGTACAGCGAGGGGCAAAGTATCTTGGGAAGCTTCTGGCGGGCATGAGAAAAATACGGAGGCGGGCAGGCGGCCGGCCGGCTCGCCGCTAGCTGTGCAACAAAACAAAGCAAAACAGATTCCGGAAAGCAGGCAGCTTGGTAAAGCTTATTAGCTAGGTGGAGTACCGCCTTCGTTGCCACAAAGCCAGCCAACAACTGCCTGCCAAGGGCCTATATATATACAGACACCAACCCATCGTTTGTCCATCAAGTCTCCAGCCATCTCATCTCTAGCTCAAGTGGCGCTGTCAGTGCGAGCGACCAACTGATTCAGGAAGAGAACAGAGTCTGATTCATCCGGTCCTTCGGTGCTTTCTTGACTCTGTTTCTTGCTGCTTTCGTCGAGAGGTCAAATTGGACTGAGAGGATGGGTGTGGGAGGCACTCTGGACTACTTGTCCGACCTTCTTGGCGGCGGCGGCCGGCGCCGGAGCTACAAGCAGAAGAGGAAGCAGTTCCAGACGGTGGAGCTCAAGGTCCGGATGGACTGCGACGGCTGCGAGCTCAAAGTCAGGAACGCCCTCTCCAGCATGAAAGGTATGCATACATGTACCCTACCTTTCAAGTTTCAACAACTCAAGGAATTATGGTTAGAAAATGCTGTAAAATTGATGATGAAATTCTTGATTCTTTTCCTTCCAAAAGAAGGAATTATGGACAAGAAAAGTGCTGGAAAACTGAGAGGCATTTTTATTGGTGTTGTGTTGCAGGGGTGCAGTCGGTGGAGATCAACCGGAAGCAGTACAAGGTGACGGTGCAGGGGTTCGTGGAGCCGCACAAGGTGGTGAAGCGGGTGCAGGCCACCGGGAAGAAGGCCGAGATCTGGCCATACATCCCCTACAACCTCGTCGCGCGCCCCTACGCCGCGCAGACCTACGACAAGAAGGCGCCCCCGGGCTACGTGCGCAAGGTGGACGCCGTCATGCCCGTCGCCAGCTACGGCGGCCCCGGCGCCGCCGCGCAGGAGGAGCGCCTCACCACCATGTTCAGCGACGACAACCCCAACGCCTGCTCCGTCATGTGAGAACCTCTGTGAAGCAAGAGACGTCATGTGTTCTTGGTGGCGGTGACATGTATGTATGTGGCTCCAGACAGAGTGTATGGCATGCGTGTGTTGTTTAGATTGTAAATTAAAAAGGAGAGAAAAGAGCGTATATATGTTCGGATTAGTCTTTGTTTTTCAGGTTTCTGTCTGATGCATGTGTGCTGGAATCTTAATCTTTATTGATCTTTTGCACTGTTAGATCTTTCTTTTCGGGGATCGCACAGTTAGATTGTTGATTTTGAACATGGTACGGTCGAAGACGCTCACATACACGCACAATTATTGAAACGTTGATTGCTTACTGTAACCTAGCAGAACTTTAACCATCGCAATTTTACTAGATCATAATTTTCAATCAACCATTTAAAACGAAAGACTGCTTTGAAGATAATTAGTACCAGAAACAACTAAAGAATGGATTTGCGCCGAAACTAAACATAACTCGTAAACTTCCCTATGACTATGATTGGAGTTGTCTGAATGTACCTTTTTAGTGCGCCGATGCATGCGCGTCAACGTCGCGGGATTTTGAGCAGGTGCTTTTCTTACTTCTATACTCCCTTTATTGAAAGAATTTTGGTGCCTACAATAGCTTTTGATCCACAAAGCAAATGTCATATCAGAAACTTCCATGGATATTTAAAGCACATCGGAACTATTGTTTTCCTAAGTGAAGAAGTGATACTCCTTCGGGTCTTGAAGGGCCTGTTTCTGTTTGGTTAACCGCATGGATTTTGGGCAATTTACATATGTGGCCCGACTCAGCCAGGTTGAGTGAAAACAGGCAACAAACCATGTTCTATACATAGTTTGTTTGCCTGCATCCCCTCCAGCCTGGCTGAGCAGAACACACCCATGGTGTTTGGTTGCAAGCCTGTTCTAAGCTAATGCAAAGCGTTGCTATTTGGTTACATGCAAGACATGTGGTTTGATAACCTCACTATTGGAGTGGTGAGGTTAGCAGTACACACACATGTTTGAAAACAGGCGTAGCATAAACCAGAGTCTTAAACATACACTGGTAAGCAGTTAAATTGACAAATAGTTGTGAGAAAGTCTTACACTACTAAACATCCAACGCAAAAGTCTTAAACTGGTGCGGAGATAACTTCCTAAAGATCCATGGCAAATGCCTCATCGTGCCTCTTGCACTTGGTCACCACCTCAACATCGTCATCATTGAAGACAATCACCTTCAAGGTGTTGGGAGTCGCCAGCTTGAACGCGATGAGGTACCCGATCATGATCTAGTGAGCAACGACGAAGGGGGCATAACCCTTATCAAGGGTGAGCTTGTTGTCGATCCTCCGGACTATGACCCTCCAGGCGCAGCCGATATTCGTCCTCGGCATGTTGGGACGGTGGTCAAGTGCTTGTTAAATTCAAGGTGCATCGGCATGCACTCCAACTTGAGTGCAAGGATGACCTTGCAGGAGTGGCTTGGGCCGGCATCCTCATGGAAATGGTCATAGTTGTTAGGCCTCTTTGGGCACTACCGAGCTCCACCACCATCTTTCCCTTCTTGTCAGACACAACCTTCTTGCCCTTGGATTAATTTCCCAAAGTAACATTGTTGTCATGCATCGAACATATGAACAGGTGCTGAATGGAGGGACATAATATAATACACATATATGGACGTATGCAGAAAATCTACTACACTTCATCTTCAACATTCATTCATCCCACCCACCTACTGTTTGAACCTCCAAAATCCCTATTTATGTACCACCACACTCCACTACATGTTTCACCCATCTCTCTCTCTCTCTCTCTCTCTCTCTCTCTCTCTCTCTCTCTCTCTCTCTCTCCCTCTCTTTTTTTTGTGTGTGTGTGTTTCTACCATCACCTCTTCCACATCTCTCTCTTTCTCTGTCTCATCACAGCTCCACTGAAGGAAATATGCCCTAGAGGCAATAATAAAGTTGTTATTTATATTTTCTTATATCACGATAAATGTTTATTATTCCTGCTAGAATTGTATTAACGGAAACTTAGTACATGTGTGAATACATAGACAAAACAGTGTCCCTAGTATGCCTCTAGTTGACTAGCTCGTTAATCAAAGATGGTTAAGTTTCCTAACCATAGACATGTGTTGTCATTTGATGAACGGGATCACATCATTAGATAATGATGTGATGGAAAAGACCCATCCATTAGCTTAGCATAATGATCGTTCAGTTTTATTGCTATTGCTTTCTTCATGACATACATATTCCTCTGACTATGAGATTATGCAACTCCCTAATACCGGAGGAACACTTTGTGTGCTATCAAACGTCACAACGTAACTGGGTGATTATAAAGATGCTCTACAGGTGTCTCTGAAGGTGTTTGTTGAGTTGGCATAGATCGAGATTAGGATTTGTCACTCCGTGTATCGGAGAGGTATCTCTGGGCCCTCTCGGTAATGCACATCACTATAAGCCTTGCAAGCAATGTGATAATGAGTTAGTTGCGGGATGATGCATTACGGAACGAGTAAAGAGACTTGCCGATAACGATATTGAACTAGGTATGATGATACCGATGATCGAATCTCGGGCAAGTAACATACCGATGACAAAGGGAATGACGTATGTTGTTATGCGGTTTGACCGATAAAGTTCTTCGTAGAATATGTAGGAACCAATATGAGCATCCAGGTTCCGCTATTGGTTATTGACCGGAGATGTGTCTCGGTCATGTCTACATAGTTCTCAAACCCGTAGGGTCCGCACGCTTAACGTTCGATGACGATTTGTATTATGAGTTATGTGTTTTGGTGACCGAAGTTTGTTCGGAGTCCCAGATGAGATCACGGACATGGCGAGGAGTATCGAAATGGCCGAGAGGTAAAGATTGATATATTGGAAGGTAGTATTCGGACACCGGAAGGGTTCCGGAGTGTATCGGGTACATACCGGAGTACCGGAGGGGTTACCGGAACCCCCGGGGAAAGATATGGGCCATATGGGCCATAGGAGGGAGGCAAACCAGCCCACAAGGGGCTGGCACGCCCCCTACAAGGGAGGAGGCCGAATTGGGTTAGGGAAGGGGGCGGCGCCCCCCTTTCCTTCTCCTACTCTCCTCCCCCTATCCCTCCAGGAAGAAGGAAAAAAGTGGGGTGGGGGGGGGCGAATCCTACTAGGACCGGAGTCCTAGTAGGACTCCCCTCTCCCTGGCGCACCCCTGGTGGCCAGCCTCCTCCCCTCCTCCTTTATATACGGGGGCAGGGGGGCACCCCAAAGCACATCAGTTGTTTCTTAGCCGTGTGCGGTGCCCTCCTCCACAGTTTACCACCTCAGTCATATTGTTGTAGTGCTTAGGCGAAGCCCTGCGGGATCACATCACCAACACCGTCGCCACACTGTCGTGCTTACAGAACTCTCCCTCGACCTTCTACTGGATCAAGAGCTTGAGGGATGTCATCATGTTGAACGTGTGCTGAACACGGAGGTGTCGTACATTCGGTACTTGGATCGGTTGGTGATACGTCTCCAATGTATCTATAATTTTTGATTGCTGCATGCTATATTATCTACTGTTTTGGACATTATTGGGCTTTATTATCAACTTCTATATTATTTTTGGGACTAATCTATAAACCGGAGGCCCAGCCCAGAATTGCTGTTTTTTGCCTATTTCAGTTTCGGAGAAAAGGAATATCAAACGGAGTCCAAACGGAATGAAACCTTCGGGAACGTGATTTTTAGGAAGATTATGATCCAGGAGACTTGGACCCTACGTCAAGAAACATAAGCGGAGGCCACGAGGTAGGGGGGCGCGCCCTCCACCCTCATGGGCCCCCTGTTGCTCCACCGACGTACTCCTTCCTCCTATATATACCTACGTACCCCCAAACATCATATACGGAGCCAAAAACCTAATTCCACCGCCGCAACCTTCTGTACCCATGAGATCCCATCTTGGGGCCTGTTCAGGAGCTTCACGAGGGGGGCATCCATCACGGAGGGCTTCTACATCAACACCATAGCCTCTCCGAAGCGAAGTGTGAGTAGTTTACCTCGGACCTTCGGGTCCATAGTTAGTAGCTAGATGGCTTCTTCTCTCTTTTTGGATCTCAATACAATGTTCTCCCCTCTCTCGTGGAGATCTATTCGATGTAATCTTCTTTTTGCGGTGTGTTTGTTGAGACCGATGAATTGTGGGTTTATGATCAAGATTATCTATGAACAATATTTGAATCTTCTCTGTATTCTTTTATGTATGATTGGTTATCTTTGCAAGTCTCTTGAATTATCAGTTTGGTTTGGCCTACTCGATTGATCTTTCTTGCAATGGGAGAAGTGCTTAGCTTTGGGTTCAATCTTGCGGTGTCCTTTCCCAATGTGATGAGGGGCAGCAGGGCACGTATTGTATTGTTGCCATCGAGGATAACAAGATGGGGTTTTTATCATATTGCATGAATTTATCCCTCTACATCATGTCATCTTGCTTAAGGCGTTACTCTGTTTTCATGAACTTAATACTCTAGATGCATCTTTGGATAGCGGTCGATGAGTGGAGTAATAGTAGTATATGCAGGCAGGAGTCGGTCTATTTGTCTCGGACGTGATGCCTATATACATGATCATACCTAGATGTTCTCATAACTATGCTCAATTCTGTCAATTGCTCAACAGTAATTCGTTCACCTAGCGTAAAATACTTATGCTCTTGAGAGAAGCCACTAGTGAAACCTATGGCCCCCGGGTCTATCTTCATCATATTAATCTTCCAACACTTAGTTATTTCCTTTGCTTTTTACTTTCCTTTTATTTTACTTTGCATCTTTATCAAAAAATACCAAAAATATTATCTATCATATCTATCAGATCTCACTCTCGTAAGTGACCGTGAAGGGATTGACAACCCCTTATCGCGTTGGTTGCGATGATTTATTTGTTTTGTGTAGGTGCAAGGGACTCATGTAGCCTCCTCTTTGGATTGATACCTTGGTTCTCAAAACTGAGGGAAATACTTACGCTACTTTGCTGCATCACCCTTTCCTCTTCAAGGGAAAACCAACGCAGTGCTCAAGAGGTAGCAAGAAGGATTTCTGGCGCCGTTGCCGGGGAGGTCTATGCAAAAAGTCAACATACCATGTACCCATCACAACCCCTTATCTCCCGCATTACATTATTTGCCATTTGCCTCTTGTTTTCCTCTCCCCCACTTCACCCTTGCCGCTTTATTCGCCCTCTCTTTTCCGTTCGCTTCTTTTTCCGTTTGCTTGTCGTTATGGCTAGTCCTCTATCCTCTCTGTTGTCTCCCGAGAATGAAGTCCTAAATTTTAAACAAAGGGAGGGAGAAAATCTGAAAGATGCTTGGTATAGAATTTGCAATGCTCAAAATAGATCTACCAGGAAGCAATCTACTTCCGTTTTTCTCCGCAATTTTTATGTAGGCGCTAATCCTTGGTATAGATATATTCTTGGTACCATTACCGGAGGGAATTTCTTGGGTAGCCATACTTTTGACTCTTATAATGCCATGATATATTTATTTGGCTCACCACCTCTTTTGGTTAATGGAACTATGTTAACTTTGGAGCATGTAATGCAAAGACTTGAAATTATTGAAAATAAAGTTGCTACCGTAGAGTTAATTGAAAATCTTGATAAAAAGATCCACAACCAAATTACCCAATACGGATCTAAGGTAGGAGTTACTTTGAAAAATATTAAGGAGAAGGAACCCATAGTTAATGAAAGAATAAATCAAGATTCCACTAGAATTGATAAACTTGAGGGTATCATTACCAACTTGGGAACCGCTTTTTCTTCCGTAAAGAATACTCCAAGTCCTCCGACTAAAATTGCCAAGCTTATGTATGTTCCTAAAAATAAGGGCGAATCCTCTAGTAAGGAAATAACGGATCTCAAATCTATAAGTATTCACCCCAATCTTTTTGCTATCATTAAGGAACCATTTGCTACAAATGATTCTTTCGATCTTATTCCTAAAAGTTTGATAATTAATAGAAAGAAAGAAACTCTAAAAGTGCGTAGAGGTCTTATTGAAGAATTGCCTACCAAAGATGACAATACCTAGAACTTTCCTTGCTTTTATGCCTAGCTAGGGGCGTTAAACGATAGCGCTTGTTGAGAGGCAACCCAATTTTATTTTTAGTTTGTTGCTTTTTGCTTCTGTTTAGGAATAAATCTTTGTTCTAGCCTCTGGATAGATGTGTTTTTATGTTTTAGTTAGTGTTTGTGCCAAGTTAAACCTATAGGATCTTCTTGGATGATAGTTATTTGATCTTGCTGTAATTTCCAGAAACTTTCTGTTCACGAAAACAATTGTTAAAAATCACCAGAACGTGATAAAATACTGATTCCAATTGCTGCTGATCAATAAACAAATTTTCTAGGTCGTCCTATTTTGGTATATGTTTTTGAGTTCCAGAAGTTTGCGTTAGTTACAGATTACTACAGACTGTTCTGTTTTTGACAGATTCTATTTTTCGTGTGTTGTTTGCTTGTTTTGATGAATCTATGGCTAGTAAAATAGTTTATAAACCATAGAGAAGTTGGAATACAGTAGGTTTAACACCAATATAATAAAGAATGAGTTCATTACAGTACCTTGAAGTGGTCTTTTATTTTCTTTCGCTAACGGAGCTCACGAGATTTCTGTTGAGTTTTGTGTTGTGAAGTTTTCAAGTTTTGGGTGAAAGATTTTGATGGATTATGGAATAAGGAGTGGAAAGAGCCTAAGCTTGGGGATGCCCATGGCACCCCCAAGATAATCTAAGGACACCAAAAATCCAAAGCTTGAGGATGCCCCGGAAGGCATCCCCTCTTTCGTCTACTTCCATCGGTAACTTTACTTGGAGCTATATTTTTATTCACCACATCATATGTGTTTTGCTTGGAGCGTCTTGTATAATTTGAGTCTTTGCTTTTTAGTTTACCACAATCATCCTTTCTGTACACACATTTTGAGAGAGCCATACATGATTTGGAATTTGTTAGAATACTCTATGTGCTTCACTTATATCTTTTGAGTTATATAGTTTTGCCCTAGTACTTCACTTATATCTTTTAGAGCACGGTGGTGGATTTGTTTTATAGAAACTATTGATCTCTCATGCTTCACTTAGATTATTTTGAGTGTCTTAAATAGCATGGTAATTTGCTTAAATAGTCCTAATATGCTTGGTATTCAAGATTAGTAAAAACTTTCTTATGAGTGTGTTGAATGCTAAGAAACGTTTGATGCTTCATAATTGTTTTGAGATATAAATATGGTGATATTAGAGTCATGCTAGTTGACTAGTTGTGAATTTGAGAAATACTTGTGTTAAAGTTTGTGATTCCCGTAGCATGCACGTATGGTGAACCGTTATGTGATGAAGTCGGAGCATGATTTATTTATTGATTGTCTTCCTTATGAGTGGCGGTCGGGGACGGCGATGGTCTTTTCCTACCAATCTACCCCCCTAGGAGCATGCGCGTAATACTTTGCTTTGATAACTTGTAGATTTTTGCAATAAGTATATGAGTTCTTTATGACTAATGTTGAGACTATGGATTATACGCACTTTTCTTCCTTCCACCATTGCTAGCCTCTGTAATACCGCGCACTTTTCGCCGGTATCATACACCCACCATATACCTTCCTAAAAACATCCACCATACCTACCTATCATGGCATTTCCATAGCCATTCCGAGATATATTGCCATGCAACTTTCCACCGTTCCGTTTATTATGACACGCTCCATCATTGTCATATTGCTTTGCATGACCATGTAGTTGACATTGTATTTGCATTCATAATTCTTCCATACATGTCACTCTTGATTCATTGAATATCCCGTTACACCGCCGGAGGCATTCATATAGAGTCATATTTTGTTCTAAGCATCGAGTTGTAATTGTTGAGTTGTAAGAAAATAAAGGTGTGATGATATTCATTTTTAGAGCATTGTCCCAAGTGAGGAAAAGGATGATGGAGACTATGATTCCCCCATAAGTCGGGATGAGACTCCGGACGAAAAAAAAGAGGCCATAAAAAAGGAGAAAAGGCCCAAATAAAAAAATGAGAGAAAAAGAGAGAAGGGACAATGTTACTATCCTTTTACCACACTTGTACTTCAAAGTAGCACCTTGATCTTCATGATAGAGAGTCTCTCATTTTGTCACTTTCATATACTAGTGGGAATTCTTCATTATGGAACTTGGCTTGTATATTCCAATGATGGGCTTCCTCAAAATGCCCTAGGTCTTCGTGAGCAAGCGAGTTGGATGCACACCCACTTAGTTTCTTTTGTTGAGCTTTCATATACTTATAGCTCTAGTGCATCCGTTGCATGGCAATCCCTACTCACTCACATTGATATCTATTAATGGGCATCTCCATAGCCCGTTGATCGCCTAGTTGATGTGAGACTATCTTCTCCCTTTTTGACTTCTCCACAACCACCATTCTATTCCACATATAGTGCTATATCCATGGCTCACGCTCATGTATTGCGTGAAGATTGAAAAAGTTTGAGAATGCCAAAAGTATGAAACAATTGCTTGGCTTGTCATCGGGGTTGTGCATGATTTAAATACTTTGGGTGGTGAAGATAGAGCATAACCAGACTATATGATTTGTAGGGATAACTTTCTTTGGCCATGTTATTTTGAGAAGACATGATTGCTTTGTTAGTATGCTTGAAATATTATTATTTTTATGTCAATATTAAACTTTTGTCTTGAATCTTTTGGATCTGAATATTCATACCACAATTAAGAAGAATTACATTGAAATTATGCCAAGTAGCACTCCGCATCAAAAATTCTGTTTTTTATCATTTACCTACTCGAGGACGACCAGGAATTAAGCTCGGGGATGCCTGATACGTATCCAACGTATCTATAATTTTTGATTGCTCCATGCTATATTATCTACTGTTTTGGACATTATTGGGCTTTATTATCCACTTTTATATTATTCTTGGGACTAATCTATTAACCGGAGGCCCAGCCCAGAATTGCTGTTTTTTGCCTATTTCAGAGTTTCGCAGAAAAGGAATATCAAACGGAGTCCAAACGGAATGAAACCTTCGGGACGTGATTTTTAGGGAGATTATGATCCAGGAGACTTGGACCCTACGTCAAGAAACAAAAGAGGAGGCCACGAGGTAGGGGGGCGCGCCCACCCCCCAGGGCGCGCCCTCCACCCTCATGGGCCCCCTGTTGCTCTACATACTCCTTCCTCCTATATATACCTACGTACCCCCAAACGATCAGATACGGAGCCAAAAACCTAATTCCACCGCCGCAACCTTCTGTACCCACGAGATCCCATCTTGGGGCCTGTTCCGGAGCTCCGTCGGAGGGGCATCCATCACGGAGGGCTTCTACATCAACACCATAGCCTCTCCGATGAAGTGTGAGTAGTTTACCTCGAGACCTTCGGGTCCATAGTTAGTAGCTAGATGGCTTCTTCTCTCTTTTTGGATCTCAATACAATGTTCTCCCTCTCTCGTGGAGATCTATTCGATGTAATCTTCTTTTTGTGTGTGTTTGTTGAGACCGATGAATTGTGAGTTTATGATCAAGATTATCTATGAACAATATTTGAATCTTCTAATTCTTTTATGTATGATTGGTTATCTTTGCAAGTCTCTTCGAATTATCAGTTTGGTTTGGCCTACTAGATTGATCTTTCTTGCAATGGGAGAAGTGCTTAGCTTTGGGTTCAATCTTGCGGTGTCCTTTCCCGATGTGAGGGGCAGCAAGGCACGTATTGTATTGTTGCCATCAAGGATAACAAGATGGGGTTTTTATCATATTGCATGATTTTATCCCTCTACATCATGTCATCTTGCTTAAGGCGTTACTCTGTTTTCATGAACTTAATACTCTCGATGCATGCTGGATAGCGGTCGATGAGTGGAGTAATAGTAGTAGATGCAGGCAGGAGTCGGTCTACTTGTCTCGGACGTGATGCCTATATACATGATCATACCTAGATATTCTCATAACTATGCTCAATTCTGTCAATTGCTCAACAGTAGTAATTTGTTCACCCACCGTAAAATACTTATGCTCTTGAGAGAAGCCACTAGTGAAACCTATGGCCCTCGGGTCTATCTTCATCATATTAATCTTCCAACACTTAGTTATTTCCTTTGCTTTTTTACTTTGCTTTTATTTTACTTTGCATCTTTATCATAAAAGTACCAAAAATATTATCTATCATATCTATCAGATCTCACTCTTGTAAGTGATCGTGAAGGGACTGACAACCCCTTATCGCGTTGGTTGTGAGGATTTATTTGTTTTGTGTAGGTGCGAGGGACTCGCGCATAGCCTCCTACTGGATTGATACCTTGGTTCTAAAAAATTGAGGGAAATACTTATGCTACTTTGCTGCATCACCCTTTCATCTTCAAGGGAAAACCAACGCAGTGCTCAAGAGGTAGCAGTTGGATCGTGAAGACGTTCGACTATATCAACCGCGTTACTAAACGCTTCCGCTTTCGGTCTACGAGGGTACGTGGACACACTTTCCTGTCTCATTGCTATGCATCTCCTAAATAGATCTTGCGTGATCGTACGATTTTTTTGAAATTGCATACTACGTTCCCCAACAGTGGCATTCGAGCCAGGTCTATGCGTAGATGATATATGCACGAGTAGAACACAAAGAGTTGTGGGCGATAATAGTCATACTGCTTACCACCAACGTCTTACTTTGATTCGGCAGTATTGTTGGATGAAGCGGCTCAGACCGACATTACATGACCGTGTTCATGAGACTAGTTCTACCGACGTGCTTCGCACACAGGTGGCTGGCGGGTGTCTGTTTCTCCAACTTTAGTTGAATCGAGTTTGACTACGGCCGATCCTTGTTGAAGGTTAAAACAACACACCTGACAAAAAATCATTGTGGTTTTGATGCGTAGGTAAGAACGGTTCTTGCTAGAAGCCTGTAGTAGCCACGTAAAACTTGCAACAACAAAGTAGAGGACGTCTAACTTGTTTATGCAGGGCATGTTGTGATGTGATATGGTCAAGACGTGATAAGATATAAATTGTTGTATGAGATGATCATGTTTTGTAGAAGTTATCGGCAACTGGTAGGAGCCTTATGGTTGTCGCTTTATTGTATGAAATGCAATCGCCTTTTAATTGCTTTACTTTATCACTATGCATTAGCGATAGTTGTAGAAGCAATAGTTGGCTAGACGACAACGACGCTATGATGGAGATCAAGGTGTCAAGCCAGTGACGATGGAGATCATGATGGTGCTTTGGAGATGGAGATCAAAGGCACAAGATGATGATGGCCATATCATGTCACATATTTTGATTACATGTGATGTTTATCTTTTATGCTTCTTATTTTGCTTAGTACGGTGGTAGCATTATAAGATGATCCCTCACTAAATTTGAAGGTATAAGTGTTCTCCCTGAGTATGCACCGCTATGACGATTAAATCGTGCCGAGACACCACATGATGATCGGGTGTGATAAGCTCTACGTTCACATACAACGGGTGCAAGCCAGTTTTGCACATGCAGAATACTCGGGTTAAACCTGACGAGCCTAGCATATGCAGATATGGTCTTGGAAAACTGAGAACGAAAGGTCGAATGTGAATCATATAGTAGATATGATCAACATAGAGATGCTCACCATTGAAAACTACTCCATCTCACGTGATGATCGGACATGGTTTTGTTGATATGGATCACGTGATCATTTAGATGACTAGAGGGATGTCTATCTAAGTGGGAGTTCTTAAGTAATATGATTAATTGAACTTTAATTTATCATGAACTTAGTCCTGATAGTATTTGCATATCTATGTTGTAGATCAATAGCTTGCGATGTAGCTCCCAGTTTATTTTTGATATGTTCCTAGAGAAAAACAAGTTGAAAGATGATAGTAGCAATGATGCAGACTGGGTCCATGATCTGAGAACTATCCTCATTGCTGCACAGAAGAATTATGTCCTTGATGCACCGCTAGGTGACGGACCGATTGCAGGAGCAGATGCAGACGTTATGAACGTTTGGCGAGCTCGGTCTAACGACTACTTGATAGTTTAGTGCGCCATGCTTTACGGCTTAGAACCGTGACGTCAAAAACGTTTTGAACGCCAATGAGCATATAAGATGTTCCAAGATCTGAAATTGGTATTTCAGACTCATGCCTGAGTCAAGAGGTATGAGACCCCTGACAAGTATTTTGCCTACAAGATGGAGGAGAATAGCTCAACCATTGAGCATGTGCTCAGAATGTCTGAGTACTACAATCCTTGAATCAAGTGGGAGTTAATCTTCCAGATAAGATAGTGATTGACAGAGTTCTCTAGTCAATGTCACCAAGTTACTGGAACTTCGTGATGAACTATAATATGCAAGGGATGACGAAAAAGATTTTCGAGCTCTTCGCGATGCTGAAATCAGCAAAGGTGGAAATCAAGAAAAGCATCAAGTGTTGATGGTTGACAAGACCGCTAGTTTCAAGTAAAAGGGCAAGGGAAAGAAAGGGAACTTCAGGAAGAATAGCAAGCAAGTTGCCACTCCCATGAAGAAGCCCAAAGCTAGACCCAAGTCTGAAACTGAGTGCTTCTACTGCAAAGGAAATGGTCACTGGAAGCGGAGCTTCCCCAAATACTTGGCGGATAAGAAGGATGGCAAAGTGAACAAAAGTATATATGATATACATATTATTGATGTGTACTTTACTAGTGTTCATAGTAGCCCCTGAGTATTTGATACTGGTTCAGTTGCTATGATTAGTAACTCGAAATAGGAGTTACAAAATGAACAGAGACTAGTTGAGGGCGAGGTGACGATGTGTGTTGGAAGTGATTCCAAGGTTGATAATATCTCCATCGCACACTTCCTTTACCTTCGAGATTAGTGTTGAACCTAAAATAAATGTTATTTGGTGTTTGCATTGAGCATAATATGACTGGATCATGTTTATTGCAATACGGTTATTCATTTAAGTCAAAGAATAATTGTTATTCTGTTTACATGAACAAAACCTTATGTGGTCATACACCCAAGGTGAATGGTTTATTGAATCTCGATCGTAGTGATACACATATTCATAATATTGATGCCAAAAGATGCAAAGTTGATAATGATAGTGCAACATACTAGTAGCACTGCCGCTTAGGTCATATTGGTGTAAAGCGCATGAAGAAACTCCATGCGGATGGACTTTTGGAATCACTTGATTATGAATCATTTGATTCTTGCGAACCATGCCTCATGAGCAAGATGACGAAGACTCCATTCTCCAGAACAATGGAGCGAGCCACTGACTTATTGGAAATAATACGTACTGATGTATGCGGTCTGATGAGTGTTGAGGCTCGCGGCGGGTATCGTTATTTTATGACCTTCACAGATGATTTGAGCAGATATGGGTGTATCTACTTAATGAAATACAAGTCTGAAACATTTGAAAAGTTCAGAGTGAAGTTGAGAATCATCGTAACAAGAAAATAAAGTTTCTACGATCTGACCGCGGAGGCGAATATTTGAGTTATGAGCTTGGCCTTCATTTAAAACAATGTGGAATAGTTTCACAACTCACGCCACCTGGAACACCACAGCGTAATGGTGTGTCCAAACATCGTAACCGTACTTTATTAGATATGGTGCAATCTATGATGTCTCTTATCGATTTATCACTACCGTTTTGGGGTTATGCATTAGAGACAACTACATTCACGTTAAATAGGGCACCATCTAAATCCGTTGATACGACACCATATAAATGGTGGTTTGGCAAGAAACCTAAGCTGTCGTTCTTAAAGTTTGGGGCTGCGATGCTTATGTGAAAAAGCTTCAACCTGATAAGCTCGAACCCAAATCAAAGAAATGCGTCTTCATAGGATACCCAAAGGAAACTGTTGGGTACACCTTCTATCACAGATCCGAAGGCAAGATAGATTACCGCTTTCCGTCTCAATCCGTTCCAGACCAAGCCCCTTCTCTGATCGGGGGAAGGTCATTCTAAAACATCAGATCTCCCATCGATGCTGATAAAAAATAAGTTTATCCACCTAGAATATATGATAGGTACCGAAAGATTGGATGCCATTTCTCAACACCAGGCAAGCGATGGTGGGCCCATATTCCACAAAATGGCTTGAGGCCATGAAATCTGAGATGGGATCCATGTATGAGAACAAAGTATAGACTTTGATTTACTTGCCCGATGATCGGTGAGCCATTGAGATTAAATGGATCTTCAAGATGAAGACAGACGCTGATAGTAGTGTTACTATCTACAAAGCTCGAATTGTCGCAAAAGGTTTTCGGCAAGTTCAAGGTGTTGACTACGATGAGAGCTTCTCACTCGTATCTATGCTTAAAATCTGTCTGAATCATGTTAGCAATTGCCACATTTTATGATTATGAAATTTGGCAAATGGATGTAAAAACTGAATTCCTTAATGGGTTTCTTAAAGAAGAGTTGTATATGATGCAACCAGAAGGTTTTGTCAATCCTAAAGGTGCTAACAAAGTGTGTAAGCTCTAGTGATCCATTTATGGACTGGTGCAAGCATCTCGGAGTTGGAATGTACACTTTGATAGTGTGATCAAAGCATATGGTTTTATACAGACTTTTGGAGAAGCCTGTATTTACAAGAAAGTGAGTGGGAGCTATGTAGTATTTCTGATATTATATGTGGATGACATATTGTTGATTGGAAATAATACATAATTTCTAGATAGCATAAAAGGATACTTGAATAAGAATTTTTCAATGAAAGACCTCAGGGAAGCTACTTACATATTGGACATCAAGATCTATAAAGATAGGTCAAGACGCTTGATAAGACTTTCGATGAGTACATACCTTGATAAGATTTTGAAGGAGTTCAAAATGGATCAGTCAAAGAAGGAGTTCTTGCCTGAGTTGTAAGGTATGAAGTTGAGTAAGCCTCAAAACCCGACCACGGCAGAAGATAAAGAGAGAATGAAAGTCATTCCCTATGCCTCATCCATAGGTTCTATAAAGTATGCCATATTGTATACCAGATCTATTGTGTACCTTACCATGAGTTTTGGAAAAGGGGTACAATAGTGATCCAGGAGTAGATCACTAGACAGCGGTCAAAATTATCCTTAGAGGACTAAGGAAATATTTCTCGGTTATGGAGGTGATAAAGAGTTCACCGTAAAGAGTTACGTCGATGAAAGCTTTAACACCGATCTGGATGACTCTGAGTCTCAATTTGGATACATATTGAAAGTGGGAGCAATTAGCTAGAGTAGCTCCATGCAGAGCATTGTAGACATTGAAATTTGCAAAATACATACGGATCTGAATGTGGCAGACCCATTGACTAAACTTCTCTCACAAGCAAAACATGATCACACCTTAATACTCTTTGGGTCTTAATCACATGGTGATGTGAACTAGATTATTGACTCTAGTAAACCCTTTGGGTGTTGGTAACATGGCGATGTGAATTATGGGTGTTAATCACATGATGATGTGAACTATTGGTGTTAGAATCACATGGCGATGTGAACTAGATTATTGACTCTAGTGCAAGTGGGAGACTGAAGGAAATATGCCCTAGAGGCAATAATAAATTTGTTATTTAAATTTCCTTATATCATGATAAATGTTTATTATTCATGCTAGAATTGTATTAACCAGAACTTAGTACATGTGTGAATACATAGACAAAACAGAGTGTCCCTAGTATGCCTCTAGTTGACTAGCTCGTTAATCAAAGATGGTTAAGTTTCCTAACCATAGACATGTGTTGTCATTTGATTGGCGGGATCACATCATTAGAGAATGATGTTATGGACAAGACCCATCCGTTAGCTTAGCATAATGATCATTTAGTTTTATTGGTATTGCTTTCTTCATGACTTATACATATTCCTCTGACTATGAGATTATGCAACTCCCGAATACCGGAGGAACACTTTGTGTGCTATCAAACGTCACAACCTAACTGGGTGATTATAAAGATGCTCTACAGGTGTCTCCGAAGGTGTTTGTTGAGTTGACATAGATCGAGATTAGGATTTGTCACTCCGTGTATTGGAGAGGTATCTCTGGGTCCTCTCGGTAATGCACATCACTATAAGCCTTGCAAGCAATGTGACTAATGAGTTAGTTGCGGGATGATGCATTACAGAACGAGTAAAGAGACTTGCCGGTAACGAAATTGAACTAGGTATGTGATACGTCTCCAACGTATCTACTTTTTCTCACGCTTTTCCTCTTGTTGTGGACTCTAATTTGCATGATTTGAATGAAACTAACCCCGGACTGACGCTGTTTTCAGCAGAACTACCATGGTGTTGTTTTTGTGCAGAAATAAAAGTTCTCAGAATGGAACGAAACTTTGCGAGGATTTTCTATATCAATAATAATAATTTCTGGAGCCAAGACCCACCGGAGAGGGGGCCCTGGTTGGGCACACCCCACCAGGGTGCGCCCCCTCTCCTGGCGCACGCAGGTGGGTTGTACCCATGTGGTGGCCTTGCTAACGACCCCCCTGATACTATAAAATAACATATTTCTTGAAAAAAATCAGGGAGAAAGAATTATCATGATCCACGAGACAAGCCGCCGCCAAGCCCTATTCTTCCTCGGGAGGGCAGATCTGGAGTCCGTTTGGTGCTCCGGAGAGGGGGATCTTCGTTCTTCGTCATCACCAACCCATCTCCATTGCCAATTCCATGATGCTCCCCATCGGGAGTGAGTAATTCCTTCGTAGGCTCGCTGGTCGGTGAGGAGTTGGATCAGATTCATCATGTAATCGAGTTAGTTTTGTTAGGGCTTGATCCCTAGTATCCGCTATGTTCTTAGACTGATGTTGCTATGACTTTGCTATGCTTAATGTTTGTCACTTTGGGCCCGGGTGCCATGAACTCAGATCTGAACCGTTTATGAATTCATCATTATATCCATGTTTTATATCCGATCTTGCAAGTTATAGTCACCTACTACGTGTTATGATCCGGCCAGCTCGGAGTGACAACAATCGGGCCCCCTCCCGGTGATGACCGTAGTTTGAGGAGTTCATGTATTCACTATGTGTTAATGCTTTGTTCTAGTTCTCTATTAAAAGGAGTCCTTAATATCCCTTAGTTTCCAATATGGACCCCACTGCCACGGGAGGGTAGGACAAAAGATGTCATGCAAGTTCTTTTTATAAAGCACGTATGACTATTTACGGAATACACGCCTACATTATATTGATGAACTGGAGCTAGTGCCGTATCGCCCTAGGTTATAACTGTCTCATGATGAATATCTTCCAACAAATTACCGATCCAATGCCTATGAATTTATCTTATATTAATCTTGCTAAGTTAGTACTGCTATCGTTACTGTTGCACTTGCTACAAAATTACTGCTATCACTGCTACCGTTACCATTGCTGCTGCTACTGTTATCAAAACCATCATATTATTGTGCTATTGATCACTATGCTGCAAATAATTAATATCCAGGTGTGGTTGAATTGACAACTCAGCTGCTAATACCTTCAAATATTCTTTGTCTCCCCTTATGTCGAATCTATAAATTTGGGTTGAATACTCTACCCTCGAAAACTGTTGCGATCCCCTATACTTGTGGGTTATCTAGACCTTTTTCTGGCGCCGTTGCCGGGGAGCATAGCTATATTTGTTGAGTCATTTGGGATTATTATCATATTATCACTATGAAGAATCTGAAGGATCCAAAGACTAAGATTTATCCCTGAAAGACGAGGGGAGGTAAGGAAGCGCCATCGATTACGCTTTAGATTCACCTATACATTATGAGTAAACTTGCAACACCACCAGATGCTATCAATTCTAGTATTTCGCAAGTTATTGATGATGCTACTTCTACTATGAATGATGCTTATGATGATGCTAGTACCTTGCTTGATAATGATGATGTGCCACTTGGTGAATTTCTTGATGAACAAATTGCTAGAGTAATACAACATGATGTTGTTGAATCTGATGATGAGCTTGAAACTGAAACTCCTGAAACACCTGCTAGAAATAGCCTTCCTAGATATGAATTGCCTAAGGTACCAGAATGTTATGTTATGAGTGAAGAAACAACTAGAGATATTCTTGCTTGCAATGATAGAGATGATCTAGAGAAATTACTACGCAAGTATAAAGAAAAATCTCTGAATGCTAGAATGAAATGTGATCCTAAGTTTGCTACTTCACCTATCTTTATTGATGATAAGGATTATGAATTCTCTGTCGACCTAGAGTTAATTACTTTGGTTGAATCTTATCCTTTCCATGGTTATGAAACTGAAACTGTTGTGGCACATCTTACTAAGTTGAATGATATAACCACCCTTTTTACTCGCGATGAGAAAACTCGCTATTACTTTATTCTCAAATTATTTCCTTTCTCATTAAAGGGTGATGCTAAGGCTTGGTACAGTACTCTTGCTCCTGGTTGTGTGCGTAGTTCCCAGGATATGATTTATTACTTCTCTGAAAAATATTTTCCTGCTCATAAGAAACAAGCTGCCTTACAGGAAATATTTAACTTTGTGCAAACTAAAGAAGTGAGTCTCCCACAAGCTTGGGGGAGGCTTTGCCAGTTACTTAATGCTTCGCCTGATCATCCTCTCAAGAAACATGAAATACTTGATATCTTCTATAATGGACTAACCGATGCTTGTAGGGACTTCCTAGATAGTTGTGCTGGTTGTGTTTTCAGGGAACGGACTATTGCTCAAGCTGAAGAATTATTGAATAACATATTGGAAAATTATGATGATTGGACTCTTCCTGAACCACCGCCTAAACCCACTCCGAAGAAGAGGGGTATACTATATCTCAGTGTTGAAGATATGCAAGAGGCAAAGAAATCTATGAAGGAAAAAGGTATTAAAGCTGAGGATGTTAAAAATTTACCTCCTACTGAAGAAACTAGCTGAATGCCCCGCGCGTTGCTGCGGGAGTTTGTATACAATAAAAACTGCGCTGAACTAATCAACCTAGGTATTGCCTTTGCGGTTTCTCCTGTAGCAAGATAATTTTTTATCAATATTTTACTAATAAATGAATAAATGTGTATCTCTATGTATAAGTTCAAATTTGGATGAAAACAAAAGAAAATAGGCATGTATGCGTCACTTTCCTTTCATATATCACTGGAGCATGAGGTGCATGCATGCGCCAATTTTTGTCTTGATTAAACACTATTTAGGTGGCAGTTACTGCATGCATTTGCATCTATGCATGAGTTACTACATGTGGTTGGTCCAGCAGCTCTTAATGTGCATATCGGATGGCTATTGTGGACTCATCTAGTATATCCAATGGCTAAATTTATTTGGGTGATGTGGCTTAAGGAGAAGCAAGAGAATTCCTAGTAGTGGGGGCTAGCTATTTAGATATAGTAGATACATGGGCTTAATACACCACCACTGCCTATGGTGGTAGAGGTAAATTCTCTTATGAAGTTCAATGAAAATGATAATCCTCACAATATGCATCCTAGTCAATGCCTTTATGAGTTTGAAAACTACATTAGAAAACAAGATCACTTCAATGCAAATGTTATGAAACAATTGAAATACAATTCTGATATGATTGCTCGCTTGAGTGACTTGTTATTTAGAATATCAAATGATGTTAGAGGTATTGGAAAACATGCTTATATGGTTCAAACTCAGTTAGAACAAGTTGCTAACTCACAAAGAGAATTGCTTGATGAAATGAATCATAATATGCATGACTTTGCTGTTAGAGTTGCAACTAGAGGAGGTAAAATGACTCAGGAACTGCTTTATCCTGAGGGACACCCAAAAAGAATTGAACAAGACTCACAAGGAAACAACACTAGTGCACCTAGTCCTTCTAAAAATAAAAAGAAAAAGAAAAATGATAGGAATTTGCACACTTCTAGTGAACCTGAAATAGAAAAACCTCCTGATCATAATAATGAACTTCTATCTCTGATGCTGAAATTTAGTCAGGTAATGAACATCCACCTAGTGATAATGCTGATGTTCATGAACATGCTCAACCAAATGATAAAGAACCATGTAATGATGTTGAGATAGAACCATCTGTTGATCTTGATAACCCACGACCTAAGAATAAAAGGTATGATGAAAGAGACTTTGTGGCTAGGAAACACGATAAAGAAAGAGAACCGTGGGTTAAAAAACCTATGCCTTTTCCACCCAAGTCAACTAAAAAGAATGATGATGAAGAATTTGAATGCTTTGCTGAAATGCCGAGGCCAGTATTTTTGCGTACTCGCTTGACTGAGATCTTGAAAATGCCTCCTTATGCAAAGTATATGAAAGACATCATCACAAATAAGAGAAAAATACCGGAAGCTGAAATCTCCACTATGCTTGCTAATTACACTTTTAAAGATGGAGTACCTAAAAAACTTGGAGATTCGGGAATACCAACTATACGTTGCTCTATCAAAAAGAATTATGTGAAAACTGCTTTGTGTGATTTAGGAGCTGGTGTTAGTGTTATGCCTTTCTCTTTATATAAAAGACTTGACTTGAATAAACTCACACCTACTAAAATATCTTTGCAAATGGCTGACAAGTCAACTACCATACCTATCGGTATCTGTGAGGATGTGCCCGTTTTGCTAATGTTACTATTTTGACTGACTTTGTTATACTTGAGATGCCCGAGGACGACAACATGTCGATTATCCTTGGTAGACCCTTCTTGGATACTGCAGGGGCTGTTATAGATTGCAACAAAAGCAATGTCACTTTTCATATTAATGGTACTAAGCATACGGTGCACTTTCCGAACAAACAATTCCAAGTGAATGGTATTAATGTTATTGAAAAATCTCTGACAATCACTATTGGAAGTTTTCAAATACCTCTACCTACTGTCAAAAGGAAATATGAAATGCTTATTGTTGGGGACATTCATATCCCCATTGAGGTAACTTAGTGATTCTGAAAGTTCTTCGGTTTCATGCTAATCGAAAGTGGTTGTTAATAAGACCTGATCAACCTTATTAATGAATCCTTTTTGAGCGGTATGAAGTTGATGAATTTAGTAAGCACCACCTTCTGTCCCTACTTTTTATTCTTTGTTTTTATTAGTTAAAAAAAATAAATGCCATGTTTTGTCTGTTTTCTGAATTTCCCGTGCAATAAAAAAATGACCCAAAAATAAAAGTTCTCAGAATGCCCTGAAAACTTAATACGATTTTTTCTGAATATTTCTGATTTTTTGGTGCAAATAATACCAAAGGGAGGTGCACCAGGTGGGATAACCCACCTGGGCGCGCCAGGACCCCTAGGCGCGCCCTGGTGGCTTGTGGTCCCCACGTGGCCCCCCTCACTTACCTCTTCATCCCACATCATCACTTACCTCCAGAAAAGATCGCAGTTGCTCTCTCTCCCATGTTCTTGAGCTCAAACCCGCGGATTTTGATCTCTTTGCTCGAGGCTCCATTTCCGAAACTGTTTCGGGGGATTGTTGCTTGGTATGTGACTCCACCATTTGTTCAATTAGTTTTTGTTTTAGTGGTTTGTACTTTGAATAAATAGCTACTCTTGATGCTTCTGTAGATGTGCTTGCATGTTCAATTCTTAGTGTTCTAAATAGTTTGAATGTTTGCTATGGCCTCTATGTATCCCTATGAGTAGTTGCTATCAATTTTGTGAAGTTTTTTGAGAAAATTTTGTGAACTAAAAATTTAGATTTTTGTTCATAGGAAAAATTGTACGAGGACATGAATATCTTCAGGAAATTTGGCTCTAAGAAGAACTCCGAGGGTGTTATTGGGGAGTCTTCTGAAAGTGATCTCCACACACGGAGGTTGGCGGAGGTACGGTTGTACGAATGGACGCACACCCTGTTCCTGCAAGAGGCTGGAATTCATGAGGAGTTCATGAAATTTATTGCCAATGCCGGTCTCACCGACTTTATCGCGGATGAGTGTGACCAACATCAAATCCTCACAAACATCTTTGTTCAGAGTTTTACTTTCCTGCCTAGAAATAATCCTCCTGAAGTGGGCTTTAACTTATATGCTGAAAACCATCAGATACCACTTACTGAGTTTTGTAACATATGCATGATCCCATCTGATGAGAGCTTGGCTGAGCCTAGGCAGCTGAGTTTGAGGCCTTACGTCGCACTTTGACGGTGGGTGATGAGAGAAGAGTGTCAGCCATCATCGCCGTGACTTACATTTTCCTGCTATTCGTTACTTTGCACTCTTCATTACCAAATGCTTGCTTGCTAGGGAGAAGGTGGGTGCACTTAGTTCACCAGACCTTGCTGTTTTACGCCGTGCATTACAGGGCGGCAACACTTATAGCTTGGGAGCTATTGTGGCTCGTCGCCTCCATCTTAATAAATCTCAGGGTAAAGTACATGGTGGGATTTTTGCTACTCGTTTGGCGGCTCACTTCGAGTTTGAGATACGCCCTCATGATTACCCTCTGGCTAAGGTTTATCTAGACCGTGTAGCCATGGATCACCATCACTTTCTTGCACATGATCATCCTGATATTGCTATTCCTTATAACCTGGTCTATAGCGTTGAAACTCGTGATGTTATCCCCTCGCCTGCACCTGCTTTGTTTGATTCTGTTGCTAGGGGTCGATCCGAATTATGCCTGCAGACATCCTCGCCTATTGGAACGCTGACACTGCTGCAGAGGCTGCTCAGGGACCTCAGCAGTGGGATGAGTGGATGCCCGCTCCTCAGGATCCCTACTACCCTCCAGGCTACTGATCGACTACCTAGTTAGGCCAAAAGCCTAAGCTTGGGGGAGTACGTGTTCTCACCGACATTATATTCATGTCTACATATCATTCCATTTGTCGGTGTGAACACTTTTTCATTGTATCATCCATGCCTAGATTTATTTTCTTGCTTTCTTCTTATGTGTTTGAAAAACTTTAGAAAAAACCAAAAAAATTAGTTGTAGTAATTTACTTTATATGCATGCTTAGTAGTAGAGCTAAAAAGAAAATCCAAAAAAATTTCCTTGTTCTTCTTCTGCTTGTTGGGAGCTTTCCCGTGTAAATAGATTTTCTCGTTTTTGCTTTTTGTTTGCTTGTTGAAGAAAACAAAAAACTCCAAAAATATTTCAGTGTGTTTCTCTAAATTTCTTTTCTTTTTATTCGAGTCTTACCAAGGAGAAGACCACGATGAAAATGTTGAGTGGCTCTCATATGAATAACTGTTGAACTAATAAGAGCCCATTTTACCTTGTCTTCTCCTGTTGAATAAAATGTTTGCAGATTCCAGCTTAGTCCACGACACTCTTGCACTATTATTATTTTCATATCATTCGGTCGTGCAAGTGAAAGTTATGACGATATTCGATGAACTGGCCGTGGCAAAGAGAAACTGGTATGAACTCGACTTGTTCTGTTTGTGTAAATATGTTTAACCTAGTATCCAGGCTTCAGCCCATTATGATTAAACATGTTTGCAGTGACAATTAGAGATTATAGTTTCTAATGCCATGCATAAGTAGCTAGGAGTTGATAATGATTTATCTTGGTTATCAACATAGCGTTAAAATGATTGTGATGTAGTATGATGATATGGTATCCTCCTCTGAATGTTCGAGTGGCTTGACTTGGTACATGTTCATGCATGTAGTTGAATCAAAACCAACATAGACTCTATAATATTTATGTTCATTGTGTTCATATCCTACTCATGCTAGTGTCCAATGTTACTTATGCATAATGCCTGGTTATGATTGTTGTTGCTCTCTAGCTGGCCGCTTCTCAATCTTAATTGCTAGCCTTCGCCTGTACTAAGTGGGAATTCGGCTTGTACATCAAAAAACTTGAACCCAAAGTTATTCCAGATGAGTCCACCATACCTACCTATATGCGGTATTACCCTGCCATCCTAAGTAAATTTGCATGTGCCACCTCTAAAAACTTCTAAAAATTATCCTTTTTGTGTGCCTAGATCGTTCATGGAACGACATGAGGTGGTCGATATCTCCCGTGCTAAGCGGGTTATTCTCAGGTAGAGTGTTTATTCACTCGCCATCGCACGCGAAAATGGGCGGTAATAGGGATTCCCAGTCCCGAACTAAAAAATGCAAATAATTAAACAAAACTCCCCCGGGACTGATGTTGGTATGGACGACACCCGTTGTTTCGGACAAGCCGCGGAGTGTGATTGATGGCGGAGAGGGAGTAAACCTTTACTTTTATCGCTTGGGAACCGCCACTAGCATGCTTAGCATGGAAGATGTTGATAACTGATGGTCGTGAAGTGAATGAGAAGGGTGCATGTCTTAAAATAATCATTTATCTCTGTTTTAAAAATTGAGCTCTGGCACCTCTGCAAATCACTGCTTCCCTCTGCGAAGGGACTATCTATTTACTTTTGTTGTGTCATCACCTTCGCAAACAAGCGCTATGAACTGAGAGAGCAAAACTGTCATGATTTATACATTATGTATAGCTAATGTTGGGTGCATCATGACTGGATCTTTTCTACCATGAATTACAATGTTTAGTCGCTTCTTGAACTTTGGAGGTGCTCTGCATTTATGTTTTGCGGTCTCAGAAAGGGCTAGCGAGATACCACTATTGCCATATTATATCATGGTTGTTTTAACAACGTGTTGCTGTTTGAGATATCTTATTATTGTTCACTAGCTGATTATGTCATTGATATGAATCATTATAATCTTTAAATGTTATTGTTTACATGGTTAGTTATAATGCTGGCTGAAAACCTAGGTGTTGTTTAAGCTTATTTATGCAAACAAGAGCAGAAGAGTTCCTAAAAGTTTTTCTTTCTCACTTTCAGTTTATCAACTGAATTGCTTGAGGACAAGCAAAGGTTTAAGCTTGGGGAAGTTGATACGTCTCCAACGTATCTACTTTTTCTCACGCTTTTCCTCTTGTTTTGGACTCTAAATTGCATGATTTGAATGAAACTAACCCCGGACAGACGCTGTTTTCAGCAGAACTACCATGGTGTTGTTTTTGTGCAGAAATAGAAGTTCTCGGAATGGAACGAAACTTTGCGAGGATTTTTTATATCAATAATAAGAATTTCTAGAGCCAAGACCCAGGAGAGGGCCCCCGGTTGGGCACAACCCACTGTGGCGCCTCTCTCTGGCGCGCCCAGGTGGGTTGTACCCACCTGGTGCCCCTGCTGACGACCCCCATGATACTATAAAATCACATATTTCCAGAAAAAATCAGGGAGAAAGAATTATCGCGATCCTCGAGACAGAGCCGCCGCCAAGCCCTGTTCTTCCTCGGGAGACCTGGAGTCCGTTTAGGGCTCCGGAGAGGGGGGGTTCTTCGTCATCACCAACCCATCTCCATCGCTAATTCCATGATGCTCCCCACCAGGAGTGAGTAATTCCTTCGTAGGCTCGCTGGTCGGTGAGGAGTTGGATGAGATTAATCACGTAATCGAGTTAGTTTTGTTAGGGCTTGATCCCTAGTATCCACTTTGTTCTTAGATTAATGTTGCTATGACTTTGCTATGCTTAATGCTTGTCACTTTGGGCCCGGGTGCCATGAACTCAGATCTGAACCGTTTATGAATTCATCATTATATCCATGTTTTAGATCCGATCTTGCAAGTTATAGTCACCTACTACATGTTATGATCCGGCAACCCCGGAGTGACAACAACCGGGCCCACTCCCGGTGGTGACCGTAGTTTGAGGAGTTCATGTATTCACTATGCACGTGAATGTGATATGGTCAAGACATGATGCTAAATTTTATTGTATGAGATGGTCATGTTTTGTAACAGAGTTATCGGCAACTGGCAGGAGCCATATGGTTGTCGCTTTATTGTACGAAATGCAATCGCCATGTAATTGCTTTACTTTATCACCAAGCGGTAGCGATAGTTGTAGAAGCAATATTTGGCGAGACGACAACGATGCTACGATGGAGATCAAGGTTCACGCCGGTGACGATGGTGATCATGACGGTGCTTTGGAGATGGAGACCAAAGGCACAAGATGATGATGGCCATATCATATCACTTATATTGATTGCATGTGATGTTTATCTTTTATGCATCTTATTTTGCTTAGATCGACGATAGCATTATAAGATGATCTCTCACTAAATTTCAAGGTATAAGTGTTCTGCCTGAGTATGCACCGTTGCGAAAGTTCGTCGTGCCGAGACACCACGTGATGATCGGGTGTGATAAGCTCTACGTTCACATACAACGGGTGCAAGCCAGTTTTGCACATGCAGGATACTCGGATTAAACTTGACGAGCCTAGCATATGCAGATATGGCCTCGAACACGAGACCGAAAGGTCGAGCGTGAATCATATAGTAGATATGATCAACATAGTGATGCTCACCATTGAAAACTACTCCATCTCACATGATGATCGGACATGGTTTAGTTGATATGGATCACGTGATCACTTAGATGATTAGAGGGATGTCTATCTAAGTGTGATTTCTTAATTAATTTGATTAATTGAACTTTAATTTATCATGAACTTAGTACCTGATAGTATTTTGCATATCTATGTTGTTGTAGATAGATGGCCCGTGCTGTTGTTTAGTTGAATTTTAATGCGTTCCTTGAGAAAGCAAAGTTGAAAGATGATGGTAGCAATTACACGGACTGGGTCCGTAACTTGAGGATTATCCTCATTGCTGCACAGAAGAATTACGTCCTGGAAGCACCGCTAGGTGCCAAACCCGCTGCAGGAGCAACAACAGATGTTATGAACGTCTGGCAGAGCAAAGGTGGTGACTACTTGATAGTTCAGTGTGCCATACTTTACGGCTTAGAACTGGGACTTCAACGACGTTTTGAACGTCATGGAGCATATGAGATGTTCCAGGAGTTGAAGTTAATATTTCAAGCAAATGCCTGGATTGAGAGATATGAAGTCTCCAATAAGTTCTACAGCTGCAAGATGGAGGAGAATAGTTCTGTTAGTGAGCATATACTCAAAATGTCTGGGTATAACAATCACTTGATTCAACTGGGAGTTAATCTTCCGGATGATAGTGTCATTGACATAATTCTTCAATCACTGCCACCAAGCTGGAAGAGCTTCGTGATGAACTATAATATGCAAGGGATGGATAAGACAATTCCCGAGCTCTTCGCACTGCTAAAGGTTGCGGAGGTAGAAATCAAGAAGGAGCATCAAGTGTTGATGGTCAACAAGACCACCAGTTTCAAGAAAAAGGGTAAAGGGAAGAAGGGGAACTTGAAGAAGAACGACAAGCAAGTTGCTGCTCAAGTGAAGAAGCCCAAGTCTGGACCTAAGCCTGAGACTGAGTGCTTCTACTGCAAAGGGGCTGGTCACTGGAAGCGGAACTGCCCCTAGTATTTGGCGGAAAAGAAGGCTGGCAAGGTGAACAACGGTATATGTGATATACATGTTATTGGTGTGTACCTTACTAATGCTCGCAGTAGTGCCTGGGTATTTGATACTGGTTCTGTTGCTAATATTTGTAACTCGAAACGGGGACTACGGATTAAGCAAAGATTGGCTAAGGACGAGGTGACGATGTGATACGTCTCCAACGTATCTATAATTTTTTATTGTTCCATGCTATTATATTATCTGTTTTGGATGTTTATGGGCTTTATTAAACACTTTTATATTATTTTTGGGACTAACCTATTAACCTGAGCCCAAAGTGCAGCTTTTTGTTTTTCTCCTTGTTTCAGTGTTTCGCGGAAAAGGAATATCAAACGGAGTCCAAACGGAATGAAACATTCTGGAGAGTTATTTTTGGAACGGAAGCAATCCAGAAGACTTGGAGTGTACGTAAGGGAAGCAACAAGGAAGGCACGAGGCAGGGGGCGCGCCCACCCCCTGGACGCGCCCTCCACCCTCGTGGGCCCTTCGTGGCTCCCCTTACCGACTTCTTTCGCCTATATATCTCCATATACCCTAAAACCATCGGGGAACAGAATAGATCGGGAGTTCCGCCGCCGCAAGCCTCTCTAGCCACCAAAAACCAATCGGGACCCTGTTCCGGCACCCTGCCGGAGGGGGGATCCCTCACCGGTGGCCATCTTCATCATCCCGGCGCTCTCCATGACGAGGAGGGAGTAGTTCACCCTCGGGGCTAAGGGTATGTACCAGTAGCTGTGTGTTTGATCTCTCTCTCTCTCTCTCTCTCGTGTTCTTGAGGTGATACGATCTTGATGTATCGTGAGCTTTGCTATTGTAGTTGGATCTTATGATGTTTCTCCTCCTCTGCTCTCTTGTAATGTATTGAGTTTTCCCTTTGAAGTTATCTTATCGGATTGAGTCTTCAAGGATTTGAGAACACTTGATGTATGTCTCGCCGTGCTTATCTGTGGTGACAATGGGATATCACGTGATCCACTTGATGTATGTTTTGGTGATCAACTTGCGGGTTCCTCCCATGAACCTATGCATAGGGGTTGGCACACGTTTTCGTGTTGACTCTCCGGTAGAAACTTTGGGGCACGCTTTGAAGTACTTTGTGTTGGTTGAATAGATGAATCTGAGATTGTGTGATGCATATCGTATAATCATACCCACGGATACTTGAGGTGACATTGGAGTATCTAGGTGACATTAGGGTTTTGGTTGATTTGTGTCTTAAGGTGTTATTATAGTACGAACTCTATGATAGATCGAACGGAAAGAATAGCTACGTGTTATTTTACTACAGACTCTTGAATAGATCGATCAGAAAAAAATAACTTTGAGGTGGTTTCGTACCCTACCATAATGTCTTCGTTTGTTCTCCGCTATTAGTGACTTTGGAGTGACTCTTTGTTGCATGTTGAGGGATAGTTATATGATCCAATTATGTTATTATTGTTGAGAGAACTTGCACTAGTGAAAGTATGAACCCCAGGCCTTGTTTCCTAGCACTGCAATACCGTTTACGCTCATTTTTATCATTAGTTACCTTGCTGTTTTTATATTTTCAGATTATAAACATATATCTACCATCCATATTGCACTTGTATCACCATCTCTTCGCCGAACTAGTGCACCTATACAATTTAACATTGTATTGGATGTGTTGGGGACACAAGAGACTCTTTGTTATTTGGTTGCAGGTTTGTTTGAGAGAGACCATCTTCATCCTACGCCTCCCACGGACTGATAAACCTTAGGTCATACACTTGAGGGAAATTTGCTACTTTCCTACAAACCTCTGCACTTGGAGGCCCAACAACGTATACAAGAAGAAGGTTATGTAGTAGACATCAGCTCTTTTCTGGCGCCATTGCCGGGGAGGTGAGTTCTTGAAGGTATATCTTTAGATCTTGCAATCGAATCTTTTTGTTTCTTGTTTTACCACTAGTTTCGTCTATAAAAGAAAACTACAAAAAAATAGAATTGAGTTTGCCTCATACGCTTCATCTTTTTAATATCTTTCGTGAGTATGATGGAAAGGAAAATTGTGCCAAAGTGCTAGGAGAAGAAATCTATAAAATGTTTGGCACTAGATCTTTGAATTATGAGCATGATTGCAATGTTGTTAGTATGAATTCTATGAATATCCATGATGCTAATGATATGCAAAGCCACAAGCTTGGGGAAGCTATGTTTGATGAAGATGATATTTTTTGTCCCCCAAGTTTTGATGAGCAAATTTATTATGATGAAAGCATGCCTCCTATTTATGATGATTATTGTGATGACACGTATGCTATAAAGAATAGAGATAACCATTAAACTTGTCATCATGATTTTAATTTTCAATTGGATTATGCTTCACATGGTAGTTATTTTCTTGAGTTTGCTCCAACTATTCCAAATGAGAAGAATTTTGCTTATGTGGAGAGTAATAAAAATTCTATGCTTGTAGATCATGAAAAGAATGCTTTAGGTGCTGGTTATATTGCTGAATTCATTCATCATGCTACTGAGAATTATTATGAGGGGGGAACATATGCTTGTAGGAATTGCAATAATATCAAGTTTCCTCTCTATGTGATTAAAGTTTTGAAGTTATGCTTGTTTTGCCTTCCTATGCTAGTTGATTATTGTTCCCATAAGTTGTTTGCTCACAAAATCCCTATGCATAGTAAGTGGGTTAGACTTAAATGTTCTAGTCATATTCTTCATGATGCTCTCTTTATGTTTCAATTCTTATGTCTTATGTGAGTATCATTGAAATCATCATGCCTAGCTAGGGGCATTAAACGTTAGCGCTTGTTGGGAGGCAACCCAATTTTATTTTTGTTCCTTGCTTTTTGGTTCTGTTTAGTAATAAATAAATCATCTAGATTCTGTTTATATGTGTTTTTGTGTTTTAATTAGTGTTTGTTCCAAGTAGAACCTTTGGGAAGACTTGGGTGAAGTCTTTATGATCATGCTGTAAAAAACAGAAACTTTAGCGCTCACGAGATTAGCTAAATTTTTTTACTGGAGAGTGATATTTAGTTGATTCTTGTTGAAGATTATTACTAGACAAATTCCTCAGGTCCACCAATTTATTTTAGAATTTTTTGAGTTCCAGAAGTATACGTTTGATACAGATTACTACAGACTGTTCTGATTTTGACAGATTCTGTTTTCTATGTGTTGTTTGCTTATTTTGATGAGTCTATGGTTAGTAAAATAGTTTATAAACCATAGAGGAGTTGTAATACAGTAGGTTTAACAACAATATAAATAAAGAATGAGTTCATTACAGTACCTTGAAGTGGTGTTTTTTTTTCTTTCGCTAGCGGTGCTCATGAGATTTTCTGTTAAGTTTTGTGTTGTGAAGTTTTCAAGTTTTGGGTAAAGATTCGATGGACTATGTAATAAGGAGTGGCAAGAGCCTAAGCTTGGGGATTCCCAAGGCACCCCAAGGTAATATTCAGGGACAACCAAGAGTCTAAGCTTGGGGATGCCCCGGATGGCATCCCTCTTCGCCCCTCGTTCATCGGTAACTTTACTTGGAGCTATATTTTTATTCACCACATGATATGTGTTTTGTTTGGAGCGTCATTTTATTTTATTTTGCTTTGCTTGCTGTTTGAATAAAATACCAAGATCTGAAATTCTTAAATGTTAGAGAGTCTTCACATAGTTGCATAATTAGTCGACTACTCATTGATCTTCACTTATATCTTTCAGAGTAGTTTGTTGTTTGCTCTAGTGCTTCACTTATATCTTTTAGAGCACGACGATGGTTTTATTTTGTAGAAATAGATGAACTCTCATGCTTCACTTATATTATTTTGAGAGTCTATAGAACAGCATGGTAATTTGCTTTGGTTATGAATTTAGTCCTAATACGATGGGCATCCAAGAGGGATATAATAAAAACTTTCATATAAATTGCATTGAATACTATGAGAAGTTTGATTCTTTATGATTGTTTTGAGATATGAAGATGGTGATATTAGAGTCATGCTAGTTGAGTAGTTGTGAATTTGAGAGATACTTGTGTTAATGTTTGTGATTCCCATAGCATGCACGTATGGTGAACCGTTATGTGATGAAGTCGGAGCATGATTTATTTATTGATTGTCCTCCTTATGAGTGGCGGTCGGGGACGAGCGATGGTCTTTTCCTACCAATCTATCCCCCTAGGAGCATGCGCGTAATACTTCTTTCGATAACTAATAGATTTTTGCAATAAGTATGTGAGTTCTTTATGACTAATGTCGAGTCCATGGATTATATGCACTCTCACCCTTCCACATTGCTAGCTTCTCTAATACCGCACACCTTTCGCCGGTATCATACACCCACCATATCCTTCCTCAAAACAGACACCATACCTACCTATTATGGCATTTCCATAGCCATTCCGAGATATATTGCCATGCAACTTTCCACCGTTCCGTTTATTATGACACGCTCCATCATTGTCATATTGCTTTGCATGATCATGTAGTGGACATCGTATTTGTGGCAAAGCCACCGTTCATAATTCTTTCATACATGTCACTCATGAGTCATTCCACATCCCGGTACACCGCCGGAGGCATTCATATTGAGTCATATTTTATTCTAAGTATTGAGTTGTAATTCTTGAGTTGTAAGTAAATAAAAGTGTGATGATCATCATTATTAGAGCATTGTCCCAGTGAGGAAAGGATGATAGAGACTATGATTCCCCCACAAGTCGGGATGAGACTCCAGACGAAAAATAAAATAAAAATAAAAAAAGAGGCCATAAAAAAAGAGAAAGGCACAAATAAAAAAATAAAATAAAAAATGAGAGAAAAATTGAGAAGGGACAATGCTACTATCCTTTACCACACTTGTGCTTCAAAGTAGCACCATGATCTTCATGATAGAGAGTCTCCTATGTTGTCACTTTCATATACTAGTGGGAATTTTTCATTATAGAAATTGGCTTGTATATTCCAATGATGGACTTCCTCAAAATGCCCTAGGTCTTCGTGAGCAAGCGAGTTGGATGCACACCCACTTAGTTTCTTTTGTTGAGCTTTCATACACTTATAGTTCTAGTGCATCCGTTGCATGGCAATCCCTACTCACTCACATTGATATCTATTAATGGGCATCTCCATAGCCCATTCATACACCTAGTTGATGTGAGACTATCTTCTCCTTTTTGTCTTCTCCACAACCACCATTATATTCCACCTATAGTGCTATGTCCATGGCTCACGCTCATGTATTGCGTCAAGATTGAAAAAGTTTGAGAACATCAAAAGTATGAAACAATTTCTTGGCTTGTCATCGGGGTTGTGCATGATTTAAATATTTTGTGTGATGAAGATAGAGCATAGCCAGACTATATGATTTTGTAGGGATAGCTTGCTTTGGCCATGTTATTTTGAGAAGACATGATTACTTTGTTAGTATGCTTGAAGTATTATTATTTTTATGCCAATATTAAACTTTTGTCTTGAATCTTATGGATCTGAATATTCTTGCCACAATAAATAGAATTACATGGATAAGTATGTTAGGTAGCATTCCACATCAAAAATTCTGTTTTTATCATTTACCTACTCGAGGACGAGCAGGAGTTAAGCTTGGGGATGCTGATACGTCTCCAATGTATCTATAATTTTTGATTGTTCCATGCTATTATATTATCTGTTTTGGATGTTTATGGGCTTTATTAAACACTTATATATTATTTTTGGGACTAACCTATTAACCCAGAGCCCAGTGCCAGTTTTTGTTTTTCTCATTGTTTCAGTGTTTCGCAGAAAAGGAATATCAAACGGAGTCCAAATGGAATGAAACCTTCGGGAGAGTTATTTTGGAATGGAAGCAATCCAGAAGACTTGGAGTGTACGTAAGGGAAGCAAAGAGGAAGGCACGAGGTAGGGGGGGGGGGGGCGCCCACCCCCTGGGCGCGCCCTCCACCCTCGTGGGCCCCTCGTGGCTCCCCTACCGACTTCTTTCGCCTATATATCTTCATATACCCTAAAACCATCGGGTAATAGAATAGATTGGCAGTTCCACCGCCGCAAGCCTCTATAGCCACCAAAAACCAATCGGGACCCTGTTCCAGCACCCTGCCGGAGGGGGGATCCCTCACCGATGTCCATCTTCATCATCCCGGCGCTCTCCATGACGAGGAGGGAGTAGTTCACCCTCGGGGCTGAGGGTATGTACCAGTAGCTATGTGTATGATCTCTCTCTCTCTCTCTCTCTCTCTCTCTCTCTCGTGTTCTTGAGGTGATACGATATTGATGTATCGTGAGCTTTGCTATTGTAGTTGGATCTTATGATGTTTCTCCTCCTCTACTCTCTTGTAATGGATTGAGTTTTCCCTTTGAAGTTATCTTATCGGATTGAGTCTTTAAGGATTTGAGAACACTGGATGTATGTCTTGCCGTGCTTATCTGTGGTGACAATGGGATATCACGTGATCCGCTTGATGTATGTTTTGGTGATCAACTTGCGGGTTCCTCCCATGAACCTATGCATAGGGGTTGGCACACGTTTTCGTCTTGACTCTCCGGTAGAAACTTTGGGGCACTCTTTGAAGTACTTTGTGTTGGTTGAATAGATGAATCTGAGATGGTGTGATGCATATCATATAATCATGGCCACGGATACTTGAGGTGACATTGGAGTATCTAGGTGACATTAGGGTTTTGGTTGATTTGTGTCTTAAGGTGTTATTCTAGTAAGAACTCTATGATAGATCGAACAGAAAGAATAGCTACGTGTTATTTTACTACGGACTCTTGAATAGGTCAATCAGAAAAAAATAACTTTGAGGTGGTTTCGTACCCTACCATAATCTCTTCGTTTGTTCTCCTCTATTAGTGACTTTGGAGTGACTCGTTGTTGCATGTTGAGGGATAGTTATATGATCCAATTATGTTATTATTGTTGAGAGAACTTGCACTAGTGAAAGTATGAACCCTAGGCCTTGTTTCCTAGCATTGCAATACCGTTTACGCTCATTTTTATCATTAGTTACCTTGCTGTTTTTATATTTTCAGATTACAAAAACATATATCTACCATCCATATTGCACTTGTATCACCATCTCTTCGCCAAACTAGTGCACCTATACAATTTACCTTTGTATTGGGTGTGTTGGGGACACAAGAGACTCTTTGTTATTTGGTTGCAGGGTTGTTTGAGAGAGACCATCTTCATCCTACGCCTCCCACGGATTGATAAACCTTAGGTCATCCACTTGAGGGAAATTTGCTACTGTCCTACAAACCTCTGCACTTGGAGGCCCAACAACGTCTACAAGAAGAAGGTTGTGTAGTAGACATCACGATGCGCGTGGGAAATGGTTCCAAAGTCGATGTGATCGCGGCTTGCACCCTTGTCTACATCTACCTTCCGGATTAGTTTTAGAGCTGAATAATTGTTATTTGGTGCCAGCGTTGAGCATGAACTGGATCTTGTTCGATGCGAGACGGTTGTTCATTTAAATCTGAGAATAATGGTTGTTATGTTTATATGAGTAATATCTTTTATGGTCATGCACCCTTGAAGAGTGGTCTATTTTTGATGAATCTCAATAGTAGTGATACACATATTCATAATATTGAAGCCAAAAGATGCAGAGTTGATAATGATAGTGCAACTTATTTGTGGCAATCGCCGCTTAGGTCATATTGGTGTAAAGCGCATGAAGAAACTCCATTCTGATGGACTTTTGGAATCACTTGATTATGAATCACTTGAAACTTGCGAACCATGCCTCATGGGCAAGATGACTAAAATGTCGTTCTCGGGAACAATGGAGCGAGCAACAGATTTATTGGAAATCATACATACTGATGTATGTGGTCTGATGAATGTTGAGGCTCGCGGCGGGTATCGTTATTTTCTCACCTTCACATATGATTTAAGCAGATATGGATATATCTACTTGATGAAGCATATGTCTGAAACATTTGAAAAGTTCAAAGAATTTCAGAGTGATGTGGAAAATCATCATAACAAGAAAATAAAGTTTCTACAATCTGATCGTGGAGGAGAATATTTGAGCTACGAGTTTGGTCTTCATTCAAAACAATGCAGAATAGTTTCGCAACTCACGCCACCCGGAACACCACAGCGTAATGGTGTGTCCAAACGTCGTAATCGTACTTTACTAGATATGGTGCGATCTATGATGTCTCTTACTGATTTACCGCTATCGTTTTGGGGTTATGCTTTAGAGACGACTGCATTCACGTTAAATAGGGCACCATCTAAATTCGTTGAGACGACGCCTTATGAACTATGGTTTGGCAAGAAACCAAAGTTGTCGTTTCTTAAAGTTTGGGGCTGCGATGCTTATGTGAAAAAGCTTCAACCTGATAAGCTCAAACCCAAATCGGAGAAATGTGTCTTCATAGGATACCCAAAGGAGACTGTTGGGTACACCTTCTATCACAGATTCGAAGGGAGGGACATTCGTTGCTAAGAATGGATCCTTTCTAGAGAAGGAGTTTCTCTCGAAAGAAGTGAGTGGGAGGAAAGTAGATATTGATGAGGTAATCTGCACTGCTCCCTTATTGGAAAGTAGTTCATCACAGAAATCTGTTCTGTGACTCCTACACCAATTAGTGAGGAAGCTAATGATGATGATCATGTAACTTCGTGATCAAGTTACTACCGAACCTCGAGAGGTCAACCAGAGTAAGATCCGCACTGCAGTGGTATGGTAATCCTGTTCGGAGGTCATGTTACTTGACCATGACGAACCTCACGAACTATGAGGAAGCGATGATGAGCCCAGATTCCATAAAATGGCTTGAGGCCATGAAATCTGAGATGGGATCCATGTATGAGAACAAAGTGTGGACTTTGGTTGACTTGCCCGATGATCGGCAAGCCATCGATAATAAATGGATCTTCAAGAAGAAGAGTGATGCTGACAGTAATGTTACTGTCTACAAAGCTCGATTTGTTGCAAAAGGTTTTCGACAAGTTCAAGGAGTTGACTACGTTGAGACTTTCTCACCTGTAGCGATGCTTAAGTCCGTCCGAATCATGTTAGCAATTGACACATTCTATGATTATGAAATTTGGCAAATGGATGTAAAGACTGCATTCCTGAATGGACTTCTGGAAGAAGAGTTGTATATGATGCAACCTGAAGGTTTTATCGATCCAAAGGATGCTAACAAAGTGTGTAAGCTCGGTGATCCATCTATGGACTGGTGCAAGCATCATGGAGTTGGAATAAACATTTTGACGGTGTGATCAAAGCATATGGTTTTATACAGACTTTTGGAGAAGCTTTGTATTTACAAGAAAGTGAGTGGGAGCTCTGTAGCATTTCTAATATTATATGTGGATGACATATTGTGATTGGAAATGATATAGAATTTCTGTATAGCATAAAAGGATACTTGAATAAGAGTTTTTCAATGAAAGACCTCGGTGAAGCTGCTTATATATTGGGCATCAAGATCTATAGAGATAATCAAGACGCTTAATTGGACTTTCACAAAGCACATACCTTGATAAAGTTTTGAAGAAGTTCAAAATGGATCAAGCAAAGAAAGGGTTCTTGCCTGTGTCACAAGGTGTGAAGTTGAGTCAGACTCAATGCCCGACCACTACAAAAGATAGAGAGAAAATGAAAGATGTTCCCTATTCTTCAGCCATAGGCTCTATCATGTATGCAATCCTATGTACCAGACTTGATGTGTGTCTTGCTATTAGCTTAGCAGGGAGGTACCAAAGTAATCCAGGAGTGGATCACTGGACAGCGGTCAAGAACATCCTGAAATACCTGAAAAGAACTACGGATATGTTTCTCATTTATGGAAGTGACAAAGAGCTTGTCATAAATGGTTACGTCGATGCAAGCTTTGACACTGATCCGGATGACTCTAAGTCACAAACCGGATACGTGTTTATATTGAACGATGGAGCTGTCAGTTGGTGCAGTTCTAAGCAAAGTGTCGTGGCAGGATCTACATGCGAAGCGGAGTACATAGCTGCTTCAGAAGCATCAAATGAAGGAGTCTAGATGAAGGAGTTCATATCCGATCTAGGTGTCATACCTAGTGCATCGGGTCCAATGAAAATCTTTTGTGACAATATTGGTGCAATTGCCTTGGCAAAGGAATCCAGATTTCACAAGAGAACCAAGCACATCAAGAGACGCTTCAATTCCATCCGCGATCAAGTCAAGGAGGGAGACATAGTGATTTGCCAGATACCTACGGATCTGAATGTTGCGCACTGCTGACTAAGCCTCTCTCACGCAAAGCAAAACATGATCAGCACCAAGACTCCATGGGTGTTAGAATCATTATTGTGTAATCTAGATTATTGACTCTAGTGCAAGTGGGAGATCAAGGAAATATGCCCTAGAGGCAATAATAAAGTTGCTATTTATATTTCCTTATATCATGATAAATGTTTATTATTCATGCTAGAATTGTATTATCCGGAAACTTAGTACATGTGTGAATACATAGACAAACAGAGCGTCACTAGTATGCCTCTACTTGACTACCTCGTTGAATCAAAGATGGTTAAGTTTCCTAGCCATAGACATGAGTTGTCATTTGATTAAAGGGATCACATCATTAGAGAATGATGTGATTGACTTGACCCATTTCGTTAGCTTAGCACTTGATCGTTTAGTATATTGCTATTGCTTTCTTCATGACTTATACATGTTCCTATGACTATGAGATTATGCAACTCCCGAATACTGGAGGAACACTTTCTGTGCTACCATCACAACGTAACTGGGTGATTATAAAGGTGATCTACATGTGTCTCCGATGGTACTTGTTGAGTTGACATAGATCGAGATTAGGATTTGTCACTCCGATTGTCGGAGAGGTATCTCTGGGCCCTCTCGGTAATTCACATCACTATAAGCCTTGCCAGCAATGCAACTAATGAGTTAGTTGCGGGATGATGTATTACGGAACGGGTAAAGAGACTTGCCGGTAACGAGATTGAACTAGGTATTGGGATACCGATGATCGAATCTCGGGCAAGTAACATACCCATGACAAAGGGAACAACTTATGTTGTTATGCGGTTTGACCGGTAAAGATCTTCGTAGAATATGTAGGAACCAATATGAGCATCCAGGTTCCGCTATTGGTTATTGACCGGAGATGAGTCTCGGGCATGTCTACATAGTTCTCGAACCCGTAGGGTCCGCACGCTTAACATTCGGTGAGGATCGGTAATATGAGTTTATGTGTTTTGATGAACCGAAGGTAGTTCGGAGTCCCGAATATTATCACGGACATGATGGGGAGTCTCGAAATGGTCGATACATAAAGATCAATATATTGGATGACTATGTTTGGACTTCGGAAGGGTTCCGGGTAAGTTCGGACAAATACCGGAGTACCGGAGGGGGGGGGGGGGTTACCGGAACCCCACGGGGAGTGTAATGGGCCTATTGGGCCTTAGTGGAGAAGAGGAGGGGCGGCCAGGGCAGGCCACGCGCTCCTCCCCCTCTAGTCCGAATTAGACAAGGAAGGGGGGAGGTGTCCCCCTTTTTCCTTCCCCCTCTCTCCTCCTTCCTTCCCTCCTACTCCTACTCTTGGAAGGGTTGGAGTCCTACTCCCGGTGGGAGTAGGACTCCCCTTGGGGCGCGCCTAGGAGGCCGGCCCCCTCCCCCTCCTCCACTCCTTTATATACGGGGGAGGGGGCACCCCATAGACACACAAGTTGATCAGTTGATCTTTTAGCCGTGTGCGGTGCCCCCCTCCACCATAATCCACCTCGGTCATATCGTAGTGGTGCTTAGGCGAAGCCCTGTGTCAGTAGCATCATCATCGCCGTCATCACGCCGTCATGCTGATGGAACTCTCCCTCGAAGCTCTGCTGGATCGTGAGTTCGTGGGACATCACCGAGCTGAACGTGTGCTGAACTCGGAGGTGCCGTGTGTTCGGTACTTGGATCGGTCGGATCGTGAAGACGTACGACTACATCAACCGCGTTGTCATAACGCTTCGGCTTACGGTCTACGAGGGTACGTGGACGACACTCTCCCATCTCGTTGCTATGCATCACCATGATCTTGCATGTGCGTAGGATTTTTTTTGAAATTACTACGTTCCCCATCACTTCCGTCAAGGGTGACCGACACGTGGTATCCACCATAATAGGTTGCCGTTAAGCTATCGGGTCCGGTTTTGGATCCGATAACCCGTTAACGGCCCGGACCAATGGGTATTTTCCACGTGTAAAATTCTCATTGGCCAGAGGAAACACGTGTTGGCTCACCGTTGGGACAGATGTCATCCACTCATTGGACAGGAGGCGCCTATGATAAGTCGACATGTGGCACGGGCCAACAGAGGCCCATTCCGGTGAAAAGGCCGGCCCATTTGACTTGGTCAAAAGGTAACGGGCCAGCCCACAGAAAGCATGTTAACGGCATGTTCGTATATAGCCCATTTACGGCCCGCTAACTACCGGCCCGTTACGGCCTATCAGAATTAAGCCCAGTAGCTTCATCTGGGCCGTCCAATATGATTCTAGCCCGTTGTAACTTCCAGCCCATGTATGTCCCATGATGTCTTTCGGCCCATATGAGGCCCTTTGTAACTCACAGCCCATTAAAGGGCCGAGATGAAACTGGCCCATAATGAATAGTGTATCGCTTTATACCCATTAACGGCCCATTATACCGTCGGCCGTTTCCAACCCGTGTTAACTTTCGGCCTTCTCAGGGCCCATTTATTCTTGGGCTCATTTCTAGAATTCGGTTAGATACAGTCCGTTACTGGCCTGTTCCGTTTGTGGGCCAAATACAGCCCGTGGTTACATTCGACCTGTTTGTGGCCCTTTAACTTGTTGGGCTGTTTTCATAGCGTTATCAAATACGGCCTATTAACGGTCCGTTATGGTCCACGAATAGTATGGCCCATGTTTGGCGAAATGAATATACGCCCCGTAGAAGGTCCATGGATTCTACGACTCATAGAAGACCAATAGATCCTACGGCCCGTAGAAGGCCCATGGATCTTACGGCCCGTAGAAAGTAAATGGATCCTACGGCTCGTAGAAGGCCCATGGATCCTACACCCCGTAGAAGGCCCACGGATCCTACGGCCCGCAGGAGGCCCGTGGTTATAACAGTCCGTGTGTTGCCATGATTAATGTGGCCTAGTTACCAATAATAGGTTATTGTGGCCACTAGAAAAATGCGGAAAAAGAACTACAGTGACTACAAGCAAACAACTAAACAAGACAATAAGGAAATAAATAAGCAAGCAACTAACACTAACCTATTACAGCTATTACACATATTACATCCACTGGGCATCAAAGTTCGCCACCAGTAATATAGGGAACAAAGCAGCATATTACATACACTGGCCGTCAAAATTGGCCGCCAGGGCAAATAAACACGGCAGCAAAACAAGTCCATAACTGAAACAACTTCAGAATAGCTCAATAAATATTATCCTAGGTATCCACCATGCTGGCAATAAGCGTAGCAAGCTTATTAGCTTTGTCCTTTTTGGCGCTAAAATCCACCAACGCTTGCTGTTGCACCAGAAAGTATGCATCTGAATGCTCCAGGGACTTCTGCAGTCCTTCCGCTTCTTGTCGCAGCACAGCTAATCGATGTCTTTCAGCTTGTAGTTGAGACACAGGAAACCGAACTGATTTAGATAGTGAGTTTGAATAGCTTGTGCAAGCGGTAGTGGCCAGTAACTCGAACAGTAAACCAAGACAGGACTTTGGGGTTGCCTCAATGTCTTCAAGATAGTTTTTCTTAGCTGTTTTATCAGCTTTGTTGAAGACCAACAAGGATGTCTCACGATTCTGAACCTTATCTGCATTACTTCCTTTATCATTGCTTAATAAGGCACTCTTCCCCAATATTCTCACAAGATTCTAAAAGAAGAAACAAGCGGACACATAACAGGTTTAGCATGTACTAGTATATGAAACTCATTTCGGTGAACCAGTTCATTAGTAAGGTGGACAAGATTAAACTACCAAGTCTTCTATTGCCAAGTAGTACATTATAAAAGCATCAAACAAACATATATCTATGTCCTATGGTCACTGCATTGTCTTGCCAAATCAAAATGAAGACCCGGTTCAAATCATATCAGTTCAAGAGAAAGCAGCACTGAAAGAATACAAAGCATGGGAAACTAAACGGCACAACAAGATTTCAGATGGGTACCTCAGGTCTACATGTACAACAACACTATTGGCCCTGTTATGATGCTAGTAGTGTGCATGATATGAGAAGTCAACTGTATACACTATACACAATGGAAATTGAAATCAACAGAGCTATTTATAAGAGCAAACCTGTTAAAGAAACACGCGTAAACATACCTGTTGTGCCATTGGAGTTTCCATTGGATCGTTCAATTTAAAAATAAGTTTGTATGAGTAAATATAGTGATACAAGAGCAAAGCAGTATGCACGATAGCAATGGAATCTTAAATGACAACAGTTGTTCTTTAGGTTTAAGCACTTCTTCTACATGAACAGAGTATAGTAAGACGCAAGCATGTAGTACTTAAAATAAAATGAGCTCATAGACCTTACCATATTCTTGGTTCGGGACCAGTAAAGAATGAGGCACTCCCAGTCATCGTCCAGTATATGTGTCTCAGGAGAACGTAAGGGAATTTGATGAGTTTCTTTGCTAGTGAAGTACGTTTTCTTCAGGTAATTCTGATACTGCCACCAAGCATTCTTGAAGATAGCAGAGGTATTAGCACACGTTACCTCATCCTAAGTTTCCAAATCGGTCCTTCTCTATAGAGAAAAATGGGAAAATTTGCTATATTATAACCATCATGGAGGTAGAATGTATGGGACAAAGCAAAGTAATTGCCATGAATAACGTTACTTACACATAACTCCTGGCTAAACACCTGCAACTGGCATTTTCCTTCATCTTCAGTATAATATTTCCATGATGAGAAGATACACACATAGGATTTAACAACATCAAATGCAGTAGATGCTAAACTATGAATGGTTGGTTGTGCTTCCTCCACAGGAATAGGTGTACTAATTGGTGGAGTTGGGGTTCGCCGTGGTAGTACTCGCGCTTTGGGCACTGGAGCTGCCTTACTAACTGCCCTTGTTTGGGAGCTCTGTGGTGGAGATGGTGCTGTGTCAACAGGAACTGGGTTACTATCTGCTGGGGTTGGGGTTATATTGGGTGAAGTTGGTTCTCTATCCATCGCAGTAGGGGTAAAATCTGCGAGAGTCTGGGTTATGTGTGGTAGGGCTAATTCTCGTGCATGCACAACCGGGGTGCTATCTCCACAAAGAGGTAGCACTGTTTTATTTGAAGACCGTGTTTTTTACTCCGCTAGATATTGCCATCGCCCGCTCCAATTCAAATGGCTAATAAACAGGAAACATAGTTGAATGTGAAGACATCGTATGAGAGACAGATGCAATAGATAAGGTGGAAAAAAGAGGGCATTAAATAGTTGACATGTATATTGTTTAACTAAAACGGATAGCATGACATAATTTCGCATATATGATGCCTATCTAAACTAGATAGCATAGCATAACATAATTCAAAGATATGATGACTAACTAAACATGATCGCATGACATAATTCACATACATATTATCTAAGTAACCAGGATCACATGATTTAATTCACGTATGTCATTTATATGCTAAGCGGAGGGCATTCGCATATATGATGTCTGAACTAAGAATATGGTGTTGAATATTGTGTATATGATGTCTAAACTATGCAATGCAAGACACCATATGCATGATATGAGTAGTAGAACCGTGCCAAGTTAGAGCATACACCTCGGTGGGGGAATAGGACCGATCATCTGTCTCTGAATCCATCTCCGAGGAGCTATCGGGACCCAGCAAGAGATCTGCTTCGATAGGTAGAACTGTCTGCTCTGAAGGCCTTGTTTTCACTCCAGATTTTTCCATCACCCACTCAAATGGCTGATTCACAGGAAGAGTAGTTTAATGTAGAAACATAGTCGACAAATGGAAATTTAATGAAGAAAAGGATGGGCTAGATATCATTCAAATATATGATTCCTGGTTAAATAGGATGGCATTGCACATTTCACATATATTATGGCTGGCTAAAAGACATGAGACTACATAATTCCCATATATGATATTGAAACTAAACATGTGGCATTACAGAACATGTCTAAACTAAGCAGATGACATATATGATGTCGAAAGTAGGCACTGCAAGGCAACATATGCATGATATGACTAACATCATCATGCCAAGTAGAGCAAACACCTTGGGGGTAAATAGGAGTGGTCAGCTACATCTGAATTCACCTTAGAACAGATATCTTCCTCTGGATTACAATCTGGAGAGGGGGGAGGGTTTGCGATTGAACCCACCATGGAGCGATGTCTGCATGACATTGTATTGCCGCGCAAAACTCTTCTCTTTTTCTCTACATGTTCAGCATGACTGTGTACAATATCTGACATGCATACAAAAAAACATAGTGAGATGGATCCAAAAATAATGATAGCAGGCTGATGATTGCTTTAATTTAAAAAAAGATGATGATTGCTTTTCTATTTGTTTCCCACCCAAGATGAACAACATAGGCATACCCTAGGTGAACCAGATATTAGAGAGATACTATTCATTGATGCCTCGATATGTGCCCCACAACTAATTTAGAACTCAAGTTTGAACATCAATTTGGACCTGACATGGAGTCTAAGAGGTGAATAGGACAATAAAGTAGCGGGTAATATTAAGCAATGCATAACATAAGCAGAAACAAAAGAGTGCGACCTCTCTTGTAGACCCGTGTACTCCTTAGGTTCATCTGCCGAGTTGATGATGGTGATGCTGTTGCGGTGGGTGCCGGCGGTAGGGAAGGAGATCTGAGGCAGCGAAAGACGGTCAGGAGTCGTGATGCCTGATTTGGTGGATGCTTCTGTCGATGAAGCATCTCAGGTGAGGTGGACGACGTCGCGGCAGGAGCAGGACAAACCACACAAAGTTTTCTTCGACACCTACCTGTAACTGAAGTAATTCTGTAAGGGCTCATTTGGCTTGCATGATTCTAAAAATGCAGGGATAGGAGGAAAAACACCGGAATAGGATAGGAATGCACATGGGAAACAGAGCATTTGTGAACACGGGATTTCTATCAACTTGGGTGTTTGGTTCACAGGAATTGGAGGAGCAGAGGAATGCAAAGAAACATGGCCAAAATAAAGTGAAACCATATGAAATCGTGTACAGTTAGAATGTTATTCTGCCACTAATGCACTTGGTCTTGTTTTCATGCATAGGATTTTAAAATTAGGTCCAGGTGGATGTTTTGCTCCATTCCTTTCAACAAAATGCATGAATAATTGAATAGTAAAGTGCCATAGGAAAATTTCCTATTGCTATGTTTTTCCATTGAACCAAAATAGCCCTAATGGATCGTCATGAATGTAGAGTAATAAGTGATGCGACAAGTGTACAACCTCTTTGCCGTAGTCGTGTCAACCTCAGCATCATTGGGTTGGTCGCTGAAGAAGTTGAGGCAAAGGTGGCTGTCGGAGGTATGGAGGAACATCTGAGGAATCTGTAGACAACGTCCAGGGCACTGCTTTGTTGTGATGGATCATTCCGTCGTTGGAGCAGCTCCGGTGAGCTGTAAGACATCAAGGCTGAAGCAGTACAAGACAAACATTGTTAATCTCAAGTGGGATTCTAATAGCATCTAAAATAGATGACATAAAATGCATTACCAAAAAGTGATAGATGTAAAATTTACATCACCAAAAACCACCTGACTACAACAGATGAGGTAAAAACTGTTGACTCTGAACTTAACTGTCGAAACTAAAATTTACTGTGGAATCTGAATGTTACTGTTGAAACTGAACGCAATGGTAGCAGAGAGGCACTTCACATGGGATAGTTTAGGGAGGGCCTGCAGTTCATCTTCAACCTGCACCCCCCTGAGCCGCCAGCCACCACCGGCCGAACCCCGCGCCGCCTCGCCGCCCGGAAACAACTGCATTGCCGCCCCGAAACAACTCTTCGTCGTCGGTCCGCCGCCGCTCCGGCCATGCCCGCTAGCCCCTCGCCCCGCCTCAAGACGCTAAGCTTTTCTTTGGCGATCCCCACGCCACCGCCCCACCATCGTGCCCCCCACCGCCGGCGAGCAGCACCCCACCCAGAACCCTAGGAAAGATAGTGGGGTACCTCTCCGGCGATCCCCCCTCCCCGCTGCGGGTGGTTCTTCCTTAGCTCCGGCGAGACACCCACCCCCTGAAAATCGACTGACTCAAAAGTCGATTCTACCGATCAAGTGTAGCTAACCGAGCAGAGCAAAGAAAGACGAAGCGAGGGGAGAGCAGCAAGAAGAAGGCGAAAGGAAGCGAAGCGAGAGCCGGGCAGCAGCAGGGCGAAAGGAAGCGAGAGCCGGAGCAGCAAAGAAGAAGGAGCGACCCAAATGAGAGCTGGAGCAGCAGCAGCAGATCCGGCTGGTATGGACGCCGCCGCTGAAGGGGCCTCACACTGGGGAAGAGCTGCCGCTTCGAGGTAGCCGCTCCATGGGGGTGCGGGATGGAGCACCGTCAGCGCCGAGAGGTCGAGTTAAGGAGAAGGTGCGATGCGAAGAGTGTACAACCTCTTTGGTGGCGCCGAGTAAGCCTCGGCTTCATCAGAGGAGTCGGTGTGGATGCTGCGATTCCGGTGCAACAGGTTAAGGCGGTGCTGTGGGGATGGAGCTTCCGTGATAGACGAGGCGATTGTCGGAGCAGCTCCTTGGAGGTGGAGGACGGGGCGGCTGAACCGACAGGACGACGGGATGGACGACGGATCCTCATCCGGGGAGGTGGATGAGGGACGTCGAGCTGCTTCGGTGGACGACTTCGTCGGGGAAGAGGCTCCGGCTGGGCAGCGGTGAGGTGGTGGACGCAGGAGGGTCGGGTTTCGCGGCTGGAGCGAAGAGGTTATGGCGGCCAGATTTCGAATGGCGTAAAGGAGGCGATGGGAGGGGGGACCATGACTTAGGGATGCGCTTGTCCAAAATGTTGGGTGTGTTACAAAAGTACCCCCACCGATTTGAACTAGCAGCCCTTTCGGCTCAGGGTTAGAAGGGGGATTTCGCGTGTCGGGATTTGGCAGCTGGAGGGAGTTTTCGCGCGCGCTGTAATTTCGGGATAGCAAGGCGCGGGTTGTGAAGGCGCCAATTTTGGGAGCATGATATCTGAATTTTCGGGATATAACAAGACGCGGGTTGAATTTTAGGGACAAACCTAACGTGTAATATTGTACTTGTACGTACAAAATCAATTCGCACTTCCCCCAAAAAAAATTCGCACTTCCTTCAACGAAAAAAAAACTATTCACATAACACAAAGAGAGTCTAGTCCAATTTTACTATACAAATGCTATTCAAAGCTACTCCCTCCTTCCATCTATATAGGGCCTAATGCGTTTTTCGAGGCTAACTTTGACCAAATATTAGAGCAATAATATATGACATGCAACTCACACAAAGCACACCGTTAAATTCGTGTGTGGAAGGAGCTTTCAATGATATAATTTTCACATTGTGCATGTCATGTACTATTAATCTTGTTAATAGTCAAAGGCGGTCTTAAAAAACCGTTAGGCCCTATGTAGATGGAAGGAGGGAGTATGAATCCATGTTATGTCCAATTAAATTTTTTCGCTGGCTGTATAATGCATGTAACCTACTCATGCCAACATTTTAGTGCATTCCAAATGTCTATACTACCGCTGCAATTCGAACTGAATTTGAATTCGTTTCTCTATTTCAATAAGAATCTACAATCATGATTGTTGCCAACTTCAACCATCACTCGTGTATTACCTTAACAACACACTACATGATTACTACAGAGATAGATATGAACTATGTGTACTATATGAACTCGAATTCAATTTTTTGAATACACTTGATGTTGATTCCAAATAATAGTACATTTGATGTACTAACTAGATATTCATAATCTAGACCATGTTCCATACGTACACCGTGTTTATCACACAAAGTATAGTGCCCCGCCCCCTACATTATGACAAGTATTTAGCCCTGAGCTGCAAAAGCCACACATTAGCCCAAATTATAATCAATGTTCTACATTATGATATCTTCTTCAAGTATTTGTATCCACTTTTTATAATGAATTATGATCTATGTTCGTCTTTAACACCTTCATGATCCTCTCTCTTTGTAGCTAGCTAGCGCTAATTTTCTATCATGCATGGACATGCCCGCCCCTCTCTCACCCTCCCTCAGTGTCCCCTTCATCGCGCACGTTCGTTATTTCTCTTTAGGTCATTCACCCGCGGTGAGTGTAGGCCCCCCGGCTCCTTCTTTCCGGCACACACCGGTCGATATACCTCTATAGCCAAGTGTGCCTACCAGAAACACATACTTCCCCTCTTCTCTTCTCACCGTCCATGCCCCCTTATGTCCAATACGGTTCCACGCAGGTACACACTCCCGCCCCTCTTTTCATCGATCTCATACTCGTACACTCCTCCCCCCTCGACATGGTAGGCCTCTCGCACCACCTCCTAGCTGCACCCTCTCGCCTTGCCTGTCTCTCCGGACCTTATTTGCTTCCAACACATGCATGCATGTATACGTATCGAGCTCCCTACATATAGCCAGGTCGACTATAATTCGTTTTCCCCACGCACTGATAGACTTACCTCACTAGTTATGTCTCTCCCTTTCTCAGAGACACGGCGGTAGATCTTCCTATGTAGTTACGTATGCTTACCACCGCCATAACGTCTCCCCTCATGATCCTTGCATACCTCCCGACCCGTCTCTCACACACACGTGCATTGACAGACATATGCTACGTCTTGAGATTGCGTTGGTTTTCCCCGAAGAGGAGAGGATGATGCAGACAAGATGGCGTAAGTATTTCCCTCGCTTTTGAGAACCAAGGTATCAATCCAAGAGGAGGCCACGCGCAAGTCCCTCGTACCTACACAAAACGATAGCTACTCGCAACCAACACGATTAGGGGTTGTCAATCCCTTCACGATCACTTACGAGAGTGAGATCTAATAGAGATAATATTTTTGGTATTTTTGGTATATAGATGCAAAGTAAAAAGTAAAGGTAAATTAAAAACAAAGCAAGTATAAAAGTGATGGAGATTGATATGATGAGAATAGACCTGGGGGCCATAGGTTTCACTAGTGGCTTCTCTCAAGAGCATAAGTATTCTACGGTGGGTGAACAAATTACTGTTGAGCAATTGACAGAATTGAGCATAGTTATGAGGTTATCTAGGTATGATCATGTATATAGGCATCACGTCCGAGACAAGTAGATCGAAACGATTCTACTACAGAGGCGATGGTTGGAACTTATAAAGGATTACGATATGAAGCTGCACTATCATCCAGGAAAGGCCAACGTCATAGCAGACGCTTTGAGCCGGAAGAGTTATGCTAATATCCTTGAAAGCAAAGGATTATCAAAGGAGTTAGCTGCGGAGATCATGGAACTTCGATTGGAGATTGTTCCAAGAGGTTTTCTTGCAACAATGGAGGTTCAGTCGACATTGTTGGACAAGATTCGAGAAGCTCAGAAAGAGGACAAAGAGATTGCTGAGATAAGAGAGAAGATGGGCGAAGGTAAAGCCAAAGGTTTTCGCGAGGATGAGCACGATACCTTGTGGTTTGAGGACCGAATTTATGTGCCCAACAATACGGAGATCAGGAAGTTAATACTTCAGGAGGCCCATGACTCACCATACTCGATTCACCCCGGAAACACCAAGATGTATTTGGATTTGAAAGAACGTTTCTGGTGGACTGGTATGAAGAAGGATATTGCCGAGTATGTAGCCGTATGTGATGTATGTCAGAGAGTGAAGGCAGAGCATCAGAAGCCAGCAGGACTGTTACAGCCTATGCCAATACCCGAATGGAAGTGGGACAAGCTTGGCATGGACTTTATTACCGGATTACCCAGAACCAAGGCAGGATATGATTCAATATGGGTAGTTGTGGATCGTTTGACCAAAGTAGCTCACTTCATCCCAGTGAAAACAACTTATACAAGTGCAAAGTTGGCCAAGATATATATGACCAGGATCGTATGTTTGCATGGGGTTCCGAGGAGCATCGTATCAGATAGAGGAACACAGTTTACTTCAAATTTTTGGTATTAGCTACACCAAACTTTGGGTACCAGATTGGAGTTCAGTACCGCTTTCCACCCACAGACGGATGGACAGACCGAGAGAGTCAATCAGATTCTGGAGGACATGTTGAGAGCCTGTGCGCTAGATTATGGATCTAGTTGGGATGACAATTTGCCGTACGCAGAGTTCTCATACAACAACAGCTATCAGGCCAGTTTGAAGACGGCACCATTCGAAGCTCTGTATGGACGCAGATGTAGAACACCATTGATGTGGGATGAGGTTGGAGATCGTCAGTTGTTTGGACCAGATTTGATCAAGGACTCAGAGGAGAAGGTTAAACCGATCGAGATGACTAAAGATTGCTCGGTCCGCATAAAAGAGTTATGCAGATTCAAAACGCAAGGAAGTAACTTATGAAATTGGAGACAGAGCCTATCTGCGAGTATCACCCTTGAGGGGAGTGAAACGTTTTGGAGTTAAGGGAAAGTTAGCCCCAAGATTTGTAGGACCGTATCGTGTATTGGAATGGATGGGAGAAGTTGCCTACAGGCTGGAGTTACCTGAAGGATTGTCAGGAGTTCACGATGTGTTTCACGTATCACAGCTGAAGAAGTGCCATGCTGGGATGGCCGACATACCGTTGAATGATACAGTGCCCTTAGAAGCGATCCAGTTGGATAGTAACCTGACCTATGAAGAGAAGCCAATAAAGATTCTTGAGTTTGGTAGTCGAGTCACTCGCAGCAAGGTTATCAAGTTTTGCAAAGTTCAGTGGAGCCACCATACCGAGGAGGAAGCCACCTGGGAGCGAGAGGAGGATATTCGCAAGGACCATCCGCACCTATTTTCTAGCCAACCCGAATCTCGAGGGCGAGATTCATCTTAAGGGGGGTAGGTTTGTAACATCCCAAATTTTCAATTTGGCATGTTATACATAGGTCATCCATGCATATCATATTTTATTGCATCTTCTGTCTGCAATCCTTGAGATCCTAAGCAACTCAAGGACCTGCGGAGAGAGTTGGGGATTTTTCGATTTTCATATTTGATTTTTATCAAATACTGAAGACGAGGATTTTTGGTTTTAATTATTTTTCTCTCTGGAAAATATTTCAATTTTAAAATAAATAAATGAGGGGAGATAAAATGACTTCTCCAAAATAATTGAAATATCGGAGGAAAAATGTTAAAATCATTATTTGGTTTTTATTTGATTTTATTTGGAATTTTATTTGCCCTAGGAAAATTTGCATGTTTTAAAAATTGCATTTTAGGGGCCAAGAAAAGTTCATCCTGTTCTAAATATTCCATTTAGACAGAGAAAACTTATTTTGGAAATTTTAGATTTTTATTTTATTTTCTAGGATTTTTCTTAGTCGGCGGAACGTTTAAAAAGAAATGACCATACCGGGCCAAGGGCCTAAAGCTGAGCCCGGCCCGACCAACCGCCGCCGCCTCCTGACGCGTCTTGCCGCCGCCTCTGCAGCGCGTCTTGCCGCCACGCCTTTCGGACCGAGTCCGAGCCGGACTCCGCCTCCCGCGCCGCCTTGCCCTCCTCCAAGCCGTCGCCCGCCCCTTTATATAGCCGCCTCTAAACCACCACCACCGCCACCCACCCGGGCCGGGCAGGAGCCCGAGCCCCGAGCCGCCCGCCCGCCGCCAGTCGCCCGCCGCCCTTGGCTGTCGCCGCCGCCTCCGCGCCGCCCAGCGCCTCGCCGCCCCTCGCCGAACCCCGCCGGAGCCGCCCGCTCGCCGGACGACCTCGCCGGAGGTAGCCGCCCCGCCCGGTTTTTTTTAAAGAAAAACCCTTCGGGTGTTTTAGAAAAACCCTAGTTTGTTTTTTATATAAATCGGTTTATTTCTCCGGTTTATTTGTTTAGCGAGCGTTCGCTCGTTCGTTCGTTTTTACGAACGTGTTCATCGTTTAGTCCTTGCTAACGAACGTTCGTTCGTTTAGCCGTTCATCGTTTTTCTTTTTATCGGATTTATTCCGCGATTATTCTAATTGCGATTTCTGATCCGATGTTCGAACTAGTATAACTTTTCGCTCGTTTATCGGAATCAGGCGATTCAAACGCCTGGAGTTTCATCTTGAAACCCTCTTTCCAGGTAATCAACTAAAACAAGTTTTTGTCTATGTAAAATTTGACCCTAGTTCAGATTAGTAAACGGATCTTGTTTCTCTCGCCGTTTGAGTTTCGTCTTTCCGTTTGGTTTGATTCTTTTTGCGAACCGGAGTTCTTAAGTTGAACTCTCCGGTCAACTTCTTTCAGTTGAAGTTTCGTTTGTGCATCTTTGCTTGTTGCTTATGTATGCTATTGTTTGTTTGCGATAGAATTCCCGGAGTGCGAAGCGTGTTACTACGAGTCTCTAGGATTCCGGATCACAAGAAGGCAAGTAACACTTTGATCATACTCTTTTCATGCCCAGTTTTTATGCATTAGTTTCCACCCTCAAACATTGCATGGTTAGGATGTCATTAATTTGTGGGTTGGGAAGTAGATGATGAGGTAGGAACCTATTGCCCTGTTATTATCAAAACCTTGGGAGTTACTTCTACGTATTGCTTATATTGCTATGCTATGCTCGTAGACGTGGTTTGGGTTTGTGTGTTATCCATGACAGATGTGAGATTGTTAATTAATGGTTAAACTTAAGGTGGCAACTTTAATACACATCTGGGTGGATTGAGGCACCTGGGGAACCCAGTGTTGTCTGTTTTATTTTTGGAAATCCCGGGGTATCCGTGTGATCTTCCTATGGACCGCCACCTGTGCTCAAAGGGAACTGAGTTTATTCATGCTAGAAACTTCCGTCTGCAGCCACAAGCTATTATGGGCTCTAGCATAGTTGAGTAAGTTACGTGAAGCTCTTGAAGAGGTAGATCAGCAGGTAGTGGGTTTTGTAGGTTTGGTATGGTCTACCCGGAGTAGAGAGTTAATGTTTCTGAAATGCTATGTCTCGGTCATCCGTTTCTCAAACACCATGCAGTGCGAGAAACCAACGGAGGCGATCGAGTCTTGTGGGGAAAAGTGCGCAAACCTCTGCAGAGTGTATAATCTAATCATGGTTAGCCGTGTCCCCGGTTATGGACAATTCTGAGTATCTAGTACTTGAGTATTCGCATGTATGTCATCACTCTAAATTAATATTGCTGGGTTGTTAATTACTTTAATTGGGATTGAGTTGGGGTTATACCTTCTCAATGATGTTTCAACCACCATGATAGTTAAATTAAAATTTATTCCTTTGCTGTAGGGAAAAATTGGCTTTCCGCAAAACTGTAACCATAGAGCTTTCCACCAGCCAAATATGCATGTAGTGGTAGCATTATTCTGTTATTGCTCTATTGTGTTACATTGCCAGCATATTCCATGTGCTGACCCGTTCTCGGGCTGCAACGTATTATGTTGCAGACTTTTCAGACGAGGAGTAAGGTTCGATAGGTCGTTGCCCTGCAGCTCAGCTATGCCGTTGGAGTTGGACTCACTTTACCTTCCAAGCCTTCCGCTGTTATCGCATTAGATGGCCTTAAGCCATATTATTGTAATAAGTTCTCTTTTGAGATATTCGATGTAATAAGTGTGTGATTGCTACTCTGTTATAAATCCTTCGAGTACTGTGTGTGTCAGCATTATCGATCCAGGGATGACATGGAAGCACAGAGACTTGATCATCTGAGGTCGGGTCGCTACATCCATAATCCATCAAAAGAATTCACCCAAAACTTGAAAACTTCACAACACAAAACTCAATAGAAATCTCGTGAGCTCCGTTAGAGAAAGAAAACAAAAGACCACTTTAAGGTACTGTAATGAACTCATTCTTTATTTATATTGGTGTTAAACCTACTGTATTCTAACTTCTCTATGGATCATAAACTATTTTACTAGCCATAGATTCATCAAAATAAGCAAACAACACACGCAAAACAGAATCTGTCAAAAACAGAACAGTCTGTAGTAATCTGTAACTAACGCAAACTTATGGAACTCGAAAAATTCTACCAAAATTAGACGACCTGGAAAATTTGTTTATTGATCATAAGAAATTGGAATCAGTATTTTATCACGTTCTGGTGATTTTTAACAATTCGGGCACTGAGCGCAAAGTTTCTGGAAATTACAGCAAGATCAAATAACTATCATCCAAGAAGATCCAATAGGTTTAAATTGGCACAAACACTAACCAAAAGATAAAACCACATCTAATCAGAGGCTAGATGGATTATTTATTCCTAAACAGAAGCAAAAACAAAAAACTAAAAATAAAATTGGGTTGCATCCCAACAAGCGCTATCGTTTAACGCCCCTAGCTAGGCACTAAAATTCATTGATGCTCACGTGAAAGACAAGAATTGAAGCATAAAGAGAGCATCATAAAATATGTGACAAACACACTTAATTCTAACATACTTCCTATGCATAGGCATCTTATAGGCAAACAAATTATCAAGGCAAGCAAAAACTAGCATATGCAAGGAAGCGGAAAGAAACAATAGCAATCTCAACATACCGAGAGGTAATTTAGCAAAATGAAAATTTCTACAACCATATTTTCCTCTCCCATAATAATTACATGTAGGATCATAAGCAAATTCAACAATATAGCTATCACAAAACATATCCTCAACACGATCCACATGCATGCAAAGTTGACACTCTTCCGAAATAGTGGGGTTAATATTAACTAAAGTCATGACCTCTCCAAACCCACTTTTATCAAAAACTTCATAAGATTGAACATTATCCAAATATGTGGGATCTAAAGTTAACACTCTTCCAAACCCACTTTCAATATTATTGCAAACAATATTATCAATCTCATATTCATCATGGGGATTAAATAAATTTTCAAGATCATAAGAAGAATCACCCCAATCATGATCATTGCAACAAGTAGTAGACATAGAAAAAGTAGAATCCCCAAGCTTAGGGTTTTGCATATTATTAGCACAATTTACATCAATAGAATTTATAATAAAATCATTGCAATCATGCTTTTTATTCAAAGACCTATCATGAATCGTTTCATAAAGTACTTTATCACAATTTTTAGATTCACGGAATTCAGGCAAAACCTCATAAAGATAATCTAGTGCACTCAACTCACTAGCAATAGGTTCATCATTATTGGATCTCTTAAAGAGATTAGCAAGTGGATGAGGATCCATAAACTTTTAGCAAGCAAAGATGCAAGCAAAAAGAAGGCACATGGTAACACAAGATTGAACGGAGGAAGCGCGAATAAAACGGCAAGGGTGAAGTGGGGGAGAGGAAAACGAGAGGCAAATTGCAAATAATGTAATGCGATAGATAGGGATTGTGATGGGTACTTGGTATGTTGACTTTTGCGTAGACTCCCCGGCAACGGCGCCAGAAATCCTTCTTGCTACGTCTTGAGCTTGCGTTGGTTTTCCCCGAAGATGAGAGGATGATGCAGCACAGTAACGTAAGTATTTCCCTCAGTTTTTTAGAACCAAGGTATCAATCCAGTAGGAGGCCACGCGCAAGTCCCTCGTACCTGCACAAAAGGATAGCTACTCGCAAACAATGCGATTAGGGGTTGTCAATCCCTTCACGGTCACTTACGAGAGTGAGATCTGATAGAGATAATATTTTTGGTATTTTTGGTATATAGATGCAAAGTAAAAAGTAAAGGCAAGTATAAAAGTGATGGAGATTGATATGATGAGAATAGACCCGGGGGCCATAGGTTTCAATAGTGGCTTCTCTCAAGAGCATAAGTATTCTACGATGGGTGAACAAATTACTGTTGAGCAATTGACAGAATTGAGCATAGTTATGAGGTTATCTAGGTATGATCATGTATATAGGCATCACGTCCGAAAAAAGTAGATCGAAACAATTCTGCATCTACTACTATTACTCCACTCATCGACCGCTATCCAGCATGCATTTAGAGTATTAAGTTAGAAACAGAGTAACGCCTTAAGCAAGATGACATGATGTAGAGGAATAAATTCATGCAATATGATAAATACCCCATCTTGTTATCCTCGATGGCAACAATACAATACGTGCCTTGCAACCCTTTACATCCTTTGGGTAAGGACACCGCAAGATTGAACCCAAAGCCATGCACTTCTCCCATTGCAAGAACTACCAATATAGTTGGCCAAACCAAACGGAGACTTGCAAAGATAAATCAATCATACATAAAATAATTCAGAGAAGATTCAAATATTATTCATAGATAAGCTGGATCATAAACCCGCAATTCATCGGTCTCAACAAACACACCACAAAAAGAAGATTACATCGAATAGATCTCCACGAGAGAGGGGGAGAACATTGTATTGAGATCCAAAAAGAGAGAAGAAGCCATCTAGCTACTAGCTATGGTCCCGAAGGTGCAAGTAAACTACTCACACTTCATCGGAGGGGCTATGGTGTTGATGTAGAAGCCCTCCATGGTGGATGCCCTCCAAATGAGCTCCTAAAAGGCCCCAAGATGGGATCTCGTGGATACAGGAAGGTACGGCGGTGGAATTAGGTTTTTGGCTCCTGTTCTGATCGTTTGGGGGTACGTAGGTATATATAGGAGGAAAGGGTACGTCGGTGGAGCTTTGAGGGGCCCACGAGGCAGGGGGCGCGCCCCGGGGGGGGGGGGGGGCACCCTCGTGACCACCTCTCTGATGCCTTGGCGTAGGGTCCAAGTCTCCTGGATCACGTTCGGTGAGAAAATCACGTTTCCGAAGGTTTCATTCCGTTTGGACTCTGTTTGGACTCCGTTTGATATTCTGTTTCGTCGAAATACTGAAAAAGGCAAAAAAACAGCAATTCTGGGCTGGGCCTCCGGTTAATAGGTTAGTCCCAAAAGTAATATAAAAGTGGAAAATAAAGCCCATTATAGTCCAAAACAGTAGATAAAGTAGCATGGAGCAATCAAAAATTATAGATACGTTGGAGACGTATCAACATACATCCCCGGCCCTCTCTTATTGATATTGCACTGATACCCTCCGTTTGTCTAGCAGGCCTCCTCTCCCACCATTTGTGAGACTCCACTCCACCACCAACCCTCCAACACTCTACCTTTGTCTTTCTCCCAACCTTATTCCTCAGCTACACATATCCATGGATGCTGATCGATCTCCCTCTGTACATAGCTAGGTCTCTCTCCTTCTCCACACATATACTAGTCGATCTACCTCTCTATAGTTAGGTCTCTGCCCCCTCCCCCCCCCCCACACACCGATAGTCGAACGTTGTAGGTAGGTATCCATGCCACAGAAAAACTGCACCTCTGCCCTCTCAAATTCCAGTAGGCCAGCCGCCCTGTATCTTTGACGTGGGCAAACACAAATTTGATGGCACTCTTTATCGATCGCGCAGCCACACACTTCATCCTTGTTTTCGATTCTATCGATATCTCACGACGATGATCCCTCCACTCTCTTCTCGTGGATCGCTCCCTCTATATATGATATATCCATGACTTTGTTTCACACACATCGCATGTGTTATGTTTTTTGTTTGAGATATCATTGACACATTGCCTTGGTTTCGCACAAACCATCTCTCTCACACCCACCCACATACGTACCTGCACCTAAAGAAGAGGTGCATGCAGGACACACGTACTCACATCTCGTTCCCGGCCACACCCGCGCGGGTACACGGTGGAGTTCGTTCCTGTACGAAAAGGTAGCCCACGTGATAATTTGACGCGTGTAGCGGTTGTTTACTCGAAGGAGGGTCGGGTACCATGCCTAGACAAAACAAAGTTCGACTTGACGCGTTAGTATTAAGTAAAGTTATATATTCCTCCTCAATGGCACGTAGTACAGAATATAAAGTAATCGACGTGGAGAAATGGAAAACTCCGCTCCACTATATACAACGGAGCTTGCCTGCCGTGGTTTGTCTCTCGTCACACCATCTCACACAAGGCGGCAGTGGCCTTTCTCTCTCACCGTTGGTCAGTGATCCGGACGCATCCCGTCCGCCGGCGGAAAGGGAGGATGTGCATCATTTCTCCGTTCGAAGGCGTTGAGGCAGCACGTCCCGATCTGCGGTACCCGCTGTTCTCTCTGACCAAGCTCCGGCGTGGTAGGGCCTTCGCCACTTGCTCGCTGCCGCAGTATGGGCAGACTCGGCCGCCGGGGCCCTCCTAGTAACATCACGACAACCCTCAGGTACAGCTTCCTCCGGCCTTGCTCCACTGCCCATCTTCCCATGTTGCTGCATGTGGATCTTCTTTAGTTGTTTGCTTAAAACGTATCTTGGCCGGCGTACTTTCCATCTTGCAATCTCGTCCTCAAACCGTTTTTCATAAACCACCATGCTCCGATCTTTCCCTTATTACATGGAATATGCTTATTTTTTTCGGCATATGTGTCTTCAACTCGTGTTATTGGCCAGTAATTTTTTCCTTTCTACCTCTTTTTTGCAAACAGGGCTATCCATTTCACCTCGTTGCTATTGCGACCTTTTGGTGAACTGCACAAATCACTTTTTTCTTAAGAGTGTTTTGTGCAGTTCCTCCAAAATGTCACATGGGAAACTTTTTTACATTTCTGTGGGACTGCAGGAAGGGAGATTGGTTTTGCTATCCTCCTCATCCAACTCCGTGCCTAATCTTCTCCAACAAGTAGTTAGTCCTAAAGAGAGATCGCAGAGGTGATCGGCTTCTATTTGTGTGTGTTATGTTTCATCATCTAGTTCCACTATTATTGTAATCACACCGACTGGATATCTTTGCAAACAGGGATGGTCAACTCAATTTTAGTGGAGTTGCACAAAATGATCGGATTGTGGTGTCCTCCGTACACCCATTTTTTGGCTACAGAGCTGGGTGAAACTAGCTGCCAAGCAATGAACACTGTGCCCAGGAAATGGACCCATGCCTACGAACAACATCGATCATTTATATATTTTTTCTTTATTTGTACACCTTCTCACAACTTTGTCTTCAGTTGTGATGTGAATATTGGCTCTGATCTGCGAACCATTGAGATGCATTAGCAACCATGGTAGTTTCATTTGTATTTGATGGAATGTTGTAACGAGATAATCTTGAGGCCAGAGGACACATGAATCCTAAGTTGAAACCTTTTTTCCTCAAGGGAACCAAAGTTGAAACCTTCATATCATCACAGTACAAATTCATTAAAATTATGCGTACATATAAGCAAATCCCGAAGGATTGATAGCAATGCCAGAAACAATTCAACTACGTTTCGCCGACATGTGGGACATCCTTCATCCGGCTCCACCTGCCGTGCAGCAACATTGAGTGCACAACTGCACGGAAAGATTCATCCTGGTCGTTGCGCCGCATTATTAATGACTAGTGAGCAGTTAAATCACAAAGCCCCACCTTCGCCACAGTAAGTTGCTCAGATGAAGCAACCATAATTTCTCTGTTCCTTGAATCTGCTGGTACTCCCATATTCCTAGAGTAATAAGTTGCTCGGGCGAAGCAACCATCACTTCACCTTTCCCACAGTAAAAGTACCTCCTTGCACTACAAAAAAATACACTTCCGTGATGATACGTGTTTGTCACAGTAGGTCGCGTTTTTTGTCATGCATGTATATCCATGACGATTTTATGACAGAATCAAGATAGTCATACATGTGCTGTCGTAGAAGTGTTCCATGACATTACCAAAATTATCATCACGGAAGTGTCCACTTCCATGACGATAAATCGCGTCCACGAAGTGCTTTCGTCAAGGGTGACCGACACGTGGGATCCACTGTAACAGAACGCCGTTAAGCTATCGGATCGGGTTTTGGATCCGATAACCCGTTAACAGCCCCGACCAATGAGGATTTTCCACGTGTAAAATCATCATTGGCTGGAGGAAACATGTGTCGGCTCATCGTTGAGACAGATGTCATCCACTCACTGGACAGAAGGTGCCTATGATACGTCGACACGTGGTACGGCCCAACAGTGGCCCATTCATGTGAAAAGGCCGCCCCGTTTGACTTGGTCAAAAGCTGGCGGGCCGGCCCATGGAAAGCCTGTTAACGGCCTATTAGCATATAGCCCATTTACAGCCCGCTAACCCAAGGCCCGTTACGCCCTATGCGAATTAGGTCCAATAGCGTCATCTGGGCCATCCAATATGATTCCAAATTTTTCACTTACGGCCCATGTATGGCCCATGACGATTTCGGCCCATATGAGGCCCTTTGTAACTCTTGGCCCATTAGCGGCCCGTCTTTGAAATCGCCCGTAATGAGCGATGTATTACTTTACACCCATTAACGGCCCGCGGTGAAATCGCCCGTAATGAACAGTGTAACACTTTATACCCATTAATGGGCCGTTATTCCGTTGGGCCGTTTCCAGCCCAAGTTAACTTTCAGCCTTCTGAGGGCCCATTTATTCTTGGGCTCATTTGCAGCATTTGGTTACTTACGGCCCGTTACTGTCATTTTCTGCTTGTGGGCCAAATTCAGCCCGTCGTTACAGTCGGCCCGTTTGTGGTCCGTTAGTCTATTGGGCCATTTTCATAGCATCACCAAATACGGCCTATTAACGGCCCGTTATGGTCAGCCCATAAAACGTACGATTTCCATTATAGGCCCGTCTACGGCCCATTAAAGGCACGTACAAGACCCATAAATGAGTCAGCGGCCCATGGATCCTACGTGACATAGAAGGCCCATGGATCCTACAAGACGTAGAAGGCCCATGGATCCTACGAGACGTAGAAGGCCCATGGATCCTACGAGACGTAGAAGGCCCGTGGAACCTACGAGACGTAGAAGGCCCATGGATCCGACGGCCCGTGAAGGGCCATGGTCGGGCGAGTTGGCCCCCGTTTGAACGATATAGCATATTCAAAGAATTATCCTACTCAATACTATCACCTCTAAAAAGCATACACTATACAACAAAGAGATCAAGGCATAGAAAGGTAGAATAATCCTACACTATACAATAAAGAAATTACAGCCGATTATACCCACTGGGCATTATGGTTCGGCACAGGTGATAATAAAGCATACACAAACAACAAATTACATACACTGGGCAAATACAGCTCATACATCATGGACGCGCATCAACTTAACTCCATTTGAACTATAATCTCTTCAGAAAATATGATTGGCTGGATTCAAATAGCACAAATTTCAGTCTGCAAAATCTCCAATTCCTTCATGGTTACCTCGGTGTCTTGTTTCATTTTTTGACTCTTGCATCTAATACCTGCATGTCCAGTCTCAACTTGTTGATTATACATTGACAATCATGTACACATTGTCTTGCCACCTCTAGTTGATGCTCGAGAACATCAGCACATTCCAATTCCAATCCATAGTCATTCGGTAACGGCCATGCCGCACTGCTCGCAGATTTTTGTGTTGATGGCACTTCATCCTGAAATGTTTCTGTAAGTACACATGACTAGGGAAAAAATATAGTTACAACAGTGTAGCGAACAAGACACTATTTTGTACTACATGGCAAAACAGGACTAACAATAATGTTACACGTCACTTTCACAAAAAAAATGTTACACGTCATGAAGCATAAGCAGGTGATATTTTAAAAATTATAAAAAGATAGTCTGTGCAGCCTGCATACAGAAATCCCTCTTAGCTCACCAGAGGAGCATGATGTTGGGGCCCAATCGAAAACACAGACAAGTTAGAAATTTAGACAACACGTTGCGTATAAGTAAGCAAGCAGTTGGCCATTCTACCTCAATTAAAGTCTTAGGGAGCATAATGAACAGCAGAGGGTTTCATACAAACATACTACAGCAGGCAAAACTATGCAATCATTAGCGTAGTATAAACTAGATTGTGAGCCTCATGCAATAATAGTTGGTTAATAGACTTCAAAGCTTCAGGCACACTTAGGCAGAGTATTTAAATGGTAAGGCCTTTAATTATGTCAACTAATAGTGATACAAGTACCGAACATCGTGCATGATTATTTGGGCATCTCATTAGCGAGGACAAATAAAGCAATTGAAAAGAGAAAATTAACTATGCCTGAAACAAACAAGGAATTGAACTGTTGAGTTGCATACGGTGACTTACCTTAGCAGGTTGAAGAGGCTCAACAGCTCCTACTTCTCTTGCAAGGCTCCTTCCTAACATAGTGTACTTGGAAATCCTCAATCTTATCTTCATTGCACCCTCCGCAAGGTGACACAAACTAGTTACTCGTCTCCTTGGAAGATAAATATGCATACTTTCGGTCTGTGAACACAAAAGGATGAGATTATAACAAAACAACACCACATAATGAAACATCTTTGCATCTCTTGCACTTGCACACAATGAAATGAACATTTACTATATACGCACTATGTAAAAACTAGGCATACCTTCGAACTGGATCTCCGTGTACTCTTGGAGAGCCTCTTTGTAGTGTATGACCAAACCTTTATGTCACCTATGAGTTAGACAAGGCCCCACTACAGCAGCCCTTAGTGTTTAAAACGTTGACAAGCTCTGTTAGAGTGTTAGGTCAAGAACAACAAGTATTCAAAGCAAACAGTCCTAGTATGGCTGGCTGATGCAAACAAGCAATTGAATAGATGTGTGAGCAAATCTTACATATCAAGAAAAGAAGCAAAGAAGGAGGCTTAAAGACCATCACTTGACTGAACAGATTTAAGGGAATTTAAACATCATGTGCAACGTATGAACTAACATAAACATTGCATATTCCAGATTCTACAATGGAATGCACATGTATTAGGTTATGCCATGTATGATGATGCCTAAATGTACAGATAGCTGGCAGGAGTGATTCATCATTGCACGCACAATTGAATTGCAGGTTAAGGGCCAGTTCGATTCCGCCTTTTCAGGGCATATTGTCAAAATAATCCATAAAAGATGTAAAGAAGTCATTTTTGAGTTATGGGCTTGGGCTTAACTAATTTCGCTTTGGAGGGGGGTGTTTCAGGTAGAACCTCACTAAAAATTGAAGGGAAGGGGAATAGTGAAATGACTCTGTTGCGCCTATATTACACTCAAAATGCAACTGGTGACACCCGTGTCACACTGACCCTCAAGTAAAACAAACACGCAAGCATTCATTGCCTCGCCCGCTTGCATCTCCTCTCCCCTTTCCTCTACCTTGATCCTCACTGCAGCACTAGGGTTCCTCCAGTGAGCCGTCGCATCGGGTCCCATCTGGCCTGGTCTCGGCGATGCTATGTCCAGCTAGGCTACATGGCCGGCGGGTAGGGCAAATCTCCTGGCTACTCCTCGGGCGCCGCCTCATTCTCATGGTCTCCAGCTGCTCCACTGTGGTTCGTCCAACGCACTACTCCGTGGCGGCTGCACAACTTGTTGATGCCACACTACGGCAGAAGGCACCTTATTCCCCCTCCCCTCCTCCCAGGCCATGGCCGTGAGGTGCTGTTGAAGGATGAGCTCATCCAACAAGGTGAGGATCTCCTCTGATTTTTTGCCAAAGTTTCATTCTGATCCACTATACGATGAATTGCTATGAGCTGCTTCTGGTGCTGCTATATGATGCATTGCTATGAGCTGCTCCTGCTGCTGCTATACGATGAATTGCTATGAGCTGCTGCTGCTGTATGATGAGTTGCTATGAGCTGCTGCTGCTGCTATATGATGAATTGCTATGAGCTGCTGCTGCTGCTATATGATGAGTTGCTACAAGCTGCTCCTGCTGCTGCTATATGATGAATTGCTATGAGCTGCTCCTGCTGCTGTGTAACATCCCAAATTTCCTATTTGGAATGTTTTACAATTATAGCTAAGCATCTATGCATTCCGTTTGAATTTGAGTGGCATTTGAAGTTTCAGAAGTTGTGGAGTTTGAATTCAAATTTTGGCAAGTGGAAATTATTTCAAAACTATGCCTGATAAATACTTGAGAAAAAGTATGAGAGGAGTAAACATGACACTCCAAAAATATCAGAGGAAAAACATTGCCAAAAAGTTTGAATTCAAATTTGAGTTTTATTTGGAATTTTAGAAAAATGATTTTTTACAAAGTTTGAGTTTTGCCCCTGGAAAAATGTTTAAATCATAGGGAATATTCCCCTGATCATTTTGATATATATATGTCCTATATAAAATATTTATTTTTATTATATTTTTCCCCTCTCTAATTTTTCAAAAGAAAAAAAAAGGGACCCAGGCGCCAGCCAGGCCGACTGGCCCAGCCAGCACCTAGGCGACCCACGGCCCGAGCCAGCCCGCGCCATTGACCGGCCCGGCCACAGCGCCCGGCCAGCCCGACCGAGCCCCTCGCCCGAAAACCTCCCGCATCGGTCGCCCGACCGACTCCCCCTCTCTCTCTTTCTCACCGACACCCCGGCCCTACCCCTCCTTCTTCCCCTCGCCCACGCCCGCGCCGCCTTGCCGGATCCGCATGAGATCCGGGATCCCCGAGATCCCTCGCGCGTTGCCCCTCGTCAAGTCGAGGCCCGCCTATTTATACCCCCTCGACCCGTTTTCCCCTTCGCCCCTCGCTTAACCCCTCCCTCTCGCCGCTTTCACGCCAGACAACAACGAGCCACGCCGCCGCCATTAGCCTGAGCTCGCCCTGTCACCCCGAGCTCGCCTGACTCCACCGTCGACCCCCTCGGTTCGCCAGCACTGGGAGGTCTCCGCCGTCTTCCCGACCACCGAGCCGCCAGCGTCATCGCCGAAATCGCCGTCGGCCGCCGTCGTCGCCGCCACCGCGGTGAGTCACCGGAGAACCCCGCCGCCGTTAGATCTAAATCCTAGGGTGTAGATTAGATCCCCGAAGGGGTATGGTTTTTTCAAATAAACCCGGTTTAGTTCCGGTTTAATTTTAGTTAGGGTTTTTTTTAGTTGAACCGGCCGATTCGTTTAAACCCTAGGGCCCGTTTAGTTATATTACGCCCAGGGCGTTAGTTAGGCCCATTAGCCCGTTTTTTCTTTTATTTTCGTTTTCTGTTTTAACAGAATAGTTTCAGTTTTGTAAAATTCATATCTTATTATCTACTTAATATCTTTAAGTGATTCTTTTTTTGTTGGTTTGCAAATTTCTTATAGTTTCTGTAGAAAATATAATTAGCTATGTTAAAATTATTTAGAATTGCTTTATTTTAGATTTAGACAGAATAGTAAATCTGCTATAAAGTGAGTTAGAAAAATTATTTTTAGTGATTCTTTTGTCACAACTTACTTTTTACATTACCTAACATTAGGAATTTATATGGGAATTTTAGGATTAATAAAAAATATCTTTAATAAGAATCATGTTATTCTTAATTAATTAACTAGCTACTGTTTTCCTATTGTTTTAGTTAGCAAATAAATTTAATTTTCATATGTGATAGATTATTCTAGGTTAGTTTCTGTCACTTTAGAGCATGAACTTTTATTTACAATAAATAAAACTTTCATTTTATTCTTCCTACTAGAATTTGCTTCAGGCCTAATAGGAGTTTTATAATAGATTTTAAAGTGATTCTTTTTGCTCCTAGTTGCTTGATGAATCCTTTTCTGTTAGGTAGCATAAACCCATGTTTAGGTTCTGTTAAGAAATTTTTGTTATGTAAAACTATTTTTAGTTGTTGCTTGAAGTAGGAAAACATTGAGTTGGATTTCTTGAGTTTTCCTTTGGGTTTTGATTAAATACATTTTTGTGTGTTTCATATTACTATGCTGTTATGTAAGTGATCATATGTTGTATGCTTATTGTGGTTATTGTTTGCCTCGGTAGAATTTCCGGAGTGCGAAGCTTGCTACCACGAGTCCCTAGCTTACGAAGATCGTCAGCAAGGCAAGTCATTGATCATGTTTTCTTTACAATACCTATGATTTTTATCGCATTAGAATTACCTACCCACCATGCATGCAGTAGGTGAAATTTTGAAGTTATGTTCTTGAGTAGTATCATGAGGTAGGATGAACCAATTCCCCTTGTTACCATGACCCGGACGAAGTAGTTTATTTTTGCTATGCTCGTAGACGGGGTTGGTTGAGTGAATTCACAAGGGAGATGTGAGAGTCTTAAAGATGATGACAATCCCATGACTTCAAGATCAAGATGGACTTTGAAATTCACTACTGGGTGGAGGACAGTTGACGGGCACCCTGGATAACCCAGTGGTTGGCCGGGATGCATGGAGAAGCGCCATGATATCTTGCGGAAAGCTTCACCCAGCCACGAAGAGACGGATGGATACCCCATTGACCGGAAGCTTACCTGTGCAGCTTGGTCGACCCTAGGCGTGACTCTGGCAGGACGGTGCTACGAGATGTAGAAGAACGGTAGGATTGGATGGGCACCGGCAGTGGCCCAGAGGAACTCTTCGGAAGACCCTGTTTCGTTCGTCCCGTCTTCAAACACCATGAAGTGCGAAGACTAAAAAGGAGGGAACGATTCTTGCGGGTAAAGTGCGCAAACCTCTACAGAGAAAAGGATCTAATCGATTAGCCGTGTCCCCGGTTACTGACATTTGAGCCTCTGGAACTTGGAGTATTTCGGATATCTCAACACTGAACTTAATAAATTAATTGAGGGGTTTATTTAATAATTGGGAATGAGACATTGGTTGGCGGAACCATCTCAATAACTACCAACAATTTTGTAGTAATTGCAAACAAGTCCTTATTGTAGGAAAAAACTGGCTTTTCGCAAAATGATGAAACTTAGAGCCCCACAGCCAAATTGCATATAGTAATAGTAATATTTCATTGTTCTCTCTTCATGACTTGCTGGCATATTCAAAATGCTGACCTACACGGCTGCAACGTCTTAGGTTGCAGAGGAGTATTCCGATCAGGATTGAGGCTACGATCCGCGCTTGGCGATTGCCCTTTGGAGTCGGATGGACTCGCTATTCTTCTACGCCCGCAGCTTTACTTAGTTTATTTCTCATGAGTTGGCCTTCGCCGAATTTATTCTATTGTAATAAAGACTCGATATGAGAATCGTGTAATAAATTCAGGTGTGATTGAACTTTGTTTATTTCATCAATGTACCGTGAGTGCCAAAGATGATCTTGGGATGGTATGCATACGTAGAGATTTGACCGAACTTGGGTCAGGTCGCTACAGAGATGGTATTTGGAGCACACGCTGACCGTAGGACGTAACCCCTAGGATCGGAAAGCCATAGGAAGAGACTATTTATTTTATGTCCTTATCATTCCGTAATTCTCCCCTGTTCATTTCTGACTTCTCTCCGATTTTCAACATTTTAGATGGTCACGAGTTCACCCCAGCTTTGCTACGGAGTTTTGCCAGCCAGATGAGACGATGCCCTTCGGCAGGAAGCTGGTCCAGATCGTGAAGAAGCTGAAGATTGCTCTGCCCTCGATCACCGGGAAGCCTACCAATGCACTTTCGACGGATACCCGTTACAGGATCGTGGTGCACATTCCAGGGAGAACCTTCGGAGGACATACAGAGCCTATTGAATTTGAGTTTACCGACTTCAACTGGATCCTCGGAAGAGACATGGCGATTTATCGTGCACTTGGACATCTCCGAGAAGAGTACAGGGCCGAGCTCGATCCATCAGACCTCGCCATGGTTTCTCGCAGAGCAAGGAATGGAGATATCATCCGTACCGTAGAGGATGACTCCATTCTCTCGTATGTCCAAGACTTGGAGTGTCTCCTCAGGAAACGGGAGATCCAGACTCGCCGTAACTCGAAGGTACACAAGAGGCTGTTGTTCCGTGAACTGGAACTGGAGGAGAAGGCACACGCAGACTTCCTTGACCATGAAGAAGAAATCGCGGATTTCATGGAGAGAGTCGACGACCAAGATGAAGGTTGCAGCGTTAGAGGAAAAGATGGACTTGGGAGAGGACCTTTTTCCGAGTGGAGATGACGGACCTCTCGTGAGCAATGATCAGGATTATGAAGGGAGTTCCACCGGAGAAAGCCGCAAGAGGAGGCGCCACATCGTGAGGACGCCCACCGGAGGACATCGCACTGTGAGGACGCAAGGATTATTGATGAAGACATTTAGCCGACCACCATGTTATTTTATTTTCCGTCGATCGCTTAGGCCGTTATTTTCGATTAGTCGTGAGATATTTTGTAATCGAGATTGAACCATGTTTGAGATGAATGAATAAATGATTGGTGTGATTATGATTGTGCATTCATATGGGTAGTGATATTTTCTCATTAGACCCTTGTTCTATTCTAATTTTCTCATCCACTCCAAAACACGGATGCCTCCGAGACGTGACCCGGTCTCAACTTCCCGCCGGAGCTCACCCAGCTGATCCAGCGGAGAATGCCCTCATGCAGATGCTCATCCGTAATCGTAACAACAACAACAACAACCCACCGCCACCACCCCTGTTGACAACTTGACTCGATTCCTAAGGCTGAATCCGCCCGGTGTTCTCTTGGCAGACCTTGAGCCGATTGTGGCGATGATTGGCTCCGCAAGGTCGGAAGAGAGTTAGTCACCGTTGGATGCACCGATGAGAGAAGGTGCGCTTTGCCGCACATCAACTTGATGGACCTGCAGCTTCTTGGTGGGAGAACTACACCGCCACTTATCCCATCGGCACCATCACGTGGGATCAGTTCCCAAGAAGCTTTCCGCACCGCTCATGTTTCACTGGAGCCATGAGTCTGAAGAAGCGTGAGTTCCGCAACTTACGCCAGGGGAACCGTACTGTGGGGCAGTACGTGGATGAGTTCAGCAAGTTAGCTCGTTATGCCCGGGATGATGTGGCCACAGATGCCGCAAAGCAGGAAAAGTTTCTCGAGGGACTCAATGACGAGCTGGGTATGCAGCTTATGGTGGCTACCTTCACCAACTACCAGGAGCTGGTAGACAAGGCCACCATACTTGAAGGCAAGCAACAGCAGATTGATAGCCGCAAGCGGAAGTACAGCCAGGGGAAGTACAACTCAGGAGCTCAGCAGAAGCCCCGTTATGCTCCATACTCGGGAGGGCATACCCATCACACCCATGGAGGACATAATCATGGAGGACATAACCATGGAGGAAATGGGAACAACCGCAACTGTGACAACAAGTCGTGCAATGGAAATGGAAATGGCAACCAGCATCGCCCGCCTGGCTCGAGAAAGATCTCGAGTCACATCACTGCTTCAAGTGCCGAAAAGCAGGGCACTATGCCACCGATCGCCCGGAGGCCAAGCGAGAGGAATGGAAACGGCAATGGAAGCTCAGCAAAGAAGCCCAACCCTTTTCCTCGTGCTCGGGTGAACCACATTGACGTGGAGGACGTCTATGATCAGCCGGAACATCGTGGTTGGTAAGTTTTTATTGAATTCACGCTCAAGATTGGTACTCTTTGATTACGGTGCAACGCATTCATTCATATCAAGGGTGGTTGTGGAAAAGTACGGGTTGCCCACTAAAACCCTTAGAAGCCCCTTCGGCGGGCCCAGGAGGAGAAATGATGGCAGGTTTAGGCTGTCATGCAACCCTCAACATCGGAAATCATAAATTTCCCGCAGACCTCATAGTGTTGGAAACCCAGACCTTGGATGTAATTCTAGGCATGGATTGGTTGATGAAGTTTGAAGGAAACATAGACTGTGCCCGCAAGTCAATTCTGCTAACCACCCCGGAGCAGAAGAGGATCAAGTATGTATCCAGATGTAGCTAGATGAAGAATCAGGTGAATTCCCTCACGGGAGTTGTTCAGGAGGAAGTGCCAGTAGTGCAAGATTTTCCCGATGTGTTTCCGGAGGAATTACCAGGAATGCCACCGGACAGAGACATTGAATTTCTGATTGAGTTATTGCCCGACACAGCCCCAATATCCAAGAGACCTTATCGGATGCCCCCGAATGATTTGAAAGAGATCAAGAATCAAATTAATGAGTTATTGGAGAAAGGATATATTCGCCCAAGCTCATCACCTTGGGGAGCCCCAGTTCTTTTGGTAGAGAAGAAGGATGGAAGCCTGAGAATGGTCGTGGATTATCGTTCGTTGAACGACGTGACCATCAAGAACAAGTACCCTCTGCCGATGATTAATGATCTATTTGATCAGCTAGTTGGAGCCAAGGTATTCTCCAAGATCGATCTTCGATCGTGGTATCATCGATTGAAGATCCGTGAAAATGATATACCCAAAACAGCATTCACCACTGGTATGGTTTATATGAGTATACCGTCATGTCATTTGGATTGACTAATGCCCTGCATACTTCATGAATTTGATGAACAAGGTATTTATGGAATATCTGGACAAATTTGTCGTGGTGTTCATCGATGATATACTGATTTTCTCCAAGAGCGAGGAAGAGCATAAGGAACATTTCCGTCTAGTTACGGAGAAACTTCGAGAACATCCAGTTGTATGCCAAGTTCAGCAAATGTGAATTTTGGCTGAAGGAAGTCGGATTCCTCGGACATGTTATTTCAGGAGAAGGAATAGCAGTTGACCCCGCCAAGGTTGAATCACCACCGATTGGGCCACCCACCTCGACCAAGGAGATCCGCAGTTTTCTCGGACTCGCAGGATATTATCGGAGGTTTATTGAGAATTTCTCGAAGATTGCCAAGCCCATGACTGAGCTGTTGAAGAAGGATGCCAAGTACATTTGGACCGAGGATTGTGAAGCCAGTTTTCAGGAATTGAAGAAACGTTTGGTTACAGTTCAAAGATTGATTTTGCCGGACATACACAAGGATTACCAGGTATATTGTGACGCTTCTCGTCAAGGACTCGGAGGAGTACTCATGCAGGAAGGAAAGGTTGTAGCTTATACCTCCAGACAGCTACGACCTCACGAGATGAATTACGCCACACATGATTTGGAGTTAGCTGCAGTAGTGCATGCACTCAAGACCTGGAGACATTTCCTCATCGGAAACCGTTGTGATGTTTACACAGATCACAAGAGCTTGAAGTATATTTTCACGCAGAAAGAGTTGAACCTCGAGGCAGAGGAGATGGCTAGAGTTAATCAAGGACTATGACATGAGATTGCATTATCACCTGTGGAAAGCTAATGTTGTAGCAGATGCTTTGAGCCGTAAGAGTTATGTGAATACTCTTATAGCGGGAGGATTACCTCAGGAGTTAGTCGATGGCCTCGAGATCTCCATCGGAGATAGTTCCGAGAGGATATGTTGCAGCTACGAAGTTCAGTCCACTTTGACCGAAAGAATTCGTGAAGCCCAGAAGTCGGACAAGGAAATTGATGAGATAAAGAAAAGGATGAATGAAGGAAAAGCTAAAGGGTTTCGTAAGGATGAATACGGAGCTATATGGTACGAAGATCGTATTTATGTACCCAATGATCCCGAACTCAGAAAGCTAATTCTTCAGGAGGCTCATGATTCACCGTACTCGATTCACCGGTAACACCAAGATGTATCTGGATTTGAAGGAAAGTTTACGGTGGACGGTATGAAGAAGGATATTGCCGAGTACGTAGCGGTATGCGATGTTTGTCAACGCAGTAAAGGCGTAACATCGAGAAGCCAGCAGGGTTACTTCAACCTTTGCCGATTCCCGAGTGGAAATGGGAAAAACTTGGAATGGATTTTATCACAGGATTACCCAGACCCGTTCAGGTTATGATTCCATCTCGGTAGTGGTTGATCGATTGACCAAGGTAGCTCATTTTATTCCGTGAAGACTACCTATACGGTGCTAAGTTAGCCAAGATACACATGACCAGGATCGTATGTCTCGCATGGAGTTCCGAGGAGTATCGTGTCGATAGAGGAACACAATTTACCTCAAAGTTTTGGAATCAGTTGCATGAAACTTTGGAGTACGAGGCTGGAGTTCAAGATGACTTTTCATCCGCAGCATGGATGGATGCATCGAGAGAGTCAACCAGATTACGGAGGACATGTTGAGAGCTTGTGTGCTAGACTATGGATCTAGCTGGGATGATAATTTGCCATACGCGGAGTTCTCATACAACAACGATTATCAGACCGGTGCGAAGATGGCCCCTTTCGAAGCTCTATACGGAAGGAGGTGCAGAACACCATTGTTGTGGGATGGTGTTGGAGATCGAAAACTTTTCGGTCCCGATCTTATCAAAGATTTCGAAGAGAAAGTCAAGCTGATTCGAGATAGGCTCAAGATAGCTCAGTCGAGGCAGAAGAGTTATGCCGACAGTAAACGCAAGGAAGTAACTTACGAAGCGGGAGACCGAGCATATCTTCGTGTGTCTCCACTTCATGGAATCAAGAGGTTCGGTGTCAAAGGAAAGTTAGCACCCCGATTCATTGGCCCCTACAAAATCCTCGAACGTAGTGGAGAAGTTGCTTACAAGTTGGAATTGCACGAAGGATTATCCGGAGTTCATGATGTCTTCCATGTTTCTCGGTGAAGAAGTGTCATGCCGACATGGCCGATATTCCGTTGAGAGACACGGTGCCCCTAGAGGCCATACAGCTCGACGTTGATCTCGACTTATAAGGAGAAACCCGTCCGAATTCTCGAGACCGCAAACAGAGTCACCCGCAGCAAGATCATCAAGTTTTGCAAGGTGTGGAGTCACCACTTCAAGAGGAAGCCACCGGGAGCGAGAAGAAGACCTCCTTGAGACCACCCGCACCTATTTGGTAGCAACCCGAATCTCGAGGGCGAGATTCATCTTAAGGTGGGTAGGTTTGTAACATCCCAAATTTCCTATTTGGAATGTTTTACAATTATAGCTAAGCATCTATGCATTCTGTTGGAATTTGAGTGGCATTTGAAGTTTCAGAAGTTGTGGAGTTTGAATTCAAATTTTGGCAAGTGGAAATTATTTCAAAACTATGCCTGATAAATACTTGAGAAAAAGTATGAGAGGAGTAAACATGACACTCCAAAAATATCAGAGGAAAAACATTGCCAAAAAGTTTGAATTCAAATCTGAATTTTATTTGGAATTTTAGAAAAATGATTTTTTATAAAGTTTGAGTTTTGCCCCTGGAAAAATGTTCAAATCATAGGGAATATTCCCCTAATCATTTTGATATATATATGTCCTATATAAAATATTTATTTTTATTATATTTTTCCCCTCTCTAATTTTTCAAAAGAAAAAAAAGGGACCCAGGCTTGACCAGTGGCCCGGACCAAAGACCTAGGCAACCCACCAGCCAGGCCCGGCGCCCGGTACCAGCCCGGCCAAATGACCCGGCCCGACCGAGCCCCTCGCCCGAAAACCTCCCGCATCGGTCGCCCGACCGACTCCCCCTCCCTCTCTCTCACCGACACCCCGGCCCCACCCCTCCTTCTTCCCCTCGCCCACGCCACCCGCCCGCGCCGCCGCTCGCCGGATCCCACGAGATCCGGGATCCCCGAGATCCTCGCGCGTTGCCCCTCGTCCAAGTCGAGGCCCGCCTATTTATACCCCCTCGACCCGTTTTCCCTTCGCCTCGCCTAACCCCTCCCTCTCGCCGCACACGCTCGCCGGAGCAACCGAGCCGCCGCCGCCGCCATTAGCCGCCCCGAGCTCGCCCCGGTCACCCCCGAGCTCGCCCGACTCCACCGTCGACCCCCCCTCGGTTCGCCGCACCCGCCGGAGGTCTCCGCCGTCTTCCCCGACCACCGAAGCCGCCGGGCCGTCATCGCCCGAGTCGCCGTCGGCCGCCGTCGTCGCCGCCACCGCGGTGAGTCACCGGAGAACCCCGCCGCCGTTAGATCTAAATCCTAGGGTGTAGATTAGATCCCCGAAGGGGTATGGTTTTTTCAAATAAACCCGGTTTAGTTCAGGTTTAAATTTAGGTAGGGTTTTTGTTAGTTGAACCGCCGATTCGTTTAAACCCTAGGGCCCGTTTAGTTATATTACGCCCAGGGCGTTAGTTAGGCCCATTAGCCCGTTTTTTCTTTTATTTTCGTTTTCTGTTTTAACAGAATAGTTTCAGTTTTGTAAAATTCATATCTTTTAATCTACTTAATATTTTAGGTGATTCTTTTTTTGTTGGTTTGCAAATTTCTTATAGTTTCTGTAGAAAATATAATTAGCTATGTTAAAATTATTTAGAATTGCTTTATTTTAGATTTAGACAGAATAGTAAATCTGCTATAAAGTGAGTTAGGAAAATTATTTTTAGTGATTCTTTTTGTCACAACTTTGTTTTGACATTACCTAACCGTAGGAATTTATTTCGGCATTTTAGGATTAATAAAAAATAGTTTTAATCAGAATCATGTTATTCTTAATTAATTAACTAGCTACTGCTTTTCCTATTGTTTTAGTTAGCAAATAAATTTAATTTTCATATGTGATAGATTATTCTAGGTTAGTTTCTGTCACTTTAGAGCATGAACTTTTATTTAAAATAAATAAAACTTTTATTTTATTTTTCCTACTAGAATTTGCTTCAGGCCTAATAGGAGTTTTATAATAGATTTTAAAGTGATTCTTTTTGCTCCTAGTTGCTTGATGAATCCTTTTCTGTTAGGTAGCATAAACCCATGTTTAGGTTCTGTTAAGAAAATTTTTGTTATGTAAAACTATTTTTAGTTGTTGCTTGAAGTAGGAAAACATTGAGTTGGATTTCTTGAGTTTTCCTTTGGGTTTTGATTAAATACATTTTGTGTGTTTCATATTACTATGCTGTTATGTAAGTGATCATATGTTGTATGCTTATTGTGGTTATTGTTTGCCTCGGTAGAATTTCCGGTCTGAAGCTTGCTACCACGAGTCCCTAGCTTACGAAGATCGTCAACAAGGCAAGTCATTGATCATGTTTTCTTTACAATACCTATGATTTTTATCGCATTAGAATTACCTACCCACCATGCATGCGATGGGTGAAATTTTGAAGTTATGTTCTTGAGTAGTATCATGAGGTAGGATGAACCAATTCCCCTTGTTACCATGACCGGGACGAAGTAGTTTATTTTTGCTATGCTCGTGAGGCGGGGTTGGTTGAGTGAATTCATAAGGGAGATGTGAGAGTCTTAAAGATGATGACAATCCCATGACTTCAAGATCAAGATGGACTTCAAATTCACTCTTTGGGTGGAGGACGGTTGTGACGGGCACCTGGAGAACCCAGTGGTTGGCGGGATGCATGGAGAAGCGCCATGACATCTTGCGGAAAGCTTCACCCAGCCACGAAGAGACGGATGGATACCCCATTGACCGGAAGCTTACCCGTGCAGCCGCAAGCCATTATGGGCTCGCTTGGTCGACCCTAGGTGTGACTCTGGCCGGACGGTGCTACGAGATGTAGAAGAACGGTAGGATTGGATGGGCACCGACAGTGGCCCAGAGGAACTCTTCGGAAGACCCTGTTTCGTTCGTCCCGTCTTCAAACACCATGAAGTGCGAAGACTTAAAAGGAGGGAACGATTCTTGCGGGTAAAGTGCGCAAACCTCTGCAGAGAAAAGGATCTAATCGATTAGCCGTGTCCCCGGTTATGGACATTTGAGCCTCTGGAACTTGGAGTATTTCGGATATCTCAACACTGAACTTAATAAATTAATTGAGGGGTTTATTTAATAATTGGAAATGAGACATTGGTTGGCGGAACCATCTCAATAACTACCAACAATTTTGTAGTAATTGCAAACAAGTCCTTATTGTAGGAAAAAAACTGGCTTTTCGCAAAATGATGAAACTTAGAGCCCCACAGCCAAATTGCATATAGTAATAGTAATATTTCATTGTTCTCTCTTCATGACTTGCCGGCATATTCAAAATGCTGACCTACACGGCTGCAACGTCTTATGTTGCAGAGGAGTATTCCGATCAGGATTGAGGCTACGATCCGCGCTTGGCGATTGCCCTTTGGAGTCGGATGGACTCGCTATTCGTCACGCCCGCAGCTTTACTTAGTTTATTTCTCATGAGTTGGCCTTCGGCGAATTTATTCTATTGTAATAAAGACTCGATATGAGAATCGTGTAATAAATTCAGGTGTGATTGAACTTTGTTTATTTCATCAATGTACTGTGAGTGCCAGCATGATCTTGGGATGGTACAGATACAGAGACTTGACCGATTTTGTGTCAGGTCGCTACATGCTGCTATATGATGAATTGCTATGAGCTGCTCCTGCTGCTGCTATATGATGAATTGCTATGAGCTGCTGCTGGTATATGATGAATTGCAGACTGCTGCTGCTGTATGATGAGTTGCTATGAGCACCACCTGCTGCTATATGATGCTTTCATGTGGTGCTGCTATATGATAATAACTAGCCACTTGGATCATCGAATTTCAATAAATAATTGTTCTTCATTTAAATGTGGGTCATGTGTTCTTCGTTTAAATTAGGCAATGGGATCTCTATGGAAAACATTGACCAAAGTAGATTGTGCCAAGTAGATGGTATCTTTGTATTTGCATTTTGAGCAAATAGTGATGGTCTATTTTCCTATCATATTAATTACTGCACTGGGTTCAATTTGTGATGTTTGCAAGTCAAATTAATTTCCATATGGACAGCAAAATGAAAATATATAATGCAATCTAGACTTTCCACAGATCATACCAAAGATAAGCTGAAAACGCAATGAAAAGAACTGGTTGGCTTATTAAATGGAGCTTATATTCACAGGTGCTTATTTTCTTAGGATAACTCGTAATAATTGTCCCTAAGAAACTTGGCTAATATAACTGGCATACAAATAACATGTCACGATGATTGCAATGGATGAGTGACGTACCATAGCACTGCTTGTATAGGCTCACCGCTGCCTCTCCTTTTTGCGATGTTCCATGAAATTGCCACATACATCTTGTACTTTTTAATTGTGTAACCCTATACGCAAGTTGACACGGCTAATTTCATACATCTATACATGATACTACATTGCATATCCCTTGCATATTTAAACCACCAATTAACGATTGTGTGCGTACCATAAACTAGCCATGACTCGTATCTTTGGACTAGCAGGCTCTCTAAGGGAGCCTAATGTAGTGCTCTGGTATTCCTACATGCCACCTTCGATTGTGTGTAATGGACTGCCCTGTTCCTAAATATATGTCTTTGTAGAGATTCCAGTATGGACCACATACAGATGTATATAGATGCATTTTCGAGTGTAGTTCACTCATTTTGCTCCGTATGTAGCCTATAATGGAATCTCTAGAAAGACTTATATTTAGGAACGGAGGTACGAGGTAGTATCATGTATGACATCTACATATCTAATTTAGCAGCCGTAGTAGAAATCATTGTCTACACAAAGGGATTCTTGGTCGAAAATCCTAGCAAAGCACGCTTATTTGGCAGCGGAACAATACAAGAGATAGAGACGCTCTTACAAGATCATAGCAATGCCTCAGTCCAGGATCTTGGTTGGCCAAGCTGTTAGATCCAGAAGAAACATCATCCTTGTAGTTTTTGCCAGCTGCATAACAGGTAACAACGACCGGTTAGTATATTTGAAGTACATCGGGCATGTGATGCTGGACGGATTTAAAGGTGACAAGTACCTAGGCCATGGCGGGTGCTTGGCATCTCTCCAGACGGTGGGAATCAGGTTAGAAACGTCGAGGGTGATGACGCTACCGGGTTGTCGAGGTCCGTAAGGAGATCTAGAACGCGTCGAGTAGGGTGTTTGTGGAGCGGCTCCGGTAGGGTGGACTACGGTGTGGGCGAAGCGGATCTGTGGCCGTGGACGAGGGCGTAGGTGAAGCTGCTCCGGTGGTTGGGTTAAGGATGGTGTCGACGACGCAGATCTTCGGCCGTGGACGGGGCGTCATAAGCTGCTCCGGTGGTTGGGTTAAGGATGGTGTCGATGATGCGGATCTGCGGCCGTGGACGGGGCGTCAGAAGCTGCTCCGGTGGTTGGGTTAAGGGTGGTGTCGACGATGCGGATCTGCGGCCATGGACGGGCGCGAAGCTGCTCCGTAGGTTGGATGAGGGTGCGAGGAAGCGGATCCGAGGCCGTGGAATTGTGAGTTGGCAAAGCGGCCTGGTAGGGTTGAGAATGGTATAAGCGGCTACTCCGGTAGAGTTGACGATGGTGTCGACGAAGTGGCTCGAGGGGTTGAGGAAGGTGTCGGTGAAGCGGCTCGGTAGGGTTGAGGAAGGTGTCGGCGAAGAGGATCGAGAGGCCGTCCGACGGGCGTCGGTGGGCGGCTCCGGGGGTGTGGACGAAGGCGTCTCGGTGGGGAGTACGAATGAGCCGCTTCTGATGCGTCGGTTGATGAGAGTACCGGCCGAAGCAGATCAGCGCCATGGACAAGGCCGACCTTGAATGGGCTGTGGTAATGCAGTGGTGGATGAGCAGCCTACTTGTTTCTAGGGAGGTGGGAGGGGTAGATGCGACGCGAGGCAGATCCGGCGAGGTGGGCGCTTCTTGGCGATGAATGGGCTATAATGCGCGGTGGATGAGCAGTCTAGGGTTTCGAGAGGGAGGGAGAAAGAGGCGATAAAAGCACGGACGCCGTGATGTAAGATGCTCTGGTGCTGTGGAGTTAGTCGTTTTTGCGAGAGGGGGAGAGGAAATGGGGGTGCCGTGTAGTGGGGGAAACGGAAGTTACCAAAGCAGCCCTGACCTATCATGTAGATGTGGGCGGTATTGTAACTGTTGGTCTCCGTGCACCAAGGACAAAAGGGGTTTTCGCATGCTAAAGACTAAGGTGGCAGAAATTGTAGAAGGAGGCGGGAGATTTTGCCGCCCGGGATCGTCAGTATCCAGTTTCAACTAATTTTGGACCGTGCTAGCGGGAAGGTCATGCTAGACTGTGTACACGGGGCACGCGTCAGCAGTTAATAACTGGTGTGAAGTCCACCCTAGAAAAAAAATACAATAACTCAAGATGATGCGCCAATAACTTGGGCATTCACACGGGCGTGGCCAATCGTACGGGTGTAGTGGCGCGTTCACAAAAAAGGGATCAAACGCTCAGCCTATGTATTTCTCGTGTAAATAGATAATTTAGTGCCATTGGTTATTTACTTTAAACATAATGCATTGACGTGTTAGTGTAGAGGTGCACAAAAAGAAATGGATATTGTAGTTAGCTACTTAAATGTGTTACCTCATATGATTACATAGCCTCCATTTCATAAATTGCATACCCGTTGAATTCATATATGAGTATTACATATATTACTTCAAAATAGAGACTTAAATCATCCAAGACTAATGAATTTGAATGCAAGAGTAACAATGGTGCATGTACATGATAGCTACATTGGTTGTTTGAAGAAACATCACTGTAACTTTGGCATGCACAACTGAAAAGGTTTATTTAAATAGGAAAAAATGTGATATATGAGTGTCCAATCTTTATAGCGTTGAATCGATATTGTACCTTTGGCCATGATACGAAGTAGATATTGACTTATGTTCAAGCGATGCACGTCCATGATCGCTAGATAGTGATACGTGAATGAATTGTGCAATATCTCTCACACACGTACATATCTCATTTCCCCGTGGGCATCGGAATCACACACGCACACTTCGTGTATTTCTCTCCCTCCGTCAGGGTTAAATTCGTCTTTCTACCCCGTCCTACAAGTCTCTCACACAGAAACACACACGCTCTCTATGTCTAACATGCCCACCCCTTTAATTCCGCCCACCCACAGCCACTAATGTCTCAAAGTATAATAATGTCTCTCACACATATGCTATCTACCTATCCCTTAATATAGCTAGATATGTGTCACACAAACTCCTTCTCCCTACTAGCAAGATGCCCATCGTTGCGGAACATCAAGATGCATTTGTATGAGAAGTTTATGTTGTGTGAGAAAAGGATGAACGAGGGAATGCCTTATTTGCAAATGTGGAGAGGGGTGTGGGTATCTTTTTGCAAAATTGCCATATTTTCCTTCCTGTCCGTCGGATATAAATCGGATGGCCTATATTGCAGGATTGCAGGAACACCATCATCACCAACTCTGTTTTTTTATAAGAGTATAGATATGTGAGTGTCACTGCCCCCCCCCCCCCCCACACACAAACACTTCCCAACACCGAAGGAGTAGGGTGACACCTCGATCTTGATACTAATCTATCGACTGGCTTCTCTCTCAAACATACACACACACACACTACCCGGCACCGAACGAGTAGGGTGACACCTCGATCTTGATACTAATCTATCGACTGGATTCTCTCTCAAACATACACACACACACACTACCCGGCACCGAAGGAGTAGGGTGGCACATCGATCTTGATAATAATCTATCTACTCCTCTTTCACACACACACACACACACACACTCACACACACACACACACACACGCTAGTTGTGCCTCTGTGCCTACCGCAAGACACTCTCGTCGTCTTTCTCCCCCCCCCCAACAATGACAGCAGAAGGGTGACAACTCGATCTGATCACAACTCGATCCAACTTTCTTCTTGCCTTCTGAAACCACCACTGCGATGATCGCATCATCGTGGCCTTAATTCTTATTGTCTGTTGCATTCTCGTTCGATCAATACCGACATATGCGATCCCTTTGCTTAATTATATGCATCAACGTAACTAGTACTCCATCCGTCAATTTATAAGTTGTGCTTACCTTTTCCATCAACTTCGCAGCAACGCGGGCATCTTGCTAGAAACACTAGAATATGTCTATATAATCCGTATGTGATACTCCATTTGAAATCTCAAAAAAGACAAATATTTAGGTACGGAGGCAGTAATATATTAGGAGTATATCAAAACAATAGTGATTTCTTTCAAGTTTGTGAATAAATACTACTATTCAACTACTTTGGATCCGTGCATAGCATACGGGCACATTGCTAGTAAAAGGAAAAGGCCTACAGCGTTAGCGTCGCACCCCCACACGCCCGGGAATCGGGAGTACAACCACCCGTCCGGCACGACACATAGCTTAGGGAAGGCGTGTTGCCTAGCATTTTCACTTTCATGTGGGACCGTCGTTGAGCAAACCGACACCCGGCCCGCCGCCGGGTTGGAAAACAGAAACAAGGGGAAGATCTAGCTGTAGCACGGAAGCCAAGAAATTTTGTTTCAGACAGGGCTCGTTGATAGAGTAGGAGCATTCCGTACTAGTACTACTCCTACTAGTACCAAGTTTGTACTCCTAATACTATATTACTAGTACTACCACTATACAACTAGTAGATACGTGCACGGCACAACATCGTAGGAATAAAAAACGAGAAGATCTTATTTTGGGTGATTTATCTTTTTTTCAATCAACGTAGTATGAATAATATGATGTGGGGGCACCCATGAAGCTTATGTGGCTTGGTTGCATGGCTACTGAAGGTTAGAGAAAAATAAATAGATAATGTGTTTAGAGTGCACTCCACTAAATAGATATACTTTGGATCCATTGCAATGGACCGGCACATCTATATCTATACTGTCGGATTTCGGGTTCCGGCAGACCCTTGAGGTTCGAACACTGGGATGCATGCGGAGTTCCAACCCTCCACCGTCTCGCACCTCGCCGAACCGCTGGGACCTAAACTACTAAACAGAACAACACAAGAGACGCAAGATTTATACTAGTCCAGGCCACCATTGTGGTGTAATACCCTACTCCAGTGTGTGGTGTGGTGGATTGCCTCTTGGGCTGATGAGGAACAATACAAGGAAGAACAGCCTTGCGAGGGTCTGTTCTTGGCGGGTGCGATGAACTGCTAGGTGGGGTTCAGTCGCTCTAGCTACTGGTTTCTTGATGAGGATCCGTATCCCTAGGTCCGGTCCAGATTGAGATCGAGATGCCTCTACCCTGGGGGTGGCTAGTCCTATTTATAGGCGAAGGCCCTGGGCCTCTTCCCAAATATTGAGCGGGAAGGGCGCCAACAATTGGCCATTTTGAAGGGGAACAGCAGGTACACTTATCCTGACTAAAGTTGGTCCTCGCTTTGCCAAAGGCTCTGGTGATGACGCCTTTGCCTGCTCCACGATGACTCCTTCCAGCCATTGGGCTGGTCTTGGTCTTGTTGCACGAAATGGATGCCTTTGCTTGATACTCTCGCTGCGCTTGCTCCTTTGCACCAAAGAGGAAGGGACGACCTTTGCACGGGCTGGCGCTAGGCTGGCGCCCTTGGTGCGTCATGGCTTGCGTCATGGGCACCTCGCGAGGTACCCTGCCTTGAACTCTCCGCCTCCTCATGAGCCCGGCTGGCGAGGCCGTGCTCGAGGAAGCTCCTTGTCGTCCGCCTCATGAGGCTTGGCCCCTCGCGAGGGTCTTGAGCTTGCGTTGATGAAGATGGGCTGTGCTGGGCCTCCTTTGAGCCACGCCGCAGGTGGTAGGCAGGCAAGTCTGGGGACCCCGTCCCCAGAACGCCGACAGTAGCCCCCGGGCCCACGGCATGCCCGAACTTGGCCGAGCAGAGAAGCGAAAGGGCAAGTGCGAAGCGTCGCGGGCCCTAACAGCCTGTGGCCTTGGGAGCCGCATGGCGGTTGACTGGACGTGGGCGGCACTGCTTCCCCACGATGCCTCGGTAACCACCCGGATTAGACTAGTCCCTGCATGCAGAGTCGGTCATGATTACCGGTGATCGTGGAGGCCCACGGTTGGCCTTCGCCGGCTATAAGTACGGAAAGGCGCGCGCCCTTCCAGTCCATCCTTCTGCTTCTCCTCCTCCTCGTTTCATCTGGTTGCCATGGCTTCGATCCGCCGGTTCTCCAAGGAAGAGAAGGGAAAGGCTCCTCAAGAGGATCCTGACCCGCTCCCACCAAAGAAGCAGCTTGCCCTCTGGTGTCAGGGTGAGAACGCTCGCCAGGAGGCGCCCAGGCCCTGGTGCGAGCGGCCGCCACCAGGGTTCCCTCTTCCCTTGCACGCGCACATTGGTGGCTCTGAAGGAGGCGACGCCGGGCGCCACGAGCGGCGTCGCCGCCGACGCCGGCGGGTCACGAAGGTGTGCGTCTTCCCCCTGGAGTCCACGCCGAGGGCTCCTGCCGGGAGTTCGTGCTTCACGTCGCCACGCCCCCTAAATCGTGGATTCGTCTTCCTTCTTTCTTCGCCTCCGTCGTCCAGCAGGGGGAACCCCTGGGACTCTGGCTGCAGCACGCCTGCTGTGGCACCCTCGCGACCGGGGCAGAGGTCGCGGTAGTTGCCCCGGGGGAGGTCTTCATGACTCGAGGCTGGGGCGAGGTCGCCCGGGTCTGCAGGGCGAGGGCGCCCTCACGATCCACTGGAGTACGATGGTGCTTCGGTGGTGTCCTTCAAGGTCTTGACGGAGGGTCGTCGGTGGAAGTGCTGCCCGGGAGAGGTGGTCGGGATCTGCTGCGGCGAGACAGGGCGTGCCAATCGCCCCTTGGCGCTCCTCGGCGGCAAGGCTGGAGGATCCAGCGACTCCGCCCGAGCTCTTCGACGCCGGAGGCGAGCAGCAGCGACTCTGAGCCTCCGAGCTGCGCCGTTCCGGGCGAGGCGGGCTCGTCGGTCGCCGCCATCGATCTGGATGGGGTTGGCGCCCGGACCGGGCGACCACTTGTTGATGATGGCATCCGCGCGATGCCCCTGTAGTTAGGATTCCTTAGATGCACGCCTTTTGTTCTGCGAGGAGCCAAGAATATACCCACGGGGCTTGTAAGATGTTTGTAGCTCCGTGCATCAATATAATCCTTTTTATGAAGCGGTGCGAGATGCTCATTCCGTTCTAGCTTAGTTTCCTCCTTTTCGGTCCTCACGAGGGCACGATGCTCTGCCGACAGGTCCCAATCCCAAAAGCGCGGCTGTCAGGCTGGTATGCCAGGTCGCGATGCCGTGGTCAAGGCCAGGAGGTGGCGGCCGAGGTCGGTAAGAGCCTGAGTCGCGATGCTCGGGGTCCCCTTGGTGCTCAAGCAGCCATCATTCGGTGAGAAAGGAGAGCGGCGTTGCTAACACGGGGTTGCATTGAGTGTGGGGATGGTGTTGCGATAACTAGTGTGTCCGGAGGGTGACTTATCTCGAGGGTCGGGACAATGCTTCACAGTGCGGCGCTAGGTCCGTGCCTTGGCCGGCGAGAGATTGCGTGGCGAGGTCGTTGCGTGCTCCTTGGAGGGACCCTGCAGGCTCACCACAAAGGAACGAGAGCTCGCCGTGGCGATCATTAGTTTTGCTGTTAGTTGCTTGGGAGAGGCGCGAGAAGCCTCGCGAGGTGTGTTGGGATACCCGTGAGCCAGCGCAGGGCTCACGGGGCCCTACCTCAAGGCGGGTTGCGCCTGGCTCTGGGCCTTATCTTCGAGTGTGTTCCTGCAAATTTGGCCAGATGCGGTGCTCTCGTCTTGGGTCGGCTCTCGGGCTTGTCTCGGTGTCATGGCAAGCCAGGTCGCGATGCCATGGACAAGACCAGGAGGGTGAGGGCGGAGAGCGGTAGGAGCCACAGTCGCGATGCTCGTGCACCCCCCTTTAACGCCAAGCTGGGTTAGATGTGGCAACTCTCGTCGTCGGGTCCCGGCTCTCGGGCTGGTCTCGCCGTCGTTGGCAAGCCAGTCGCGATGCCATGGACAAGACCAGAGGGTGAGGGCGGAGAGCGGTAGGAGCCACGAGTCGCGATGCTCGAGCACCCCCCTTTAACGCAGCAAGGGGTTAGATAATGAAACTCTACGTCCTTGGGTCCCGGCTCTCGAGGCTGGTCTCGGCCGTCGGCCAGCAAGCCGTGTCGCGATGCCATGGACAAAACCAGAGGGTGAGGGCCGGAGGGCCGGTAGGAGCCCTGAGTCGCGATGCTCAGGCACCCCCCCTTTAACGTGCAGGATTCCTTCACCCAGGAAAAGGCACCAAATAACAAGCATGGTGGAGCGAAAGCATAATCCTAAGGAAAACGTAAGAAGGATACATGCCGCTGGGACAGGCCCGAGCGGCTTGGGGATGGTGCAGCCGAGGCGCCCCAATGAGATAGGCTAATGACATGAAATAAAGGGATACATGCCGAGGGGCGGACCCACGCGGCACAGGGAATATCTGACCTGGAGGCGCCCCAGCCGGAAACAAAACTTAAAGATGTCACTGGTGATGTTGGGGACGAAGGGGTGTTGGTGTAGCAGACTCGGTGGGCTGCGAGCCGATCCTCACGAGCCCCAGGCCCGGGGCCTCGGGAGGATCCGGGAGGTCTTTGGCGGCTCCTCGCGGGCCATCTCCATCTCCGCCAGGGGCTGCAGGCGTGCGACCTCTCGAGCCTCGGGATGGCCCTCATGAGATGCTTTGGTGCGCAGCAACCGCGTTTAGCGAGCCGTAAGGCATGCGCGCGTAGGCGTGGGCGGGCCCTGCAGCGTCCCACTCGCGAGGGCAGAGGCGCTCTTGAGGCGCTGCTCGGTTGAGCCACGGTATGTCGATGCAGACGCGCAGCCCACCATCCTCGCCTGGATGGGGGCCACAGCCAGTGGCGGCGGCTGCCCTCACGACCCTTGACTCTGTAGCTCTGAATGGCCTTGGCAGCGAACTCCCGAGGGTTCGGCCCTCCTTGCCTTGCTCCTTCTTGCGGAAGCGTGCTTCAAGCACGCCTCACGTGGTGCCCAAGCGCCTCCCTCGTGACCTTGGCAAGGTCGGCGGCCCTCGGGGAGAGCCCGAGCCCGGCACGAGGAGGGAGCAGGCGCACTTCCCTGCGCGATGGAAGGAGGCTCCCCACGGCGGTAGCGGGCCTGAGGGGCCTGCCTCTTGAGGAGCCGGGCCGGTCGATATCTTGTTCTTCTTGGGTGCGGCCTCGGGAGGCCTCCTGCTGCTGCGGTCTGGGTCTTCTAGTGACGCGGCCTGAAAGGCTCGCTCCAGGGAGCACACTACGTCTCTCTCTTCACAGGGGACCGTGATGACCCCGCCGTTTCCTGACATCTTGAGGACGTTGTAGCCGTGGTGGGTTACGGCCATGAACTTAGCCATCGCCAGGTACCCGAGGATGGCGTTGTACGGCAGGCGAATGTGGGCGACGTCGAAGTCGATGAGCTCTGAGGGAGTTCCGGACTAGGGGGTGTCTGGATAGCCGAACTATCATCATCGGCCGGACTCCAAGACTATGAAGATACCAGATTGAAGACTTCGTCCCGTGTCCGGATGTGACTTTCCTTGGCATGGAAGCCAAGCTTGGCGTCTGGATATGTAGATCTCCGACCTTTGTAACCGACTTTGTGTAACCCTAACCCTATCCGGTGTCTATATAAACCGGAGGGTTTTAGTCCGTAGGACGAACAACAATCATACCATAGGCTAGCTTCTAGGGTTTAGCCTCTTTGACCTCGTGGTAGATCCGCTCTTGTAACACACATCATCAATATTAATAAAGCAGGACGTTGGGTTTTACCTCCATCAAGAGGGCCTGAACCTGGGTAAAACATCGTGTCCCTTGTCTCCTGTTACCATCCGCCTAGACGCACAGTTCGGGACCCCCTACCGAGATCCGCGGTTTTGACACCGACATTGGTGCTTTCATTGAGAGTTCCTCTGCGTCGTCGCGCCGGTAGGATGCCTCATCTCGTCTTTAAAGGCGATACTATCACCAAAGGAGCCTTGGCCGCTGGCGACTCTTGACTAGGTGGTTTTCTTATGACCTCCATCCGGCCACCGGCGCCCGGCGATGACCTCTCGAGTCATCGAAACCAATCTCTAGGTTAATTCGAACTTGCCGAGCAGTTAGATCCGATCGAGCTCTCCTCCATAAACGAGCTCTTGGATCGTGATCGCCGCCACAGGAGTCGCCACAGACTACGACCGGATCGGGCCTAAAACCGATCTAAGAGAGATCAACTCTCCCCAGGCTACCCATCATGTTGCTGTGATAGAGCAGCAATGCGGCGATCCTTCTTGTATCTTAAGGACTAGTTACGTCCGGATTCCCGATCCCTCCATGCCGGATTCCCGCAGAGAGACGGTCGTTGATCAAGCCCTGAACTTAAAGTCAGGCGGTGGGTTGGACTCATGGGATAACACTCAAAAATCCAAACTTCCAAGTACGGAAACTTCTCGGCCCTTGAGTCCTAAATTGGACGGGGTTCCGGATCTAGTTCCACCCGCCCACCCAAACATTAGCGATCTCTCTCAAATTTGGCAAGAGCCTGATGAAACAGTACATCATTACTGGGCCAGATTCCTCCTGGTTATGAACAGGATAAAGGACTGCCGAGAGGAGGACGCAATCCCAATTTTCTGCAATAATTGCACGGACAAGGGAATCCTAAACGCCATAAGTCGTCGAAATTACACGCTTCTTGACTTGGTGACCATAGTACAAAAGTACTATGCGATGGAAGCGCTGGAAAACCGAAAGTAAATTTTGGGATAATCCGGCCCCGAATACATCCCTAGTCCGAAACAAGCGGGTGCATCATCATCAAGCACCGGGTTGAATACCAAAACCAAAACCCCTAAAAGTGCGGAACCGTCTTGTAGGGTTGGCTCAACGGACCTGCAAAATCCACAATACGGAGGGCGCCACTCCAACACACAGCCTTCGAGCGTGTTGGATACTACGGCAGGTGGCCAAAAGTGGCGTAGGCTTTTTAGCCCCGGGCAACCAACCCAGTAGTACCAGTACGGTATTAACAGTCTTCGAGACTTTCGCATCAAATAACATGCGGAAACGAACAATCCGCAGCCTCGCCGAAGTCTACCAAGTTGTCATAGCCCTAGAGCTTGCTTGTAGCTAGTGGCATTGCATCCATGCATCATGTTCAAATTTCTAAGAAAATTGAAATGGGGATTGCCTAAACCCCTAGCACCAAAATAATGCAAATAGGTTCAACTTCAAAATATTTTCAGTAATCCAAATGGCCTTCAAAATGTTCATCATTTACGGAAATTGTTTTAAACCATAACCAGAGGTGTTGCACATTTTCATGACATATTTGGTCCTGGATTAATTCATTAAGTATTTGCATTTGGGCATTTAAATGCTATAAAATATTTTAAATGCTCAAATAATCATAAACTTAAATGTTTGCTATTGGATATTTTCCAAGCAGTGGGCTGAGCAAGTTTCATGATTTTTGGGGTAGTATTAGTATTTTTAATAAAGCCCTGAAATTTGCTGAGAATAATAGAAAACTGAAATAATTAGAAAAGGAGAGAGAAACCTACTGCCCAAACTTACGGCGCTCCACCTGGCCCAGCTCCTCCGGCTTGCCGGCCGATCCACCACCGCCCCCTCCTGCGTCGTCTACCTCCTGCCGGTGGGAGGCGAGGCGTGGTCGCCAGCGTGCCTCACCACCTCCTGCTTCCGCCGTTTGGAACCCGGCCCGAGTGCCACGCACTCCCCTCGCCCCTGCACCTCTCCTCTCTCCCCACGGACCCCATTCCCTCCTCTGCTCCTCTCTGACGCAGCCACCGAACACACCCGCCCGCCGACGAGCACCACATGCCACGGGCACCCCTCACCCTTCCGCCGAGTCCAGAAGAACCGCAGGAACCTCCTCGTCCTCCCAATCGAGCTACAAGACGCCGGGAGGCCCTGCTTCATCGTCCTCGCGGTCGTCTCCAACCTCGGGCACCCGAGCCCCTCGCCGTCGATTCGGCTTGCACTCCGGCCGCCTCGAGCCATGACCCTCCAAATGGACTCACGGTGAGCCCCAGTCGTCCTCCCTTCTCCCGTGGTCTCTTTCGACCTCTAGGCCCCTAGCCCCGTCTTGGCCGAGAACCCCACGCCCGCCCGGCGATGTCGCCGCCGTCATTGCAGCCCGATAAAGCTTCGAAACCGAGCACGGCATCGTGCTCCTAGCATCTTCAGGGAGCTCGGTGAGCCCCTTAGCCAGACCCTCCGTCCTCTGTGGCCTCGCGCCGCTCGAACCCGTAGCTCCGGCCGCCGCACTTGTCATCGCCGCCCGTCATTGTAGTGCACCCAGCTGCTGCCTATGGCGCAATGGATGCACGCGAGCACAGGCGTCACGTGAAACCCCTCCGCCTCTCTTTTGGTCGCAGGGCTAAACCCAGCGCCTCCGCCATCTCACGGCTCCGCGGCGATGAGCAGCGATCAACTCCGTGAGTTTGACCGGGGTTGACCGTTTTGATCGGTGAGGTTTGACCCCTCTCTTTCAGCGACATGCGGGCCCCGGTCCTGTTATTTAGCTAAGTGTTAAAATTAACTTAAGTTAATCCCATAGTCAGCGGCGTGTGGGTCCAGGGACTAATTAGCCTAGATCAACTTTTAGTTAGTACTAATTAACCCTGTTAGTTGACTGAGACACTGACGTATGGGTCCCACAGGTCAGGTTTGACCTGGCCGACCCAGTTGACTTGCTGATGTCACACCTATGTCATGCTGATGCAATAAGTATTTTCTGGATTTATTTTTATACAGGAAATTTCAGAAAATACCCCAAACTTCAAATATTCATAACTTTTAATCTATAACTCCAAATTAAATAATTTATATATGAAAAATGATCAGAAAAATATGAAGAATCTGTTTATGGCATTTTCATGCATGATTGAACAAGTTAACCTCACTGAATAGGATGAATCATGATTAGGGCAAATTATGAAATAACATTTGGAGTTGGAGTTTAACCTTGTTTGAATTCCACTTCAATTAACTTGGCTAGATATTGCATTAGGTGAATTCAGTACCTTAACATGACATGTCATTCATGTGAATGTGCATTGCATTGATTGTGTTCTCTCTTGTTTGCGGTAATTGCCCCTCTCGATGAGGCGGCGTTAAGCGATTGTTCGATGACACCGATGAAGAACTATATTATCTTGAAGTGCCGGGCAAGCAAAACCCCTTGTCCATTCCGATATAATCCCACTCTCTCGCTCCTGCTCTATTTTACTACATTAGAACAACAACGACTCATGTGTTACTTGCTGCGGTGGCTGAACCCCTTTATCCTCTGCATGACTGTCATTCCACGGTAATTAGATGAAACCCACTAGCATGAGTAGGAGTTGTTTGAGCCGTGTTGTGCCTACTCATTCATGCTTGTTGTCATGCACTGCTACTGCTTAGAGTTGAGTCAGGTCACGATTCATCGGGAATGAATTGGAATGGTTGTGTGAACATGTCCTCACGTGTGTGAGCTAAGTGTGTGAACACGATTTGGTAAAGGTAGCGGTGAGAGGCCATGTAGGAGTACATGGTGGGTTGTCTCATTGCAGCCGTCCTCAAGAACTGAGTTACGTGTTTGTGATCCATGAAACAGTTACTACCACGCATTGGGATCCTTAATTGACCCTCTCGGCTTCTTAACCACCCTTGTCCTCGGTCAAGGGAGTTGCAAGTAGTTTACGGTGTTTGTAGTATCTTTGGGGCCCCATAGCGCCGACCATAGGGGTGGGTTGTGTTGCGGTAGGCACCGTGGCCAGTGTACCGATTCGCCCGTTTGGTGTCTCGGGAACCTGTACACATCTTCGGGGCTGTATGGGAAACCTCGGCGGACTCCTGCGGATGGAACCGAATAGGCGATAAACACGGACTAGGGACTTGAGTGTTTAGGTAGGCCGTGGCCGACACCCACGTTGGGCTTCTTGAAGGTTGCCGAGTACATGTCGTGTAAACGGCGGTAAGTGGTGAGAGCGTGTGTGAAGAAGTACACCCCTGCATGGTTAATATGATCTATTCGAATAGCCGTGTCCACGGAGAAGGACTTCCGGGTTGCCTATATCAGTTCATAGACAAGTGAAAGTGGATACCCTAAAATGCGCAAGATAAGCGTGAGTGCTATGGATGGCGTTCTCGTGGGGAGAGGTGGCGGGTCCATAGTGGTGTATTGATATGGTGAATATGTGGACTCGTGCGCCATCTCAAAAGAGTTACTTGCGGTCGTAGTTCAGGATAGCCACCGAGTCAAAGTTGGCTTGCTGCGGTCAAACTCCACCACCCCTTTTGAAAATGATGCATATGTAGCTAGTTACGATGTAAGTCTTGCTGAAATGCGTTTGTACTCACGTTTGCTTATTTTATGTTTTGCGAGAGAGACTTACGTTCTCGCTAGTAGTTCCGCTTGGACTTGACGTTTAGCTTGTTACCTCAGCTACGATCTTGTGCCTCGGCAGGATCTGGTAGATAGTCGGGCTTCTCAGCCCTTTTCATTTATAGTTATGCGTACTCGAGACATGTTTAGCTTCCGCTTGTGCTTCGACTTGTATGCTCACGAGTGTTGGGTCATGAGACCCATGTTTGTAATATCTCGCTCCTCGGAGCCTAATCAATAAATATTTGAGTCGTAGAGAGTTATGTTGTGATGCCATGTTGTATCTACACATATTGAGCATATTGTGTGTATGTTTGAAATGCTTGGTATGTGTGGGATCCGACAAACTAGTTGTTTATCCTTGGCAGCCTCTCGTATGGGGAAATGTAGTCTCGTGCTTACGGCGATAGTAGTCCGCTACAGCCGGTTCACGGAGTCACTGCTAGCCCATGACCTCTGCTTAGACACTTGACTGGCGGCATGTGTTTCACTTCGTTCCTATATACATCGCCTTCGGGAAATGTCGCAGCGGTGTTATTCGAGTCCTGCCTAGCCTACTACAGCCGGGATACGGAGTCCTGTTAGCCAGTGCTACAGGCCGAATTTATACGTTGATGACCGACATGCTCGATGTGATTCATGTATGCCTGTCCCCATGGGTTAGTGCCGCTTTGGGTTCACGACTAGCCATGTCGGCCCGGGTTCTTTGTCATGTGGATGCTAGCGACACTATCATATCGTGTGCCAAAAAGCGCAAAGCGGTCCCGGCCATGGTAAGGCGACACCCGTGGGAATACCGTGCGTGAGGCCGCAAAGTGATATGAGGTGTTACCGGCTAGGTCGATGTGACTTGGAATCGGGGTCCTGACACAAGTAGCAACAACAAATCCATGGAGCGACACGGCTATCACCTTCAACGCCAGCGACGAACCTAAATTCCGAACAGCTAGAGCACCAGCCGCATTGGTCCTCAGTCCGATAGTGGATGGTTTTCGTCTTACTAAGGTACTCATGGATGGCGGCAGCGATTAAACCTCATCTATGAGGAAACCCTTCAAAAATGGAAATTGACTGGAGCCGCATTGAGCGAAGCAGCACAACCTTCGGAGGGATAATCCCTAGTTGAGAAGTACGCTGCAGGAAAATCACACTAGATGTCCTGTTCGGCTCACCGGACAATTACAGGTCCGAGGAGGTCACGTTTCAAGTGGCCCCATTCGGCAGCGGATATCACGCTTTGTTAGGGCGAGAGGCATTCACAATCTTCCAAGCTATACCCCACTACGTGTACATGAAGCTCAAAATGCCCGGACCCAATGGGATAATCACTCTCGCCAGTGATCCAGATACAACACTCCGCGCTGAAAATAAGATAGCCGCACTGGCCCTAGAGGCATTGTTCGAAGCCCTAGCGGCAGAGGAACTAACTACGCTGCGCTCCACGGTGGATAGGGACGATGTGATCCTCGATAATAGGTCCAAGTCCACCTCTTTTAAACCAGCAGACGAAATAGTCAAATTTCAGGTCCATCCAACGGACCCCACAAAGACGGCCTCCATTGGGGCACAATTAAGTCCGGATGTCGAAGCCGGACTACGAGAATTCCTTCAGGAAAATTGGGACATTTTTGCCTGGCACCCTTCAGACATGCCAGGAATCCCACGCAGTGGCGAGCACAACCTAAATATCCTAAAAGGATTCAAGCCGATCAAACAAGCTCTTGGCGATTTTCCGAACCCAAAAGACAGGCAATGGGAGAGGAGCTAGCCAAACTCTTAGAAGCAAGATTCATCGAGATATAAAACATCCGGACTGGCTAGCCAATCTAGTAATGGTACCAAAAAGGACAAATCCTGGCGCCTCTGCGTCGATTTTAAAGACCTTAACAAGGCCTGTCCAAGGACCCTTTCCCCTCCCTCGCATCGACCAAATCGCCGATGCTACCGCAGAACACGACTCATTGTGCTTCCTCGATGCATACTCCGGATACCATCAAATCAAGATGGCGGAGAAAGATCAGGCCGCAACGACATTCATTACTCCATATGGGCCATTCTGCTTCAACACAATGCCCTTCGGACTCAAAAACGCTGGCGCAACATATCAGCGCATGATTCAAACATGTCTGGCTACCCAGATAGGCAAAACAGTAGAGGCATACGTAGACGATATGGTCGTAAAGACCAAACACGTCGGAACTCTAGTAGAAGACTTGAGGGTGACATTCGACAACCTCCGAGCATATGACATTAAGCTCAATCCGGAAAAATGCGTCTTCGGCGTACCAGCCGGAAAGCTCTTGGGCTTCATCGTATCCGTAGAGGAATTGAAGCAAACCCGGCCAAAATCCGAGCTCTGTCACAATTGGATATTCCAAAAGACCTCAAGCAGATACAAAAACTAACCGGATGCGTAGAAGCCTTAAGTCGCTTCATCTCCCGTTTGGGAGAAAAGGCGCTGCCCCTCTACCGCCTCCTCCGGCGCACCGAACATTTCGAATGGACGGATGCTGCCCTGGCCGGACTCGAAGAAATAAAAGCCATCACGGCAACAAATCCGGTTACGGCTGCGCCCAACCTGGGCGAACCTAGGATTTTATATGTCGCGACAACACATCAAGTTGTCGATGCGGTACTCGTCGTTGAGCGAGAAGCGAAGGAGCACAAATTCCCTCTTCAAAAACCGGTGTACTACGTATCCACCTGTTCTAACTCCATGCAAATCCGGTACCCACATTATCAAAAGATAGCGTGTCACGGTGTTCATGGCATCCCGGAAGCTGCGACACTACTTTCAAGAGTGTTCAATAACGGTGGCCTCTGAAGTACCTCTCGACGATATTATAAACAATCGCGAAGCAACGGGCAGGATTGCAAAATGGGCTATCGAGCTCTTACCATTTGACATAACCTACAAACCACGGCGAGCTATAAAGTCGCAGGTTCTCGCTGACTTCGTCGCCGAATGGAGCGAAGCTGAACTCCCTAAAGAGTACTGCGCGTACTCCAACTGGATCATGCATTTCGACGGATCCAAAATGCTGGCTGGCTTGGGGGCTGGCGTCGTTCTAACGTCCCCAACTGGAGACACAATCCAATACGTACTTAAAATAATGTACATGGACTCCAACAACGCAGCCGAATACGAGGCCCTTCTACATGGCCTCCGGATGGCAATCTCCATGGGCATTCAACGCCTAGAGGTCTTGTGAGGATTCAAACCTCGCAATATCCCAAGTAAATGGAGACTTTGGCGCCAAAGATCCAAAAATGGCAGCTACCGCAACGCCGTCCTAAAAATGTCAGCTCGGTTCGAAGGACTAGAATTCCATCATGTAGCCCGGGATAATAACCAGGCAGCAGACGTGTTAGCACGCATCGGCGCGAAACGAGATGCCATCCCTCCTAACATCTTCCTGGAATGGCTCTTTAAGCTATCCGTATTATGGGAAGAGGAGTCCGGAAATAACAATCCGGAGCCACCTGCATCACGTAACTCAGACCATTCTGACACAATCGGCGGCTCAGCCAATGAAATAACACCTTCAGCTCACGAAATAATGGCTGTAATTGCCCCGTGGACAGAACCATTCCTAGCCTACTTAATGCGGCAGGAACTTCCCGAAGACCAAAATGAGGCCCGCTGCATAGTTCATGAGGGAGAACTTTATAAGAACTTTATAAGAGAAGCACAACCGGAGTCCTTCAAAGGTGTATCTCCAAAGAGGAAGGGAGAAATCTCCTGGCTGAAATTCACGCCGGACTCGGCGGGCACCACGCTGCAGCCCGGGCCCTTGTAGGCAAGGCCTTTCGTACAGGATTTTATTGGCCGACGGTAGCAGGGCAGATGCTCGAGATTTAGTCCAACGATGCGTCGGTTGCCAGCTCTTTGCTAATCGAGCCACATGCCACCCACCGCCCTCAAAACTATACCCATTACCTGGCCGTTCGTGGTCTGGGGGCTTGACATGGTTGGACCCCTTAAAGGGGGAACCCACAAGCACAAATACTTATTGGTCATGGTGGACAAATTCACCAAATGGATTGAGGCCAAGCCGGTTAAAACGGCAAAATCCGGACGGTGATAGACTTCATATCCAGGGTAGTACACCGCTTTTGGCGCCCCCACAGCATCATCGCGATAACGGCACGAACTTCACGGCTGACGAGGTTAAACTCTGGTGCAAAAACATGGGCATCAAGCTCGATTACGCTTCAGTCTATCATCCCCGAACTAACGGTCAAGTCGAGCGAGCAAATGGTCTAATCATGAGCGGCACTGGGTAGAGGAGCTTGACTCCGTACTCTGGGGGCTGCGGACCACGCCAAACCGAACTACTGGATTCACACCATTTTTTATGGTATACGGCGCAGAGGCAGTTCTGCCCTGCGATATAATTCATGACTCACCTCGTGTGCGCATGTACGAAGAAAGAGAAGCCGAGTTGGATCGGCAGGACAGTCTGGACGCCTTAGAGGAGGAGTGGGACATGGCAAAGGCTCGTTCCGCATTTTATCAGCAGCAGGCTCGAAGATATCAAAGCAGAGAAGTACGGGCCAAAACTTACAATGTTGGCGAACTTGTTCTCGCTCACGGACAAGAAAAAGGACAAACTCAAGCCCAAGTGGGATGGTCCCTTCATCATCGACCAAGTCCTGACCGGCGGAGCATACCGTCTACGTAACGCATCTGACAACCGACTTGAGCCGAACCCATGGAACGCAGCCCGTCTCCGAAGATTCTACGCCTAGCGCCGGACTCCGGGTTTGTCTCACTCCCCCGTCCACCCCTTTTTTTTGCTGTCTCTCGTCCTCCTCCTTCTTCCCTCTTTTTTTTCAATACCTTTTATGGGCTGATTTGCGCTTTGTTCGCACACACTTTATGTGCTCCTGGCACTCATTATACCTGGGGGCTTCTTTTACAGAAGCTTATTCATACGGGCTTCATGCCCAACACATGTGTCATACTTTCGCATGTACCTTTTATTCACCATTATATGCATCGATATGACTTAAGTTTTGGCCAAGCTGGGTTGCCTGGCTCCTGTGCTTACCCCTAAGTTCCCGATTGTTCGGCTAGGAGGTAAAGGGAGCACCTCTGCGATCGTTACTGCCGGGTCGATCGGATGTGTACCTCGGTGGGTGAAGCGAAAGCTAAGCGTTCTTAAGAGAATATTCGGTCGGTGACTTGAAAGATGATTTATTACTTACTTATTTATCTGCCCCGGATGCTTTTTCTGCTATTTTCGCGATCCGACATTGCACTTTAGGGCATGCCTCCTGAGGAAAGGAACCCCTAACGGAACTATTCTCCTGGAAGATGTTTCTTACTAACCATGTAATATAACATAACTAGTTGGGCACTTATGCGATAAAGCACTTATGACCCCGACGCCTTGTCTCCATGCATGCCTCGGTTCTTTTATAACCGCAAGGGTATTCGGACACACTCCGGACTGTTGGGTCCCGAGGTTGAAGCGAAACGGTCCGCAAAGACAAACGATCTACAATCCGGCTAGAAGGCATTTTACATGTCATTTTAAATTACATCGTCAAACCGACTGATTGTACTCCTCCTCAATCCCATCTAACAGGCTGTCTAATTCTGATCTTGTTGGGAATATTCATGCCAGTTCTACTTGGCCGTACATCAAGCTCACAGGGATCTCCTTCCCATCAGTACCCGCAGGTCCGACCTCGGCCATGTGGTTTGGGTCAGACTTCGGGTACCGTGTCTTCACCATGGTCCAGGCCTCCCTGGCGCCCTGACGACATGCCGATATCTTCCACAAACGGAGGCGTCGCCGTGCTCCCTGAAGCTTCTTAGCAAGCTCACCAAGGCCCTCGGGTAGGGAGATGGATGGCCATAAAGCATGAACGACGCCACTCATCGCCTGCCGAACACGTTCGAGTAATTGCACTAGCTCGGGAAGTTGGTCACCCGTTGACTTAGGCATTTCCTCCGCAGGGCGACGTGTGTGCACACCTAAAGACATATTTCTGTCAATCGACTTCCTCGACGAATTGTTCTTTTTAAAGGAATTTGTTCAAGCACTTACTATAAATGCCGCGACGAAGCCGCTGATTCTCCTTCACGGAGCCAGACAGCTGGGCCCGAACACCTTTCAGCTCTTCTCCTTGCTGGGTGTGGGCATCTTGGAGCTTGTTTCTCTCCTGCTGCACCTTCATAAGCACCCTCTCGCCGGCCTTTAGCTGACGCAGCAGCTATTGCTTGTCCGGATCTAGTTCGGCGCCCTCTGCAATATTATTGTCAGATTCACGCCGCACTTTGCTAAATAATTATTTTTTCAAAGTACGTCTTACTAGCGGGGGTCTCTGTGGCTCCCCCTGTGGCGGCCAGTGCGGCCTCAAGTTGGGCCTTGTACTCTTGGAGCTCCTGGGAAAGATGGGTATTATTCTCCGTAAGACCCTGCATAATAATTGATCCTTAAATCAGTTATTTCAACTATTTTAAGTCTCGGGACTCTTGGCATATATAACTATTAAAATTACTTACCCGTATGTCTTTCACATACTACTCCGTGGCTCTGGTTAACCCATCTTGAGCGGCACGGAGGTGCGTTCCGCTTCAAAGGCATTTAACGCCTCGGGAGAAACACGTCACGAAGAACTGTCCGGCGATGCCTGTGATTCATGGCGCTCTCCACCTCAGACCGGGTGGCAGACAGCCTGTCAGCATCCTCCGTCAGAGGAGCGCCCGGTTTACGCCTTGTATTCGCCTCCCCTCTCGGACCATGCGTTGGAGCATGTCCGTGAAAACTTGATTGGCAACCTCTCCGGACACTTTGTCCGTGGCGCTCTTCTGGAAAAGTTATGAGCATTAATATACCTCCTAGGGATCCTTCCCTTAAAAATAACGATGCTCCGTGCCGTTGCGGCTGACGTTTGATTCGCGTCGCGCTCCTCTTTCTCCTGCTGGGCCGGACTGACCCTTGTTGGCCGGCCGCCGCGGGTTCGGCTTCCCACCTTAAAGGCGCCTCCTGCGATGCACCATCAGTATGGGATGGTCGAATTGTGTGGATCAAATAATGGTGTCAAGACCTTGGTCGTAGTCACACAGGAGGCCGGAAACAAACCGGGGTAGTCAGCCGTAATGGCGACTAGGGCATTGTCTATGCTACGTTGGTGGAACACCCCATCAATCAGCTCCACCTTTATGTCCGGATCCTCTTCGGAGGTCGGATCAAGGGATCGTTCCGGGTCCTCGGGCTGTGGAGTTAGGCTTCGTATGCCCTCCACGTCCCGACGCAGCTCCTGCGTCGACATCGCAGAGTAAGATACTTGACTTTAAAAAAGTATGGATTGGGTAGATGAACATCCGCTTACCCAACTCCGAGGGTTATTCATAGAAAATCCATTCAACGGATTCTTGCGGAGGAAGTCCTCCTCCTCTCCCTTGTACAAGCCGGACAGGGTCTTCGCCAGATCGGCTGCCGAGCCTGGCCCTTTGCGGCCATGACGGGTGGCGTCATCTTCCCCGTTGAAATCCCACATAGGGTGGCCCCTATATTGGAGTGGCCGCACCCCTCGCATAATGCACGTGGCCATGACTCCAATCATGGTCAATCCGGAATGGGCCAGTAACCTAATCCAGCCCATCAGATAATGAACGCTCCTGTCATCTTCCCGTTGAGGACTCCGCGGGCGCCAACTTAGGCGTTTCTTCAAGGGAGCATTGTTGAACTCCGGGAGGCCGATCCAGACTGGATCCGGCAGAGGGGCGTCCTCCATGTAGAACCATTCCGAAGGCCAGTCTTTGGACGCCTTCTTCGCGGTGCCGGATAGATATCCGGTCCCGGTGATGCGCCACATTTCGGCTCCGCCCACTTGATATATCGACCCCTCATGAGAACGGGGTACGAGACAAAACAATCTCTTCCACAGGGCAAAATGGGGCTCGATGCCCAAGAACAGCTTCATAAAAAGCTACGAAGCCCGCGATGTGCAAAATGGAGGCGGGCGTGAGATGGTGAAGTTGGAGTCCGTAGAACTCTAGGAGCCCCCGGAGAAACGGATGTATGGGAAATCCGAGTCCCCTTATTAGATAGGGGACAAAGCATACCCGCTCCCCTTTGGAAGGGTTGGGGACGCTCTCCGCCTGCTTTCCACCCTTGTAGGTGGCTAGTCCGGCTCGACCGGAACCATGAATGCCTGGGGAAGATATCCCTCGGTTTGGAGTACCACTAGCTCATTGTGTGGAATCGAGCATCTCCCCAATCTCACGGCTTAGGGCTAGGAGCGCGAAAGGAGGAGCAGCGTCGGCTATCCATGATGGAATGGATTTTTGTCGAGGCGCTTGATGAGAACTTGCGGATGGAGGATGGTGTGAGCTGGATCTAGATCCTCGCCTCTCTTATAGGCGGCCTGCTCGCACGGCTAGGGGGTAAAATGTAAAAAATATCCCAGCCTTTTCGCATTAAATGCGACACGTGGAAGAAGGCCATTATTGGGCGTAGAAGCCAAGGAGCGCAACATTTATAAAGAAGCCAGACACTATTCGATAGGAACATGAAGATTGAAGGAGAACCCTCCTTGCAACGCCGAAGACAATATACGCGCCGGACTCGTCGTCGCTGAAGCCCGGTTCGGGGGCTACTGAGGGAGTTCCGGACTAGGGGGTGTCCGGATAGCCGAAGTATCATCATCGGCGGACTCCAAGACTATGAAGATACCAGATTGAAGACTTCGTCCCGTGTCAGGATGGGACTTTCCTTGGCGTGGAAGGCAAGCTTGGCGATACGGATATGTAGATCTCCTACCATTGTAACCGACTTTGTGTAACCCTAACCCTATCGGTGTCTATATAAACCGGAGGGTTTTAGTCCGTGGATCTAACAACAATCATACCATAGGCTAGCTTCTAGGGTTTAGCCTCTTTGATCTCGTGGTAGATCCACTCTTGTAACACACATCATCAATATTAATCAAGCGGGGACGTGGGGTTTTACCTCCATCAAGAGGGCCCGAACACAGGGTAAAACATCGTGTCCCTTGTCTGCTGTTACCATCCGCCTAGACGCACAGTTCGGGACCCCCTACCCGAGATCCGCCAGTTTTGACACCGACAAGCTCGGTGCGGTAGTTGTCACGAGCCCCGAAGGTGACAGGAAGGCGGACCTGCCCGATCGGGACCGTGGAGCCGTCGGTGACTCCGGAGAAGGGCTTGGTTGGCTGAAGCTGACTGTAAGGCACTTGAATATTGTTGAATGTTTCCACGGATAGGACGTTGAGTCCCGCCCCGCCGTCGATGAGGGTCTTGGTAACTAGCACGTTGCTGATGATTGGGGAACAAAGCATCGGGAGAACTCCGGCTGTAGCCGCACACTTGAGCTGATCCGCTGAGCTGAACGTGATGGCGCACGCCGACCACCTGAGAGGGCGTGGCCTCGAGCTTGGGAGGACTGCATTCGCCAGCGGGCGAACTACTTGAAGATGCGCTGAGAGGCTGGTGCTTGAGCTCCGCCCAGGATGCAGGCGATCGCACGCGGTCCCAGGAAGCCCCCAGCCCCCTCGTCCTGATGATGGTCCTCATTTCTCCTTGGCTGCGGCGGCAGCGGAGGGAGGCCTGCGTTCCCCTGCGGGCGATCCTCGCGAGGCTGATCCCTCCAGCCTCCCTCGCGAGGCGGGTCTTGCCAGCGGTCCTCGCGAGGTTGGTCGCGCCACCCTTGGCGCGGGCCGCGGTCTTCCCTGGCCCCGCATTCCTTCCTCCTCCTCGGCCGTAGCCCGGTCATTGCGCTCGGGCGTCTGCCGACCCTTCCTTCAGCAGACGGCCCAGAGCTCTTGGCATTCATTGGTGTTGTGGGTGTGGCGGTCGTGGTACACGCAGCATCGACGCCCTTGGAGGACTCGAGCTGATCTACGCCTCGCTTGGTATGCAGCTCGACGCTGGTACGGCAGCCCCTTTGCGCTTCACGTCCTTGGCCTTGGACTTCTTTTCTTGAGGATCCATGGCGAGCAGCTCGAGGAGGGAGAGGCGCCCTCCTCAGCCTGGCGCACTTGGTCGCCAAGTTGAACAGCTCCAAGGAGGTGCACAGATCTTCATGCATCGCCAGCTCCTCCTTCATCTTGACGACGCGACGCCCGTCGGAGAAGGCGGAGATGATGGCCTCCTCCGTTACCACAGGGATCTTGAGGCGCGCGTTGTTCAAGCTACTGGATGTACTTTTGCAGGGTTTCCCTTGCTGCTTGATTCGGCGCATGTCGCTCACGGCGGGTGGCGGTCGCGAGTACCTTGGAAGTTGGCGATGAAGCGGAGTGCGCATCTCGGCTCAGGAAGAGATCGTGCTGGGGCCCGATTCAGGAGCCAAAAGGGCTCCGTCCTTGAGCGCCATGGGAAACCAGTTCGCCATGACCTTTTCGTCCCCGTTGGCAGCCTCGATGCCCAACTCGTAGAGTTGGAGGAACTCCGTAGGGTCAGCTGTGCCGTCGTAGCAAGGAGGCAGGTCTGGCTTGAACTTGGCGGGCCACGCGACGCTGCGCAGCTCGGAGGTGAAGGCGCGGTAGCCCGCCGTGGCCGCGGGGGGCTTCGGACGACGGAGAGCTTGGTCTTGCGAGTCTCCCTACGCGCTTGGGGGCGGTCACGAGGTCTGACGTCTTTGGGCGAGGCGCCGGGCAGCTTCTCGTGGGCGAGGAACTTCTTGACAGCTTTGCTCTTGCAGCGGCTGGCGCTGGCGGAAGCGGGTTCCGTCGAGGGCCCACGCGCCTTGGGGCGGCGCCTTCTTGAGGAGGAGGCGGCTGGCGCCCGGGCTTCATCGACCGCGGGCGAGTGCGGTGCAGCGAGACGAAGCGGTCGGGGCGCCTCTGCGGCAGCGCGGACGAGCTCGGCGACTCGGTCGAGCCATTCTTCGTAGACGTCGTCGACGGGGCGGTAGCGCAGGAGCTCGTTTGCCGCGATGAGTGCAGCTCGGGCCTCCATGGCCGCGCGGGGCGCGCGTGACGAAGAACCAGCGGGGGTGAGCGAAGGCGTGGCGGTGCGGCCGTCCCGCCTCATGGACGGGTGCTGGGACGATGCTTGCTGCTTGTTCCCCGCCGGGCCGGTGGCGGCGTTGACGGCAGGTGACGGGGAACGACGAGGGCGCCCGCCGACGGGAGCTGTCTGGGCGACATGGGAGGCGAGGGCGGCTCGGCGCTCGGCGCGGGCCCGACGAGCGTGAGACATGGTTGCGGTGGTCGGGGAAGAACGAGGCGACGGAAGGCAGATTCCGGCGCACCCCTACCCGGCGCGCCAAATGTCGGATTTCGGGTTCCGGCAGACCCTTGAGGTTCGAACACTGGGATGCGCACGGAGATCCAACCCTCCACCGTCTCGCACCTCGCCGAACCGCTGGGACCTAAACTACTAAACAGAACAGCACAAGAGACGCAAGATTTATACTGGTTCAGGCCACCATTGTGGTGTAATACCCAACTCCAGTGTGTGGTGTGGTGGATTGCCTCTTGGGCTGATGAGGAACAATACAAGGAAGAACAGCCTCGCGAGGGTCTGTTCTTGGCGGGTGCGATGAATTGCTAGGTGGGGTTCAGTCGCTCTAGCTACTGGTTTCTTGATGAGGATACGGATCCCTAGGTCCGGTCCAGATTGAGATCGAGATGCCTCTAGCCTGGGGGTGGCTAGTACTATTTATAGGCGAAGGCCCTGGGCCTCTTCCCAAATATTGAGCGGGAAGGGCGCCAACAATTGGCCATTTTGAAGGGGAACAGCGGGTACACTGATCCTGACTAAAGTTGGTCCTCGCCTGCCAAAGGCTCTGGTGATGACGCCTGCTTGGGCTCCACGATGACTCCCTTCCAGCCGTTGGGTTGGTCTTGGTCTTGTTGCATCGAAATGGATGCCTTTGCTTGATACTCTCGCATGCACTTGCTCCCTTTGCACCAAAGAGGAAGGGAGGACACTGGTCGGGCGCCAGATCGGGCGCCCTTGGTCGTCATGGCTTGCGTCATGGGCACCTCGTGAGGTACCCTGCCTTGAACTCTCCACCTCCTCATGAGCCAGCCTGACGAGGCCGTGCCTGAGGAAGCTCCTTGTCGTCCGCCTCATGAGGCTTGGCCCCTCGCGAGGGTCTTGAGCTTGCGTTGATGAAGATGGGCTGTGCTGGGCCTCCTTTGAGCCACGTCGCAGGTCGCAGGCAGGCAAGTCTGGGGACCCCCTACCCCAGAACGCCGACATATACCCCCTATATAGTGTGTGAAAAACTTTGAAAGTTGGTCGTTGGATGAAGCCAATCCGATGGTACAAAGATGGCAAATTCGAGCACTACTGGCCGTTGGATATCATCCACAGATTACGCCACATGTATAATCTAGAAGACTCCATGGTTGAACTTAATTCATGACTAACTTTGCCACAACTAAGCTTAGGCAAAGTTATTAGTTCTTCAAAATGAGAGCCACAAGTTGGCAAGCCTAAGCTTGCCACATTTTTTTGTGTATGTCATGTGGGGCCTTAGTGTGGCTTGCCTAAGGTGTAGCTTGAACCAAACACTCATCTAAGTTAGTCAAACTTGCCTAACCTTACATTCCACCAGATTTTGCCACATGTTAGAATCCAGAAAACTCCACATGTAGAAGCATAATGCACAAACCACCAGAATCTCATGCGTGCAATGCACGTGTACCTTACTAGTACTAGTTGGTAGTAGTAAGAAACAAATTCCAGTTTTGGCACGAGCTCGTACTGCGGGAGCACCACAAGGCCTGCCGCAGGAGTTACATTTCACTCTCGGTACCCACGGACCCGAACTTTAGTGGCTTAGTGCCCGACCTATGAGTCAATGACATGCGGACCTTAAATGCGGCTGGCCCACATGTCATTCTCATGGTGGTGGCGTGGTTCGCGACTCACTCATTCGAGATGAACCGGCCGGTGGTGGCGTGGCCGTGGCGAGGGTGTCCACAGCTGGGCGTCGGGGCGTTACGAGGCGTAGATGGCCACACCGGCGGGTACTACCTGTAGTACATAAGTACTCCAGCTGAGGATTGATGCCCTGCACGAAATGTATCACAACCGCTGGATGAAAATTCGATGGTGGGGGAGTACGGATCGGAGCACAGCAGCAGAGCAGGCAAACTGCGTCCAATCGGGTGTGTCTGTGGTAGAAAGTTGATGGTCGCCGCAGTTCAGCTGGCCCGCATGTCATGCACACAAAGGTAGAGGAGCGGTGGAGCCGAGAGGGATGAGGGGCACGAACAATCCTACCATTACATCAGCGACATGTGGGACCCATAAGCGTGGGTCCCACCTGTCAGCGAAGGAAAGGCAGGGCAAGGCAGTGATAGCCACGTCAGAGGATCCATGTCCATGTCGGGGGACGTCGTGTCGTGGGTTGGAGCGGCGTCATGGGAATCGCGTGTGGGTGTGGCAGTGGTAGAAACAAGAAACGTGATGGTCGTCGTGGTTCAATTTCCATGGATAAGCTGTCGTGTCTGCTGACACATGTATATCAAAACTAGAGTGTTTATATTTCAAGCACGTGAACAAGTATTATTCTACTAGTTTGGATCCATTGCAACGCACGAGCCAGCACGTCGGTAGTAGTAGTGTCCATCTCTATCTCTAGTGGCCTTCCCTCGTTCATCCTTTTCTCTCACAAGATAAACTACTCATACAAATGCATCTTGATGTTCCGTGGAACGCACGAGGATGTTTCCTTGGGGGTCTCTCCAGCGCGGTGTGGCCGTAGTTGCAAGTTGACGCCCCTTGAGATGCCGACGTTGAGGGGCACTCAGATTTCCTTCGATGAGCAGGTAAGATGAGTTTGATCGCGTAGTAAATGCATTCTAAAGACTACTTCCGTGTCCATTCTTCTTCTTCTTCTTCTTCTTCTTCTTCTTCTTCTTCTTCTTCTTCTTCTTCTTCTTCTTCTTTTTCTTCTTCTTCTTCTTCTTCTTCTTCTTCTTCTTCTTCTTCTTCTTCTTCTTCTTCTTCTTCTTCTTCTTCTTCTTCTTCTTCTCATTCTCTGTTGGAGACGGCTTCGCAACAAGCTCTTTGGACCTTGCAGCTATCTCGAAACTCACACGGGCATCGAGGGCAGCATATTTTATCCGCTCGTACGTCAAGGGATAATTCTCCCATCCAGACGACCTTAATGCCACCGTCTATTCACCCTTCTAAAGACTTGTACCGAGCACAAAATTTGCTACGTCGAATAGGGATGGTGTCTGTTTAGCACAATCTTCTACAGGAATTTTGATTCTGGTTTGTAGGTCAGCGATGCTTTTCAAATCAAGGTTGTGCGGCTCCAGCTTCTGTTTGTCCCCTTCGATGGTTGCCCCACAGAAGTATACGTCCTCCCGAGACAAGAAATCGTGAAGCTCACCTGGTATGGAGGGCGAGTGTATGATGTGGTACACCAAAACATCATCTTCGAGGCACAACTGAAGGACGGCGGTGCGCCGGATCTTCCCAGGGGCACGCTCCGTGTACTCTACGTCGAGACCGATGACCCTCGTCTCTACCTTTTTGAGGGAGTTGGATACATTGTTGATCCACTGCCGAACAACCCTTGGGTGGACAGTGACGATGACAACTATGCGCATCGAGCCTTCGACGAGGACATGTTGGATGCTAAAAACCTGCATCTCGATCTCTTTCACCATTTGGAACCGCTGGAACGGAGGGCTATGGTTTGGAGAATTAGGATTAGATGGCTAGTCTAAATGAAGTAGTAGATGATTATTTAAAGAGGTTAAAACAATGTGAACATAGCGGGGTTTGGATGCAAATGAAGACGAAGGGGAGGTGAAGAAGCCGAGGCGAATTGGTTCCCGATGGAGAAGTAAATGGGAGAAGTGGCGTGCAGGCAGTTGATTAGACGGCTAGGTAGACTAAACGAAAAGGCTATGCGGGTAGACTGAGGAGTCGTACCTGTTCGTGTACGTGCCCATCCTTCCTGATAGGTGGGACCTATGCAAACAGATAAAAAAAATGTGTCGTAGCTTTTTTTTGAGCGCGTGAGTGGGAGACACAACATTCTCTGTTTAAGGAATACTCCCTCCGTTTAGGTGAGTATAAGTCACCTTATGAAAATCAGGTTTTCCCAAAACCTTTAGGCGTGGAGCTTTAACTTCCTGCTTGATCCCTCCCACCTCGTTAGCCAGCGTTCTCTTCCTTCGCTGCCGCGTTCTACCTTTCCATTTTTCCTCTTCTCAAGTGTGGAATGATCTGCATGCCGTCCTTGATGCACTGAAGCGACCACTTTGCATGCATCGCGGCAGGGCGTTGATTGGGCATGCACGAGAATTTGGTTCTGCTTTCATAATATGGATGATACCTGAACGATGAAGTGAACAGGCGTGCTAGCACGGGAGACCTATTTCCGCTATACAATACTGGAGTACTCATGTTCCTACTAGTAGTAGTAGTAGTAGTACAACCGTGGTACACTTGATGGTCAAAATACTATTCATCTGGTCCTCATAGTGAAGTGACAACACCGCTACCGACACTAGTCCAGCGAGGCGGCGTGTTCGGGTTACCAAAGTCAGCCTCACCACATGCATTGTGCGATCTGTCACCGCTTGTTGCCAGACACATTGGCGCCTCGCCTCATCTCCCTCTCCGCTCCCATAGCACCACTCCATCTCCATCTCCTTCTCTGTCTCCGTCTCCATCTCCATCTCACTGTGCCCCCGTGTACCGTCGCCTCACTCGCCTCCCCCAATGTCACGCCCAATATGCGACCCTATCCAAAAGGAACTCGAAGGTCCGACCAAGGATAGACCCACATATTGAAACGCTTTTGCAAGGTGGATATCATTACATCAACATTACATAATAGATGGGGATACATACAAAAAGGCACAAATGCCACAAGAATACATCAACATCATATACAAGATCAACATCCGACTACGGATGAAACATAAACAAGCTCAAACGACATCCACCCCGCTAGCCCAAAGCTGCCGACACGGAACCTATCCCCGATCGAAGAAGAAGCGTAAGAAGAACTCCAAAACAAGTAAACATCGCTCTCGGCGTCATGATCATCGCAACCTGCACTGCAATCGGTGGTGTAGTAATCTGTGAGCCACGAGGACTCACAATCCCATTACCATGGGTATCAAGACTAGCAAAGCTTAAATAGGAAAGGAAGGGATAAAGTGGTGAGGTTGCAACAGCGACTAAGCATATATGGTGGCTAACATACGCAAATGAGAGCGAGAAGAGAAACAAAGGAACGGTCGTCAACTAGTAATGATCAAGAAGTTATCCCGAACTCCTACTTACGTCAGACATAACCCAGAAACCGTGTTCTCCTCTCGATCAACCCCGAAAAGAGACACTCACGGTTATGCACACGGTTGGTGTATTTTAGAAGAGTTTGCTTCAAGTTTACTACAACCGGATATTAACAAATTCCCATCTGCCACATAACCGCGGGCACGGCTCTCGAAAGTTTATACCTGCAGGGTGTCCCAACTTAGCCCATGATAAGCTCTCGCGATCAACGAAGGATATTCCTTCTCCCGGAAGACCCGATCGGTCTCGGAATCCCGGCTACAAGACATTTCGACAACAATAAAACAAGACCAGCAAAGCCGCCTGATGTGCCGACAAATCCCGATAGGAGTCGCACGTACCTCGTTCTCAGGGCAACACCGGATGAGACTAGCTACGAGTAAAACCAGACCTCGAGTTGCTCCGAGGGGCCCCCGCAGGCAGCTCGGTTCAGGCCAGCACTCGAAGGAGCACTGGCCCGGGGGGGCTAAAATAAAGATGACCCTTGGGCTCCGGAAACCCAAGGGAAAAAGGGCTGGGTGAGGCAAATGGTAAAACCAATGTTGGGCCTTGCTGGAGGAGTCTTATTCAAAGCGAACTGTCAAGGGGGTCCCATAAATCACCCGACCGCGTTAGGGACGCAAAATCCGGGAACATAATATCGATATGAAGGGAACTAGGGGCGGCAAGAGTGGAACAAAACACCAGGCATAAGGCCGAGCCTTCCACCCTTTACCAAGTATATAGATGCATTAATTAAACAATAGATATGGTGATATCCCAACAAGTAAACATGTTCCAACAAGGAACAACATCTCCATGTTCCAACAAGGAACAAACTTCATCTTCACCTGCAACTAACAATGCTATAAGAGGGCTGAGCAAAGCGGTAACATAGCCAAACAAGGGTTTGCTGGGAAGGGTGACAAAAGGTTAGAGGTCGACATGGCAATTTGGGATGGCTTGATAAACAGGTAATAGGTAGCGCAGCATAGCGATAGAACGAAGCAACTAGCATAGCAATGATAGTAGTGAGATCCAGGGTAGCGGTCATCTTGCCTGAAATCCCGCAAGGAAGAAGAACGAGTCCATGAAGAAGATGAACGGATGAATACGAACCAAGCGTAGACGAACGAATCCTCACGATCGCAACGAAACGGGAACTAACAAGAAGAAGCACACAACAAGGTAAACACACCACACATGAACAAGACATGATGCACAAACAAGCATGATGCATGACAAATCTAGATAAGGCTACTCATGGCAATAGATGATGCAAACAAGAGCAACACATCAAAGCAAGTTTAAATGAGGCCGGAAACAACATAGAACAATTCCGGTAAGTCCTCATATGCAAATTTCGAAATTGGTCCAGATCTGAATAAACCTTATGTTCAAGTTGTTAAACAGCAAGTTAAGATGCACCACGATGATCTACACGAAATTCTAGTCAAGTTACATATAAAGTTCATTTAATTCGGAGCTACGGCCTAGAAGATATGAGCAAAACAAGATAAACATGGCATTGATGCAAAATGCATACAAACATCAAGCAAACACCTCAAAACAAGTATGCAACATTATAATATGAAGCTACATGCAAAATCAAGCAAGTTTCATATAGAGCACACTCAAAACGGAGCAACGGTTCAACACATACACCCTATACAAGACATGACAATAATCTGTCCAAAACAGCAACTAGGCATATTGCAAGCATCAAAACAACAAGCTACAGGACCTCAACAAGAAAACAAAAGACATGGGCATGATTTACAGGTAAAGCATGACAAAACATGAACACTGAGATATCTCCAGAAATCACTACAAACATGCTCAAACACACATGGCAAGATTGCAAATAATAACAGTTTCAGACTTTAGCAGAAATAACATCAGGTTGCAATGTTTAGAGCTATCAAACAACATGTTACAGGAACTTATCATGGCAAACAAAGGCATGGCATGATTCTACTCAAAGCATATAACAAAAGTCCTTTACTGACCATAAGCCAAAAAGGATCAGAAAATATGATGGCACCCATGTAACCATGGCAAGTTATATTACAGATTCATACATGGCAGGAACAACGATAAGTAGGCATGTTGGTGAGCTTGAACCACTCACCACAGAGCAATACATGGCATGACAAGGCAACTCGCAGTAAGAAGACATGGCATAGAAGCTATACATGGAAATAACAACATTATAGCATGCAAGGATCAACTACAACAACCTTGGCAAATTTGAATAACATGTAAACAACCTGCCAGGAAACATTTTATAGCAAAAGTAGAGCTCGATTGACTCAAGCTATGGTACTCCATAATTACAAGCAAGGGCAAGGATGGATAGAGCAAGACATGTAGAACAAAACATCCTTACTGAAGTATCTCAAAATAAGCATGGATCTCTCGGTAGCATCAAGTTAACATGGCATAAAAATATCAGCAGAACAGGGCTGAAATCAGCAACAACAAGACACCTAGTTTGCATGCTTGTGCTAGTCACCACAGAGATCACAAAAATACATGGCATACACCCCTGGAAAGATGGCATGGCATATTACAAAACACATGTAGGACTCAAATTCATAGGGTGCACACATCAATCATGGCAAAAATGACAAAAGTGCATGTTCTGATAAGAATCTAAAACTAACATCACATAGCACTATTCTAACAGCATTTCTGGCATCAAGATGAGCTCAAATGAAAACGGTGCAATGAGAAGGTATGATCTACTCTTCGGGGCGAACATTTTGACATATTACACGCGCAAAACGGAGCTACGGATGCCGAGTTATGGCATGATGAAAATGCAACAAAATAACTGCAGATTCGGGACTTAGATGAATTTGGAGGGGGGAAAGGTCAACCGCATGGCACGGACTTTGAGGCAGGAGGTGGCTCGCCGGTGTTGTGGCTGCGGCGGCCGGAGACGAGGCGGCTGGCGAGGGGGGGCGCTGATCCGCTCCTCCGCCGGATCTCGCCGGATCCGGTCCCGGGACGGCGAGGGCGGGCGGCGGCGGCCCGGGCTGGCCGGGCGGCGCGAGGCGGGAGGGCGCCAGCTGGTCATCGGCGGTGGGAGGCGACCGGGCGGCGGTAGGGCGAGAGCTGGCGGGCGACGGGAAGCGAGGTTTCGAAGCGCGTCGGGCGTGAGGCGGCGCCGGAGACGGAAGGCCACGGCGTGAGCGAGAGGGACGGCGGCGGCTCGGGACGGGCGCACGAGGCAGCGGCGGCGGAGCGACGGGCCCGGAGGCGCGGGCGCTGGCGGCAGCGGCGGCCGAGGGAGGGCCTCTGCTGGCCGGGCGGCGGAGGGCGACGGCGCGACACGTGGCGAAGCCACGATTGGCGGGCGCGGCGGACGTGTCCGGCGAGGGAGCGGACGCGTCCGGTGGCGGCGGAGGCGATTTTAGGGTTTCGGGGGGAGAGTTCATCCGCGAATTGCGAAGGGGGGAACTAATTTATAGGTAGAGGGAGCTAGGAGAGTCCAAATGAAGTGCGGTTTTCGCCCACGCGATCGTCATCGAACGACCGAGAGCATGGAGGGGAGTTTGCTGGGTTTTGGGCCACTTTGGAAGGGGTGTTGGGCTGCAACTCAAAGAGGGCTTTATGGTTACCCGGTTAACCGTTGGAGTACCAAACGACCTCCAAATGGCACGAAACTTGACAGGCGGTCTATCGGTGCTATACCAAGGCCGCTTGACAAACCTCGGTCCATTCCGAGAAAGTTTAATACCCGCACACCTAAAAAGAGGTAAAAGGGGCGCCGGAGACATAGGAGTGCCGGATTGCAAAACGGACAACGGGAAAATGCTCGGATGCATGAGACGAACACGTATGCAAAATGAAATGCACATGATGACATGATATGAAATGCAGATGATGACATGGCAAAAAGAAACACACAAGCACATGACATGGCAACGACGACGAATAACTGGCAGACACCTGGCGCATCGAATCCGGGGCGTTACACCCAATACCACTATTCCCTCGCTAGCCGCTCCAGCACCGACATCCTTCTCCCCCGTAAATCAAGCCCCCTTCCAAACTCCACCATGGCCGAACGCAAACCGCGCATCATCTATATGAGCGGCGATTGGAGCAATCTCCCCAGTGACATCCTCGACCTCTGTTGTTCGTGTATGGATATGTTGACCGCCCTGCGACTGGCTGCATGCTCGAGGGACATGCACACGGCCATCATCGAAGCGAGGCCTAAGCTTTTCAAGACACCCTGCTTGTCGCTATCTCGGTCTTGCGAGATTGGCTCACCATGATACGGAGGCGTGCATGATGCCCTCGACTTCAATCCGATCTCCATTAGTCAAAACTTCTTTGCGGTGTATGTAGTGTGTCGCCGCACATCATTCCTCAACATCGATCCGATCACCATCGCCTCAAACTTCTTGGCAGGTATGTCTTGGATCGGCATGAACTCCCACTGGATGGCTGCCTTCAGAGAAGACGGTAAAAGTTGGTGCTCGTGAACTTCCAGACCTCCCATGAGATTATCCTTCCTCCGTTGGATTATATAGAGTATTACCATCGCAGTCCAAGTCATCTAGATTACTACGTCAGTTGGACAGACCTTGTTTTGCAGAAGATTGTAATCTGCCAAGTGCCCACACAACATGTGAATTACGCAGACTTCAAGCTAATTGCCTTGTTCGAGCTCGGACTCGCCTATCTTTACGCCGGTGCCTTCTTTAGCTGGAGACAACTCGGCTCGCAGTGGATCATCGTCAAAGCTGATACACACTTCTGTTATGCTATTGAACACAATGGCATCATCTACGCGATCGACAAAGCAGATGGCACCATGTATTGTTGGGATGGCGCGTGTAAGTTGTTTCTATCTCATGTTAATGATGACGCCATGACACTGTTTGAACTTTTTGTGATGATTAGCATATCCCTGTTTGAGCAGAATTTGAGTAGAACTATGGCAATATATTAGAGACACCGTAAATCAACTATATTTGGAATGAGTTAATTCATGCGATTATGACCATGTCATTCCAGCCAATTTGTACCCTGAATAATCAAACGGTTAGGAATATATGGATATTATCCTTATTTTACAGTAATCTATATACTACTACTAAATATGAGTGTGTATCAATGGGCATGTTAGTTTCCTCATTTTCATGATGTAGAAACATGCACCATACTGTTGGTTTCATCTAACCATACATTAGGGAATTAATTGTGCATATGAAGAACTTTATATTTGGAAGTAGTGAAATCCTGCAATGCTTACCATGTGTACATACCTATATTCGCCCTTCAGCAATCAATCGCTAGAATAATATCACAAAATTTTTGCCCAGAGAACACGAGTATATAACAATGCATGGTCTGTTAGTTACCTTGAAGAATTTGTTTGTGAGGACAGATGTCACACCCTGATTTTCATGGCACAACACTTAAGATGATAAATCATGATAAATTGTGGTTTGACAAAAACTTTTGTGTGTTTTGGTCTTTGCTTGATTAGATTTTGTCTACTGATTGCTAGTGCTCTAAAAATCAAATAAATCCTCCAACTCTTATACTCCTTCTCCTTGATCCAAAACTCCTGCCCAATGATCATGCCATGTGTATAGGATATAAAAATAAGTTCTTACAAAAATAATTTGGCCAAATAGTATCTTCAAAAATTTATTTTTTCAAAAACCCCTGAATTGAGGTTTGCACTACAAATACTTAATTAAGGGAAATAAAAATCTCTCCAAAAATATATTTGACTCCTATTAGATATAGGATACCCAGAAACCACAAAAATATAATTTTAAAAGTTATTTTCCTATTTTAGTTAAAAGCTTTTTCTTAAGGCCAGAAATGGTCTTTAATAGGGAAAATTATTTTATGCTTTAAAAATATTTGTGAAAATTTAGGGAAACTCAGTGGACATATATTGTCCATATATATGAGTTTCAACACATGGTCATGTTCAAAATATTGGTCAAATACCTCAAAAACCCTTCCTGGATATTTCAATATTTTGAAATATTTCCAAAGGAAATATTCTCCAAAAATTCCAAGAAAATTCTATCATGTCACATATGACATTTTTGATGATCTTGAAAAGTCTCATGTCATGGAGAATAGTATAACCCCATGAAACCCTCTCAAAACCATTTCTGTCCATTTTGAAGTTTGAGCAACTTTACATTGCCAAACATGTCCAAATGTTCTCAAACCTGGTGAACATGCTCAAGTGGTCTAATAATTCATCTAGACCAAATGGCACAAGTTGGAGAACAAGTTAACTTGATCAAAGAGCCCCAAAACCCTCTCGACTGTAATCAAATTTGAACAACTTTGTACTACCAGCTTTCTCTCCTTGACCCCAACTTTGGTGATCATGTTCACATGACCAAATAAGGCCACCACACCAAGTGGTGCATCAAGTAGAAGTGATTTGCTCAACTAAATCTACACAAGTCCATTTCTGCTAATTTCTAGGATTTACTAAAGTTGCATTGGCAACTTTGCCCAAATGAACTCAAGATTGGTGGAAGGCCCTAATTATATGTGCCATTTCACCCTGTGGAGTCTCATGACAAATGGGACTCATCTTCTGGCCCAAACCAGCATCAAACACCTTCTGCCACTTTACCAAAATCCCATTTTTGGCCTCTTCCACTAATCTCCATGGACTCCACTTTTTACCACAGCCCCTCCTAGTCCCCCTCTACCTCGGGTGTGCTTCCCTGCCCGAGAAGCAATGATGAAGGGGGGCAGGGACCCTTTTTTTTCTCTGGGCAGCAGCATTATCCCTCTCTCTCAGCCTCTCTCTATCTCCTTGGCATTCCAGAGCATCCAAGGCTCTCCTCGGCTTTTTTCCATACCCCCTGCAGCTGCCAGACAAAAGTGGGCATGGCAAGGGAAAAAGCCGCCAGCATGCCGGCCAAACACGCGCCTGGAGCACGCTATCGCAGCCCCGACCGTTGACACGGCGCTCCCGTCCACCTCGAGCCTCCCCCTCGCGCCAGTCGAGGTGTCTCGACGTCCGCAACATGCCACCATCCTGGTCCCCTCCCCTTTCCCTCGCTCTCACCCCCTGTGGCGCGTGCCCAGAGCCGCCCGGCTCGGCCAATGCCCGGCCTCATGCCTTGGGCACTGTGGCCTCGCCTCGCCCGCTCTCTCTCCTCTCCTCTCGCCCTAGACCAACCCCACGAACACCCCAGACACGCCCACGCGCGCCCCCGTGGCCTCCAGCAACGACTAGGAGCTCGTCGGCGCATGAGCCACGGTGCACCTCACCCCTTCTATTTAAGGCCACCCCCGAGCCCCCTCTCGACTCCTTTGCCTCTCTCTCCCTCCCAGAGACCTCCTGTACCAACTCACCCCTCTCCCCGCGCCCTCCATAGCCCTCCATGGCCGGAGAGCTGCCGCCGGCCTCCACCTAAATTCATCCTAGCCCGAGCTCTTCTCCCTCTCCTCTCTCTACCAGCAGGCTCCCCGGAGCAAGGCGGAGCTCCCACGCTCTTTCCCTCCTCCGAGGACGCACCGTAGCACCGTGCCCAATCTCGCCCGACGCCACCGTCCGCCGGCATCCAAACCTCCGTCGCCTCGACCATCCCCAGCAGCCGTGGCATACACCAATGGACGCGGCGCTCGACGCCGAGCTCATCCATAGCCAGAGCATCGCCGGAGGTGCTCCATAGCGCCGACAGTCGTCATCGGGGCTCCCTGCTCCCTCGGCCAGGCGAGCGCATGGGAGGAAGACGAAGACGATGGCCTGCAGGCGGGCCCCGCTCGTCAGTAGCCCAGCCACCGGGCCACGCTGGCAAGTGGAGACGGGCCGGGTGAAATACGCCTTCGACGTCGCCTGTCGTCCGTGTGGCCGAGCCGCTGGGCCGGCCCACAGCTATCTCTCGCCGGTGCACAGGATAAGGGTAATGCCTTATATTTCTTTTTATTCTTCTCCAGTGAGTTTCTAAAATCCATAAACAATTCAAATGGACTCCAAATTTGATGATTCAAATTAATAGTGACTCTATAAATCATGATCTACCTGTTAGTGCAACATGCACATTTTTCCAGAGACCTTTTCTTCACAAATATTTATCAAATCCTATTTTTCCTATTTCTGTGATGAACTTTAGAAAATCACAGGGAGCTCAAAATTGATCCAAATGCCATGATTCCAATTCCTAGATGCTTCTAAGTTCATAACTTAGTTTATGAACATTTTTATTAATAATTTCTGTACCCCACAAAATAATGAGCCATTTCTTCATATTTGTGAACTTTGAAAATCCATAGAATATTCATTTGAACTCCAAATCAAGTGAAACCAACTCCAGATGCTTCTAAAATCATGATTTGCTAAATGGGTGCCTTTGCTCATTTTTCAAAAATATATTTCTGTACACTTCTTGCAATTCCATAAACCCCTTGATTCCATCATATCAAAATGTTCGTAGAGATATCCTCTAATCCAATTCCAATGAAACCACTCTGGTTATTTTCATATAACTAGAGGTGTCCTAGAAAAGTCAAATTAATATTTTTGGAGCACTTTTATTTTCTGCCTTCTTGTGTTGCTTATTATGCTTGCTTTCGACGATAGTTAACGAAGTAGACGGAATGCTCGGAGTTGGACCAGAGATATTTGAAGACCTCGAAGACTTTCTTACAACAGGCAAGCAGCCCTTTGACCATGCCCATGAAACCTTTTTTTATGCATGTCTTATAGCACTTGTTATTGTTGCATCGGAATCATGATGAGATGGTAAACCACGTTGGTTGGTTGCCTCTGTTACTTCCTCGTTGATACTTGCATTGTGCATGACCCTACCTTCCTATGAGGGTTATGCCGGTGGGACTAGATAGGATGATAAAGTAGATGCTACGCAACTAGGACGGTGTATGCATGGTGATGGAGACAAAAACATTTCAAAAGACTTTTTGAAAACACCCATCGGGTGCCACTTATGCCCGGGGGAGATGATGAGTTGGGTAGCCACTTGATGACGAAGTGGTGTACCGAGGCAAGGGTGTGTTGTCTTCAAAACGGATTGGTTTAAGTTGCACTGCTTTTCCAACCTTACATGCGCAACCACTCTACCCTTTATATGGGAAAGGGCATTATTGATTACCTAGGCCGATAATAGCTTGGAGCCCGCATTACTAGTGACGGGGAGTTGTTGGTGTGCTCTCTCGGACGGGTCGTGCTGTAGGGCGGCCATGACTGTTTTCACAGTGGCACCGGACACACTGCTGGTACCCCTTGCCGGTGGTATGTGATAAACATGGGAGCAAGGCTCCACGAAAATGTTATGTGGAATGTGGTCACGGGGTTCTTGCTTAATCGAGTGGACTCCATGTTAGTGTCGTCTAGGGAAAGATAGTGATCGGGTGCTTACCCCGGGTACTTGAGGTACCGTGGGACGTGGATGACACGGAAGTTCCCCGGATCTGGTGGGTAAAGTGTGCAACCTCTGCAGAGTGTAAAACTATTCGAATAGCCGTGTCCACGGTCAAGGACAGTTGGGTAACCGCTCTTGGGCTACGCCCATATGTTTACGAGACCTGGTGAGTATGTATGGATGAGTGGAGAGAACTACATGGGTCAAGTCCAAGGACTTGACATGATTGAGTTGGGTTGGTGCCCACTCCATTTATGTTGATACCTATAACTTGTCCTCATGGATTACATGAATCCTCTTGATGCATGCTATGCAAGTTGTTGAACAATTCATTGCACTCAAAACTAGCTTTCTGCAAAAATTTACCTATATCATGCATTGTTGAATCTTGAACCAAGACATGGGTTGCTTGCGAGTACATTGAAAGTACTCATTGTCTTGCCACTAGTTATTTTATTGGCCAGACATGAAAGAACAAGATATACTGAAGAGTACCTTGGTGACGATCGTGCGAGCTAGGACGCTTTCCCAGTTAGAATGCCTGTAGGGTTAAGGCAGATGGCATGGGTCCAAGTTAACGCATTTAAGATTTCCGCTGCGATGATATACTCAAGACCGACCATAACGGTCCTACTTTTGCAAAACGGTATGTATGGATGTAAGACTCTTGTTATTCAGCTTACGTGTGTTCAGTGAGCATTGATCTCCGGGATTATCAGACACGTGCATTCGGTGATCTCGACTTATGAGTTGGGGTCCCCACAGAGCTGGTATCAGAGCCATCCTGACTGTAGGAAGCCTTAGTTAGCATGGTCGTTAGTTAGGGTAAAACTATTTTCAAAACTATTGCTAGTTTTCAAAAAAACTGTCTATACTTCTCTTCCCTTCTCAGTTTTTTGAAAAGTAAGGTATACTATCCCCATCAACCTCTTCCCCTTCAAAACCTTTGGTCGCTATAACCCTTATGCCCTGACCACTGGATTCCTTGTAATCCTCGTGGATAATCTAGAAGGAAGATGCCTTGCGGACATTCACCCACATCTCCCGAACACAAGATTGGCGACATCACAACAAGACAATACCAACAGGAGATACATCCTCGAGGAATGAGGACCAAGACCGGAGATGGAGACACCCTTGACGCTGCCCTGTGATGATGCATCCTTGGCCTATGATGACCAGGGCATGGGATATGCAAGATCATGAAATACATCGCTAGTAGAGCAACCCTGTCCTTATCATTGTTGCATCGGCAACCACCGGTGGATGAGAACCTAGCCATTTGGTCCGCCTCACTATAGTGAGTAGGAAAACGGTTCTCTTCATCCCCCGCTCTCGGTGATTTACATCGGCAATAGTATATCCGGCAGATTGGACCTCTACTATGCTTTGTTAGTGTCATTACATAAAGGATTGCCTACCTGGTACACTCGACGCCTTAGAAGGCAAAAGGAATCGTCATGATTAAGAAGACAAGAGGAGACCATGTCAGTGCCAGCTACAAGGAGTCACCTTCACCCCATCACTCCAGCAAGCGAGAAGTTGTTGAAGACTCTTCAAGCTCAACCGAGATCGTTTCATCGAACAACTACAAGAGACGTAGCAACACCTGAGGAGAACCCGGAAGACTGCACGAGGCACAAGGCACGACTCATCGAGTCCGAGGACCCCTAGGGTAGGATAAGTCGTGTACCCCTATGCACAATGAGTGGTATGATGGTTCGAATAGAACCATGATTGTGTGTTGCTTGTTTTTAATTGTTTATGTTTTGATATCGCCGCAACTTTTGCCCTAGGCAACAAGTACGTGACTATATCACCTTCCTTACCTTGTTTCTTTTGTTTGGCCTTTCGGCACTTGTTTTGTTTGCACTTGCACTATAGAACCCCCTTTACGAAACCCACCTCCTCTATGCTACTTTTCCCTCTCATCTCTCTCAACTGAAGACCGGTAAGATAAGCTACACCAAGAATTCTACTTCAACAACCAACTAGCACTGGAAACTTTTGTTGCAGCCTCCTCGACCAAAGTGCAGCCCATTAGCGTTATGTCTACTCCTCAGGATTAGAAGCCCATCCCTAGACCCTTCGAGACTTCACGATATACCCAGCTCAAAATCCTTAACCATGTGCTTAACCTACAAATTGCAAGAAAACCAGTTAGGCCTCGGTAACCTTGCACAGCACTGGGTTCATTATGGAACTAGTGGATGTAATGAGCAAGCACATTATCATCCTAAGATAGCACCAAAACTGATGATGCCTTAGGAGAGACCAATTTGGGGATATAGGAACGGAGGGCAAATGAATTGATGAGTTTATATCAGAAACCCTGAGGAATTGACTGAGACTTTGGTAGATCATGGGGCTTTCATATAGGAAGATGGACTTGGTGGGATCATGATTATGGATTAGCATAGCTTCCAATATCCCTGAGTAAATTGGATTTACAGGACATTTATGATCGCAAGCTGAAATTCCTGGAAGTGCAAGGATTTGACTTGATCAGATGATATTGATAGGAGATAGTTGACATTATGATAATGACTTTGGGGAAACATGTAGGATTCCTCGTTGGACAAGAGATTTGGATTTAAATAGGTGATCTTAGTTGAGTATAGATGCTGAGTAAGCCTGCATGGTTCGGAGTAAATTGGGTTTAGACTGATGATCTTGATCATGATACCATGTTTCTCGGTGGACGATAAACTAGGAGATTGGATTAATTGCCTGAGTTGGTATAAACTTGACCTTGGAGGTTACTTCACCATGATAATGGAAATTGGTGGACTGACTATATTAGAGATAGCCTTTTCAAGTATTTGGAGACTAAAGGACTTTAGAAGATCGTGTGGAACACCATAGACATTGGATTTGTAGTGATTGATGAAAGTTAATGGGCTGTTGGAGTTGATTCATAGGAAGGAAACAAGATCTTGGAGTGGCTTACGACGTGTTTCCTTAGGATAGAGATGCTTTATCTTAAACCTTGGAAGAATAGGTTGAGCACTTGGGATGTTACGTTCAAGCTTAGCAGCTTGTATATTCTACCCATGGATTTTTAGGGGTAGACATACATATGAGTTTGGGGATTGTAGACATGTATAGATTTATTAGACCTCCCCTTGGGAGTCATGAGGATAATAATAGCATCAGTGATGATTGGACCTGACTTACAAGAGTCGATGCTTTCGGGGTATAAGGTTATTTGTTTAGAGGACTAGATAGCACAATTGGCATATCAGAAACTGTGCTCAAGGATGGGATGATAAACATTCACTCGCACACTAGAATACTTCAAACCCTTATGCCCTACCAAGAGACAACATGGTCGGATCCTGACCTTGGGCTTTGGCTCTAGATCGATAATACCTCGGCCAATACTCAACCGTGACCATCACCAATGCCTCAGCCCACTTTACGCACCCCATAGACTTCATGGAGTGCTTGGACAAGCTAGTTGTCATCTTTCTTTGATGACATACTCGTCTACCGAAGACGGAAGAAGAATCGTTGAGCTGGTCAAGGAACATCTCAAGACCGTCATGTCTAACAGAAGAACTACACCAACCACCTTCTTCAAGAAGTATACTTCGCGTTAAAGACCATGTGTATCTGCAAGCCACTCCTCTCTAAGGAACCAAGCATTACCATGACAAGGGAACCCACACCAAGATTCATCGGCCCCCTTCGAGATCACTCCAAGATTTAACAATCCCCTCTGAGATCACTACGAGACGAAGAGAATACAGTTACCAGCTGGAATTGCCACCTGAGTTACCTGATGAGCACAACGCTTTCCATGCATCACAACCCCGGAAGTGTTTCCAACTTCCTAACTTGCCCGATCTCTACGAGGGCATTGACCACCGAGCCATCAACCCCTAGCCTAATCTAACCTACCACGAGCTACCCATTAGCAACCTGGATCAAGAAGAGCGCCATACACGGAGCCACACCATCAAGTACTTCAAGCTCAATGGAGCACTACACGGAAGCGTATAACATGAGGACGTGAAGACCACCCCACTCAAAGTTTTTGTATCCCTTTCCGCGCCTAGTTTGGGAATCTCGGGGACGAGATTCTTGTAAGGGGGGTAGGTCTGTCACACCCTGATTTTCATGGCACAACACTTAAGATGATAAATCATGATAAATTGTGGTTTGACAAAAACTTTTGTGTGTTTTGTTCTTTGCTTGATTAGATTTTGTCTACTGATTGCTAGTGCTCTAAAAATCATAAATCCTCCAACTCTTATACTCCTTCTCCTTGATCCAAAACTCCTGCCCAATGATCATGCCATGTGTATAGGATATAAAAATAAGTTCTTAAAAAAATAATTTGGCAAAATAGTATCTTCAAAATTTTAGTTTTTTAAAAACCCCTGAATTGAGGTTTGCACTACAAGTACTTAATTAAGGGAAATAAAAATCTCTCCAAAAATATATTTGACTCCTATTAGATATAGGATACCCAGAAACCACAAAAATATAATTATAAAAGTTATTTTCCTATTTTAGTTAAAAGCTTTTTCTTAAGGCCAGGAATGGTCTTTAATAGGGAAAAATTATTTTTATGCTTTAAAAATATTTGTGAAAATTTAGGGAAACTCAGTGGACATATATTGTCCATATATATGAGTTTCAACACATGGTCATGTTTAAAATATTGGTCAAATACCTCAAAAACCCTTCCTGGATATTTCAAGATTTTGAAATATTTACAAAGGAAATATTCTCCAAAAATTACAAGAAAATTCTATCATGTCACATATGACATTTTCGATGATCTTGACAAGTCTCATGTCATGGAGAATAGTATAACCCCATGGAACCCTCTCAAAACCATTTCTGTCCATTTTGAAGTTTGAGCAACTTTACATTGCCAAACATGTCCAAATGTTCTCAAACCTGGTGAACATGCTCAAGTGGTCTAATAATTCATCTAGACCAAATGGCACAAGTTGGAGAACAAGTTAACTTGATCAAAGAGCCCCAAAACCCTCTCTGACCAGAATCAAATTTGAACAACTTTGTACTACCAGCTTTCTCTCCTTGACCCCAACTTTGGCGATCATGTTCACATGACCAAATAAGGCCACCACACCAAGTGGTGCATCAAGGAGAAGTGATTTTCTCAACTAAATCTACACAAGTCCATTTCTGCTAATTTCTAGGGTTTACAAAAGTTGCATTGGCAACTTTACCCAAATGAACTCAAGATTGGTGGAAGGCCCTAATTATATGTGCCATTTCACCCTGTGGAGTCTCATGACAAATGGGACTCATCTTCCGCCCAAACCAGCATCAAACACCTTCTGCCACTTTACCAAAATCCCATTTTGGCCTCTTCCACTAATCTCCATGGACTCCACTTTTACCACAGCCCCTCCTAGTCCCCTCTACCTCGGGTGTGCTTCCCCGCCCGAGAAGCAATGATGAAGGGGCAGGGACCCATTTTCTTCTCTGGGCAGCAGCATTATCCCTCTCTCTCAGCCTCTCTCTATCTCCTTGGCATTCCAGAGCATCCAAGGCTCTCCTCGGCTTTTGCCCATACCCCCTGCAGCTGCCAGACAAAAGTGGGCGCGCGAGTGCGCGCGGAAAAAGCCGCGCATGCCGGCCAAACACGCGCTCTGGAGCACGCTACAGCGCTCCCGACCGTTGACACGGCGCTCCCGTCCACCTCGAGCCTCCCCCTCGCGCCAGTCGAGGTGTCTCGACGTCCGCAACACGCCACCATCCTGGCCCCCTCCTCGTTCCCTCGCTCTCACCCCTTGCAGGCGCGTGCCCAGGCCTGCTCGGCTAATGCCCGGCCCTCAAGACGCTGGGGCACCAGGGCCTCGCCCCGCTCCCTCTCTCCTCTCCTCTCGCCCTAGACCAACCCCACGAACACCCCAGACACGCCCACGCGCGCCCCCGTGGCCTCCAGCAACGACTAGGAGCTCGTCGGTGCATGAGCCACGGTGCACCTCGCCCCTTCTATTTAAGGCCACCCCGAGCCCCCCTCGACTCCTTTGCCTCTCTCTCCTCCCCGAGACCTCCTGGACCAACTCACCCCTCTCCCGCGCCTCCATAGCCCTCCATGGCCGGAGAGCCGCCGCCGGCCTCCACCTAAATTCATCCTAGCCCGAGCTCTTCTCCCTCTCCTCTCTCCACCAGCAGGCTCCCCGGAGCAAGGCGGAGCTCCCACGCTCTTTCCCTCCTCCGAGGATGCACCATAGCACCGTGCCCAATCTCACCCGACGCCACCGTCCGCCGGCATCCAAGCCGCCGTCGCCTCGACCATCCCCGGCAGCCGTGGCATACACCAATGGATGCGGCGCTCGACGCCGAGCTCATCCATAGCCAGAGCATCGCCGGAGGTGCTCCATAGCGCCGGCAGTCGTCATCGGGGCTCCTCGCTCCTCACCAAAGCGAGCGCGCGGGAGGAAGACGAAGACGATGGCCTGCAGGCGGGCCCCGCTCGTCAGTGGCCCAGCCACCGGGCCACGCTGGCAAGTGGAGACGGGCCGGGCGAAATACGCCTTCGACGTCGCCTGTCGTCCGCGTGGCCGAGCCGCTGGGCCGGCCCACAGCTATCTCTCGCCGGTGCGCAGGATAAGGGTAATGCCTTATATTTCTTTTTATTCTTCTCCAGTGAGTTTCTAAAATCCACAAACAATTCAAATGGACTGCAAATTTGATGATTCAAATTTCTAGTGACTCTATAAATCATGATCTACCTGTTAGTGCAACATGCACATTTTTCCAGAGACCTTTTCTTCACAAATATTTATCAAATCCTATTTTTCCTATTTCTGTGATGAACTTTAGAAAATCACAGGGAGCTCAAAATTGATCCAAATGCCATGATTCCAATTCCTAGATGCTTCTAAGTTCATAACTTAGTTTATGAACATTTTTATTAATACTTTCTACCCCACAAAATAATGAGCCATTTCTTCATATTTGTGAACTTTGAAAATCCATAGAATATTCATTTGAACTCCAAATCCGGTGAAACCAACTCCAGATGCTTCTAAAATCATGATTTGCTAAATGGGTGCCTTTGCTCATTTTTCAAAAATATATTTCTGTACACTTCTTGCAATTCCATAAACCCCTTGATTCCATCATATCAAAATGTTCAGAGATATCCTCTAATCCAATTCCAATGAAACCACTCTGGTTATTTTTCATATAACTAGAGGTGTCCTAGAAAAGTCAAATTAATATTTTTGGAGCACTTTTATTTTCTGCCTTCTTGTGTTGCTTATTATGCTTGCTTTCGACGATAGTTGACGAAGTAGACGGAATGCTCGGAGTTGGACCAGAGATATTTGAAGACCTCGAAGACTTTCTTACAACAGGCAAGCAGCCCTTTGACCATGCCCATGAAACCTTTTTTTATGCATGTCTTATAGCACTTGTTATTGTTGCATCGGAATCATGATGAGATGGTAAACCACGTTGGTTGGTTGCCTCTGTTACTTCCTCGTTGATACTTGCATTGTGCATGACCCTAACTTCCTATGAGGGTTATGCCGGTGGGAGTAGATAGGATGATAAAGTAGATGCTACGCAACTGGGACGGTGTATGCATGGTGATGGAGACAAAAACATTTCAAAAGACTTTTCGAAAACCCCCATCGGGTGCCACTTATGCCCGGGGGAGATGATGAGTTGGGTAGCCACTTGATGACGAAGTGGTGTACCGAGGCAAGGGTGTGTTGTCTTCAAAACGGATTGGTTTAAGTTGCGACCGTTTTTCCAACCTTACATGTGCAACCACTCTACCCTTATATGGGAAAGGGCATTATTGATTACCTAGACTGATACTAGCTTGGAGCCCGCATTACTAGTGACGGGGGAGTTGTTGGTGTGCTCTCTGGACGGGTCGTGCTGTAGGGCGGCCATGACTGTTTTCATTGTGGCACCGGACGGCGTTGGTACCCTTGCCGCTGGTATGTGATAAATATGGGAGCAAGGCTCCACGAAAATGTTATGTGGAATGTGGTCACGGGGTTATCGCTAATCGAGTGGACTCCATGTTAGTGTCGTCTAGGGAAAGATAGTGATCGGTGCTTACCCCGGTACTTGAGGTACCGCGGGTCGTGGATGACACGGAAGTTCCCCGGATCTGGTGGGTAAAGTGTGCAACCTCTGCAGAGTGTAAAACTATTCGAATAGCCGTGTCCACGGTCAAGGACAGTTGGGTAACCGCTCTTGGGCTACGTCCATATGTTTACGAGACCTGGTGAGTATGTATGGATGAGTGGAGAGAACTACATGGGTCAAGTCCAAGGACTTGACATGATTGAGTTGGGTTGGTGCCCACTCCATTTATGTTGATACCTATAACTTGTCCTCAGGGATTCCATGAATCCTCTTGATGCATGCTATGCAAGTTGTTGAACATGTCATTGCACTCAAAACTAGCTTTCTGCCAAAATTTACCTATATCATGCATTGTTGAATCTTGAACCAAGACATGGGTTGCTTAAGTAGTACATTCAAAGTACTCATTGGCTTGCCACCGGTTATTTTATTGGCCAGACATGAAAGAACAAGATATATTGAAGAGTACCTTGGTGACGATCGTGTGAGCTAGGACGCTTTCCCAGTCAGAATGCCTGTAGGGTTAAGGCAAATGGCATGGGTCCAAGTTAACGACGAAGATTTCCGCTGCGATGATATACTCAAGACCTAACCATAACGGTCCTACTTTTGCAAAACGGTATGTATGGATGGAAGACTCTTGGTATTCAGCTTCTGTGTGTTCAGTGAGCATTGATCTCTGGGATCATCAGACACGTGCATTCGGTGATCTCGACTTATGAGTCGGGGTCCCCACAGAGCTGGTATCAGAGCCATCCTGACTGTAGGAAGCCTTAGTTAGCATGGTCGTTAGTTAGGGTAAAACTATTTTCAAAACTATTGCTAGTTTTCAAAAAAACTGTCTATACTTCTCTTCCCTTCTCAGTTTTTTGAAAAGTAAGGTATACTATCCCCATCAACCTCTTCCCCTTCAAAACCTTTGGTTGCTATAACCCTTATGCCCTGACCACTGGATTCCTTGTAATCCTCGTGGATAATCTAGAAGGAAGATGCCTTGCCAGACATTCACCCACATCTCCTGAACACAAGATTGGCGACATCACAACAAGACAATACCAACAGGAGATACATCCTCGAGGAATGAGGACTCAAGACCAGGAGATGGAGACACCCTTGACGCTGCCCTGTGATGATGCAACCTTGGCCTATGATGACCAGGGCATGGGATATGCAAGATCATGAAATACATCGCTAGTAGAGCAACCCTGTCCTTATCATTGTTGCATCGGCAACCACCGTGGATGAGAACCTAGCCATTTGGTCCGCCTCACTATAGTGAGCAGGAAAACGGTTCTCTTCATCCCCGCTCTTGGTGACGAGCATCGGCAACAAGATATCCGCAGATTGAACCTCTACTATGCTTTGTTAGTGTCATTACATAAAGGATTGCCTACTGGTACACTCGACGCCTTAGAAGGCAAAAGGAATCGCCATGATTAAGAAGACAAGAGGAGACCATGTCGTGCTACAAGGAGTCACCTTCACCCCATCACTCCAAAGAAAGTAGAAGTTGTTGAAGACTCTTCAAGCTCAACCGAGATCGTTTCATCGAACAACTACAAGAGACGTAGCAACACCTGAGGAAAACCCGGAAGACTGCACGAGGCACAAGGCACGACTACTGAGTCCGAGGACCCCTAGGGTAGGATAAGTCGTGTACCCCCTATGCGCAGTCGAGTCCGTATGATGGTTCGAATAGAACCATGATTGTGTGTTGCTTGTTTTTAATTGTTTATGTTTTGATATCAGTCGCAACTTTTGCCCTAGGCAACAAGTACGTGACTATATCACCTTCCTTACCTTGTTTCTTTTGTTTGGCCTTTCGGCACTTGTTTTGTTTGCACTTGCACTATAGAACCCCCTTTAGGCAACCCACCTCCTCTATGCTACTTTTCCCTCTCATCTCTCTCCTCAACTGAAGACCGGTAAGATAAGCTACACCAAGAATTCTACTTCAACAAGCAACTAGCACTGGAAACTTTTGTTGCAGTGTCCCTAGAGTTACTGCCCTTTCTAATCACACCACCTTTGCCAAAAACAGGGAAGCACAACTAGTTCCTCGCTCGATCAGACGACGACAAAAGACAGATGATCATTCGGACACATGAGCCGAAAAAGTTATATTGCAAAACCCCATCGTATACAAGCACCGTAATACGTGAGTATCCGAACAAAGGGCTGTTACGCCTATGAGCAGGATGCCGCCTTGTTGGGGCCTTTAGGATTTTTTAGTTGGAGGCGGGTAAACAGCCTTGGTTCACACTCGCTTTCTCGGACTCAATTATCCGATTAACCAGGAGATCACCGTTGGCAAGGGCCTTCATGGCAGAGAGGCTCTGTTTGCTATGGAAAACTGTGTCTACACGACGAGCCCTAGGAGTTCGGGAGCAAACTCCCCTGATTGTCAACGATACAGCCTGCAGCCAAAAGAAGGTGAGAATGACAAAGGCATCCGGATTAACTTTGATCCTTGGATGTCTCAATTACGACAGGCAGTGATGTGGTTCAAGCCTTCAGGTTGATAGGTAATTGGGCTGTTGCATCAAAAGGGTGGAGTACTGGTGTCTCCGGATCACCGTCGTCAAGCGGGCTGCAAATTATGATGGTGTTGGATCATCTCTTCGAATGACTTTGTTGTCTTTGCTGCTAGTTCTGGATGGGTAGTTCTTTCTTTGGTTATGCATATTCCTTGTCATTTGGTCATCCTCGGCTATGTCACTCTTTCTATGTAATAGTTGCTTCTGTTTAGAACGTCATTCTCGTCTGGATCACGAGTCTGAGCGCTGCAGATGGATTCGTTTTGGTGGTGTAGCAAGACTTCTTATGAACTATCATGTCTTGCTATTTATGTCAGTAGTAGTCACTAGTCAGTGTTTGAATGTTGTATATATCGTTGTTTCGAACTGTTTATTGTCTCGAACTACTGGTGGGCTAAATGAGGGCATCACCATTCTCCAGTGTTCAGAGTGTATCTTTTTTTTCAAGTTATATAATTTGAGCTCAGTGTCTTTTCGATGATGTACACTTGTTTGGGCCAAAGGAGGTGTCGTTGAATATGGGCCGAGTAGTAACGCAATGCCAAACAGGTCAATTATGACTCTCGTGCCGGGCTCTCAAAAGATCCCGAAAAGAAAGGCCGGGCTCTCCGTAAAAGAAAGAATAAGGACTCTTAGGCCGACATGTGGGCGCCACCGGTGTTTTTGCATGCGCTTATGCCGCCGAGAGCATATTGGCGCTGCGGCTCGAAATTCATGCTACCTTTTCATCCCCGCCTCCCACCCTCCCCACCGCTGGAATCTCGATTCCTACTCCTGTTCCCCCAAATCCCCCTCCTGTACTCTCTGTACTCAAGCGCACTATCATGTCGCCGGTCAAGGCGGATCTCCGAGCCGGAGATCCTGAGGTCCGTCGTGCCTTCGGTCGCTGCGTGCTGTCGCTCAACAAAGGGCATGGCGGCGCTTGACGCACCAGTTTGCGGCAAAGTGCCGATGGTAACCATCAACGGCGACCGCCTCCCGTCTCACCGGGCGACCTTGTCAAAGCTCTTGGCATTGCGACGGCATCCAAATAAGTGACTTGCTCGTTGAAGTCTGTCCGCCACCGGCTGATTTCTTCGCCGTTCGGACAACTTTCGACCGCAATCGTGTGTTCGAATCTTCCGGCGCTTGTTCTGCGATGGCGCATCGGTGAGCTTTAATCGGTGGCACCTGTGATGGGGCTCGGTGCCCTCTCGAGCTTGAGTTTTAACAAAGCTTACCTTCCACGGCATGCCTCGGCGTGCTTGGAACATCGAGTCCATGAACGAGCTTACCAACGACCTTGGAGGTGAGCTCGTAAGTATGTTTGTTCCTCCGCATACCTGGGCTCGACGGTTATGGCATGGATGAAGAAGCCGCCCACCATACCGAAGGTGATTGGTGTTGAGATACCGTGCAGGAACCGGATGTACTATTCGCCGCCACCAAGGCCGCCATGACCATGTTACGATGTACTCAGATCGAGTGTTCGTGCATGTCGAAGAAGTGGTCAATCCATCAATCGAAGTCCCGCCGCCGCTGGTGCTGTGGTCCGATGACGACGTCCATTACAGAAGTCAACGTCAGACTTTCCCCGTGTTGCTCGGAACGATGGATGGCACAGGGCCTACTACATCACGCGACGGAGGCCACTGCTTCTTTGGGAGAAGAGGCAGGGCTGGCTGCCTGGATGTGCTCTAATTTGAGGTAACAACTGAATCTTGTCAGATAGTACAAGTTAAATCCGAGCTATGGGTCTGAAGCACTGATATGCCAATACATTTGATTGTGACCTGTTCTAATTTGGTACCTGAACTTTTTTTAGAAAGGGTTGTACGTCAACTTAATGTGCTAGCATAACTTATTGTGTTGTCTGTCCGTTTTCTTTGCACAATATTCAAGATATTTCCCCGTCATTTATAAAGACGATGAACCATTATGTACGACTTCGCTGGTTTCAACATAGCCCTTCCCGTAGCGATCCACTGCTTCCATCCTGATTGTGCCGCCTGCGTGAAATTTTGTTATGCAAGTTCAATGTGCTATGATGTTCTATATAATTGTGTCAACTATATAAGTTTTTACTGAGCATCAGCAATGCATATGGCTGAAAGATGTATTTACGAGCATCGACCGATGGGTCTCTCTCTCTCTCACACACACACACACGCACGCACACGCACAAGTGGGACCCGTTGAATTATTTATTTGCTCGTGACAACTTTTAATTAGGTTCCACTGTAATCTAACTTTTTTCTTAAGTTATTAACTGAGCTCAATGACTTCAAAAAGTTGCATGAAGCCTTGTTTGGGCCTTTTCGCATCGCTGAATGTGGGCTGAGTAACCATGTTAGGTTGTACTTGTACTACATGTGCCTTTTTTCAACATCAGCAATGCAATCGGGCCGACAGTTGTACACAATATCCGGTCAACTTGTTATCCGCTTCATTGGGCTGCAAAGTTTCCTAGGAGGTATGCATTAGGCTTAAAGAAAATGGACTTTAAGAAATAATAAATGGGATGTAATTATAATAATTGGGCAATTACTGTGCACCAAACACGTAATTAGTTTGAAAAATATATTATTTTTGGAATTTGGAAATTTTAATTTCATTACTTGTTGCGCGTGCAATATTTCGTTGGATTTTAACGTAATACAACTTTATTTTGAAATTATATTTAACCGGACTAGAAATTTTGGATAAAAATATTTCGGGTCCCATCAAAATGTGGGAATTTTTTTAATTCTGTTTTGAGCGGTTGTTTGAAATTATTAATCGTTGTCCTAGCTAGAAGTTGGCTGTACTTTTAACAAACTGTAAATGGGCTGTAGTAAATTCCATTAGAATTAAAAAATGGGTTGTACATTCTTACAAATCGCAAATAGGCTATATGTTCTCTGCCAAATCCGAGCTGTGGGCCTACTAAGTTGACGCGTACCAAGGGCTTTGTCAACTTAGTCAATGTAAACGATTCTAGCTGCAGTGATCGTACGATGTCCATCCAATGGCCGTAGTGCTTCTTCAACCTCTGGTCTTCTTGCTCCACCAAAGCAGCGCCGGCCGTGTCGCATGCTCCCGCCTCCGTGGCCGGGTTGTGATGCCGCTGGAGGCCTCACCGCCTGCATTACTCCCACCGCTGGCCGTGCCATCCTCTAATCACCCACACCCCGTTATTCTCAAGGGCGACGGCAGCCTCACACCGCAGCCGAACCAGTGAACCCTCGTACTCCTCTCCGCGCGGGCTTCCACTATTGCGTCTTCCCCGGCTCCACGTCGTCCCCTTCCTAGGCCTCGCCGTCGTCCTTACCACCGCCCTAGTGCTCTCGGCACGGCATGGTCAACGTGGTCAACGACCGACTTCCATCGGAAGAGTACTGTACGTGGAGAGGCTGACAGCTGGGTCCAGGCGGCCGCAAGGAAGTGCCTCCTTATTACGCGCAAAATAATTATTCCTCCACCTGACAGCAGGGACCCACCGGACGGGCCACCTTATTTCGCGACAAAAAACGTTTCCCCCCTGACTGCTGGGACCCATCGGACGGGCCACCGTATTTCGCAAAAAATACGCCCCCCCCCCGCTGTCAGCTCGGACCCACCGGAAGTGCCTCCTTATTACGCACAAAAAAATGAATACTCCCCCTGCTAGCTGGGACCCACCATGGTGGGAGGCTGACTTGTGGGCCTACTAGTTGACTGGGACGGTGTCACGCCCAATATGCGACCCTATCCAAAAGGAACTTGAAGGTCCCACCAAGGATAGACCCGCATATTGAAATGCTTTTGCAAGGTGGATATCATTACATCAACATTATATAATACATAGGGATACAACCAAGACATACAATGCCACATGAATACGACATCATATACAAGATCAACATCCGACTACAGATGAAACATAAACAGAAACTCATACAATATCCACCCTGCTAGCCCAGGCTGCCGACCTGGAACCTATCCCATGATCGACGAAGAAGAAGAAGAACTCCAACACAAGCAAACATCGCTCTCGCGTCATTATCATCACATAACCTGTACCTGCAACTGTTGGTGTAGTAATCTGTGAGCCACGAGGACTCAGCAATCCCATTACCATGGGTATCAAGACTAGCGACGCTAAATGGGAAAGGAAGGGGTAAAGTGGTGAGGTTGCAGCAGCGGCTAGGCATATATGGTGGCTAACCAACGCAAATGAGAGCGAGTAGAGAAACAAAGGAACGGTCGTCAACTAGTAATGATCAAGAAGTGATCCTGAACTCCTACTTACGTCAGACATAACCCAGAAACTGTGTTCTCCTCTCGATCAACCCCGAAAAGAGACACTCACGGTTACGCACATGGTTGGTGTATTTTAGAAGAGTTTGCTTCAAGTTTACTACAACCGGATATTAACAAATTCCCATCTGCCACATAACCACGGGCACGGCTCTCGAAAGTATATACCCTGCAGGGGTGTCCCAACTTAGCCCATGATAAGCTCTCGCGATCAACGAAGGATATTCCTTCTCCCCGGGAAGACCCGATCAGTCTCGGAATCCGGCTACAAGACATTTCGACAAAGAATAAAACAAGACCAGCAAAGCCGCCCGATGCTACCGACAATCCCGATAGGAGCTGCACATATCTCGCTCTCGTGGCAACACCGGATGAGAAGTACGACGGCAACCGACGATACCCCAAGTTGCCTAGGGCGGCACCGCAAGTGGTTTCGGTTTGGACCAACACTTAGACAAGCATTGGCCCGGGGCTGAATAAAGATGACCCGGGGGTTAATTACTCCCAAGGGAAAATAGGTGGTGGTGAGGCAAATGGTAAAACCAAGGTTGGGCCTTGCCGGACGAGTCTTATTCAAAGCGAACTGTCAAGGGGTCCCATAAATCACCCGACCGTTAGGGACGCAAAATCCGGGAACATAATACCAATATGACGGAAACTAGGGCGGCAAGAGTGGAACAAAACACTGCATAAGGCCGAGCCTTCCACCCTTTACCAAGTATATAGATGCATTAATAATATAAGAGATATTGTGATATCCCAACCAAAATCCTGTCCGCCATGGAGCAATCTTCAACTTCACCTGCAACTAGCAACGCTATAAGAGGGGCTGAGCAAAAGCGGTAACATAGCCAAACAACGGTGTGCTAGGAAGGGTGACAAAGGTTAGAGGTTCATGGCAATTTGAGATGGCTTGATAAACAGGTAATAGGTAGCGCAACATAGCGATAGAACGAAGCAACTAGCATAGCAATGATAGTAGTGAGATCCAGGGAAATGGTCATGTTACCTGAAATCCCGCAAGGAAGAAGAACGAGTCCATGAAGAATATGAAGCCACGAAGACGAACCAAGCGTAGACGAACGAATCCTCACGATCGCAATGAAACATGAACTAACAAGAAGAAGCACACAACATAGTAAACACACCAAACATGAACAAGACATGATGCTCAACCAAGTATGATGCATGACAAGGCTACATGAAGCTACTCATGGCAAGAGATGATGCAAACAAGAGGAACACATTAAAGCAAGTTTAAATGAGGCCGGAAACAACATATAACAATTCCGGTAAGTCCTCATATGCAAATTTAGAAATTGGTCCAGATCTGAATAAACCTTATGTTCAAGTTGTTAAACAGCAAGCTAAGATGCACCACGATGATCTACACAAAATTCTAGTCAAGTTACATATAAAGTTCATTAGATTCGGAGCTACGGCCTAGAAGATATGAGCAAAACAAGATAAGCACGACATTGATGCAAAATGCACCCAAACATCAAGCAAACACCTCAAAACAAGGATGCAACATGATAATATGAAACTACATGCAAAATCAAGCAAGTTTCATATAGAGCACACTCAAAACGGAGCAACGGTTCAACACACACACAATACAAGTCATGACAACAATCTGTCCATAACAGCAAGTAGGCATATTGCAAGCATCAAAACACTATGCTACAACATCTCAACATAAGAACAAAAGGCATCGGCATGAAGTACATGTAAAGCATTACAAAACATGAACACTGATCTATCTCCAGAAATCACTAGAACATGCTCAAAATGACATGGCAAGATTGCAAATAATAACAGTTTCAGACTTATCAGGAAATAACATCAGGTTGAAATGTTTAGAGCTATCAAAAAACATGTTACAGGAACTTATCATGGCAAACAAAGACATGGCATGAATCTAATAAATGCATAAAACAAAAGTCCTTTAGTGACCATGAGCCAAAAGGTCACAGAAAATATGATGGCATCCATGTAAACATGGCAAGTTATATGACAAATTCATACATGGCAGGAACAACAATAAGTAGGCATGTTGCTGAGCTTGAACCACTCACCACACAGCAATACATGGCATGATAAGGCAACTCACTGTAATAAGACATGTTTATGAAGCTAAACATGGCAAGAACAAGTTCGTAGGGTACATGGATCACTAACAACAATCATGGCAACATTGAACTTAATGTTAACATGCCGATAGCAACATTATTTAGCAAGTTGAGAGCAAGATTACAACAAGTTACAGCAGGCTATAATTGCAACCATGGGCATGGATGGATAGAGCATGACATGTATATCAAAACAACCTTAGTAAACATCTCCAGATTATGCACAGAATTACTTGTAGAAGCAGGTTAACATAACATCATAATATAGCAGATTCAGACATGCAAAACAGTAACAGCAAGTACCCTACTTAACAAGCTTGATGCACTCACCACACAACTCACAAAAATACATGGATGGCACCACTGTAAATATGGCATGACATAGATCAAAACACATGTAGACATCAACCTCATAGGTTGCACACATCAATCATGGAAAAAATGACAAATCATCAAGTTATAACAGTTTCAGCAGGTTAACATCATATAGCACTCTTGCAACGATGATTCAGGCATCAAGATAAGCTCAAATGAACATGATGCAATGAAATTAAATGAATTACTCGTCGCGGTGAACAATTTGACATATTACACGCACGAAACGGAGCTACATGCACAGAGTTATGGCAGGTCAAACATGGCATCAGAAAGTAAAAATTATTGGGACTTAGAAGAAAATTCACCTCGCGGAAAAAAAAAACAGAGGGCGGAGGAGGATTGGGCCGCGCAGGGCAAATGGGCCAGCTCGGGGTCGCAGGAGTTGGGCCGCGGACGACGTGGCCCACTTGGGCGCGATGCGGGCGGCCGGGTCGAGCGGCACCTCCGCTCGTCCCCAACCAGGGCGGCGGCGAAGAAAGGGGCACCGTTGGCGGGCGGCTCCGGCGAGGCCAGGGAGAGGTGGGGATGGCCGGATCCGGGCAGGGGCTCGCCGGATCTAGGCGCGGGGGAGACGAGGCGGCGAAGGGGCGCTGGGGCGCCGTGGGAGAAGCTGGGCGCGGCGACCGCGGCGAAGAGGCGGGCGAGGGAGCTCGACGAGGCGGGCACCAGTGAAGCTTCGGGCCGGGAGGCTGAGCGGGCGGGCGGCGGCGCGGACGGGCCGGGAGGGCTCACTGGCCCCTGGCGAGCAAGGGCGGCGCGGGGAAGTGGGCGCGGGGGCTTGGCGAATCCGAAGGCGACACGTGGCGCGGCGAGGGCGGCGGACATGTCCGGCCAGTGGGGAGAAAACGTCCGGCGGCGCGAGGAGAGGAAGCTAGGGTTTGGACTGCGCGAAATTTCGGGGGGAGAGGCATATTTATAGATAGAGGGAGCTAGGAGAGTCCAAATAAGGTGCGGTTTTCGGCCACGCGACCGTGGTCGAACGACCGAGAGCATGGAGGGGAGTTAGGTGGGTTTTGGGCCACTTTGGAAGGGGTGTTGGGCTGCAAAGAGAGAGGGGGCTTTACGGTTACCCGGTTAACCGTTGGAGTATCAAACGACCTCCAAATGGCACGAAACTTGACAGGCGGTCTACCGGTGGTATACTAAGGCCACTTGACAAACCTCGGGCCATTCCGAGACCGTTTAACACCCGCACACGAAAAGAGGTAAAAGGGGGCGCCGGGAGACATAGGAGTGCCGGATTACAAAACGGACAATGGGGAAAATGCTCGGATGCATGAGACGAACACGAATGCGAAATGAGATGCACATGATGACATGATATGAAATGCAGATGATGACATGGAAAAGTGCAACACGCAAGCACATGACATGGCAACGACGGCGAATAACTGGCAGACACCTGGCGCATCGAATCCGGGGCGTTACAGACGGGTACTTTTGTCAACTTTAGTCAATATGAACGATTCTAGCTCCAGTGACCATACGATGTCCATCCAACGGCAGTAGTGCTTCTTCAACCTCTGGTCTTCTTGCTCCAGCCGCCCAAAGCAGCGCCGGTTGTGCCGCATGCCTCCCGTGGCCGGCTGTGTTGCCGCGGAGGCCTCACCGCCCCTACTATTCCCACCGCTGGCCAGGCCCTGCGGCGACGGCAGCCTCACACCGCAGCCGAACCAGTGAACCCTCGTACTCCTCTCCGCAGGTGCTTCCACCGCTGCCTTCCCCGGCTCCCTGTCATCCCCTTCCTAGGCCTCGCCGTCGTCCACCGCCCTGGTGCTCTCAGCGCGGCGTGGTCAACAAAGTCAAGGAACGACTTCCATCGGACGTGGACTGTACATGGAGAGGCTGACAGCTGGGTCCACGGCCGCAGCAAGGAAGTGCCTCCTTATTACGCGGAAAATAATGATTCCTCCACCTGACAGCTGGGACCCACTGGACGGGCTACTGTATTTCGCGAAAAAAACGTTTCCCCCTGACTACTGGGACTCACCAGCTACATCTTCGCACGCAAGGAAGTGCGTCCGGGCAAAAAAAAATGATTCGCCCCCCTGACTGCTGGGACCCACCTGCTACATCTTTGCACGCAAGGAAGTGCGTCCAGGCAAAAAAACGATTCGCCTCGATCTTTGGGACCCACCAGCTACATGTTCGCACGCGAAGGAAGTGCTCGGCGGTCGGGACCCACCTGGTCGAAGCGCATATAGCGTTGTCATTCTGGTCGCGAACGTGTACGCATATATATACCGGTGGATGTAGAGGCGCCGCGACGTAGCATGTACACGTACGTACAGCGGCGAGGGTGCAAGAAAGAAAATACGGCCACGTACGTACATACGGGCAGGGTCTCGAACGCCTACTCGCGCATACGTACGGCCAGGGCTCATGTACACGGCTGGGTCGGAATGGAGAAACAGCGTCGTCGTCGTGTTCATGGGGAGGCAACGGAATGCGTCGTGTTCATGGGGAGGCAATGTAATGCGTCATGTTCATGGGGAGGCAACGGAATGCGTCGTGTTCATCGGGAGGCAATGGAATGCGTCGTGTTCATGGGGAGGCAACGGAATGCGTCGTGTTCATCGGGAGGCATGGAATGTGTTGTGTTGATCGGAAGGCAACGGGACGCGTGGGAGCCAACCGGCTTGGACGGAACAGGCGATGGAAACGAGGCCTGGCGTACCGCACAATAGAGGAAATGGACCTCCTACGTTCGGAACGGGGTCCTGTTGATCGGGATGGGTGTGGCGTACCGCAAAATGGAGGAAACGGACCTCCTACGGTCGAAACGGGGGGTCCTGTTGATCGGGAGGGGTGTGGCGTACCGCAAAACGGACGAAACGGACCTCCTACGGTCGAAACGGGGGTCCTTTTGATCGGGAGGGGTGTGGCGCACCGCAAAACGGATGAATTAGACCTCCTACGGTCGAAATGGGGGTCCTGTTCATCGGGAGGGGTGTGGCGTACCTCAAAACCGGTCTCCACGGGATACTGTTCATCGCCACCGTCGACCTCCTCCAGCCTCCACGGGCTACCGTCGACCTCCTCCAGCCTCCACGGGCTCCTGTTCATCCAGCCTCCACCGCGCGCTACTCCATCGGCTACTGTTCAACCACCCCTCCACGGGCACCCCTCCACCGTCTACGGTTCATCCAACCCTCCACACCACAGGGTCTTGTTCAACCACCCCTCCACGGCCACCCCACCGTCTAATGTTCATCCAGCCCTCCACATCACGGGGTCCTGTTCATCCAGAGGCAACGCCACCGCCACTCGCTCATCCAACCTCCCCCCGCAGCGCCATCGCTCATCCAATCGATCGGCTTGATTAGCAGCAGAGCGGCGAATCGCCGATCGGGTTCGATTAATGACCATCCGTCGACCGCCGAGTTCAAGAACACGTAGTTCGCGGTGCAATCGCTCGGGTTCAGTTAGAGCCCAACGCCTCGCTCGGGTTCAGTTAGAGCGAATGCCTCGCACGTGTACGAGAGGAATGTGCATCGCTCGGCCCCCGACCTCCCACCGTAACCGGGAACGCCCCGAAATTTTCCTCCCCCTCGCTTCTACCACGGTCTTTTCCGTCATGGACGGCCCAAAGAATTTCATGCAACAAGGCCTCCGCCCGCCCAGACTTAAAAAGCCCATTTTTTGTCATGATTTTTTTTATAGAAGTAGGAGCCCACCCCATCTATGATGATATCGGGTTTTGTCACAATTATCGTCATAGAAGTGTCATATGTATGACAGAAAAAAAATTCGTTCTGTCCAAAATGTCATGGATGTGTCTTTTTTTTGTAGTGTTGGTCCCACTGAAAAATCACTTTTCTCTCTCCATCAAGTGCATTTATTGTCAATATAACCCTGTCACCGAAACACCTCTTTGGTTACAGTTGGTTTAGGGTTAGTCATGAGTTAGTCTAACCTCTAGCTAAGTTAGAGTATCCAAACAGGAGCAATATAGGACATGCAACTTTCTCAAAGCATACAACAAATTAAATGACGTGAAAGGATCTTTTTTCTTTTGAAAACGGAACGTGAAAGGATCTTCGAATGATATAATTTTCAAATTATATAAAATCTTATCAATAGTCAAAGGCATCCTCGAAGAATACATTAGGCCTTACTCCCTCCGTCTAGGTGTATAAGTCGCCTTACGAAAATCAAATAATCCCAAAATACTTAGGCGCGATGCATTAACTCCCACCTCGTTTCTTGTTTCTTGACATATCCACCAATAAGAGATGTGGGGCGTGCATGTGTTTCAGTGACTTAGACTACCAAACACGACATGCAATGGTTAGTTCATTGCATGCAATGCTATTAATTAGCAAATAAATATTAATTTCTCTCATTTTCCCCTCTTCCTTAGTAACGGTGCACAATCTAAGATGACTTATTCATTAGATGGAGGGAGCATATCAAATCTTACCAATAGTCAAAACCAAGTGTTACTACTACACCAAACAAGTTCAAAAAGAGAAACTGGACCCACTCACGGCACGACACGCCTTTCTCGTTTGTTCAGTCGGTCAAAGCGCTTCCTCTTCTTGGCATAACAATAGAGCACATTAATTTTTTTAGAATGCTCTTGGCATGTCGCTAACATGTGATGAGTTAACCGACCTCAATAGACGGCAAAAACGCCAGCCCACCGCACTTTGAGAGAGACGAGGAGCGAGAAGCGATACGAGCTGGTGGATTACTAGAGCTAGGTGTCGCACGGAGGCCAAGAAATATGGTGATAGCGTGGGTTGGCCATGTACAGTATGATGTACCTACACCTGGCTACCGTGTTTCGTACTCTTCCCTTCTACTGGAGAGATGATTGGTTGATTTTATATCGCTAAATAATATAAAATATTATGAGTGCAGACGCTCCACCACGAGGTTCCTTGCTCCTTCTCGGTCATCGGGAATCTATGTTCTTCCACTCTTTTTTACATGAGCTTTGTTCATCCTTTTGCCAACACGCGGGACATCTAGCATCAAGGTGCACATGTCATGCAAGAAAATGGAGATAAGCAGTGCGTAAGTGAGTCGTGCACTATGATGGCACCTACTACTATGCAATATTTTTCCTCCTCGATGGAACGTGAATAGTGCATGTACTCAATGACGGAGCATTGGATGGTAGCCATGGACATGGTCGGCCCTTTTTTGAGAGAGTACTAAATACGTATTAAATTTGATGCGTCCCGTCAACTCGCAGAACGACGAGAAGCACACACTGAATGACGGAGCACGGGATGGTAGCCATGGACATGGTCAACCCTTTTTGGAGACTAATGCACTACTTTTGATGTGTCCGGTCTACTCGCAAATGAGGAGAAGCTTCGCTTACTAGTAGTACACTATCTAATGTAATACCATCATCATTGTTCGACTTCCGGAAGAGGCGAAGAGCCAAGCGCACGGTCACCTACTCACTGTATAACCGGTCGTGTTTGCACTAATTTTTTAATGTAGTACCTGAGTGTATTGCTCTAGTGGTCATCACACGTGAGCCAATCGGTTCGCACCCTTCCACGCTCCATTTTGTATTGCGTTCCTTCCTCCGTACGGCACGCTAACAAGTGGGCCCAATGCTCATGTATGCCAACGTGGTAGTTAATTATTTTGCAAGAGTCAGCTATCACACCCTTTCGATGCCACGTCAATGTACCCACTAGAAACAAGTTATACTTGTTCGGTTCAACTGCCTCCCTAGGTGTTTGGAGAGGAATTGGCTAGAGCGAGGCGGTTCTATAGGTGGGCAGGCGGCAAAAAACAGGGGAGAATGCGCGAACTAGCTAGATGAGAGAGGGAAGCTTCTACATTCGCAGGGGACGTGGCATTGGCTATTGGGCGGCACCAGGCGGTCATCCAGGTATGCCATAAATGATACGAAGAGGCATCCTATATCAGTAAGGACCAACTTACCTACCGATAGCTCATCTAACAGAACTCCCAAGTTAACTGTGATGAGGCTGGAGTAGTCATGAGATGGGTGACCCATACCATCTAGTTAATATCAACGTATTTGTTTTGTATTTTTTGACATTTTTTGTTTTTTTGAACACATGTTAATTGAAGGTCTATTGTGTTACTTTTTAATAATTTTTATTTTTTGAACACATGCTAATTGACTGGAAAGAAGGTCTATCGCGTTACATTACAACATGTTTCCAAAAATGGTCATATGACCTTTGTCAACTTATAAGTCTTGTCTGTCAAATCAACCTCGAGGTACTTGTTCTCAAATTAACCTCTAGGCCTTGCCGAAGTGCTCCAATGTAGCCAGCTTTTGGCTATAAGGAGATGCCACCTCACTTAGAGTCATCATAAAATATACTCATAAAATAGGTTCGCTCTTAGAATGGCTATTTAGGTTGGCTCTAAGCATTTAATATTTGCATGAGCAAGGTACTCCCTCTGTCTAGGTGTATAAGTCACTTTACGAAAACCAAATAATTCCAAAACACTTAGGCGCGGTGCATTAACTCCCACCTCGTTTCTTGTTTCTTGACATATCAACCAATAAGAGATGTGGGTGTGCATGTTTTCAATGACTCGAGACTACCAGACATGACATGAAGTGGTTAGTTCATTGCATGCAATGCTATTAATTAGCAAATAAACATTAAGTTCTCTTTTTCCCTCCTTCTTGGTCACGGTGCACAACCAAAGATGACTTATTCCCTCCGTCCGGTGAAGAGTGTACATCTACTCGCATGTTGCCGCCCAATAGCCAATGCCATGTCCCCTGCGAATGTAGAAGCTTCCCTCCCTTGTCTAAGCTGGTTCGCGCGTTTTCCCTTGTTTTAAGCCGCCTGCCCACCTATAGAACCGCCTTGCGCTGGCCAATTTCTCTCCAAACACCTAGGGAGGCGGTTGAACCGAACAAGTCTAACTTGTTTCCAGTGGGTACATTGACGTGGCATCGATTCCTCCGTCCTGGTTTATTGGTCCCCATTGTATACTGTGTCAAATTTTGACTATAGATTGAACTAAGAAAACGTTCGTGCATGTTACCAAAAATCGTATCATTGAAAACTATGTTGAAATACGAATACAACAATATAATTTTTGTTGACATGCACATTTTGTTAGCTAAATATTTGGTCAAAATTTGGCACGAACTACAAAGGTGACCTATAAACCAGGCCGGAGGTAGGATGTGAGAGTGGAAGGTGGGCCCTGTATTAATGAGAAAGCACATCTTTGTATGTTAGTTGTGCACCGTGACCAAGGAGGAGGGGAAAAGGAGAGAACTTAATGTTTATTTGCTAATTAATAGCATTGCATGCAATCAACTAACCATTGCATGTCGTGTTTGGTCGTCTCAAGTCATTAAAAGCATGCACACCCACATCTCTTATTGGTTGATATGTCAAGAAACAAGAAACGAGGTAGAAGTTAATGCACCGCGCCTAAGTGTTTTGGGATTATTTGGTTTTCGTAAGATGACACCTAGACGGAGGGAGTATTAGAGCATGGTTAATAGTACAGCCAGCTGATGGCTATATGACATTGCCATGTCATCTATAGCCAACCTTGTAGCCTTCAAGTATAATAGTAAGATACAAAGATGTGCTACTTCATTAATACATGGCCCACTTCTCACTCTCACATAGTGCCTAGGAGCACGTGCTGCAGCTAGCTCTTATTCTGTAGCCGACTCATTTTCTCTCTCCTCTTCTCTTCCCTCCACATCAGCAGAAAAACTATATTTTAATCCTTACAACCTGCTTACATAAGCTTATTATACTTGCTCTTATACTTGAAGGCTACAAGGTTGGCTATAGATGACGTGGCAATGTCATGTAGCTATCAGCTGGCTATACTATTAACCATGCTCTTATAATACTCCTATATTTAAGAACGGAGGGAGTAGTTGGCATGCATGATACTACCTATAATACTCCCATTACAACCAGCCTGGTAGAATTAAAATACCTAATTTAAATGGTCGCCGCCCGATCTCTTAGTCCTCCTCCAGCATCCGGGAGAAGAAGAATCGAGCAAGACACTGGCTATATTCGCGGCACGCCTCGGGCGGTGGCCTTCATGGGATACAATCGGCGGCGGCCTCCCGTGTTCTACTTTTACTCGATGATGGCGGCGGGCGGGGACGTGCTACCCGTCACCTCGTCCACATCTGCGTAGCCTCATCACCTCGTCGACATCCGCGGCGGCTTCTTTCTTTGCCTGCATGTCGTGGTTACGCGCGCGTCGACGACGGATGGCGGCGTACGACGCGGCGGCGTCGAGGGCAGCGACGATGCCCGTGTCGCCGTGCTCCCAGACAAGCCGACGTGGAGCAAGTCGGCACTCTTCCTCGAGCTATATTTGAGAGGCCAACTGCGGAACCATGCGTTGGCTTAGTGCAGAAACTGCCTCCGACGGGCTAGGCGAGGTAGGTGGAGAAGCGAGCTGCCAAGCTCGGCGGGCTACCCAGACGACTTTTATATTGGAGAACTACTCTTCCTGCTCGTCGGATGCCGCCGAAAGAGTGGACAAAATGGTGGAAGGAGGAGCTTGGCCGGCGTCCTGCTCCTGAATGGACGCGTGTGGCCGGAGTTGGTTTCTCGCATTCCACGCGGTTTTCTATATCTATACTATCTATCTATATTATACTATCTATATAGTGTACCAATTTTAAGTAGGACTAAGAACATCAATCATAACCGTTGATCTTCTAGATCCAAAGACCAATATCAGTAGGATTCGCATGAATAGTACACTGCTGCTACCTCACCTGTGTTCTAGAACAATCATGTACCCTTTCTAGAAAAAAGAAGCCCATAACTAGCTCCAATGGGCTGTGTTGCCACATTACCACCAGATGGTTTGATCGAGCCCAGTCGAGATGGTTTAGTAGGAGAATGTGGATATTTCTAAAAAAAGAACACGTGGAAAAAGTGAAGCAACGTGCAGTTCTTGTTAAATGATCCTACAGTTTTATGGCATGAATACTACTTCCCGCTTTTACAATATTGAACTAATATCTGCATTTATATATCACTATAATTTATTTTTGTTTGAATCTATTAGCACATATATTACTTCTTTTCCCTTTTACCAAAATCACTCTGTTATATTAAGACGTGCCTTGCACGTGTATACATACTAGTAAATGTAGGTTTTTGAATGCAACGAGGAGGCGGGTATACTGGGAGTGCTGGGCAGCACTGCCGGGCGCGCCGCTTCAAATGGTGGACACAGTGAGAGGTCGCGTCCGCCCTGACCCCCTTGACCGTGGACCTTGATGGTGTACGTCACCTTATCTCCAGATCTGTGATGCCACGTGTACCTGATGAACGACTCCAAGCTTGACCACCGTGATGCAAGAGGTGCGAGCCGAGGAACACTGTTGGAGACCCCCCCCCCCCATAATTTTCCTCGTCATCATCTGAGTCCTAGAAGATCTCACCCACATTGTCATTAGGCATGCAGCCGCCTTCATAGACAACGTGCACAGAAGGAGTAGAGGCGACTGGGGACGCACCACATCATGGGCACTCCGTACGTGCTCGTGTGCGTGCAGCGTGTGTGCTTTTCCATCGGTGCTAGCTCTAAGACCGAAGCTGCGGTCGTCTTCGTCTCCGGCTAGTCGTTGAGCAACGACGGCAAAGAGGTGCTGCAAGAGATGCGTAGGCATCGTTGTGTGCGAGCTTCACCGTAGCATGACGAACCGAACGTCGCCGCAGATGGCGCACGCCTCCATGTAGCCGAGTGTGTGTGCATGCATGTGTTATTCACGTGCATTCTGCGGACGAGTGTGTGTTCATGCATGTGTTGTGTACGTGCGTTGTGTGCTCCATGCTATGCCCGTTTGTCCATGAGTTGGATCGGCATGAGTTAGTGCGTCGGCGCGTGTACATGTGTGGCTGCATACGTCCTATACATGTGTGGCTTCTTGCGTGGTTATCAATATAAACTAATAAAATATCTTCAACTTAGCATCCTGATGTATCGTCTCTAGTGGTTAGCGAAGAGTTCATGTTCTTTTATTTGTTTATAGGTGGGCAGGCGGCAAAAAATAGGGGAAAACGCGCAAGGTTCCTTGCAGACGCTCCACCGCGAGGTTCCTTGCTCCTTCTCGGTCATCGAGAATCTATGTTCTTCCACTCTTTTTTTATGTGAGCTTTGTTCATCCTTTTTCCAACACGTGAGACATCTAACATCAAGGTGCACGTGTCATGCAAGAAAATGGAGATAATCAGATAAGCAGTGCGTAAGTGAGTCGTGCACTTCGATGGCACCTACTCCTACTACGTAATATTTTTTCTCCTCAATGGCACGTGAATAGTGCATGTACTCAACGACAGAGCACGGGATGGTAGCCATGACATGGTAAACCCTCTTTTGGAGAGAGTACATACTAAATAACTTTGATGCGTCCCGTCAACTCGCAGAACGACGAGAAGCTTGCTTACTACGCCTTCTCCCTCGCCAACGCATGCGCGGTGGCTCGCAGCACGAGGAGAAACGTTTGTTTACAAGCAGTGGACGTGCAGCAGTTCATTTGGTGTCAGATTGCCAGAAGTACTAGTGTAGTACCACCATTATTGTTCGACTTCCGAAAGAGGTGAAGAGCCAAGCGCAAGGTCACCTACTAACCTTAGGCTAGCCATAGTGGGAGTAACATAAGTAGGAGTACCTCCTTTTTTTACTCTAGAAACAACCACACGCGAATATTGGATGGTAGAAGCATAGAAACTGAATCAAAAATTGAAACCTTCCCGCCCGGCGCCAGCTGAGCCTGCCGCTCCACATTGATGGCAAGTCGTATGACGCGACCTCTCCTCGCTTCCGCCGCTGAAGCGGGCAAGACCGACCGAGGGCACCGTCATTGACGCCTTGAGCATTTCAGACTACACATACTTTGTGAGACAAAAGGTGGGGCCATTATTAATGATATAGTATTATACTAAAGGGACTAACTATTGTAGGCAGGCTACGTATTATGTTGGTTCTAGATGATGTGTCAACTTCATATAGCCGGATGTTGGCTATACTATTAACCATGCTCTAAGAGTGGTGTGAGTCGGAAAATTTATTAAGTCATTAATTAATAATTAACGGACGCCTTAATTACTCAGCCGTTTCTGATTCTTTTGGATAGTGGGGCTATTATTGACTTCGACGTGGGGTTTGGGCCAAAGGCCTACTATTATACTTGGTCTTACTCACACGACCGACCTGGCAGGCTCTACCCTAGTCGCCGCTGTATCATATGGTTTCGCACCGTTCCAGATCTTAGCACTGCCACGCAATTCTTCTCCATCCCTCCTTCCAGCGTGAACCGCGAGAAGGGACATCAGTACTCCGAACCCCGCCTTTCATGATCCTGTACGGGAGAGGGGCGATTAGGTTTTTGGGGAGCACACTGCGGATCGTCGTCACGATTTACTTCCTCAACGACAGCCTTCTTCCCCGACCTCGGTAACCTCTTCATCAATGACATGAGTGACAACATCAACCACAGCGGTTCTGCTCCCGCTGTACAGTATGTGATTCTGTCCTCTTGGTTTAGTCCGCATCATTACTTTGGTCTTTGCAATTGTCGTAATGATCTATTTACCGTTGATTCGGATTACATCTCATAGTAAATTGCTGATATATTCAACAATCCAATCCAAAAACCTGATTATAGGCAATTTACTCCGAGTGGTTTGCTGTGCTTTTGAAGCCGCCTACTTTTAAGGGGGTGCAATATAGAAGGTGGCACACAAGAGCAGTATATTGGTTTTAGATCATGTACTGCTATGACGCCACTAAGGGTAAGCCTGGGGGCGATCTTAATCCTACACAGCAGGAAGCTTTTGAGAACATGGATACCCTCTTCAAAGCCGCCTCATTGAAAGTGTTCTTGACGATTCCATTGTGGATTCATATATGTCAATTGACAGTGCAAAGACATGTGGGCTGCGCCGAGGCCACGCTTTGGGGCCTCGGTACCGGCAACGAAGTTGTACGTCATGGAGCAATTCTGTGACTACAAGATGACTGATGAGCGCTCTGTTGTTCATCAGACTCATGAGATACAGTCACTCACTAAGGAACTTGAGTACTTCAAGTGTGTGTTGCTGGACAAATTTGTTGCTGGGACCATCATTGCCAAGCTTCCACCTTCGTGGAATGATTTTGCTACTTCTCTGAAAAACAAGAGACATGAGTTTTCCATTTCGGATCTCATTAGCACTCTTCATTTTGAAGAGAAGGCGAGAGCAAAAGACACACGTGCTCAGGTCTCTGAGGGAGCTTCTAGTGCCCACATGGCACACGAGAAGAACTTCCAGCCCAACCAGCCCCAAATCAACAAGAACAAATCTCAGGGAAAAGGCAAGTTTGATGCAAAGAACAAGCCGTCACATTCTACCAACTTCAAGAAGAATTCTCATAACAGGAAGGGATACAAACCTCAATTTTGGTAGCACCGCACAAAACTTATATGGCTGCATCTACCTGCTGTCAGCTAACCTCATGATGCTCCAGGTATTCCTACATTCGTAACTAGGTACAATGACCACCGCAAGATGAAATAAGCTTATTCGCACATTGACTTGATGATTGCAGTGCGGAACGATCCTGTCATGTGTGGAGTAGCAAACAAGTAGTGCAGCCGAAGGAGGAAATCAACCAAGGAGTTATGAAATTATATATAATCTTCCTCAGGCAGGTCAGTATCCCCTTCGTCCAGATGATCATGTTTTGTCATGCCGAGCTATTGATATGTGCTACTGTTTTGCAATACCGTTTAAGTATAGCTATTGTTTTCCTATCTTCTCAGATTCAGGACAATGAAGATGATTTCAGGGGAACTGCACAATATGGACTCATGTTGAGTCATCTCTATTGCCTCATGTGTTTGCTGCAAATGTGCCAAAGATCAATTGCAAGATGAGGCAGCTAGCTAATGTGGAGTTGCCAACATGCTCAAAGTGCTCGCAACATTGAGAAGAAACAAGCATGCCCAGTGAAATTAATGCGCGCTAGGGAGGCCCTTTGCTCAGAGAAGCATCGATCAATTTTCTTTATTTCCACACCTTCTCACAACTTTGTATTGGTTATAGTATGGTGAATCATTGAGATGCATAAACATGCTGAACTTTTGTTCTTCTGAATGTTAGTATGCATAACGTATATTCGAATCTTAGTTTAATGTAAATGTTGACTAGCTCAGAACCTTCACAATATAGTGAGTATATTGTAGGCTGCTTATTTGACACCTCACTTTGCCGCGCTTACTGACCAAAGTGTGAGTGTTCCAGATTCAAGATCGCATCCTCTAATTTGGTGGATGCCAAGTTGAAAAAGGTTACCGATGAGTAGCCATAAGCTAGAGGCGTCTCTTTTATTCTTTCGAATGGGCTAGAGACGCCTCTAGTGTGAGTGTATGCATCCAGTACCGCATCATCTAATTTGGTGGATGCCAAGTTGAAAAAGGTTACCGATGAGTAGCCATAAGCTAGAGGCGTCTCTTTTATTCTTTCGAATGGGCAATAAGCTGGAGAGTGTCTTGGGCTGCCTCTAGCACAAGGCCCTCCAGTCCGAAACACGGGCAGCTGACTGGGCCGATACAAAAGCCTATCCATCTTAAAGCTATTTGTTTTTGTTTTTTGCGAGGAGAAGCCCATATTTCTTGAAGAGGGGGAGATCCCAGGAAAACCCTCCTTCCTCCTCACTTCCACTTATGCTTACGTCTCGCCCCAATTCCCCCCGCTCCCCATCTTCCTCACTCTTCCAGAAAATCCCCGCTCACCTTCTTCCCCACTCGTACAGAAAATGCCTGCTCCTCTTCTTCCACTCCTACAGAAAACCCCAGCCCTCCTTCTTCCCCACTCGCACTGCCACTAGGCTCGTCTCTAGCTACTCTGCTAAAACCCGTGAGCTCGGTGCGACGCCCACAAGGAAAATGGAGTCGGTCAGTCAGCGCCAAGAAGATGACACCTCGCCAACAAGCGACGCTAATTGTAGATCCCGCACCCAAAGATCGCTGGGAGAAGCGGCAAGCCCCCAATCCGGATCTCGAGGAACTGGTAGAATCTCCGTGGACCGTGATCAGCGATCTCCGGACGTCATCCTTGAGGAGATCATCTCGCTTCTCCCCACTCAAGGATTGCTGCCAGACACAAGTCCTCTCAACTCGGTGGCGCTTCTATGGCGCACCGCGCCTCAATCTCAACCGTCGCCGACATCCGTCCTTCCTGAATTTGATCTCCTCAGAGCCATCGTCTCCTCTCACCAGCAGGGCTCCATTCAACGCCTCTGCATCCCGACACGCTACCTGCTGTACATACCCGGCATGGTGGACGCTTGGCTGACATCCCCTGAATTCGGAAAACTCCAGCAGTTTGAGTTCTACCATTACCATGAAAGTTTCATACCACCAACACACCAAGAATTCGTGCCCACACCACCGTTGTCCATCTCGCGGTTTTCCTCCTCTCTCCACACCGCCAACTTCGTCCGGTGCCATCTACTGCATTTAACCGGTACAAATGCTTCAATTTCAACGCTAAAAAACTTTCGCTTGTAATGGTTTATCTGTCGGAGGTCTCACTGCACAGCATCATCCACTCCAGTTTCCCTGCCCTAAAGCGCTTGCTGATTGTTTTGGGAATAGAAATCCCTATATGTTGTCTCCAAATAAAGTCGCCTCACCTTAAAAGCATTGGAATTTGTTTTGAAGGACAACAGCTCATCATGGAAGATGCCCCTTCACTTCAAAGGTTGCTCCTTCATAATTGTTATAAACCTTCGCAAATAACTGTCATCTCTGCGCCCAAACTGGAGAGCTTGGGTGTAATTCGTGATCCATTTAATGATCACAAGAAGTAGGTGTTTGGCTCCTCACTTTTTCAGCTACCGTATATTATCATCTACACATTTGTAATCATAAGCTGCATTTTTCATTTGCGTGAAGTTTTATATCATCTTGGAGTACACTTTGGGTACTAATATTATGTTACATGCTCAATGAAGAGTTCGTCCATGGATAGCCTATCAATATTGCTGGACTCTGTCAAGATCTTATATATCGGAATGTCTACTTTTGATCTGAACATAATTATTGGCTTGCTGCGATGCTTTCGATATCTAGAGAATTTATATAGAGAGGTGATGATTTCATGCACATTGAAGGCCCGTATATATTGTACTAGAATTAACCGTTCAGCTGTCGCTCTTTCGACATACTCTTTTTTCAGACCTTAACTGTTTTCAATCTTCATGTCTACTTAGGTACTGCGACCACATGGAGAAAAACGTATAACCAATCGGTGGCGTAGTAAGCACCAGGATTTTCTCAGTTCTCATGACATTCGTTTGAGGATAATAGCGATGGAAAGATATGCATCCAACCAGGCAAACAGAAGCTTTGTCACATTCTTCCTGTTGAATGCAAGGTTACTATTGTCCATGAGGCTTAAGTTTTACCGCAAGAGATTTCTCACGGACGGACACGTTGAACAGCAAAAAAACAAGTTTCAGGTGGACAAATGGGCTTCTAAACGTGCTCGGCTTCTATTTACAACAAGTTGTAGTCATCCTGAAATAAATTTTTTTGCACATGCTGTTGATTTTATGGATCAACCGATCCATTTGTTTGTGACTCCGAAAAAGAGTGGTTGGGTCAGATGTTACCGCCATGTTCAATCTGGGTTTTGTCTAAAAATTTGATGAAAAATTAATCCTTGGGCTTTTTGTACCGTTTGTAAGCTTGAGTTGCACGTTGTGGCCCTCGTACTCCCCTCCACCTGCCACTACACTGCCGCATCTTCCACGGCTGCTCGCTCCTCCGTCCGAGGCCTCGCCGTCGTTCTCCGCCTTGGTTTTGGTTCGTCATTGTGCCCGCCGCCGTCTGGCGTTGTCAACATGGTCAACAACCAAGAGGAATCAGGAGATGACTCAGACGTGGAGAGGTCGACAAGAGGGACCCACCAGGGTCATTGCATTACGTAAGCAGGTGCCTCGTTATTACAAGCCAAAAAAATACATCCTCCTAATTCCTCACTGCTAGAAAATCACTTAAATGTCTTAAAAGGTCAAATAACCCCTGAAATGTTCCAAAATTTGACATGACAGTTGTATTAGTACTACAAAATTTCTCGTTCAGTTAAAACACCATCCGCTATGCGACTTTTACTCCAAATTGCCTTTCATGCCTAATAAAAAATATGTACACCATCACACACATTTGTTTTCTAGGAACCGTTTGCGATGAAAATATCTGGGTCTATTTAAGTCTCCCTCCTTAAGCTTCGCCGGCTCGTCTGCTCCAGTGTCGGCAACCCCTGAATCCACGAATCCCAATCCGCATTCCGCAGTGGAAACGCTTCGTGAAGGCCCGTACGATGGCCGTGTCCCCCCCCGAGCGCCGCCCCCTGCGCTAAGAGCTCGCCCGCCTACGCCGAGAGTGCCGCCACATCAGCATTGAGCGCGGCTGCTTCCGCCGAGAGGGCGTCAAGCCGACAGGCAGTGCCAGAAGCCGAGAAGGCTGCAAGAATGCCGCGATGGCCGCAAACGCCGAGAGCGCCGAGCTGCCGTCTGCCGCGCCGATGTCACCTCGCCTCGGTCGAGGCCATCCACGCCAAGATCGAGGATGCACACGCCAAGATATTTGAGGCCACCTCGGACTCCAAAGATGCAACCCACGCTCAAAAGGCGGCGGTGGCTATGGAGCACCTGCTTCCTAATGAGGTCGCCGAGCGGGAGCTGGAGATGCAGGAGGCGGTGGAGATCGAGGAGCGCTGGGAGGAGGAGTTGTGTGTGGTCGAGGTCGAGGTAGAGAAGAGTCTGGCTGTCGAGGAATCGGCGGTGGAGTACCAACGCGAGATCTGGTGCAGCCACTACTACGAGTACTACTACCTTGACGGAGGCGCCGAGGACAAGGACGAGGACGCGGTCGACTTCAGCAAGGGGACGCGGAGTCCACCAACGGCGGCATGTCGCTAGGACAAGTCATCAATGTCTCATCTCACACCGGCGATGCAAAGGCCGGTGCGACGGCGGATTTGTTAAAATTACACAACGAGCGGATAACACCAGGGACCCAGCAGCTCGCCCAGTTGTTTTTTTATTTTCAGAGACGGAGCTCAACCGCGCGCTGTCCGGGGGCTGTGGCCCGTCTAGCCCATGCTTACGCTTTTATTTAAGCACATGAAGAGCCCAGTTGATATATTTTTTCTTTCTAAAAATGGCTAGCCCAGTTCATTTTTTTGGAGAATACGAAAACCGAGGCCTACTTGCTTTTCTCAGCCCTGCTGGGCAGCAAATCTTTCAAGACGAGGAGAGAGGGATGTAAGTAGTAAGAAATGGGCTTCCGCAGAAAATGGGCTATAGGTTGTAAGAAATGGGATGTAAAATTTAAACCAAAGACAACCGACAATTACATTAAAATATCATTTTTTCTGGATTTCTCTACTCTCCACTCTTATAAAAACCAAAGCCAACTGGCAATTACATTAAAATATCGTCTTTTCTCCCACAAGATAAACTACTCATACAAATGCATCTTCATGTTCCATGCAACGCACGGGCATCTTGCTAGTTAAGATTTTAATTTCATTCATTTTTTGCGGAGAATTGTTTTTTGAATTTTCTTTTGATATAATTTTTTAAACATTATTTTTAACGCGCCTTGAAATTTCGTGATTAAAAGAGTTCGGACCCCACCGGAATATGCAAAATTTCGTTGAATTTTTAGCAGTGCCCAGAATATATGGTCTGTAATGCTAATAAAAAGAATATGGGCTTCAAATATCCTTAAGAATTAGCACATGGACTGTAAATTATTGAAAATAATGGCTAATGGGTTGTATGTTGTTTTCCATAGATTTGGAGGCTGACTTGTGGGCCTACTAGGTTGACGATGACGTTGTCCTAAATTTTTTTGACGCGTACGCAAGGCTTTGTCAACTTAGTCAACACAGAGTAGTAACTGTTGGATGTCCATCCAACGGCCACCGTGCTTCTTCAATCTCTGATCTTCCTGCTCCAGCCGCCCAAACCAGCGCGAGATCGCTGCTCCCTCTTCCCGTGGTCAGGTCAGGCCGCTTAAGCCATCCCTCTACCCACGCGCACATCCTGTTATTTTCCGGCGATGTCAGCCTCAACCCGCGGCCGACTAGTCAGCGCTCATACACCCCTCAGCATGGGCATCCGCTGCGGTGGCTTCACGGCTCCTGTGTTGTTCCTTCCCTGGCCTCGCCTCATCCACAGGCTTTGTGCTCTCGGCGCGGCGAGGTCAACATGGTCAACAAACGACAGCCATCGGAAGAGGCTGAAAGTAGGGGTCCACATAAGGAAATGCCTCCTTATTACATGCAAAATAATGATTTCTCCACCTGACAGCTGGGACCCACCGGAAGGGCCTCTGTATTTCTTGAAAAAAATGTTCCCCCCGCTGTCAGCTCGGACCCACCAGCTATATCTTCGCACACAAGGAAGTGCCTCCTTATTACGCACAAAAAACGAATACTCCCCCTCCTAGCTGGGACCCACCATTTTGGGAGGCTGACTTGTGGGCCTACTAAGATGACGGGGACGGAGGGCTTTGTCAACTTAGTCAATATGAACGATTCTAGCTCCAGTGGCCGTACGATGTCCATCCAACGGTCGTAGTGCTTCTTCAACCTCTGGTCTTCTTGCTCCAGCCGCCCAAACAAGCGTCGGCCGTGCCGCCTGCTCCTGCCTCCCTTGTCTGGCTGTGCTGCCACCGCTGGCCATGCCATCCCTCTATACTCACCCACGCCTCCTGTTATTCTCTGGCGATGGCAGCCTCACATCGCAGCCGAAGCAGTCAACCCACGTACTCCCCTCCGCGTGGGCATCCACTACCACGTCTTCCCCGGCTCTGCGTCGTCCCCTTCCTAGGCCTCGCCGTCGTCCACCGCCCTATTGTTCTCGGCGCGGCGTGGTCAACATGGTCAACAAACGACTTCGATCGGGAGAGTACTGTACGTGGAGAGGCTGACAGCTGGGTCCATGGTCGCAGCAAGGAAGTGCCTCCTTATTACGTGCAAAATAATGATTCCTCCACCTGACGGCAGGGACCCACCGGGCAGGCCATCGTATTTCACAAAAAAAAAACGTTTCCCTCCCGACTGCTGGGACCCAGCAGCTACATCTTCGCATGCAAGGAAGTGCCTGACAGTCCGGACACACCCGGTCGAAGCGTACGTAGCCTTGTCATTTTGGTTGCAAACGTGTACGTACATACGATCGGTCAGTCTGCAGGCTGCAGCGATGAACCATGGCCGTGTAAGGAAGGGCACATGTCATAGTAGAGGCGCGCACGTAGCATGTACACGTACGTACAATGGCCAGGGTGCAAGAAAGTAAATACGGCCACATACGTACATACGGGCGGGGTCTCAAACGCCTACTCGCGCATGCGTACGGCCAGGGCTCGTCTACATGGCTGGGTCAGAACGGAGAAACTGCGTCGTCATCGTGTTCATGGGGAGGCAATGGAATACGTCATCTTCAGCGGGACGCAAGGGAACGCGTGCTATTCATCGGGAGCCAACCGGCTTGGACGGAACAGCCGATGGGAACGATGCCTGGCGTACCACAGAACGGAGGAAACAGCCTTGTGTTCGACCGGCCACGGTCGAAACCGGATCCTGTTCATCAGGAGGGGTCTGGCATACCGCAAAACAGAGGAAACGGACTTCTGTTGGACCTCCTATGGTCGAAATTGGGTCCTGTTGACCGGGAGGGGTGTGGCGTACCGCAAAATGGAGGAAACGGACTTGTGTTGGAGCGCTACGGTCGAAACGGGGGTCCTGTTCATCGGGAGGGGTGTGGCATACCACAAAACAGGACTCCACGAGATACTGTTCATCTCCACCGTTGACTGCCTCCACGGGCTACTATTCATCAACCGTCGACTACCTCCACGGGCTACTGTTCATCCACCGTCGACCTCCTCCAGCCTCCACCTGCGACTATTCATCCACGGGCTCCTGTTCATCCAGCCTCCACCGCGCGCTCCTCTACCGGCCATCAGACAACCAGCCCTCTCCACGGGTCCTGTTCAACCACCCTCCACGGGCTACCGCTCATCCAAATTTCTCCACCGCCAATCGCTCAACCAGCCCTCCACGGGTCCTATTCATCCAGCCCTCCACGGGCTCCTCGCTCATCCAACCCCAACCGCTCGACCGATCGGGTCCTGTTCATCCAATGCAACGGCCTCTACTACCGCGTGGTCCTGTTTCATCCAACCCCCATCGGAACTGCTCATCCAACCCCCCAACAACGCTTAACTGCTCATCTAGAGGCAGCATCGATCGGCTTCGCTTAGCAGCAGAGAGTAAAGGAATCACTCGGGTTCGCTTATCAAAGAAGGGATCGATCGATCGCTCGGTACAAAGAACGCCAGTAGCTCGCAGCTGTAATCGCCGGGTTCGCTTAGAGCCCAACGCCTTGCTCGGGTTCAGTTAGAGCGCAATGCCTCGCACACATGCGCGTACGTACAAGAGAAATGCGCATCGCTCGGCCCCCGACCACCCACCGTAACCGGGAACTCCCTGATATTTTCCTCACCCTCGCTTTTACCACGGTTTTTTCCGTCATGGACGGCCCAAAGAATGTCATGCAGCTGCGTCTCTGGCCCGCCCAAGACGAAAAGCCCCTTTTCTGTCATGATTTTTTTGTCATAGAAGTAGGACCCCACCACATCTATGATGATACCAGGTTTTGTCACAATTATCGTCATAGAATAGTCATAAGTATGACAGAAAAAATTCCTTCGGCCCAAAATGTCACAGATGTGTCTTTTTTTGTAGTGATGTGTTAATGCTTTGTTCCGGTTCTCTATTAAAAGGAGTCCTTAATATCCCTTAGTTTCCAATATGGACCCCGCTGCCACGGGAGGGTAGGATAAAAGATGTCATGCAAGTTCTTTTAATGAAGCACGTATGACTATTTACGGGATACATGCCTACATTATATCGATGAACTGGAGCTAGTGTCGACGCCTCTAGGTTATAATCGACACATGATGAATATGATCCAACAAGTCACCGATCCAATGCTTACGAATTTATCCTATATTGTTTCGCTAAGTTACTACCGCAATCACATCGTTACACTTGCTACAAAATTACCGCTATCATCATATCGTTACCATTGTCATTGCCACTATTATCAAAACTATCAAACTACTTTGCTACTGATCACTTTGTAGCAGATAATTAATCTCTAGGTGTGGTTGAATTGACAACTCAGCTGCTAATACCTTCAAATATTCTTTGGCTCCCCTTGTGTCGAATCTATAAATTTGGGTTGAATACTCTACCCTCGAAAACTATTGTGATCCCCTATACTTGTGGGTTATCAGTATGATGATACCGATGATCGAATCTTGGGCAAGTAACATACCGATGACAAATGGAATGACGTATGTTGTTATGCGGTTTGACCGATGATGACCCACAAGTATAGGGGATCAATTGTAGCTATTTTCGATAAGTAAGAGTGTCGAAACCAACAAGGAGCAGAAGCAAATGACAAGTAGTTTTCAGTAAGGTAATGTCTGCAAGTGCTGAAATTGTAAGTAGTGGAGTAGTTTGATAGCAAGATAATTTGTAACGAGAAGGTAACGGTAGTAGTAAAAAATATGCAGCAAGGTAGCCCAATCCTTTTGAGGCAAAGGACAAGCCAAAATGGTCTCTTATGATAAGCAAAGCGTTCTTGAGGGTACACGGGAATTTTATCTAGTCACTCTCATCATGTTGGTTTAATTCGTGTTCACTACTTTGTTAATTTGATATGTGGGTGGACCGGTGCTTAGGTGATGTTCTTACTTGAACAAACCTCCTACTTATGATTAACCCTCCCGCAAGCATCCGCAACTACGAGAAAAGTATTGAGAATAAATTCTAACCATAGCATTAAACTTTTGGATCCAATTGGTCCCTTACGGAATAGCGCATAAACTGGGGTTTAAGCTTCTCTCACTCTCGCAACCCATCATCTAATTGCTACTCCACAATGCCTTCTCTTAGGCCCAAATGTGGTGAAGTGTCATGTAGTCGACGTTCACATGACACCACTAAGGGAATAACAACATACATACTATCAAAATATTGAACACATATCAAATTCACATGATTACTTACAACATGATTTCTCCCGTGACGTCAAGAACAAAAGTAACTACTCACAAATGATAAACATGCTCATGATCATAGGAGTATTAAATAGCATAATGGATCTGAACATATAATCTTCCACCAAATAAACCATATCGTAATCAACTACAAGATGTAATCAACACAACTAGTCACCCACAAGCACCAATCTATAGTTCCGCTAACAAGACTGAACACAAGAGATGAACTAGGGTTTGAGATGAGATGGTGTTGTTGAAGATGTTGATGAAGATTGCCCTCCCCAAGATGGGAGAGTTGTTGGTGATGATGAGGACGATGATTTCCCCTTCCGGGAGGGAAGTTCCCCCGGCAGAATCGCTCCACCAGAGGGCAAAAGTGCTCCTGCCCAAGTTCCGCCTCGAGACAGCGGCGCTCCGTCCCAAAAGTCCCCTCCTTATTTTTTCTAGGTCAAAATGACCTATATACCATAAGATGGGCACCAGAGGTGGGCTGAGGAGGGCACAACCCACCAGGGCCCACCTGGGCTCCCTGGCACGCCCAGGTGGGTTGTGCCCACCTGGTGGGCCCCCTCTGGTAGTTATTTTCTCCATTAATTCTTATATATTCCATAAAAAATCTCCGTCAAGTTTCATCTTGTTTAGAGTTGTTCAGAACAGGTGGCCTGACGTAGCTTTTCCAGGTCCAGATTTCCAGCTGCCGGAATTCTCCCTCTTTGTGTGTACCTTGTAAATTATGAGAGAAAAGGCATTAGAATTACTCCAAAAAGCATTATTATGGATAAAAACATTATAAATAAAAGCAAGAAAACATGATGCAAAATGGACGTATCAACTCCGCCAAGCTTAAACCTCGCTTGTCCTCAAGCGAAAAACCGAAATCGAAAAACATGTCCACATGCTTTGAGAGAGAGAGGTGTCGATAAAACCAAAATACGGACATAGAAGCATCATGTTGATTATTATAACATCAAAATAATTAAACATAGGAATTTTATCATAGAACTTTTATCATACACTTCTCATGAATAAGTAATAGTTCATCACACAATCGAAGTATAAAGCAAAAATTCTATTAGAAACCAACAAACTATGTTCTCAGTCAACTTTGCAACTGCAATTCATCATCTTTTTAGGAAGGGTCACATGTCGGAGCCTTTAAGCAAGTCCACATACTCAACCATCATATAGTCTTCTATGATTGCTAACACTCACCTCGTACCCATGGGCAAAACGTTTCAACCGGACACATAGAAAGATAGGGGCTTATAGTATCGCCTCCCAACATACTCACCTCAAGGGTGATGTCAACAATAATAACTCATGCTATCTATATTCAACTGGACATATGTGCCTAGATCTTTCCTCACCACATGATGCTTGCCAAAGGAGAAAAATAAAAGGAATAGAAGGAAAACTTTGACTCTTTGCATAAAAGTAAATACATAAAAGTAAAAGATAGGCCCTTCGCAGAGGGAAGCAGAGGTTGCCATGCGCTTATTTGTTTGTATGCTCAATCCCTTTGTGCAAGAGAACATCATGTTGTATTGCCCCTTAAGATGACAACCTTTATTATGCAGTCTGTCGCTTTTATTCTTTGTCATCCAAGTTCGTACAATGCTCAATTTTCTCTTACTCTAAATGATCTCACATTTTTAGAAGCAATTTTTATTGCCCTTTTGCACCGATGACAACTTACTTGAGGGATCTTGCTCAATCCCTAGGTAGGTATAGTGGACTCTTGAAAATAAGATTTGGGTTTAAGAGTTTTTGGATGCACAAGTAGTATCTCTACTTAGTGCGGAATTTTTGGCTATCAAAGATAGGGGCAAGCACCATGTTGAAGGATCTATGACAATATGACTTCTATGTGAATATAAACAAACATAAACCATTAAGTTGTCTTCCTTGTCCAACGTCAACAATTTTGGCATATAATATTTTGATGAGGGCTCACAATCACAAAATATTTCTAGGATAGTATATTTATATGCGAATCTTCTCTTCCCTTATTAATTCTTTCATGAGTTGCATCATTGACTATCCTTATGTGGTGCTATCACCTACCATAGGATTAGTATATGATCTTATTGATTTATTTCCTTTCTTTGATTTATTTCCTTTATCTTTTTCTTTCTTACTTATTTATTTTCTTTATTTGGAACATGAAAGTAAAGAAAGCAAAAACTCAAACTAAACTTTATTATATAACTTGCACACGATTACAATGATAGATCACTAAGCAAAACTCTCAAATAAGAAAGCGTCAAACTAAACTTTTATTCATCTAAGGAAAAAGATCGTACTAAAATAAGTAAAAGCAAAAGATAAAGGGATGATACGATACCAGGGCACCTGCTCCAAGCTTGGCCGAAGCCAAGGGGAGTGCCCATACCCGATACTCAGTTCTCCTTTGGTGGTGAAGAATATGGTGGTGGTGAATAGGTTCGGGAAGTATATATAGATTTTTTATCTTGGAGGACAAGCATACGGGAGAAAAATGGAGTACGAGAGGTGTCCCAGGTGGGCACAATCCACCTGGGCACGCCAGGAAAGCCTGGCGCGCCCTGGTGTATTGTGCCCACTAGGGGACGCTTCCTGGAAGTTTCTTTGTTTCCAAAATTCTTAAATATTCCAAAACTGATAAAAAAATATTTTTGCGGATTTTTCGGAGTTCGTTTACTTACCGTATCACGTACCTCCTTATTTTCACGATTCTGGAGTGTTCCGGAAGGACTCTTTTATGTGTTCTTCCCGTGTCAAAGTTTGGATAATATTACTTTCAACATTAATAGGCGTACCTGAGATATAATGTTTTATTCGTTGCCCATTGACAACCTTCGGGTTAGTACCTTCGGAATTGTTTATTTTGATGGCTCCAGACCGATGAACCTCCTCGATGACATATGGGCCTTCCCATTTGGAGAAAAAATTTCCTGCAAAGAATCTGAAACGAGAGTTGTACAAAAGAACATATTCTCCAACTTTAAACTCACGCTTTTGGATTCTTTTGTCATGCAATCTTTTAACTTTTTCTTTGAATAATTTTGCATTTTCATAAGCTTGGGGTCTTCATTCATCTAGTGAGCTGCTACCTCTTGAGCATGCGTTGGTTTTCCCTTGAAGAGGAAAGGGTAATGCAGCAAAGTAGCGTAAGTATTTCCCTTAGTGTTTGAGAACCAAGGTATCAATCCAGTAAGAGACTACACGCAAGTCCCTAGTACCTGCACATACAAATAAGAACCTTGCAACCAACGCGATAAAGGGGTTGTCAATCCCTTCACGACCACTTGCAAAAGTGAAATTTGATAAAGATATTGAGATAAATATTTTTGGTATTTTTGTTGTATAGATTGAAAAGTAAAGATTGCGAAATAAACGGCAACAGAAATAGCTACTTGATTGGAGATTAATATGATGGGAAATAGACCCGGGGGCCATAGGTTTCACTAGTGGCTTCTCTCAAGATAGCATATATTACAGTGGGTGAACAAATTACTGTCGGGCAATTGATAGAAAAGCACATAGTTATGAGAATATCTAGGCATGATCATGTATATAGGCATCACGTCCGTGACAAGTAGACCGAAACGATTCTGCATCTACTACTATTAATCCACACATCGACCGCTATCCAAAGATGCATCTAGAGTATTAAGTTCATAAGAACAGAGTAACGCATTAGGCAAGATGACATGATGTAGAGGGATAAACTCAAGCAATATGATATAAACCCCATCTTTTAATCCTCGATGGCAACAATACAATACATGCCTTGCTGCCCTAACATTTGGGAAAGGACACCGCAAGATTGAACCCAAAGCTAAGCACTTCTCCCATTGCAAGAAAGATCAATCTAGTAGGCCAAACCAAATTGATAATTTGAAGAGACTTGCAAAGATATTTAAATCATGCATAAAAGAATTCAGAGAAGAACCAAATATTGTTGATAGATAACCTTAATCATAAACACACAATTCATCAGATCTCAACAAACACACCGCAAAAAGAATTAAATCGAATAGATCTCCAAGAGAATCAAGGAGAACTTTGTATTGAGATCCAAAGAGAGAGAAGAAGCCATCTAGCTAATAACTATGGACCCGAAGGTCTGTGGTAAACTACTCACTCATCATCGGAGAGGCCATGGTGTTGATGTAGAAGCCTTCCGCGATCGATTCTTCCGTGAGCGCCGAAAAGGCCCCAAGATGGGATCTCACGGGTACAGAAGGTTGTAGTGGTGGAAATAGGGTTTCATGGTGCTCCTGGATGTTTTCAGGGTATATGAGTATATATAGGCGAAGGAAGTAGGTCGGTGGCGCTGCGAGGGGCCCACGAGGGCGGGGGCGCGCCCTCCTGCCTCGTGGCTTCCTCGCTGCTTCCTTGACGTCCACTCCAAGTCTCCTGGATTGCGTTTGTTCCACAAACGATCCTCGCGAAGGTTTCGTTCCGTTTGGGTTCCGTTTGATATTCCTTTTCTGTGAAACACTGAAATAGCCAAAAAAACAGCTATTTGCATTGGGCCTTCGGTTAATAGGTTAGTCCCAAAAATAATACGAAAGTACATAGTAAAGCCCATTAAACATCCAAAACAGATAATATAATAGCACAAAACAATAAAAAATTATAGACACGTTGGAGATGTATCATGTGCTTATATCAAATAACCTCTTTTCACCGGCAAGTTTGAAATCATAGTTGAGTTCTTTAACTGGCAAAAATGCTTTATGTTCTAACTCAAGAGGCAAATGACAAGCTTTTTCATAAACCATTTTATAAGGAGACATACCCATAGGATTTTTATATGCTGTTCTATAATACCAAAGTGCATCATCTAATTTCTTAGATAAATTCTTCCTGGACCTATTGATGCCTTTTTTGCAAAATTAATTTTATTTCTCTGTTGCTAAGCTCAAATTGACCACTAGACTCAGGATGATAAGGTGATGCAATTCTATGGTTAACATCATACTTGGAAAGCATTTTATGGAAAGCACCATGAATAAAGTGTGAACCACCATCAGTCACTAAATATCTAGGGACTCCAAACCTTGGGAAAATAACTTTGTTAAGCATTTTAACAGAGGTGTTGTGATCAACACTACTGGTTGGAATAGCATTATTATGGATAAAATCATTATAAATAACAGCAAGAAAACATGATGCAAAATGGACGTATTAACCGATAAAGATCTTCGTAGAATATGTAGGAACCAATATGAGCATCCAGGTTCCGCTATTGGTTATTTAACGGAGATGTGTCTCGGTCATGTCTACATAGTTCTCGAACCTGTAGGGTCCGCATGCTTAATGTTCGATGACGATTTGTATTATGGGTTATGTGTTTTGGTGACCGAAGTTTGTTTGAAGTCCAGGATGAGATCACGGACATGACGAGGAGTCTTGAAATAGTCGAGAGGTAAAGATTGATATATTGGAAGGTAGTATTCGGACACCGGAAGGGTTCCGGAGTGTATCGGGTACATACCGGAGTACCGGAGGGGTTACCGGAACCCCCCGGGGAAAGATATGGGCCATAGGAGGGAGGCTAACCAGCCCACAAGGGGATGGCACGCCCCCCACAAGGGAGGAGGCCGAATTGGACTAGGGAAGGGGGCGGCGCCCCCCTTTCCTTCTCCTACTCCCTCTCCTCCCCCCTTTCCCCCTCCGGAAGAAGGAAAAAAGTGGGGGGGGGGGCGAATCCTACTAGGACTGGAGTCCTAGTAGGACTCCCCTCTGCCTGGTGCGCCCCTGGTGGCTGGCCTCCTCCCCTCCTCCTTTATATACGGGGGCAGGGGGCACCCCAAAGCACATCAGTTGTTTCTTAGCCGTGTGTGGTGCCCCCCTCCACAGCTTACCACCTCAGTCATATTGTCGTAGTGCTTAGGCAAAGCCTTGCACGGATCATATCACCAACACCGTCGCCATGCCGTCGTCCTGACGGAACTCTCCCTCGACCCTCTACTAGATCAAGAGCTCGAGGGACGTCATCGTGCTGAACATGTGCCGAACACGGAGGTGCCGTACGTTCGGTACTTGGATCGGTTGGATCGTGATGATGTTTGACTACATCAACCGCGTTACTAAACGCTTCCGCTTTCGTACTACGAGGGTACGTGGACACACTCTCCCTTCTCGTTGCTATGCATCTCCTAGATAGATCTTGCGTGATTGTAGGAATTTTTTTTAAATTGCATGTTACGTTCCCCAACATCCACCACCATGAACTCCTTCCCCACCGACCCTGGAGGGAGGGCATTCATCCTTGGGTGCTCGCTTGGTGACCACATGAAGTTCATGAAGTCTATGGAGGTGTGCTCTAGGTTGAAGAGTGTGGACGAGCTACATAAAGATGCACATGTTGTGTTGTCGAAGGTGATGAAGGCAAAGATGAAGAGGGTGATGCATGACTTAACCAAAGGCATTATGCCAGTGGACATACTATTGTGGACAATGGAGGAGGCTGAGTATAGACCAAAGTAGTATATGTGTTGGTGCAATATTTGCCTACCTTGTGTTTTGGAGATTGTTGACAGAAACATGTATGGACTGATTTGTTTGCCATCGCATATAGAGAGAAATAGTCCATACAGAACCGAAGAGAATGCTATCTCCGGTGACAAGTTCGAAGAACTTCATCGAAGAATATCTGTGTTGCAGAGAAGAGTGAGCTACATTTGTTGAAGATATGTAGACAGAAGATTGATGTGAAGGAATTAGCCCCTCAGAAATTTACTGCTGAAGCGAAGTATATGTCTCAGTATAGTCGTCTGAAGGAATTGACTGCAGCGAATGGAAGTCCAAGACAAAGTGAAGACGTGGTATTCATTTCGTTGTTCATCTTTTATTTATTTGAGTCATAGGACCTCCGTACTATCACTACTGCATGATGCTGCTAACGCCACACTACGATCAGAGACCATTCCATGAAACTGTGTGCGATGCAATAATCGCAAACGGTGGTGTAAAAAAACTGTCAAAAAAGGTGCAAAACATTTGCGATGGAGGATGCATAAAAAACGGTTCAAATTTTAGTTGCGTGTGCAATGCGGGGCATATGGTTCAGTTTAGTTAACTCTTTGCGATGAGGATGAACAAAAGAAACGGGCAGCCAGATGAAGGTGTGTGCGATGTACAACATACGGTTCACTCGGATGAACTGTTTGTGATTAGGCAACACAAAAGAAATGGTCAGCCAGATCAAGGTGTGTGCGATGTACAGCATACCATTCACTCGGATGAACTGTTTGCGCTGAGACAAGAGGAAAGAAATGGTTCAATACAACAAATACCACAACGATTGCAAGGTTCAAATTCAAAGATTACAATGCCCAAATTTACACACTGCATTCTTCGTGTATGGGTTTGACACAATGACTTCCAATTACTCTCTCATATGCTCTTCCAATACGAAGTTTATCTTTTTTGGAGCCTCTTCCATTCTGCAGTACCTACCGGCTCTGTTCAACATACCATTCATCTTTCCTAATTAAATGTGTGTTCAACCTCAGTACCCACTACAAAAAAATACACTTCCGTGATGATACATGTTTGTCACAGTAGGTCGCATTTTTTGTCATGCATGTACATCCACGCCAATTTTATGATAGAATCAAGATAGTCATACATGTGTTGTCGTTGAAGTGTTCCATGACATTACCAAAATTATCATCACGGAAGTGTCCACTTCCATGACGATAAATCGCACGTCACAGAAGTGCTTTCGTCAAGGGTGACCGACACGTGGCATCCACCGTAACGGAACGCCGTTAAGCTATCGAGCCCGGTTTTGGATCCGATAACCCGTTAACAGCCCTGACCAATGGGGATTTTCCACGTGTAAAATCATCATTGGCTGGAGGAAACACGTGTCGGCTCACCGTTGGGACAGATGTCATCCACTCATTGGACCCAAAGCGCCTATGATACATCGACATGTGGCACGGCCCAACAGAGGCCCATATAGGTTAAAAAGGCCGGCCCAGTCAAAGGCCCGTAGTACTTACTCAGGTACTAGTGGGCCAGCCCAATAACGGCCTGCTTAATAAAGGCCCATTTACGGCCCAAAGCCAGATCTGGCCCGTTAATTGTTTGCCGAATATTTGGGCCCATTTACGGCCCGAAGCCAGATCTGGCCCGTTAATTGTTCGCCAATTATTTGGGCCCAATTACAGCCCAGTGACTTTCGGCCTATTAGAGGCCCGATGTAGACATGGGCCCATTTCAGCCTGGTGTGACTTTCGGCCTGGGAATGGCCCGTGCTGCCCATGGGCCATATATGGTCCAACGGGACATCAGGCCCACTAACGGCCCGTGATAAAGGTGGCAACAGTTAAGCCCAACGTGACTTTGGGCTTGTTAAAGGCCTATCAGATAATTCGGCCCGTTGATGTCTGTACTAAGCTTTCGACCTCTTAAAGGCCCATGATATCAGTGGGCCAACTAAGGCCCGAGATATGTTTCGGCCTGGTAACTCCCCGTGATATAACTGGGCCCAAAAAGGCCTGGTCTACATTTCAGCTTCTTTGAAGGCCCGTCGACGACTAGTGAAAATTGAGGCCCAATATGCATTTTGGCTCGCTAAAGGCCCATGGTTTCATCTGGCCGTAACAGACAAGACAATATTCAGCCTGTTAATGGGCCAACGCTACCTGGGCCAAACTAAGCGCTGGGTCCACAAAAGGCCCAAGTAAAATATAGGCCGGTGTAAGTTGTGGGCCTCGCACAAAGTGTGAAGGTCCCAATCATTCGGGCCCAAGAAAGATGCAGGCCGACCCAATTGTGGCCCGCTAAACACCAGGCCCGCTAGAGGCGAATGTTTCGGCCCGGTCGACTACATCTGATTTTTTTTTCTGATAGCGAATGATGGCAGTAACTAGTAGGAATTAAGAACAAACCTACTCAATACAATAAAAAAAATTATGGCATAGTAACTAAGAATAAACCTACACTATACAATAAAGGATTTATGGTATATTACATCCACTGGGCATCGAAGTTCACCACCAGTGATCATAACGCGCAACGAAGAAGCAGATTACAAAATCGGGCACCATTGCAAAGTGTAACAAAATAATACCGAACCGAGACCACTTCCAAGACAGTTCAAGAAAGGTTAGCCTTATGCTGAACCGCCAAGCAAGTCGCCGAGAAAGGCGTGAGACCGACCTAGCATGTCGGCCATAGCTTCCAGTGTAGCTGTTTAGCGATGAGGTTCTCATTGGTGTTCTCCGCAATCTTTCTTAGAGATAGGACTTCAAGTCGAAGTTGAGTTGCAGAATGCCTTTCTGCTAGAACTTGGGACTGAAGAAGTCGAACTGATTCAGACAACGAATTCTGTGAGCTTGGCTGACTGCTAGTCTCAAGTAACTTGAACACAGCATCAAGACAAGACTTTGGGGTTGTCTCGCTATCTACAAGATGTTTTTCCTTCTTTGCTGCAATATATGTTGGGTTTGTCGCACAACCTTCAGTAGACTTGTGCATGCCATCAGGCATATCACCCTAAAACAAAGCAGAGAGATGACAGGTTTTGCACATGTATAAACAAAGATGATAACTGTGCTGTCAATTCCATCCAATTTCAAATTGGAAAATAAAGAGTAAGTTCAAAATATCAATATCATAATTTGGCATTGTTCATAATAGGGGAGCTTCACCACACTACTGGATTACCATGTCAACATAACAAGCATAGATGAAGGGCAAAGAAAATCATTGTATCTATTTTGGTTAATGTGCATGGCATGTTGTTCATATCATCCGCCACATCGGTAAGATAAAATAGGAGATGACAAGGTGCAAACGTGGGCTGCTTCACCACACACTGGATTATAGATCCACAAAAACAAGCATACATATAGGGAGTATTGAGTAATGTGCATGGTACGAATAAGGAATTTGGTTTTACAAGTAAAACTTATAACTTATGGTTCTCGCAAACATGCATTTTTGTAGAAACAGCAAACTGAACAGCAGTGAACGGTAGGGAGTATGAGCAAATTAAACAGCAGTTGAGGATAAAGGCTTTAGAAGGACTGACTTACATTAACAGTTAACACCGGCCTTCTAATGCCCGTCACCATGTCCAGGGAAGGATAACTCAAGAATTTCAGCACAAAATCTTCTTCATAAGCATTGCCTGTACTCTACATTTTGTAGAGAGTAATTATAGATATGATAATACTGGAAGTGATAGAGGATAACGAAGATAAGATGCAGATTGATGCTACATAATCAACTACCGATTCCTGGAAGTACAAGCATTACAGGACAAAATGTACTGACAAGAGCAATGGGCTACACTTAAGACCGGCATTGTCTATGTATTCTACTTTTTGGTAAGATTAAATATAGATCTGATCTTTTCTAGTAAATGGTGGGTGAGGGAGATAAGATGCAGAATGCTACACAATGAACCAATCCCTCTTCCCATAATACAAGAGAGTTTTGGACACCGTGTCTTGCATGTAACATTCTTATATTATGGGACAAAGGGAGTAGCGGTTAATGTAAGTACAGTGATAGACGATGTTCAGTCCTTACAAGAGGACTGTAGAGCTAAACCTCTTCAAAAGCATTGGGTTGATTCTAAATTTATGTAAGAGTCCATACGGATCTTATAATGTCCACCAAATGGACGATAACGAGGCTAACATGTGTAGTGATGCTACATAATCAAACAACTATGAAAGTAAGTATGGTCATACAGGGCAAGAGGTACTCACAAGAGCAATGCAGTGTGCAGTATAGTTGTGAGATTCTATGGTCCCTTGAGAATGAATGTTCTTCTGCTAACAGTTTTCGTACAAGTGAGACGTTAAGGCAAATGCAAAAATGTAGTTCAAATTGTGATGTGATATCATAGATAGTACCTTACGCTGCAGCTGAGACCAATGTGTAACAAGATTATTCCAGTCACCGTCGGATAAATGTAGCACCGGAGACTTTACAGAAATTTCGTTTAGAGGCTTGCCATCGAAGTGTGCTTGCCTCAGGTAGGAACGATACTTCATCAACGAGTGCTTGAAAAGCGCAACCAACCCTTGCTCGTCTTCACAATCCAGTTTGGTCCTCGCCTATTTAAAAGAATGAAATCATGTGTCTTCTGTCAGAAGAAACATATGCAGTAATGACCATGAATAACATTAGTACATTACTTACGCGTAAGTTGCGGAAGAAGACTGAAATTGTTACGTATGCGCGGTATAATCTTTCCATGAAGGAAAGATGCGCACAAAGTTCTGACAACAATATAAGCTTTGTCTTCTAAACTGGGAAGAAATGGAACAGGGTCCTATTTGCTGCAATTGGGGCTCTCTACGGTTTGAAAAGGGATTTGGCAACCTGGATTTGGTGTACTCTTTGTCGGAATGGGGTTTTATGTCAGAGAGCTGGTGCTATGTCAACTGGCATAATCATAATGTTTGCTGCGGTTGTGGTCTGCTGAGTTGGGGCATCGAAATGACCCGATGTAGTAGGGCTAGAGTCTGCTTTGGAGTGGGGGTGTTTTGTGGGTCGGTGATATTGCAACTACACCTAATGGGCTATTTGATTTATCAGGTGCCACTACCTTTTCCAAATACTTTGCTTGTGCTCCTCCACGATCAACAATCGCCCTCTTCCTTTTGAACGTCTGGTACACAAGAACAACATTTGAATGGATAAATATGGTACGATGACAGATGGAATACGTATTGAAAATGGATAGGCATGCCATATTCACATACACGATGTGTAAACTAAGCTAATGGCAGTTCAACAAAGTAGAACCAATGCAAAGCATCAGTTGCAAGACATGTGCGACAAATATAACCTTGGAAAGTTAGAGCAAGCACCTTGATGGGTGAATAAGATAGGGCATCTTCCTCTGACTCCTCCACTAGGGAGCTACATTGACTTAGGTCTCCCTCTAGCTCAGAATCACTCACTATTAGGATCATATTCTGAGCATGAATCTATAGGTGGAGAGCATTTGCATTGCATTGCATCCAGACTTGATTTCAGTCCCTTAACGCCAAGTTTGACAGCCATGTCATTGTTCTGCTTTATTCTTTTCATGCGCGCAAGCTCATAATCATTATGATGCTGTTCAGAATCTGAGATTCATGAAAACATAAAAAGTAGTCAGATTATCTATGGAATACATTATGCGGAGTTCAACTCAAGAGTGTCTCCCTATGAACCCCTGCATATGCAAAGTTCACCCCCCAACCGTCTTGACCAAACCACACATGTAAATACAAACCCCTTATGTCTCTATAACAGTGCATACACATTTCAAACTGAAGTAGGAACATTAGAATTATATAAAATTCAGATTTGAACAAATAAACTAAGGAATTATGAGTGGCATAATGTTTAGCTTCAAGGGTGGAGTGTTGGTAGTGCGACACAAAGCAAGTAGGCAGATTGTATTCCATGTAAAAGATCGAAGCCTATGTAAAAGCTGGAAATGACACTTTCTTTCTATACAATGCAGTGTTCGTTGCCCACACATGATGGAAGAGATCACATAGAGAAATACTATTCACTCATGTCTACGGTTGCAGTATTTAGAAACAGGGTGGTCCACCCTAAAAGAATATTGACAACAAATATGACAAGGCAAGCATAGATGTAGTGAATCAATCATTTATTTGTGAGCTCACTGGGACAAGTGTGCATAATTGTAACTGCAGTAAGAGACCGTCCAAAATTTGAATCAAGAAGTTTGTCTAGCACTTACTGTTTGCAACTAATCGACGTGAATAATTGGATCGAATGAGTAAGAAAGACAAGTAAAATTTTCAAAAAACCTGGCTTGCAGTAGTAATCTGGGTCAATGTCACTACGACCAACAATCCAAAATGACTAGTGTATGTTCCTAGGGCCGGAATTTTGAAAACCCTGTGAACTTTACAGGTACTAAAGATTACCAAAATATATCTGAACCATTAAGTGTAGGTAGCACTAAGCACACAACAAACCCTAATGACAGTCCTGCCTAATGAGTAATGAATCAATTAGAAAATGTGTGATGAGGAGTGGCTACTGAGTGTTGAGGACTTATCTCAGGATAAATCGGGTTGGCTTAGTGGGTGCTGCACGCCTGAGCCCTGAACGGACTGGGAAGGTAGGCACGGAGGCGTGCCCGGGCAGCGGTGACGTTGTTGGGCGAGCGGCTCCTGACCTCCTGTTAGTCCGGCGTCTCCTCCTAGAGTCATGCAATCCGGGGACGGCAAGTCGCCGGCAAGGCAGACGGCTGGGGGCGAGTAGAGATCGGAAGCGCGCAGCAGAACAGAGGGGAATCGGGGCCTGGGATGACCCAAAATCCCTGGGTGGGCGGGCCCACCGTGGGCACCTCAGAGAGATACACACCAGCGAAGTAACATGCATTTTCGAAACTAATTTAGGAACATTATCTGACCAATTAAATGAATCTGTTTTAATAATATCATATTCGTATTTGAACAACTAAGCTTGTTTAGCTTGATGGGTCGAGCAGTGCTATTATGACACGAAGCACGTATTATGATCGTATAGTGATCATAAAAGAGGGAAACCAGAGAAATGATATTTAGCAGCCATTGTTTGCTTTGAACTAAGAACTAAATTCTAAGAGCTGAAAAGAAAGTAGAGTAACCAAGTTAAGATCTATTTTCTGGTTGAGATCAAAAAGTTGAGGAGATATGAAGTACCACCTCTCTTGCGGCGCCGTGCGGGCATCGGGGGTGCGATGGCTTTCGATGGCGTTGAAGCAGATCTGCGACGGTAGATGGGTGCATTGGGGGATAAGTCCCGTTGCGGTGGAAGAGAAGGTCGTGTGAGCGGCCCCGGCAAAGAGGATGACGATGCCGATGAAGCGAGAGGACGTGATGCAAGGCTCTTGGTCCGTCGCCGTGGATGAGAAACGTCCATCTCTAGCAGTAGACGACACGGTCTTGGTAGGCGCTCCAGCATGGTGGAGGACAGTGGTGATGGATGTGGTGGAGGACGGCGATGATGGACGTGGTGGAGGACGGCGACGATGGATGGGGTGGCGGACGGAGGCTGGTGTTCTAGCGCGGACGGTGTATGAATGGGAAAATGGAGGGAGAGGTATGGGGAACCATGTTTTTGGGACACGCCTGTCTGAAACATGGGAAAGTTACGAACTTAGCCCCCGTTTAAACTTTGGACGTCTCGTCGGTTGGGGATACGACGGTAATCTCGCATCTCGCCAATATTTGCCAGAGCGATTTCGGGTGAGGAGAGGGTGGTTGGCGCCCATGGTTGGCGCCCATGGTGTATGAACGGGGCTGACAGGTAGGGCGGTTGTGTCACGTCTGAGTGAAGTTACAAACCTGCCCCTATTGAAAATATTTGCGTACATCGATTTCGGACGAGTCGAGTTTGTTTTGCCGCCCATCGTGTATGAATGGGGAAATGGAGGGAGAAACAGAGGTCTTTCGGACGAGCTTGAATCAAATGTGTTTTGCCGCCCATGTTTGGCGCCCACCGTGTCGGAATGGGCTCAGAGGAGGTCGTGTCACGTCTTATTGAAGTTACTATCCTACCCCTATTTAGAGCAGTGGAAATTAGGTCGATGGATTGTTCGTATAATGGGTAGACAGTAATTTCCATTTCCGAAACTCTTGATTTCAGGCAACCGACGTGGGAGTTGACATTTTGCCGCTTCTTTCGAAACTTGGGACAATAAGCATCCATGTTTACCCTGGCAACTAAATTCGAATCCATTTTGTATTCCTATACGAATCTTTATAAAACATTCTATGTGTTTTTATATATCTTCAAAAGGACGACAAAGATGTATTCCACTGTCATATATGAATATGGTTTACAAATGCCGATACTCAAATTCAGAAGCTAGAATCCAATTTAAGGTGAATTCGAATATTTGGAACACTTCATGTCCAACTCAAATGTCACACGCAGCATAATGTGTACTCCCATTTAGATATGTACACAAGCGATGTATCAAGATTCAAATACCGAGTGAATCAACCAAGAATTTACAGAACTAACAGACATATAAACACTAATAGAGTATATGGATCAATAATATCAACTAACATACATAAGCCAGTCATTGTACTTTTCTTTGCTACAACGGCATCCTTTTAGCCGGACATCTTGGCCCTTTCCAATGCGTGCCACTTATGGTCCATCTATACTACTATTATTGCTGAATGCACATTCAGCCCTATTGGCATATTTGTAGGTCTGGCACAGCAATCAAAATGAAATGTCTCCGAGTCTTATCAATTAATACAGACTTGTGCTCAAATAAAATTACAAACCAAAAAACAAAAAACAAAAAACAATTATTACATGATCTCTAAAACAAATGGTTTGATTGATTACATGAACAAACAACACAAAGGTTATTCAATGATGTAAAGAACATTTCACCTATGATTTACCAAGTGGGAATTTAATTTCCTTTTTTCCTTCAGGACCTTAACAATGTGGTCAGTCTCAGCTTGCTTCGCTTAGAAATCCACCAAATATTTAATGGTTGTCTTGAGTACTGCTACTGATTGTGTTGTTTGCTTCCTCAACATGTCAACTTCATCTCTAAGTGCAGAAGCAGGATCTCTTTCTACCACTAGTTTAGCCTCTAGAGCATCAACAGTTGGCAATTCATAATGCATGATTGGGCTGGTGCCACTGTTGTGGTATGATACAACGTCCATGGGGACCTCGCTCTTTGATCTTGGGCTAACCTGTTTTGCCATTAAAGTTTCGATTGGATTCAGAAAAATTGAAGTTAGCAAAACATCTCAACTGGGAGTTATAACATCAAACCAGTTAAACAAACAAGGAATTAAAGAGTTTCAATTCGATGCTAAAAAGTAGTTATTAACATCATTGTAACCCGTTGTTGCAGCAGCAAAGCAGTTAAACAAACAAGTAGCTATTTAAGTTCAGGCAAACAGGTAATTCTTAACAGTAAGTATCAAACACATAGATAGGTGCAGTCTATAATAGGATTAATAGGCTGTGGCATTATGTAATCAGTAGCAAACTAAATTAAGCCAAGCAACGTAATTGAACAATTTTGCAATAAGTGGCTAACTAAAATTCGAGAAGCGTGTAATGGCGAACTTACGCTAGTTCTTTGTACAGGCACACTGCAACTTCTTTTTCGCTTACAAGGTTGTACGAAGGAGTCTGATAACCCACAAGTATAGGGGATCAATTGTAGCCTCTTTCGGTAAGTAATAGTGTCGAACCGAACGAGGAGCTAAAGGTAGAACAAATATTCCCTCAAGTTTTATCAACCACCGATACAACTCTACGCACGCTTGACGTTCGCTTTACATAGAACAAGTATGAAACTAGAAGTACTTTGTAGGTCTTTTTGGATAGGCTTGCAAGAAAGTAAAGAGCGAGAAAATAAAAGCTAGGGGCTGTTTAGATGAAGACACAACTAAATTAGTTTTAGTAAAGAGCTTGTTGTCACGAGAAAGTTATTTGTCCTTAGGCAATCGATAACTAGACCGGTAATCACTATTGCAATTTTATTTGAGGGAGAGGCATAAGCTAACATACTTTCTCTACTTGGATCATATCTCATGATTGGAACTCTAGCAAGCATCCGCAACTACTAAAGATCATTAAGGTAAAACCCAACCATAGCTTTAAAGCATCAAGTCCCCTTTATCCCATACGCAAACAACCTACTTACTTGGGTATATGCTTCTGTCACTCACGCCACCCACCATAAGCAAATCATGAACATATTGCAAACCCTATAGCAGGAATCCCTCATGCTTGCGCGACACGGAGAGCACCATAAGACAACACCAATAATAAAACATGCAACTCAAACCAATCTTGATCATCAAATAACCCATAGGACAAAACGGCTCTACTCAAACATCATAGGATAGCCATACATCATTGGGAAATAATATATAGCGTTGAGCACCATGTTTAAGTAGAGATTATAGCGGGTAAGAGAGAGGTTACACTGTTGCATAGAGGGGGGAAGAGTTGGTGATGATGGCGGTGAAGTTGTTGGTGAAGATTGCGGTGATGATGATGGCCACGGCGGCGTTCCGGCGCCACCGGAAGAGAAGGGGAGAGGGGGGCCCCTTCGTCTTCTTCTTCCTTGAACACCTCCATAGATGGGAGAAGGGTTTCCCCTCTGGTCCTTGGCCTCCATCGCGTGGGAGGGGCGAGAGCCCCTCCGAGATTGGATATGTCTCTCTGTCTCTCTCTGTTTCTGCGTTCCTCTCTGCTGCCCTTTCACCATTTCTTTTATATCCGGAGATCCATAACTCTGATTGGACTGAAACCTTCGCCGTGATTTTTTACCAAAAATTAGCTTTCTTGCGGCCGCAGGAGGGCATCAACCGCCTTACAGGTGGGCCACGAGGGTCAGGGGCGCGCCCTAGGGGGTAGGGCGTGGCCCCCTACCTCGTGCCCACCTCGGACTCCGTTTCGTGATGATCTTTCTTCCAGACTTCCCAAATATTCCAAAAAAAATCTCCGTCCATTTTTATCCCGTTTGGACTCTGTTTGATATGGATATTCTGCGAAACCAAAAACATGCAATGCATGACAGAACCGCATCAAGTAATCGGATCAATATTTTAGTCCCAAAAATAATATAAAAAGTTGCCAAAAAGTATATGAAAGCTGAATAATATTGGCATGGAACAATCAAAAATATAGATACGACGGAGACGTATCAGCATCCCAAAGCTTAATTCCTGCTCGTCCTCGAGTAGGTAAATGATAAAAAGATAATTTTTGATGTGGAATGCTACCTAACATAATCTTGATCATATGTCTAATCATGGCATGAATATTAATACACGAGTGATTCAAATCAATAGCCTATCCTTTGACATAAAAACAATAATACTTCAAGCATACTGTCGGTGTCAAAACCGGCGGATCTCGGGTAGGGGGTCCCGAACTGTGCGTCTAGGCGGATGGTAACAGGAGACAAGGGGCACGGTGTTTTTACCCAGGTTCGGGCCCTCTCGATGGAGGTAAAACCCTACTCCTGCTTGATTAATATTGATGATATGGGTAGTACAAGAGTAGATCTACCACGAGATCAGAGAGGCTAAACCCTAGAAGCTAGCCTATGGTATGATTGTTGTTCGTCCTACGGACTAAAACCCTTCGGTTTATATAGCCACCGAATAGGGTTAGGGTTACACAGAGTCGGTTACAATGGTAGGAGATCTACATATCCGTATCGCCAAGCTTGCCTTCCACGCCAAGGAAAGTCCTATCCGGACACATGACGAAGTCTTCAATCTTGTATCTTCATAGTCCAGGAGTCCGGCCAAAGATGATAGTTCGGCTAGCCGGACACCCCCTAGTCCAGGACTCCCTCAGTAGCCCCCGAACCAGGCTTCAATGATGATGAGTCCGGCACGTTGATTGTCTTCGTCATTGCAAGGCGGGTTCTCCTCCGAATCCTGTGTTGAATAGTGTCCGGCTTTCTTGTTAATATCGCGCTCCTCGGCTTCTGTGCCTATTAATGGTCTTCTTCCACGTGTTGACTGAATGTGAAGAGTCAGGGTATTTTTACGTTTAGCCCCTTGGCTGCGCAGATGAGCCGCCTATAAAAAAGACGCGGGCTTCATGGCCCTTTGCGAGCTATTTTTGGGCATTGAGGCCCATTTCGCGCTATGGAAGAGATTATTCTGCCTTGTGCCCCGTTCTCACGAAGGGTCAATATATCAAGTGGGCGGAGCCGAACTGTGGCGCATCGCCGGAACCGGATACCTATCCGGAACCCCAAAGAAGGCATCCGAAGACTGGCCCTCAGAATGGTTTTACATGGAGGACGTCCCACTGCCGGATCCTATTCGGATCGGCCTTCCGGAGTTCAGCAATGCTCCCTTGAAGAAACGCCTAAGCTGGCACCCGCGGAGCCCCTAGAGGGAACATGACCGGGACGTCCTTTATTTGATGAGCCGAATAAGGTTGCTAGCTCATGCCGGACTGACCATGATCGGAGTCATGGCCACCTGCATTATGAGGGGGGTGCAGCCGCTCCAATATAGAGGCCACCCTATGTGGGATTTCAACGGGGAGGATGACGCCACCCGTCATGGCCGCAAAGGGCCGGGATCGGTCACCAATCTGGTGAAGACCTTGTCCGCTATGTACAAAGGGGAAGAGGAGGATTTTCTCCGCGTCAGTCCATTGAACGGATTTTCAATGAATAATCCTCGAAGCTAGGTAAGCGGACACCTTTGTGGCCTGTCCGATCCATATTCCCGCAGTTAAATATCTCATTTCGTGGTTTCTACGCAGGAACTGCGCCGGGCCGTAGAGAAGATACACAGCCTGCCTCCACAACCCAAGGATCCGGAACGGTCCCTCGATCCGGCCTCCGAAGAGGATCCGAACATAAAAGTGGAGCTGATCGACGGGGTATTCCACCAGATTAGCATCGACAATTCTTTGGTCGCCATTACGGCTGACTACCCCGGAATATTTCCGGCCTCCCAGGTAACTGTGACCGAAGTCTCGATACCATGACCCTGCGCATATTTCTGATCACCGCACAACAATGGCATCTTGCAGGGGGTGTCTATGGGGCGGGAAGCCGATCCCACGGCGGCTGCCCAACACGGGGCAGCTCGGCCCAGCAGGTTAAAAAGAAGTGCGACCCGTATCAAGACGTCGCCGCAACGGTATGGTGCGCCACCGAGTTTCAAGGAGAAACGCCTGGAAGGCATACTAACGCTCATGATTCTTTCAGGAAGAAGAGCGCTCGCCGGACTGTGTCCGGAGAGGTTGCCAATCGCGCCTCCGCCAGCCAGGCTCCAACGGCGGGTCCGGAAGAGGAGGCGAACAGAAGGCGCGCATCGGACGCTCCTCGGACGGAGGATGCCGACAGATTGTCCGCCACCAAATCTGAGGTGGAGAGCGCCATGAATCATAGGCGCCGCCGGACAGTTCTTCGTGACGCATGTTTCTCCCAAGAGGCATTGAACGCCTTTAATTCGGGAGAGGCGCACCTCCGTGCCCCTCAAGATGGTCTAGCCAGAGCCACGGAGCGGTATGTGAAATACATACGGGTAAGGAATTTTGACAGTTATATATCCTAGTAGCCCCGGAGACTTAAAATAGCTAGAATAACTGATTTAAGGATCATTTGAGATGCAGGATCTTACGGAAAAGAATACCCGTTTGTCCCAGGAGCTTGAAGAGTGCAAGGCCCAACTTGAGGCCGCATTAGCCGCTACAGGGGAAACCGCAAAGACCCCTTCTGGTAATATATACTTCAGAAAAATAAGTAGTTTTATGGAATGCGGCGTGTGTGTAAGTCTGCCAATAATATTGCAGATGGCGCCGGAGTAGATCCGGACAAGCAGCAGCTCCTGCGCCGGTTAAAGGCCGGCGAGAACGTGCTGACAAGGGTGCGGCAGGAGAAAAATAACCTCCAAGATGCCAACACCCAGCTGGGCGAGGAACTAAAGGATGTTCGTGCCCAGCTGTCTGACTCCGTTAAGGAGAACCGGCAGCTTCGTCGCGGCATTTTCAGTGAGTGCTTGAACGAACTTTGGAAAGAGTTCGGCGAGGAAGCCGACTAACAGAAATGTGTATGTAGGTATGCTCACAGGTCGTCCTGCGGAGGAGATGCCCGTTTCGTTGGGTGACCTTCTTCCCGAACTTCTTCAACTTCACGAACGAGTTCGGCAGGTGATGAAAGGCGTCGCCCAGGCCTTATGGCCGTCTGTCTCCCTGCCCGAAGGCCTTGGAGAGCTTGTGGAGAGGCTTCAAGGAGCACGGCGGCGCTTCCGACTATGGAAGATATCAGCCTGCCGTCAAGGTGCCAGGGAGGCCTGGGCCATGGTGAAGACGCGGTATACGAAGGCTGACCCAAACCACATGGCCGAGGTCGGCCCTGTGGGGCCCGATGGGAAAGAGATCCCTGTAAGCTTAGTGTACGGCCAAGTAGAATTGGCCGCAAAGTATTCCCATCAGGATTGCAAACTAGATAGCATGTTAGATGGCATTGAGGAGGAATACAATCAGTCAAGTTGACTACGTAATTAAATATGACATGTAAAATGCCTTCTAGCCGGATTGTAGATCGTTTGTCCTAGCGGTCCTTTTCGCTTCGACCTCGGGACCCAACAGTCTGGAGTGTGTCTGAATACCCTCGCGGTTATATAAAAACCGGGGCATGCGTGGATACCAAAGTAGGGGTCATTAGTCTTGTATGTCGGACAAGTGCCCAACTAGTTATGTTATATTACATGGTTAGTAAGAAACATCTTCCAGGGAGAACAGTTGCGTTAGGGGTTCCTTTCCCTGGGAGGCATGCCCTAAAGTGCATGTCCGGACTGCGAAAAAAGCAGCAAAACATCTGGGGGCATATACATGAATAGGTAAGAAATCATCTTTCGATTCACCGACCGAATATTCCCTTAAGAACGCTAGCTTTCGGCTTCACCCAGTCTGAGGTACACATCCGCTGACCCGGCAGTAACAATCGCAGAGGTGCTCCCTTTACCACCTAGCCGAACAATCGGGAACGTAGGGGTAAGGGCAGGAGCCAGGCAACCCAGCTTGGCCAAAACTTAAGTCATATCGATGCATATAATGGTGAATAAAAGTTACATGCGGAAGTTTGACACATGTGTTGGGCATAAAGCCCGTATAAACAAGCTTCTGTTAAAGAAGCCCCCAGGTATAATGGGCGCGGATGTCGCGTCAAGTATGTGCGAACAAAGCGCAAACGGGCCTCCAAAGGCTTCAAGAAGAAGGAGGAGGAAAGAAAGAAATAAAAGACAACTAAAGTATAAAATGTAGACGGAGGAAGGAGACGAACTCAGAGTCCAGCGCTAGGCGTAGAATCTTCGGAGGCGGGCTGCATTCCAAGGGTTCGGCTCGAGTCGGTTATCCGATGCGTTTCGTAGACAGTATGATCCGCCAGTCAGGACCTGGTCGATGATGAAGGGACATTCCCATTTAGGCTTGAGTTTGTCCTTTTTCTTGTCCGGCAGGCGTAGAACTAGTTCGCCAACGTTGTAAGCTTTGGCCCGTACTTCTCTGCTTTGATATCTTCGAGCCTGCTGTTGATAAAATCCGGAACGAGCTTTTGCCACGTCGCGCTCCTCCTCCAGGGCGTCCAAACTGTCCTTCCGATCGAGCTCGGCTTCTCTTTCTTCGTACATGCGCACGCGAGGTGAGTCATGAATTATGTCGCAGGGCAAGACTGCCTCTGCGCCGTACACCATAAAAAATGGTGTGAATCCGGTAGTGCGATCGGCGTGGTCCGCAGCCCCCAGAGTACGGAGCCGAGTTCCTCTACCCAGTGTGTATTAGATTCCTTGAGGGACCACACTAGTCTGGGTTTAATGCCGCTCATGATAAGACCGTTTGCTCGCTCGACTTGATCGTTAGTTTGGGGGTGATAGACTGAAGCGTAATCGAGCTTGATGCCCATGTTTTTGCACCAGAGTTTGACCTCATCGGCCGTGAAGTTGGTGCCGTTATCAGTGATGATACTATGGGGGACGTCGTAACGGTGTACTACCCCTGATATGAAGTCTATCACCGGTCCGGATTCGGCCGTTTTAACAGGCTTGGCCTCTATCCATTTGGTGAATTTATCCACCATGACCAATAGGTATTTTTGCTTGTGGGTTCCTCCCTTAAGGGGTCCGACCATATCAAGCCCCGGACATGAACGGCCGGTGATGGGTATAGTTTTGAGGGTGGTGGGTGGCATGTGGCTTTGGTTGGCAAAAAGCTGGCAACCGACGCATCGTTGGACCAAGTCCTGAGCATCTGCCTGGGCCGTCGGCCAATAAAATCCTGTATGGAAGGCCTTGCCTACAAGGGCCCGGGCTGCAGCGTGGTGCCCACCGAGTCCGGCATGAATTTCAGCCAGAAGGATTCGCCCTTCCTCTTCGGAGATACACCTTTGAAGGACTCCGGTTGTGCTTTTCTTATAAAGTTCTCCCTCATGGACTTTATAGGCTTTAGATCGCCGTACTATGTAGCGGGCCTCGTTTTGGTCCTCGGGAAGTTCCTGCCTAGTTAGGTAGGCTAGGAATGGTTCCGTCCACGGGGCAATGACTGCCAGTATTTCGAGGGCTGAAGGTGTTATTTCATTGGCAGAACCGCCGATTGTGTCAGAATGTTCGGTGTCGGGCGGCGCGGTTGGGTCCGGATTATTGTTTCCGGACTCCCCTTCCCATAATACGGATGGCTTGAACAGCCATTCTAGGAAGATGTTGGGAGGGACGGCATCACGCTTTGCACCGATGCGTGCCAATACGTCCGCCGCCTGATTATTATCCCGGGCTATATGGTGAAATTCGAGCCCTTCAAACCGTGCTGACATTTTTAAGACGACATTACGGTAAGCTGCCATTTTTGGATCTTTGGCTTCAAAGTCCCTGTTTATTTGGGATATCGCGAGGTATGAATCCCCGCGCACCTCTAGGCGTTTAATGCCCATGGAGACTGCCATCCGGAGGCCATGTAGGAGGGCCTTGTATTCGGCTGCGTTGTTGGAGTCCGTGTACATTATCTGAAGTACGTATTGGACTGTGTCCCCGGTTGGGGACATCAGGACGACGCCAGCCCCCGGGCCGGCCAACATTTTGGAGCCGTCAAAGTGCATGATCCAATTGGAATATGCGCCGTACTCTTTAGGGAGTTCGGCTTCAGTCCATTCGGCGACAAAGTCAGCCAAAACTTGCGACTTAATAGCTCGCCGTGGCTTATAGGTTATGTTGAATGGGAGGAGCTCGATGGCCCATTTGGCAATCCGGCCCGTCGCGTCGCGGTTGTTTATGATGCCATTAAGAGGAACTTCGGAGGCTACTGTTATCGAACACTCTTGAAAGTAGTGTCGCAGCTTTCGGGATGCCATGAACACCACGTACGCTATCTTTTGATAATGTGGATACCGGGACTTGCATGGAGTTAGGACAGTGGACACGTAGTAAACTGGTTTTTGAAGAGGGAACCTGTGTTCGTCCATTTCTCGTTCGACGACGAGCACCGCGCTTACAACTTGATGTGTTGCCGCGATATATAATAGCATTGGTTCGCCCGTATTGGGCGCGGCCAGGACCGGGTTTGCTGCCAATATGGCTTTTATTTCTTCGAGTCCGGCCGTGGCGGCATCCGTCCACTCGAAGTGTTCAGTGCGCCGGAGGAGGCAATAAAGGGGTAATGCCTTTTCTCCCAAACGGGAGATAAAGCGGCATAGAGCCGCCACGCATCCAGTCAATTTTTGTATTTGTTTGAGGTCTTTTGGGATATCCAATTGTGACAAAGCTTGGATCTTGGCTGGGTTTGCTTCAATTCCTCTACCGGACACAATGAAGCCCAAGAGCTTTCCGGCTGGTACGCCGAAGACGCATTTTTCCGGATTGAGATTAATGTCATATTTTCGGAGGTTGTCGAATGTGAGCCTCAGGTCGTCTACTAGAGATTCGACATGCTTGGATTTGACGACCACATCGTCTACATATGCCTCCACTGTTTTGCCGATCTGGTTTGCCAGACATGTCTGAATCATGCGCTGATATGTTGCGCCGGCGTTTTTGAGCCCGAAGGGCATTGTGTTGAAGCAAAATGGGCCGTATGGAGTTATGAATGCCGTTGCGGCTTGGTCTGGCTCTGCCATCTTGATTTGGTGGTAGCCGGAGTATGCGTCAAGGAAACACAATGAATCATGTCCTGCAGTAGCGTCGATAATTTGATCGATGCGAGGGAGTGGGAAGGGATCCTTTGGGCAGGCCTTGTTAAGGTCCTTGAAGTCGACACATAGGCGCCAGGATTTGTCCTTCTTTGGTACCATCACCAAGTTTGCTAGCCAGTCCGGATGTTTTATATCTCTGATGAATCCGGCCTCCAGAAGTTTGCTAGCTCCTCTCCCATGGCCTATCTCTTGGGTTTGGAAAAACGCCGAAGAGCCTGTTTGACTGACTTGAATCCTTTTAGGATATTTAGGCTGTGCTCGGCTAGCCGGCGTGGGATTCTTGGCATATCTGAAGGGTGCCAGGAAAAAATGTCCCAATTTTCCCGTAGGAATTCTCGTAGTGCGGCGTCTACATCAGGGTTTAACTATGCCCCGATGGAGGCCGTCTTTGTGGGGTCCGTTGGATGGACTTGGAATTTGACTATTTCGTTCGCTGGTTGAAAGAGGTGGACTTGGATCTCTTATCGAGTATCACATCGTCCATGTTCACCGTGGAGCGTAGCGCAGTGAGTTCCTCGGCCGCTAGGGCTTCGGATAGTGCCTCAAGGGCTAGTGCGGCTGTCTTGTTTTCGGCGCGGAGTGCTATGTTCGGATCACTGGCAAGAGTGATGATTCCGTTGGGCCCGGGCATTTTGAGTTTCATGTACCCGTAATGGGGTATAGCTTGAAAAATTGTGAATGCCTCTCCCCCTAATAGAGCGTGGTATCCGCTGCTGAACGGGGCCACTTGGAACGTGACCTCCTCGGACCTGTAATTGTCCAGCGTGCCGAACACTACGTCCAGTGTGATTTTTCCTGTGCAGCATGCTTCCCGGCTAGGGATTATTCCTCTAAAGGTTGTGCTGCTTTGCTCAATGCGGTTCCAGTCTATTTCCATTTTTCGGAGGGTTTCCTCGTAGATGAGGTTTAATCCGCTGCCACCATCCATGAGTACCTTAGTAAGGCGAAAGCCGTCCATTATTGGACTGAGGACCAATGCAGCTGGTGCTCGAGTTGTTCAAAATTTAGGTTCGTCACTGGCATTAAATGTAATAGCCGTGTCACTCCATGGGTTTATTGTTGCTACTTGGTAAACTTCGGCGAGGTTGCGGAGTGTTCGTTTCTGCATATTATTTGATGCGAAAGTCTCGAAGTATTAATACCGTCTTCGGTATTCTTTGGGCTGGTTTTACGAGCTAGAAGCTCTTCACCACTTTTGGCCACCTGCCGTAGTATCCAACATGCTCGAAGGCTGTGAGTTGCAGTGGTGCCCTCTGTGTTGTGAATTTTACAGGGTCCATTGAGCCATCCCTCAAGTACGGTTCCGTGCCCCTTAGGGGGTTTCTGTTTTTTGGTATTTAACCCAGGTGCCTGGCGATGATGCACCCTTTTATTTCGGACTAGGATTGTATTCGGAGCCGGATTATCCCAAAATTTGGCCTCAGTCTTCCAGGCGCTCTCCATCGCACAGTACTTTCGTACTATGGACGCCAAGTCGGCAAAGCGTGTAACTTCACGGCGACTTAAGGCGTATAGGATTCCCTTGTCCGTGCAATTATTGCAGAAAATTGAAATTGCGTCTTCCTCGCGGCAGTCCTTTACCCTGTCCATAACCACGAGGAATCTGGCCCAGTAATGGTGTATTGTTTCAGTAGGCTGTTGCCGGATTTGGGATAGATCGCTTACGTATGGGTGGGCGGGTGGAATTGAATTCGGAACCCCGTCCAATCTAAGACTCAAGGGCCGAAAAGTTCCCGAACTTGGAAGCTTGGGTTTTTGAATATTGTCCAATGAATCTAGCCCGCTGCCTGACTTTAGGTTCAGGGCTTGACCAACATCCGTTCCTCCACGGAAATCCACATGGAGGGATCGGGAATTCGGACATAACTAGTCCTTAAGATAGAAGAAGGGTCGCCGTACTGTTCCTCCACCACGGCAACGTGGTGGGTAGCCTGGGGAGAGTTAATTTCCCTCAGATCGGTTTTAGGCCCAATCTGATCGTAGTCTCTAGCGACTCCCAGGGCGGCGATACGATCCAGCAGCTCGTTCACGGAGGAGAGCTCCATCGGATCTAGTTGCTCGGCGAGTTCCGAGTTAACGCGAAGATCGCTTTTGATGACCCGAGAAGTCATCGTCGGCGCGGCGACCGAACAGGCGGTCATGAGAAAACCGCCAAGCCGGAGAGTTTGGCCGGTGGCCAAAGCTCCTTTGGCAATGGTGCCGTCTTTAAAGACGGGATGAGGCATCCTTCCTAACGGCGACAGCACAGAGGAACTCTCAATGAAAGCACCAATGTCGGTGTCAAAACCGGCGGATCTCGGGTAGGGGGTCCCGAACTGTGCATCTAGGCGGATGGTAACAGGAGACAAGGGGCACGATGTTTTTACCCAGGTTCGGGCCCTCTCGATGGAGGTAAAACCCTACTCCTGCTTGATTAATATTGATGATATGGGTAGTACAAGAGTATGTCTACCACGAGATCAGAGAGGCTAAACCCTAGAAGCTAGCCTATGGTATGATTGTTGTTCGTCCTACGGACTAAAATCCTTCGGTTTATATAGACACCGAATAGGGTTAGGGTTACACAGAGTCGGTTACAACGGTAGGAGATCTACATATCCGTATCGCCAAGCTTGCCTTCCACGCCAAGGAAACTCCTATCCGCACACATGACGAAGTCTTCAATCTTGTATCTTCATAGTCCAGGAGTCCGGCCAAAGATGATAGTTCGGCTAGCCGGACACCCCCTAGTCCAGGACTCCCTCACATACCAACCAAGCAATTATGTCTTATTGAAATAACATAGCCAAAGAAAGCTCGTCCCTACAAAATCATATAGTCTGGCTATGCTCCATCTTCACCACACAAAATGTTCACATCATGCACAACCCCGATGACAAGCCAAGCAATTGTTTCATACTTTTGACGTTTCTCAAACCTTTTCAACTTTCACGCAATACATGAGCGTGAGCCATGGACATAGCACTATAGGTGGAATAGAATATGATGATGGGGGTTATGTGGAGAAGACAAAAAGGAGAAATTCTCACATCGACGCGGTTAATCAACGGGCTATGGAGATGCCCATCAATTGATGTCAATGTGAGGAGTAGGAATTGCCATGCAACAGATGCACTAGAGCTATAAGTTTATGAAAGCTCAAACTGAAACTAAGTGGGTGTGCATCCAACTTGCTTGCTCATGAAGACCTAGGGCATTTGAGGAAGCCCATCGTTGGAATATACAAGCCAAGTTCTATAATGAAAATTCCCACTAGTATATAAAAGTGATAACTCAAGAGACTCTATATGAAGAACATGGTGCTACTTTTAAGCACAAGTGTGGTAAAAGGATAGTAACATTGCCCCTTCTCTCTTTTTCTCTCATTTTTTTGTTTTCCTTTTTTTGGGCCTTCTCTTTTTTTGGCCTTTCTCTCCTTTATTTTATATATATTTTTTTATTTTTTTCGCCCGGAGTCTCATTCCGACTTGTGGGGGAATCATAGTCTCCATCATCCTTTCCTCACTGGGGAATGCTCTAATAATGATGATCATCACATTTTATTTACTTACAACTCAATATTACAACTCGATATCTAGAACAAAGATATGACTCTATATGCATGCCTCCGTGATGTGCGGATGTGCGATGATCTAAGCGTAGCAATGACATCAAAAAAACGGACAAGCCATGTAAACATCATGCTAGCTATCTTACGATCATGCAAAGCAATATGACGATAAATGCTCAAGTCATGTATATGATGATGATGGAAGTTGCATGGCAATATATCTCGGAATGGCTATGGAAATGCCATTAGGCAGGTATGGTGGCTGTTTTGAGGAAGATATAAGGAGGTTTATGTGTGACAGAGCGTATCGTATCACGGGGTTTGGATGCACCGGCGAAGTTTGCACCAACTCTCGAGGTGAGAAAGGGCAATGCACGGTACCGAAGAGGCTTGCAATGATGGAAGGGTGAGAGTGTGTATAATCCATGGACTCAACATTAGTCATAAGAACTCACATACTTATTGCAAAAATCTATTAGTCATCAAAACAAAGTACTACGCGCATGCTCCTAGGGGTATAGATTGGTAGGAAAATACCATCGCTCGTCCCCGACCGCCACTCATAAGGAAGACAATCAATAAACACCTCATGCTCCGACTTCGTTACATAACGGTTCACCATATGTGCATGCTATGGGACTTTCAAACCTCAACACAAGTATTTATCAATTTCACAATTACTCGACTAGCATGACTCTAACATCACCACCTTTATATCGCAAAACTATTGCAAGGAATCAAACATATCATATTTAGTGATCTACAAGTTTTATGCAGGATTTTATGACTAACCATGTGAATGTCCAGTTCCTGTCATCTCTCTAAATAGATATAAGTGAAGCAAGAGAGTATAATTCTTTCTACAAAAGATATGCCCACGCTCTAAAAAATATAAGTGAAGCAAAAGAGCATTCTACAAATGGCGGTTGTCTAAGTGAAGAGAAACAGGCAATCCAAACTTCAAATGATATAAGTGAAGCACATGAAGCATTCTATAAAGCCATACTCAAAAGATATAAGTGAAGTGCAAAGAGCATTATATAAATCAACCAAGGACTATCTCATACCAGCATGGTGCATAAAAGGAAAAGTGAAAACTAAATGCAAAAGACGCTCCAAGATCTGCACATATCGCATGAACAAAACGAATCCGAAAACATACCGATATTTGTTGAAGAAAGAGGGGATGCCTTCCGGGGCATCCCCAAGCTTAGACGCTTGAGTCTCCTTTAATATTTACTTGGGGTGCCTCGGGCATCCCCAAGCTTGAGCTCTTGCCTCTCTTCCTTCTTCTCACATCGAAACCTTCTCGGTCATCGAACACTTCATCCACACAAAACTTCAACAGAAAACTCGGTAAGATCCGTTAGTATAATAAAGTAAATCACTACTCTAAGTACTGTTGCAAACCAATTCATATTTTTTTTGCATTGTGTCTACTGTAATATAACTTTTTCATGTCTTAATCCACTGATATAAACTGATAGTTTCATCAAAACAAGCAAACTATGCATCAAAAACGGAATCTGTCTAAAACAGAACAGTCTGTAATAATCTGAACATTCACCATACTTATGATACTTTAAAAAATCTTCCAAAATTAGGAAAAATAAAAAATTTGTACAGAAATACATTGCAAAAATAATCAGAACCATTTGACGTTCCAGTAAAAAATTAAAATTCGCGCACTACAGCCAAAGTTTCTGTCCTGCACCGTACAAACCAACAAGTATTGTAAACATCCTAAAGGCAAACCTTGGCACATTACTTTTATAATAAAATGGAATTGTACAAGGGGATAATTATTTTTTATTGAAAATTTTCTGTAATTAAGATTCACAAAGTTCCCATGGGCATGAACAAAGTTCAAGGACGTCCCCCACTTTCACAATGCTCGTCTTTCTCACTTTCACTTTTCTTTTTGAAAAGTTTTGGGTTCCCCTCTTTATTTTTGTTGTTTTTAAACTATATGAAAGCACTCAACAGAAATAAATGAATCTCTAAAACTTCCGGGTTGTCTCCCTGGCAGCGCTTTCTTTAAAGCCATTAAGCTAGGCATATAGTGCTCAAGTAGTGAATCCACCCGGATCTCAAGGTCTATCAAAGCCAATTTTAATTAGCAATGATTTGTAATTTAGTAGTGAGCACAAAGTAACATATATCATGTAATGACGAAGTCTAACTCTCTTCCTATGCATCGGCATGTCATAAAAGAACAATTCATGCACACATAGTAAAGGCCAATGCATAGTATAAACAGTTTCTTGCAATTTTGTCATGTGGGAAACATAGAGAGGTGGAGATATAGTTCCTCTCTCATAATAATTGCAAGTAGGAGCAGCAAGCACATGCATATTATATTTATCAAAATCATCATGTGCAACGGTAAAAGGCAACCCATCAATGTAATCCTTAATAAGTGCAAACTTCTCCGATATAGTGTATTTGGGAGAATTCAAAATAGGACTATCATGCGTGGGTGCAATAGCAACAATTTCATGTTTAACATAAGGAACTATAGCAAGTTCATCTCCATAAGCATAATTCATATTGGCATCTTGGCCACAAGCATAGCAAGCATCATCAAAAAGGGATATGTCAAGAGAATCAAAGGGATCATAACAATCATCATAGCAATCATCCTTCGGTAAACACGAAGGGAAATTAAACAATGTATGAGTTGGAGGGTTACTATCATTAGAAGGTGGGCACGGGTAGCTAATCCGCTCGTCCTCCTTTTGTTCTTCTCTCTCCCCATCATCTTTTTCATCCAACGAGCTCACAGTTTCATCAATTTCTTCTTCCATAGATTCCTGCAAAATATTAGTCTCTTCTTGGACAGCTGAGACTTTCTTAATAAGTGCATTAATATAGGAATTATATTCATAATTATCATAGCAATATTTTAGGATAGCTAAATTTTCAGGCCTATAAACATCATCATCAAAAGCTTCATACTTTTCAAACATAGATTCAATTTCATAAGCACCCTTAAAAGCAACAAATTCTTTTATTTGTTCCACATCATAGTAATCATATATACCATTAGCATAAGAAGCTAAGGTTTCATTATCATTAAATTTGCATAAAAAGGGAAGGTGTGGAGCATTCATCCTAGAGCAACAATTATAATCATAATTCAAGCATACTTGCCGAGCATACCACTCCAATATGTAAATTTAATCCCACAATAGTTTCCCTTTTTGTGTCAAGCGATAATCCCTAAAGTATTCACGTTGATCCAATGTTACTCCCATTATCAAATTGAATGAGGTTTTCTCAGGATTATCAAAGTGGTACATAATATTTTGCACATATTGAGCATCGAGGGTTTTAGGAGGTTCTTCATCTCCATGAGTAGCAAGTACACCTAATTTTTTTGGTATTTCGTGTTCCATATCCATAACTAAAGATAAAGAACAACTAAGAACAGCAAATAAAAATTACATAGTGATAAAGCAAACAAGCACACACGAGAATATTCACCCCACGCTATGACTCCCCAGCGGCGAGAAAAAAGGTCTTGATAACCCACAAGTATAGGGGATCAATTGGAGCCTCTTCGATAAGTAAGAGTGTCGAACCCAATGAGGAGCTAAAGGTAGAACAAATATTCCCTCAAGTTCTATCGACCACCGATACAACTCTACGCACGCTTAACGTTCGCTTTACCTAGAACAAGTATGAAACTAGAAGTACTTTGTAGGTGTTTTTGGATAGGCTTGCAAGAAAGTAAAGAGCGAGAAAATAAAAGCTAGGGGCTGTTTAGATGAAGACACAACTAAATTAGTTTTATTAAAGAGCTTGTTGTCACGAGAAAGTTATTTGTCCTTAGGCAATCGATAACTAGGCAGGTAATCACTATTGCAATTTTATTTGAGGGAGAGGCATAAGCTAACATACTTTCTCTACTTGGATCATATGCACTTATGATTGGAACTCTAGCAAGCATCCGCAACTACTAAAGATCATTAAGGTAAAACCCAACCATAGCATTAAAGCATCAAGTCCCCTTTATCCCATACGCAAACAACCTACTTACTCGGGTCTGTGCTTCACACCACGCCACCCACCATAAGCAAATCATGAACATATTGCAAACCCTACAGCGGAATCCCTCACGCTTATGCCGACACGGAGAGCACCATAGGGCAGCACCAATAATAAACCATGCAACTCAAACCAATCTTGATCATCAAATAACCCATAGGACAAAACAGATCTACTCAAACATCATATGATAGCCATACATCATTGGGAAATAATATATAGCGTTGAGAACCATGTTTAAGTAGAGATTACAGCGGGTAAGAGAGAGGTTACACCGCTGCATAGAGGGGGGAAGAGTTGGTGATGATGGCGGTGAAGTTGTTGGTGAAGATTGCGGTGATGATGATGGCCACGGCGGCGTTCCGGCGCCACCGGAAGAGAAGGGGAGAGGCCCCCCCTTCGTCTTCTTCTTCCTTGACCTCCTCCCTAGATGGGAGAAGGGTTTCCCCTCTGGTCCTTGGCCTCCATGGCGTGGGAGGGGCGAGAGCCCCTCCGAGATTGGATCTGTCTCTCTGTCTCTCTCTGTTTCTGCGTTCCTCTCTGCTGCCCTTTCACCGTTTCTTTTATATCCGGAGATTCGTAACTCCGATTGCACTGAAACCTTCGCCGTGATTTTTTTACCAAAAAATAGCTTTCTTGCGGCCGAAGGAGGGCATCAACCGCCTTACAGGTGGGCCACGAGGGTCAGGGGCGCGCCCTGGGGGGGGTAGGGCGAGCCCCCTACCTCGTGCCCACCTCGGACTCGGTTTCGCGATGATCTTTCTTCCAGACTTTCCAAATATTCCAAAAAAATGGACTCCGTTTGATATGGATATTCTGCGAAACCAAAAACATGCAACAGAAAGGAACTGGCACTGGGCACTGGATCAATATGTTAGTCCCATAAATAATATAAAAAGTTGCCAAAAAGTATATGAAAGTTGAATAATATTGGCATGGAACAATCAAAAATTATAGATACGATGGAGATGTATCAGAGTCCATGGCATCAATTGCTTGGATACGCAGTCCCAATACTTCTTTCTTCCCACACTGCATTGGTAAGTCGAATGGTTAATCTGGTAAGATGGTGCGTCCTTGATATGTTATATGAGGACGTGTAGTCAGACTAGTTGTAGCCACACACATCACACTAGCTTTTACTGTATATTTCATGCGATTACTTTTGGCATATCGAGATCTAAGCAATCTACAATAGGATGAAAAGACTGGCATCCTTGAAATTATTGGCGAACTCAGTACATAGAAACAAGAAATTCAACCATTCTGTGGGTAAATCAAAAGCGCCACTGGAATATTTTTCACTACCCCTATCATACACGCAAAAAGGGGCGACGCCACCATAGGGGCTGGTATGGGCGGCCGCCTCGGGTGGCTCGAATGTGTGCAGCTAGTTTGAGTCGTCCAGGTTGGCCCAGGCTAGTTTTGTTTGTCCAACGCACGAGCAGGCAATGTAAAAAATGAATAAAAATGTTTCAATTTGGATAGGCCAATAATAAGTGCAAGGCAGGCCCTATAGCAGGCTAACGGCCCAAACGAGCGCCTCCCATATCGATCAACAGCAGGAAAAATCCCAATTCAACCGCTCCAGCCTCCAGTCTGGTTCACTCCTAACCTAGCCGCTGCTGGACAGACCGACACAGCACTTTTAAAGTGCAACTATCCCTAGGTGGTTTTGGTAATTCATAATAACATATAGCTCATTGAGCTAATGCTATTCCAAGACAAATATTTCTGGAAAGCTCAATGAATGGCATGGCATGGATGATGAAAGTGGATCCCTCAAAATATTAAGGACAAAGGATTGGCTCAAGCTCAAAAGCTCAAGACTCTACATTTTACAATTTAGTGATCCAAGATCACATTGAGTCTATAGGAAAAGCCAATACTATCAAGGAGGGATGAGGTGTTGCTTAATGAGCCTCTTGCTTCATGTGCTTAGGGATATGCTCCAAACCCTCCACTACTTTCTCACATCCACATATGACCTAAACCTAAAGCCAAACTCGGCCCCACCGATTCTTTCTATTCGGCGCCACCGAGTTCAAATGTCATAGCCACTGCCACAAACCCTAGGCAAATCGGTTTCACCGATAGGGATCTCGGTCTCAACGAGACGGGATTGTAATCTCTATGTTTCCCTTCGTAACGTTTTGGTCTAACCGAAGTGAGCGATCGGTCCCACCGAGATTGCAATGTAAATTCTCTGTTTCCCTTTCGTAACATTTCGGTCTCACCGAAAAGAGCGAATCGGTCCCACCGAGTTTACCTGACCAACTCTCTGGTTAGCTAATTACCAAAATCGGTCTCACCGAGTTTGTGTAATCGGTCTCACCGAGATTACGTTATGCCCTAACCCTAACCATATCGGTCCTACCGAGTTGCATATCGGTCCCACCGAAAACCCTAACGGTCACTAGGTTTACTGAATCGGTCCGACCGAGTTTGTTGATTCGGTCCTACCGAGTTTGGTAAATTGTGTGTAACGGTTAGATTTTGTGTGGAGGCTATATATACCCCTCCACCTCCTCTTCATTCGTAGAGAGAGCCATCAGAACAAACCTACACTTCCAACTTACCAGTTCTGAGAGAGAACCACCTACTCATGTGTTGAGGCCAAGATATTCCATTCCAACCACATGAATCTTGATCTCTAGCCTTCCCCAAGTTGCTTTCCACTCAAATCTTCTTTCCACCAAATCCAAATCCTGTGAGAGAGAGTCGAGTGTTGGGGAGACTATCATTTGAAGCACAAGAGCAAGGATTTCATCATCAACACACCATTTGTTACTTCTTGGAGAGTGGTGTCTCCTAGATTGGCTAGGTGTCACTTGGGAGCCTCCGACAATATTGTGGAGTTGAACCAAGGAGTTTGTAAGGGCAAGGAGATCGCCTACTTCGTGAAGATCTACCGCTAGTGAGGCAAGTCCTTCGTGGGCGACGACCATGGTGGGATAGACAAGGTAGCTTCTTCGTGGACCCTTCGTGGGTGGTGCCCTCCGTGGACTTGCGCAACCGTTACCCTTCGTGGGTTGAAGTCTCCATCAACGTGGATGTACGATAGCACCTCCTATCGGAACCACGACAAAAACATCCATGTCTCCAATTGCGTTTGAATCCTCCAAACCCTTCCCTTTACATTCTTGCAAACCGCTGCCTATATACTCTTTGCATGCTTGCTTGAATTGTGTGAAGATTGCTTGACTTGTGCAAAGATAGCTAAAATCTGCCAAAGTCTAAAGTTGGGAAAAGGTTAAGTTTTTAATCGGTCAAGTAGTCTAATCACCCCCCCCCCCCTCTAGACATACTTCAAGGTCCTACACACTTCCTCGCGCCCTCGTTGGAGGGCGGTCGCCGGGCTTCAAGCGAACGGAAGGACAAGAAGATGAATATCCAACCCTGGGTGCAGCCTGCGTGGGAGGCAGCGGCGGCAGCACAGGCATGGCATCGAGCTTGCGCAAACGGATAGTTGCAGCTTGCAAGAGTAGCATGCGCAGCGAGCAGGTACATCACATCCCTGATGATATCTAATTCAACTCTTCAGTTTCTGGCCAATAGTTAAACCTGATGGTGTTGTAAAACTGCTTGTATGTAGGGAATCTATGAGAAAATGAAACCAATTTCTACTTATTTTATAACTCCCCCAATCAATATTGAACTGACTGAATCTGATGTATCTAATCAAGTTTTCGGTGCAAACATCCAAGATCATGTTGTTCTTGAGCCTGAAGTGTCTAATGAATAGACTTCTAATGAAGGATTTGATGCAAACATTTTACATGCTCCTGGTGATGGACATATAGTGTCTAATGAGGCATCTAATGCAAGCATTTTGCAAGCTCCCATTGAAGGATTTAGTGTCTAATGATGATCTACTATGTTGAGAGAGACATAGAGATTTGCAGGCATTGATGACAAGCAAATTATAGTGCATTTTCATGGCTTGAGGAAACATCGAGGCCATCTACCAGAAAGTCCCTGTATCATGACAACATAGCATAAATACTTTTCTAATCTGTTGTTTGAAACTATTGGCATACTTGTGCAAGATAGATATATTGATATGCAGTTTATGACCGGGTTATAGGTGCAATTACACTTCGATATTTTCAGCAGAGAACGAATAATTCAAGCAGTACAGACCATGTTTGTAGTCCTTGTACACCATGTTGCATTTTGTGTTTTGTGGTGCTTGCATCATTTAGTGTTTATAATCTAAACTACTTTGGATCATTAGCTGGTTTTCAAAGTGCATGTAGCTTCACATTTCTCAAGTTATGTTGATTTCCGGAGTGCAAGTGCCTGCGTATTTTTTAAGTTAAATGTTCGCCCCTAATAACTTGAATTTGTGGATCCTCCACTGCACACAAATCATACACGAATGCCAGTACGAATTAAATGAAATGCGGGGACTTACGCTAGCTCGTTGTACAGACTCACTGCAGCTCTGCTTGCGCTTGGGATGTTCCATGTACAAGTCCATGTTACCACTTGCTTGGATGTGCCGGCCTTGTGCTCCTTGCATCCCCCTCTGCATTTTTTATACGGCGAATGGCTGATCAAATAAGAGGAATCAACCTTGCTGTTGTACCGGAGGACAGATACTTACAAGGTTATACGGGTGTGCAGGATGTGTACCAGATCCCGTAGTGCCGTCATGCTTCGCTAAAAAATGGATTTGCTTGTTTCAGATGATATCTCCAGAAGAAATAAGAGTTAAAGTCAGAGTTGGATAGGCGTGTAAGCTAAGAGAGCAGTGAAGAACAGTGCACAAGGGAGTGATGTGTCGATACCTAGTTCGGGCCGGCGTTTGGGCATGCTCGCCTAGCTAGAGTGCTGGTCACTTCAGAGCCGTTGAGGGTGATGCGCTGGCGTTTGCTGGCCGCGCACGGATGCATATCTTGAGTGGTAGCGGAGCACTACGATGCGGTGGATGAGACCGTTGGTGAAGCCCCAACGGCCTCGGGGGGCGGAGGCGCGACGATGTGCTCGGCGAAGTAGCCCCGGTGAGCTGGGAGACGGCGTCGGTGAAGCGCACCTGATGTGGTGGAAGTCGGTGTCTGTGAGGCACGTCAGTTGTGGTGGCCGACGTTGTCGGTGGACCACCCAGTGCAGTGGACGAGGGCGTAGATGAGGTAGCTCCTGTGCGGTGGTGAAGCGCGACCATCGTCTTTGTCGTCGTCGTCCGGCACAGAGGTGGGCAAAGAGACGAGACGAGGGGCGATTCGAACTTTGCTTGGGTTGGCGGCGAATTTGGGATTTGAGCAATCTGGGTGCGGAAGGGGACGGTGGAGAAGGGAGATTTTGCAGGGCTGGAATTAGGGCCGCCAGATATTTCAATCCGAAGTGTGGAAGCGCAAACTTATTTTGTCGTCGTCCTTTTTTTGGGGGGGAGGGGGAGTGAGGGAGGGGGTGGGTGGCTGGGTGCTACGCGTCCGCCCGACACACGCGACCACCACGACAAGACCGTGGTGCGCCCACATTTGAGAATGCAAACGAATCTTCTTTAATTTGCAAACGAATATGTATGTATTACCATGCCCGTGTTTTCCTTGCAATAATTAGTCATTCGAAACGAGATACTATAAATTAATTAATAAGGATTTATTTGAAAAAAAAAATCAAAACGGTATCCACGCTAACGTGGATTAAAGTGTGTGTCACATAATTAGTTATTTGAATTAGAGTGTGTGTCACATAGTGATCTCCAATTCTAACATGGATTTCGCATTTGACTGTATCCACGCTAGTTTTTTAATACAAATTCATATGTATATGATGAACACCATGGTAGTGAGAAAACTTTTGTATGGATTCAAACATATGACCTACAAAATAGCACAACAAATCGAGTCAATGTCAACTTTTCGAAACCTGGTATGGCACGAATTCAAAATAATTACCCATATGCATGGTCCTCAGTTCAAATCTTACAATGTACACCGAATTGAAACATCGATATTAAGTCTCGTACTAACTACATTCAAATGTTGTTTTTAGCCCCCCCCCCCACACACGCTACATACTTCCTGTATCGGTCAATCTTCCTCTCCTAACCACTTTAGGAAGCTACCGGTTTCCAACACACATCCATTCTTTCTCTCCATGTTTCGATCTCTAACTCTCTCAACTACACAACCCCCTTTTTCCACTCTGTTATGAAATGTATTTACCTCACACACCCGCCATTGCACCCCATGCCGAGCTCTCTCTCTCTCTCCCTCCCTCTCCCTCTCACCCTCTCGCGCTAAATACATGCATTGACTATCTAGCCCCCCCAACCTCTCGTGCGCATGCACGCATGTTGTCTATCTAGGTCACTCCCTCGAGACTGTCTCACTCTTTCTTCCAAGACGTGGGCCACACTTGCTCAATCTCGCTCTCTTTATCTGAGTCTCGTTTAACCTCATTTTCTTTCACACACAAATGATATATCTCCCTGTTCGGGCCTCGATCGACACACTCTATACTCTCTCACACAGGTTGTCTATCTAGGTCAGTCCATCAAAGCCGCCCCCACTCTTTCGACCTCGTGGCAGGCCACGCTCGCTCTCTCTCCCTCCCTCTCTCTCTCTCTCTCTCTCTCTCTCTCTCTTTGTATGTCTCGATTGACCTCGCTCTTTCTCGGACAAAAACGATATATCACCATGTTTGAGCCCAATTCGACTTCTTCACATTGTATACTCTCTCACGCACATTGTCTATCTAGCTCACTCTCTCCAACCCGTCTCACTCTTTCGATCGCGCGACGACCTATGTGATCGATCGACCTTGCTTCCTCCCACGCACAAAATATATCTACACGTCTGTGACTAGATCATCTCTCAAGCTCTATCTTACAGCCCTCGCCCTTGCCAAAAGCTCAATCGGACAATATATCTCCAGAGCATATATATTTGTTCCATGAATGCCGGACCACACTCACTTTGTCTCTCTATCTATATGTCTCTCGATTGACCTCGCTTTCTCACGCCGTATCTTCCACACATTGAAGCTACCTCTCCATCCCTCGCAAAGCCGGAGCTATTTACATTGCGAGGGGCACTCCAACCTTGGATTAATTTGTGTAGGCATTTATTCCGGTCGGTTTAGATTATATTTTCGTAGCATTCGGCCCACAACTACTCGAAACACCGTTGCAACCCCCGCAACTCCCTAGTTGATTTCCCTCTGGCTCGGTCATCGCTCTCTCGCACGTCCTTTCTCGCCTTCAACGTCGCACCATGGTATTATTGCAAAAAACTCGGTTGTTCTCTTTAATTATTATAAATAAGCTACAAAACTACACATCGATAGTCCACTTGGAATGGAACAAATTTGGACCCACAAAATTAAAGTGCTACAAACTACACACCGAGGGGCCCACATGTCATGAAACAAATTTGGACCCATATACAAATTAAAAAATAAAGGAAGAGGATCGAACATGCGACCAGGGCCTTCAAGCCGCATGTCAATAGGCAACATACGTAGAACATCAATGTTTGTTGTACCTCCCTTTGTCCACATAATGTTTTTTATATTACCACAGCATATTTAATTGATAACATGTAATATTATTTTAGTACTATTCGCCTTCACTTACTGGTGGGTTCCATGTGTGCTCTCTCTCTCTCTCCCCTTACGCTTAGACAAGATGGGAAAACGCGAAGAACTTCGCTGGACGATGTTGCCGTTGACCATATCTCGACGCATTCATAAGTTACGGCACCAGTTTCACGTGCTAGCAGCACTAGTCGATTAATGCGTGCAATGCACGTTAATTTGGAAGTATATTAAGTGCATGTGGATATTAAGTTGGATATTATTTGCGTGTTATTATGTGATTAGCAATATTTTTGGCATGAAATTAACTGCACGCTAAACGTGTTGAGCGCTTGACATTGAAGTTGTCTAGGTCGTTGGATGACAAGGAATACATGTGGCTTGATGACGTTTTATATTTAATTTGATAAGGCTCTAGCAGAACATCCAATCGATCAAACCATAGATTTCATTCAGTCTGACTCCAACTTTAAATTATACGACGATCGATCAAAAATAAACGGAAACGATAAACGTTCGCATTTTAAGCATGGCAATCCGAACGTTTTTCAAGGCAAATTTAGATTACACGGCGGCGGCGGCGGCGTCTTGCGGTGGGAAGCGGCTCCTTTGCCGTGCTCTGTGTGTCGTCGGGCCACTGACTGACGTCGACGGCGGCGTCTTGCGCCGTTGTTGGCGTACTCCTGGACGTTGGCCCTAGCTTCAAGGAAGGCCACAACATTCTGGACTTCGGTCTCCAGGAGCGAGTCAACTGGTGGGAGGAGGCGACTGGCGTTGGTGCAAGGAAGCAGTCGACGGCAGCCATCCATGCCGCTGAGGGGGGCACTGGCACCTGCGCGGGGACAGGCGCTGTCAACGGCGCGGCGGAGACATTCGTGTGCACGAGCACCGGCACGGGCATGCACGCCAGTGCACGCGCATACGCATGCGCTGGCAGGTGCACGGGCACTGGCACGGGCGTGCGCATCGGTGCACGCGCAGGCGCATGCCCTGGCAGGTGCACGGGCGCGTGAAAGTCGACGAGGACCTCGTGGAACCCCGTGGCATCAAGCTCGCCGACAATGTGCGGATCCTAGCCCATCAATGACACGGGGATGGTATTTGGCGCGATCAGGCGGCAGGAGCGGAGCAGGAAGCGAGGGAGACGGTAGCGGCGTATTCCCGCAAGGCCAGTTCAAGCTCGTCCCAAAGCGCCTTATGTTCTTGAGACTCCGGCTGGGTGTCTTCCTCGGGAAACTGGAAGACTAAGGGCAGACCATCGTGATGCGGCATGGCGTACGTTTAGGTCAGGCTGGTTTGAGGTAGACTATAGGAGAATCAGAGAGGAAGAGAGAAGATTGTAGCGATACCGGGTAGTGTGGGGTTGATTTTAAACTGCGGCGCCGACGACATTAAAAGTGGGAGCAGTTGGGACGAAGGTGCGCGGCGGAGCCTGGTCAAAGGGCTCGCCTCCTGGTGAGCCTGCACGATGGTCTGCTCAGACGCCTCCCTGTCAGTCGGCGCAGCGGTCTGCTCGCACGCCTCCCATCGACTCACACGCTTGCTCGGACAGCACCCGCCGATGAGAAGTGGGACTCGTGGCGGCACGTAAATGCCCACGGTTTCAATAGTGAAAGCGTTCACCTTAACGTGACAGGTCTTTGTTCCAAAATACCTTGGCTCTTCATTTGTGCAACTTGTCATAAGCAACTTGTCTCAAATTGAAGAAAAAATTACGAAGTAATATTTGTGCCATATCACGTGACCATGCTCAGTTTCAAGAATTTATGGTCACTTTTTGATTTTCTGAAATTTAAGATCCAGGATTCGAAACAATATCATAACCTGCATCATGCAATAAATTTTCAAGCCATACATCTGTCCTGTTGTATTTCTTAAGAAAGGATTTGGTCAAACATTTTGCTTATTTAGACTTCAGACAAGTTATATATGCAGAGCAAAAGGATAATCCCTCCGTACAGTGCATTGCCTGATATATTAACTCAAGCACTAGGCACGAACAAACGGGCTCAATTCCGTGCTCATCCTGGTGTAGTAGTAGTAGTAGTAGTAGTAGTAGTAGTAGTAGTAGTAGTAGTAGTAGTAGTAGTAGTAGTAGTAGTAGTAGTAGTAGTAGTAGTAGTAGTAGTAGTAGTAGTAGTAGTAGTAGTAGTAGTAGTAGTAGTAGTAGTAGTAGTAGTAGTACTAGGCAATGCAGTTGACGGGTGACCTTGGCGAGCGGCGACCGAGGGAATTGAACCGTGCTCGACACGGTATAGGTAATGTTGTCTAGTTACTTTTTTTAACACAACATTGTCTAGTTACTAAAGCATCCCTCCGTTGTTCATCGGTAGTCATTATGGACCGGGGACATGAGGGGAATTTCCTAGGGCTGGAATTCTGGCCGCCAGATATTTCGACTCGAAATGCGGAGGCTCGACTGGTTGGGGTTGCCTAATGTGCGTTCCACGCATGCCACCAGAAGGACACGAGTCTGGTTTTTTTTTATTTTAGGATCACCATGAGCCAAGGTCTGGCTGGTACACCATTGGGTCCTACCATTCGAGAATACGGAAGGAACCTTTTAAGTTTCCGAATGAATCTATGTGTATTACAATGCCCGTATTTTCCTTGCAAATACTAATCTCAACGTGGTAATTGATTTATGATGAGTTGTTGAATTAGAGTGAGTTTGTGATATAGTGATACGTGGATTTCACATTTCATGGTATCCCTGCTAAGTTTTTCAATGCAAATTCAAATTTAAAAGATGAACAATATGGAGGTGAGAAAACTTTGTATGTATCAAGCATATGACCACACACACACACACACACACACATACGACACCCACACACCTAACACAACAACAATCCAATAAGTATAGTGCATCTATTTTTCCAAACCATGCATGTATGACACGAATTCAAAAATACTCATACGTTTCCTAAATATTAGTCTTTTAGAGATTTCAACAAGCGACTACATACAGAGAAAAATGAGTGAATCTAGACTCTAAAATATGTCTATATACATCCGTATGTGCCAGTACACTTGAAATCTCTAAAAAGACTAATATTTAGGAATGAAGGGAGTAAAATGTAAGACATGTATGGTCCTCAATTCAATATTTAAAACGAACATGAAACTGAAACATGAATATTAAGTCTAGTACTACAAAGACATGCAAATGTTGTGTTTAATTAGGCGGAGCTATGATTGTCGGGGGTCAGCCCCTCGACCTTAGATAAAATTGTGAAGCTCTGTTTAGGGTTGTTTTGATTATATTTGTCCCCATCCTCCCAACCACCGATTGGTTGTGCACCCCCCCACCCCTCCTCCCCGGGAGAATATGATGTGTCCCCATACCTTAGATGCTATATGCCGATACGAGTTGCTTGGAGCTTGTAGATCTGAGATATAGCAGCTCATATAATGTCTTAATATTTTTATAGGAAACCTTGATGAGTTTGAGAATTGCACACAATTTGTACAAAAACTACTCAGATGCCCTTGGATCCCATATCCAACGACCTCGAAGCTCGTATCACCGTAGCATCTAAGATGAAGGAGGACATCATATTCTCCGTTATGTAAGAATATCATGTGCTGCCACACCTTAGATGCTTTGGTGACTCTAAGCTCTTCGAGCCGTTAGTTGGATTTGTGACCCAACGCCTCGGTGGTTCGAATGTTTTTGCAGAAAAGCCCCCAAAGAGTTCGGCCACTTCTTACAAGCACAAAGACTGCTCAGATGCCATTGGAACTCAGATCAAACGACCTCGAAGATCGTATCACCGTAGCATCCAAGCTGCGAGAGCACCTTATGTTTTCTCGCACGGGAGCATATGAGGTGCTCCCGCACCATAGATTCTATGGTGATACAAGTTCACAGAGATCTAACGGCCCAGAGTAGGATGTTTGAATGTTTTTGCAATATATGGCTGAGGGAGTTTGGGAATTGCGTAGAAAGTACAAGTACTACGCATGTGCCATCTGATCACTGATCATACGACCTAGATGCTCAAATCACTGTAGCGGGTAATTAAGCTACGGGGAGCACCTAATATGAGCAACAGGGAGCCGTTGGATCCAAGATGCAGCAGCACACACGAGGCCTGAATGTTTTATTTGCAAAAAAAACTTTGGAGAGTTCAGAAATTGCGCATAATTACAAAGACTACTCCCAAGCCATTGGATCTCACTTCCAACGGTGTAAAAACTCGTATCACCATAGCATCTAAGCTGCGGGGTGGATGTGATATTCTATGCCGCTGTCATTTTTGTTCGTAAACTTGCAAAATACATGTAACTTGTGCCGTTACTTGTCTAACCGCGCAAAGTGTTTGTTCAAAAAAACCATCCTACACTGAAATATTGGAACAACACACGGGGGTCCCACTTGTCATTAATCAAATTTGGACCTAAAACTAACAAATCTGAAAGACGAGATCGAACTGGCAACCTGGGCTACAAAGAGTAAGTCGATAGCCTGAAACAACAATGGTTGTTGGCTTTGTCCCATAACTTGATTTTATACAGTATTACGTTGAGTAGACTAGAGGGAGTGCCTCGTCTACACGTGCATGACCGTTGACTCACTTACTGGTGGGTCCCAGGTATGCGATCTCTCTCTTATCTCCATCGTCTTACCTTTGCACGGGCAGACACGAAGAGCGGCGCCAGCTTGCTGTGGTGTTATTACAACTAAAAAAAGCTTGGAAAACAGAAGAATCGCCTAGAACAAGAGATGTTGTGGCTGGTCGAGACGGAGCTAACCACACCTATCCTCCGTGCCATGTTAGCATGATGAAGCTGTGTGGCTAGTGGGGTGTTTTCGACCGACTGGTTGGGTCCCGAGGTCGAACCATAGGTACTACGCCTGATACAGTAAATTTTTACACGCACATTTTTCCTCCGTGCCGAGACATGGCACACCCTACCGTGTAGTTTCGGGGTCCTCCCGGGTGGTGCACGCATATATTCTTCCTGACGTGGGACGCCCTACCACGCGTTTTCGCCGAAGCAAGTAAATAAATGAGTCGTCAAATCACGAAAGACCACTTTTCCCACCGAGTACATCAATGAAGCACGGTGGCTAGCTAGTTGGGCTAGTTCGACCGATTAGCTAGGCCGCCGCCATTTGTTTTTTCACCCCTTTTTTTATCTACTTGCCGGCAGGTAAATTTAAACATCCACCGCGGCGTTGCTCTAGTGTTTGAGTGAGGCAGGATATTTAATTTTTTATTGATTGGAGCAAGCGCGGAAGGATTTTTAATTTTTTTGATTGACGGGAGCAGGCGCGGTAGCAATTAGTCATGATGACTCCGCCTGTAAAAACCCACTGCTCCCTGATGTGAGAAGTCGTCGACTGGTGTTTTACCTTGGTGAAAACCAAAAGATTCCCCGCTCCTAGGCTGGCTCCCTCCGCCTTCCCATAGATTGCATTGCCTTTCAGCCGTTTTTCCCCCTGCATCACCAACGTCGTGCGCCTTGAGAAGCAGAGGGACTTCGGTGGTGTTTAGGCGCCCTCTGCATGGGCATGTCCATGTCTCGGCGCAACATGACCGTTGGATCAAACTCAGACGGTGCAGAAGCGATCTTTGTAGCACAAAGCGTGTGGGTGTGTTTGGTTGCATTCACATCTCAATATAGTGTGTAAGTCACCTTACGAAAACCAAATAATCCCAAAACACTTAGGCACGGCACATTAACTCCCTCCCCGTTTTTGTTTTGTGAGATATCAACCAATAAGAGACGTGGGCCGTGCATGCTTTCAATGACTTGAGACTAATAAACATGACATGCAGTGGTTAGTTCATTGCATGCAATGTTATTAATTAGCAAAAAGACATTAAGTTTTCTCGTTTTCCTCTCCGCCTTGGTCGCAAAGGCACAACGTAAGATGACTTACACACCTAGACGGAGTAGTTGTTTCCTCTTCGTGTATTTGTGTTAACCTACTAGTGTGGACTCATGCACCCTTCATGCACTCGCCAAACACCCAAAAGTGGGTCGAGAAGGGAACTTTTGCTCCCATCCCGCACCCTTCATACACCCCGCCTAACACTATTCGTGCTTCATATGGTTCATGTTTCTTGTAGTACTTGTAGCACCGTACTCTCCGTCTTATTTGTAGACCTAGTTCTGTTAACATTGATCTCACCGTTCATTCTCAACCGGACAGTCGAGAAAGCGGTACTATGTTACTAAATTACTATTCATATAGTTGACATGCGCACAACATCATTTGTTGTCGTCATATCTTACTACACTAGCAACAAGATTATGTAGTACTGGCGTATGAACCACTACACATGCCTAGTAGTAGGAGCACTGTGTATGTTCAAGTGGCTGTCAGAGCCAGACTCCTCCGTCAGAAGAGTGGAAACGCTTGTCGTAATCATTTTTTCCTTCAGAAACTGTGGACACGCTCTACCGTGTGGATCCTCCTCCACCATGCACTAAATTACTCACTTTTCGCCCGGCGTGTGGGACAGCCAAAGATCGGGGTCCACCAGCCATGCACTAAATTACTCCGTAGTAGAGTGACGGTAGACTACCCCGATTGAAGCGCCGCAGTAATGCCCAATGAGCCGTCAAATCACAAAACCCCCTCCTTTCTAGCAGTAAGTTGGACGGTCGAAGCAACCATCATTTCACTCTTTTCTCTCAGCTTCCTCTCTACCCAACCCTCGTTTCTCCCTCATCTTGTTCCTCGTTTCTTCAAGAAAACCCCGACCTGCTTTTGCCATTGTTCTTCTCTCCCAAAGAAGGAAAGGTGAGCGCATCAATGGTGTTGATTCTGGCCAAGGCCCGGTCTTGCAACCCCGAGACTGATCCTATAACTCCCTCTCTTTTCTTCTTTTGGGTTTGTGATTATGGTTTCTTTTCTTTTATTTCTATTTGATAGTTTCTTGATGGACGCTGGAGCACCGGCCGAAGTGATGTCTATGGCTCTGGCCAAAACCATCGAGGTTCATGGTACGAAGAAGCGCAAGCACCCCGCCGAGACTACCGCGGACAACCTCAAAGCCATCGCCCTGTCCAAGCCCCCCTCTCCGGGATCCCTCATTAAGCAAGTCCAGGTAATATCTCTTCTTGATGATCATTTTCTCGATCTTGATCGTGTTTTTCATCTAACACGCAGTACTAGTACTAGTAGTACAACTTTCTTGGTGATCTTGCATGTGATTTTTGTGTGCCAAATGACGGTTCTAAATTCCTATTTTGACCAAAACATGCGAGAGGTTGACACTGATTTCTTATAGATTACTTTCAACTACTCCCTCTATCCCAAATTTCTTGGCTTAGATCTGTCTATATACGGATGTATCTAATACTAACATGTGTCTTGATACATCCGTATCTAGACAAATCTAAGACAAGAATTTTGGGACGGAGGGAGTACTTTATGAACATCAATGCTACCTTTGAAGAAGGTATATTTGCCTCAGTAACTTGTATTTTTGAGTGGAGGTAGTAATAAAATATGGTTTCTGTTTGAATTAGAACCAGGTCCGCGGTGGAGATGAAGTTCTCAAAGTCATGCCGTGTGAATTGGAAGACCTGAGGGTGAGTTCTACTGCTAAACTATCCAGCTATTGTGTCCTTATCGCCACGTGTCCTGAACTAGTGTTTTCCTGTAGCATTGTTGTCAGGCATGTTCTCGAGGCTGTACTTGACCACAACAATTTCCTGGCTGTGCCTTCGATTACGAAGGGTGTGGTTCTTGTAAAGCTTCCCAGCAAATCTGATGCGGCCTGTCTTCATGATCATGTTCATGAGTGGAAAGACCACTCTGTTAGGTTCTCCAAGGTTGAAAAGATGGTGATGGTGCATGTAGACATCTCTCACGAAGTCCATGGCCTACTCAGTTATGCGAGGTTCATCCCGTAAGTCGGTGGCAAGAAATAGTCTGCAGAGTTTAATTAGTGCAACTTTGCTTGTCTGTAGTAAGTACTATTGTTCAGTACTTGATTTGTGTTTGTGAACCCTGTATTGTTTATTAGTACTGTCACTTTTGGTGTGTGGTCAGTCCTGAGAACGGTCTATGTTAATATCTGTCCACTCAATTCAGTCTATATATTTTGAAGTATCCAGATAATCTTTTTTGTGAGGACTGTTTATCAATTATGGTTACACTCCAATATCTATATGCATTGTAGGGATTATCGCACCCACCAGCGTTTCCAGTCCCATGGATGTTTGGTCCATACGATTTGTCACGACCTTTGGACTGTCCTGCTTGTGGGAGTAGGCGGGGGCCCTGCATGCCACCCGTAGTTGGACGATCAATCTTCTGTCTAGTACTTCAACATAGTGATTTCTTGGTAAGGATTCACTCGTGTCACATCAAGTAAATCTTATTGATTTACTGTCTAAATCTTATTGATTTAATGTCATGTTTTCTTTCTTTTCCTGCAATTTTACGACGCAGGTTTTGCCATGTGACATTCATCACAGAATAAACCGTTTGGTTTGTTTCACGATGGCTATTTTTGCAGGTTTCACCTCTTATGTCGTGTCGAGAACGAAGGCACCGTCCATCACTTATATTATCGAAAAATTGGATCACCGTTGTCTCGAGTACAAGCTGAATCCCTATGATGAATCGGAGTTTGGTTTAACAAAAACGCCACAATTAGTCCTTCTCGTGTTTAAAAGAAATGAAGAAAAACTGGATCACGGTCACGAAGCCTAGTCAAGTTAGAAAGCTGATCATAGCAGCATCAGACACGATCGCCATTGTCTCGCACATCGGTACCACCTTCAAAGAATGGATCGAGCACCGCAGCTGTTGCTCTAGCTCGACAATGGCAACAAATTTCGGTCGATCCATGAGGATTGGGCACCGACCACGTCGATGGATCGGCTGATCTACCGGAGGATCGGGCATCGACACCGCACTGCTCCAACACCGCACCAGCTCTACAAGGACCACCATCTCCTAAGCAGCGGGCGGCTTCGCACTGCACCAACACTTGCACTTGCATCTGCTCCGCCCGTGCAGCAAAGAAGAATCGAACGAGCAGTTGCATCGGCAACAGACTGGGCTGCAGTTCGCACTTCATATACCAAAGACCTTACAAAAACCGACATGTCCACCTTCTTGGTAAGCATTGGCCGCCCAAGTGTTTCGTTCTTTTTTATTTCCATGTTGTTTCGCATGATTCACTGTGTTGATCTAACTGTTTGGGTATGTCTTCTTGTTTGCAAACAGAGAATTCCTAGAGCAACGAGGGAGTCGTTCAACAATCCGGGCGACAACGGCCAAGTTTCTCTTACCATGCGCAGCCTTGGTGTGAATGAACCTGCTCAATATACCGTAAGTACAAAGGATGGTCGCATGATGATTGATGCTAAAGGATGGTCAAGGTTCGAATCTAAATCATATCTTGCGGTAGGGGATGATGTCAAAATCGAACTTTCTCGGCAAGGAGAGCTGGTCCAAATCAACTTTGAAATTCTTCAGTACTGCCGAACTGATCTATCCGTCGAGAGATTTTGATTTAGTACTCTGGCATGGTGAAACAAGTGTCATGTGTGTATAAGTAGTACGACGGTATCATTGATAGAATTGCAACTCGATTGTCGGTTAGGAACCGCTGCTTGATTTCATTCCAACAAATTGTTGTGCTTTATTCAATTTTGTGTATTCGCTTATGACGGCATCTAAAACCAGCGCCTGCATCGACCGCTTGCAATATTAAAAGCGCCGAGGTAGAACACATGGGCCCCAAACATGCAGGCCCACCGCCTATGGCCCAAAGTCCGTAACCGTGAGCCTGCTTCGAGTATTTCTCAGCTGAACCCCCATAATGCTCGTGCGTTGCACGTAACATCAGGATGCATTTGTATGAGTATTTTATCTTGTGAGAGAAAAGGATGGACGAGGGAAGGGCTTATTTGCAAATGCAGAGAGGTGTGTGGGTACTTTTTCGCAAAATTTCCATAGTTTCCTTCCTATCGGTCAGATATAAATCGGACGGCCTATATTGCAGGATGACAGGCACACCATCATCACCAACTCGTCTACCTTGTTAAAAAAACTTTGTTTTTTATAATTATATACGTTATATATATTCCCTTTGATTTTTCTTATGTATAAAGTTGTGATATAAAAGATCTTTATATTTCTTTACAGAGGGAATATCTCTCTGTCTAAAATATATTTATGTGTAATAATTAGTTACTCATGTCTTTCTACTTCCTTGCGCTGATATGTGGGGCATCCGGCAACGGGGTCCACATGCCATATGCACCAAATTAGAGTGCCCAACTGCACAGTAGACACACCCCGGTCGTAGCGCCGCATTAATGCCCAATGAGCCATCAAATCACAAAAACCCCCACCTTTCCAGCTTTAGCATTAAGCTGGACGGACGAAGCGGCAATATTTCACTCGGCCTGAATCCCTTCTCCCTTGTCTGCTTGTTCAGAGAAAACCCCCGCTCGGCGATTGCATAGGATTTTCTTATGGAGAACCTGGTATGAATTCTTCATCCATCCCCGATAAATCCAAGTCCCTTGGTCACGGGACTCCAAGGATGGCAGCCGCTGCCGTTGATGCATTTTTTCTTACTGAATCTAGTGTGTTTCATTTGCACTGCCCAAAGTGCGAGGACCCTACAGGTTTCTGCGCCCTCGGCGAGACGCCACACTTGTTCCTTCTCATCCAAACACTGGATTTTAAAACGCGCACAGTATGTTCCTAGAATCCTCTTTTCTATCCAGGAGGGTGGGGTTTTTTGAACATGATGTCGACTAATTTGGAAATTTGGATTGCTATATTTGGATAAAAGGTACTAGTGCCATGGTCAACACTGACGTGAAGGAGGAAAGTATTTCTAGATTTGGATATAGGGAATACATTGTGTTCTCATATTATTTTTCCTGCAGTGCATTCCTTGCTCGCTGTAACACATGTACTCAAGATGCTCGGCCTTGCCATAACTGAATACATTAGTTTAATGGTAACAGTGAAGACAAGCCATGGATATAAGTTTCGAGTTGGGTTCATGAACCAAGAAGATCGCTGTTTTTTTATGGCCGAACTTGGATAAACTTTCTCAAGTGTTACGGACTGAAAGTTGGCGCACGAAAGTTGATGGAAATAGCAGAACCTGGTCTCATCTTCACTGCGATCTTCCATCCCGATGTCATTCCAATTGTTCATCCATGTTAGTTTTGTATCTGGTTCTTGCTTGTTGCCTCGATTACTTCTTAATCCACCTATTCTGTTTAACTGTTCACAATTTAACTTTAGAAGTAGCAACGAATCTTTCACGAAGATGCTACTTCTAACTAATATTTTCTTATAATTGGTGGCACGTGTAGGTTTTTCAGAGTTAAGCAGGCTGCTCGTTTATTATTCTGTAACAACTCGGCTATTACTGATGGCACTAAAGTTGACTGGGACAACATCCACAAGTTCCTACACTTTATTGATCGTCTTGAGGTCCTTGTGGGGCGTTTCAATGGTGGAAGGCCACGTGGGATATGTGTGCCACTGCTGCACTTGTTGAACAGGTCCAACTGTGTCGAGAAACTTATCGTACAAGCTATTTTCTGTTATATATGTTTTTCATAAACTAATACTTATACACAGTTTTATAGTTGTGATCTTCTTGAAACAGAAACTGCCCAGTTCTATTGTTCCTATACAGATGCCTGACCATGGTCGGGTCAGACTTGCGTTTGGTCACAACATGATTTTTATGTCGACCTACTCCATTCCCCTTGGAGGTGACAAGATACTTATTCATGGGTGGTCTCAAATAATGAAGGCCCGTCCATCTTGGAGAATAGGACAGAAGATTATGTTCGTGCTTTTCCATGGATCTAAAGCGAATATCCTGTTTATTGACCACATTGCGAGATGAAGCCGCTTTCAGAAGGTTGTGGATGCGCGGGGTGGCGCCTGGGCCTTGTCCTGGGGCTTAGCGGCCTCACCCTTGGTTAATCAGAGGCAAAGTAGCACTGCTCGAGGCGTGTTTTGTACGGTTAACTCGTATAAGTACTCATCTTGCTTTCAGCTATGGTTGTTAAGTGCCCTGCTGGTTTGATTTAAGGTTGTTAAGTACTCCGCTGCTTTTACGGTGTGTCGTGTTTCTTGATCCTGTCTTCCTCCAGCCGCCAAAACCAAACCAGCGCCGGGGGCCGCTTAGTTCCGCCCCACGGGCTGGCTGCGCCAACAAGACGCACGCCGCCCCACCATCTCCTAAATCGTTAACGCCGATGTCTGAGGCCTCGCCGTCGTCCTCCGCGCGCTTTGGTGCGCTCGCCGCGACGCCGCCCTCTCGCGTTGTCAACATGGTCAACAAACAACAGGAATCGGCAGAAGTACGTGGAGAGGATGACATTAGGGCCCACCATGTCAGCATATGGAAAAATAAAATGCTTCCTCCTAGTGTTTTCTCGACATCCGGGACCCACGACATTGTGAGCGATATATAGTCAATAGACAAGAGAACAGCACAAGATCGGTGACACCGGGACGTAGCAGCTCGAGCAAATTTTTTGTTATTGTTGAGACGGAGCAGGGTTTGAATCGGGTTGTGGCTGCCTAGCCCAGGGTTATATTTTATGTTCACCATGTGACCAGCCCAGCTATTTTTTTCTTTGTGAAAATGAGCCCAGTTTATTTTTCTGAAGAATACCCAATCCAAGCCTACTTATTTTTCTACGCCCTCATGGGCTGCAACTCTTTCAAGACACCGACAAATCTTGAAAGTAATATGAAATGGGTTGTAAGTATAAAAACAGATGAAAAATTGGCAATTACTTTATAATTTCTGAATTTTTTCACATTTTCAGATTCCTATTTCACTAGGAATTAACCTAATTTAAATATATCTTCAAAGTACTTTAAATCTGGCTTGACATTTCCTTACTAAAAATAGTTTGGAACCCACAGAAATATGTGAAATTGGCCCTGGCAAACCAAAAAAACAGACTGCAATAAATTGCATAAGAAGTCGCAATGAGCTATATATAAATTATTAAAAAAAGAGGGAATGGTCTGACTTATGGGCCTATTAAGTTGACGCATATGCAAGATTTTTTTAGTTATTATATACGTCAACAAATGATTCTAGCAAATGTAACCGTTGGATGTCAGTCCAACGGCCGTCGTGTTTCTTCAATCTCTGAACTTCTTGCTCCAGCTGCCAAATCCAGCGCCGGCGAGACCGCCTGTTCCCGCCTCCCGTGCAGGCCTCACCGCCCCCTACTACTCCCATCGCTGGCCAGGGCATCCCTCTACTCACCCACACCCCCTTTTATTCTGCGGCGATGGCAGCCTCACATCGCAGCCGAACCAGTGAACCCTCGTACTCCTCTTCGCGTGGGCATCCACTGCCGCGTCTTCCCCGGCTCCGTGTCGTCCCCTTCTTAGGCCTCGCCGTCGTCCACCGTCCTGGTGCTCTCGGCGCGGCGTGGTCAACGTGGTCAAGGAACGACTTCCATCGGAAGAGTACTGTCGTGGAGAGGCTGATAGCTGGGTCCACGGCAGCCGCAAGGAAGTGCCTCCTTATTATGTGAAAAATAATTATTCCTCCACCTGACAGCAGGGACCCACCGGACGGGCCACCGTATTTGGCGAAAAAACATTCCCCCTGACTGCTGGGACCCACCGGACGGGCCACCGTATTTCGCAAAAAAATGTTCCCCCCGCTGTCAGCTCGGACCCACCGGAAGTGCCTCCTTATTACGCACAAAAAAAAGAATACTCCCCCTGCTAGTTGGGACCCACCTTGGTGGGAGGCTGACTTGTGGGACTACTAACTTGACGGGGACGGTGTGCTTTGTCAACTTAGTCAATATGAACGATTCTAGCTCCAGTGACCGTATGATGTCCATCGAACGACCGTACTGCTTCTTCAACCTCTGGTCTTGTTGCTCCCGCCGCCCAAAGCAAAGACCGGTGCCGCATGCTCCCGCCTCCCGTGGCCGGGTGTGCTTCCGCCAAGGCCTCACCGCCCCTACTATTCCCACCGGCTGTGCCCGGCGGTGACGGCAGCCTCACACCGCAGCCGAACTAGTGAACCTCGTGCTCCTCTCACGCTGGCTTCCATCGCCGCGTCTTCCCGGCTTCGCCGTCCCTTCCTAGGCCTCGCCGTCGTCCACCTCCCTGGTGCTCTCGGCGTGGCGTGGTCAACGTGGTCAAGGAACGGCTTCCATCGGACGTGGACTTTATGTGGAGAGGCTGACAGCTGGGTCCACGGTCGCAGCAAGGAAGTGCCTCCTTATTATGCGCAAAATAATTATTCCTCCACTGGACAATGGGGACCCACGGACGGGCCACCGTATTTCGTGAAAAAACGTTTCCCGTTGTTGGGACCCACCAGGTACATCTTCGCACGCAAGGAAGTGCGTCCGGGCAAAAAAAACGATTCGCCCCCCTGACTGCTGGGACCCACCAGCTACATCTTCGCAGGCAAGGAAGTGCCTGACAGTCGGGACCCACCTGGTCAAAGCATACATAGCATTGTCATTCTGGTCGCGAACGTGTAACTACATACTGGTCGATGTAGAGGAGCGCACGTGTCGTAGTAGAGGCGCGCACGTAGCATGTACACGTACGTAGAGCGGCCAGGGTGAAAGAAAGTAAATATGGCCACGTACGTACATACGGGCGGGGTCTCGAACGCCTACTCGCGCATACGTATAGATAGGGCTCATGTACATGGCTGGGTCGGAACGGAGAAACAGCGTCATCGTCGTGTTCACGGGGAGGCAACAGAATGCGTCGTGTTCATCGGGAGGCAACGGAATGCGTGGGAGCCAACCGGCTTGGACGGAACAGCCGATGGAAACGAGGCCTAGCGTACTGCAGAACGGAGGAAACGGCCTTGTGTTCGACCGGCCACGTCCGAAACAGGATCCTGTTCATCGGGAGGGGTCTGTCGTACCACAAAACGGAGGAAACGGACCTCCTACGGTCGAAACAGTGGTCCTGTTGATCGGGAGGGGTGTGGCATACTGCAAAACGGAGGAAATGGACTTGTGTTGGAGCGCTACGGTCGAAACGGGGGTCCTGTTCATTGGGAGGGGTGTGGCGTACCACAAAACGGGACTCCACGGGATACTGTTCATCTCCACCGTCGACCCCCTCTAGCCTCCACGGGCTACAATTCATCCACCATCGACCTCCACCAGCCTCCACCTGCGACTGTTCATCCACGGGCTCATGTTCATCTAGCCTCCACCGCGCGCTACTCCACCGGCTACTGTTCAACCAGCGCTCACAACGGGCTCATGTTCAACCACGCCTCCACGGGCTACTGTTCATTCAGCCCTCCACTGTTTATAGTTCATCCTGCCCTCCATGGGGTGGTCCTGTTCATCCTGCCCTCCACGGGGTCCTGTTCATCCAGCCCCAACCGGCTCGATCGATCGGGGTCCTGTTCATCCAGAGGCAACACCACGGGGTCCTGTTCATTCACCCCCACCGGGAACTCTTCATCCAAACCCCCCAGCAACGCTCACTGTTCATCCAGAGGCAACATCGATCGGCTTCAGTTAGCAGCAGTAGCAAAGGAATCGCCGATCGGGTTCGATTAACGACTATCGATCGATTGCTCGGGTTCGAAACGCGTAGCCTGCAGTGCAATCGCTCGGGTTCAATTAGAGCCCAACGCCTCGCTCGGGTTCAGTTAGAGCCCAACGCCTTGCACCCACGCGCGTGCGTGTACGAGAGAAATGCGCATCGCTCGGCCCCGGCCACTCACCGTGCAAGAACACCCCGATATTTTCCTCGCCCTCGCTTCTACCACGGTTTTTTCCGTCATGGACGGCCCAAAGAATGTCATGCAGCTGCGTCTCCGCCCCCCAGGACGAAAAGCCCATTTCTGTCATGATTTTATGTCATAGAAGTAGGACCCCACCACATCTATAATGATATCATGTTTTGTCATAATTATTGTCATAGAAGTGTCATAAGTATGACAGAAAAAATTTTCTTTCGGCCCAAAATGTCACGGATGTGTCTTTTTTTTTGTAGTGACCCTCAACACCCTTGCTCTGGCAAGAAAGAACCTGGTGAGCGTAATCGCCTGTAAGGTCCCTCAGTAGGAGTTCAAAGTTATATTTGAGATATGCAGATCCAGTCATTCGATGTGATTATCGTTATAAACATTATCCACCTCCGGGCCTATTATTATATGCAAAAGAAGAGAATGTGTTAGTGCCTACATGCAGTTTTGAACACTACTACAGTCCTATTTGGTTTGCAGGATTTGTAAAATGCCACCAACGTGCCATCTTCGATCTGACATGATTAACATAGGCATTTGATTACAATCTAGAAACATGTAGCCTTCTTCACAAGAGGTTGGATTGGATGAAAAATTCCCTAAGAAAACTAGTACAGAAGAATCCAAAGGAGAAATGCTTATCGATTGTAACCATATGAATCAAGCAACCAATATGGGGTGGGGGTGTATGTCCTGAAATCCTCCAAAATTCCTTCAGAAATCATAGTACATTGTCATTGTAAACTTGGGAAAAGGTGCAAAAAATTTAACTCCCTTATGGTTAAAATTTAATAGGAAAGGAACATCACCTCGATATACAGCTTCTTCTGGCACGGAAAGCATCTCAGGCAACTACAACTTGGTCCAGGTTGGGTCCGACAGATTCTAGTGCCAAGACCTTCACTGTGCCCAAAATCTGGGTGAAGCTTTGCTAGATGACAGACGAATATAGATCTTCAAAACTAGAAATAATGTTTATATCAAGAAGGAGAGGTATACGGCGACTAGGGATGAAAACGGAGCGGAAACAGACGGAACTGGGTGCTACCACATTTGTTTCCATATTTTTTTGCAAAAACAAAAACGAATACAGAAACCCCGGAAATGAATACGGAAACAAATATTACCGGAAACGAACACGGAGCGAATACAGAGCGGAAACAGAAACATAAATGGTCGTTTGCTGCAACTTAAAACCCCCTTGAATCATAGAAAAATGGGATAATTAGATTTATGCCCCTAGTTGTGTCCCACTCGTCTGTTTTACCACTAATTCCCAAAAGTCACCAGTTCTGTCCAAGTCACTTTGCTCTTCTTATGCTTTTGCCCTTTGACAGTTTGACCGTCAGTTTGAAAAATTCATAACTAATTCATACTAAATCAGAAAAATGCAAATAAGATACCAAAATGTTCGGAAAAATGTCACTTATATGTGAGTGTCATTTTCATTCATGAAAAAAGTGTTGGAAGGTGCCCATCCGAGTTTTAGCTCTTATGCTACCACCATGAATAGTAAAATATAAAAAAGTTCAAAAAATTCAAAAGAAAATTTGGTGGCAAAGAATGATAAATGTTGTAAGTGCCTGCCAAGTTTCATCAGGGAATAACATTCGTGGGTGCCGCGGCAAAAAAAACAACCAACACTCCAAAATATATTATTTTTTGCCACGACTTCCGCGAATGTCATTCCCTGATGAAACTTGGCAAGCACTTAGAACATTTGTCGTTCTTTGCGGTCCTATTTTTTCTTGAATTTTTTTAGATTTTACTATTCATGGTGGTATCAAATGAGCTAAAACTCGGATGGGCACCTTCCAACACATTTTTCATGAATGAAAATGACACTGGCATATAGGTGATGTTTTTTCCGAATATTTTGGTATCTTATTTGCATTTTTCTGATTTAGTATGAATTAGATATGAAGTTTTCAAACCAACGGTCAAATAGTCAAAGGGCAAAAGCATAAGAGGAGCAAAGTGACTTGGACAGAACCGGTGACTTTTGGGAATTAGGGGTAAAACAGACGAGTGGGACACAACTAGGGGCATAAATCTAATTATCCCTAGAAAAATACACACAAAAACAAACAAATTTGAAGAATTGTTATCATGGCTACAAAATAATATGATTATGTGAGAAAGTTAGCATAGTATTGTACTAGTAATAGACAATTGGGTATAGGGTCTAGCTGAGTATGTCAGTAGTAGTAGAAGTTGGGCCTCAAATGATCCATTCTGGTCATTCTCCTCATTCTGCTCAATTTGTCATTGTGTGTTGTTTGGTGGTTGGGCTACAAAGAAGCCATGGGTCAATAGTACGAACGGAAATTCCATATCCACGGAAATGGAAAGTTTCGTTTCCACGTCTATTCCACCGGAAATCACTGTTCCATTTTTGTTTCCGTTTCCACATAAAAATTTCCATTTCCATTTTCATTTTGCAAAATTCCATTTCCATTTTCACATTTCCTCTCTGTTTTCATTTTTCCTCTGGAAAAGCGGAAAGTTTTCACTCCAGTTTCATCCCTAAAGGCGACTGTTGTACCTGAAAGTAGTAGTATTTGACAAAGGAGTAGCCCACCACTGTCAATTTCGGCACAGAAATGACATTGATTCTTGTTGGACTTTGTTGATCAACTACAAGTAATCTCTCAAGTGAAGGTGTGTCCTCAATGACCATCTTGTGGTCTACCTTTTTGGATCTCTCGTTGCAGCACCAACAACACACATAAATAGTCCTGAGAGTCCTGGAGGTGATGTGCAAGGTACTCGACCAATTCATCGCCTGAAGACGAAGGAACTCGAGTGTAGTACAGCTGTGGAGCAGGCGCTCCATGTCATCCTTTGGGATGTAGATGGCGACGAGCTCGAGGTGCTTCAGTCGTGGTAGAAAAAGAGCAGGCGCGTCATTAAGGGGGGATGGCAGTTCATGAACTTGGCGAGGCGCAGTGTGGGCGCGAAGCGGAGTGCAGACATTGCCAGCAAGCGCATATGACCATCATTAAAACTAAGCTTCTCGAGCTGATCTATGGCGAGGGATCGGAACCACTCGTCAAGATTGGCTCGGTCCTTGCCATTGGAACGCAACTTGCCCGTGATAAGGCTTTTGATTGGACCATGGTGACTGCCGAGGATCTCGGAGAACGCGTCCAAGCTTTGACGATAGCCATGGCAGAGCTCGTGGGCATCGAGGAGGTCGACAAGGGTGAGGAGCCATAGGGGGCGCCACCGCCGGGAAAGGGCGGCTATCCTCGCCCGATATTTGATTGGGAGGAGGCATATGATGACTATCAACGTATCATCGGGGAGGTTGTTGATGAAGTCTAGGCCTGCTGGAGTCGCTTGCAGTTCTTTCTCGACCCGCCTCCGCTTGTTGGCAGCCTCGTTCTCCACCTCATCAATGGCGATGGAACCTCTGTCTCCATATTCACGTTGTGCTCTGGCGCTTCGGCAGCCCCGGCATCGCCACTCCCTCCGATGGGGCACTTCGGCGGCATCCTCATACACTGACGACTTTGAGGACTCAGAGCAGCGTCGAGAATGCGGGCAGAGAGAGAGGATTGTGTGTGTGGCGAGGATGGTGGGTGTGGCCGCTCGGCCGCGCCATTAATACAGACACTACAAAAAAAGACACATCCGTGACATTTTGGGCCAAACGAAAAAAAATTATGTCATACATATGACACTTCTATGACGATAATTGTGACAAAACCCGGTATCATCATAGATGTGGTGGGCTCCTACTTCTGTGACAAAAAATCATGACAGAAAATGGGCTTTTCGTCCTTGGTGGGCCGGAGACACAGCTGCATGACATTCTTTGGGCCGTCCATGACGCAAAAAACCGTGGTAGAAGCGAGGGGGATGAAAATTTCGGGGAGTTGCCGGTTACAGTGGGAGGTCGGGGGCGGAGCGATGCGCGTTTCTATCGTACGTACGCGCGTGTGTGCGAGGCGTTGGCTCTAACTGAAGCCGAGCGAGACGTTGGGCTCTAACTGAACCCGAGCGATCGATCGATGGTTGTTAACTGAACCCGATGGAGCGATTCCTTCGCTACTGCTGCTAGTGAGCGTTGCAGGGGGGGTTTGGATGAACAGTGAGCGGTGGCGTTGCCTCACGAATGAACGAGGAACCCGTGGTGTGGAGGGCTGGATGAGCGATGAGACGGTGGAGGGGTGGCCGTGGAGGGTGGTTGAACAGGACCCGTGGTGTGGAGGGTTGGATGAGCGATGAGACGGTGGAGGGGTGCCCGCGGAGGGGTGGTTGAACAGTAGCCGGTGGAATAGCGCACGGTGGAGGCTGGATGAACAGGAGCCCGTGGAGGCTGGAGGAGGTCGACGGTGGAGATGAACAGTATCCCGTGGAGTCCCGTTTTGCGGTACGCCACACCCCTCCCCCCGTTTCGACCGTATAGCACTCCAACACAAGTCCGTTTCGTCCGTTTTGCGTTACGCCACACCCCTCCCGATCAACACGACCCTCGTTTCGACCGTAGGAGGTCCGTTTCCTCCGTTTTGCGGTACGCCACACCCCTCCCGATCAACAGGACCCCCGTTTCGACCGTAGGAGGTCCGTTTCCTCCGTTTTGCGGTACGCCACACCCCTACCGATCAACAGGACCCGTTTCAACGTGGCGGTCAAACACAAGGTCGTTTCCTCAGCGATGCACGCCAGCCTCGCTTCCATCGCCTGTTCCGGCCCAAGCCCTCCCGATGAACACGACCACGCATTCCGTTCCGACCCAGCCGGTTGGCTCCCCATGAACACGGCAGCGGCGTTGTTTCTCCGTTTCGACCCAGCTATGTAATGTGACGTTAGGCGTTAGAGACCCTGCCCGTATGTACGACGTGGGTCGTATTTTCTTTCTTGCACCCTCGCCAACAGATGTATGCGTGTACATGCTACGTGCGCGCCTCTACTACGAAACGTGCGCGCCTCTACATCCACCAGTATATATGTATGTACACGTTCGCGACCAGAATGACAACGCTACGTACGCTTCGACCAGGTGGGTCCCGACTGTCAGGCACTTCCTTGCGTGTGAAGATGTAGCTGGTGGGTCCCAGCAGTCAGGGAGGCGAATCATTTGTTTTTTTTTTTGCGCGGACGCACCTCCTTGCGTGCGAAGATGTAGCTGGCGGGTCCCAGCAGTCAGGGGGGCGAATCTTTTTTTTTGCCCGGACGCACTTCCTTGCGTGCGAAGATGTAGCTGGTGGGTCCCAGCAGTCAGTGGGGCGAATCGTTTTGTTTTTTTTGCCCGGACGCACTTCCTTGCGTGTGAAGGTGTAGCTGGTGGGTCCCAGCAGTCAGGGGGGAACATCTTTTTGCTAAATATGGTGGCCCGTCCGGTGGGTCCCCGGTGTCAGGTGGAGGAATAATTATTCTGCGCGTAATAAGGAGGCACTTCCTTGCTGCGGCCGTGGACCCAGCTGTTAGCCTCTCCACGTACAGTCCACGTCTGATGGAAGCCGTTCCTAGACCACGTTGACCACGCTGCGCCGAGAGCACCAGGGCGGTGGACGACGGTGAGGCCTAGGAAGGGGATGACGCGGGGAGCCGGGGAAGACGCGGCAGTGGATGCCCACGCGTAGAGGAGTACGAGGGTTCACTGGTTCGCTGCGGCGTGAGGCTGCCGTCGCCGCAGAATAACAGGGGGTGTGGGTGAGTAGAGGGATGGCCTGGCCAGCGGTGGGAGTAGTAGGGGCGGTGAGGCCTCCGCCGCATCGCAGCCCGACCACGGGAGGCAGGAGCACGAGGCACGACCGGCGCCGCTGGTTTGGGCGGTGGAGCAAGAAGACCAGAGGTTGAAGAAGCACTACGGCCGTTGGATGGACATCGTGACGTCCACCGGAGCTAGAATCGTGCATATTGACTAAGTTGAAAAAGCCCTCCATCCCCGTCAACTTAGTTGGCCCACAAGTCAGCCTGCCACTATACTGGGTCCCAGCTAACAGGGGGAGTATTCATTTTTTGTGCGTAATAAGGAGGCACTTCCTTGCGTATAACTGGTGGGTCCGAGCTGTCAGAGCCGGCCGTGGGGAGGAGGGAGCAGGCAGTCCCGCCGGCGCTTGTTTGAGCGGCTGGAGCAGGAAGAGCAGAGATTGAAGAAGCACGACGGCCGTTGGATGGCCATCCAATAGTCACTGCTTGTGCGTCAACCTTTTTTTAGGAAAGCCTCAAATCTGTGGAAAACAGCATACAGCCCATCTGCCATTATTTTTAATAATTTACAGCCCATTTGCTAATTCTTAAGGTTTTTTTGGAGCCCATATTCTTTTTGTTAGCATTACAGCCCATATCGTGGCCACGGTTAAAAACTTACACGAAATTTTGCATATTTCGGTGCGGTCCGAACTGTTTTTAATCCCGAAATTTTGACTCACATTCAAACTGATTTTAAAAATAAATGTATATCAATATAAAATCCAACAAATTCTCCATGCATAAAAATAAATGTAATTTAAAATCTCGAAATGAAAAAAAAGATATTTGAAACTAACTGCTAGTTTGATGTGTTTTAAAAATGTACAGCCATTTCTCATTACTGATGGGCCATTTTCTCGTCCAGCCGAATGAAAGCTCTCCTCGTCTTGAAAGATTTGCAGCCCAACAGGCCTGACAAAGCGACTTACTTGGCAAATCACAAAAAAACTGGGCTGTGGCCGTGGACCCAAATCGGCCTCTACACGTCAAGTACTCTCCCGATGGAATGTCGTTGACCACATTGACCACGCCGCGCCGAGAGCACCAAGGCGGTGGATGACGGCGAGGCCTAGGAAGGGACGACGCGGAGCCGGGGAAGACGCGGCAGTGGATGCCCACGCGGAGAGGAGTACCGTGGTTCACCGTTCTACTGCGGTGTGAGGCATTGTCGCCGCAGAGTCTGGCTAGCGGTGGGAGTAGTAGGGGCGATGAGGCCTCAACGGCAGACACAGCCGCCTTTGGAGGCAGGAGCAAAGCGGTCTCCTCGGCGCTGGTTTGGGCGGCTTGGTGCAAGAAGAGCAGCGATTGAAGAAGCAGCAGGACCGTTCAATTCAAATCCAACGGTTCTGCTGCTAGAATCGTTTGTTGACTAAGTTGACAAGCCTGCGTGCAGCGTCAACATAGTAGGCCTGTGTCAGCCTCCCAACCGGTGCGCCCAGATGTCAGTGGGAGGAATCATTTTTTTCGTGTAATAAGGAGGCAGTTTATTGCGTGCTGCCAGGCCAGCGGAGGAGTAGGTTGGGCCGGGGAAGCCTGCCCGGCTTCACAGCGGGCCACAAGAGGAGGGAGCAGGCAGTCCCGCCGGCGCTAGTTTAGGCGGCTGGAGCAGGAAGATCAGAGATTGAAGAAGCACGGCGGCTAGAATCGTGTGTTCACTGACAAAGCCTTGCGTAAACAAGTCAGCCTCGAAATCTGTGGCGTGTGCAGCCCATGCTATTATTTTTATAATTTTTACTCATTTTCTAATTCATATGGAATTTATTGCAGCCCGTTTTCCATTTTTAGAATTGCGGCCATTTTACGGTCAATACCAGGTCAAAAATTAACTAAATATGTGGGTAATTTTTCTTTGGGGAACGAAATATTCTTAATCCAAAAATTAATAGCCATACTAAAACAAATTTAAAAATAAGTTATTACTATGTCATGTTAAATCCAATGAAATACGTATATGATATCAGTGAAGAACAAAATTCAAAAAAAAAACTAATATCCCATTTGCTCGTCTTGAAAGATTTGCAGCCCAAGATTGGAGAAAACAAATAGGCCTAGCTTGGGTATTCTTCAAAAGAAATCTTGGGCTACCTATTTTCCCAAAGAACTGGTGCATGAGCATTTAGCTTTATTTATTTATTTACTTATTTATGTTTAGGGACCATGAGCATGTACAGGGCCGGATTCATGTGAGAGCGTCCCTTCCGATTAATTATGGGCTTCTCTATTGGGCCTTCATCGATGGGCTGCATGTTATCAACAAGTGGAAAATGTGTTCCGCATGAAAAATAGTATGAGCTACGTGCAGATGCAGGGCACTAAAGGATCGAACTGCAGCGACTTCCAAAACATTGTGTTTGTTGTTCTAACAACACATTTATATTCAACCAATGTATTTAAATATACTACTGATTGTACATTGAAAACAGCAAGAGCAGCAACCAGGGCTGGGGTGCAGCGAAGCGATAAGCAGGCCGGAAGAGTGAAGACGCAGCTCTCTCTTCCAAACCAAACATCATCCATCATTACAAAAGGGCTACCAAAAAGAACAAGTGTATGCATCAAACTAAATAAAGATCCTACTACACCAAGTGTATCGCATCTAACTAAGCGGCTCGGTTAGACGTTACTATTTATTAAGGCGTGGAGATTGGTGACGGCTTGAACCAGGATGGGTGCCTCGACGGGGAAACTCCAGCCAATAGGTCGAAGTCCGATACTTGCGACCCTCTCTCCTACTTTGGGCTGCAGGCGTGGCGGCACATATCGAGGGTATGGTGCATGCAGAGACGCATGGTACGCTGTGTACACATAGTTTTGCCTGATGAACGAAACCGCGCTGCCATCATGATCCTTGTCGTCGGTTATCTCCTGGTTAATCGGATAATTCAGTCCGACAAACAGAGAGCGTGTGCCAAGGCTACTTCGCAGCCTCTAGTAAAAAATTCCTAAAGGCCCAGAGAAGTTGGGATCCTGCTCAAAGACCTTGCAGTGACTGTGATTGTATTCCGCGAAACAACACGTCCGGTACATGCGAACGATCATCAATCTTTCGTCAAATGCCGTCGATCGAGCCAGAACCACCGCAACTGCCATGCCGCTTTTCTTTGAAAGGTTCTGGGATTAGGAAGGGTAGGGACACCAAAGTGCCTACAACATCATATCAAGTTGGAGTCATATAAAAGGGCTCTTGATTTAGTCAATCTTAAGAACAGCATGTTATGAGCATGAATATTTTTCGATAAATGTTGTGATAATATAAGCAAGCCATCATGATATCATAGGAAAGTAACATATTGTTGTAACAGCCGTTTGTAGCGATGACTGGAGTAGGCCAGCAATACGTCCAGCCATAGAAGGAGTCGACAGCGTAAATGAAGCCCTTGTGTTCAATGGCATCAGAGAACCATGGAGGATGTATGATCCTACGATGGACATGCAGATTTATCCACTTACCGCAGTGATGACACATCGGATAGGCGAGACCGCGGTTGAAGAACGCAATTAGCCTGAAATCTTTATAATTCCCGGATCTTACGGGCACTTGGCAGATTACAACCTTGAGCAAATCAAACTTGGTATCATGTTGGCTCTTGTAAGATTCAGAGTATTACGGGCGCGGTGCCAAAGCAAAGGCAGTGTTAATCGAAGGAAGGGGGATCAATCGCCGGGTGTAGACCTCCACGAGCATCCAGCTGCCGAGACCGTCGACGAGCACCACCCAAGACGTGTTCATGCCGACCCAGTACATACCGTTAATGTAGCTGAAGCTGACGGGGATCGGATCGCAGTGAAGGGGGTTGATGCTCGCCACCCTATGATCGTTATGCTGCGTGACATGCCGTTTCTGAAGATCAGGCGGCATCAGCAAGCAAGGAGCCGGCTTAAAAAGCTCCGACTGAGGTCTTTGAGTAAACGGTACAGCCCCGACGAGCACGCGGCGAGCGGCATGGTACTGAGATTGTCCACACGCGAAACAATGAGCTTGATTACCTCTGTGGGGAGCAAATTCCAGCCACTCTTTCGGCGGACGCTGCTCGGTTCTGCCATTATTAGTGCTTGGGTTTCAGACGAGGGGGGAGGCGCCTTAGCAGGGATGGAAGCTTGGACGAGATTATGTGCGGACAAAGATGGAGAAGCGAATATGTGCTGCGGGAAGTGGACAGGTGATGATGACTACAGCACGCCGCTTGACTTAAAAGGCACATACCAGCAGCATAGGGTCATATCGATGCCAGACAACTTGCTTGAGTGATCACAGTACTGGTACTCCCTACAGTACCTACTACAGTACGATGCCCTAGCTTGCTAGAGTAGAGTAGTAGAGTAGGACTCTGCTCTACTACTAGCACCGGAGGAGTATTATATTCTAATCTAAAATAGTTACAAACTTCGTTGCCCGATCGTGGAACGACTACGAACCGTGCTCAAAGACCGTGTCTACGTGGTGTTTGGACTTATATGCAAAAAAATAGCAAGATGCACGTGCATTGCACGGCACACCATCATCACCAACTCGGGTTTTTCTCTACTCCTACTCCTATAAAAGACTCAGTTGGTGATGATGGAGGCGAGGAGGCGTGTTCAGCCGGGCGTGCAGGGGACGGCGCAACACTATTCGATTTGTTATAAAAAAGTACTTGTAGAGATAGAGACATAGGGAGGAGCACGAGGTAAGGCCTTCTCTGTAAATGTGGAGAGAAGTGCGGGTATCTTTTGTAAAATCGTCATAGTTGGCTTTATATCCGTCAGATATAGATCGGACGGTCTATATTACAAGATGGCAGGCAAACCATCATCACCAACTCGGTTTTCTATAAGAGTAGATATATATAGATATAGATAGATAGAGACTAGGGAGTACTCCCTCCTTTCCGGTTTATAGGGCTTATCTCAAAATTTTAGTTTTTCCATTTTATAAGGCTCAATTTGGTTGTTTCCCATCACATGTTCAGATTCCAAGGTGCATTAAATCATTGCATGCAGGTATTAAGAGAAAATTGACCAATGCATGTAATTTATGCATGCATGCATTACAATTAATGCATTGGTAAACATACTTTTTTGAGGAAAACAAGAGCCTTAATTGGGTGCTTTTGCAAACTACAAAAAGTATTCCACCACTCACCATCTACCTTGTTTGGTGAGATTTTTGAATTGAGCCTTATAAACCGGAAAGGAGGGAGTACTAGTAAGGACACCATCTACTGCTTCGTGTGCTACTCCTGCGCTCCATTCGTGACATAACGCCCCCTACAGCCACTCCCTCCTGCGCTCCATTCGGCGGGCGCTGTTTAAATCTGGGGAGCGCACTCTCGCGACTGCTGGCAGCCACGACTTCACCGACGACGGCTTCTTCCCCAACCTCGGCAACCTCTTCCTCAACGACATGAGCGACAACCTCAACGTGAACGGTGCTGCTCCCGTTGCACCGTATGTGTTTCTGTCCTTCCTGTTCGAAATCGTGGTAGAATTCATGTTTCTACTCTGTATCCTACTACTATGCTAGTCCACATGATTAGTTTCATCTCTGTTATAGCCGTCATTATTTATTTTGTGCTTATTCCGATTAAATATCGTAGTAACTTGCTCACATATTCAACTGGCGCAACATCCCCTACAGCCACTCACGTTTCATGGACGGCCTGGTCGATGCCTCCAAGGAGCCCTTCGTCCACTGTTATGAGTGTCCGATGTCGTTTTGTGGCTCACCGGCGGACATGGTGCATCACCTCACGGATGCGTGCAGCGGTCACTGCTGGCCCTTGGCGGAGAACATCAAATCACGACACGTGCTACGGTTCACCATGCCGGAGTCGCTGGAGGATCACCGCCCTGCTAGTCTCGGAGGAGGACGGCGGCGTCTTCCTCTTGATCATGGGCACCGGCAAGGTTCAGACGCCGCCCGCCTTTTGTAGCGTGCATCGGGGCGCCGCTACCGACGATAATCGGCACGGTGCAGATGTACGGGTGCAAGGTCAATGTTACTACCCCTCCGGGTCACGTGGTGGCGTGAAACCGGCCTCATCGGACGAACTTGGAATCGAGGAGCTGGGACTATCCCGCCAATGTGGACTTGGAAAACCCATGGCATCCGTTCTATCCTTTACTCACCGACTCGGTGCCTTTGGGACTCAAGGAGGTTCACCTGGACATACGCATTATCAAGTGCACTTAGAAAACATGTAGTGTGTGTGTGGGCGCTTATGGCCCGTGTCTTTGCCGCTTTTGATTCTGTAAGCTTGTCGTTAAACTTGAGTGGCTTTCGCGGCAGTCCTTCCTTTAAACTGCTCCTCTCAGTGAGCTGATGTAAGACACTTTGGGTTTCATTTGATAATGGAACCGGGGAGGAGCCTCCCTGTTCTTCTAAAAAAATACGCATTATCAAGTTAAATGTTGATCATTAGTCTTCGCTCAATGTAATATGATGTCTAAGCATGTGGAGACTTCCATGCAGGATCTTGCTCTATTGGAGTATCGTGCATGAATAAAAGTGTATCAGTTTATGGTTTAGTCTAGAATCTTCCATGTATGAATTTTTACTACAGCACTGGTGAAAGACTTACGATGAACCATTTCTTACATCTCCTCTGCCCCCTTGCAAGTCATCCTGATTTAATCCCTTCGTCTAGGTGTATAAGGGCATGGTTAATATTACTTAATAGTATAGCCAACTGTTGACTATAAGAAAGTGCCATGTCATCTGTAGCCAACATGTATAACAATCGATACTCAAAAACTAATTCTTAAAGATCATTTCTTGCAAAGCACAATAAGTGTTATTTCTTCACAAGTTTTGGATGCAGGTTGAACAGTTGAACGCTTTTGTTTGCAAAAGATACTTTTTTATATATTTCACCCGGATGTTTGTGAGCTCTAAAGATGAGATAATATCCGAAGAAACCTATCGATACCCGTTACACATGAGATGACCCCCACATCCTTTGTCAAAATAAACAACTCCCCGATCAATGCATTTCACTCTTGATTGCAGCATACGGGCACCTTACTACTATAGATTAGTACGACCAAAAATTGAACAAACATTATATATAGTACGATAAATACTGATGCATGTCACCTAAAATTATATCATTCAAAACTATGTTCAAATACAAATCCAACGATATAGTTTTTGTTGACATGCACTAACATTTTGTAAGTTAAATATTCAGTCAAATTCAATGGGGGACTAATAAACCACGACCGATGTAGTACAAGTGAAGAGGGCGGCGCTGCACGGGAGTCTCACCTCTCACCCCGCTCGTGGCACGGCAGTAAAGCCGTCATATAACAAAACCCAACCACTCCCAGTAATAAATGGCCTGGTAAAATAAACGGACAAGCAACCATCACATCCCTCCGTCTTTTTGCATTTCATCTCTCTGCATTTACTTTCTCCGGTTCATCTCCGACGCTCGATCCCTAGCTACTACTCCTAGGGCCAGTTCTTTTGGTGGCTTCCCCAGCTTTTCCCACAAGACTAGTCACAATGGAGAGTAACAATAAGGTGCCTCACTCATTTATTTGGGCTTCTAAACTACTACTCCGTCCTGGTTTATTCCTCACCATTGTAATTTGTGCTAAATTTTGACCAAAGATTTAAGCGATAAAATGTTACTCAAAACACTTAGGCGCGGTGCATCTAGGTGTGTAAGTCATCTTCTGAAAACCAAATAATCCGAAAACACTTAGGTGCGGTGCATTAACTTCTACCTCGTTTCTTGTTTCTTGACATATCAACCAATAAGAGATAAAGAGTGTGCATGCTTTTAATGACTTGAGATATCAAACACGACATGCAGTGGTTAGTTCATTGCATGCAATACTATTAATTAGCAAATAAACATTAACGTTTCTCGTTTTCTCCTCTTCCTTGGTCACGGTGCACAGAGAAATAACCACAGAGAAGGAAGCTAAAAGTAAACAATCAAACAAGCATTTTTGCATTTGTTTTGCATTGAATCGTTTCACAAGCTTGACTAGTGCTGTTTTTCCACTTTTACAAAAACCGCATCATAATGTTCAAACATGCATTTGCACGTACATAAGTAATAGTAGTACTCCCTCCGTCAAGGTGTACAAGTCTTCCCTCCTTCTTGGTCACCGTGCACAACCAAAGATGACTTATTGACCTGGACGAAGGGAGTAGCACAGTCTGCAAGCATATATCGAGAGAGACGTGTAGTCCGATAGTATATAGTAAAGTTTGTGCTATATGCACGCATTTCTGCAAAATGCGTAATAATACACAACGCTTCCAAACTTTCCTTTTACATACTTAATTAAGGACGCTAAAAATTCCTGAACGTTCGATTTATCATTTGCTTCCCAAAACTAATGAGATCGCCTTACGAAACAAAAATTATACTCCTCCTAAAAGCCACGACGCCGCGGGAGGCGTTTGCGGCGCCACGAGTGCCACAGTGCGTGGTCGTTTCAATGGCAAACACAACGCCTCTTCCTCAGCCTCGCAACTCGCGAGGTGATGATTGGCGGCTTGCCGGCGGGCGAGAGCGATCTCACCGATGTGGTGATCTGTCGCCAACAGGTACGCCTCCTGGCTGGAAGCGTGCACCCGGTCCATGTACCGCCAAGCGTAGATGAGGCGCTTGGGCCCGACTGCACTCAGAGCGTCGGCACGGGCGTCCTCCGCCACCCTCACGGCCCTCGCACGAGCCTTCTGCCAAAGAACCAATTGCTTGACTATCTCGGACGCGACATAGATCTCCCAGAAAGCTTGTTGCGCGGTGCGCTTCTCTTTCTCGGCCTTCTCCTCCGCCTCTATTTTGGCGCGCTCTACTGGAGGCAAAGCCTCCCACAAGGCGACATCCATTTCTTTCCAAAGCTCCTCAAGGCTGGGGGGCCTCGGCGGGTGGCGCGGCGTTCTCCTCGTAGCGGGGAGCCGACGCGTCCTCTGACACGTGTGCCGGCGAGATTGAAAACGCCGACGTGTCGCGGCGATGAGCGGAACACCGACGCGTCCTCCTCGACTAGTGGCAGCGAGGAACGGAACGGCGACGCGTCGCGTCGCGGCGAGGAGCGGAACACCGACGCGTCCTCCTCGACTAGTGGCGGCGAGGAACGGAACGGGCGGCGTCGCGTAGCGGCGAGGGAGCGAACGCCGACGCGTCCTCCTCGACTAGTGGCGGCGAGGAACGGAAAGGCGACAGCGTGACCGTCCAGCGGTGCAGCGAGGGGCTCCTAGGGCTTGGGAGGAGATGCCATGGTGGTCGGCGTGAGAGGGAGGAGGAGATAGCGATGAACGTGAGCGTGAGGGGAGGAGATAGCGATGTCGTGGGAGGCGCAGTATTTATAGCGGCGATGGCACACCTGCGTAAGATATGGATCGAGCTGCATCGACTTAACTGCAGGTCGATTGCGTCATCGACATGTGGGCGATACAACTGCTAGGCCCGTATGTCAGTGGCCCAATGCACCTGAAGTTAAGTAAAAGCTACGTGGGCATATTTGTTGGAGTAAATTACGGGGGAGCGAAGGGGTGGAAATATTGCTGGTCACAACGGATTGGACGAGCGTGGGGGGAGGAGAGTCATGCATGCAGATTTTTTCACACGGTGTGGAGTGGTGGGACCGCCGGAGGGAGAAGGAGAGTTTGGCAGGCATATTGTTTCCACACATGGAGAGGAAAAGATTTGGAGACGAACGGGCTTCCTGCAGGTATGGGAACGGTGCATAATAAGTCATCTTGCATGCCGGGCTAGGTATAGTCTCAAGTCATTAAAAACATATTTCAAGGTGCACTAAATTATTGCATGCGATGATTAAGGCTGGCCATCATGGTGGTATCTTAGCTGGTACACGGGAATATCAAACATGCTGATGTGGCAAAGAATTAAAGAAGAGAGGGGGGTTAGACTAACTAGTGTTCATGCATGCATTGGTAAACACATTTTTTGTGAAGAAACGACAGCATTAGTTGAGTACTTTTGCAGACTTCAAAAACTATTCCACCGCCTCTACTATCTTGCTAAGAGTAGGTGAAATTTTTGAGTCGAGCCCTTTAAACTAGAAGGGAGGTAGTGGTACTCTAATAGCTAGGTGTGTAAGTCATCTTCACGAAAACCAAATAATCTCAAAACACGAGGTAGCGGTGCATTAACTTCTACCTCGTTTCTTGTTTCTTGACATATGAACCAATAAGAGATGAGGGTGTGCATGCTTTTAATGACACGAGACTATCAAACATGACATGCGATGGTTAGTTCATTGCATGCAATAATATTTAATTAGCAAATAAACATTAATGTCTCTCGTTTTCCCTCCTCCTTGGTCACGGTGCACAGCCTAAGATGACTTACTCACCTAGGCGGAGGAGTATCAACATTCACAATGTCAAATCAATATGTTTACACTCATCATAAAACGTAGTTCTTATACTCATTATAATCAGTATTGTAGATATTGATATTTTTAGTATAAATTTGGTCATGGGATTTCATTGATGCATGTCAAAGCGTGGAGGAAGCGGAGCTTAGGGCTTGCATTGCCGGTCTCTACATAGGTATTTCTCTTCATAATCCTATAATTTTAGAGACTGGTTGCGCTTTTGTGGTAGCGTCTCTTGCATCGGGGGACTATGACAGGTCTGCTATGCGTGACCTGAAGATGAAAGCGTTGAGCATCTCAAAGTTGATCAACAATCTTCAATTGCCAAAGATTAGCTGTTCGGCCAATAAGGTGGCACACTTAATCGCTAAGTATAGCTTTGACAATAGATTAGATGGGATTCTTGTAAATAATGTAACGCCCTGTGTGGTGAATATTGTATCAAATGAGTGTACTGGTGTGGCTAGTTAATTAATATAAGGTGGTGTTTAAAAAAGTATATATTTGGTCAAACACTTTGCAAACGGTTGACGGGAGTAAAAGGACGGAGGGAGTATCATGCATGCGGAGTAGGCAAAAAATTGCTCATTTTTAGCGGTCGAAGTCTCAAAGGGCGCGACCGTAGCGAGGGAGCCGAAGGTCATGGGAGGCTGACGGTTGGCGGAATTAAGTGAAGTTACATCCACGCTACCGGCATGGCGTGCGAACAGCGAAGCTATACCGTCAGCCCTACGATATGGGTATAGTAGACATGACATCTAGTGGGTCCGCATAGTTCTCGAGAAATCTTTGGGGGCTTGCGATCGTTTATCCACCGGCAAGCCAGCAACCCCACGCCGCTTCGACGCCCTACTGTCCCGTCTTCTACCTCACAACAGTTCACTCCTAGTCGTCCCGTCCTTTCACATTAGTTCGCTCCCAGTTTTTGCGGGGTACAACAGTTCAACTTCTCCTAACCCTCCTCCAAAATCCATGGCCTCCCAAATCTCCATGGTCGCCGCTGAGTACCAGGTTAGAGCCATCACCGGTGATCAGTTCATCGTCATCTACACACGTGGATCCGTGACGGTGAAAGCATGGCTTGCTCGCTTCCTACGCATGTTCAACAGTTCAACGGATGAGTGGGTCATTTGGGCTAGATGTTGAGTACACCACAGTCTGGGGCGAGAGAAGGATCTAAAGGGCGAAGAGAGGAAGAAGCCCGCCGTGATCCAGGTTTGCGTACATAACGTTTGCTTGGTCTACCACATATGCCATGCCGACGTTGAGTGCCAGGATTTTAAGAACTTCCTCAAGGACAAAAGAGTGAAATTCGTTACTGTAGGCTTTAAGAACGACAAAGAAGTCCTGCGTCGGATAGGTCTCATTGTAGGCCAGCCCTTCGATCTCCAGAAGGCAAGCCTGGTGTCCTCCTCTCAACCTTCAATGCTGACCCTGGCAGCAGCCATGATTGATCCTTCGTACGCTAAACTGAATAAACCTCATCACGAGTTTCATCATGCATGGGAGTCGAAGACATTAGATGAAGATCACATCACATGCGCAGCAATGGATGCCTACCTTTGTTTAAATATCTACATGGGTTGGATGAAGAAGCGAGCCCAGTGTGGGTTCAAGCAACGAAGCGTCGTGAAGAGGAAGAGGAAGAGGGGCGAGGGCGAAGTCGAGGGCGTGGACTCGGACTCAGTAGGTGGCAGTGTCGTCGCTCATGCTGGTTCTACTGCAGTGTCAAGCTGACTAGTTGCTTAGTTTATTTTCAAGGGTGTGTTGTGTTGAGGCCCCAGCAGAACTATGTTTACGTTCTTTCTCGTTATTTGAACTGTTTAGTACGTAGAGTAGTACTAGTACTATGTCTTACTACTGTTCTTCTTGCAGTTGGTACTACTGCTCGTACCTTCGATGCTCCTTTGTACTTAACACGTTCGTACTAGTAGTATAATTTGGGTCGGTCGATTTGTGAAAAGAAGTTCGATGGAGCGAAGGAAGAAGACGGCGAAGAGGTGGAAGAAGCCCTTCTAGCCATCCATGTTGCATCAAACGGCTCACATGAGTCGATCGACCCAAATTGCTCCTTGATTGCGGGATCCACGTGGCATTCAAGGTCTCAAAGGTAGATTCCGCGTCCACACCGGTTTGCGGGCTCGACGCCAAGACGCTGATCGGCTTCCGCCAAGAATAGCCACCATGCGCGCCTCCTACTGGCTGGGCGGAGACGACAATGACACGCTTAGTTCCTCCTCGCGGCGTGGCCGGAGCACGCCGTCCTCCTCTTCGTACGATGTGTGCATAGACGCGGCTCCACCAGCTGCTCGCGTGCTTGGCAGCGCGGCGGCATGGCGAGGAGGGACTGCAGACGACGTGAGCGGGCGAGCCTTCGGCTTCATGGCACAGGGATGGCGGCGACACGGAGCAGGCGGCGGCGGCGGGCGCTGGCATGCGCAACGGCGGCGGCGGCATATTGATGAGTGCGCATATGGGAGCTTACTTTAGTTTTATATGAGGTTGGTCAAACTTAAAAGAAAACCGTACTAGTACACGTAAACATTAGACTTAGGCAGTGCTTTTTTTTTGAAGTTAGTACCACAGCCACGATACGGAATCCTGTGCAAGCGCGTGAACCGCGGCCGCGCGGTCAATCGAACGGTGCGTCGCCGTGTCACGCTCGAAGCACATCCACCGAACCTTTTTGTGTGTGTGTGAAAACAATCCTCGAATATTACTCAACTTTTTTTCCTGGGAAAGTTCTTGACGCTGCAATATTTCCATATATTTGAATTTAGCTCCAGTTTGTGTTTATTTGGATTTGGACATTTTAGGTGCGCCCTAGTTTTTTTAATACTTATTTTGTGTGTGTGACTGAGAGAGAACGTGTGTATGTGTCCATATGTGTGTTGTGGCGGAAGGGCAATGTGGAGACGGTGTGCGTGTGATACAGACATAGAGAGGTGTGAATGTGTAAACGATCATGCATGTCGGTATACTAGAGTAGGGGTACCCTAGTATCCCGTACTCGTGCACGGATAGTTGCAGCACCCCGCGGCAGGGTTTGCCTCGTCACCGCCAAGATCCTCCGTGGCTCCTTTGGAGCCATTCAAGAACAAAGTATTTGATTAAGAAGACAAGGCCCGGCAAGAGGAGCTTGCGGGAAGGCCACTCAAGGCATGCAGAAGACAAGGCCCGGCAAGAGGAGCTTCTTTGGGAAGCCTCGGGCGCGACAAGCCTCCGGACCACGACAAAAAGGATTCGGCGCGGCAAAGGCGCTTGCAGCGGCAAGCAACCTCTCTCCATCCCCGCCCAGCTCATCCAACAACGTGGTCGCCATGGGACCATTCCATGCAGCGGCGTGTCAAGAGGCTGTGCAGCCGGCGGAGAGCGGCGATAAGCGGCTGACAAGCTTGCCATCGTGGCGAAGCGGTGGCGCACTGACGGTCTCTGTTGCCTTTGTTTGGGCGACAGCAGCGGGCATTTATTGCTTTGTCCCTTGCCGTCGAGTTAGGTATTTTACCTTGTACAACATTCGGGTAGGTGTACCAACTCCTGTTTTACATTTGTACCCTCGCCTATGTTGCCACTGTCGGAGACCCTTGAGCATATAAAAGGAGGCCCATGCATAGCGAGAGAAAGGTTCGGTTCATTCGACTCACTAGAGACCAGATCACGCTCACGCTTAGGTTTTGTAGCTCGCGTCGCTCCCTAGCAAGAACACAATACATCAAACAAGCAGCAGATGGGAGTTTTATCTCTCCGGAGAGCTCGAAGGCTGGGTAAACTGCTTTCGTGTGCCTCGCCTCGATCCGCTCTTCGTGCGATCTCCGCCCCCCTCCGAACCACAAACGGGCCTGGTCCGCCGGCCCCATAGGTGTTCGTGGGTACGATCAGCCTCCCCGACATCTTTGGCAGCACCCCGCGGCAGGGTTTGCCTCGTCACCGCCAAGATCCTCCGTGGCTCCTTTGGAGCCATTCAAGAACAAAGTATTTGATTAAGAAGACAAGGCCCCGGCAAGAGGAGCTTGCCGGGAAGGCCACTCAAGGCATGCAGAAGACAAGGCCCCGGCAAGAGGAGCTTGTCGGGAAGGCTCAGGCGCGACAAGCCTCCGGACGCGACAAGGATTCGGCCGCGGCAAAGGCGCTTGCCGCGCAAGCAACCTCTCTCCATCCCCGCTCCAGCTCATCCAACAACGTGTCGCCATGGGACCATTCCATGCGCAGCGTGTCAAGAGGTTGTGCAGCCCGGCCGGAGAGCAGCGATAAGCGGCGCTGACAAGCTTGCCATCATGGCGAGCGGTGGCGCACCTGACGGTCTCTGTTGCACTGTTTGGGCGACACTGACGGGCATTTATTGCTTTTGTCCCTTGCCGTCAGAGTTAGGTATTTTGAGGACGCTCGAACTCGCATCGAGCGTCGGAGAGAAGCGCGACGTCAGTCCGACAAGCGCGCTGGGCCTACTGTTGACATGCGCGCGCCGGAGGAGCCAGCGACTTTGCCCGTCAGACTGTGTAGGTTGCCCTGCGTCACTCGTGAGCTGCGGCAAGTCCAAAGGGCCCAGAAAAACTTCAAACCAGACGTCTGGGAGAAGTATGATGGCGGGGCGCATCCGTCGGAGTTCCTCGGCATCTACACCATCGCGGTGCAGGCTGCGGGGACGGGACGACAAGATCCTTGTCAACTACTTCCTTTCGTGCTCAAGCCCAACGTCGAGATCTTGGCTCATGCACTTGTCGGACAGCTCCATATCCTCTTGGGCAGATCTGCCATCGGTTTGTTGGCGCCTTCACAGTGGCCACAAACCTCATGGCCAAGAGAGTGACCTTCATCTGCTTTCGCCAAGAAGGAAGGAGAGTCCTGCGCAAGTTCATTGAGAGATTCAGCCGTGTGCACTACAACATCGGATGTCCACCACGGCGGTGATCGCCAGCGTTTCATCGAGAATGTGCGAAACCCGCAGGATGAGGGAGGAGATGGCGATGTGCAAAGTCAAGGACGTCGATGAGCTGTACGCCTTGGCCGACAAGTGTGCGCTGCCGAGGAAGGGAGGAGACTCGAGGAGAGAATGCGAAGCAGGATCTCGACATGAGGAGGCCGCCCAAGAAAGAAGGGCGGCGGCGAGGCAACAGGAAGAAGAAAGGAAGAGAAGTGCTAGCTGTTGAGCAGTCCGACAGCGGAGGTGGCGACAAGAACGCCAAGGCTGGTGGCTCCGGCAAGGAGGTTGCGGCGACGCCAACCACCGGTCGGTGTGACGCCGACAAGCGGGGCCCGACTCCGGCAAGCGATCTTGCAAGATCCATCGCACCAAGGGCCACGACCTCCAGAGCTGCAAGAAGGTCGAGCAGCTTGTCGAACAGCAGAGGGCTGAGTATGAGCGGCGCGACAAAGAGAAGGCCCAGGAAGGTGCTGGGGGAGCAAGCAAGATACGTCCCGGCCGGGAGGACGCCGGCAAGGCCAAAAACGGCAAGGAGACAGACCTCCCCGCGGCCGTGACAAGGATGAAGATGATGACGACAGCGAAGATATGGAAGACGACGGCGCCCGATGAGCGGGAGTTTGAGAAAGCCACATAGGTCCTCTGCGTTGGCGGAGGTGCTTCCTGCATACCTCCCACCGCCAACTCAAGCAATGGATGCGGGAGGTCAATGCAGCGGAACCATCCGTGAGAGTCACGCAAGCCTCTGAAGTGGTCCAAGACGCCTATCGTCTTTGATATTGAGGACCACCCGATCGCATAAGCTGCGGTCGGGTGCTTGCCGATGTTGGTCTCACCAACCATCCGCAACCTCAAGGTCACCAAGATGCTAGTTGACGGCGGGCCGGCTTGAATCTGATCTCCTCCGCGGTGCTCGGAAGCTTCAAATCCCTGACAGCGAGCTCGAAGAGACTGGCACCTTCCAAGGAATCAATCTGGGAAGGAGCATGCCGAAGGGGAAGATTACGTTGCCGGTAACATTTGGCAGCGAGCTGAACTTTAGGACTGAGAGGGTCACATTCGACGTTGCCGATTTCCCATTGCCTTACAATGGGATACTTGGCAAATCCGGCACTCGCCAAGTTCATGGCAGCCTCTCACTACGCCTACAACTTACTCAAGATGCCAGGCCCGATAAGCGTCATCTCTGTCCATGGCGACAAGAAGGATGCCCTTATCTGTGCCGACAAGATCTACCGGGATGCAGCAGTCGCGACAGATTGCCAAACACTTGCCGCTAAAGCTCCCGGGGGGAAGAAGATAAAGTCCAAGTCCGGCAAGAGCTCTGATGCTCACTCCGGCAAGCGCACCTCTTCGGAGTGATGCGCTACCGTCGAGGACGCACCATCGAGCTCCACCGGCAAGTGCAAGAAGATGGTAGCTCCGCCAAAGACCAAGAAGGTGCCCGCCAAGGAGGACGGCACTGGTGGTACCTTTACCATCAGTGCCTCTCTCGACCCTAAATAGGAAGGCGCGCTCGTTGCTTTTCTGTGGGCGAATGTCGACGTGTTTGCATGGCAACCGTCTGACATCCCCGGTGTTCCTGTGAAAGTGATTGAGCACCGCCGGCCATTTGTCCTCATGCACGGCCCGTCAAGCAAAAAGTCGGGGAAGCAAGCGGTGGGCGCCAAGAATTCATAGCAGAAGAGATCAAGAAACCTGGAAGCAGAGGCCTTGTCGAGGAGTGCTCCATCCTACATGGTTGGCCAATCACGTAGTCGTATGCAGAAAGCAAATGGAAAATGGAGACTTTGTATTTACTTCACGGATGTTAATAAAGCTTGTCCCAAAGATCCATTTCCCTTGCCGCGCATTGACCAGATTGTTGACTCCACTACCGGATGTGATTTGCTTTCGTTTCTTGATGCATACTCGAGATACCATCGGATCTTCATGGCTGAAGAAGATGAGGAGAAGACCGCATTCATTACACCATGTGGCACATATCTTGTTTCACACGGATGCCTTTCGGTTTGAAGAATGCTGGTTCAACATAAGGGTAGTCCATGGCGCTTTTGAGCCGCAAATGCACAGAAATGTAGAAGCCTACATGGATGACATAGTGGTCAAAAGCAAGGACAAAGCAACTCTGGTTCAAGATTTGGACGAGACCTTTGCAAATCTGCGCAAGATCAACCTCAAGCTCAACCCAAGAAGTGCGTGTTTGGAGTCCCTTCCGCAAGCTTCTCGGGTTCTTCGTGTCTCAACGAGGGATTGAAGCTAATCCCGACAAGATCAAGGCCATTGAGCAGATTGAAGCACCAAAGCGCGTCAAGGATGTACGAAGACTTGCGGGTGCGTAGCTGCTCTCAGCGAGTTTATTTCTAGGTCTGCTGAGCGCCTGCCGCTTTTCAAGATTTTGAAAAAGGCAGGTCCAATGAAATGGACACCGAAGCGGAGGCTGCGCTGCGGAGACTTAAAGAGATACCTGTCCTCCACTCCAACACTTGTTGCACCTAAACCACAAGAGAAGTTGCTTTGCTATATATAGCAGCAACCAATCAAGTGGTTAGTGCGCGTTAATGTAGCGGAGAGGGAGGCGGATGACGAGCCGGCAAGCACATCCAGCGACAAGCGAGGGGCTTCACCGACAAGCTCTGGTCCCGACAAGGACGAATCCGCAGCAGCGTGACGGAGATCTGCGAAAAGGGATGGTGCAGCGCCCAGTCTACTTTGTCAGTTCCCTCCTGCAGGGGGCTAGGTCAAGGTACTCTGGTGTGCAGAAATTGCTTTTCGGCCTCCTCGTGGCCTCGAGAAAGCTGCGCCATTACTTCCAAGCACATGAGATCACAGTTGTCACTCGCTTTCCGCTGAAGAGGATACTGCAGAATCCGAAGCGGCAGGGCAGGATTGTCGAGTGGGCATTGGGCTGTCAAGCTTTGGTCTCAAGTTTGAAAGCACATCAACTATCCAAAAGCGAGGCGTTGGCAGAATTCATAGCAGAATGGACGCCAACGCCAGATGAAGAGATTCCGGAGACGAGCATTCCCGTCAAGGAAGCAAGCAAAGAGTGGCTGGTGTACTTTGATGGTGCCTTCTCGATGCAAGGCGCCGGTGCCGGCGTGCTGCTTATCTCACCCACCGGAGAGCACCTCAAGTACGTAGTCCAGAGCACTTTCCCAAGGAGCAAGCAACAAACAATACTGCGGAGTATGAAGGTTTGCTTGCCGGTCTCAGGATCGCAGTGGACCTTGGGATCAAAAAGCTTATTGTCAGGGGTGACTTGCAACTTGTCGTCCGCCAAGTGAACAAAGATTACCAGAGTCCGTTGATGGAAGCCTACGTTGATGAAGTGAGGAAGCGGAAGAGCACTTTGACGGCCTGCAAATGGAACATGTTCCAAGAGCTCAAAATGATATTGCTGACGGCCTGTCAAAGTGCGCTGCACTTAAGTTGCCTGTGGAACCAGGGATTTTCGTGCTCAAGCTGACTCAGCCAACCGTAACACCATCAACTGGACAAAGCAAGAAGAGGAAGTTGATCTCTGGTGACTACTTTCTGGCAGAGCTTCCCGAAGCCGACGTTGCGAAGGTCCCCAAGATCAACACCAACAGTCTTTGAGGCGAGTCTGCTCCGACAAGCCCTGTGGTTTGTTTCGTTGAAGCAGACGCTTCCGACAAGTTTTGCTCCGGCAAACTTGCCGGGGAGCGTCAAGCTCCGGCAGAGCCGCAGGTTCTTGCCGTAGAAGTTGATGTTCCCGCAGCAGCAGATGTGCCGTTGGTCCTTGTTGTCGAGCCGCAAGCTCCAGCATGGGCGCAGCAGATTTTCCATTTCCTTCAGACAGGAGAACTTCGAAGAGCGAGAAGAAGCGGAAAGAGTAGCCCGGCGGTCAAGTATGTACCAGGTTTGTCGACGGCATCGCATGTAAGAAGACTCAACGGTGTGAAATTGAAGTGTATTCCTGTGGAAGATGGATGTAAGCTTTTGGCGAGAGATACACGGAGGCATATGTGGTCACCACATTGGCGTGAGAGCACTTGTCGGCAAAGCTTTCCGGCAAAGGTTTCTTTTGGCCGACAGCCCTCGAGGATGCAAGCGCACAAGTAACCAAGTGTGAAGCGTGCGGTTCCATTCCAAACAGATACACCAACCATTTCGGGCTCTCCAGACGATCCCTTTATCCTGGCCATTTTCGGTCTGGGGCTCGACATCTCGGCCCCTTCCCGAGCTGTCGGGGCTTTGAATACTTATGCGTCGCCATCGACAAGTTCACAAAGTGGCCGGAAGTGGAAGCGATGAGGAAGGTGACGGCACGATCGGCGATCAAGTTATTCGGTCGATTGTTTGCCGTTTGGAATCCCTAACAGGATCATCACCGACAACGGCACACAATTCTACGAGTCGCACCTTCATGCAAGACGCCCAAGATCTTGGCGCCAAGGCCGCTTTGCTTCCGTTGCTCACCCGAGAAGCAACGGTCAAGCGAGAGGGCAACATCTTGAAGTGCTGCGCGGGCTCAAGACAAGAACTTTCGACAGGCTGCACAAGTGCGGAAGAAACTGGATCGAGGAGCTGCCGGTGGTTCTTTGGTCGATCAGGACGACGCCAAATCGAGCCACCGGCCAGACACCTTTTTCTCTAGTCTATGGAGCAGAGGCAGTTCTCCCCACAGAACTCGTATACGGATCGCCTCGAGTGCTCGCTTATGATGAGCTTGAGCAAGAGCAGCTGCGACAAGATGACGCTACCGCTCCTTGAGGAGGATCGTCTTGAGTTCTTTGTCGCGAGCTGCTCGATACCAACAAGCTTTGCTTCGCTACCATAGCCGCAGAGTTAGTGCGAAGTCTTGAGGAAGGCGACCTTGTTCTTGGTAGCGTTTAGTCCGCCAAGAATTCCAACAAGTTGCGCCGAAGTGGGAAGGCCCTTATCGGGTGAAACGAGTCACTAGGCACAGGCGCTGTCCGCTTTGAGACCGAAGATGGCATCCCGGTGAGCAACTCCTGGAACATTGAGCATCTTCGTAAGTTTTACCCATAAAGGCGCGGTTGCGGAACCTGTTCCGCAACCACCTTTTGTACAAGTCTTGCCGCTGTTGCATGTAATCCTTTGTACAAAGCCGGCCGCAGACCCCGTGCATCAGTAAAGCTCATGTATTGCGCGCGACTTGTCAAATTCATGCTTTCATCATTTTATTGCATGTTTTGGCTAACACTTTGTGCAGCAACCACACCCGGTGAGCAAAATCGAGCCGCTAGGCTCCATAACTTTATTTCCTCTTCTTTCTCTTTTCTCAAAGAAAGGAAGGCTCCCTCGCGCACAAGTTAACCAGGGGAAGGAGAAGATAACTATGGACCAGGCACCGCTCGAGGAAGTTTAGCCTCATCGGGAAGCAAGAGAGCGGAAAAGCTAAGTTGCCAAAGTTTGAGCAATCAATTTTTAAATTTTTAAGTTATCTTCCTCGAACGAGAGTACTTTGTATGGAAAACCTGTGCGTAGAGGAACCAACTCGCAGGCTAGTCGCGCCCTTACTTTGTTTCGAGTCCGCTCAACAACTTAAGTGAGCTGCGGCTAGTCGCGACAAGGTTGCTTGTCGGGCGACCTTGCCGGCAAGAAGTGACGTTCCGCACTCGGCCTTCATGACAAAGGTGCCCGCACCGACAAGTCCCCCAAATGCGTAAGGCGAAACGCATTACAAAGGAAGGAATCAAGTAGAGGAAATAACGTTGCATTGATCGCCTAAGATAGAGTATATTACAAAATAACTTGTCGCTGATCTAACAAAGTGTCCTAAACATGATCGGCAGCGACAAGGAAAGATAAAATTGGCGGCCTAGTCTACGCGGTCGCCATCAATCCGCTTGATCTTGTTCACCTTGTCCACAATGGGTGCGACAAGGGCTTTGAAACTCCTCCACGTTGGCATCTGGCGGCAAGGATCTCGAGGACGCCGTTAAGGTTGAGGCCCGGATTGCGGAAGGCCACCTTTATCAACACCTTCTCGAGGGCTCCTGCCTGCAGATCTGGCGTGATTCCTCGGCCAGCTGCTTTGGGACCTCTTCCGGAGTCGGCTGGAGACCCGTCCTGCGCCTTTGAAGAATAAACTGAGTTTGGCGCTGGGTTGGAGATGCTCGTCGGAGGAGTATGCAAGGTCCATCATCCCGGCCCAATCGGCTCGTTGTGGATGTCGTGGCGGTGTCCACAAGACCTTGATCCAGTGCTCCACGCTCTCCCTCAAGGCGCTCGGGTGGAGGCAACATTCACTAGCAGCTCCTCCTTGGCCTTGACCGTCTCCAACAAGCCCACCTCCGCTCTCTGGGCGCCGCCCAACGCTCGCGCTGTGAGTGGTCGCTTCAGCTCAAGATCCGCCTTGGAATCCTTGGCGGCGTCGAGCTCCTTGCCCCTATCAGCGAGCGACTCTGCAGCTCGCCAAGAGTGTAGGCGTCCTTCTCGCGCTCATGCTTGAGCGCGGCAAGCTCTTCGCCGCTCTTCTTGAGGTTGGCCTCCAGCTGTGCCACCTTCGCCTTCAACTCTTCCTTGGCGGCCTCGGCGGCTGCGGCAGCATCCTTCGCTTCTTTAAGCGCCCCGCCAAGTGACTCCTCGTGCGGCAAGGTCTTCTTCATGGCTGTCCAGTTGACCTTCCGCTGCGCCAGCTCGCTTTCCTGCGGAGAGCTTCTCGGCAGCCAGCCATTTGCTCCTCCTCATTGCGGCCTTCTCAAGGATGAAGGCCGTGCGCTCTTACGCAAGTTGCCCCGTGCTTACCTTTCGTCGCGGAGAGTTTCTTGGTTGGCGCTCAGAGCTCTTGCAGCGCTTCTCCATGTCCGCTCCTGCCCTCGTGACAAGTGCTTCCGGGACTCCAACTTGGCTTGCCGGGCCAGTAGAGCGGCAATGAGCTTTCTTCAACAGTTGCTCCTCCTCAGAACTTCGCCTTCTTTGCTTGGCGCGTCCACCAGCGTCGGCCAATGAGAGGCGAGTAGCTCGCCGTCGAAGGTCTCTCCTTGGCCGGCGCCACTGAGCTCGGTTCCCATGGGAGTTTGATGAAGACACCCTCGCCCGGCCTTGGTAGGCGCCCGGGCTGAGCTCCTCGAACTGACAGCTGCTAGCGGGGGAAGTCGGCTTGTCGGTGTAGCGCTGGCGCTCCTGCAGCCTCGGGGCCGTCGGTGCGTCGACCCCTCGCCCGGCTTCTGCGTTGGCAGCCTCGGTGGCCTTCTTCGCCAGGCTCGTCGGCAGCCTCTTCTTCCACAGCAACGACCTCTTCTTCCACGATGGCGGCCGCGTCGGTATTGCCGCGCGCTTCCTCCTCGCCGGCAGCCTCGACCTCCATCGGCTCTGCGTCAGGCGAAGAAAGAGCAGTCAAGCAAATGTTCGAAAAGAGAAACAAAAGAAAACAAGCACAAGGGAGATTTTCGTGTAAGGAAATTACACCAGCAGGATCCGCAGCCATGGCCTCGACCACTTTGGAGGGTCTTGGCGTTGTCCCTTGCCGGGTAGCCTCCCTTGCGGAGTGGCCTCCCTTGTCGGGCGGCTCCCTTGCCGGAGAATCCTCCCTTGGCGGGCGAGTGGCAGCAGACATGTGATTTCGGGGCGGCTTGAGCCCTCCCGATGAGGCTGCTCTGCTCCTACACAAGCAAACAATCAGGTATCAACGAAGAAGGAGCACCCTGCACACCTAATAGTAAGGAGAAAATCGCACACTTACTTTGGGGGCTGTCTGGGGCTGCTCTGAGGAAGGGTTGCTGGTCCGGCAAGGGGTCTCGGGACGCGTCCCCTGTTGCCGCAGGAGAATCGTCCTCAACGACGACCGTCGGGATCTTAGCCCTCTTCGACGCTCTCTGGGCCGGCATCCACGAAAAGGAAAGAGTCCGTAACGAAGCAAATCAGATTCAAGATGAAGCAATAAAATTGAAGAAATACAAGCACAATCTCAAGAGCTTACTCTTCGCCTTCCTCCTCGGAGCTGAGCGCAGAAGTCAAACTCCGGCTCGCCTCCGGTGCGACGAGGCGGGGAGTGGGCTCTCTTGGCGCTTAAGCGGAGGTGTCGGCGGTGGCTCGAGAAGATCCCGCCCGGTTGTCGCAGCGGTGTGAGGCGCTCCTGCTGCAACATCGCTTGCCGTAGAAGAGCGTCGTCTTGGCGCTTCTTGTGGGCGATCTGCCACACCGACTTCGTCTCCGGCCTTGCGGAGACGCCTCTTCAGCCGGAACGGGGGCTCCGCTGGCGGCAAGTCGCTGGGTGGTGGAGAAGAAGCGCCCTCGGCGGGTCCACTCGACCTGGCCTCGGGCTCGACAAGCTCGTCCTCGCCGGCGATTTCCCTTCGCTCGGCAAGGCTTGCCGCTTTCGCAGCGTCCGCCTCCTCCACGGTATACCCGAAGGCTCCAGCGGCAGCTGCCGCCGCCTCCTCCACTTCGGTGGCAATACGCGCCATCTCCTCGTCGGTAGTGTCGCGAGTGAGCCTTTACGCTTTCGTCGGAGCGGATCGGCACTTCTTCCAAGTCGTCAAGAACTGCTGCACAACCTCGTCGGGGGTTCTCGCCAGGTTGAACGATCCCATGGGAATCGCTGTGGCGGCATCATGGCGCGGATGCGGTCGGCGCCGAAGTTGTTGCACAATGGGGCGACCCCTCGGCAACCTAAACCACTCAGTGGTGATCGGGTCGTTCTTGAACAGCTCTAGCAGCATCGCATCCAACTCCAAGACGGTGAAATTCCAGTTCAGGCCCGGCGCAACCTCATGATGTCTCGCCGCATTTTGGAACTCCCAAGCAGGCCTCCTCCTCTCACGCAAGGGAAGCGTCTGGCGGCGAAGGAAAGTCTGCGCCAACTGCGCTTTACGGTTAGTCCGGCAAGCTGAGGCGCAAAATCCGGTCACAGCTATCTTCAACCTAGCATCCTCCGGCGTAAGTTACTCCAATCTCTGGCGCGCACTATTGGGGTTTGGCGCACGGCAGTGAAGGGCTGCGGGTTCTCCTCTACGACCCAACACCAATTGGCTCTCCACTCCTCCCACTTGTTGCGGAACTCTCCTTCCAGATAGGCTTCTTTCTTGTCGATCCTGGAGACCCAAGCTATCCCTCCGGCAAGTGGCTCTCCTCTCTCGACGCGGGGCACGAAGAAGTGGCGGAAGAGTGCCACATTTGGGTGGACTCCGACAAAGTTTTCGCAAAGGTGCGCGAAAACTGCCATGGTCAAGACGGCGTTGGGGGTGAAATCAATGAGGCGGAGGCCATATGTGTTCATGATATCGCAGAAGAACTCGGAAATGGGCGGGCAACGCCCGCAATAGAAGAAACGGGCAAAGACGGGGTACCCAGTGGGGGCAAAATCAGAAGCGGAGGCGGGGAGTACCTTCGTGCGCGGATGCGCACGCGTCTCCGTCGACCAAAAGAGATAGAAGGCATCCTGCAGCTCCCTTGCGCCGAGCTGGGGGGGAAGATGGCCCGCTCCTTGCACAGCACCGCGAGCCGCTGCGCCTCGGCCGACCTGACGCCTTTCTCCTTGTCGGCTTTCGGAGCCATGGCGAGGGCGGCGGAGGAGGCCGACGGCAGCGCGCCAGGCGAAAGGGGGCGGGGCGCTGCTCTCTTCGCACCGGAGAAGAAGGGGGGAGCGGCGGTGGTTTTCTTGACAAGACAACAATGGCGGAGTGGACGGCCTGCCCCTGTTTCCTCCGCTTATAAAGAGGGGGAGGGGGCGGACGTTCCGTTTTTTTTCTAATAAAGAAACCCCCATGACCACGCCCACGATCTCTCGCACGACGCCACGTTCGGTGCGTGCCGTTAGTGGGGGTCGTGGTGGGTCCGGGGCGAGTTGTGACGTGATCAAGGCCGCGTGTGACCATGCACTGTTTTGGGCCTGGCCCGACAGCGCTCGGCACTGTGCGGCCCGAGCCCGGGGCTCTGACCGGTGTACTAGAGTAGGGTACCCTTAGTATCCGTACCGTGCCTGCACGATTGCAAACACCAGCGGCAGGGTTTGCCTAAATCACCGCCAAGATCCTCCGTGGCTCCTTTGGACCCATTCAAGAACAAAGTATTTGATTAAGAAGACAAGGCCCGGCAAGAGGAGCTTGCCGGAAGGCCACTCAAGGCATGCAGAAGACAAGGCCCGGCAAGAGGAGCTTGCCGGGAAGGCTCGAGCGCGACAAGCCTCCGGACGCGACAAGGATTCCGGTCAAGCGGCAAGGCGCTTGCCGCAAGCAACCTCTCTCCATCCCGCTCCAGCTCATCCAACAACGTGTCGCCATGGGACCATTCCATGCGCGGCGTGTCAAGAGGTTGTGCAGCCAGCGGAGAGCAGCGATAAGCGGCGCCGACAAGCTTGCCATCGTGGTGAGCGGTGGCGCACTGACGGTCTCTATTACTGTTTGGGCGACATCGACGGGCATTTATTGCTTTTGTCCCTTGCCGCCGAGTTAGGTATTTTGCATTTGTACAATTGCTCGGGTAGGTGTACCAACTCCTGTTTTTACATTTGTACCCTCGCCTATGTTGCCACCTGTCGGAGACCCCTTGAGCATATAAAAGGAGGCCCATGCGCAACGTAGAGAAGGGTTCGGTTCATTCGACTCACTAGAGACCAGATACGCTCACGCTAGGTTTTGTAGCTCGCGTCGCTCCCTAGCAAGAACACAATACATCAAACAAGCAGCAGTAGGAGTCTTATCTCTCCGGAGAGCTCCGAAGCTGGGTAAACTGCTCGCGTGCCTCGCCTCGATCCGCTCTTCGTGCGATCTCCGGCCCCCTCCGAACCACAAAGGGGCCTGGTCCGCCGGCCCCATAGGTGTTCGTGGGTACGATCAGCCTCCCTGTCGGTGTACTAGAGTAGGGGTACCCTAGTATCCCGTACTCGTGCACGGACAGTTGCAGCACCCCGCGGCAGGGTTTGCCTCGTCACCACCAAGATCCTCCGTGGCTCCTTTGGAGCCATTCAAGAACAAAGTATTTGATTAAGAAGACAAGGCCCCGGCAAGAGGAGCTTGCCGGGAAGGCCACTCAAGGCATGCAGAAGACAAGGCCCCGGCAAGAGGAGCTTGCCGGAAGGCTCAGAGCGCGACAAGCCTCCTGGACGCGACAAGGATTCGGCCGTGGCAAGGAGCTTGCCATGACAAGCAACCTCTCCATCCCCGCTCCAGCTCCTCCAACAACGTGTCACCATGGGACCATTCCATGCGCGCGTGTCAAGAGGCTGTGCAGCCAGCGGAGAGCAGCGATAAGCGGCGCTGACAAGCTTGCCATCGTGGCGAGCGGTGGTGCACCTGACGGTCTCTGTTGCCTTTGTTTGGGCGACATCGACGGGCATTTATTGCTTTGTCCCTTGCCGTCAGAGTTAGGTATTTTGCAATCGTATAATCGCTCGGGTAGGTGTACCAACTCCTGTTTTACATTTGTACCCTCGCCTATGTTGCCACACCGGAGACCCCTTGAGCATATAAAAGGAGGCCCATGCGCAACGTAGAGAAGGGTTCGGTTCATTCGACTCACTAGAGACCAGATACGCTCACGCTAGGTTTTGTAGCTCGCGTCGCTCCCTAGCAAGAACACAATACATCAAACAAGCAGCAGTAGGAGTCTTATCTCTCCGGAGAGCTCCGAAGCTGGGTAAACTGCTCGTGTGCCTCGCCTCGATCCGCTCTTCATGCAATCTCCGCCCCCCTACGAACCACAAAGGGGCCTGGTCCGCCGGCCCCATAGGTGTTCGTGGAGTGCGATCAACCTCCCGACATCTTTGGCGGCGCCCGGTAAAGGCGTCGAGGCCGTGTGAATCTGATCCGGCGTTCACACGAGCAGCGTCCGCAACATCTTCCTCAACATGCCACCGAAGAAGAAGGCTTCGGCGGGTAGCAGCCGTCCGCGTCGTACTCCACCCTCACCGCAGCAAGCGGGTGGTGGGGCGACGCGGCGGAGGAACGGCGCCGACGAAGGTGTTCGCGACGTTGCCAAGTCCAAGGACAAGGCCCGCAAACCTCGGCGTCCGCGCATCCCCGCGCCCATCTCAGAGGAGGCGGGACCAACAACGTCATGGCGTTCACAATGCCATACGTTCGTTGGATCGAGACCCTCAAAGACCAGCATGCGCGCCAACATGCCGGGTACGAGTGAGATCTGGTCGCTGGGCGGGTGCTGCTCCTTCTAACGCGGTTAGAAGTCCGAGCATATCCGCTCCTCGCACCGCTCGCCAATGCCACCCACTACTCCGGCGAAGCTCTGGCGAGAGCTCAGCTGCTCTCGACTACCCTCCAACGGCCGACAAGGTCGACGAGTGGAGGGCCACTATCCAGAGCCTCATCGGCTTTGCCAACGGCGACGCTCCGCGGCAACCAACGCCATCATTGCCGCGGCGAGACGACAAGGCACGAGCCAGTGGCGACGAGACTGTCGTAGGTGCAACCACAATGCACTCTCCACCACGAAGGCCAAGATCGCCGACTCACCGGATCCACCTCGACAGCGACTCCACCGCATCGTCGGATCCGCGAGCTCGCCGCGATCAGCGCCAAGTTCTTCACGAGCGACAACAAGAGGGCGCTCGAACTCGCATCGGCGCCGGAGAGAAGCGGCGTCGATCCGACAAGCGCGCTGGGCCTTTTGTTGACATGCGCGCGCCGGAGGAGCCAGGCGACTTGCCGTACGCGGTAGGTTGCCCTGCGTTCACTCGTGAGCTGCGGCAAGTCCAGTGGCCCAGCCAGAAAAACTTCAAACCAGACGTGCCGGAGAAGTATGATGGCGGGACGCATCCGTCGGAGTTCCTCAGGCATCTACACCATCGCGGTGCGAAGCTGCGGGGACGGACGACAAGATTCTCGCCAACTACTTCCGCCGTGCTCAAGCCCAACGCCGGATCTTGGCTCATGCACTTGCGGACAGCTCCATATCCTCTTGGGCAGATCTGTGCCATCGGTTTGTTGGCGCCTTCACGGTGTGGCCACAAACCTCATGGCCAAGAGTGACCTTCATCTCGCCGCCAAGAAGGAAGGAGAGTCCTGCGCAAGTCCATTCGGAGATTCACCGTGTGCACTACAACATCCCAGATGTCCACCTGCGCGGTGATCAGCGTGTTTCATCGAGAATGTGCGGAACAGCGGGATGAGGAGGAGATGGCGATGTGCAAAGTCAAGGACGTCGATGAGCTATACGCCTTGGCCGACAAGTGTGCATCATACCGAGGAAGGGAGGAGACTCAGGGAGAGAATGCGGAAGCGAGATCGGCAGTGAGGAGGCCGCCCCGGCAAAGAAGGGCCGGCGGCGAGGCAACAGGAAGAAGAAAGGAAGAGAAGTGCTAGCTGTTGAGCAGTCCGGCAACGGAGGTGGCGACAAGAACGCCAAGGCTGGTGGCTCCGGCAAGGAGGTTGCCGCTGACGCCAACCACCAGTCGGTGGCGGCCGCCGACAAGCGGGGCCGGCTCCGACAAGCAAGATCTGCAAGATCCACCGCACCAAGGGCTACGACCTCCAGAGCTGCAAGAAGGTCGAGCAGCTTGTCGAACAATGAAGGGCTGAGTCTGAGCGGCGCGACAAAGAGAAGGCCCAGGAAGGTGCTTTGGGGAGAAAGCAAGAAAGCGTCCCATTGGGGAGGACGCCGCGGCAAGGCCAAGCAACGGCAAGGAGACAGACCTCGCGACGCGACAAGGATGAAGATGATGACGACGGCGAAGATATGGAAGGCAGCGGCGCCCGATGAGCACGAAGTTTGAGAAAGCCACAGAGGTCCTCTGCGTTGATGGAGGTGCTTTCTCGCATACCTCCCAACGCCAACTCAAGCAATGGATGCGGGAGGTCAATGCAGCGGAACCATCCGTAGAGTCACGCAAGCCTACGAAGTGGTCCAAAGACGCCTATCGTCTTTGATATTGAGGACCACCACGATCGCATAAGCTGCGGTCGGGTGCTTGCCGATGTTGGTCTCACCAACCATCCGCAACCTCAAGGTCACCAAGATGCTAGTTAATGGCGGGCCGGCTTGAATCTGATCTCCTCCGCGGTGCTCGAAGCTTCAAATCCACGACAATGAAGCTCGAAGAGACCGGCACCTTCCAAGGAATCAATCCGGAAGGAGCATGCGAAGGGAAGATTACGTTGTCGGTAACATTTGGCAGCGAGCTGAACTTTAGGGGTGAGAGGGTCACATTCGACGTTGCCGATTTCCCATTGCCTTACAATGGGATACTTGGCCGTCCAAAGACTCGCCAAGTTCATGGCAGCCTCTCACTACGCCTACAACTTACTCAAGATGCGGGCCCGATAAGCGTCATCTCTGTCCATGGCGACAAGAAGGATGCCCTTATCTGTGCCGACAAGATCTATCGGGATGCAGCGGCATGACAGTTGCCAAACACTTGCCGCTGAAGCTCCGGGGAAGAAGACAAAGACCAAGTCCGGCAACAGCTTCGATGCTCACTCCGGCAAGCGCACCTCTTGGTGCTGCGCTACGTCGAGGACGCACCATCGAGCTCCACCGGCAAGTGCAAGAAGATGGTAGCTCCGCCAAAGACCAAGAAGGTGCCCACCAAGGAGGACGGCACCGGTGGTACCTTTACCATCGCTGCCTCTCGACCCTAAATAGGAAAGGCGCTCGTTGCTTTCTCGGGCGAATGTCGACGTGTTTGCATGGCAACCGTCGACATCCCCGGTGTTCGAGAAAGTGATTGAGCACCGCTGGCCGTTTGTCCTCATGCACGGCCCGTCAAGCAAAAAGTCAGGAAGCAAGCAGTGGAGCGCCAAGAATTCATAGCCGAAGAGATCAAGAAACTGGAAGCAGCAGGCCTTGTCGGAGGAGTGCTCCATCCTACGTGGTTGGCCAATCCTGTAGTCGTGCGCAAAGCAAATGGAAAATGGAGACTTTGTATTGACTTCACGGATGTTAATAAAGCTTGTCCCAAAGATCCATTTCCCTTGCCGGCATTGACCAGATTGTTGACTCCACGGCTGGATGTGATTTGCTTTCGTTTCTTGATGCATACTCAGGATACCATCAGATCTTCATGGCTGAAGAAGATGAGGAGAAGACCGCATTCATTACACCATGTGTCACATCTGATTTCATACGGATGCCTTTCGGTTTGAAGAATGCTGGTTCAACATTTGCAAGGGTAGTCCATGACGCTTTTGAGCCGCAAATGCACAGAAATGTAGAAGCCTACATGGATGACATAGTGGTCAAAAGCAAGGACAAAGCAACTCTGGCTCAAGATTTGACGAGACCTTTGCAAATCTGCGCAAGATCAACCTCAAGCTCAACCCGAGAAGTGCGTGTTTGGAGTCCCTTCCGGCAAGCTTCTCGGGTTCTTCGTGTCTCAACGAGGGATTGAAGCTAATCCCGACAAGATCAAGGCCATTGAGCAGATTGAAGCACCAAAGCGCGTCAAGGATGTACGAAGACTTGCGGTTGCGTAGCTGCTCTCGGCGAGTTTATTTCTAGAGTCTGCTGAGCGCGCCTGCCGTTTTCAAGATTTTGAAAAAGGCAGGTCCAATGAAATGGACTCCCAGCGGAGGCTGCGCTGTAGGACTTAAAGAGATACCTGTCCTCCACTCCAACACTTGTCGCACCTAAACCACAAGAGAAGTTGCTGCTATATATAGCAGCAACCAATCAAGTGGTTAGTGTTGCGTTAGTAGCGGAGAGGGAGGCGGATGACGAGCCGGCAACCACGGCAAGCACATCCGGCGACAAGCGAGGGGCTTCACCGACAAGCTACGGTCCCGACAAGGACGAATCCGCAGCAGACGCATGACCAGATGCGAGAAAAGGATGGTGCAGCGCCAGATCTACTTTTGTCAGTTCCCTCCTGCAGGGGGCTAGGTCAAGGTACTCGGGTGTGCAGAAATTGCTTTTCGGCCTCCTCATGGCCTCGAGAAAGCTGCGCCATTACTTCCAAGCACATGAGATCACAGTTGTCACTCGCTTTCCGCTGAAGAGGATACTGCGAGAATCCGTAAGCGGCAGGCAGGATTGTCAGTGGGCATTGGGCTGTCAAGCTTTGGTCTCAAGTTTGAAAGCACATCAACTATCCAAAGCGTAGCGTTGGCGAAATTCATAGCAGAATGGGCGCCAACGCGGATGAAGAGATTCCGGAGACGAGCATTCCCGTCAAGGAAGCAAGCAAAGAGTGGCTGGTGTACTTTGATGGTGCCTTCTCGATGCAAAGGCGCCCGGTCTTGCGGCGTCGCTTATCTCACCCACCGGAGAGCACCTCAAAATCGTAGTCGGATGCACTTTCCCAAGGAGCAAGCAACAAACAATACTGCAGAGTATGAAGGTTTGCTTGCCGGTCTCGAGATCATGATGGACCTTGGGATCAAAAGCTTATTGTCGGGTGACTCGCAACTTGTCGTCCGCCAAGTGAACAAAGATTACGAGTCCATTGATGGAAGCCTATGTTGATGAAGTGAAGAAGCTAGAAGAGCACTTTGACGGCCTGCAAATGGAACATGTTCCAAGAGCTTCGAGAATGATATTCGACGGTTTGTCACAAAGTGCGCTGACTTAAGTTGCACGTGGAACCAGGGATTTTCGTGCTCAAGCTGACTCGATAGCCAGTAAAACCATCAACTTGGACAAAGCAAGAAGAGGAAGTTGATCTCTGGTGACTACTTTCCGGCAGAGCTTCCCGAAGCCGCTGCTATGCGAAGGTCCCCAAGATCAACACCAACGATCTTGAGGCGATGCGCTCCGACAAGCCCTGTGGTTTGTTCGTTGAAGCGGGCGCTTCCGACAAGTTTGCTCCGGCAAACTTGCCGGGAGGCGTCAAGCTCGGCAGAGCCGCAGAGTTCTTGCCGTAGAAGCTGATGTTCCCTTGCAGCAGATGTGCCTTTTGTCCTTGTTGTCGAGCCGCAAGCTCCGCATGGGCGCAAAGCAGATTGTCCATTTCCTTCAGACAGGAGAACTTCCGAAGAGCGAGAAGAAGCGGAAAGAGTAGCCGGCGGTCAAGTATGTACCGGTTTGTCGACGACATCTTTGTACAAAAGAAGACTCAACGGTGTGAAATTGAAGTGTATTCCTGTGGAAGATGGATGGAAGCTTTGGCAGAGATACGGAGGCATATGTGGTCACCACATTGGCGCTAGAGCACTTGCCAGTAAAGCTTTCCGGCTAGGTTTATTTTGGCCGACAGCCCTCCAGGATGCAAATACTCAAGTAACCAATTGTGAATCGTGCCTGTTACATTCCAAACTGATACACCAACCAGCTCGGGCTCTCAAGGCGATCCCTTTATTACGGCCATTTTCGGTGCAGGGGCTCGACATCCTCGGCCCCTTCCCCGAGCTGTCGGGGCTTTGAATACTTATGCGTCGCCATCGACAAGTTCACAAAGTGGCGGAAGTGGAAGCGGTGAGGAAGGTGACGGCACGGTCGGCCGATCAAGTTCTTGGTCGATTGTTTGCCGTTTGAATCCCTAACAGGATCATCACCGACAACGGCACACAATTAACGAGTCGCACCTTCATGCAGTACGTCCAAGATCTTGGCGCCAAGGTCTGCTTTGCTTCCGTTGCTCACCCGAGAAGCAACGGTCAAGCAGAGAGGGCAAATGCTGAAGTGCTGCGTGGGCTCAAGACAAGAACTTTCGACAGGCTGCACAAGTGCAGAAGAAACTGGATCGAGGAGCTGCCGGTGGTTCTTTGGTCGATCAGGACGACGCCAAATCGAGCCACCGGCCAGACACCCTTTCTCTAGTCTATGGAGCAGAGGCAGTTCTCCCCACGGAACTCGTTATCACGGATCGCCTCGAGTGCTCGCTTATGATGAGCTTGAGCAAGAGCGATTCGCGACAAGATGACGCTACCGCTCCTTGAGGAGGATCGTCTTCAGGCCGCAGGCGAGCTGCTCGCTACCAGCAAGCTTTGCGTCGCTACCATAGCCCTTGAGTTAGTGCGAAGTCTCGAGGAAGGCGACCTTGTTCTTGGTAGCGTTCAGTCCGCGAAGAATTCCAACAAGTTGACGCTTGAAGTGGGAAGGCCCTTATCGGGTGAAACGAGTCACTAGGCCTGGCGCTGTCATGCTTTGAGACCGAAGATGGCATCCGGTGAGCAACTCACGGAACATTGAGCATCTTCGTAAGTTTTACCCATAAGGCGCGGTTGCGGAACCCGCTTTGGCAACCACCTTTTGTACAAGTCTTGTCATGTATTGCATGTAATCCTTTGTACAAAGCCGGGCGCAGACCCCATGCATCAGTAAAGCTCATTGCGCACGACTTGTCAAATTCATGCTTTCATCATTTTATTGCATGTTTTGGCTAACACTTTGTGCAGCAACCACACCCGGTAAGCAAAATCGAGCCGCTGGGCTCCATAACTTTATTTCCTCTTCTTTCTCTTTTCTCAAAGAAAGGAAGGCTCCCTCGCGCACAAGTTAACGTGGGGAAGGAGAAGATAATACTATGGACCATGCACCGCTCGAGGAAGTTTCGCCTCATCGGGAAGCAAGAGATGAAAAGCTAAGTTGCCAAAGTTTGAGCAATCAATTTTAAATTTTTAAGTTATCTTCCTCGAGCGATAGTACTTTGTATGGAAAACACATGCGTAGAGGAACCAACTCGCGAGCTAGTCGCGCGCTTAATTTGTTTCGAGTCCGCTCAACAACTTAAGTGAGCTGCGGCTAGTCGCGACAAGGTTGCTTGTCGGAGGCGGCACTGCCAGCAGGCTGCTGACGTTCCGCACTCAGCGCTCGCGGCAAAGGTGCCCGCACCGACAAGTCCCCCAAATGCGTAAGGCATAAACGTACAAAGGAAGGAATCAAGTAGAGGAAATAACGTTGCATTGATCGCCTAAGATAGAGTATATTACAAAATAACTTGTCGCCGATCTAACAAAGTGTTCTAAACATGATCAGCAGCGACAAGGGAAAGATAAAATTGGTGGCCTAGTCTACGCGGTCGCCATCAATCCGCTTGATCTTGTTCACCTTGTCCACAATGGGTGCGACAAGGGCTTTGAGCTCCTCCACGTTGGCATCTGGCGGCAAGGATCTGAGGAAGCCCGTTAAGGTTGAGGCCCGGATTGCGGAAGGCCACCTTTATCAACACCTTCTCGAGGGCTCCTGCACAGATCTGGCGTGATTCCTCGGCCAGCTGCTTTGGGACCTCTTCCCGAGTCGGCTGGAGACCCGTCCTGCACGCCTTTGAAGAATAAACTGAGTTTGGCTGGGTTGGAGATGCTCGTCGGAGGAGTATGCAAGGTCCGTCATCCCGGCCCCATCATTTCGTTGTGGATGTCGTGGCGGTGTCCACAGGACCTTCAGCCCAGTGCTCCACGCTCTCCCTCAAGGCGCCTGGTGGAGGCAACATTCACTAGCAGCTCCTCCTTGGCCTTGACCGTCTCCAACAAGCCCACCTCCTGCTCTCTGGCGCCGTCCAACGTCTGCGTCAGAGTGGTCAGCTTCAGCTCAAGATCCGCCTTGGAATCCTTGGCGGCGAGAGCTCCTTGCCCCTATCAGGAGAGGCGACTCTGCAGCTCGCCAAGAGTGTGGCGTCCTTCTCGCTCATGCTTGAGCGCAGCAAGCTCTTCGCCGCTCTTCTTGAGGCTGGCCTCCAGCTGTGCCACCTTCGCCTTCAACTCTTCCTTGGCGGCCTCGGCGGCTGCGGCAGCATCCTTCGCTTCCTTAAGCGCCCCGCCAAGTGACTCCTCGCGCGCGGCAAGGTCTTCTTTGTGGCTGTCCAGGTTGACCTTCCGCTGCGCCAGCTCGCTTTCCTGCGCGGAGAGCTTCTCGGCAGCCAGCCGCTGCTCCTCCTCAGCTGCGGCCTTCTCAAGGATGAAGGCCGTGTGCTCTTCTGCAAGTTGCCCCCGTGCTTCTGCTACGTCGCGGAGAGTTTCTCGGTTGGCACTCCGGAGCTCTTCTGCGCGCTTCTCCATGTCCGCTCCTGCCCTCGCGACAAGTGCTTCCCGGGACTCCAACTTGGCTTGCGGTAGCGGTAAGCGGCAGCAGCTTCTTCAAGCTGCTCCTCCTCGAGACTTCGCCATTGCTGCTGCTTGGCGTCCACCAGCGCCAGCCAGCAGAGGCGAGTAGCTTCGCCGTCGAAGGTCTCTCCTTCCACCGGCGCCACGAGCTCGGTTCCCGGGGAGTTTGATGAAGACACCCTCGCCCGGCCTTGGTAGGCGCCGGGCTGGGCTCTCGAACTGACGGCTGCGGCGGCGGGGAAGTCGGCTGTCGGTGTAGCGCTGGCGCTCCTGCTGACCTCGGGGCCGTCGGTCACGATCGCCCGAAACCCGTCGCCCGGCTCTGCGTCGGCAGCCTCGGTGGCCTTCATGCTGAGGCTCGTCGGCGACGGCCTCTTCTTCCACAGCAACGACCTCTTCTTCCACGACGGCGGCCTCGTCGGTGTTGCCGCGCGCTTCCTCCTCGCCGGCAGCCTCGACCTCCATCAGCTCTGCATCAGACGAAGAAAGAGCAGTCAAGCAAATGTTCAAAACGAGAAACAAAAGAAAACAAGCCCAAGGGAAATTTTCGTGTAAGGAAATTACCTGCAACGGGATCCGCAGCCATGGCCTCGACCACTTTGGAGGGTCACTTGGCGTTGTCCCTTGAGGTAGCCTCCCTTGCCGGAGTGGCCTCCCTTGCTCTGGAGGGCGCTCCCTTGCCGAGAATCCTCCCTTGGCAGCGTAGTGGCAGCAGACAGGATTTGGGGCGGCTTCCGAGCCCTCCCGATGAGGCTGCTCTGCTTCCTACACAAGCAAACAATCAGGTATCAGCGAAGAAGGAGCACCCTGCACACCTAATAGTAAGGAGAAAACCGCACACTTACTTTGGGGGCTGTGCTGGGGGCTGCTCTGAGGAAGGGTTGCCGGTCCGGCAAGGGGGTCTCGGACGCGTCCCCTGTTGCCACGGGAGAATCGTCCTCAACGACGACCGTCGGGATCTTGGCCCTCTTCGACGCTCTCGAGCCAAAGCATCCTGAAAAGGAAAGAGTCCAGAACGAAGCAAATCAGATTCAAGATGAAGCAATAAAATTGAAGAAATACAAGCACAATCTCAAGAGCTTACTCTTCGTCTTCCTCCTCGAGCTGAGCGTGGAGAAGTCAAACTCCGGCTCGCCTCCGGTGCGACGAGGCGGGGGAGTGGGCTCTCTTGGCCGCTTGGCGGAGGCGTCGGCGGTGGCCTGAGAAGATCCTGCCCTAGTTGTCGGAGCAGTGTGAGGCGCCTCAGCAACATCGCTTGCAGCGGTAGAGCGTGTCATCGCCAGGCGCTGCTGCTGTGGGCGATCTGCCGCCCCGACTCGTCTCCGCCTTCTGCGGAGACGCCTCTTGGCGGAACTGGGGCTGCTGGCGGCAAGTCGCTGGGTGGTGGAGAAGAAGCGCCCACGGCGGGTCCACTAGACCCCGCCGCGGGCTCGACAAGCTCGTCCACGCCGGGCGATCTCCTTCGCTCGGCAAGGCTTGCCGCCGCCATGGCGTCCGCCTCCTCCACGGTATACCCGAAGGCTCCGGTGACGGCGGCTGCTGCCGCCTCCTCCCCCCTGGTGGCAATACGCGCCATCTCCTCGTCGGTAGTGTCGCGAGTGAGCCTTTTCTGCTCGTCGGAGCGGATCGGCACTTCTTCCAAGTCGTCGAAGAACTGCTGCACGACCTCGTCGGGGGGCTCCTGCCAGGTTGGAACGATCCCATGGGAATCGCACAACGGCATCATGGCGCGGATGCGGTCGAGCGCAGAGTTGTTGCACAATGGGGCGACCCCTCGGCAACCTAAACCACTCGGGGTGATCGGGTCGTTCTTGAACAGCTCTAGCAACATCGCATCCAACTCCAAGACGGTGAAATTCCAGTTCAGGCCCGGCGCAACCTCATGATGTCTCGCCAGATTTTGAACTCCCAAGCAGGCCTTCTCCTCTCCTGGAAGGGAAGCGTCTGGCGGCGGCGAAGGAAGTCTGCGCCTAACCGCACCTGATTAGTCCGGCAAGCACGAGGCGCAAAATCCGGTCACGGCTATCTTCAACCTAGCATCCTCCGGCGCCAAGTTACTCCAATCTACGCCGCGCACTATTGGGGTTTGGCGCCGCGGCGGTGAAGGGCTGCGGGTTCTCCTCACGACCCAACACCAATTGGCTCTCCACTCCTCCCACTTGTTGCGGAACTCTCCTTCCAGATAGGCTTCTTTCTTGCCGATCCTGGAGACCCAAGCTATCCCTCCGGCAAGTGGCTCTCCCCTCTCGATGCGGGGCACGAAGAAGTGGTGGAAGAGTGCCACATTTGGGTGGACTCCGACAAAGTTTTTGCAAAGGTGCGAAAACTGCCATGGTCAAGACGGCGTTGGGGGTGAAATCAAGGAGGCGGAGGCCATATGTGTTCATGATTCGCAGAAGAACTCGAAAAAGGGCGGGCAAAGCGCGCAATAGAAGAAAAGGGCAAAGAAGGGGTACCAGTTGGGGCCAAATCAGAAGCGGAGGCGGGGAGTACCTTCGTGCGCGGATGCGCACGCGTCTCCGTCGACCAAAAGAGATAGAAGACATCCCGCAGCTCCATTGCGTCGAGCTGGGGAGGGAAGATGGCCTGCTCCTTGCGCAGCGCCCTTGAGCCGCTGCGCCTCGGCCGACTGACGCCCTTCTCCTTGTCGACTTTGAGCCATGGCGAGGGCGGCGGAGGAGGCCGACGGTGGTGAGCGCGCTTGTGGCGAAAGGGGGCGGGGCGCTGCTCTCTTCGCACCGGAGAAGAAGGGGGGAGCGGCGGTGGTTTTCTTGACAAGACAACAATGGCGGAGTGGACGGTCTGCCCCTGTTTCCTCCGCTTATAAAGAGGGGGAGGGGGCGGACGTTCCGCTTTTCCTAATAAAGAAACCCCCCCACGACCACGCCCACGATCTTCGCATGACGCCACGTTCGATGCGTGCTGCTTAGTGGGGGTCATGGTGGGTCCGGGCGAAGTTGTGACGTGATCAAGGCGCGTGTGACCGTGCACTATTTTGGGCCTGGCCCGACAGCGCTTCGGCACTGTAATGCCCGAGCCGGGGCTCTGCTGTACTAGAGTAGGGGTACCCTAGTATCCCGTACTGCACGGACAGTTGCAAAGACGCCGCGGCAGGGTTTGCCTCGTCACCGCCAAGATCCTCCGTGGCCCCTTTGGAGCCATTCAAGAACAAAGTATTTGATTAAGAAGACAAGGCCCCGGCAAGAGGAGCTTGCCGGGAAGGCCACTCAAGGCATGCAGAAGACAAGGCCCGGCAAGAGGAGCTTGCGGGAAGGCTCGGAGCGCGACAAGCCTCCGGAAGCGACAAGGATTCGGCCGCGGCAAGGCGCTTGCCGCGGCAAGCAACCTCTCTCCATCCCCGCTCCATCTCATCCAACAACGTGTCGCCATGGGACCATTCCATGCGCGCGTGTCAAGAGGCTGTGCAGCCAGCGGAGAGCAGCGATAAGCGGCGCTGACAAGCTTGCCATCGTGGCGAGCGGTGGCGCACTGACGGTCTCTGTTGCCTTTGTTTGGGCGACAATCGACGGGCATTTATTGCTTTTGTCCCTTGCCGTCAGAGTTAGGTATTTTACCTTGTACCTTTGTTCGGGTAGGTGTACCAACTCCTGTTTTTACATTTGTACCCTCGCCTATGTTGCCACCTGTCGGAGACCCCTTGAGCATATAAAAGGAGGCCCATGCGCAACGTAGAGAAAGGTTCGGTTCATTCGACTCACTAGAGACCAGATACGCTCATGCTAGGTTTTGTAGCTCGCGTCGCTCCCTAGCAAGAACACAATACATGAAACAAGCAGCAGTAGGAGTTTTATCTCTCCGGAGAGCTCCGAAGCTGGGTAAACTGCTCGTGTGCCTCGCCTCGATCCGCTCTTCGTGCGATCTCCGCCCCCCTCCGAACCACAAAGGGGCCTGGTCCGCCGGCCCCATAGGTGTTCGTGGGTACGATCAGCCTCCCCGACAATGCATGAGTGAGACATAGACAGATGTCGATACGTTGTGTATACATGAGAGAACGGTCTTCTAGTTTACTTGTGTGTGTATTTGTGTGTGTGTGTGAGAGAGAGAGAGAGAGGAGCATCCGTAACACAACAACCATCTCTCTTGATTCGTCCGTCCCTCGCACGATCGCATGCAACATATGCATCAACGCGCACATTTTGACACCCTCACTCGGCCCCTGCCCACCTCAAGGCCCGCGCAATCTCTTCGTGAATACCCATTTCTCTCCTTAGGTTTGTTTTCGCTCAATATCTGACAAACACACACACACGCGCGCGTGCACACACACACACGCGCGCGCGCAGCACAACACACACGCACACTCCCCCGAGCACACAATTCATCCCCATCCAAGGTTATACGGCGACCACTCTCGCTTGTGCTTCTTTGCACCCCAACATGCACAACACCTCAATCTTCAAAGAGGGCATCGAGCAGATCGAAGACGGCGACCACACCGTGCTAGATAATTCGGGGTCATTTGGAAGCAGGGTGATGTGACGACGACTGGCTGACTCCTCCCCCCACCCCCCCTCTCTCTCTCTCTCTTGCACAAAATTACCAATCCCTCTCTCCCCCGCACAAAATTGTCAATCCCTCAACCCATGAGATCCTTCCCCTCTCGTCCAGGTTTTTCCAGCTCTCTCATCAAACATGTTGTCTCTTCTCCTTCCACGTATACAAAATCACGTATATTACATGGCTCCATCTTTCTCACAGACCTAACTTCTTCCTCTCTCTTTCTCTCTCTCTCTCCGTGTCTCGTTAGGTTTGTCTCCTACTCTCTCGTCCACATACATACAATCTTTCCCGCCCTATCTGCTCCATCTTCAAAAGCTCTCTGCACGCGTTTCATTCACACAATGGGATATGTCAAAATGTTGCTTCTATAATGGCTGATGTAGAGTTTTGGTTGAATTTGTTGCATCCTACAAAGTAATAACTATGAAATGCATTTAGATTCTAATTTGACTGGGATTATGTTAGTTTTAGCATGTTGTGAAGTACTATAGACCTTGTATACATCTTGGGATTAGACAATGATTGTAACTATTGAATTGTATAGACCATTACATTCAAGTCAATAGCCTAATATATTTATTTCACAATTTCAACAAATGATTAGTTCACTACAAACTAAGAAAACAAATGTGTACTCCCTCCGTTTTTATTTAAGTCCGCATATTAGCATTGGTCAAAGTCAAGTTTTGTAAACTCTCAGAAAGCTTATAACAAAAATATTAACATATACAATAACAAATAAATACCATTAGATTTATTATTGAATGTACTTCCACATCATACATATTTGTTATGGTAAATGTTTATATTTTTATATAAACTTGGTCAAACTTTAGGAAGTTTGACTTTGGTCAAACCTAATATGCAGAGTTTACTACTACTACTCGCTAGTTGCTTAGCCGAATCACTCAACACGCCACACGAGGAGTTTAGTGTCACAAAATTTTGAGGTCGGCGGGAAAATCTCCCGCGACCCTGATTCGAGCGGTGGGAAGTTACCATCATAGCCTTCAGAACAGGCCTACGTACGACGCTTGGTAGGGAGCTGTTTTCGTTACTTCAGGTTCACCCTACTCAGCCAGCCCCACCCCGGCACCCCGAGTAGTACACCTGAATACTCCCCATTTTCTATCCCCACCGCAAAATAGACTTCTCCACGGCACCGCAGCCTTCGTGCTCCTCCCCTTTACATCGGCGCACTCGTCCACCGCAGCGCATCTGCCTCATCGACGACCTCGTACGCCGCACTGGAGCCGGTCCACCGTCGTCATCATAGACGGAGCCTCTTCCCCGGCATCGTCTTCCACGGTCTCGGATCTGCTTCCCGGAAGCCGACGCCAAGCGCAGAAGTACCACCGTCGTGGACAATGAACCCGACTCCGTTGCCGACCATGACTCACGAGAGGCCGCCACGACCATCGTTCTCCTCCTCGATTGGTAATGTGTGTATTGAATCACTTAGCGGTACATGTGCAGTTCCAATTTTGTTCATACCTACCCTTCAATTTTACGGGTGCTATTGTTCCCGTAAAAGTAATTGGTTATAGCCTCCATTGTCCAACAGAATATCAGCTTGTAATTGTGCGTCGCTCTGTATCGCGTTGTGCTTGGGTAGGTTTTTCATCCGCAACCAGCGGTGTGGCAAATGATGGAAAGGTTTTTAGAACTAGCAAGATGCCCATGCATTGCACGCATCAAGATGCATTTGTATGAGTAGTTTATCTTGTGGGAGAAAAGGATGAACGAGGGAAGGCCTTATTTGCAAATCTGGAGAGGAGTATGGGTATATTTTTGCAAAATTCCCATTTGTTTCCTTCCTATCATCGAGATATAAATCGGACGGCCTATATTGCAAGAAAAAAGTATAGGGAAAAAATAGACGATAAAGGAAGTAGAGATAAATATTAAATATTAAATAAATATAACCGTAGAGAAGAGAGTAGAGATAGCAGAGACGTCGGGAAAGGATCGTGCGCGCACGGGAAAAAGTGGTCGGGCGTGCGCTAGTTTTGGCGCGCGGCGTCCGACGCGCTTTATAAAATCCAACACCCTCCCACCGCTCTATGCCTTGTCACCGCTCTGTGCCTCGCCACCGCTCTCTCCCCGCTCTTTTTCGCCTTGCCGCCGCGTCGGCGGGAAACTTGGGGATACCGCGGCGTCCGCGCGCGCCCCTCCGGCGGCTTCTCCGCCGAGATCCGGTTCCGCGGGATGCGCCTCGGCCTCGGCAATTTCGACACCGCCACCGAGGCCGCCCGCGTGTACGACGCGACGGCGTGGCGCCTACGGTGGCCTCATAGAACACTGTACTTCCCCAACGTGCCGACGCGGGAGCGGCGCGAGCTTCAGCGCCTGCTGCGCGGCTTAGCACCGACGAGGATCATCGCGACAACCGGAGGCGGGAGCACCGTCTCGGCATCGCCGAGATGGACGAGGAAGCCATTGCACCGTGGCGCCAACACTTCCCGCGGGACATCATCAACGAGCGCGAGTTCTACGTGCAAAGGAGGGCGGAGAGGGATAAGAGGAGGGCGGAGCGAGCCGCCTATCGCGAGGACAAGCGTAGGCGAAAAGCAGACGCTCAATTCAACATGAGGCTAGGAGCAGCGTCGCCCTGGGAATCCGACGATGATCGGTATCTTCACGCCTACTGATCCGACGTCGGAGGAGGACATCACCGAGGAGCGATCGGACTGACGAGGAGTAGTTGAATTATCTTTTGTATCTATCTATGCTGAGAACTACCCTCTACTCTCTAGTATCTACTTCTCGATCTCAACGCTTTATGGCGCTTTTTAAAGCACAGCGTTGCGATTACATTGAAGATGCTCTAACATGGCAGGAGCAGGTGCTTTAATGTTGCCCACAAGATGCGCGAGTATTACTAGTAGTATTTTTCTTGCCATGTTGAGATTTTGAAACCACGAGTGTGAACATGCAGAGGAGCAATGAAGACCAAACACGGGATATTCGGGACATCTTCAAGGAGCGTGCAAGTTAAAGAAGAGCTGCACCGAACCTGTAAAACGAGCTTTGGTAAGTAACACCCTTTCAATTACTTTCGTTTAGCCTCGTGTTCTTCGATGTGTATATGTTGTAGTTTCTGTTTCTCTTAAGCGTGGTGTTCTTCGATGTGTAATAAGAAGAGTCTTAATCGTCCTAATGCTTTCGTTTTTAACTTGATGTAGGAAGTGGGCGTTCTCACCATGTAGTCTGTTTTTATATTTCTTTTCCTTTTGAATTCACTTCTCCGAGTTCTGTTTATCTGGCTTCTACTAAATGGATCTAGGTTTCTCTGAGTATTGATCTAAAAAAGAAGTAACTTCATGTCAGGATGCAGTCCTGCGAGGAGCGAAGTATGGTCAACCTCGAGATCATGTTTCCGAAATGAGGCTGGATTACATACAAGGTACCAGTTCCCTAATGATGCTGGATTAGACACAAGGTGCAAATTCCCAGATGATGCTGGATTACACACAAGCCGGTGGAGTAAATCGACTGTTCGTGTCCTCGTGGCATTAGTAAAGGCTGAAAGAAAGCGTGCACCAGCCCTTGAGAATCTAGCTGAGTTCTTGAAGAAGCGAAAAGAGCAATCAGATGATCTCTTCACCCAAGCCAAAGAAGAGATGGAAGAAGCCAGAAATAAGCTAGCAGAGGCAGAGCAGGCTAGGAGTCTCCTGCTATCTAAAACTGTTGTCAATACAAAATTTCCTTCATAATAGCTAGGTTCAAATGTTTATCCAACAAGCATGCACTGTTGTGATGTACGTGCATCTCTTGATGTGGCACAAAATGTTTTTTTGGGTCATGTAATAACAACAATTACTTTCCAAACAATAACAGACGAAGCATCGGACATGGTATAGTTCACGCGCAAGCCCGACATTCCAAGTCCAACTTCCACATCAAACTCATGTTCACAGATATCTGCACATTCATACATAGTGTCCACAACCATGATTCACTTCAAAGCCAAAAAAATGTGAGGAGAGTTATAAAGAAAAACCTCTACTAGTTCCTGCTACCAGTGCGAGCACAACAAGTCAAGACCATGCGTAAATTAATTATATTTTAGTCATTTTTTGTGTTCTAAAATGACTGCCGGCTCGCGGAAGGACGTGTTGCCAGCACACGCACGGATTCAATGAAGGCAGGCGGGGTAGTCTTAAGCTGGTTGCACTTGTGGCGAGGCGTGCTCAGCCGGGCTTGCGGCAGTGCGGCCCTCTTGGTCGGGCGCCCGGTTCAATGCCTGCGCTATGAGAGGCCGTGTCCGTGTTAGAGCAATCACTCCCTCCTGTCCTTTTTTGTTTGGGTATAACAAAATCTCGTTTTCCATTCGTGGACAAACTTTGACCCAAAGTACGATGGGGACTAGTAAACCAGAATGGACGTAGTAGTTTTTTTAATCAAAGAAGGGTTTCCCCTTCCGATTACTGAAAACCAACATCTAAATCTAAACCATAGTATTTTCCCTAGAACTACCAGGTTCAACATCTCGTAACATAAACCCATACAACCATACGCCAACGAGGTACGTAGTACTATGAATTCCATTTTCGCTCCATACCAATCGTTCTAAAACCTACTTACTACTTATAATGTGCCATTTAAAATCGGAACTCTTAACCCCGCTAAAAAATGATATTTTAAACATGGCTACTCGGTCTGTGGCAACTGGCGAGCCACCGCGCTCCAAGTCGTTCACCTGTGGTCCCGACCATCAACTCCTACAAAGGTGCTCCACCACGTACCCGGTACCACGAATGCAGCAATCATGCACCTAGGGTTTTAGGGTTTATTTGTTAACGTCGCCTTTACATAACACTCATGTGTGCGAGACAGCGAGAGGCCGACTGCGTGCGTGCGCCTCTTCTCTTCGTATATGTACTCCACCGTTTGTTTGGTGTCCAAAAAATTATAATAACTACTAGCAATGTGCCAATGCGTTGCCACACGATCAAAGTAGATTAATACATATTCACCGATTTGATAGAAAAAAAGTCTAGTTTTGAAATACGTATATCACTAAAAATATGTTATGTTTCACTCAAAATATATTCCTTTGGCGGTTTTGATGACATAAGGGAGGCATGTTGTTGGTTTCAAGATTCGAGAAGTGGTATATGTCTAATTTCTACTCTTACTAGCAAGATGTCCGTGTGTTGCACGGAACATCAAAATCTCGTGGGAGAAAAGGATGAACGAGGGAAGGCCTTATCTGCAAATGTGGTGAAGAGTGTGGGTAAATTGCCATATTTTCCTTCCTATCCGTCAGATATAAATCGGATGACCTACATTGCAGGATGGCAGGCCCACCATCATCACCAACTCTATTTTTTATCCCTACTCTTATAAAAAAGCATTGTCGGTGATGATCGTGTGCTCGCCATCCCGCAATATAGGTCGTCCGATCTATATCGATGGATAGGAAGGAAACTATGGAAATTTTGCAAAGATACCCACACCCCTCTCCACATTTGCAAATAAGGTCTTCCCTCGCTCATCCTTTTCCCCACAAGATAAACTACTCATACAAATGCATCTTGATGTTCCATGCAATGCATGGCATCTTGCTAGTTGTTTCAAAAGCCCATGTGTGTGTGAGAGAGAGGGGGAGTGGAGGAGGACGGAGTGCATGTGTGACAAAGACACAAGTAGTGTGTGTGCGATAGGTATCAGCTTAAAATGAGGCGATAGTGTGTGTGTGCACGATCGAGAGGGCGTGTCTCAAGAAGGGAAGAAAAAGCTACATAGATACAAGGAGCGAGAGAAGACATGTATGCGATGGTGGAAGCATGAGTGTGCTGGTGTATAAACCTATCTAGAGGCTAGCTAGTCGATAAATGCTTGTGAGAGAAATACGAGTCGGGGTGCAAAAGCGAGAGTTTTGTGTGTGAGAGAGAGAGACGGTAGTCGGGAAGGGGGGTGGAAGCAGGAGTTGTGTGTGTGTGTCTGTGAGAGAGAGAGAGAGATAGAGGCAGTGGTGGGGTTGTCTGATCGGTATCAGTCTGGGATGGAGACGAAAAGGAGACCGCAACAAATGTTGTGTCTACAGGAGAGAGAGAGAGTAATTTTAGTGGTATGAGTCATGTGTAGAGACATATAGGGTGTGTGAGAGAATCCCATAGAGAGAAAGACAAAGTGAAAGACGAGTGGAGACTGTGTGTGTGGCGGTGAAAAAGAAAGCTTAGGCACCGAGTGATACCAGAGAACAGTAGATACGTGAGAGATAATGAAAACCATGTAATGTATAATGATAGGGAGAGTGTGACACTTCTCAAGGGAGATGTCGAGAGACCATGTTTGTGAGGATAGGAGAAACATGAAGTGAGCGTCTTGGTGAGCTGGAGAAAAGAGTGATGGCTACACGAAGGAGCATGCATGCAAGAGAGATGGGCGTGAAAGGAGTGAACAAAAAAGGGATTCAAATATTTGAATTCGAGATGATGATACATGTAATCCATACTCGAACTAAAATTGATCTATCAAACATGCATACTCATATGAATTCACGCACATATATGTTATTTAATATGTAGATATTACTGATCCATACATTTTAGTAGAACATAATTTGGTTAAATTTTTTCGAATTCAACCTTAAGATTTCGAGATCGTTGTATTTGTAAATCATATTATACATATAAAGGAGCAAAATTCTTTGTTGTTCTTTTGAAAGTATATATGTAAAAAAATGATGTATATAGAACGTAATTCCAATTGAAAATGGATCCCCCCCGAAAAAAAATAGTAGAATACAAACGGGATTCGAATTGAGTTGGCACGATAAACGTGCCTTTGTGCAAAATTTGAACGAAGCGGGGAAAGTCGCAGAACCGCCCGAAACCAAAATCTGCGAGATGGAAATCACTATCGCCTATCCTCGCCAAGCAAAAGCCTATCTGCTGGATTTCTATAGGTTTCGATAGGGGTAGGTTTGTAATTTCACCCAAACGTGACGTAACCGCCTCTCACCCGGATTCATACGGTGGGCGCCAAAACACAGTGTGCCCTCGGCGAAATCGACTCCTCCCGATTCATATTCATACGGTGGGCGCCAAAAACAAACTCTCGTCGGCAAATATTCGGTGTATGCGAGATTACCGTCCTATCCCCAACCGACTAATGTTGTTGTGATGTAGTAGAAATGTGAAAGCAGGGCTAAGTTTGTAAATTTCCTCGCATTTGAGACAAGCGGCGCCCGACTACATGGTTCCCCCTTCCTCTCTACCTCCCTTTTCCCCATTCAGTACTCCGTGGGCGCAAAACACCCTCTCCACCCCACCCTCCTCAAATGCACGCCGTCCGCCACCCCATCCACCGCCGTCCTCCTCCACCATGCCGGAGCTGATACCCGATGCCGCCGTCCATTACAAGAGATGGACCTCTCTCATCCACGCCTTGGACCGGGATCCTTGCATCCCGTCCTCTCGCTTCATCCCATTGCCGTCCCACCTTGCCGGGCGCCGCCTCACGACTGCCTCGGCCCACCGCACTCGCCGCCACCGTCTACCCTCCTAGATCTGCTTCCACGCCGACAGCCATCGCTATCAAGTAGATCACAAATTCTCACCAGATGACACGGCACCGCACTAGAGGCGGTACTCTTCAGATTCTGCTCAACTTATTTATCACAGCAAGAAAATAGATCCCCACTGCTTTACTCTGATTTCTTGTCTTGGTTGCGAAGTTGCCTTTGTCCGGTTTGCACCTTCAGATCCGCCATGGCACGCTCAAAACTATACTCCCAATGCTTATGGTTTTCCCGTTTTATATTCCACACTAGTTAAATCACAGTAGACTTTCAAAATTGGGTGAGTCGATTTTTCAGAGCTCGTCGGAGTTCGCCGGTGCGATCCAAGGGGCTCGGGTGGTTGTGGGGCCTCGCCGAATGAAGAAAACTCGACGCGTGTGGGGGGTGGGGGTGGCGGAGGAACACAGGCGGTGGGGGCTGGTGGTCGGCTGACCCGTGCGGTGTTCATCATGGGAAGAATCACAGACGAGGAAGAAGAAGGGTTAGGAGGCGTGGGATCTTCATCCAACCGCTTTGAAATGGTCGAGAGACACCTGGGAGTTGCATTCTTAATGCGCTCTGGTTCATCATGTGTGGGCACTGCGCAACCAACATTTTATTATCCAAAATCTGTTTGCTCTTCTTTACCATGTTTGATAGAGCTGTGACACAAAACGTAGGACCGACTCCAGCTGACTGTATCCATACTTCACTGGCCACACCACTAGCCCCACCACACAGGACCTGCACTCCAGCAAAAGGTATATCGATTTCATTTGCCATAGCACCAGCTGTACCACAGAAAAATCCCACTCCAGCAAAAAGTACAGAAAGTCCACCGGCCGAAGACCTATCCCAACTGCAGAGACGGCCAATTCCTGCAGATTGGAACCCCATTCCATTTATTCCCAGTTTAAAAGACAATGCTTTCAATGTTGTTAGGGACTACGTGCATATATTCCCATTTTGAAGACAAACACCATTTTCACATCTTCCTGTCCAACTTACGTGTAAGTGCTATTATTCATGGTTATTATTTTCCTGTTTTCTGCTGATTGAACACATCAATGATTTACATTACATTGTTGTAACTAGGCGAGGGTCAATCTGGATAGTCATGACGAGGAAAGCTTGCTTGTGCTTTTCAAGGAAGCATTGCAACAAAGATCGGTGTTACCGAGGAAATCAAACTTTGGTGGCAAATCTATAAATGAATTTCGGTGAAGTCTCCTATGCTAAATTTAGAAGACATTGAATGGAAAAACATTGTTATGCACCTTTGGTCTCGTTCGGGATGAGGTACATCTATGAAATCACATGACAATTTGAACTTCTACTTTTCCGCATGTGCCTTACGGATCTTGTTTGCGGGAAATCTGCTCAAGTAGAATTCGGTTTGAAAAGAAACGACGAGGATATTGCAAATATGTTGCATGCTGCTTTGCTCTTGTTAGTACTGTTGTCCTGTATCACTGTACTTGCATACATACAGGTTCATTATGTGATAGCAGTATGCATGATAGCTTGCTTATCAATTGTTCGCTCCAAATTCTTGATATCCAATGCCAATGTTTTTTAGCTCTGCATTGTTCTTGTAAGTACATGCTGTCCTTTATCAGTGTACTTACAATGACAGGTAGTTGTTCATGTACCATCACTCTGCAGCTTATTTTCCTTTGCCCTCCATTTTCTACACATTAGATCTATATTTACTCTTACCATAAGGTTGGTACTGAAGAAGTTTAGCTGTGCATTGCTCTTGGTTGTACCTTTTGCTGTATCGCTGCACTTACATTTATAGCTACTTGGTTATGTAGCATCACTCTTCATCTTATCTTAAATATTCTCCATTTTTTCGTATATTATCACATCTATATTTACTCTTAACAAAATGTAGAATAAAGGCAATGCTTATGAAGAAGATTATGTGGTAAACTTCTTGAATTGCCCCCCCATCAGCATGGACAATGCCTTTATATAGCCTGTCATCACCAATAATGTAAGTTTGTCCATCTCTAGCCTTAAAACTTTGTAGTATATATTTGGTTAGGCATGACTGCAATGACTGTTTATTTTTGGTGTTTGCATCAAATTGCATGTTTAAAGTTTATTATGTACTCCTCCTGTTCCAAAATAGATGACCCAATTTTGTCTTGAAGTTAGTATAAAGTTGGGTCATCTATTTTAGAACAGAGGGAGTAGTTCATAAACAAAAGTTTGTCCTTTCTCAATTTAACTTTTCAGTTGTACAACCAAGTTCCTTATTCATACCATGTAAATTAAAGTATATGAGCAAGTGATCTTCTTTTGCCTTTGCATGTATATACATTCTTCATCTGTAATCCGGTGGTGTGGTGAACCTACCCACTACAAAGACAATGTCATATTACGCAATGTCTTAACTATGAACAATGTCATATCATTCTACTACTCCCTCCGTCAGAAAATACTTGTCATTGAAATGGATGTATCTAGATCTATTTTAGTTCTAGACACATCCTTTTGATGACAAGTAATTCGGACGGAGAATATTATTTAAACCGCCTCTTTATTTGCCAATCTGAAATGGGATAAATTGATGACACACTAACCGTTGATACTTATGAGTTCTTGATCTATAATCCAGTGGTGTCGTGAAGGCGCCAACTCCTTCACAATGTCATTTCCTGCCATGTCTTGACCTGAACAATACCATATTGTGTTAATGCAATTTTAAACTGTGTCACTTTATTAAATCGAAGAAATGTGATGAATTGTCGACTTGATACTTTTATGTGCAAAACATGTCATCATGCCTTGTTTATCTTTCAGAGTGAGGAAGATTTAAGTGTTGAACAAGCCTTGATCTCATCAACTTGCTCACTTGCTCAGCTGCAGCTCCCGAGCAGGGCTAACCTTTCTTGAACTCTATTGAAGTGATGTCGGTTTTGTATATTATTTTGTCGGCGTGTTTATTTGCACTAGTGGTGATCTTTGATGCCCAGTGTATGTAATCTGCTGTCTGCTTGTGCTTTATTATCATAGTGGCGAACTTTGATGCCCAGTGGATGTAATATGCTGTATTTTGTTTATTGTATAGTCTAGGTTTTTTCTTATTCATGAGGCTGCAGTTATTTTACTGTCTTCGCAGTAAACCGGCCAAACCGTAAAATTACGGTACATAATCGGGCCGTCATGCAATCACGATGTAGGTTGGGCCTGAAACGTGCCGAACAGCTAACGGGCCGGCAGCAGCCCGAAATGAACTCCGGCCCATGCTTGTGCGAATCAAATCACGGGCTTTTAACACGCCAAAATTGTCTTGGTCCTTGTTTGGCCAATCAGATATCGGCTGCGAGCAGGCCGGATGCAAACCGGCCCGTAGTTAGGCCCAACTATATGACGGGCATTTAATAGGCCGAAATTAATATAGGGCCGAAATGTTAAACGGGTCCTAAGAGGCCAAAACTAATGTCAGGCCGAATTACTAAGTGGGCCTCTAGCAAGTGGGCCCAAAAGCATAGTGTCCAGTTGACGGGCCGAATCTGATATGGGCCATAATTGAGCCTATAGCCTCTTAAAGGGCCGTGCACGATCATGCGTAATTTGGCCCCGAACGTGGTAGGCTTTTAACGGGCGGATCTCATATGGGCCACTATTAGGCCGGAACGTGGCGAGCCATTAATGGACCGAATCAAATATGGGCGGCATTTGGCCCAAAACATGGCAGCCAGTTAATGGGCCGGCCTACTAGGGCCCTCAAATTCTTGTGGGCCTACAGCTGGGCCGGCCCGTTAATGTCGGCGAAATCTCGTGGGCCTTTAGCCGGGCCGGCCCATTATGATCCGCAAGAATCTTGTGGGCCTTTACCTGGTCGGCCCATTATGGCAAACAAAAATCTTGTGGGCCTTTACAGGCCAGCCCATTATGGCCCTTGAAATCTTGTGGGCCGTTAGTGGGCGACCCATTATGGCCCGCATAAAATCTCATGGGCCTTTAGTTGGGCGGCCCATTATGGTCCGCAAAATCTTGTGGGCCTTTAGTTGGGCCGGCCCATTTAAACTTGATGGGCGGTCCACGTGTCAACATATCATAGGCGTCTCGCCCATTGGATGAGTGACACTGTGACGGTAGCGGACGACATCGTGTCTCCTCCACCAATGATGATTTTACACGTGGAAAATCCCCATTGGTCGGGGCATTAACGGGTTATCGGATCCAAAACCCGACCCGATAGCTTAACTTCGTTCCGTTACGGTGGATGCCACGTGTCGGTCACCCTTGACGAAAAGCACTTACGGACGCGCGATTTATCGTCATGGAAGTGGACACTTCCGTGATGATAATTTTGGTAATGTCATGGAACACTTCTACAACAGCACAGGTATGACTATCTTGATTCTGTCATAAATTTGTCATGGATGTACATGCATGACAAAAAACGCGAACTACTGTGACAAACACATATCATCACAGAAGTGTATTTTTTTGTAGTGAGACTAGTGGGAGCGAGGCGGGCGGCGGTCCAAGGTTGTCCGCTTCCCAGTGAGAACGACTGCTTAATCTCTATGAATGAAATCTATGCTTAATTACTGAATTCTCGTTGCAAAAAATAGATAGTACTATTGAGTTTTAGCTGCATATTTTGACAAATCGCAGTGTCTTTTGGCTTAGCGCTGAAGTCTCGCTTTAATTTTCATACCGTAATCTGAACCGTTTGCATTGAAGAGACACACACATCCTGCGTTGAACAGCTTGCATATGGGTGTTCTATCTAAAAAGTTTGCGATCAAGAGCTGCAGAGATCCTGCTCGGCACATTTTCTCTTGGCTTCCTGGGGAAGCTGCCGGTTTGCATACGGGTGTTCTAACTAAAATGTTTGTGATCAAGAGCTGCACAAATCCTGCTCGGCACATTTTCCCTTGGCTTCCTCAGGAAGCTGTCAGTTTGCATACAGGTGTTCTAACTAAAACGTTTGCGATGAGTGCTTTATATTTAAAAACCATTGACATTTTTTTCAAAAGAAAATCATTTGATAAGTCTGTACATTAAGAGAGAAAAATGCAAGTTCGTTCAAACCATATCTTTCATTCAGTCACACTACGAATTTATATTCATATGATCGAGAATTCGAGATACAGTACTAAAACCCAAAAGAACTATTTCCGGCGGCGGTGGAGGCGGCGTGCCACGCCGTTGTTGTCGTTGTCATCCTCCGGGACGCCGTTTTTGAAGTCTTCAAGTCAACACAAAATGTTCTTCACATGTAAATCAAACATCATGTCATCGCGTGATACGTCTCCAACGTATCTATAATTTTTTATTGTTCCATGCTATATTATATTCTGTTTTTGACATTAATGGGCTTTATTATACACTTTATATTATTTTTGGGACTAACCTATTAACCGGAGGCCTAGCCCAGAATTGTTGTTTTTTGCCTATTTCAGAGTTTCGCAGAAAAAGAATATAAAACGGAGTCCAAACGGAATGAAACCTTCGGGGACGTGATTTTCGGAACGAACGTGATCCAGAGGACTTGGACCCTACGTCAAGAAAGCTACCAGGAAGGCACGAGGTAGGGGGCACGCCTACCCCCCTGGGCGCGCCCTCCACCCTCGTGGGCCCCACGTTGCTCCACCGACGTACTTTTTGATGGGGAACGTAGTAATTAAAAAAAATTCCTACGCACACGCAAGATCATGGTGATGCATAGCAACGAGAGGGGAGAGTGTTGTCCGCGTACCCTCGTAGACCGAAAGCGGAAGCGTTACCACAACGCGGTTGATGTAGTCGTATGTCTTCACGATCCGACCGATCACAATCGAACGTACGACACCTCCGAGTTCAGCACACGTTCAGCCCGATGACGTCCCTCGAACTCTGATCCAGCCGAGTGTTGAGGGAGAGTTTTGTCAGCCCGGCGGCGTGGTGACGATGTTGATGTTCTACCGACGCAGGGCTTCGCCTAAGCACCGCTATACTATTATCGAGGTGGACTATGGTGGAGGGGGCACCGCTGCGGCTAAAAGATCAAACAGATCAATTGTTGTGTCTCTAGGGTGCCCCCCTGCCCCCGTATATAAAGGAGCAAGGAGGGTGCGGCCGGCCAGGGAGAGGGCGCGCCGGGAGGAGTCCTACTCCCTAGTTGGATTAGGACTTGGGAGGGGGAAGGAGTGGAGGAGAAGAAGGAAGGGGGGCGCCGCCCCCCTCTCCTTGTCCTAGTCGGACTGGGGGGGAGGGGCGCGTGGCCCAGCCCTAGCCGCCTCTCCTCTCTTCCACCTAGGCCCACTAAGGCCCATTAAGTTCCTGGGGGGTTCCGGTAACCTCCCGGTACTCCGGTAAAATCCTGATTTCACCCGGGACACTTCCGATATCCAAACATAGGCTTCCAATATATCAATCTTCATGTATCGACCATTTCGAGACTCCTCGTCATGTCCGTGATCACATCCGGGACTCCGAACAACCTTCGGTACATCAAAACATATAAATCATAATATAACTGTCATCATAACGTTAAGCATGCGGACCCTACGGGTTCGAGAAATATGTAGATATGACCAAGACACGTCTCTGGTCAATAACCAATAGCGGAACCTGGATGCTCATATTGGCTCCCACATATTCTACGAAGATCTTTTATCGGTCAGACCGCATAACAACATAAGTTGTTCCCTTTGTCATCAGTATGTTACTTGCCCGAGATTCGATGGTCGGTATCTCAATACCTAGTTCAATCTCGTTACCGGAAAGTCTCTTTACTCATACCGTAATACATCATCCCGCAACTAACTCATTAGTTGCAATGCTTGCAAGGCTTAAGTGATGTCCATTACCAAGAGGGCCCAGAGATACCTCTCCGACAATCGGAGTGACAAATCCTAATCGCGAAATACGCCAACCCAACATGTACCTTCGGAGACACCTGTAGAGCACCTTTATAATCACCCAGTTATGTTGTGACGTTTGGTAGCACACAAAGTGTTCCTCCCAGAACGGAGTTGCATAATCTCATAGTCATAGGAACATGTATAAGTCATGAAGAAAGCAATAGCAACATACTAAACGATCGTGTGCTAAGCTAACGGAATGGGTCATGTCAATCACATCATTCTCCTAATGATGTGATCCCGTTAATCAAATGACAAATCATGTCTATGGTTAGGAAACATAACCATCTTCGATTAACGAGCTAGTCAAGTAGAGGCATACTAGTGACACTCTGTTTGTCTATGTATTCACACATGTATTATGTTTCCGGTTAATACAATTCTAGCATGAATAATAAACATTTATCATGGTATAAGGAAATAAACAATAACTTTATTATTTCCTCTAGGGCATATTTCCTTTAGTCTCCCGCTTGCACTGGAGTCAATAATCTAGTTCACATCGCCATGTGATTTAACATCAATAGTTCACATCTTTATGTGGTTAACACCCATAGTTCACATCGACATGTGACCAACACCCAAAGGGTTTACTAGAGTCGGTAATCTAGTTCACATCGCTATGTGATTAACACCCAAAGAGTACTATTGTGTGATCATGTTTTGCTTGTGAGATAATTTTAGTCAGCAGATTACATCACATTCAGATCCGTAAGTATTTTGCAAATTTCTATGTCTACAATGCTCTGCACAGAGCTACTCTAGCTAATTGCTCCCACTTTCAATATGTATCTAGACCTAGACTTAGAGTCATCTAGATTAGTGTCAAAACTTGCATCGACGTAACCCTTTACGCATTTAACCTTTTGTCACTTCCATAATCGAGAAACATATCCTTATTCCACTAAGGATAATTTTGACCGTTGTCCATTGATCTACTCCTAGATCACTATTGCACTCCCTTTTCCAAACTTAGTGGTAGGGTATGCAATAGATTTGGTACACAGCATGGCATACTTTATAGAACCTATGGCTGAGGCATAGGGAATGACTTTCATTCTCTTTCTATCTTCTGCCGTGGTCGGGCTTTGAGTCTTACTCAATTTCACACCTTGTAACACAGGCAAGAAACTCTTTCTTTGACTGTTCCATTTTGAACTACTTCAAAATCTTGTCAAGGTATGTACTCATTGAAAAAACTTATCAAGCGTCTTGATCTATCTCTATAGATCTTGATGCTCAATATGTAAGCAGCTTCACCGAGGTCTTTCTTTGAAAAACTCCTTTCAAACACTCCTTTATGCTTTGCAGAATAATTCTACATTATTTCCGATCAACAATATGTCATTCACATATACTTATCAGAAATGTTGTAGTGCTCCCACTCACTTTCTTGTAAATACAGGCTTCACCGCAAGTCTGTATAAAATTATATGCTTTGATCAACTTATCAAAGCGTATATTCCAACTCCGAGATGCTTGCACCAGTCCATAGATGGATCGCTGGAGCTTGCATATTTTGTTAGCACCTTTGGGATTGACAAAAAACTTTCTGTTTGCATCATATACAACTCTTCTTTAATAAATCCATTAAGGAATGCAGTTTTGTTTATCCATTTGCCAGATTTCATAAAATGCGGCACTTGCTAACATGATTCGGACAGCCTTAAGCATAGATACGAGTGAGTAACTCTCATCGTAGTCAACACCTTGAACTTGTCGAAAACCTTTTGCGACAAGTCTAGCTTTGTAGATAGTAACGCTACTATCAGTGTCCGTCTTCCTCTTGAAAATCCATTTATTTTCTATGGCTTGCCGATCATCGGGCAAGTCAACCAAAGTCCACACTTTGTTTTCATACATGGATCCCATCTCAGATTTCATGGCCTCAAGCCATTTTGCGGAATCTGGGCTCATCATCGCTTCCTCATAGTTCGCAGGTTCGCCATGGTCTAGTAACATGACTTCCAGAACAGGACTACCGTACCACTCAGGTGTGGATCTTATTCCGGTTGACCTACGAGGTTCGGTAGTAACTTGATCTGAAGTTTCATGATCATCATCATTAACTTCCTCACTAATTCGTGTAGGCATCACTGGAACTGATTTCAGTGATGAGCTACTTTCCAATTCGAGAGAAGGTATAGTTACCTCATCAAGTTCTACTTTCCTCCCACTCACTTCTTTCGAGAGAAACTCCTTCTCTAGAAAGGATCCACTCTCAGCAACAAAGATCTTGCCTTCGGATCTGTGATAGAAGGTGTACCCAATAGTTTCTTTTTGGGTATCCTATGAAGACGCACTTCTCCAATTTGGGTTCAAACTTTATCATGTTGAAACTTTTTCACATAAGCATCACAGCCCCAAACTTTAAGAAATGACAGCTTAGGTTTATTGCTAAACCATAGTTCATACGGTGTCATCTCAACGGATTTAGATGGTGCCCTATTTAACGTGAATGCAGCTGTCTCTAATGCATACTCCCAAAACGATAGTGGTAAATCGGTAAGAGACATCATAGATCGCACCATATCTAATAAAGTACAGTTATGACGTTCGGACACACCATTGCACTGTGGTGTTCCAGGTGGCGTGAGTAGTGAAACTATTTCACATTGTTTTAACTGAAGGCCAAACTCATAACTCAAATATTTTACCTCTGCGATCATATCGTAGAAACTTCTATTTTCTTGTTACGATGATTCTCCACTTCACTATGAAATTCTTTGAACTTTTCAAATGTTTTAGACTTGTGTTTCATCAAGTAGATATACCCATATCTGCTCAAATCATCTGTGAAGGTCAGAAAATAAGGATACCTGCCGCGAGTATCAACACTCATTGGACTGCATACATCAGTATGTATTATTTCCAACAAATCTGTTGCTCGCTCCATTGTTCCGGAGAACGGAGTCTTAGTCATCTTGCCCATGAGGCATGGTTCCAAAAGCCCATCAGCATGGAGTTTCTTCATGCGCTTTACACCAATATGACCTAAAGGGCAGTGCCACAAATAAGTTGCACTATCATTATTAACTTTACATCTTTTGGCTTCAATATTATGAATATGTGTATCACTACAATCGAGATCCAACAAACCATTTTCGTTGGTGTGTATGACCATAGAAGGTTTTTATTCATGTAAAGAGAACAACAATTGTTCTCTAACTTAAATGAATAACTGTATTGCAATAAACATGATCAAATCATATTCATGTTCAACGCAAACACCAAATAACACTTATTTAGGTTCAATACTAATCCCGAAAGTATAGGGAGTTTGCGATGATGATCATGTTAATCTTGGAACCACTTCCAACACACATCATCACTTCACCCTTAACTAGTCTCTCGCTTATTACGCAACTCCTGCTTTGAGCTACTAATCTTAGCAGCGAACTTAGTATCAAATCTTTGAGGGGTTGCTATAAACACTAGTAAAGTACACATCAATAACATGTATATCAAATATACCTTTGTTCACTTTGCCATCCTTCTTATCCGCCAAATACTTGGGGCAGTTCCGCTTCCAGTGACCAGTTCCTTTGCAGTAGAAGCACTCAGTCTCAGGCTTAGGTCCAGACTTGGGCTTCTCCACTTGAGCAGCAACTCGCTTGCCATTCTTCTTGAAGTTCCCCCTCTTCTTCCCTTTGCCCTTTTTCTTGAAACTAGTGGTCTTGTCAACCATCAACACTTGATGTTTTTCTTGATTTCTACCTTCGTTGATTTCAACATCATGAAGAGCTTGGGAATCGTTTCCGTTATCCCTTGCATATTATAGTTCATCACGAAGTTCTAGTAACTTGGTGATAGTGACTAGAGAACTCTGTCAATCACTATCTTATCTGGAAGATTAACTCCCACTTGATTCAAGTGATTGTAGTACCCAGACAATCTGAGCACATGCTCACTGCTTGAACTATTCTCCTCCATCTTTATAGCTATAGAACTTGTTGGAGACTTCATATCTCTCAACTCGGGTATTTGCTTGAAATATTAACTTCAACTCCTGGAACATCTCATATGGTCCATGACATTCAAAACGTCTTTGAAGTCCCGATTCTAAGCCATTAGGCATGGCGCACTAAACTATCAAGTAGTCATCATATTGAGCTAGCCAAACGTTCATAACGTGCATACGCTCCTGCAATTAGGTCTGTCACCTAGCGGTGCATCAAGGACATAATTCTTCCAGACGGCAATGAGGTTTATCCTCAGATCACGGACCAAGTCCGCATCATTGCTACTAACATTTTCCAACTTATTTTTCTCTAGGAACATATCAAAATATAAACAGGGAGCAACAACGCGAGCTATTGATCTACAACATAGATATGCTAATACTACCAGGACTAAGTTCATGATAAATTAAAGTTCAATTAATCATATTACTTAAGAACTCCCACTTAGATAGAAATCCTCTAATCCTCTAAGTGATCACGTGATCCATATCAACTAAACCATGTCCGATCATCACGTGAGATGGAGTAGTTTCAACGGTGAACATCACTATGTTGATCATATCTACTATATGATTCACGCTCGACCTTTCGGTCTCCGTGTTCCGAGGCCATATCTGTTATATGCTAGGCTCGTCAAGTTTAACTTGAGTATTCAGCGTGTGCAACTGTTTTGCACCCGTTGTATTTGAACGTAGAGCCTATCACACCCGATCATCACGTGGTGTCTTAGCACGAAGAACTTTCATAGCGGTGCATACTCAGGAGAAAACTTATACCTTGATAATTTAGTGAGAGATCATCTTATAAAGCTACCGCCGAACTAAGCAAAATAAGATGTATAAAAGATAAACATCACATGCAATCAAAATATGTGACATGATATGGCCATCATCATCTTGTGCCTTTGATCTCCATCTCCAAAGCATCATCATGATCTCCATCGTCACCGGCATGACACCATGATCTCCATCATCTTGATCTATATCAATGTGTCGTCACATGGTCGTCTCGCCAACAATTGCTCTTGAAACTATTGCTATCGCATAGCGATAAAGCAAAGCAATTATTTGGCGCTTGCATCTTATGCAATAGAGAGACAACCATAAGGATTTTGCCAGTTGCCGATAACTTCAACAAAACACGATCATCTCATACAACAACTTATATCTCATCACGTCTTGACCATATCACATCACAACATGCCCTGCAAAAACAAGTTAGACGTCCTCTACTTTGTTGTTGCAAGTTTTACGTGGCTGCTACGGGCTTAGCAAGAACCGTTCTTACCTACGCATCAAAACCACAACGATAGTTTGTGTCAAGTTGGTGTTGTTTTAACCTTCGCAAGGACCGGGCGTAGCCACACTCGGTTCAACTAAAGTTGGAGAAACTGACACCCGCCAGCCACCTATGTGCAAAGCACATCGGTAGAACTAGTCTCGCGTAAGCGTACGCGTAAGGTCGGTCCGGGCCGCTTCATCCAACAATACCGCCGAACCAAAGTACTACATGCTGGTAAGCAGTATGACTTATATCGCCCACAACTCACTTGTGTTCTACTCGTGCATATGACATCTACGCATAAAACCTGGCTCGGATGCCACTGATGGGGAACGTAGTAATTTCAAAAAAATTCCTACGCAGACGCAAGATCATGGTGATGCATAGCAACGAGAGGGGAGAGTGTTGTCCACGTACCCTCGTAGACCGAAAGCGGAAGCGTTAGCACAACGCGGTTGATGTAGTCGTACGTCTTCACGATCCGACCAGTCAAGTACCAAACGTACGGCACCTCCGAGTTCAGCACACGTTCAGCCCGATGACGTCCCTCGAACTTCGATCCAGCCGAGTGTTGAGGGAGAGTTTCGTCAGCATGACGGAGTGGTGACGATGTTGATGTTCTACCGATGCAGGGCTTCGCCTAAGCACCGCTATAGTATTATCGAGGTGGACTATGGTGGAGGGGGGCACCGCACACGGCTAAAAGATCAAACAGATCAATTGTTGTGTCTCTAGGGTGCCCCCCTGCCCCCGTATATAAAGGAGCAAGGGGGTGTGGCTGGCCAGGGAGAGGGCGCACCGGGAGGAGTCCTACTCCCACCGGGAGTAGGACTCCCGCCCTTTCCTAGTAGGATTAGGACTTGGGTGGGGGAAGGAGTGGAGGAGAAGAAGGAAGGGGGGCACTGCCCCCCTCTCCTTGTCCTATTCGGACTGGGGGGAGGGGCGCGCGGCCCAGCCCTAGCCGCCTCTCCTCTCTTCCACCTAGGCCCACTAAGGCCCATTAAGTTCCCGGGGGGTTCCGGTAACCTCCCGGTACTCCGGTAAAATCCCGATTTCACCCGGAACACTTCTGATATCCAAACATAGGCTTCCAATATATTAATCTTCATGTCTCGACCATTTAGAGACTCCTCGTCATGTCCGTGATCACATCTGGGACTCCTAACAACCTTCGGTACATCAAAACATATAAACTCATAATATAACTGTCATCGTAACGTTAAGCGTGCGGACCCTACGGGTTCGAGAACTATGTAGACATGACCGAGAAACGTCTCTGGTCAATAACCAATAGCGGAACCTAGATGCTCATATTGGCTCCCACATATTCTACGAAGATCTTTTATCGGTCAGACCGCATAACAACATACGTTGTTCCCTTTGTCATCGGTATGTTACTTGCCCGAGATTCGATCGTCGGTATCTCAATACCTAGTTCAATCTCGTTACTGGCAAGTCTCTTTACTCGTACCGTAATACATCATCCCGCAACTAACTCATTAGTTGCAATGCTTGCAAGGCTTAAGTGATGTGCATTACCGAGAGGGCCCAGAGATACCTCTCCGACAATCGGAGTGACAAATCCTTATCACGAAATACGCCAACCCAACATGTGCCTTCGGAGACACTTGTAGAGCACCTTTATAATCACCCAGTTACGTTGTGACGTTTGGTAGCACACAAAGTGTTCCTTCGGTAAACGGGAGTTGCATAATCGCATAGTCATAGGAACATGTATAAGTCATGAAGAAAGCAATAGCAACATACTAAACGATCGTGTGCTAAGCTAACGGAATGGGTCATGTCAATCACATCATTCTCCTAATGATGTGATCCCGTTAATCAAATGACAACTCATGTCTATGGTTAGGAAACATAACCATCTTCGATTAACGAGCTAGTCAAGTAGAGGCATACTAGTGACACTGCTGTTTGTCTATGTATTCACACATGTATTATGTTTCCGGTTAATACAATTCTAGCATGAATAATAAACATTTATCATGATATAAGGAAATAAATAATAACTTTATTATTGCCTCTAGGGCATATTTCCTTCACTTCTTCCTCCTATATATACCTACGTACCCCCAAACTAACAGATACGGAGCCAAAAACCTAATTCCACCGCCGCAACCTTCTGTACTCGTGAGATCCCATCTTGGGACCTTTTCCGGAGCTCCGCCGGAGGGGGCATCAATCACGGAGGGCCTCTACATCAACACCATAGCCTCTCCGATGATGTGTGAGTAGTTTACTTCAGACCTTCGGGTCCATAGTTAATAGCTAGATGGCTTCTTCTCTCTTTTTGGATCTCAATACAATGTTCTCCCCCTCTCTCGTGGAGATCTATTCGATGTTAATCTTCTTTTGCGGTGTGTTTGTTGAGACCGATGAATTGTGGGTTTATGATCAAGTTTATCTATGAACAATATTTGAATATTCTCTGAATTCTTTTATGTATGATTGGTTATCTTTGCAAGTCTCTTTGAATTATCAGTTTGGTTTGTCCTACTAGATTGATCTTTCTTGCAATGGGAGAAGTGCTTAGCTTTGGGTTCAATCTTGCGGTGTCCTTTCCCGATGTGATGAGGGGCAGCAAAGGCACGTATTGTATTGTTGCCATCGAGGATAACAAGATGGGGTTTATATCATATTGCATGAGTTTATCCCTCTACATCATGTCATCTTACTTAAAGCGTTACTCGTTTCTTGAACTTAATACTCTAGATGCATCTTTGGATAGCGGTCGATGTGTGGAGTAATAGTAGTAGATGCGGCAGGAGTCGATCTACTTGTCACAGACGTGATGCCTATATACATCATCATACCTAGATATTCTCATAACTATGCTCAATTACATCAATTGCTCAACAGTAATTTGTTTACCCACCGTAATACTTATGCTCTCGAGAGAAGCCACTAGTGAAACCTATGGCCCCCGGGTCTATTTTCCATCATATTTAATCTCCCGACAACTAGCTATTTCTAGCACCGTTTTTATTTTGCTTTCTTTAGTTTGCATTTTTATCATAAAAATACCAAAAATATTATCTTATCATATCTATCAGATCTCACTTTCGTAAGTGACCGTGAAGGGATTGACAACCCCTTTATTGCGTTGGTTGCGAGGATTTTATTTTTTTGTGTAGGTGCGAGGGACTCGTGCGTGGCCTCCTCTTTGGATTGATACCTTGGTTCTCAAAACTGAGGGAAATACTTATGCTACTTTGCTGCATCACTCTTTCCTCTTCAAGGGAAAACCAACGCAGTGCTCAAGAGGTAGCAAGAAGGATTTACGGCGCCCGTTCTTGGGAGTCTCATAAAAGTCAACATACCAAGCACCCATCACAAACCCTTATCTCCCGCATTACATTATTTGCCATTTGCCTCTCGTTTTCCTCTCCCCCACTTCACCCGTGTCGTTTTATTCGCCCCCCCTCTTTTCCGTTTGCTTCTTTTTTGCTTGCTTCTTGTTTGCTCGTGTGTTGGATTGCTTGCTTGTCACGATGGCTCGAGATAATACTAAATTGTGTGACTTTACCAATACCAACAACAATGATTTTATTAGCACTCCGATTGCTCCTCTTACCGATACTGAATCTTTTGAAATTAATGCCACTTTGTTGAATCTTGTCATGAAAGATCAATTCGCCGGCCTTCCTAGTGAAGATGCCGCTACCCATCTAAATAGCTTCATTGATTTGTGTGATATGCAAAAGAAGAAAGATGTGGACAATGATATTGTTAAATTGAAGCTATTTCCTTTTTCGCTTAGAGATCGTGCTAAAGCTTGGTTTTCGTCTTTGCCTAAAAATAGTATTGATTCTTGGAATAAGTGCAAAGATGTTTTTATCTTTCAGTATTTTCCTCCCGCTAAGATCATCTCTCTTTGAAACGATATTATGAATTTTAAGCAACTTGGTCATGAACATGTTGCACAAGCTTGGGAGAGGATGAAGTTAATGATACGTAATTGCCCTACACATGGTTTGAATTTGTGGATGATTATACAAAAAAATTACGCCGGATTGAATTTTGCTTCTAGAAATCTTTTAGATTCGGCCGCGGGAGGCACTTTTATGGAAATCACTTTAGGAGAAGCTACTAAACTCCTAGATAGTATTATGGTTAATTATTCTCAATGGCACAATCGAAAGATCCACTAATAAAAAGTGCATGCGATAGAAGAAATTAATGTTTTGAGTGAAAAGATGGATGAACTTATGAAATTATTTGCTAATAAAAGTGTTTCTTCTGATCCTAATGATATGCCTTTGTCTACTTTGATTGAGAATAATAATGAATCTATGGATGTGAATTTTGTTGGTAGGAATAATTTTGGTAACAATGCGTATAGAGGAAACTTTAATCCTAGGTCGTATCCTAGTAATTCCTCTAATTATTATGGTAATTCCTACAACAATTCTATGGAAATTTTAATAAGATGCCTTCTGAATTTGAGACTAGTGTTAAGGAGTTTATGAATTTGCAAAAGAATTTCAATGCTTTGCTTGAAGAAAAATTGCTTAAATTTGATGAATAAGCTAGGAACGTTGATAGAATTTCTCTTGATGTTGATTCTTTGAAACTTAGATCTATTCCACCTAAGCATGATATCATTGAGTCTCTCAAAGCATGAGAATTCCCATTGATGAGTGCGAAGAAAGAACCGCTAGGATGCATGCTAAGAAAGATTGTTTTGTGAAAGCGTGTTCTTCTAGTTTCTATGAAAATAAAGATGAAGATCTAAAAGTAATTGATGTGTCCCCTATTAAATCTTTGTTTTGCAATATGAATCTTGATAATGATGGGACTGAATATGATCCACCTTTACCTAGAAGGCGTTACAAAAATTCAGAGTTTTTAGATCTTGATGCAAAAATTGGTAAAAGTGGGATTAAAGAGCTCAAAACTCTAGATATTAATGAACCCACTATTTTGCATTTCAAGGAATTTAATTATGATAATTGCTCTTTGATAGATTGTATTTCCTTGTTGCAATCCGTGCTAAATTGTCCACATGCTTATAGTCAAAATAAAGCCTTCACCAAACATATCGTTGATGCTTTGATGCAATCTTATGAAGAAAAACTTGAGTTGGAAGTTTCTATCCCTAGAAAACTTTATGATGAGTGGGAACCTACTATTAAAATTAAAATTAAAGATCATGAATGCTATGCTTTGTGTGATTTGGGTGCTAGTGTTTCCACGATTCCAAAGACTTTGTGTGATTTGCTAGGTTTCCGTGATTTTGATGATTGTTCTTTAAACTTGCACCTTGCGGATTCCACTATAAAACCTGTGGGAAGAATTAATGATGTTCTTATTGTTGCAAATAGGAATTATGTGCCCGTAGATTTTATTGTTCTTGATATAGATTGCAATCCTTCATGTCCCATTATTCTTGGTAGACCTTTCCTTAGAACGATTGGTGCAATTTTTGATATGAAGGAAGGAAATATTAGATTCCAATTTCAGTTAAGGAAAGTCATGGAACACTTCCCTAGAAAGAAAATAAAACTACCTTATGAATCTATTACGAGAGCCACTTATGGATTGCCTACCAAAGTTGGCAATACCTAGATCTATCCTTGCTATTATGCCTAGCTAGGGGCGTTAAACGATAGTGCTTGTTGGGAGGCAACCCAATTTTATTTTTAGTTTTTTGCTTTTTGCTTTTTGCTTTTTGCTTTTGTTTAGGAATAAATATTTGATCTAGCCTCTGATTAGATGTATTTTTATGTTTTAATTAGTGTTTGTGCCATGTTTAACCTATATGATCTTCTTGGATGATAGTTATTTGATCTTGCTGAAAATTCCAGAAACTTTCTGTTCACGAAAATAATTGTTAAAAATCACCAGAATGTGATAAAATATTGATTACACTTGCTTCTGATCAATAAACAAATTTTATAGGTCTTCATATTTTGGCTGAATTTTTGGAGTTCCAGAAGTTTTCGTTAGTTACAGATTACTACAGACTGTTCTGTTTTTGACAGATTCTGTTTTTCGTGTGTTGTTTGCTTATTTTGATGAATCTATGGCTAGTAAAATAGTTTATAAACCATAGAGAAGTTGGAATACAGTAGGTTTAACACCAATATAAATAAAGAATGAGTTCATTACAGTACGTTGAAGTGGTGTTTTGTTTTCTTTCGCTAACGGAGCTCACGAGATTTTCTGTTAAGTTTTGTGTTGTGAAGTTTTCAAGTTTTGGGTGAAAGATTTGATGGATTATAGAACAAGGAGTGGCAAGAGCCTAAGATTGGGGTGCCCATGGCACTCCAAGATAATATAAGGACACCTAAAAGCCAAAGCTTGTGGATGCCCCGGAAGGCATCCCCTCTTTCGTCTACTTCCATCGGTAACTTTACTTGGAGCTATATTTTTATTCACCACATGATATGTGTTTTGCTTGGAGCGTCTTGTATTATTTGAGTCTTTATTTTTTAGTTTGCCAAAATCATCCTTGCTGTACACACCTTTTGAGAGAGACACACATGATTCGGAAATTTTTAGAATACTCTATGTGCTTCACTTATATCTTTTGAGTTATATAGTTTTTGCTCTAGTTCTTCACTTATATCTTTTAGAGCACGGTGGTGGATTTGTTTTATAGAAACTTTTATTCTCTCATGCTTCACTTAGATTATTTTGGGAGTCCTACAAAACAGCGTGGTAATTTGCTTTAATTATGATAGGCCTTCAAAATTAGTAAAAAAAAATCTTATGAGTGTGTTGAATACTATGAGAAGTTTGATACTTGGTAATTGTTTTGAGATATGGAGATGGTGATATTAGAGTCATTCTAGTTGAGTAGTTTTGAATTTGAGAAATAATTGTGTTGAAGTTTGTGATTCCCGTAGCATGCACGTATGGTAAACCATTATGTGATGAAGTCGGAGCATGATTTATGTATTGATTGTCTTCCTTATGAATGGCGGTCGGGGACGAGCGATGGTCTTTTCCTACCAATCTATCCCCCTAGGAGCATGTGCATAATACTTTTCTTTGATAACTTGTAGATTTTTGCAATAAGTATATGAGTTCCTTATGACTAATGTTGAGTCCATGGATTATACGCACTTTCTTCCTTCCACCATTGCTAGCCTCTCTAATACCACGCACTTTTTGCCGGTATCATACACCCACCATATACCTTCCTCAAAACAGCCACCATACCTACCTATCATGGCATTTCCATAGCCATTACGAGATATATTGCCATGCAACTTACCACTGCTTGCTTACCATGACACGCTCCATCATTGTCATATTGCTTTGCATGATCATGTAGTTGACATAGTATTTGTGGCAAAGCCACCGTTCATAATTCTTTCATACATGTCACTCTTGATTCATTGCATATCCCGGTACACCGCCGGAGGCATTCACATAGAGTCATATTTTGTTCTAAGTATCAAGTTGTAATTGTTGAGTTGTAAGTAAAAAAAGTGTGATGATCATCACTTTTTAGAGCATTGTCCCAAGTGAGGAAAGGATGATGGAGACTATGATTCCCCCACAAGTCGGGATGATACTCTGGACTAAATAAAATAAGGAAAAAAAAGGAAAGGCCATAAAAAAAGAAAAGGCCCAAAAAATGAGAGAAAAAGAGAGAAGGGACAATGTTACTATCCTTTTACCACAGTTGTGCTTTAAAGTAGCACCATGATCTTTATGATAGAGAGTCTCCTATGATATCAATTTCATATACTAGTGGGAAGTTTTTCATTATAGAACTTGGCTTGTATATTCCAATGATGGGCTTCCTCAAAATGCCCTAGGTCTTCGTGAGCAAGCGAGTTGGATGCACACCCACTTAGTTTATTTTGTTGAGCTTTCATATACTTATAGCTCTAGTGCATCCGTTGCATGGCAATCCCTACTCACTCACATTGTTATCTATTAATGGGCACCTCCATAGCCCGTTGATACGCCTAGTTGATGTGAGACTATCTTCTCCTTTTTATCTTCTCCACAACCACCATTCTATTCCACATATAGTGATATGTCCATGGCTCACGCTCATGTATTGCGTGAAGATTGAAAAAGTTTGAGAACATCAAAAGTATGAAACAATTGCTTGACTTGTCATCGGAGTTGTGCATGATTGAAATACTTTGTGTGGTGAAGATAGAGCATAGCCAGACTATATGATTTTGTAGGGATAACTTTTCTTTGGCCATGTTATTTTGAGAAGAAATAATTGCTTAGTTAGTATGCTTGAAGTATTATGATTTTTATGTCAATATTAAACTTTTGTCTTGAATCTTTCGGATCTGAATATTCATACCACAATTAAGAGAATTACATTGAAATTATGCCAACTAGCATTCCACATCAAAAATTCTGTTTTTATCATTTACCTACTCGAGGACGAGCAGGAATTAAGCTTGGGGATGCTTGATGCGTCTCCAACGTATCTATAATTTTTTTTATTGTTCCATGCTATATTATATTCTCTTTTGGACATTAATGGGCTTTATTATACACTTTTATATTATTTTTTGGGACTAACCTATTAACCGCAGGCCCAGCCCAGAATTGCTGTTTTTTTTGCCTATTTCAGAGTTTCGCAGAAAAAAGAATATCAAACGGAGTCCAAACGGAACGAAACCTTCGGGAACGTGATTTTCGGAACGAACGTGATCTAGAGGACTTGGACCCTACGTCAACAAAGCTACTAGGAAGGCACGAGGCAGGGGGGCGCGCCTAGCCCCCTGGGCGCGCCCTCCATCCTCGTGGGCCCCACGTTGCTCCATTGACGCACTTCTTCCTCCTATATATACCTACGAACCCCCAAACTACCAGATACGAAGCCAAAAACCTAATTCCACCGCCGCAACCTTCTGTACCCATGAGATCCCATCTTGGGGCCTTTTCCGTAGCTCCGCTGGAGGGGGCATCGATCACGGAGGGCTTCTACATCAACACCATAGCCTCTCCGATGATGTGTGAGCAGTTTACTTCAGACCTTCGGGTCCATAGTTATTAGCTAGATGGCTTCTTCTCTCTTTTTGGATCTCAATACAATGTTCTCCCCCTCTCTCATGGAGATCTATTCGATGTAATCTTCTTTTGCGGTGTGTTTGTTGAGACCAATGAATTGTGGGTTTATGATCAAGTTTATCTATGAACAATATTTGAATCTTCTCTGAATTCTTTTATGTATGATTGGTTATCTTTGCAAGTCTCTTTGAATTATCAGTTTGGTTTGGCCTACTAGATTGATCTTTCTTGCAATGGGAGAAGTGCTTAGCTTTGGGTTCAATCTTGCGGTGTCCTTTCCCAAAGTGATGAGGGGGCAACAAGGCATGTATTGTATTGTTGCCATCGAGGATAACAAGATGGGGTTTCTATCATATTGCATGAGTTTATCCCTCTACATCATGTCATCTTACTTAAAGTGTTACTCTGTTCTTTGAACTTAATACTCTAGATGCATGCTGGATAGCGGTCGATGTGTGGAGTAATAGTAGTAGATGCAGGCAGGAGTCGGTCTACTTGTCGCAGACGTGATGCCTATATACATGATCATACTTAGATATTCTCATAACTATGCTCAATTCTGTCAATTGCTCAACACTAATTTGTTTCCCCACCGTAATACTTATGCTCTCGAGAGAAGCCACTAGTGAAACCTATGGCACCCGGGTCTATTTTCCATCATATTTAATCTCCCGACAACTAGCTATTTCTGGCACCGTTTTTATTTTGCTTTCTTTACTTTGCATCTTTATCATAAAAATACCAAAAATATTATCTTATCATATCTATCAGATCTCACTTTCGTAAGTGACCGTGAAGGGATTGACAACCCCTTTATTGCGTTGGTTGCGAGGATTTTATTTGTTTGTGTTGGTGCGAGGGACTCGTGCGTGGCCTCCTACTGGATTGATACCTTGGTTCTCAAAAACTGAGGGAAATACTTACGCTACTTTGCTGCATCACCCTTTCCTCTTCAAGGGAAAACCAACGCAATGCTCAAGAGGTAGCATCGCGCGATCGAAGGGCGGGGCGCGGGAGGACGGCAACTGGCACCGCTTAGAGGTAGCGGTCGACTGCAGTGTCCCATGCCGCTGAGGGGGGCGCGCGCACAGGCACGGGCGCGGCGGGTGCAGCCAAACGCACGGGACCGGGCCCGCTGGTGGAGGGCGCGACGGGCGCGGCAGATGCAGCCAAACGCACGGGGGCCGGCGCCACGGTGGGTGGAGGGGCGCGCACGGGCACGGGCGCTGGCGCTGGCATGTACACGAGCTCGCGTGGGTCCGTGGAGACCTCGCTGACACCCGCGGCTTCTAGCTCTACGATAGTGCTCGGCGACCATCCCGCCAATGCTACGGGGATCGTCGTTGGTGCGGGCACGGGGATGGGAGCTGGGACGGGAGCAGGACCAGCAACCGCCGCGGCCAGCACATTCTGGGCCATGTCCATGAGGACCCATTCCTCCTTATTTTCTATCTACTTCGGTTCGGAGTCGACTTCACCAAACTTGAAGACTAGTGGCAGATAATCATTCTGCGCCATGGCATTGGTGGAGGTCTGCGGGAGGGAGGGGAATGGGAGGCGAACGGTAAGGCCGCGCGTATTAAACAGCGGCGCGGGCGCCATTAATGGAGAGGAAGGCGGGCGGCCATGGAAGTCAAAGGGCTTGCTTCCTAGTGAGCATGCGTAGTGTACAGCTCGCACGCTTCCCGGTGAGCCTGCGCATTGGAGGACAGCTTGCACGCCTCTCGGTCAACCTGCGCACCAGACTCCGCTCGCACGCCTCCCGTTCAATCAAGGTCAAGCAGCTGTCCGCACGGCACCTCCTATTTAAAACAAAACATAAGCTAGCCAACTCACCTCCAGAACGCTCCCCCGATTGCAAGCTTCGTTGGCCGTCCGATCTGTTTTCTGGCGCGTGTGAGCCGTTGGATCTTCACAGCGGTTAAAAGTAATTTTCACCTCGTGGTCGTTTTCGTTGTCCAATGACGGGTGGGCTCGCGCGGCGCGCTGGTTGGCTGGGTTGCGTGCTTTCGCGTGTATGCGTTTTGCCCAATCCGCACCGCACGCCCGCACTCCAATCCCCTGCCTCCCCTGTGTCCCAGCCCCCACCGGACAAACCCTAGCCTCACATCCCACACTCCTCCCTCCTCCTCCTTCCTCGTTAGCCGCCGCCGCCGTTCTGCCTCCCTCCTCTCTGTCCTACAACCATGCCGCCGGGAGGAAGCCGTCGCCCATGGCGCCATACCGCTGTCGGGGTGCTGCGCACGCTTCGTTCCCCACAGCCCCTCCCTCATCCTCGGTCGTCACCGCCGCTGCCTTCTACTCCCCTCCACCACCGTTGCTGCTTGTGGGTCGAATCTGGCCAGGGTCGGAGCTCGAGCTAGAGGACGAGATGGGGAAGGTCAAAAAACGAGACCGGATGGAGGTGCTCGAGGCCGAGGAAGATGGAGATGGTGAGATCCCTCTCCCCATATCTATTCTCTTAGTTTTTCCTCTTCAAACCTTCATTGATGGTCTCTCTCCTCAGCACAACTAGCTTCACTGGCCATCCGGTGGTTGGAGCACGGGCAACGCCTCGGTCGCGATGGGGTGGAGCTGCAGGAGGGAGGAGGAGGTCATGACAGGAACCGGGCCAGGGAGGAGGCAAGGTCTGTGTTGTCCCGTGTTTTTTCTCTTCGCATTTTTCTCCTACCATGCATCTGTTTGTTGCCAGAGTGGATCCATGCCACCTAATTCTTGGATAAATAATGAGTGCCAAGATATATATGCTGACATGTGAGTTAATTATTTGGAAAAAAATATAATCATAATATATGTATTGCCAACAATTTTTATGTTTGAAGCAACCAATTTTGTGAAAAGAGTAGAGAGAAAGATACATGTGCAATTTACCTGATTGTTATCCGTGAGTGATACTTGCTACTATTTGTCGCCATGCACCAATTTGCATACCTATTTTAGGCACAGAAACCAACCATTATCTACTACTTACCTTTGTGTCTCGACATATGCTTGTGATGCATCGTGCTACCAGAGGCCAGCATTATCCAGTATCATAGCGACGCTAAAAGTGCCTATTGCTTACTCCGCATATTTTCTCATCTGATTTCTCATATATAGATATTAATTTCCTTTCATGGGAGGCCTTCATTACATTTCAGCAGCGGTTGCGGATGTGGTCGGCGGTTGAGGGAGGGTCACCGACTAGAGCAGCAGGAGCAAGGAGCTCGAGGAGGTTCAGGTTTTCCTATACATCCGCTCTCTTTCCTCCACTTTGTCTCATGGATGAGGGTGTTGGCTGCAGGGGCGCCGAGAAGAATGGAAGGCAGAGCTCTGTGAGGGCAGGACTGCAGGAGCTGACGATGGTCATGGTTTGCCTCTACTACATCGTCTGCCAAAGACAGATCCAGAAGATATGGTAACTACTATTGATGGACATATTTTATGTATAAGTTAACCATCTCAATCCTCATCTATTCATTTCAAAAGCAAATTGTGTTGTCTGAAGTTCGTGTGCGAACACTATATTATGAATTTACTATCATTTTTTCACAGGTTCTTGATTATCTATAGCCTTCCATGCTGGGCTTCTCTCTGATAAACAAAGGAGATGATATTGCAATATGCTAACCAGGTAACTTCCTTTATGATCTGCTTTGCCTTTTACCATTCTTTGATTTGATGCAACCTAATTTGTGAAAAGTTAGGTAATAGGTAGGAGGGCAGATTAGTTTTCCTGCAAGTATGGATTTGCATTTGTGGATTCAGTTCTCCATGCCATTCATCATGCAAGTAACTTGTTACTTACCTCCTACCAGTAGTTTCAGGTAGGCATCCATGAAGCACATGAAAAACTGCAATGATATGTATGAGCAGTTATCTGTCAATTTTTTTGTCCCAAGCTATTGAAAAACTGCAATGATATGTATGAGCAGTTATCTGGCAAGACAAGAGATTATAGGAAATCGTTCATCACGGTCATGTGCATTTAAACCTATCCTCACTCCCTCATTCTGCCTCCCTCCTCTTTGGGCACTGCTGCTCTTTGGGCACAACCTCCTGAACCCTAGCCCCAATCCATAACTGCATCCTCACTCCCTCATTCTGTCTCCCTCCTCTCTGTCCGGCGCCCACCACGAGCACACCGCCAGGAGGAAGCCGCTGTCCGCAGTGTCGTGCCGCTGCTGGGGGAGCCTGCACTAGGAATTAACTTTGCCCGGGATGGTATGAATGATAAAGATTGGTTATCACTCATTGGGGTGCATAACGATTCGTGGCTACTGTTGGTGGCCTTCTATTTTGGAGAAAGGTTTGGGTTCAACAAGGAATCTAGGTATTTCATTTGTTATTCTGCTAAGTGTTTTGCTTGGTGTCAAGAACATTTTTCTGCTTAATAGTTTCGTGTTTGAGTGTCATGTTCTTGTCTTTTGGTAGCATTGTATTGCTTCTGGTGTACCTAACTTTTATGTAGTTGTAAACTCTTGCTCATGGTGTAATTAAATCAGACTTCTTACAGTCTTTTCTTCTTTTGTAAAAGCGTGGATAGGTAAGAAAAATATGTTTTTGTTTTATTCAGTGTGCTGTTTTGAAGCGGAGATTGATAGCCAGACGCTTGCGGCAGCCGCACAGCATGTGAGGTCCAGCCGCAATAGCTCTTCCCCAAGGTATCTTGCTCCCTCACGCCCTCATTCCTTCCTCTCGCTTCTCACATGTATACATGCCCAATAAACGTTGTACTGCTGTCTCATGTAGTCCATCGAATGTAGAGAACTAATGGTCAATTAATTCTCTCACTCATCAGTTTACAAACTCAGGATTTTCTTTCACATGGGGCTTGGCATGTTTACGTTTAATTGTGTGGATTTTGGTGTATTGTGTGATTGTTCCCTGTTTTTTTTGAAGGGTCTGGCTAAGGCACGGTTCTAGCAACAACTAGAAAATGACCAACCTGAGTTGATAGGCTACAGATGCAAGTTCTTTTTCTTTTTTGAGATATATGCCTACGGTTTCAACTTACTGTGGTAGATAGTTTTAACATTATTTGTGCAGACAAAATGTGTATATCTCATTTTACATTGCAACCAGATTAAAACAATCCTATGTGTACTATATAAACATAGAGAATTATATCCACATCATCCCTAACAGTCTATTGTTTCTTTCTGCTTAAATGATTGACATCCAAAGAAGCAATACAGTCACAATACTACACTCCATGGATCCTTCTCTATATCTCAATATAAGCACTCTTATCCAGTTAGGATTTGTGTTTTTTCTCTTTCTAAAATGGAAAGGAAAAAAATCTATCTATTGATTGTTTTGAAGATATTGTTCTTAGTCATTTTAAATTGTTGAATCCTATACCTATTGGTTATAAATACCTCCACAGAATATTTAGGGATTGAACAAAACAAGCAAGTGGAAGATCCCTTATATTTGGAGATTCGTAGATCTATATTGTCTGTACAATCAATCCTCTGCTTTTTCTTATGCGAGTAAACTCAATCAAGTGTCTACTATTGGTGCCAGATTAAATTGCCTTTTGCTGCTAGCTTATACGGCATCTGTTCCCAACTTCTCTCTAAAAGTGTCTTAGTTTGTTGAGAAAATTTGCCACTTGCTTTTTTTATTTGCTTGATAGTATCCCAATCTAAACAGTATTACTACCGAGAGAAAAAGAACTATTTTCATTTCAATTGTTCAAGACCATCTAATTTTTATTAGAAGGAATTTTGTAGATAGGAAATTTGATGCTTGGCGGTCTCTGCAATGCTGTTTAGTCACTGCAGGTACTAAAGATAAATGGTTGCTTTTTGAGATGGCGAATTCACAATCTATTCTGCCTTGGTTTCAATAAAGGTAAATTCGGTCCACCATATCTTATGAACAATGGAATTTGTCAATCTGAAGGTGTGCATCATTACTGTTCTTGCTTTATGGTTGCCTTCCGAGTGCACTTTTATTAGTTTTAACATATTAATTTTAATATGCTTGATTGACCATATTATATATTTCACTTCACCGGGGTGGTTGGTGGAAGTGTTGGTTAAAATATTTTATACAGTTGAATATTCTTGATTCACTATTTTGTAGCCTGCTCTTGTACAGTATTAATTCTTAAAACTTAATCTCTTAAAATTAGTTAATTTAATGAGTTGTTTCACTGTTTTCAAATAAGTAGTTTCAGCCCTCACTATGTCCTGAAACTTATTCTTACTGCCTTTTATGACTTAAATGTAACTATTGGCATATAATCTCATGTCTTAAAATCTTAGTTGAGAATGTATTAAAAGTTATAAGATCTGGAGTTTCCACTATATTTCACCAGCGGTACTCCCAGTAATTGAATATTAAGAGCACAAACGATCATAGGCTGTACATTCAGTTACTGGAAAATGCTTTTATCTTGCAGGCCAGTTTTACATTTACTTTTTCAATAATGAGATGACTATGAACAGAGTATCAAGTTTTTTGTCTTGGCATTACTGCCGCCGTGTACGGATGGTTATTGAAATAAAAAGGATTCAAGCGGCATACCTTCACTTGACAGATGCTTTAACCGCAAGAACTGTTGTTATTTCCTTTTCCTTTCCTGCAATGATGGTAGTTCGCCTTTGATTCTAGAAGTCGCAAAGGAGTGAAGGGTAGAGATTTCCATTATCGTTGAATTGGTGGGATTGTCACCCAGTTAGTGTTGCAGATTGTTTCTATTTTAGAGCAAGAAGCCAAATCGTTGTTCATTCTAAATCTTGAAAAACTTGTTACTGTCACTTCTATATCTATTATAAACTTTTGTTCCTGGTGTAGTACTTACCAATCTTGGTTTGCCCTTCCATTGCAGCAGACCAATATGTCCTTGTTTCTTCCAAAAAAATATCTCATTTCAAGTTTGCGCCTCTATTATAGTAGAACATGTCATAAACATGGTGCTCGGCATCATTTGTCAAGTTCCCTTCAAAAAAGAAGAGATGTCTATAGAGAGTGGCTCCATAACTAAAGAGATGACAAATGTTGTTGTTTGCTCAGCTTATTTAAAAAATTAAGAAATTACAATGCATGTGAACTATAGAGGTTGTGAAGGACAAAATGCTATGGATCCAGAGGAGTGGGAGGGGAGAGTTTACCAAGGACAAGCGTGACTATGGATTCCTAAGTTCCAGCTAACATAGCAAAATTGTGTAGATAGAATGCCTGCATTTTGAAAAATCTATTACATAGTTTGTGACTACGTTTCTTTCAATTTTCATTATTAAAAGGTTCCTTATTATTGTCAAATTTTCAAGTATTTATTCAAATAACTGTTGGTTTGAAATGAGACTTTGCGCCATTTGACGCAATGGGTGATGTTATTATACATCATTGTAGTGAGTAAACCTTCCATTCTTATTATAGACTTCATTCTTTTTTATAAAGGTGGGTTAATTTGTTAGCTTATGTGCTTGCCCACAACTAAACCAACTAAATCATGGATTTTCTTTTCGATGTGTACATGGATTCAACGGGTCTCTACGCCATTTGGCGCAATGGGTGGCATGTGGACCTCTCACATGATTATGCACCCAAAAGCACAACACAAAGAGGTTTCTTTTTTTCGTGCAAATGGAAAATAAAAGTTTGGTGCAAACGGTGTTAAAAATATATATTCTTAATTGGTCTTTACATCTTATACAAATATGTTTTTTTAAAGCTCAGAATTCTCATCATGATAACCATATTTTCGGCTAAAGCAATGCTTCCTTAGCTTGTTTGTACATATTATACAAATACACTTTTATTTCAAACTCGAACTTCACAATGTGATAAACATATTTTCAATATGGCATGGTTTCAAATAGGCTTTCCACTACTAATGTCTGCAAAATGAATTCATTTTCATCGACAACATGTCTTTAGCGGGTCTCTGCGCCATTTGGCGCAACGGGTCAACTAGTAGCCATTAAAACGAAGACACGTGGCGTCACGTGAATGGTTAACAGAACGCACACGATTTGAATTATACAAACGTTTGAGATATTAAAGTGGCAGCTATTTTTCAAAATGCCTTTGTTGGTTGTTATTCGAGTGCACCTTCTCTGAAAATGGACACGAAAAATACCACAACATGTCGGGTGCCATTCCATGATAGCATGCCAAGTTTCATGAATTTCAGACGAGTTTTGGATTTACTAGAATTTAAAAACAAGGTATCTCAACGTTTTGCCGGCAATCAACGGTGCCCTGGTGTTTGAAATGCATTCCCCTTTTGTTGCGTGGGACCTAAGCATGCACCCAAGGACACAGATTTGATTTTTCAACCAATTTATATGCATTAGAGCATGAGCATGTAGTTCAAATTTGAATTATGCACATAAATGCATTAAAAACTCAATTAATGCATAAAAACGTCCAAACGAACCCTGAAAAATCCCAAAAATTGACACAACACTCCTGTTGTTCTATGTTGACATGAGAAATTTTTTGAAAGCAATAAGAGGCAATGGATATCGTTTCGTTCCCAAAGGTGGGCCATTCCCTACCGAAACCATCAGGCTTGTTGTGAGAAGCTCTGGTTTGTGAGAAGCATATCCCCAAACCTCCCCCAAATGGGACAAAAAAATTTACCACGACATGTTGATGCCGCTCCATGATAGCATGCCAAGTTTTGTGAATTTCAGACGAGCTTCGGATTTACTAGAATTTAAAAACCAGGTATCTCAATGTTTGCGGCCGAGTGACGGTGGCAGGGTGTTTGACGTTCATTCCCATCTCTTGCATGGGACCTAAGCATGCAACCAAGGGCACAAATTTGATTTTTCAACCAATTTATATGCATTAGAGCATGTGCATGTAGTTCAAATTTTAATTATGAACATAAATGCATGGAAAACTCAATTAATGCATAAAAATATCCAAACGAACTCCGAAAAATCCCAAAAATTGACACAACACTCCTGTTGTTCTATGTTGGCACGAGAAAAAATTTGAAAGCAATAAGAGGCAATGGATATCGTTTCATCCCCAAAGGTGGGACATTCCCTACCAAAACAATCAGGCTTGTTGTGAGAAGCTCTGGTTTGTGAGAAGCATATCCCCAAACCTGCCCCAAATGGGACAAAAAAATTACCACGGCATGTTGATGCCGCTCCATGATAGCATGCCAAGTTTCATGAATTTCAGACGAGCTTTGGATTTACTAGAATTTAAAAACAGGTGTCTTAATGTTTGCGGCCCAGTGACCGTGGCAGGGTGTTTGACATTCATTCCCATCTCTTGCATGGGACCTAAGCATGCAACCAAGGGCACAAATTTGATTTTTCAGCCAATTTATATGCATTAGAGCATGTGCATGTAGCATGTAGTTCAAATTTTTATTATGCACATAAATGCATTGAAAACTCAATTAATGCATAAAAATGTCCAAACGAACCCCGAAAAATCCCAAAAATTGACACAACACTCCTGTTGTTCTATGTTGACACGAGAATTTTTTTGAAAGCAATAAGAGGCAATGGATATTGTTTCGTCCCCAAAGGTGGGACGTTCCCTACCGAAACCATCAGGCTTGTTGTGAGAAGCTCTGGTTTGTGAGAAGCATATCCCCAAACCTGCCCCAAATGGGACAAAAAAATTACCAGGGCATGTTGATGCCGCTCCATGATAGCATGCCAAGTTTCATGAATTTCAGACGGCCTTTGGATTTACTAGAATTTAAAAACCAGGTATCTCAATGTTTGCGCCCGAGTGACCGTGGCAAGGTGTTTGACATTCCACGGCTGCAGGATGCTGCTAACGCGACACTACAATCAGAGACCCTTCGAGAAACTGTGTGTAATGCCATAATCGCAAACGGTGTTGTATGAAAACCGTCAGAAATGTATAAAAACTTTTGCGATGACGGATGCATCAAACACGGTTCAGGTTTTAGTTGCATGTGCGATGAAGGGCATACGGTTCAGTTCAATTAACTGTTTGTGATGAGGAGGGACAAAAGAAACGGGCAGCCAGATGAAGGCGTGTGCGATACACAGCATACGGTTCACTGGGATGAACTGTGTGTGATTAGGCAACACAAAAGAAACGGGCAGCCAGATGAAGGTGTGTGCGATATACGACATATGGTTCACTCGGATGAACAGTTTGTGATTAGGCAAGACAAAAGAAACGGTCAGCCAGATCAAGGTGTGTGGGATATACGGCGTGCGGTTCACTCGGATGAACTGTTTGTGTTGACACAAGAGTACAGAAACGGTTCAACTTAACAAGACGTGTGTGTTGTGCGATGGGGTTGCATGCGGTTCACTCGGCCCTTGTCGACAGTGTGTGACCTCTGTGGCAACCATTCGCTCCCAGCGCCTCTTCGTGGTACCGTGGCAACCGTCCACCGACTCTTCACCTTTCCCTCTCGATTTGAATCGCTGTCGCACTCTAGCTCTTCCTCCCTCCTCCATTTGGCTTCACCCTTCCTTCTGCCATTGTTTGATCGTCTTCTCCATGGAGGGAACAAGCCGGAAACGACCCCGTTATTCTTGGCCCGATCTGAATGATGACGCGGTGGAGGAACTCATTGATCGGTGCGACGTCATCACCTCGGCTAGAATGGCAGGTTCATTCAAGACCATTCTCGACTCAACTAATAACATCATTACAAGGAACCCAAGGGTTCAGGAGCGGTTTGATCTCCCCTATCTTCTTCGCCGTGACCCTGCTGACTGGCGCGGGGACGAGGGAAGCATCGTCTTGTGTAAGTTGATGCCGCTTGATAATGATACGTATGATGTTAAGATGCCATCGCTTGAGGGCAAGGCTTGGGCAGGCGCAAATGGAGATTGAGTTCTTTATATTGGGTACAACTGCGAGTGGGAACTTGTGAATGTGTACACTCGTCACCAGGTTCCACTTCGAAAAATCTTAGACGACTGCCCAGAGGTTGAGTACACCGGTATTCTATGTGAGTTCAAATACGATCATCTTGCCGTAAATCGTCTACGGAAGATAGCAATTTGTCGAGTTCCCAACCACTCTCGGGGTTATTGGAATGCTTATGTTGTCGCTATCTTCGACAAGCTTGTTGCCGTCCTTCATGGTTCCACTAGATGGATATTGCTCAAAAACAAGTTTCTATACACGGATGAGTACTGTGATGCAATTCAATACGAGGGTCTTGTGTTGGCTGCCACCACTCGTGGCACTGTTTTTGCATGGAATTCTCATGATTTCGGTATGTTTGTCTTCCACCGTAATTATAATTGTTTCATCCACATGCACGCGGGTTAGCTAGTTTCCCTTTACTAATTAACCTTCTTGTGTTTCCAAGGTCCTGTGAACATTCCACCACCTATACTTGAAAATTTTATTCACAAGCATGAGGACGAGCAGGACCCATATACTCAGTGGCGCCTCGCAACTTATTCCGATGGATCACCTCTTCTTGTCTGTATACGGGGCACTGCTGATGTTACTAAGGAAGCAGGTGTTGTCTCGTATGGTCGCACTCTCCGGACCTATTCCAACATCCGTTGCAGGGTATTCAGGATGGATACTGGTGTACTAGCGCCAACACCTTCTCCCTGGTTCAATATTGAAAGTCTTGGAGGAAACTCGCTCTTCCTTTGACAAAACTATCCAATGATAGTGGAAGGCCATCCAACTGCTGTTGACACAACGTTACTACCATTTATGAGAAGCAACTGTATCTATACCTCGGACATTGCTATGCTTCCCTACCGTCCCAATATGGGTATTGAAATAGGCCGCTTCAGCCTGGATGATCATTCCTGCGTTGGTCTCGAGATTGACAGTAGCTGGCCCTTCCCAGAGAATCACTTCTGGTTCAAAGCAAGCGTTTCCAATGTCGACAAGTGGTTGAGCTGAAGTTCATTTCATCGCTTTGTTATTTGTTGTGTGAGAAAAACTTTACTAGAATGTTTTGTTGGAAATGATCTATAATCCAACGTGCATCCTCGTTGTTGTTGTGGGTTGATGACTTGTTGTATGTAATCAATGGTACATTTGCATATGCGTCCATGAACTCACGCCTGCTAGTGGTGTCCATATGAACAGTGCTAGTGATTTTAGTTCCAAAAATTAGATAGTGCTAGTGATTTGTAGCTACATATCTTGAGAAATCGCAGTGTTACAAGGTTGACAAATGGCAATGTTACTAGATAAACAAATGTCAATCTTTCCAGTTTGAGAAATGGCAACATACCCAAAATGACAGATATGCGAATCTTATCCAATTGTTTGTACGTGGTTGCACACAGGTCATGCAAAACAACCGTTTTCGTTGAAGGGATGCAGAAATCCTGCTCCGCACATTTTCCCTTGGCTTCCTGGGGAAGCTGTCGGTTTGCATACGGGTGTTCTAACTAAATGTTTGCGATGAGTGTTTTATATTTAAAAACCGTTGACATTTTTTCAAAAGAAAATCGTTTGATAAGTCTGTACATTAAGAGAGAAAAATGCAAGTTCGTTCAAACCATATCTTTCATTCAGTCACACTACGAATTTATATTCATATGATTGAGAATTCGAGATACAGTATTAAACCCCAAAAAAACTATTTCCGGCAGCAGTGGAGGCGGCGTGTCGCGCCGTCGTTGTTGTCCTTCGGGACGCCGTTGTCGAAGTCTTCATGGCAGCACAAAATGTTCTTCACTTGTAAATCAAACATCATGTCGTCGCGCGATCGACGGGCGGGGCACGGGAGGACGACAACTGGCACCGCTGAGAGGTAGCGGTCGACGGCAGTGTCCCATGCTGCTGAGGGGGGCACGCACGGGCACGGGCATGGGCACGGGCGCGGCGGGTGCAGCCAAATGCATGGGGACCAGCGCCGCGGTGGGTGGAGGGGCGCGCACGGGCGCGGCGGATGCAGCCAAACGCACGGGGGCCGGCGGCACGGTGGGTGGAGGGGCGCGCACGGGCACGGCCGCTAGCATGTACACGAGCTCGCGCGGGTCCGGGGAGACCTCGTTGACGCCTGCGGCTTCCAAGTCTGCGATAGTGCTCGGCGACCAGCCCGTCAATGCTACGGGGATGGTCGCTGGCGCGGGTGCGTGGATGGGAGCTAGGACGGGAGCGGGGGCAGCAACCGCCGCGGCCAGCTCGTTCTGGGCAATGTCCATGAGGCCCCATTCCTCCTTATTTTCTATCTCCTCCGGCTCGGAGTCGACTTCACCAAACTTGAAGACTAGTGGCAGATGATCATTCTGCTCCATGGCGGTGGAGGTCTGCGGGGGGAGGGGAATGGGAGGCAAACAGTAAGGCCGCCCGTATTAACCAGCGGCTCGGGCGCCATTAATGGAGAGGAAGCCGGGCGGCCATGGAAGTCAAAGGGCTCGCTTCCCATTTAGCCTGCGCAGCGTAAAGCTCACACACTTCCCGGTGAGCATGCGCATTGGAGGACAGCTTGCACACCTTTGGTTAGCCTGCGCACGGAACCTCCTACAGCCATTAAAAACCAAGACACCTGGCGTAGCGTTCAATGGTTAACAAAACGCACACGTTTTGAATTATACAAACATTTGAGATATTAAGTGGCGGCTATTTTTTCATAATGCCTTTGTTGGCTGTCATTATTCGAGTGCGCCTTCTCTCAAAATGGACACGAAAAATACCACATCATGTCGGGCGCCATTCCATGATAGAATGCCAAGTTTCATGAATTTCAGACGAGTTTTGGATTTACTAGAATTTTAAAATCAGGCATCTCAATGTTTTGCTGGCAATAAAGAGTGCCCTGGTGTTTGAAATTCATTCTCATTTATTGCGCGGGACCTAAGCATGCACCCAAGGACAAATATTTGATTTTTCAACCAATTTATATGCACTGGAGCATGTGCATCTAGTTCAAATTTAAATTATGCACATAAATGCATTGAAAACAAAGTTAATGCATACAAATGTCCAAAAGAACCCCGAAAAATCCCAAAAATTGACACAACACTCCTGTTGTTCTATGTTGACATGAGAAATTTTTTGGAAGCAATAAGAGGCAGTGGATATCGTTTCGTCACCAAAGCTGGGACGTTCCCTACCGAAACCATGATGCTTGTTGTGAGAAGCTCTGGTTTGTGAGAAGCATATACCCAAACCTGCCCCAAACGAGACAACAATTTTACCACAGCATGTTGATGCTGCTCCATGAAAGCATGCCAAGTTTCATGAATTTCAGACGAGTTTTGGATTTACTAGAATTTAAAAACGAGGCATCTCAATGTTTTGCCGGCAATCAACGGTGCCCTGGTGTTTGAAATTCATTCCCATTTCTTGCATGGGACCTAAGCATGCACCCAAGGACAAAGATTTAATTTTTCTACCAAATTATATGCACTGGAGCATGTGCATGTAGTTCAAATTTGAATTATGCACATAAATGAATTGAAACTCAGTTAATGCATAAAAAATGTCCAAATGAACCCTGAAAATCCCAAAAATTGACACAACACTCCTGTTGTTATATGTTGACACGAGAAATTTTTTTAAAGCAACAAGAAGCAATGGATGTCTTTTCGACCCCAAAGGTGGGACGTTCCCTACCGAAACCATCATGCTTGTTGTGAGAAGCTCTGGTTTGCGAGAAGCATTTACCCGAACCTGCCCCAAATGGGATAAATTTTTTAACACGGCATGTTGATGCCGCTCCATGATAGCATGCCAAGTTTCATGAATTTTATTTAGTTTTGGATTTACTAGAATTTAAAAACCAGGCATCTCAATGTTTTGTCGGCAATCAACAGTGCCGTGGTGTTTCAATTTCATTTCCATCTCTTGCATGGGACCTAGAAATTCATGAAAGACACATATTAGTTTTTCAACCAACCTTAGTGCATTGGAGCATGTGCTTATAGTTCAAATTTGAATTATGCACATAAAATGCCTAGAAAACGCAGTTAATGCATAAAAATGTCCAAAAGAACCCCGAAAAATCCCAAAAATTGACACAACACTCTTGTTGTTCTATGTTGACACTAGAAAATATTTGAAAGCAATAAGAGGCAGTGGATATCGTTTCGTCCCCAAAGCTGGGACATTCCCTACTGAAACCATGATGCTTGTTGTGAGAAGCTCTGGTTTGTGAGAAGCATATACCCAAACCTGACCCAAAAGAGACAACAATTTTACCACAGCATGTTGATGCCGCTCCATGAAAGCATGCCAAGTTTCATGAATTTCAGACGAGTTTGGGTTATACTAGAATTTAAAAGCGAGGCATCTCAATGTTTTGTCGGCAATCAACGGTGCCCTAGTGTTTGAAATTCATTCCCATTTCTTGCATGGGACCTAAGCATGCACCCAAGGACACATATTTACTTTTTAAACCAAATTATATGCACTGGATCATGTTCATGTAGTTCAAATTTGAATTATGCACAAAAATGCATTAAAAATTCAGTTAATGCAAAAAAATGTCCAAACGAACCCCAAAAAATCCCAAAAATTGACAAAACACTCCTGTTGTTCTATGTTGACACGAGAAATTTTTTTAAAGCAATACGAGGCAATGGATGTCTTTTCGTCCCCAAAGGTGGGACGTTCCCTACCGAAACCATCATGCTTGTTGTGAGAAGCTCTGCTTTGTGAGAAGCATATACCCGAACCTGCCCCAAATGGGACAAATTTTTTAACACGGCATGTTGATGCCTCTCCATGATAGCATGCCAAGTTTCATGAATTTCAGACGAGTTTTGGATTTACTAGAATTTAAAAACCAGGCATCTCAATGTTTTTTCGGCAATCAACAGTGCCCTGGTTTTTTAATTTCATTCCCATCTCTTGCATGGGACCTAGAAATTCACCAAGGACACATATTAGTTTTTCAACCAACCTTAGTGCATTGGAGCATGTGCTTGTAGTTCAAATTTGAATTATGCACATAAAATGCCTAGAAACCCAGTTAATGCATAAAAATGTCCAAATGAACCCCAAAAAATCACAAAAAATGACACAACACTCCTGTTGTTGTATGTTGACACTAGAAAATATTTGAAAGCAATAAGAGGCAGTGGATATCGTTTCGTCCCCAAAGCTGGGACATTCCCTACTGAAACCATGATGCTTGTTGTGAGAAGCTCTGGTTTGTGAGAAGCATATACCCAAACCTGCCCCAAACGAGACAACAATTTTACCACAGCATGGTGATGCCGCTCCAAGAAAGCATGCCAAGTTTCATGAATTTCAGACGAGTTTTGGAGTTACTAGAATTTGAAAATTAGGCATCTCAATGTTTTGCCGGCAATCAACGGTGCCATGGTGTTTGAAATTCATTCCCATTTCTTGCATGGGACCTAAGCATGCACCCAAGGACACAGATTTAATTTTTCAACCAAATTATATGCACTGGAGCATGTGCATGTAGTTCTTATTTGAATTATGCACATGAATGCATTGAAAACTCAGTTAATGCATAGAAATGTCCAAATGAACCCCGAAAAATCCGAAAAATTGACACAACACTCCTGTTGTTCTATGTTGACACGAGAATTTTTTTTAAAGCAATAAGAGGCAATGGATGTCTTTTCATCCCCAAAGGTGGGGCGTTCCCTACCGAAACCATCATGCTTGTTGTGAGAAGCTCTGGTTTGTGAGAAGCATATACCAGAACCTGCCCCAAATAGGACAAATTTTTAACATGGCATGTTGATGCCGCTCCATGATAGCATGCCAAGTTTCATGAATTTCAGATGAGTTTTGGATTTACTAGAATTTAAAAACCAGGCATCTCAATGTTCGGTCGGCAATCAACAGTGCCCTGGTGTTTGAATTTCATTCCCATCTCTTGCATGGGACCTAGAAATTCACCAAGGACACATAGTCGTTTTTCAACCAACCTTAGTGCATTGGAGCATGTGCTTGTAGTTCAAATTTGAATTATGCACACAAAATGCCTAGAAAACCAAGTTAATGCATAAAAATGTCAAAATGAACCCTGAAAAAACACAAAAAATGACACAACACTCCTGTTGTTCTATCTTCACACTAGAAAATATTTGAAAGCAATAAGAGGCAGTGGATATCGTTTCGTCCCCAAAGCTGGGACGTTCCCTACCGAAACCAGGATGCTTGTTGTGAGAAGCTCTGGTTTGTGAGAAGCATATACCCAAACCTGCCCCAAACGAGACAACAATTTTACCACAGCATGTTGATGCTGCTCCAAGAAAGCATACCAAGTTTCATGAATTTCAGACGAGTTTTGGATTTACTAGAATTTGAAAACGAGGCATCTCAATGTTTTGCCGGCAATCATTGGTGCCTTGGTGTTTGAAATTCATTCCCATTTCTTGCATGGGACCTAAGCATGCACCCAAGGACACAGATTTAATTTTTCAACCAAATTATATGCACTGGAGCATGTGCATGTAGTTCAATTTTTCATTATGCACATAAATGCATTGAAAACTCAGTTATTGCATAAAAATGTCCAAATGAACCCCAAAATCCCAAAAATTGACACAACACTCCTGTTGTTCTATGTTGACACGAGAATTTTTGTTAAAGCAATAAGAGGCAATGGATGTCTTTTCGTCCCCAAAGGTGGGACGTTCCCTACCGAAACCATCATGCTTGTTGTGAGAAGCTCTAGTTTGTGAGAAGCATATACCCAAACCTGCCCCAAATGGGACAATTTTTTTAACACGGCATGTTGATGCCGCTCTATGATAGCATGCCAAGTTTCATGAATTTTAGACGAGTTTTGGATTTACTAGAATTTAAAACCTAGGCATCTTAATGTTTTGTCGGCAATCAACAGTGCCCTGGTATTTGAATTTCATTCCCATCTCTTGCATGGGACCTAGAAATTTACCAAGGACACATATTAGTTTTTCAACCAACCTTAGTGCATTGGAGCATGTGCTTGTAGTTCAAATTTTAAATATGCACATAAAATGCCTAGAAAACCCAGTTAATGCATAAAAATGTTCAAATGAACCTAAAAAAATCACAAAAAATGACACAACACTCTTGTTGTTCTATGTTGACACTAGAAAATATTTGAAAGCAATAAGAGGCAGTGGATATCGTTTCGTCCCCAAAGCTGGGATGTTCCCTACCGAAACCATGATGCTTGTTGTGAGAAGCTCTGGTTTGTGAGAAGCATATACCCAAACCTGCCCCAAACGAGACAACAACTTTACCACGTCATGTTGATGCCGCTCCAAGAAAGCATGCCAAGTTTCATGAATTTCAGACGAGTTTCGGATTTACTAGAATTTGAAAATGAGGCATCTCAATGTTTTGCCGGCAATCAACGGTGCCCTGGTGTTTGAAATTCATTCCCATTTCTTGCATGGGACCTAAGAATGCACCCAAGGACACAGATTTAATTTTTCAACCAAATTATATGCACTGGAGCATGTGCATGTAGTTCAAATTTGAATTATGCCCATAAATGTATTGAAAACTCAGTTAATGCATAAAAGTGTCCAAATGAACCCCGAATAAACCCAAAAATTGACACAACACTCCTGTTGTTCTATGTTGACACGAGAATTTTTTTTAAAGCAATAAGAGGCAATGGATGTCTTTTCGTCCCCAAAGGTGGACGTTCCCTCACCAAACCATCATGCTTGTTGTGAGAAGCTCTGGTTTGTGAGAAGCATATACCCGAACCTGCCCCAAATGGGAAATTTTTTTAACACGGCATGTTGATGCCGCTCCATGATAGCATGCCAAGTTTCATGAATTTCAGACAAGTTTTGGATTTACTAGAATTTAAAAACCAGGCATCTCAATGTTTTGTCGGCAATCAACAGTGCCCTGGTGTTTGAATTTCATTCCCATCTCTTGCATCGGACCTAGAAATTCACCAAGGACACATATTAGTTTTTCAACCAACCTTAGTGCATTGGAGCATGTGCTTGTAGTTCAAATTTGAATTATGCACATAAAATGCCTAGAAAACCCAATTAATGCATAAAAATGTCCAAATGAACCCAGAAAAATCACAAAAAAGAACACAACACTCCTGTTGTTCTATGTTGACAGTAGAAAATATTTGAGAGCAATAAGAGGCAATGGATATCGTTTCGTCCCCAAAGGTGGGACGTTCCCTATCGAAACCATCATGCTTGTTGTGAGAAGCTCTAGTTTGTGAGAAGCTTATACCCGAACCTGCCCCAAACGTGGCAAATATTTTACCATGGCATGTTGATGCCGCTCCATGATAGCATGCCAAGTTTCATGAATTTTAGACGAGTTTTGGATTTACTAGAATTTAAAAACCAGGCATCTCAATGTTTGCCGGCAATCAACGGTGCCCTGGTGTTTGAATTTCATTCCCATCTCTTGCATGGGACCAAGAAATTCACCCAAGGACACACATGTGATTTTTCAACCAACTTTAGTGCATTGGAGCATGTGCTTATAGTTCAAATTTGAATTATGCACATAAAATGCCTAGAAAACCCAGTTAATGTATAAAAAAGGCCAAATGAACCCCGAAAATTCCAAGATTGAACACAACACTCCTGTTGTTCTATGTTGACACTAGAAATTTTTTGAAAGCATTAAGAGGCAACGGATATCGTCCCGTCACCAAAGGAGGTACTTTCCCTATCGAAACCATCATGCTTGTTGTGAGAAGCTCTGGTTTGTGAGAAGCTTACACCCGAACCTGCCCCAAACGGGAAAAAAATTTCACCACGGCATGTTGATGCCGCTCCATGATAGCGTGCCAAGTTTCATGAATTTCAGAAGAGTTTTGGATTTACTAGAATTTAAAAACAGGGCATCTCAACGTTTTGCGTGCAATCAACAGTGCCATGGTGTTTGAATTTCATTCCCATCTCTTGCATGGGACCTAGAAATTCACCCAAGGACACACATGTGATTTTTCAACCAACTTTGGTGCATTGGAGCATGTGCTTGTAGTTCAAATTTGAATTATGCACATAAAATGCCTAGAAAACCCAGTTAATGTATAAAAAAGGCCAAACAAACCTCGGAAAATTCCAAGATTGAACACAACTCTCCTGTTTTTCTATGTTGACACTACAAATTTTTTGAAAGCAATAAGAGGCAACGGATATCGTCTCGTCCCCAAAGGTGGTAATGCCCCCTATCGAAACCATCATGCTTGTTGTGAGAAACTCTGGTTTGTGAGAAGCTTATACCCAAACCTGCCCCAAATGGGACAAAATTTTCACCACGGCATGTTGATGCCGCTCCATGATAGCATGCGAAGTTTTATGAATTTCAGACGAGTTTTCAATTTACTAGAATTTAGAAACCAGGCATCTGAACATTTTGCCGGCAATCAACAGTGCCATGGTGTTTGAAATTCATTCCCATCTCTTGCATGGGACCTAGAAATTCACCCAAGGACATACATGTGATTTTTCAACCAACATTGGTGCATTGGAGCATGTGCTTGTAGTTTAAATTTGAATTATACATATAAAATGCCTAGAAAACCCAGTTAATGTATAAAAAAGGCCAAACGAACCCCTGAAAATTCCAAGATTGAACACAACACTCCTGTTGTTCTATGTTGACACTAGAAAAAATTTGAAAGCAATAAGAGGCAACGGATATCATCTCGTCCCCAAAGGTGGTACGTTCCCTATCGAAACCATCATGCTTGTTGTGAGAAGCTCTGATTTGTGGGAAGCTTATACCCAAACCTGCCCCAAATGGGAGAAAATTTTCACCACGGCATGTTGATGCCGCTCCATAATAGCATGCCACGTTTCATGAATTTCAGACGAGTTTTGGATTTACTAGAATTTAAAAACCAGGCATCTCAATGTTTTGCCGGCAATCAATAGTGCCATGGTGTTTGAAATTCATTCCCATCTCTTGCATGGGACCTAGAAATTCACCCAAGGACACACATGTAATTTTTCAACCAACTTTGGTGCATTGGAGCATGTGCTTGTAGTTCAAATTTGAATTATGCACATAAAATGCCTAGAAAACCCAGTTAATGTATAAAAAAGGCCAAACGAACCCCGAAAAATTCCAAGATTGAACACAAAACTCCTGTTGTTCTACGTTGACACTAGAAAAGTTTTGAAAGCAATAAGAGGCAACGGATATCGTCCCGTCCCCAAAGGTGGTACGTTCCCTATCGAAACCATCATGCTTGTTGTGAGAAGCTCTGGTTTATGACAAGCTCATACCCAAACCTGGCCCAAATGGGTCAAAATTTTCACCATGGCATGTTGATGCCGCTCCATGATAGCATGCCAAGTTTCATCAATTTCAGACGAGTTTTGGATTTACTAGAATTTAAAAACCAGGTATCTCAACGTTTTGCCGGCAATCAACAGTGCCCTGGTGTTTGAAATTCATTCCCATCTCTTGCATGGGACCTAGAAATTCACCCAAGGACACACATGTGATTTTTCAACCAACTTTGTGCTTTGGAGCATGTGCTTGTAGTTCAAATTTGAATTATGCACATAAAATGCCAAGAAAACCCAGTTAATGTATAAAAAAGGCCAAACGAACCCCGAAAAATTTATTCCCATTTCTTCCATGGGATAAGCATGCACTGAAGGACACAGATTTGATTTTTCAACAAATTGTATGCACCATTTTGTAATTCAAATCAAGTAGATCCCACACAGTTTATTCTCACCAACCGTGTGAGATGTAGTACAAAATATCTTGGAGCATCGTCGATATATAGTACGCCTATGGCTTACGCGAGAAGGTGCGTCGGCTACAGTCCACACCCGGTGTGTCAAGCACGCTAGCTCGCTCCCCCAAAACTCCCGCCTCTGCATCCCTCTCTGCTTTAGTCCCTTGATTCAAATTGTCAATAGCCCCGGCATTTTACTCCCACCTCTGCATCCCTCGCAATCTCAAAAATATCTGCTCGCCCTTGATCCAAATTTTCAGTAGCCCCGCCTTGTTACTCCCGCCTAGTAAAATTTTCAGTTGCCGCAGTATTTCCTCAAACACAACCTCCGCTCACACAGACACACACAACCCTCGAAACCATTGATCGGCGGCCGCCAACGCCGGCGCCTCCATCCTCAACCTCTGCCTGTGTGTCGGGGAGCTCGAGTAGCCAATGGCCAAAAAGAGGTTTATCACGGCCATTTTGCCCGACGCCGGCGAGGAGGTCGCCGAGGTGTCCCCGTCGCCCTCCGCGGGCCCGATCCACCGTAGCCGGTCCCCCGATCCGCCCGCCGCCGTGCCCCTACGCCGGTTCGAGGACTTCCCCGTCCTCCCCCGGACCCGGCAACCGACGAAGTCCTACCTCGGGGTCCGGCAGCGGCGGTGGGGACGTGGGTCGCCGAGATTACAGATCAAGAGACCCACAACCGCCGATGGCTCGGTAGCTACCACACGGCCGAGCTCGCGGCCATGGAGTATGACCGCTGGCACGTCCGCTACCATGGTGCGGCGGCTAGGCTCAATTTCCCCTTCATCACATGTCCGGTCCACCTCGTTCCGCCGGAGCCAGGGGTGGTGAGCTCGGCTATGGCGCGGGAGGACCGCGAGGCATGGGAGCGTCTCGAGGCCGAGGCCGCCGACGAGGCCTACATGCAAGAGCTCCGCCGGCAGCACCCGGAGCGGGCGATCTTCGCCGGCACGGAGGGCGGCGAGGTTATCGCGCTCTCCTTCGATGACGAGGCCGAAGGAGGCAAGGCGGCGAGGTTATGGCTCTCTCCTCTGATGACGAGGTCGAAGGCGGCGACGACGGCGGCGCGGAGGGCGTAGAGGTGGGCCCCCGGGATAAGGATATCGACGTTGACAAGTGGAGGAGTGCCTTCCCCAACGACCCCGACGACGGTACTAGCCCGGACCTGGCTTGCGGCACACTGTACATGACGAGGAAGGATTGGCTCGACCTCTACTTCGACCGAAAGTAATTTAGCTTAGTTTAAATTTATGTTTTATGTTCGGTTATGCAAAACTATCTATGTTTATGTTTGAATGCAAGCTACTTTCAGGTGAACCTGCTTTGAACTTGATCAAATTGAAGTTTACAACCTTAAGTTTAGGGGATCGACTAGAAAAGGCCAAAAATTGCTGGAGTATATATATATATCCACTAAGGGTTGTAGTCCTTTAACTTTTTAAGGATCGCCTAGAGATGTCCTTATGACTTGTTTATTTTAGTTCTTCACAATGTGATGCTCTATATGTGCAACTATTTGTTGTGCAGTTCAATTTCATCAATAACAGTTTCAACAATACCACTATGAATTGCGATATTTGGTTATTGTTAAGGATATTGCAGTTAACTTGCCTTTTCATTTTTCAATTGTTGTTTAGCAACATGCATTGTACTGAATGACTAAGTATGCAATCCCAGGCTACATAGCAACAAGGAAGAGTGTTACCTTAATGTTCTGATGATGTCTAGATATACATGTAATAAAATCTTATATAATGGGATGGATGCAATGTTGTACTACATCATTTTTCAATTGTTGTTTAGCTTCTAATATTAACTTGGTGCTTTTAGGTACATATATCATTGCCAAAGATCCACACTTCGACCCTTTCTGCAAGATGGGGCAATGAGATATTCATGAACCAAAGCATCAAGTGAGGAAACTAATAAAGATTGTCACTAAAATGGGTCAAAAGATGTCAATCGAACTATTTGTTTACACTTTATGCAAGACAACAAAGGAACTGCAGGATGGTGAATAAGAACCTCAGAGCCTCCTTTTACCGCCTGTAATGAGTTGTGTTAGATGACAATATCTGAATCTTTTTCTTTTGCGTGGATCACAAGCGCTTTACTCAAGATTACCTCTCAAACAACATGATTGGCGGCCGGCCAATCACAAGGGGTTGGACTAGAGTCCCGCATGCCTTCTGCATCTAGGAGAGCACAATAGGGCCATTCTGCTTCACCTTGTTCAGCAACTGGAATGTCTGTCGCCTCTTTCTTTACCATCTGTAATAGTACAAGTATAGAAGCCTGGTACATCATTCTTTATTTGGTGCTTCTGTAATTTTTAAACATATGTACCTATGAATCGAATAATGCATTGGTTGTTTGAACCTGGTGGATATGAATAAAGCTATAGCCTACTTTTAAGTTTAAATTAGGTACAATTTTAAATAGTGGCAATTAAATTAGGGCGAAATTACGTTGTGCATGTCATTACGGCACACACGGTTGGTAAAACACAAATGTTTGCGATATACACCATAATCTGAGACGGTTCACAGAGAGGAAACGTGTGCAAGCATGCACACAGTTGCCGTTTGCAAAGCGTGTGTGCTGTCAGACACTGTCACATACGGTGCGGGAAAATTAAATGTGTGTGATTGTCTACCTATCGTACACGGTTTATAATCATGAATTGTTTGTGATGTGCCAGGCATCGTAAATATCCCGTGCCTGGAATCTGCCTAAAATCTGCCTAGAAAGCTCCCGTGCCTGGAATCTGCCTGGTTTTAGGCAGAACCACAAAACTCCGACTGCAATGGCAATGCGAGCACAAACGAGTAGCAAGGATGAAGCGTTTGGGATATTCGAGATATCGGAAACGGTTATATAGGGACAACTGTATGCATCAAGGCTCCCTATCCCCGACGGTTTTTGGGTCGTGTGGGAAGGACCCCCCTATCGCCCACACTCACTTGGCGACGGTTCCAAATGCCGTCGCGGAAAGGTGTAAAAAACCGTTTGTTTAGGACTGACGCGCACCAGTGTTCCCATTTCTTGCATGGGACCTAAGCATGCAACCAAGGACACAGATTTGAATTTTCAACCAATTTATATGCATTAGAGCTTGTGCATGTAGTTCAAATTTGAATTATGTACATAAATGCATTGAAAACTCAATTAATGCATAACAATGTCCAAATGAACCCCGAAAAATCCCAAAAATATACACAACACTCCTATTGTTCTATGTTGACACGAGAAATTTTTTGAAAGCAATAAGAGGCAATGGATATCGTTTCGTCCCCAAAGATGGGACGTTCCGTACCGAAACCATCAGGCTTGTTGTGAGAAGCTCTGGTTTGTGAGAAGCATATCCCCAAACCTGCCCCAAATGGGACAAAATATTACCACGACACGTTGATGCTGCTCCATGATAGCATGCCAAGTTTCATGAATTTCAGACGAGCTTTGGATTTACTAGAATTTAAAAACCAGGTATCTCAATGTTTGCGGCCGAGTGACCGTGGCAGGGTGTTTGACATTCATTCCCATTTCTTGCATGGGACCTAAGCATAAACCCATGGACATAGATTTGAATTTTCAACCAATTTATATGCATTAGAGCATGTGCATGTAGTTCAAATTTGAATTGTGCACATAAATGTATTGAAAACTCAGTTAATGCATCAAAATGTCCAAACGAACCCCGAAAAATCCCAAAAATTGACACAACACTCCTGTTGTTCTATGTTGACACGAGAAATTTTTTAAAAGCAATAAGAGGCAATGGATATCGTTTCGTCCCCAAAGGTGGGAGTTTCCCTACTGAAACCATCAGGCTTGTTGTGAGAAGCTCTGGTTTGTGAGAAGCATATCCCCAAACCTGCCCCAAATGGGACAAAAAATTTACCACGTCATGTTGATGCCGTTCCATGATAGCATGTCAAGTTTCTTGAATTTCAGATGAGCTTTGGATTTACTAGAATTTAAAAACCAGGTATCTCAATGTTTGCGGCCGAGTGACCGTGGCAGAGTGTTTGACATTCATCCCCATTTCTTGCATGAGACATAAGCATAAACCCATGGACACATATATGATTTTACAACCCATGTTGGTGCACTGGACCATGTGCATGTGCTTTAGTTTTTAATTGTGCACCTGAAATGGCTCGTAAACCAATTTAATGTATAAAATTTCCAAACGAATCCTGAATATTCCAATTTTTTTACGACACGCATATAGTTGCATGTTCATTGCAGATAAAAGGTCTAGCGATTCAAACACCGTCCATTGCCATTGTGACCCCATTATGTAATACAAATCAAGACGAAAAATCAAGTAGATCCCACACAGTTTATTATCACCAACCGTGTGAGATGCAGGACAAAATATCTTGGAGCACCGTCGGATTATAGTATGCATACGGCTTACGCGAGAAGGTGGAAATGCTATAGTCCACAGCCCGCTCTGAATAAGGGACCGTGTCTGATGACACTTTGCGTGCCAGTTTTTTGGCTGAAGCGATTCCAAATTTTCGGCTTCCTCGGAAATATCTACCTCCCCGCCCCCTCCCCCTTACCAAAAGACACATTTCCCCTATTTCTGCCTTCCTTTCCAAGTTGAAACCTTCACTCCTTGCTTGCAGCGCCGCCTTCTCTCCGGCGACCCTCCTTCACGCTGCTCGGCCTCGCCTATCCAGGCAGGTAATCCACACCCGACCCCCATCCTCCTCCTCCTACCACATCCCACATGCCCCGATCACGGGCGCGAAAGGCCGACACCTTCCACCCAAATCACCGACCCCTCCACCAAATAAGCGCCGCCCTAAGCCATGATGCACGCAATATAGCCAGGATCTCAAGAAGCATTTGGCAGCGGAGAAGCAAATCGCGGTCGCACGCGCGGATGAGGTCACGATGGCTGCCATTCGTGTCGACCCCCAGATCTTGGAGGAGCACCTCGCCGTCGAGGCCACCGTCGATGCCTCTCGCGCCGACGCCGCGACGCGGTTGGTGCTTTAAACGACAGTTCGTGGCGTTAGTGCCTTCGACGAAGACTATGAGGTGTTTTCTCAGCGTGCACGTGCTTACCTTATCTCGAGAGCTAGCAGGTTGGTGCCCGGAGCGGCTCAGGCAACTCACCACTATGACGAGAGCACCCACGAAGCGGAGGCCTCACCCTCTTCCATGTCCAAGGAGCCAATCGTCATCGATATCTCCGACAATGAGGAGTAGCTTGTCTTATTAGCTCACTATAAGGACCCATGTTCAGTTTGCTAGCTACTGCCTTTCCTTAACAAATTCTAGTGAATTGCGCTATCTACCTTTACCATGCAATCTTCTACTCTAGAGTATATGTTCTATATGTCGTGCAATGTGGTGTTCAGTTAACTGTTTGGTTCAATTCTGCAAATGTGATGTTCAATTCTTCAGGGTGCAACTTTCCAAGTTGTCAAGCATGCTTGGTTTGGTTAACTGTCTGATCTTCTATTGGGAGTATGTTATATTGTATAATGTGGTGCTCAGTTAACGTTTGGTTCATTTGTTGTGGTGTTTAGTTAACTGTTTGGTTCAATTCTGCAATGTGATGTTCGATTATTGTGGGTGCATTCTGTTATTGTATACCATGTGAGAAATAAATCGAATTTGGCTGTACTAAATACATGAGAAACAAATACAATTGCTATATTTCCAAGTTGTTAATCATGCTTGGTTTGGTTAACTATTCGATCTTCTAGTAGGAGTATGTTATATTGTGCAATGTGGTGCTCAGTTAACGTTTGGTTTATTTGTTGTGGTGTTTAGTTAACTGTTTGGTTCAATTCTGCAATGCGATGTTCAATTGTTGTGGCTGCATTCTGTTATTGTATACCATGTGAGAAATAAATCGAATTTGGCTGTACTAAATACATGAGAAACAAATGCAATTGCTATATTTCCAAGTTGTTAAGCATGCTTGGTTTGGTTAACTGTCTAATCTTCTATTAGGAGTATGTTATATTGTGCAATGTGGTGCTCAGTTAACATTTGGTTCATTTGTTGTGGTGTTTACTTAACGGCATGGTTCAATTCTGCAATGCGATGTTCAATTGTTGTGGCTGCATTCTGTTATTGTATACCATGCGAGAAATAAATCTAATTTGGCTGTACAAAATACATGAGAAACAAATACAATTGCTATATTTCCAAGTTGTTAAGCATGCTTTGTTTGGTTAACTGTCTGATCTTCTATTAGGAGTATGTTATATTGTGCAATGTGGTCCTCAGTTAACATTTGGTTCATTTGTTGTGGTGTTTAGTTAACTGCACGTGCATGGTCCGTTGTCTAATAGCACATTATTGTGCAATTGCAGGAACCATTCTAATATTTAGGTTTTTAACAATTTGGTCTTGCACATGTAGGTCCTACTGTCAGAGGTTTTGACCCACAGTTCGACCCTTTTTACATATGGGGAAATGAGTTGTCCATGAATATCAATCAAGTCAAGAAACTCAGAAAGATTGTTAGGATAAAGAAATTAATGACAAAAAACAAAAGATCTTTGTCTGCACAATGAAGAAGACATCAGTTCACTACAAGATGGTACTAACTATTATACCTTGCCTTTTTTTATTCCTTTGCCGCATTTCCAATATAGAGAAGATATTTATGCACATCCTTGTTTTCAGGCCTTTCCAAAGCAGTTCACTGACAATTACCTCTCAAACCACCTCTATGGTTAGGAGGCGAGGAAGGTTTTCATACAACACCCACGGTTCAATATTGAAGTGTTTCTGAAGAGGACGAAGGACGGGCGGTCAATCATCCACAAGCACTGGCCTAAAGTTGCAAAGACCTTCAACATGAATGAAGGATCAATATTCGCCTTCCGCTTCAGCAGTTTTCCAAATGAGATGCATCTGTCTATATACCGTCTATGATTCTAATTTCGAAAGGTTCTACATGTTGCATGTGAAATTTGGTGCTGGTGCAGTTGTGTAATGGGGTAGCTGAGTGCTGAAGCTATATCATGTTGTACTTTGATGTATTTCAATTATGAAATTATGCTTCCTTAATATGGAAATGAAATATATTATGTTCTTAATATGAATGTCAATTAGATTAATAAATGGACTATTAATAATAGGGTAATTAGCCTGCAAATGGCGAATTAGCCTGCTAATTGGGTTTTGCTATTGCAAACGGTTATTGAAAAAATGTCGTGGGCGATGACCTCAGGCAATGCACACAGTTTATAGAAATAAACCGTGTTGGATCAATGAACAATCACACACGACTTTCTCTTGAAAACTGTTTGTGTTAGGTCACCTTGCGCAAACGTTTACCACATAAAAACTGTGTGGGATGGACGGCCTTTGCCGCACAGTTTCTTCTACAAACTGTGTATGATGCATTCAATAACACAAACAATTTAACGGGAAAAATTGTGTGTGATGTACCTATGAACGGAAACGTTTTCCTTGGAGCGACTGTGTGGGATGTACATATGAACGGAAACGTTTAGCGGGGACTGACTGTTTGGCATGTACTTGCGATCGGAAACAATTTCGCCTGTATAATTGTATTTTTAGCTCTACTGTACGTATTCCCGTATTTGAGCGCTCGCCGGTCGCACACGACCTCATTTTGCCGAGCGTGTGTGCCAGGAGGGCATATCCCCGACGGTTTCTGGGTCGTGTGGGAAGGACCCCCCTATCGCCCACACTCACTAGGCGACGGTTCCAAATGTCGTCGCGGAAAGGGGTTAAAAACCGTTTGTATAGCACCGACGCGTACTAGTGTATTAAGAGGGATATAGGTTCTCGAAGCTTAGATCCGCTGTGATGCTTAGCCAAAACCTATGAAAGTTGCGAGAGAAATCTCTCTGTGTTCCGAGCAGATACTTGCCAGAAAGAGACTGTGATCTTCTTAGCCGTGAGAGATTTGTCTCAGACCGAGGAGTTAGCATTGCTTGCTCCGCAAGCAATGTTACCGTTGTGCTCAAAATCCGACCATTGGACTCGTGTCGTTCGGCTATTGGCTGCTCTCGATGTCCAATTTGGTCCTTTCCCATCAGATAAAGTTGTGGCTATAAATAGCCACCCCGCTCCAACGTTGTCCGTTGGCTGCTCTGCTTAAGATTTTTGAGAAGATTGATTTGAGAAACCGCTCTCCGAGTGATTTGAGTTTAAAATCCACCGAGAGAAAATCAAGAGCCCCAAACTTAGACAGTGGCTTAGCATCACCGTAGTTCTGAGTTAGAGTTCTTGTACCTGTTACTCTTGAGAGCTGTGCACTCTCTAGACGGATAGGTTTCAGCTCGAGTGTTGAAGAGTTGTTGTCTTCACTGAGCTAGATCTTCAGCAACCAAGAGTGATTGTGGTTCGCGAAGGTTGACCAAAGGTTTGGGGATCGCCGACAAGGATCTACCACAAGTGAAATCAACTGGAGCCAGATCAGCTTCAGGTTGAAGAAGAATAGGGTGAAGAGAGTTTATCTTCCGTGTTAAGTCACAGCCCCTCCAACCAGACGTAGCCCTTTGGAAGAAGGGTGAACTGGTCTACCAAATCTCTCTGTCGCCATCGAGCACCACTAGTCCAATCTACTTTACTGCAATTCCTTCAGCAGTTTACATTCGTGCTCTGTGTCGATATTTTGTTCGATCATTATCATTTGTCGTTGTTGTCCTGTACTTGAGTTATTCTTCGTATCACATTCTATTGCATTTCCATTGTCGTCATTTTACCTCGGTTAACCATCTTGCATATCTCTTGCAACCTGCATCATGTTGTATCTCATTCTACTGCATCTGTTTGCATGTTGTGTTACTCTCATCGTAGTTAAACCCGTGATTTCCCAAGCTCGCACTATTATTACTTCTTTCATCGAGGAATATGCTTCCGACGAAGAAGATTGAATCAGTTCGTTTCCTCCTTTACATTATTCTGTTGCTATGATTGGGATCGATTTCAACACTTTTGAAAGAAATTTTGAATCTCTCATTCACCCCCCTCTGGTCGATATACTCTCGGTCCTAACAATTGGTATCAGAGTTGGTACTCCCCGTCTCTGTTTATTAAAGGTCTAACGTCCTTGGAGTGAAAGATTTCCCGTCTTCGATGGAAATGACTATTTGTACTAGAAGGAACGAATGAGAATCAAAATTCAAGCTATCAACTTTGATCTGTGGCAGATTGTAGAAGATGGATACACCATTCAGCAACCAAGTGATCCAACCTCCGATGATACAACATTTAGCAACCAAATATCATTCGTTTGAGAGGTGACTTTTTGTTGAAACCATGTTCATTATCTACTAGTAATTATGGTGGATGCGCCACTAGGCGACCTACGGAGAAGGGGTGTCGCCTCTAAGTGTGCACTATCTATTCATTCCTTATGGTAAACTCAACGAAGGCTAGAGGAGGCAATTCGAGCAAGCTCGTGGCAAGTAGCCGAGATCACCAAAAGCCTGCTACGTGAAATTAATTGTTGATGGATTTTGCAATGAGATTGGAGGTTTAGGATCGGTAGGATGTGTGCTTAGAGACGTTTGGGGCACCTTTATAGCAGGTCCTGTGAATTTGCGCCACATGCAGTTAGTGTTATATTTTGGAGGCATTAGCCATCAAGCATGGATGGTCATGAATTTTCGTAAATGTTGTTGGCTCTAATACAATACAAGCAATGTTGGACATGGACATAGATAAAAGGTGGGATGAAGTTGGTGCTGTATATGTCGTGTACATGGAGACGGTTGGTATTATCAATAAGGTCTAGTTCAGGCATTGCCTAACGGAAAGGGATTTTGTGGCTTATGAAATAGATAACTCATGCTATCTTCATAAAGCTGTCTGTAATTGGGTCGATGAACCTTTTGCGTTCTTTTGAAATCTCTCACATACGATGTAATTGTTATTTGTAGCTAATAGGGCTAGTCATGATCATGGGACCTCCTCTCCAGCGCCCTTTGCTCCTGTTATCGCTACTTGCGCCCGCACACCAGCGGGCTGGCCTAGCAAACGCGACGAGGAAAAAAAAGTTTATCCGCTTGTACTACTAAAAACAACATGAAATTCTTTGTGGGAGAAGCAGGATTTGATCTCTCCCCGCCAACGTGTGTAGACGGGACTGCTCAAAATGACACACAATTCTTTTTGGGAGAAGCAAGATTCGATATCTGCCCGCTGACGGCCGGGACAATAACCCTATGAAGTGATTTTGTTGTCCATTTTTTAAGGAAAAATAGTAATTGACCCTTTTTTAGTACAACATTAACATGTACGATATATATACCCCCAGTCTACTATGCGTATTATTGTATGATAAAAATGAAAAAAGAATACACAATAAAAAAGTGAACTTGAAGAAAGTTCATATATCTGAAAATGTTCGTACAAATTGAGAAAATTTCAGCGTTGAAAACAGTTAATTGATTTAGAAAAAGTTCATGGATTTTCGAAAAAGTTTGCGAATTCGAAAAAAGATCATTGATTGTAAAAAAAACACCCATGAATTTGACAATTTCATTTATGTTGAAAAATAATAGGTTCACTAATTTTAAAAGACTACATAATTTTTGAGAAAAAAAAGTGTGCATGAATTTTAAAAGGTTAGTTGAATTCAAAAAGTTCACCTAATTTTGAGGAAAAAGTTCACAGATTTGAAAAAGGTTCATATATTTTGAATAAAAAGTTCATCAATTTAGAAACAGAGTTCATTGATTCTGGAAAAACGTTCATCAAGTTTGAGAAAAAGGTTCATCAAATTTGGAAAAAAATCGATCAAATTTTATAAAAAATTCATCAATTTTGAAAAAAGTTCATCTATAATGAAAATGTTGCCACATTTTCATTTAAATAAAAAGTGAAGAAAAATAAAAGGAATAAAGAATAAACAAAATAAAGGAAAGAAATAAAAACAAAGAAAACCAGCCAAGAAAAAACCGTATAAAAAACGGACGAGAGGCTTCCCACGAACTGAAGAAATACTAAAAGAAAAAACACAAGAAGCAATCATAAACATTTAGAGGTCCTAGTGGTTACTGGGGTTGAATGTCAAAGAAGAGACTTGGAGTTCAATTTGGTCGCCTACTTCATTTTTTAAAGTCAGTACATGAAAAAAGGGTACATGGCAGCCTATGCAGCTTCGATGGAGGTGCGCGCAGGGGGTCGGGGGGGGGGGGGGGGGAGGCTTTTGCCTAGATGGCTTAACCGGCGCACCATGCGCCGAATAGGATTTCCCCATGATCGTCTTCCCTAAAATGATGGAACCGCCCACTTTCAAAAGGAAAAGATAGAAAACCAAGAAGGCCCACATTACAAAAGGGCCAATTAGAGTCTGCGGCTATCGATTCATGCAAGACCGAACAAGGTCTCATGTCAAGGAGCACCCGCCCAGTTGATAGTTTTGGGCTGACCCAACTTCCTAGTTAGCTTGTTTTGCTTTTATGTTTCTTTGCTCGTTCTTTTTTTTACGTCTGTTCATGTTAAAAAACATCTAAGTACAGAGTATATACCAAACCTTAATTGACTTAATAATCAATTGTAAACCATGAATTTGAAACATGTTAACGCAGTGTAAAAACATTTTAGCATCATTTTTAAAAATGATAGCATTCAGAGAAATAGTTTGCAACGTTTAGAAAATGTTAACGCATTTGAAATATTGTATGTGCCACTCTAGAAAATGTTTATACATTGGAAAAAAGTTTTCATGTAATTCGAAAAACTGTTTCATTGCCATTCAAAACATGTATGTTACTTTTAATGAAATGTTCACGCATTTCAAAAATGTGTTGGTGATAGTTAAAATAAATGTTTATACAATGTAAAAAATGTTTCGTAGCATTTTGAAAGAAATTCAACGTGTTTTTGAGAGATTGTTTAACACATATTTGAAAAAAAATGTTCAAAGCAAGTTTTATAAAATGTCAATAATGTATTTGAAAAATGTTAAACATATATAATCCTTTAGGATCTATACTAAAAATATAAAATGTGTATGAAAAGGGTAAACATCAAAACATATATTTTAAAAATGTTGGTCATGTATTTGGAAAATGTTTAACCTATATAAAAACTGTTCCGTGTATGCAAAAAATGTATGATATATATATATATATATAGGGAAAAAAGAACTGAAGAAATACACAAATGAAACTGAAGAAAATAAATGAAAAATAAAAAGGAAAAACTAAACAAACCCAATGTAAAAGAGTGAAAAAAACCAATGAAGAGACCACAAAAAAGAGAGACCTGTGCGCAGGTACGTTATTTGGCCGGCCCAATAACCCTGTGCTGTTGTCGAGACGTATTAGGAATCAGTACAGGCTTGCCTAAATAAAAGAAATCAATACATTTTTCTTGAGAAATAAAAGAAATCAATACATGCAATACATCAAAATCACTAATTAAGGAGTACTCCTTGCAGAGATCACTCCAACTTCCCCAGGTTGCGACAAGCAGCACGCTGCATGTGCGCCACTTGTCGCAACCTGGGAGTTTTCCCTTTCTTCGTAGATCTGTTTATTCAAAACGTTTTATCTTTTAAACCGTGCATCCAAATCTCGAACCGCTTTCGTCATTGGATTCCTCGCGTCGAGATCTTCAAAACTATATCCCATGTTAATAGGTTTTGACGAACTTTTTTTTTCACGAAAAAACCGGACGAAAAAACCGACGAAAAAAACCGAACCGGGAACACGGGTTTTTTTCCTTTTCCGAAAGAGGCACGCCCGTGCCTCTGATGAAATCACAACCGTGCCTCTCGCGAAAGCAAAACCGTGCCTCTCGCGAAAGAAAAAAAACCAGAAAACACGTTTTTTTTTCTTTTCCAAAAGAGGCACGCCCGAGCCTCTCGCAAAGCACAACCGTGCTTCTGGCGGAAGCAAAACCGTGCCTCTCGCGAAAGAAAAAAAACAAAAAACACGTTTTTTTCCCTTTCCGAAAGAGGCACGCCCGTGCCTCTCGCGGAAGCTAAACCGTGCCTCTCGCGAAAGAAAAAGAACAAAAAACCCTTTTTTTAAAAGAGGCACGCCCGTGCCTCTTGCAAAAGCACAACCGTGCCTCTCATGGAAGGAAAACCGTGCCTCTCACGAAAGAAAAAAAAAAGAAAACATGTTTTTTTTCGTTTCCAAGAGGCACGGCCATGCCTCTCGCGAAAGCACAACCGTGCCTCTCGCGAAAACAAAATCGTGACTCTCGAGAAAAAATGCATTTTTTTGCGCAAACCAAAACGTCAAAAAAACCTGGGAAAAAACCGTTTAAGAAGCCGAAAACGCGTGCGTAAAAATAAAAATACAAAATTCGGATGGAGCGCCCAGAGCGCGACACGTGGCGAATAGCTGTGAGCGTGCCAAGTGGCACTGATAGTTGCAAGGCTCCCGAAGGAGCGCTCGTTAATTAGTTGCTCCCGCAATACATAGCTCCCACGAGACCGGAAATGATAAGACATATTATGTAGTGGGCTTTTTTTTTGAAAGCGTACACCATAGTATATGCGACTTGTATTATCTAGTGGGCTTTTTTTAACGTACACCACCGTATATGCGACTTGTATTACCTAGTGGTTTTTTTTAAACGTACACCACCGTATATGCGACTTATATTATCTAGTGGGCTTTGATTTGAAGTCCAGATTGGATAAATGAGAAGGTGTTTGGAGCCCTCCAAAACTAAGAATAAGAGAAAGGGTATGTTCTTGAGACGCGGTTAATTTGCACCCAGGCTCAAATGTGCCTGGAGATGAACAGCCAAATCTTGAAAAAAAAAATCCAAAATGATATTTTTGGTGTGCAAGATGCTCTTGTGTGTGATGTCCGTGCAAAATTTGGTGAAGTTTGAACATTCGTGGTGCTCATGGACAAAAAGATAAATTCCGAGTTTTGGAAAACATTTGAAAAAACACAGTTCGGAGCCGATTTTATCTTTTTCTGTCATGAGCTCGTCGTCCCCCAGATTTTGCACGGGCATCACGTGTTTGAGCATCTTTGATGACAAAAAGGATTTTTTTTCTATTGATTTTATTTTACTGTTCAGCTAGTGCAGATGAGCCCGGCCATTGTTTGGAATTATGGTATCTTCTTGAAAAATCTCTGTCCTGATATGTTTTCTTCTTCTTGAATGTTATAAGACCTTTTTGATGTGTTCTGTTTGGATTGATATTCTTATCTGTGTAACAAATTCTATGGTACTACTCCCTCCGTTTCTAAATATAAGTCTTTTTAGATGTTTCAAATGGACTACAACATACGGATGTATATAGATATATTTTAAAACGCAGATTCACTTATTTTGCTCCGTATATAGTTCCTTGTTGAAATCTTTGATAAGACTTATATTTGGGAATGGAGAGAGTACGTAATAGAGAAATGAAATATGTTCAAGTTTCAAAGCCTTCAAAGACAGACATTTGGAGCAGGCTTCGACTCAGCGCCTCCTCTGCCGGTCAACCCTTCGATTGCTCAGCGCAGGCAGAGCCACTCCATCTCAATCACACACGAGTACTACAAATGATCGCAAGTAATCAAGGCGAACTTTTCTATCTGACAGGCTCGCTTGTACAGTACAACTTTCTTATTCTTCCGCTGTCTTCTGGAAAAAACATTTTTAAGTTTCTGCCGCTTGAGACTGAAATCGAATTTAAGAAAATCGCCGGTGCTGGGAGGAGGATGATAAAATAAGAAAGCCGCGGGGCACTTCCGTGGTTCATCTCCTCTCCTCCACCAAACCTTATCTCGCTGCCTGCACCGACGACTTGGAGCGCCCGAGCTCCGTGATCCAAGCCCCCCTCGATGGCCGGTGACGATCCCCCAGCAACGGAGGCGTGCCAGGACCTGGTCGAGATCCTGGAGGAAGGATCGGGCCGCCTGGACATGGGCCGGTACGTGGACCACGTCCGCGACCTCTCGGCGGGCGCCATCGCCACCTTCGAGGGCACCACGCGGGACCACTTCGACGGGAGGCGCGTGGTGGAGCTCCGCTACGAGGCGTACGGGGCCATGGCGCGGCGCCGGCTGGAGGCCATCCTCCGCGAGGCCCGCGCCGCGCACGCGCTCTGCCGGCTGGCCGTGGCGCACCGCCTCGGGACGGTCCCCGCCGGCGAGGCCAGCGTGTTCGTGGCGGCCTCGGCCGTGCACCGCGCCGACGCCATGGAGGCGTGCCGCTACGTGATCGACGAGATCAAGGCCTCCGTGCCCATCTGGAAGAAGGAGGTGTACGACGACGGCGAGGTCTGGAAGGAGAACCGCGAGTTCCTCGACCGCGCCGACGCCGAGAAGAAGGGCAAGCCGGCCGCCGGCGGCGGCGGCGGGGGCTGCTGCGGCAGCAAGGTGAGGGTCAGCTGATGATGGCAGCCGCCGGATCGCGATCACGTGAACATGGCTTTTTTTCCCCCTTGTGTTACGAGAGATTTGAGAGGAAATACAATAATATCATCACATTGTGTTACACTGCTAAATGCAAATCCTGTCAGAGAAACAATGTGTGAAGTTCGAATACATACTCACGTTGCGGCAATTATGTGGTGTGGCAGTGTGAACTTTACTACTCCTCATATACTCTTTTTTTTGTAGAGAAACTCAGAGCATGCATCAGAACCGATATGCTGCTGCCTAAAAATCTGTTGTGAAACAACGCAAGATCGGAACAGATTAGAATTATGTTGTCTCTCCCCGCAAAAAAAGAGAAAAGAATTATGTTGTCTCGGCTGAAGAACAGAAATCAGATAGCGGCTCATTCGATAGCACCGAGCCAAGATGTCAAAGTTCAAAAACAGAGCAAACAAACCAAGCGATTTTTTTTTTGATAAAAGAGAGCTTGCCTCTCCGATTTCATATAAAGAAATCAACCGTTCACAGACTCCGGGCCTAGCACAAGTAACATCAAATCCCGACGATGATATGTTGAAGAGGGAGCCATCCCTCCCGCCCTCCCACACATCATCTCTTTGTCAGGATAATTGGTAGACCCTAACGAAGACCAGCTAAGGAAACCCAAAGCAAACTAGACTCCAGGATTACTGCTAGCTATTACATAAAGAAAAGTTTTTTCGAAAGCCACCATGGCCAGAAGTGTAGAAATACATCCCAGAATGAGAAGAAGGGAGAAAAGCAGAGGAGCTAAAAAGCAGGTATGGAGAAGATTAAGCTTCAACGTAGTCGATCATTAGGAGCCTCCAAGTCTTGGAACCTCAGTCGCCCATCCACGCGTCGCCCTGAAGATCTCCGTGGCCACCCGCTCAACTTGATTTACACCCTCTTTCATGCGATCTATTCTTTCTTGGTTTTTCTGCAACACACACCATTCATGTAAATTCTTAATAATCAGATTAACAGGAACACAGGGATCAGTAACCCTATGATTATCAAATACTAGTCTATTTCTCAATTTCCACATTGTCCAAAGCATTACCGAAATACCAACAGTCATAAGATTCTTATCCTTTTTCTCAAATTTGGTCAGCCATTTGCCAAAGATATCATTATTTTTTTCAGGAACATCATGTATGTTAAAGGAGCATTCAAAGCCATCCATAACATTTTTGCCACAGAACAATGAACAAACAAATGCTCAATATCTTCCTCTCTCCCGCAAAAGGAACACTTTGTGTCCCCCAGCCATCCCCTTTTTCTAAGATTTTGTTTGGTAAGAATACTTTTCCTCAACAATAACAAAATAAAAAATTTAACCCTAGGGGGCATCTTCACTTTATACAGAAATTTATAAGGGTATTTCATTTCATTTTGGATCATGTGTCTATAGCATGTTTTGACATTATATTTTCCATCTCCAGATAAGGTCCATTTAATCTTCTCTGAGGAATTATCAAGCGCCACACTCTCACATGCATCTTTTATATGCCCCCACAACATCAAAGACTCCCCACACAGTGATCTTCTAAAGCTAATATTGTCTAATCCTTTTTTCAACACCCAAGCCACAGATTTCTCTTTATCAAAGCATATATTATAAATGTGTGGATAGATATATTTCAAGGCTTTTGGACCAATCCACCAGTCTTCCTAGAACCTGGTATCTTCCCCATTGCCTATATGAAATTTACACAAGGAGAAAAAGAAGTTTTTGTGTTTCACCTTTCTTGCTTTTCACACTAGTAAGACAATTATTTTTAATATATTTTTTTCCTCAGAATCCCTGCAACAATCCACTTGTGTTATACAACTTCCACCACCATTTACACAACAGAGCTTTATTCATAAAAGCTAGATTATGGACCCCCAGACCACACATATCCTTCGGTTTGCACACCTCTGTCCATTTCACTAGGTGATATTTTTTCTTATCATTACTTTCCTGCCACAGCAGCCTAGCTCTGAAAAAATTCATTCTTTTTTCAACACCCACTGGCAACCCATAAAATGACATCATAAAGTATGGAATCCCAGTCAATGAGGATTGGATTAAAGTCAGTCTACCTGCACTAGCTAAGAGTCTTCCCTGCCAGGTCCCACATTTTCCTTCCATTTTATTTTCAGAAGGTTTCCAATCTTTATTTCTAATCCTTTTCTTATTAATTGGAAGTCCTAAATACTTCATTGGCAACTCACCCACAGGACATGTGAAAATTCTGTAATATCCTGTTTTTTATCCTCAACTGCCCCAAATAAGAAGATTTCACTTTTGTGGAAATTAATTTTCAAACCAGACATTTGTTCAAATAGACATAGAATGTATTTTAAGTTGCAGGCACTTTCATAATCATCTTGCAACAAAAAATGGTGTCATCTGCGTATTGTAACATATTAATCCCCCCTTCTATATTTTCAGCCAGCAAACCCTTAATTAGCCCCGTTTTTCGTACATTATCCATCAGAATAGCTAGAGCATCAGCTGCAAGATTAAACATTAAGGGAGATAAAGAATCCCCCTGTCCCATTCCTTTATGTGTCTGAAAATAGGGACCATAGTTTTCATTAACCTTGATACATACACTGCCCCCCTTATAGTACTCATCACCCAATCTCCATGTATCAAGGAAACCTTTTCCTTTTAGCATTTGCATCACAAAAGGCCATTTTATCTTGTCATATGCTTTTTCAAAATCTACTTTCAACAACAGAGCACTCTGTTTCTTGACATGTACACTGTTGAGTGCTTCATGTAACATCAGGACCCCCTCCATGATGTATCTACCTTTGACAAAAGCTGTCTGAATTGGAGAAATAATGGACCCAGCCACAAGATTAAGTCTGTTCATCAAGGCTTTTGTAAAAATATTGAAACTAACATTTAGCAGACAGATAGGCCTAAACTTCTGAATTTGATTGGCTTCTTTAGTTTTTGGTATCAAGGTAATAATGCCATAGTTCAATCTTTTATTGTCAAGTGTCCCATTGTATAAATCATCAAACATGAGTTCGAGATCATCTCGGATCAGGTCCCAGAAATGCTGATAAAATTCAGCAGTAAACCCATCTGGGCCTGGGGATTTGTTATGAGCCATTTGAAAAACAACTATCTTAATTTCATCTAAGTGTAAGTGCATCTAGTGCCCCTTAGTGATTTTGGTGTATTGAAGACTTATAGGTTAAGGAACTAATATGTTTGTAAGTGTACATAGGTCTATAAGTCTATGAGGAGTTTGATATTTATAGAGAAAGTCGACCGCTAAAAAATGAAGTTCTTCAACTGAAGACTTTGGATTTCTGAAGAGTTTCTGAAGACTTTGAAAGTGAAGAAATTGGTGTGTATTCATTCGAGGAACATGAAGCGTGAAGACTTTTGTTTTCGTAGTTTTATTTTCTCTTTCTTGAAACATAGGAAACACCATACTGTTAAAGGGGGTCGAGGAAATACTAAGGAAAAATTTCCAAGTGATGCTCAACTCAAAATCCTACACCTACCAATCCTTTCGAGTGAAGCCATTGGAAACCTCATACAGCTCAGTCAATTTCTGTAGTGACAGAGACGAAGTTCTTCTGGTCTCTGAGGAATTTGTTCTGACTAAGGAGTTAGGAATTCACCAGTGTGGATTGCCTATGAGTGAGGAACATGATAACCCCGAGGAATTTGATAGTCAAATTTCCGACCGTTGTTGTGCTATGAGCCAGCTGTCCCAAAATATCTACCCACCTAACGGTCATATCATTGAAGGACATTTATGTCTTATCATGTCGGGCTGCTCCTTAGGCTATAAATAGCCGCCCCCTACAACCACTAGCTGGTTGGCTGCTCCGAGAGAAACTGACACTTGCCATTTGAGAGCATCCCATCCTCCGAGGGCTTTGAGCGAAAATCATCAAGTGAGGAAAACCCAAACCCAAACACCTACAAACCCAAAGAGCATCACTGAAGAGATTGATCCTGCGTGGATCCGACGCTTGTTACCTTTGAAGACTGTGCATCTTACAGATGGTTAGGCGTCATGGTCTAGAGCATCCAAGAGGAAATTGTGGATCGCCGAGTGACCGAGTTTGTGAAGGTTTGGAAGTCACCTAAAGACTTACCCAGAGTGATTGGGCATGGTCTGTGTGACCTTAGCTCAAGGAGAATACGGTGAGAACTATGTGTCCTCAGGTTTAAATACCTAGCCGCTCCAACTGCATACAATCGTCACAAAGTAGCTTGAACTGGTCTACCAAATCATTATCTTCACCAAGCCAACTGGTTCTATTTGCTCAACTCTTTCATTTCCTCATTACTATGTTGTGTAATTGTTCATATCTATTTGAAGACCTTGACTGAAGACTTTCTCAATTTCCTCAGTTCAATTTCTTCAGTGTGTTTGTCTTCATCCTGTTATCCCGTGTTTACGCTTTCTGTACTCTGTGTTTGTTTTCATTTTATCATGATGACCATGCTTATGATCTGTTATATTTGCATCTGAGTACTTATTCCGCTGCAAGTAGTTCTTCACTTAGGAATTTCCTCATCCTGAAATTCCTTAGTGAAGAATTCATAAAAATCGCCTATTCACCCCTCTCTAGTCGATATAACGCACTTTCAATTGGTATCAGAGCAAAGTACTCCCTTGTTCTGTGTGATTTTGGTTTAACCGCCTGGAGTTTTAGTTATGTCGACCACAAGTATGATCAAGGTCTCTACTGGGGTCCTACCTTCGATGGGATGGACTACCCCTACTGGAAGAATAAGATGCGAATGCATCTTGAGGCAATTGATAATGATCTCTGGTATGTTGTGGAAAATGGTGTTCCCTCTGTCACACCTTCTGTGAGTGCTGCTGATGTGAAGAGATTCAAACAACTCGATTCTCAAGCGAAGAACATCATATGTGGCCATCTGAGCAAAGGGCAGTATGGCAGAGTGAGTGCTTTGGAGACAGCTAAGCTCATCTGGGATAGGCTGTCCAAGGTCAATGAAGGAATCTCAACACAGTGTGACTCTCGAGTTGACGTTCTTCACAATCTCTTCAACTGCTTCAAAAGACTGGACAATGAAAATGTTCAAGAAATATTCGATCGCCTTCTTGACATCTCAAATGAGCTTCAAGCACTTGGTGCCACCGACATCACCGACCATGAAGTGGTGAAGAAAGCTGCCGAGGTCGCTGATTCCTCATTTGATACTCGCACTGATGATACAAGAGCGTGGAGACTACAAGTCACTTGATCCCGCTGATATCCTCGAAAGGCTAAACACCCATGAGTTCCAGCTTGCTGAGAAGAGAGATCTCTATGGTTTGAGTTATGGCAGATCACGCGCCCTGAAGGCCTAGGCACTGTCTGAATCTGAAGATGAAGATTCTGGTAGCAGCCTTGGTGATCCTGAAGAACTGAGCCAGGAGCTACCAATGCTCGTGAAGAAATTCTAGAAGTTCTCAAGGCGTGGTTGTTTTGGAAAAACCTCAAGAAGTGATGATTCCTCATCCCGTGACTACAAGAAGAGGCTATGCCATAAATGCAAGAAACCTGGTCACTACATTCAAGACTGTCCTCAGCGGGAAAAGGAATCAAAGAAGAAGAAATACAAGGATTACAGTTCTGATGATTCTAAGAAGAAGAAGAAATCTTCAAAGTCCTTGTCATCAAAATCCTCGAAGTCTTCATCTCACAAAAAGAGCAGCTCCAAGAAGGCTCGGGCATTCATTGGCAAGGAAATGGACTCTGAAGCTGAATCTGAGGAACATGAGGAAGAGGAGGCATCTGAGGAGTCAGAATCGGGTGTGGCGAGCCTAGCCCTCGCTACTGCGTTCTTCAGCAAATCCATCTTCAACTCCGAAGAAAATGGCTTCACCAACAAAGCTGATGAAGGCGATGATGACTATGCTCCCACCTATTGCTTCATGGCAAAGGGTGCCAAGGTACTCAAATACCCCTCCTCTGAATCAAGTGAGGATGAATCTGATGAAAACCTCAAGCCTAGCTACTCTAAACTTGCTAAGATTGATGTGAAACAACAAAAGGCTTTTGAAAAGGTTCAAAATATGCTAGACAAAAGTGATGATATGTTGGGTGAAGAAATGGATCGCACTAAAATTTTGACTGAAAGTCTTCAGAGACTTCAGACCAAGTTTGGTAATCTTCAAAGTCATCATAACACTCTCTTATCTGATCATGAGAAGCTTTCTTATGAATTTCTTCAAAGAAAGCAAGATCTTGAAAAGCTAAGGGTGAGTTATGAAGATCTTCAGAAGGAGCGTGATTCATTACTTGCTCAACAAATCAGCGCTGCTTATGAAGAATTCATTCCTCCATGTTTGAAGTGCATTGAACGTGAATCTGCTAATTCTTCAACTGAATGTTCAAATGCTTCTACTGCTACAAATTCTTCACCTTCTCTGCTATTACTAATTCCTCATCTGAGGAAATTGCTAGTATCACTGACAATGCAGGGCTGAAGGAATTGTATATGACAGGCATGTACAAAAGCCTCAAAGGGCATCAGGCTCTTTGTGATGTGCTTAAAAATCAGATCCTCAACAGGAACCCTAGGAAAGAGGGTATTGCCTTTGAGAGGAAACTCAATGCTGATGGGACTTACTGGAAGCCTGAGCAGTATCCCAAAACCTCATGGGTTGTTGCAAAGGGCCTCCAGTAGATCCATCCATCTTATCTGGCTTTACATGTGAATCTCCTCGTTCTTCTGATGAGTCATTTGACTCCAACTATAAACTGTTCAAAAATCAGAATGTTGAAGTATTTGCTAGATATGTTGGCATTAACTGCAAAAACGATTCTCCTATGAAGAAAATCTGGGTTCCCAAAAGGTGCCTTGAAAGTATTTGATTACCCACAAGTATAGGGTATCTATCGTAGTCCTTTCGATAAGTAAGAGTGTCGAACCCAACGAGGAGCAGAAGGAAATGATAAGCGGTTTTCAGCAAGGTATTCTCTGCAAGCACTGAAATTATAGGTATGAGATAGTTTTGTGATAGGATAATTTGTAACGAGCAACAAGTAAAAAAAGTAAATAAAGTGCAGCAAGGTGGCCCAATCCTTTTTGTAGCAAAGGACAAGCCTGGACAAACTCTTATATAGAGAAAAGCGCTCCCGAGGACACATGGGAATTATCGTCAAGCTAGTTTTCATCACGTTCATATGATTCGCGTTCGGTACTTTGATAATTTGATATGTGGGTGGACCGGTGCTTGGGTGTTGTCCTTACTTGGACAAGCATCCCACTTATGATTAACCCTTATTGCAAGCATCCGCAACTACAAAAGAAGTATTAAGGTAAACCTAACCATAGCATGAAACATGTGGATCCAAATCAGCCCCTTACGAAGCAACGCATAAACTAGGGTTTAAGCTTCATCACTCTAGCAACCCATCATCTACTTATTACTTCCCAATGCCTTCCTCTAGGCCCAAATAATGGTGAAGTGTCATGTAGTCGACGTTCACATAACACCACTAGAGGAGAGACAACATACATCTCATCAAAATATCGAAAGAATACCAAATTCACATGACTACTAATAGCAAGACTTCTCCCATGTCCTCAGGAACAAACGTAACTACTCACAAAGCATATTCATGTTCATAATCAGAGGATTATTAATATGCATATAGGATCTGAACATATGATCTTCCACCAAATAAACCAACTAGCATCAACTACAAGGAGTAATCAACACTACTAGCAACCTACAAGTGCCAATCCCAGACTTAGAGACAAGAATTGGATACAAGAGATGAACTAGGGTTTGAGAGGAGATGGTGCTGGTGAAGATGTTGATGGAGATTGCCCTCTCCCGATGAGAGGAGCGTTGGTGATGATGATGGCGATGATTTCCCCCTCCGGGAGAAGTGTCCCCGGCAGCAGCTCACTTGAGCCCTAGATTGGTTCCGCCAAGGTTCCGCCTCGTGGCGGCGGAGTCTCGTCCCGAAAGCTTGCTTATGATTTTTCTTCGGACGAAAGACTTCATATAGCAGAAGATGGGCATCGGAGGGCCAACAGGGGGCCCACGAGGCAGGGGGCGCGCCCAGGGGGGTAGGGCGCGCCCCCACCCTCGTGGCCTGGGTGTGGGCCCCCTCTGGTATTTCTTCCGCCCAATATTTTTATTATTTCCAAAAATGACTTTCGTGGAGTCTCGGGACTTTTGGAGTTGTGCAGAATAGGTCTCTAATATTTGCTCCTTTTCGATCGAGAATTCCAAATTTGAAGCATTCTCCCTCTTCATGTAAACCTTGTAAAATAAGAGAGAATAGGCATAAGTATGGCGACATAATGTGTAATAACAGCCCATAATGCAATAAATATCAATATAAAAGCATGATGGAAAATGGACGTGTCAACTCCCCCAAGCTTAGACCTCGCTTGTCCTCAATCGGAAGTCAATAACGATAAATATGTCCACATGTTTAGAGGTAGAGGTGTCGATAAAATAAAATACGGACATGAGGGCATCATGAACATTCTTATAACAGCAACATATAAGGATATTGTCATATGATTTCTTATGCTCAAGTAATAATCTATTCACAATACAAAGTATGAATCAGAAACTTTATTGAGAACTAACAACTATAATCTCAGTCATTGAAGCAATTGCCATTTATCATAACATCAGAAAGAGTCTATGTCAGAGCTTTTCAGCAAGTCCACATACTCAACTATCATTTAGTCTTTCATAATTGCTAATACTCACGCAATACTTATGGTTACGGAGTTTTAATTGGACATAGAGAAAGATAGGGGCTTATAGCTTCGCCTCCCAACCTTTTACCTCAAGGGTAATGTCAACAATAATAGCTCATGCTAACTTACATCCAATTAGATGTATCTATCAGGATCTTTCCAACACACTGTGCTTGCCAAAGGATAAAAAGTAAAAGGAAAAGGTGAAGATCACTATGACTCTTGCATAAGGTAGAAGATAATAGTAAAAGATAGGCCCTTCGCAGATGGAAGCAGAGGTTGCCATGCGCTTTTATGATTGGATGCACAAAATCTCAATGCGAAAGAACATCACTTTATATTGCCACTTGTGATATGAACCTTTATTATGCAGTCAAATCGCTTTTATTTCTTCCACATCACAAGATCGTATAAAGCTTATTTCCTCCACACTAATCAATCATACATATTTAGAGAGCAATTTTTATTGCTTGCACCGATGACAACTTACTCGAAGGATCTTACTCAATCCATAGGTATATATGGTGGACTCTCATGGCAAAACTGGTTTAAGGGTATTTGGAAGCACAAGTAGTATCTCTACTTGGTGCAAAGAATTTGGCTAGCATGAGGCGGAAAGGCAAGCTCAACATGTTGGATGATCCATGACAACATACTTTATCTCAGATATAAGAAAACATAACCCATTACGTAGTCTTCCTTGTCCAACATCAACTCTTTAGCATGTCATATTTTAATGAGTGCGCCCAATCGTAAAAGATGTCCAAGATAGTATATTTTTATGTGAAACCTCTCTTTCTTTATTACTTCCTATTAATTGCAACGATGACCAAAGCTATGTTTGTCAACTCCCAACAATTTTTAATCATCATACTCTTTCTATGTGAAGTCATTACTCTCCATAAGATCAATATGATCTCCTTGTTTCTTTTTATTCTTCTCTCTTTTCTTTGACTCACTCAAGATCATGGCAAAATAATCAAGCCCTTGACTCAACACTAATCTTTATTATATAGCTCACGAACTCAATTACATAGAGGGATCATAAAGCAAAACTCAAAACTAGATCATGCCATAAACTTTATTCTACTAGATCAAGGTACTACTAATAGGATCGAACTAAGAAAAACGGTAAAGATAGGAGTGTGATGGTGATACGATACTGGGGCACCTCCCCCAAGCTTGGCATTTTCCAAGGGGAGTGCCCATACCAGATACTTAGTTTTCCTTTTTCGGAGGAGGTGATGATGGAGTTGTTGGTGATGACAGTTGTATCTTTAGCTTCTTCATACTGTAATTAAGAAGAGCAATTTCCTCCTTTAAATCATCGACCTCCGACTCCAGCTTCAAGATCTTGTCACATAAATCTCCTTTGCTTTTCTGCCGAAAACGACAAGGGATAGATCGGTTGTTAGATAGTTTAACCCTCTTAGGGAGACTAGATTTCTTGAACTTCACGTGCATATCCCCAGGTTGAGCTAGAGGGACATCCTCCTCCTCCGAACTTGAATTATTGATCCTCATCAGATGAGCATCCTCCTCCTCATCCGTAGTTCGACCATAAGGAGATAGATCCCCATAGGTCTTTGGGTCAGCAATAAGGTGTGAGACATAGCTCTCTCCGTCGGAATCCTGAGATGACATCTTGCTCCAAATCTGCTGTAAACAGCCTAGAAACGAAAACAGAGGATATTTGCGTGATACAAAGCGCCAAAACCTTCGGAGATTATATAATGAATTTTACCGACCAAAATACGTATCGTGCAAGAAAACGGAGTCGGAGAGCACACGAGGTGCCCATGAGGCAGGCGCGCCTGAGGTAGGGCGCACCCTCCACCCTCGTGGAGGCCTCGTGTCCTTCCTGCATCGCTTCTTATTTTTCTATTTTCTAAATATTCCAAAACGGAGAAAAATTGCTTTCAGAACTATTTTGGAGTCGGTCTACTTACCGTACCACATACCTATTCCTTTTCGGAGTCTGAAACATTCCGGAAAGTGTCTCTTATGTACTCCTCCGGAGTCACGGTTCCAATAACATTGGTTTCAACATTTATGGGATTACCTGAGATATAATATTTGATCCTTTGACCGTTCACCACCTTTGGATTTGTGCCTTCGGAGTTGTTGATTTTTATGGCACCGGAACGATAGACCTCCTCGATAACGTATGGACCTTCCCATTTAGAGAGAAGTTTTCCTGCAAAAAATCTCAAACGAGAGTTGTATAGCAATACATAATATCCTACATTAAACTCATGCTTTTGTATTCTTTTGTCATGCCATCTTTTAACTTTTTCCTTAAACAACTTGGCATTCTCATAGGCTTGGGTTCTCCATTCATCAAGTGAGCTAATGTCAAATAACCTCTTCTCACCGGCAAGTTTGAAATCATAATTGAGTTCTTTAATAGCCCAATAAGCCTTATGTTCTAGTTCGAGAGGTAAGTGACATGCTTTTCCATAAACCATTTTATACGGAGACATTCCCATAGGATTTTTATATGCATCTCTATAGGCCCGTAATGCATCATCCAGTTTCTTGGACCAATTCTTTCTAGATCTATTAACAGTCTTTTGCAAAATTAATTTGAGTTCTCTATTACTGTAGCGACCCGACCCGAATGGATCAAGTCTCTGTGCTTTCGTGTCATCCCTGGATCGGTATGCTGACACACACAGTACTCGAAGGATTTATAACAGAGGTAAATCACATGTATAAAGTAACGTAAATACTATTACCTCGATCCAAATATATAGCGGAAGCAACAAGGTTGTGGATTCCCATCAACACCAACGGCAAAGTTGAGTATAGGAAATCGTAACCCTAATGTATCACTTACTCGTCGTCTGGAAAGTCTGCAACATGAAAAGTTGCAGCCCGAAAACGGGTCAGCACATGGAATATGCTGGCAATGTAACACATAGAGAGCAATGAAGCAATAAGCCTATACTACATGCATATTTGGCTGGTGGTAAGGCTCTACGGTTACATTTTTGCGAAAAGCCAATTTTTCCCTACATCAAAGGAATAATTTTATTTAACTATCATGGTGGTTGTTAAACATTAAGAATGGTTGACAGCATCCTCAATCCCAATTAAAAGTACTCATTAAACCCAACAAATTATATTAAGTAACGTGATGAGATCAACAGGATATCCAGGTACTAGATACTCAAAATTGTCCATAACCGGGGACACGGCTAATCATGATTAGTTTATACACTCTGCAGAGGTTTGCGCACTTTTCCCCACAAGACTCGATCGCCTCCGTTTGGTTCTCGCACTACATGGTGTTTGAGAGCCGGATGACCGAGACATAGTCAATCAGAAGCGCTATCACCTTACATGTGGGTAGACCGTACCAACCTACATCCCCTACATCAGCTAGCCTACCCGTAAGAGTTCGCACAACTTAGTCAACTACGCCAGAGCCCATAATTGGCTTGTGGCTGCTACGGAAGTTTCCAGTTTGAATAATCTTATGATCCCTTTGAGCCCGGGTGGCGGTCCGAAGAAATACAGGCAAATCCTGATAGAAACCAGGTGCCTCAATCCACCCAGATGTGTGTTTAGGTTGCCGCCTTAAATAAACCATTAATTAACAATCTCACATCTGTCATGGATATTCACTCACCCAATCCACGTCTACTGGCATAGCATGGCATAATAAGCAAACGTAGAAGTAACTCCCAAGGGTTTGATAATAAAACAGGTAATAGGTACTACCTCAAACTACTTCCCAATCCCACAATTTGATTAGATCCTAATCATGCAAGTGTTTGAGGGTTTGATCTAATGCATAAAACTGGGTAGTAGAAAAAGTATGATCAAAGTGTTACTTGCCTTGCTGATGATCCGCGAGTCCTAGAGATTCGAAGTAACAAGCGGCGCACTCCGGGTGATCTAACGCAGACAACAACAAGCATACAATAAGTACTCATCTAATGCACAGGGAAATCTCGAAAAGATCTAACCAGATAGTTCAACTTAAGAACCCTGGTTGCAAAAGAATCGAATCAAATAAAGCATCGAAAGTCGGAACTCGAGAGAGAACGACTCGGTTTAGCAAATATGAAATTAGGTCAAAATTTCACAGTGGCAAAACTCTGTGAAAGTAGGTTAGTCGGAACGGCGGTTTCGTTACGAAACTCGGTAGCGCTTGAATCACGATTCCGATAAACGAGCAAGAAATAAAACAGTTTTGAAAATCGGATCAGAAATCGAATCTGAAAAATAACGGATTAAATCCGATTTAAAAGAAAACGATGAACGGATTAAATAACGGACGTTCGTTAACAGAACTAATCCAACGAACACGTTCATTGAAACGAACGGGTCGGTGAACGTTCGCTAAATAAGAAAACCGAAAAAAATAAAACCAATCTAGGTTTTTTAAAAAAAAACCGAACTTTTGCAAAAAAACCGGATCGGATCGGGCGCGGGCGGTGGCTACCTCGGCTGTCGGCTGGGCTCCGGGGTCTCCGCTGGTCGGGTCGGTGGGTGGCGGCGGGGTCGGCGAGGGCTCCGGGCGACGGCGGCGTGTTCGACGACGAGGGGCGACGGCGGTGTTGAGCGGCGGCTCCGGCACGAGCTCGGTGAGGGCGGCGGCGGGTGAGGAGAGAGGGGGGCGGCGGGGTTAAATAGGAGGCGGGGGCGGTTGCGGGGAAGGGGCAACGGGTCTGAGGAGCCGGACCAAGGGCGGCGGCTGGGCGGCGGGTGAGTCCGGCCAAGGCGAGGAGAGAGGAGGTGGGGGGGGCTGGGCTGGGCCTGGCTGGTGGGCCTCGGTCCAGAAGGTTGCTTTTTTTTTTAAATTAAAATTTAAACCAAACGAATTAAAAAAAATACCAAATGAACTCCAAATTAAATAAAACAAATTTTCTCCGACTCCTAAAAATGAGTCGAACAAAATGAACTTTTAAAAACTGCAACATGCATAAAAATCTTAAATGCTCATTTTTGCCTAAGCAAAATAAATCTTCCAAAACCAAATTTTGATTTATTTATAATATCTCCATTTTTCCTAAATATTGGGAAAGTCATTTTATTCCCTCTCTTGAGATTTTTATAGGAAAACTTTATGAAGATAATTAAATAAATCCAATGATCCTATTTCCAAAATTTAAGAAATCCCAAATATGAAAATAATGAAACTTCCAACTCTCTCCGAGGGTCCTTGAGTTGCGTGAAATTTCCTCGGATCGGAAAAATGCGAGAAAATATGATATGCATGATGACCTAATGTATAACATTCCAAATTGAAAATTTGGGATGTTACAATTACTCAATTCTACTTGACCACTAGACTGTGGGTGGTAAGGGGATGCAATTCTATGATTAACATCATACTTAGCAAGCATTTTACGGAAAGCACCATGAATAAAATGTGAACCACCATCAGTCATTAAATATCTAGGGACTCCAAACCTTGGAAAAATAACTTCTTTAAGCATCTTAATAGAGGTGTTATGATCATCACTACTAGTTGGAATAGCTTCTACCCACTTAGTAACGTAATCAACAGCAACTAGAATATGTGTATACCCATTAGAGGCAGGAAACGGTCCCATATAATCAAAGCCCCAAACATCAAATGGTTCAATCACAAGTGAATAATTCATAGGCATTTCTTGACATCTACTAATATTACCAATTCTTTGACATTCATCACAAGATAAGACGAACTTACGGGCATCCTTGAAGAGAGTAGGCCAATAAAAATCGGATTGCAGTACCTTATGTGCGGTTCTATCTCCAGCGTGGTGTCCTCCATAAGCTTCGGAGTGACACTTGCATAGGATCTGTTCCTGTTCATGCTTAGGTACACAACGTCTAATAACACCATCTACTCCTTCTTTATAAAGATATGGGTCATCCCATAAGTAATGTCTCAAATCATAGAAAAACTTTTTCTTTTCTTTGGTATGTGAAACTAGGTGGTATAAATTTAGCAACAATGTAATTAGCATAATCAGCATACCATGGAGCAAAGATGAGAAGCATTTATGACATTTAATTGCTCATCGGAAAGCTATCATCAATGGGTAGCGGGTCATCAAGAACATTTTCTAACCTAGACAAGTTATGCGCCACGGGGTTCTCAGCTCCTTTCTATCAATAATATGTAAATCAAATTCTTGTAGCAAGAGAACCCATCTAATAAGTCTAGGTTTAGCATATTTCTTTTCCATAAGATATTTAATAGCAGCATGATCAGTGTGAATAGTTACTTTAGAATCAACAATATAAGGTCTCAACTTATCACAAGCAAATACAACTGCTAAGAATTCCTTTTCAGTAGTAGCATAATTTCTCTGGGCATTGTCTAGTGTTTTACTAGCATATTGAATAACATTTAATTTCTTATCAACTCTTTGCCCTAGAACAGCACCTACAGCATAATCACTAGCATCACACATAATTTCAAAGGGTAAATTCCAATCAGGTGGCTGAACGATAGGTGCAGAGATCAATGCTTTCTTAAGTATTTCAAATGCTTCTACACAATCATCGTCAAAGACAAAGGGTATATCTTTTTGTAATAAATTAGTCAGAGGCCGAGAAGTTTTTGAGAAGTCCTTAATGAACCTCCTATAAAAACCGGCATGACCTAGGAAACTTCTTATACCTTTGATGTCCTTGGGACATGGCATCTTCTCAATAGCATCAACCTTGGCTTTATCAACTTCAATACCTCTTTCAGAAACTTTATGCCCCAAGACAATACCTTCATTAACCATAAAGTGGCACTTCTCCCAATTCAAGACAAGGTTAGTTTCTTCACATCTCTGCAAAACTTGATCAAGGTTGCTTAAGAAATCATCAAAAGAAGAACCATAGACGGAGAAATCGTCCATGAAAACCTCACAAATCTTTTCACAAAAGTTGGACAATATAGCCATCATGCATCTTTTAAAGGTAGCAGGTGCATTACACAAACCAAAAGGTATACGTCTATAAGCAAAAGTACCGAAAGGGCAAGTAAAAGTGGTCTTTGATTGATCATCGGCTGACACAGGTATTTGCGAGAAACCAGAATAACCATCTAGAAAGCAAAAATGTGTATGTTTGGATAATCTTTCTAGCATTTGATCAATAAAAGGTAAGGGGTAATGATCCTTTTTAGTAGCTTTATTTAATTTGCGGAAATCAATTACCATCCTATAACCTGTAATAATTCTTAGCGGAATCAATTCATATTTATCATTAGGAACGACAGTAATACCTCCCTTCTTAGGGACACAATGGACAGAACTTACCCACTGACTATCAGCAATGGGATAAATTATACCTGCCTCAAGGAGCTTTAGTATTTTCTTTCTTACCACTTCTTTCATCTTAGGATTTAGCCGTCGTTGGTGATCACGAACTGGTTTGGCATCTTTCTCCAAATTTATTTTGTGTTGACATAGAGTGGGACTAATGCCCTTAAGATCATCAAGAGTATATCCAATAGCAGCTCGGTGCTTCTTCAGAGTTTTCAATAATTTTTCCTCCTCCTTCTCTGAAAGGTTAGCACTAATAATAACAGGATATATCTTCTTTTCAACAAGATAAACATATTTAAGAGTATCAGGCAATGGTTTAAGCTCAAACACGGGATCACCCTTGGGTGGAGGAGGATCCCCTAGGATTTCAACATGCAAATTGTGTTTCAGGATGGGTTCTGTTTAAATAATACTTCATCTATTTCCCTTCTTTCATTCATAAACATATCATTTTCATGGTCTAGCAAATATTGTTCTAAAGGATCACTAGGAGAATGCGACAATAGAAGCAAGACCAATAATTTCATCTTTACTAGGCAATTCCTCTTCACGGTGTTGTCTACGAAATTTAGAGAAATTAAACTCATGAGACATATCACCCAAACCAATAGTAACAACATCCTTTTTGCAGTCTATCTTAGCATTAACAGTGTTCAAGAAGGGTCTGCCAAATATAATGGGACAAAAACTATCTTGTGGGGAACCAAGAACAAGAAAATTAGCAGGATATTTAGTTTTCCCACACAAAACTTCAACATCTCTAACAATTCCCATTGGTGATATAGTATCTCTATTGGCAAGTTTAATTGTGACATCAATATCTTCTAACTCAGCAGGTGCAATATCATGAATAATTTCTTTGTATAAGTCAAAAGCTATTGCACTAGCACTAGCACCCATATCACATAAGCCATGATAGCAATGATCTCCTATTTTAACAGAAATAATAGGCATGCCTACCACAGGTCTATGTTTATCTTTAGCACAGGGTTTAGCAATTCTAGCAGTTCCATCACAAAAATAAATAGCATGCCCATCAATATTATCAGCCAAGAGATCCTTACCGATAGCAATATTAGGTTCAACTTTAACTTGCTCAGGAGGTGTATAAGTTCTAATATTGCTTTTACGAACCACAGTTGAAGCTTTAGCATGATCTTTTATCCTAACAGGAAAAGGTGGTTTCTCAACATAAGCAGTAGGAACAATAGGATCATTATAAGTGATAGTCTTTTCTTCAACTTTAGTAGGTGCAACTACTTATAATTCTATGGGAGGATGATATTTAAACCACTTCTCCTTAGGGAGATCAACATGAGTAGCAAAAGATTCACAGAAAGAAGCTACTCTCAGAGTCAAGTCCATTTTTAGTGCTAAATTTACGGAAAACATCGGTATCCATAAAAGATTTAGCACAATCAAACTTAGGTGTCATACCAGACTCCTTAGCTTCGTCGAGGTCCCAATCTTCAGAGTTGCGTTTAATTCTTTCCAATAAATCCCATTTGAATTCAATAGTCTTCATCATAAAAGAGCCAACACAAGAAGTATCGAGCATGGTGCGATTGTTATCAGAAAGCCGAGCATAAAAGTTTTGAATAATTTTTTCTCTTGGGAGCTCATGATTGGGGCATGAATATAACATTGGTTTAAGCCTCCCCCAAGCTTGAGCAATGCTTTCTCCTTCGCGAGGCCAAAAATTATAAATATAATTACGGTCAGGATGAACAAGATGCATAGGATAAAACTTCTGATGAAATTCCAATTTCAATCATTTGTAGTTCCATGATCCCATATCATCACATAGCCTATACCATGTCAATGCATCTCCCTTCAAAGATAAAGGGAAGACCTTCTTCTTAATAACATCATCGGGCACACCGCAAGCATAAATAATCCACAAACTTCATCCACATATATTAGGTGCTCATCGGGATGCATTGTTACGCCTCCTGCAAAAAGGATTAGCTAGCAGTTTTTCTATCATACCGAAGGAATCTCAAAGTAGACATTTTCATTCTCAGTAGGTTCAAGAGGGTTGTGGAGCAACTCTTTGCTCTATTGGTCGCGGTGAAGATACCCCGAACAAGCCCCTCAGAGGATTACTTTCCATAGTAACAAGTGACAGTAAATTTCAGCACACTATATAAATTTTTCCTTACCAAATTCCACCTACCAAAGGTGCTTCACTCCCCGGCAATGGCGCCAGAAAAGAGTCTTGATGACCCACAAGTATAGGGGATCTATCGTAGTCCTTTCGATAAGTAAGAGTGTCGAACCCAACGAGGAGCAGAAGGAAATGATAAGCGGTTTTCAGCAAGGTATTCTCTGCAAGCACTGAAATTATAGGTAACAGATAGTTTTGTGATAGGATAATTTGTAACGAGCAACAAGTAACAAAAGTAAATAAAGTGCAGCAAGGTGGCCCAATCCTTTTTTTAGCAAATGACAAGCCTGGACAAACTATTATATAGAGAAAAGCGCTCCCGAGGACACATGGGAATTATCGTCAAGCTAGTTTTCATCACGTTCATATGATTCGCGTTAAATTGCTTTGATAATTTGATATGTCGGTGGACCGGTGCTTGCGTGCTGTCCTTACTTGGACAAGCATCCCACTTATGATTAACCCCTATTGCAAACATCCGCAACTACAAAAGAAGTATTAAGGTAAACCTAACCATAGACTGAAACATGTGGATCCAAATCAGCCCTTACAAAGCAACGCATAAACTAGGGTTTAAGCTTCATCACTCTAGCAACCCATCATCTACTTATTACTTCCCAATGCCTTCCTCTAGGCCCAAATAATGGTGAAGTGTCATGTAGTCGACGTTCACATAACACCACTAGAGGAGAGACAACATACATCTCATCAAAATATCGAGCGGATACCAAATTCACATGACTACTAATAGCAAGACTTCTCCCATGTCCTCGTGAACAAACGTAACTACTCACAAAGCATATTCATGTTCATAATCAGAGGAGTATTAATATGCATATAGGATTTGAACATATGATCTTCCACCAAATAAACCAACTAGCATCAACTACAAGGAGTAATCAACACTACTAGCAACCTACAAGTGCCAATCCTAGACTTAGAGACAAGAATTGGATACAAGAGATGAACTAGGGTTTGAGAGGAGATGGTGCTGGTGAAGATGTTGATGGAGATTGCCCTCTCCAGATGAGAGGAGCGTTGGTGATGATGATGGCGATGATTTTCCTCCCGAGGGAAGTGTCCCTCAAGAACAGCCCGCCATGAGCCCTAGATTGTCTCTGCCATGCGGCGTGAGTCTCGTCCCGAAAGCTTTCTTATGATTTTCTTTGACGAAAGACTTCATATAGCAGAAGATGAGCACTTTGGAGGGCCAACAGGGGCCCATGAGGCAGGCGCGCCCGAGGTAGGCGCGCCCCCACCTCGCTGCCAGTGTGGGCCCCTCCGTATTTCTTCCGCCCTATATTTTTTATTATTTCCAAAAATGACTTTCGTGGAGTTTCAGGACTTTTGGAGTTGTGCAGAATAGGTCTCTAATATTTGCTCCTTTTCCAGCCCAGAATTTCAGCTGCCGACATTCCCCCTCTTCATGTAAACCTTGTAAAATAAGAGAGAATAGGCATAAGTATGGTGCCATAATGTGTAATAACAGCCCATAATGCAATAAATATCAGTATAAAAGCATGATGCAAAATGGATGTATCAGTCTTCAGGTGAAGTTCATCATGACACCACCTGTGAAGAATAGGAACCCCAGATCAAATTCTTCATATGGACTAGATCCTTCATATGGATCCAAGTCCTCATACAGATGGAAATCCTCACATGGATCAAATTCCTCAAAAGGATCAAAATCCTCATCTGATCATCATCGTGCTAACACTTCTGTTTTGGCAGGGAAGATCTAAGGGCTATGAATATGTGCATTATTCTTCTAACCATTATGTTCATAAGTCCTCGAAGAATTTCTCTGCTTATTCATTTGCTTATCCTAACTCCTCTTATGTGAAACGAAGTGGACTGGCTTCTATGCCACCATTCTCTTATGGAGCTTGCAGAATGATGAACTCTTTGCCACCCCTTCAGATGTGGGTGGTGAAGAATAAAAACTAATCTCTTATGCAGGGTCAGGTCTCCAGACGAACTTAATCGTCTGAAGAATTTGTTGGAGACCTGAATCTGCCTGAAAGGACGCAGGTTAATCATGAAGAAATGAATCCTCATTTCTCACATCCTCATGCTGTTTTATCTGTTCTTTTGATTTGATGAAATTGATCTGATGAAATTGATGTCATATTCTTCACTGATGAAGTATATGAGTTCGTAAGTTGCACTAATTCATCTGCAGGATGATCTACCCAAAGCCACTGAGTGGGTCCTCGATAGTGGATGTACGAATCACATGACTGGTGAAAAGAATCTATTGATGGATGCTCCCTTATCTCCATCGCATCTGAAGCACATTACCTACGCTGACAAAGGAAAAAGCAAGGTATTGGGTCTAGGTAAGGTTGCAATCTCAAAGGATCGACACATGGACAAAGTCATACTTGTCGAGTCCTTAGGATTCAACCTCAAGTCAGTCTCAATGCTTTGTGATCTTGATATGGTTATTATCTTTGACAAGTATCGTTGTGTTGTGATTATGGAAGCGACAATTCCAAAGTCTTCGAAGGCTTTAGGAGAGGAGATCTGTATATTGTTGATTTCTCTACAGGACCACAACCAGCTATATGTCTACTTGCAAAAGCTTCAGAAGGCTGGCTATGGCATCAACGACTAGGTCATGCTGGCATGAGGAACTTGCACACGCTCGTGAAGAAGAAGCATGCCATTGGAATTGAGAATGTCAAATTTCTCAAGGATCACTTATGTGGAGCCTGTGAAGCTGGAAAGATGACCAAGGCCAAGCATCCAGCAAAGACTATCATGACTACCACTCGACCATTTGAATTGCTTCACATGGATCTCTTTGCTCCTAACCATTATTCTACATTCACCAATGAAGCATCTCTATATGGCTTTGTTATTGTTGATGATTACTCTTGTTACACATGGGTGCATATTGTCACTTACAAACGTGAAGTGCAGGAAGTCTTCAAACGATTTTCCTCAAGGGCTTCAACCAACTTTGGTGTGAAGATCAAGCACATCAGAAGTGACAATGGAACTTAGTTCAAGAATACTGGTCTTGATGACTATCTTGATGAACTTGGTATTACTCATGACTTATCTGCTCCTTATACTCCTCAGCAGAATGGCGTCGTGGAGCGCAAGAACAGGACTATGGTTGAGATGGCTTGCACTATGCTTGATCATTACAAGGCACCTCGTCATTTCTGGACTGAGGCAATTGACACTGCATGCCACATCATCAACCTGGTATATCTTCACAAATTCTTCAAAAAGACTGCCTATGAACTCCTCACTGACAAGAAACCCAATGTGAGTTATTTCAAAGTCTTCGGTGCCAAATGTTGGATTCGAGATCCTCATCACAATTCTAAATTTGCACCGAAAGCACGTGAAGGTTTTATGCTTGGTTACGGAAAGGACTCGCACACCTACAGAGTCTTCAACAATGTTCACCACAAAGTTGTTGAAACTGTAGACGTGTGCTTCGATGAAACTAATGGCTCGCAAAAAGAGCACCTACCTCCTGTGCTAGATGAACAGTCACCTGAGGAAACCATCAAGTTCAAGCCCACTGAGGATGTCCTTCCCACCGAAGAATCTGCTGAAGAAGTCATTCCAGAACGTGAAGAACATCATGCTGATGCACCTGAGGAAAATGGTGCTGAAGAAAATTTTGATCCAATTCCTCGATGACAACCTGCTCATGCTCGCGTTGCAAATGAAGTGCAGACTAAGAAAATCATCAGCGACATCAACGCACCAGGTCCTCTCACACGCTCGAAAGCTTCACATTTGTCTAACTTTTGTGGGCACTTTGCTTTCGTCTCTATCACAGAGCCCACTAAGGTAGATGAAGCATTTTTGGAGCCCGAATTGATTCAAGCCATGCAAGAGGAATTACATCAATTCGAGCTCAACAACGTCTGGGAACTGGTCAAACGTCCAGACCCTCGCAAGCACAATATCATTGGCACAAAGTGGATCTACGGCAACAAGCAAGATGAAAATGGCCTTGCGATGAGGAATAAGGCATGGCTTGTAACTCAAGGCTACACACAGGTTGAAGGAATTGATTTCGCTGAAACTTTTGCACCTGTTGCTAGACTTGAGGCTATTCGCATATTACTTGCTTATGCTAACCATCATGATATCATCTTATACCAAATGGATGTGAAAAGTGCATTCCTCAATGGTAAGCTTGAGGAAGAAGTATATGTTGCTCAACCACCAGGTTTTGAAGATCCAAAGCATCCTGATCAAGTCTACAGACTCAATAAGGACCTCTATGGCCTCAAGCAGGCCCCTCGGGCGTGGTATGATACTTTGAAGGAATTCCTCATGAAGAAAAGCTTCAAACCCGGTTCACTTGACCCAACTCTTTTCACTAAATCTTATGATGGTGAATTGTTTGTGTGCCAAATATATGTTGGTGATATCATCTTTGGTTGTACTGACCAACATTACAGTGATGAATTTGCCTATATGATTAGTGAAGAATATCAAATGTCTATGATGGGAGAACTGAAATTCTTCTTAGGTCTTCAAATTCGTCAACAACGCAATGGCATATTCATATCTCAGGAGAAATACCTCAAGGATTGTCGGCGTTCTGGGAACGGGGGTCCCCAGACTTGCCTGCCTACGGCCCACGACGTGGCTAAGATAGCGGGCCATACGGCCCATCTTCATCAACAAGGCATCCAAGACCCTCGCGAGGGGCCAAGCTTCGCGAGGCAGACAACACAAGACCTCCTCGGGAGTGGCCTAGCCAGGCAGGCTCACGAGGAGTGGAGATATCAAGGCGGGGAAAACCTCGCGAGGCTCAGGTGACGTGAGCCATGACGATCGAGACCAGGCGAGCGCCAGCACACGCAGCGTCCTTGTTTCCTCTTTGGTGCTAAGGAGGCAAGCGCAGACGAGGAGTACCGAGGCCTCAGGCAAAGGTTGCCATATCGGTACAACGAGACCAAGACCAGAAGGACGGCAAGATGGAGGTCATCATGGAGCCCAAGACGGCGTCACCACAAGAGCCTGTTGCAGGCGAAGACCGCTTTTGTCAGGATAGCTTGTACCAGCTGTCCCCTTTCAAATTTGCCCGCTGTTGTTGGCTCCCTTCCTGCTCATTATTTGGGAATAGGACCAGTGCCTATATAAGTAGAGCTTGCCACCACAGTAGAGGAGGTTGAACCGATCAAGTCCTCACTCACACAAGTTCGACAAGCACAAGAACACCTCAACCTCAGGAGGCTGTTCTTCCCCTTGTACTGTTCATCATCAGCCCAAGAGGCAATCCACCACACACACACTGGAGTAGGGTATTACACCACAACGATAGCCCGAACCAGCATAAATCTCGTGTCTTTCTGTGTTGCGAGTGCGTCGAGTTCGTCCGTTAGATCTTAGCGAGCTAGGGCGTGGATCGGTAGGAGGGAAAGATCTTCGCGCGCACCCCAGAGTTCGAACCTTAGGGTTTTGCCAGAACCCCTTCTCCGACATTTGGCGCGCCAGGTAGGGGTGCGCCGGAGCTTCCTCTCTGCCAATCAGCTTGCCGACGCTCTGTAGCCACGATGTCCAGTGACCCAAGGGCTGACTCCAACCACTGGGCAGCTTGGCCAGCCCGGGCGGTGACACCTGCCCATGAAGACCTCGACCAAGATTCCGGGCGGCGCCGCCCAACGCTGCCGGGCGCGGGCGCCGTGCCCAGGCATCATCCACCCTCACCCCACGGCAAATGCGAGCCGCTGCAAGGGCAGCAAGCCACGCCGCAGTGATGGCGCCGCACTCGTGGCGGGAGCAGGCAAACATGCGGGCAGCACTCACAGTGGCGAGAGAGCTGCTGTGGTGCCGGCTAATGGAGAGCGGCCGGGACGCGCTGCTGGAGCGCGTTGCTGAGCTGCTAGACGCGGCGGCCTCGGGAGCGCCGCCCTTCTGCTATCGGCTCCCTTCTCACACCGTTGAGTTTGTCTCATACGCTTCATCTTTTTAATATCTTTCATGAGTATGATGGAAAAGAAAATTGTGCCAAAGTGCTAGAAGAAGAATTACATAGAATGCTTGGCATAAAATATTTGAATGATGAGCATGATTGCAATGTTGTTAGTATGAACTCCTTGAATATGCATAGTACTAATGACGATTGCACTAGTTAAGATGAAAAAGTCTCCTATAAACATGTCAATTTTTGTGGAGTGCATTGGGTTTGCAAGTACACACCAAATAGGGAAGATAGATATTGCAAGAGGCGTAAGTATTTAGAAACTAAATGGTTGAAAGAAAGGCTAAATGTGAGTGCTGAAAATTTAAAATATCTTTACCGTACTTGTGAACTTTGCAATTAAAATGGTCATTTAAATATCAAATGCAAATTGTTTCATGATCGAATCGTGTCCAAAAATTGCGATGATTTGATTTCCCTTGCACATCATAATGAACTTAGTTTGCTTTTGAGTTATGAAGAAATGAAATGTCAAACTAAGCATATTCCAGAATATAACCTTGAGAAATCCCTCGATATTGATCTAGAAGAAATTTATATGTATTGTGCGGTGAATTGCATCGAAAATCCTTATATTGCCAATTACATAAAGAAAAGAAAGCAAATAGAGGATGAAGAGAATATTAACGAAAGGGAAGAGACTTCCCAATATCCTCCTATTATTTCTTATGATGAATCAGGTAACGAGGAGGAGCTTTCTATTCAACCAATCTCATCAATAAAGAGCTCCAAAAAGAGGATTGAACCCACACATGATGTGGTGAAGAAGAAGAAAAGAAAAAGGAAGAGAGGTAAAAAGGTATCTCTCTCAAATAATGTTGCTCCTATTATTGTTGTGCCTCATGAAAATGAATCAAAAATAATTGTGGAAGATGATGCACTTGATGATAATCTCGTTATGCCTATTGCTTGTTGTGACGATTATGATTGGGAGGATAATGATACTTATTATGATCTTGAAAATCTTTTTGGCACTTGCTTGGAAGAATATGATAATGGCTATACTTTTGGTGCAATCCATACTATTAATGATGAGAGTGATTATGCTTATGATATGAAAAGGCCCAAGCTTGGGGATGCTATGTTTGATGAAGATGATGTTTTTGAGAATATATTTGATGAAATTAATGTTTGTCCCAAGCTTGGGGATGCTACGTTTAATGATGATATTTTTAGCCTCCCAAGTTTTGATGTGCAAATTTTTATGATAGAATGCCTCCTACTTATGGTGATTATATTTATGAAAGTGGGTTTGGAGAGGTCATGACTTTATTTAGTGATGAATCCACTATTTCGGAAGAGGTTTCAATTGATTATGATGAGAATAAAGTTGCTACTTATGATGATTATTATGATAAAAGTAGTGATGATTATATTTATAAAACTTGTCATCATTATGATTACCCTTTTTCTGGACAGTACTCTTTTAATGTGGAAACAATTTATAGTATTCAAGTCTCTTATGATACTCCCACTATTCCGAATGAGAAGAATTTTGTTTATGTGGAGAGTAGTAAAATTTCTATGCAAGTAGATCATGAAAAGAGTGCTTTAGGTGCTGGTTATATTGTTGAATTCATTCATGATGCTACTGAAAATTATTATGAGGGAGGAATATATTCTTTTAGGAATTGCAATAATATCAAGTTTCCTCTCTATGTGCTTAAAGTTTTAAAGTTATGCTTGTTTTGCCTTCCTATGCTAGTTGATTATTGTTCTCATAAGTTGTTTGCTCACAAAATCCCTATGCATAGGAAGTAGGTTAGACTTAAATGTGCTAGTCATATTCTTCATGATGCTCTCTTTATGTTTCAATTCTTATCTTTTTTTGTGAGCATGATTGAAATCATCATGCCTAGCTAGGGGCGTTAAACGAGAGCGCTTGTTGGGAGGCAACCCAATTTTATTTTAGTTTCTTGCTTTTTGGTTATGTTTAGTAATAAATAATCCATCTAGCTTATGTTTAGATGTGGTTTTATGTTTTAATTAGTGTTTGTGCCAAGTAGAACCTTTGGGAAGACTTGGGTGAAGTCTTAATGATCATACTGTAAAAAACAGAAACTTTAGCGCTCACGAGAATAGCTAGATCTTTTTACTGGAGAGTGATATTTAGTTGATTCTTTTTGAAGATGATTACTAGAAAAATTCATCAGGTCCAAAAATTTAGTTTAGAATTTTTGGAGTTCCAGAAGTATACGTTTGATACAGATTACTACAGACTGTTCTGTTTTTGACAGATTCTGTTTTTCGTGTGTTGTTTGCTTATTTTGATGACTCTATGGCTAGTAAAATAGTTTATAAACCATAGAGTAGTTGTAATACAGTAGGTTTAACACAAATATAAATAAATAATGAGTTAATTACAGTACCTTGAAGTGTTGTTTTGTTTTCTTTTGCTAACGGAGCTCACGAGATTTCTGTTAAGTTTTGTGTTGTGAAGTTTTCAAGTTCTGGGTAAAGATTCGATGGACTATGGAATAAGGAGTGGCAAGAGCCTAAGCTTGGGGATGCCCAAGGCACCCCAAGATAATATTCAAGGATAACCAACAGCCTAAGCTTGGGGGTGCCCCGGAAGGCATCCCCTCTTTCTTCTTTGTTCATCGGTAACTTTACTTGGAGCTATATTTTTATTCACCACATGATATGTGTTTTGCTTGGAGCGTCGTTTTATTTTCTTTAGCTTTGCTTGCTGCTTGAATAAAATGCCAAGATCTGAAATTATTAAATGGGAGAGTCTTCACACAGTTGCATAATTATTCAACTACTCTAGTGCTTTTGGAGTAGTTTGTTGTTTGCTCTAGTGCTTCACTTATATCTTTTAGAGCACGGTGGTGGATTTGTTTTATAGAAAATTTTGATCTATCATGCTTCACTTAGAGTATTTTGAGAGTCTTAAACAGCATGGTAATGTGCTTAATCCTAATATGCTAGGTATTCAAGATTAGTAAAAGCTTTCTTATGAGTGTGTTGAATACTAAGAGAAGTTTGATGCTTGATGATTGTTTTGAGATATGGAGGTAGTGATATTAAAGTTGTGCTAGTTGAGTAGTTGTGAATTTGAGAAATACTTGTGTTGAAGTTTGCAAGTCCCGTAGCATGCACGTATGGTAAACGTTATGTAAAAAAATTGAAACATGAGGTGTTCTTTGATTGTCCTCCTTATAAGTGGCGGTCGGGGAATGAGCGATGGTCTTTCCTACCAATCTAGGAGCATCTTGGCGTAGTGCTTGGTTTTTGATGACTTGTAGATTTTTGCAATAAGTATGTGAGTTCTTTATGACTAATGTTGAGTCCATCGATTATACGCACTCTCACCTTTCCATCATTGCTAGCCTCTTCGGTACCGTCTGATACGTCTCCAACGTATCTATAATTTTTGATTGCTCCATGCTACTTTATCTACTGTTTTGGACTATATTGGGCTTTATTTTCCACTTTTATATTATTATTGGTACTAACCTATTAACCGGAGGCCCAGCCCAGAATTGTTGTTTTTTTGCCTATTTCAATGTTTCGAAGAAACGGAATATCAAATGGAGTCCAAACGGAATGAAACCTTCGGAAACGTGATTTTCTCACCGAACGTGATCCAGGGGACTTGGACCCTACTCCAAGGAACAAAGAGGCGGTCACGAGGGTGGGGCGTGCCCCCTAGGCGCGCCCTGCCTCGTGGGCCCCTGCCAGCTCCACCGACGTACTCCTTCCTCCTATATATACCTACGTGCCCCGAACGATCGTAACAGAGCCAAAAACCTAATTCCACCGCCGCAACTTCCTGTATCCACGAGATCCCATCTTGGGGCCTATTCCGGAGCTCCGCCGAAGAGGGCATCCACCACGGAGGGCTTCTACAACATCATCAAAGCCTCTCTGATGAAGTGTGAGTAGTTTACTTCAGACCTACGGGTCCATAGCTAGTAGCTAGATGGCTTCTTCTCTCTTTTTGGATCTCAATACAATGTTCTCCCCCTCTCTCGTGGAGATCTATTTGATGTAATCTTCTTTTTGCGGTGTGTTTGTTCGCATGGATGAATTGTGGGTTTATGATCCAGCTTATCTATGAATAATATTTGAATCTTCTCTGAATTCTTTTATGTATGATTGAGTTATCTTTGCAAGTCACTTCGAATTATCCGTTTGGTTTGGCCAACTAGATTGGTAGTTCTTGCAATGGGAGAAGTGTTTAGCTTTGGGTTCAATCTTGCGGTGTCCTTACCGGATGTGAAAGGGTTGCAAGGCACGTATTGTATTGTTGCCATCGAGGATAACAAGATGGGGTTTTATCATATTACATGAATTTACCCTCTACATCATGTCATCTTGCTTAAGGCGTTACTCTGTTCTTAACTTAATACTCTAGATGCATGCTGGATAGCGGTCGATGAGTGGAGTAATAGTAGTAGATGCAGAATCGTTTCGGTCTACTTGTCATGGATGTGATGCCTATATACATGATCATACCTAGATATACTCATAACTATGCTCAATTCTGTCAATTGCTCAACAGTAATTTGTTCACCCACCGTAGAATATCTATGCTCTTGAGAGAAGCCACTAGTGAAACCTATGGCCCCGGGTCTATTCTCATCATATCAATCTCCATCACTTTTATACTTGCTTTGTTTTTACTTTGCCTTTTACTTTTTACTTTGCATCTCTATACCAAAAATACCAAAAATATTATTTATCATCTCTATCAGATCTCACTCTCGTAAGTGACCGTGAAGGGATTGACAACCCCTAATTGCGTTGGTTGCGAGTAGCTATCGTTTTGTGCAGGTACGAGGGACTTGTGCGTGGCCTCCTACTGGATTGATACCTTGGTTCTCAAAACTGAGGGAAATAATTACGCTACTTTGCTGCATCATCCTCTCCTCTTCGGGGAAATCCAACGCAGTGCTCAAGAGGTAGCAAGAAGAATTTCTGGCGCCGTTGCCGGGGAGGCTCACACAAGAGCAAGTCAACCATACCAAGTACCCATCACAATCCCTATCTCTCGCATTACATTATTTGCCATTTGCCTCTCGTTTTCCACTCCCCCACTTCACCCTTGGCGTTTTATTCACCCTCTCTTTCCCAATCTCCTCCTCTCTTTTCTTTGCCCTTTCCTCGTCCGTTTGTTTGCTCTTGTGTTTGTCGTGATGGCTTAAGATGCTACCAAATTGTGTGACTTCACCAATACCAATAATAATGATTTCCTTAGCACTCCGATTGCTCCTCTTGCCAATACTGAATCTTGTGAAATCAATACTGCCTTGTTGAATCTTGTTATGAAAGATCAATTCGCCGGCCTTCCTAGTGAAGATGCCGCTACTCATCTAAATAGCTTCGTTGATTTATGTGATATGCAAAAGAAAAAAGATGTCGATAATGATGTCGTTAAGTTGAAGCTATTTCCTTTTTCGCTTAGAGATCTTGCTAAAGCGTGGTTTTCATCTTTGCCTAAAAATAGTATTGATTCTTGGAACAAGTGCAAAGATGCTTTTATCTCTAAGTATTTTCCTACCGCTAAGATTATCTCTCATAGGAACAATATTATGAATTTTAAGCAACTTGATCATGAACATGTTGCACAAGCTTGGGAGAGAATGAAATTAATGATACGTAATTGTCCTAGTCATGGTTTGAACTTGTGGATGATTATACAAAACTTTTACGCTGGATTGAATTTTCCTTCTAGAAATCTTTTTAGATTCGGCCGCGGAAGGCACTTTTATGGAAATCACTTTAGGAGATGCTACTAAACTCCTAGACAATATTATGGTTAATTATTCTCAATGGCACCTTTGAAAGATCTACTAATAAAAAGTGCATGCGATGGAAGAAATTAATGTTTTGAGTGGAAAGATGGATGAACTTATGAAATTATTTACTACTAAGAGTATTTCTTCTGATCCTAATGATATGCCTTTGTCTACTTTGATTGAGAATAATAATGAATCTATGGATGTGAATTTTGTTGGTAGGAATAATATTGGTAACAAGGCGCATAGAGGGAATTTTAATCCTAGGCCTTATCCTAGTAATTCTCCTAATAATTATGGAAATTCCTACAACAACTCTTATGGAAATTTTAATAAGATGCCCTCTGAATTTGAGAATAGTGTTAAAGAGTTTATGAATTCACAAAAGAATTTTAATGCCTTGCTTGAAGAGAAATTGCTTAAAGTTGATGATTTGGCTAGGAACGTTGATAGAATTTCTCTTGAGGTTGATTCTTTAAAGCTTAGATCTATTCCTCCTAAGCATGATATCAATGAGTCTCTCAAAGCCATGAGAATTTCCATTTGATGAGTGCAAAGAAAGAACCGCTAGGATGCGTGCTTCCAAAGATGCCTTTATTAAAGCGTGGTCTTCTAATTCCTATGAAAATCAAGATGAAGATCTAAAAGTTATTGATGTGTCACCCATTAAATCTTTGTTTTGCAATATGAATCTTGATGAAACTGAATATGATCTTCCTTTACCTAGAAGGCGTTCTAAGAATTCGGAGTTTTTAGATCTTGATGATGAAATTGATAAATGTGGGATTGAAAGAAATAAACACCTAGATGTTGCTAAACCCACTATTTTGGACCTCAAGGAATTTAATTATTAAAATTTATCTTTAATTGATTGTATTTCCTTGTTGCAATCCGTGCTAAATTCTCCTCATGCTTATAGTCAAAATAAGGCCTTTACCGAACACATTGTTGATGCCTTGATGCAATCTTATGAAGAAAAACTTGAGTTGAAAGTCTCTATCCCTAGAAAAATCTATGATGAGTGGGAACCTACTATTAAAATTAAAATTAAAAATTATGAGTTTCATGCCTTGTGTGATTTGGGTGCTAGTGTCTCCATTATTCCCAAAACTTTGTGTGATTTGCTAGATTTCCGTGACTTTGATGATTGCTCTCTAAACTTGCATCTTGCGGATTCCACTATTAAAAAGCCTATGGGAAGAATTAATTATGCTCTTATTGTTTCAAATAGGAATTATGCGCCCATAGATTTTATCGTTCTTGATATAGATTGCAATCCTTCATGTCCTATTATTCTTGGTAGACCTTTCCTTGGAACGATTGGTGCAATTATTGATATGAAGGAAGGGAATATTAGATTCCAATTTCCCTTAAAGAAGGGCATGGAACACTTCCCTAGAAATAAAATAAAATTACCATATGAATCTATCATGATAGGCACTTATGGATTGCCTACCAAAGATGGCAATACCTAGATCTATCCTTGCTCTTATGCCTAGCTAGGGGCGTTAAACGATAGCGCTTGTTGGGAGGCAACCCAATTTTATTTTTAGTTTTTTGTTTTTGCTTCTGTTTAGGAATAAATAATCCATCTAGCCTCTGTTTAGATTGGGTTTTATCTTTTAATTAGTGTTTGTGCCAAGCTAGACCTATTGGATCTTCTTGGATGATAGTTATTTGATCTTGCTGTAATTTCCAGAAACTTTGCGCTCAGTGCCCGAATTATTAAAAATCACCAGAACATGATAAAATACTGAGTCCAATATCTGCTGATCAATAAACAAATTGTCTAGGTCGTATAATTTTGGTAGATTTTTAGGAGTTCCATAAGTTTGCGTTAGTTACATATTACTACAGACTGTTCTGTTTTTGACAGATTCTGTTTTTTGTGTGTTGTTTGCTTATTTTGATGAATCTATGGCTAGTAAAATAGTTTATAATCCATAGAGAAGTTGGAATACAGTAGGTTTAACAACAATGTAAATAAAGAATGAGTTCATTACAGTACCTTAAAGTAGTCTTTTGTTTTCTTTATCTAACGGAGCTCACGAGATTTCTATTGAGTTTTGTGTTGTGAAGTTTTCAAGTTTTGGGTAAATTCTTTTGATGGATTATGGAACAAGGAGTGGCAAGAGCCTAAGCTTGGGGATTCCCATGGCACCCCCAAGATAATCCAAGGACACCAAAAAATCAAAGCTTGGGGATGCCCCGGAAGGCATCCCCTCTTTCGTCTACTTACATCGGTAATTTACTTGGAGCTATATTTTTATTCACTAACATGATATGTGTTTCGCTTGGAGCGTCTTGTATCATTTGCGTCTTTGCTTGTTAGTTTACCACAATCATCATCGCTGTATACACCTTTTGAGAGAGCCATACATGAATTGGAATTTGATAGAATACTCTATGTGCTTCACTTATATCTTTTGAGCTTGATAGTTTTGCTCATAGTGCTTCACTTATATCTTTTGAGCATGATAATTTTTGCTCTAGTACTTCACTTAGATCTTTTAGAGCACGGTGGTGGATTTGTTTTAAAGAAACTATTGATCTCTCATGCTTCACTTAGATTATTTTGAGAGACGTTAATAGCATGGTAATTTGCTTAATGTTAATATACTTGGTATTCAAGATATGTGAAACTTTCTTTTGAGTGCGTTGAATACTAAGAAAAATTTGATGCTTGATAATTGTTTTGAGATATGGAGGTGATAATATCAAAGTCGTGCTAGTTGAGTAGTTGTGAATTTGAGAAATGCTTGTGTTGAAGTTTGCAAGTCCCGTAGCATGCACGTATGGTTAAAGTTGTGTAAAAATTTGAAACATGAAGTGTACCGGCTTGTGCATCCTTATGAGTGGCGGTGGGGGAATGACGATGGTCTTTTCCTACCAATCTATCCCCTAGGAGCATGCGCGTAGTACTTGATTTTGATGACTTCTAAATTTTTGCAATAAGTATAAGAGTTCTTTTGACTAATGTTGAGTCCATGGATTATACGCACTTGTACCTTTCCGCCTTTGCTAGCCTCTTGATGCCGTGCATTGCCCTTTCTCACCTTGAGAGTTGGTGCAAACTTCGCGGTGCATCCAAACCCCGTGATATGATACGCTATATCACACATAAACCTCCTTATATATTCCTCAAAACAGCCACCATACCTACCTATTATGGCATTTCCATAGCCATTCCGAGATATATTGCCATGCAACTTTCCACCATTCCGTTCATCATCATCATGACATACTTTACTTTTGTCATATTGCCATTGCATGATCATGTAGATAACATCCTATTTGTGGCAAAGCCACCATGCATTATTTTTCATACATGTCACTCTTGATTCATTGCACCATCCCGGTACACCGCCGGAGGCATTCATATAGAGTCATATCTTGTTTTAGTATCGAGTTGTAATCCTTATGTTGTAATCAATAGAAGTGTGATGATCATCATTATTAGAGCATTGCCCAATAAAAAAAGAGAAAAAAAAAGAAAAAAAAGAGAAAGGCAAAAAAAGGCCCAAAAAAGAAAAGAAATAAAAAGGGCAATGTTACTATCTCTTTTTCCACACTTGTGCTTCAAAGTAGCGCCTTGTTCTTCATGTAGTGAGTCTCATATATTGTGCTTCAAAGTAGCACCATGTTTTTCATATAGTGAGTCTCATAAGTTGTATTTTTACACTAGTGGGAATTTTTCATTATACAACTTGGCTTTTATATTCCTACGATGGGCTTCCTAAAATGCCCTAGGTCTTCATGAGCAAGCAAGTTGGACGCACACCCACTAGTTTTCTTTTGTTGAGCATCCATTTATAGCTCTAGTGCATCCGTTGCATGGCAATCCCTACTCCTCATGTTGACATCAATTGATGGGCATCTCCATATCCCGTTGATTATCCTTGTCAATGCGAGACTTTCTCCTTTTTTATCTTCTCCACACAATCCCTATCATCATATTCTATTCCATCCATAGTGCTATATCCATGGCTCACGCTCATGTATTGCGTGAAGGTTGAAAAAGTTTGAGATTATTTAAGTATGAAACAATTGCTTGGCTTATCAACGGGGGTATAGAAGTTGGGAACATCTTTGTGTGACGAAAATGAAGCATAGCCTAACTATATGACTTTGTAGGGATGAACTTTCTTTTGCCATGCTATTTTGAGAAGACATGATTACTATGATTAGTATGCTTGAAGTATTACTATTTCTTTTATCAATATGAACTTTTATTTTGTATTAATTCGGATCTGAATATTCATACCACAATTAAGAAGATTTACATTGAAATTATGCCAAAGTATCACTCCGCATCAAAAATTCTCTTTTTATCATTTACCTACTCAAGGACGAGCAGGAATTAAGCTTGGGGATGCACGATACGTCTCCAACGTATCTATAATTTTTATTGCTCCATGCTACTTTATCTACTATTTTGGACTATATTGGGCTTTATTTTCCACTTTTATATTATTTTGGGACTAACCTATTAACCGGAGGCCCAGCCCGTAATTGCTGTTTTTTTGCCTATTTCGGTGTTTCAAGAAATGGAATATCAAACGGAGTCCAAACGGAATGAAACCTTGAAACGTGATTTTCTCACGAGCGTGATCCGTGGGACTTGGACCCTACTCCAAGGAACAAAAGAGGCGGTCACGAGGGTGGGGGCGCCCTAGGCGCGCCCGCCTCATGGGCCCCTGTTGCTCCACCGACGTACTCCTTCCTCCTATATATACCTCGTACCCCCAAACGATCGTAACAGGAGCCAAAACCTAATTCCACCGCCGCAACTTCCTGTATCCACGAGATCCCATATTGGGGCCTGTTCAGGAGCTCCACCGGAGGGGGCATCCACCACGGAGGTCTTCTACATCATCATCAAAGCCTCTCCGATGAAGTGTGAATAGTTTACTTCAGACCTACGGGTCCATAGCTAGTAGCTAGATGGCTTCTTCTCTCTTTTGGATCTCAATAAAATGTTCTCCCCTCTCTCGTGGAGATCTATTCGATGTAATCTTCTTTTTGCGGTGTGTTTGTTGAGACCGATGAATTGTGGGTTTATGATCCAGCTTATCTATGAATAATATTTGAATCTTCTCTGAATTCTTTTATGTATGATTGAGTTATCTTTGCAAGTCTCTTCGAATTATCCTTTTGGTTTGGCCAACTAGATGTTGGGTTCTACGGTAGGGTGCGTCGACTGCAAATTAAAATTTTCCTACGCGCAGAACATCCAGGAACATGCTATGGGAGTTGGATCACAGTTTGTAACCACTAGACGTGCAGTGCCGTGCAGCGGAAGAAGAGTTGGGGCAGCGCGTCCGCGTGGATCATCTCGTCCTCGTCCGATCTCCCTCGAACACCCGGTCCTCCGATCCCACGTACGAGTTCGCCGGAGCGGCGCAAGTGCACCGCCTCTAACGGTATCCGCTCGTGCAGGAGGAACACCGTGCGGCGGACTGCTAGGTCCGATCACACAGTCGGCGGTGAGTGGAGGTGGCTATTCGCAACACATGCAAACCGTAGTCGCAATGACGAAGCGATCAATCGCATGAGTGTGCCGCACCTCCACTTTATATAGGCGTCCGTCGCAGGCTCAACACTTGGGCCTTGCACGGACCCTAAAGCCCAAAGTTTACTCGATCACGTTCCTAGTCCAGTTCGGATCACATCCGACCAGTGTCCTACGAACCGACCTCGTAGGTTCCTTCCCTTTAGCGCGCGACCCCTTAGGTTCAAGTCGGCTTGGTCACAGTTCGGCTCACCTCCTACCTGCATGGCTGGTAGCGGCCTCTAGCAAGGCGTGCCGACCACCAAGCAGACTATGAAGCTGGTTAGGCGAACCTGTACAACTTGTCACACTTCTGTTCCTTTGCCACACGATACATGTTGTCGGTCTCAAGGCGAGACTGCCATCCTTGTGATAGCCCGACCTCTTTCTCGTTCTAGTGATACGGACCACTATCCGGATTATCTCATAATCCTTGTCGCATGGCCATTCTTATCCTGGTCAGATCACACGAGGGGCCCACAGTATATCTCTCCTGATCGGAGGGGCAAATCCCATCTTGCTCGACCATATCTCGCAGCATGGGACTGGACAAACCCGAAACCTACCTTTGTAACTACCCAGTCACGGAGTAGCGTTTGGTCGGCCCAAAGCAAGTCTGTCACCATCTCGAGTACATGCGTCAGCTCAGGTCTTAGGACATAGAACGTATGTTGTACTAGAGACTCACAGATGACATATCGCTACGTCTCATAGTTGGGTCTGTCCGACTCAGACCTTATCTCGACTCGGATCCGACTACGTCGAATCCGACCAGGCCTTTCCAAGTCCATATTATCCAGTTAGCATCCAATGCTCCATGGCTAGTGAGACCAAGCCATCGACCATGTCATATGCCAGTCTAGTTGGCTACGTGTCCACGCAGCCCTTTTGACTAGGGACCTTTTAGGACAGTCATCATACAATGCATAGTCCCACAAACAAGTCACGTAATTGCTGATACACATCATTGATAATGTCCAAGGACTATCTTTATTCATAAACACATAGGAAATATCATCATACATGATTGCCTCTAGGGCATATCTCCAACAGTCTCCCACTTGCACTAGAGTAAATCAAATAGACATCGAATGCCCATAGCTCTAACGTGCCCCTCATGCTTGGGTTTTGGAAGCGGCTTATTCAACGGATCTGCAACATTTGCATCCATGTGAATCTTGCATAACTCTACATCACCATTCTTTACGATCTTTCGTATCAGGTGATATTTCCGGTCTATATGTCTGACCTTGTGGTTATCCTCGGCTCCTTGGCTTGTGCGATGGCAGCAGAATTATCACAATAAAGGTCCAACGGTTTCACCGAGGCTGGGAAAATACCAAGATCATCCGGAAAATGCCGGATCCAAACACCTTCCTTTGCGACTTCACAAGCCGCAATGTATTAAACTTCGTGGTAGAATCGGCCACCGTATCCTGCTTGGAACTCATCGATTGCTGCTCCTCCATTCGGGGCGTACATGAATCCGGTTGTGATCGACAATCATCTCTCGCCGGTTTGGAAACTAGCATCGACGTAACCCCTTCACGACGCAGCTCTTCCTCACCTCCATAAACTAGGAACATCTCTTTAGTCCTTTTCGGGTACTTCAAAATAGTCTTTACCGCTGCCCGGTGACTCTCACACGGGTTGTCCCGGTACCTACTTGTTAGGCTTATTGCAAAAGCAACATCGGGCCTTGTACATATCATGGCATACATGATGGATCCGATTGCCGAGGCATACGGAATCCTACTCATCTGCCGCTCATCGGATGTCGAAGGACTCTGAGTCTCGCTTAGCCTTGTACCATGTGAGAGTGGCAAGAACCCTTTCTTCGCCTCACTCATGTTGAACCGCTTCAACACTTTATCTATGTACGTGCTCTAGCTTAGGCCGAGCAGCCTCCTCGATCTATCTCTATAGATCTTAATGCCTAAAATATAGACTGCCTCACCAAGGCCTTTCATCGAAAACTTGCCATTCAATGACTCCTTGACCGAGTTTAGTATCGAAACATCATTTCCGATCAGTAGTATGTCGTCCACATACAAGATCAAAAACACTATTGAGCTCCCACTTAACTTCTTGTATAAACAAGAGTCCTCTTCGCTTTTGATGAAACCGAGACCAGTGACGACCTCATCAAAACGAATGTTCCAACTCCGAGATGCTTGCTTCAACCCATAAATGGATCTCTTGAGCTTGCATACCTTACTAGTGCTAGTCGGATCGACAAAACCCTCGGGCTGTGTCGGGGAGGCTGATCGGACCCACGAACACCTATGGGACCGGCGGACCGAGTCCCTTTTGGTTCGTAGGGGGGCGGAGATCGCACGAAGAGCGGATCGAGGCGGAGCACACGAGCAGTTTACCCAGCTTCGGAGCTCTCCGGAGAGATAATACTCCTACTGCTGCTTGTCTGATTTGTATTGTGTTCTTGCTAGGGAGCGATGAGAGCTACAAGACCTAGCGTGAGTGTTCTCTAGTTACGCTGGAATCGAACCCCCTCTACGTTGCGCATGGGCCTCCTTTTATATGCTCAAGGGGTCTCCGACAGGTGGCAACGTAGATGAGGGTACAAAAGGAAAAACAGTAGTTGGTACACCTACTTGTACAGTGTACAGTGTACTCTACCTAACCCTGACGGTAAGGGACAAAAGCATTAAATGCCCGTCCCTATCGCCTAAACAGTGCAACAGGGACCGTCAGGAGCGCCACCGCTCGCCACGATGGCAAGCTTGTCAGCGCCGCTTATCGCTGCTCTCCGCTGGCTGCACAGCCTCTTGACACGCGCGCATGGAATGGTCCCATGGCGACACGTTGGTGGATGAGCTGGAGCGGAGATGAAGAGAGGTTGCCTGCCGCGGCAAGTGCCTTGCCGCGGCTGAATCCTTGTCGCGTCTGGAGGCTTGTCGCTCTCCGAGCCTTCCGGCAAGCTCCTCTTGCGGGGTCTTGTCTTCTGCGTGCCTTGAGTGGCCTTCCGGAAAGCTCCTCTTGCGGGGCCTTGTCTTCTTGGTTAAATACTTTGTTCTTGGATGGCTCCAAAGGAGCCACGGAGGATCTTAGCGGTGACCAGGCAAGCCTTGCCGCTGGTGCTGCAACTGCCCGTGCACGAGTTCGGGATACTAGGGTACCCCTACTCTAGTACACCGACAGGAGCCCCCGGGCCTGGGCCACACATGGTGCCGAGCGCTGTTGGGCCAGGCCCAAAACAGTGCACGGTCACACGCGGCCTTGATCACGCCGTTACTTGCTCTGGACCCACCACGTCCCCCACGAACGGCACGCGCCGAACGTGGCGTCGTGGGAGAGATCGTGGGGGGTTTCTTTATTAGGAAAAGCGGAACGTCCGCCCCCTCTCCCTCCTTATAAACAGGGGAAACAGGGCCAGGTTGCCCACCTCACCATTCTTTGTCGCGAAAACCACCGCCGCTCCCCCTTCTTCTCTATTGCGAAGAGAGCGCTCCGCCCCTTCGCCACAGCGCCATCAACGCCGTCGGCCTCCTCCTCCGCCTCCGCCATGGCTCTGAAAGCCGACAAGGGGAAGGGCGTGAAGTCGGCCGAGGCGCACCGGCTCGCGGCGCTGCGAAAGGAGCGGGCCATCTTCTCCCCCCAGCTTGACGCAAAGGAGCTGAGGGAGGGCTTCTACCTCTTCTGGTCGACGGAGACGCGTGCGCATCCGCGCACGAAGGTACTCCCCGCCACCACCTCGGAATTAGCCCCAACTGGGTATCCTTTCTTTGTGCTTTTCTTCTATTGCGGGCTCTGCCCGCCCTTTTCTGAATTCTTCTGCGATGTCATGAACACCTATGGCCTTCGCCTCCTTGATTTCACCCCCAATGTTGTCCTGACCATGGCAGTTTTCGCACACCTTTGCGAAAACTTTGTCGAGATCCACCCAACGTAGCCCTCTTCCGCCACTTCTTCATGCCCCGCATTGAGAGAGGAGCCGCTTGGGAGGGATTGCTTGGGTCTCAGGACGGCAAGAAAGAAGCGTATCTGGAAGGAGAGTTCCGTAGCAAATGGGAGGAGTGGAGAGCCAATTGCTGTTGGATCGTTAAGGAGAACCCGCAGCCCTTCACTGCCCTGCGCCAAACCCCAATAGTGCGCGGCAACGATTGGAGCAACTTGGCGTCGGAGGATGCTAGGTTGAAGATAGTTGTGACCCGGATTTTGCGCCTCAGGCTTGCCGGACTCACCGTAGGCGCAGTTGGCGCAGATTTCCTTCGCCGCCATCGCTTCCCTGCAGGGAGAGGAGGAGACCTGCTTGGGAGTTCCAAAATGCGGCGGACATCATGAGGCTGCGCCGGGCCTCAACCGGAATTTCTTGTCTTGGAGTTGGATGCGATGCTGCTAGAGTTGTTCAAGCACGACCCCGATCACCCCGAGTGGTTTAGGTTGCCGAGGGGGGTCGTCCCATTGTGCAACAACTCTGCGCTCGACCGCATCCGTGCCATGATGCCGTTGTGCGATTCTCATGGGATCGTTCCAACCTGGCAAGAGCCTGCGGACGATGTCGTGCAGCAATTCTTCGACAGCTTGGAAGAAGTGCCGATCCGCCCCGACGAGCAGAAGAAGCTCACCCGCGACACCACCGACAACGAGATGCAGCACATTGCCACCAGGCTGGAGGAGGCGGCAGATCTGCGGCTGGCGTCTTCGGGTACACCGTGGAGGAGGCAGATGCAGCGGCGGCAAGCCTTGCCGAGCGAAGGGAGTTCACGGTGAGGAAGAGCTTGCGAACCCGAGGCGAGTCGAGCGAACCAGCCGAGGGCGCTTCTTCCCCACTCATCCAGCGGCTTGCCGCAAAGGAGCCCTCGGCTCCGCCAAGGAAGCGTCTCCGCAAGGCGGAGACGAGGCGGGCGGCAGACGGGCCCATTGATGCAGCGCAGCCGCGCTCTACATGACAAGCGATGTTGCTGGGAGCACCCCACACTGCGGCGACGACCGGGGCGGGATCCTCCCAAGCCACCAGGGACACCTCCGCCAAGCGGCCAAGAGAGCCCACTCCTCCGCCTCGTCGCCTTTGGAGGCGAGCCGAGTTTGATTTCTCCGCTCAGCTCGAGGAGGAAGAAGAAGAGTAAGCTTCAATATTGTGCTTGTATTTCTTCAATTTTGTTGCTTCATCTTGAATCTGATTTGCTTTGTCTGAACTCTTTCCTTTTCGTGACGCCGCCCAGAGCGTCGAAGAGAGCCAAGACCCGGTGGTCGTCGCCGAGGATGATCCACCCATGGCAACAGGAGGCGCGTCTGAGACCCCCTTGCCGGACCCGGCAACCCTTCTCGAGCAGCCCCAGACAGCCCCAGAGTAAGTATGCGGTTTTCTCCTTCTTGTTAGGTGTGCATGGGTGCTCCTTCTTCATTGATATCGATTGTTGGTTTGTGTAGGAGCAGAGCAGCCTCATCGGGGAGAGGAAGCCGCCCCGAAATGCATGCCTTGACCACGCCCGCCAAGGGAGGATTCTCCGGCAAGGGCGTCCCCGGCATGGGAGGCTACTCCGGCAAGGGACAGCATCGGTGATCCTCCGGTGGTCGAGACCATGGCTGCAGATCCCATTGCGGGTAATCCTCTTGTGAAAAATTTCCCTTGGGCTTGTTTTCTTCTGTTTTCTTTGAATATTTGCTTGACTTTCTTCATCATCCGCCACAGAGCCGATGGAGACCGAGGTCGCCGGCGAGGAGGACGCTTGTGGCAACACCGACGGCCGCCATTGTGGAAGAAGAAGCCGGTGGCCGACGAGCCTGCCGAAGAAGCCACCGAGGCTGCCGCAGGCGGGCAGGGTCTGGCAGCGTCGACCGACGGCCCCGAGGTCAGGAGCGCCGGGCGCTACACCGACCGCCGATCCCCGCCACAGCGCGGCCAGTTCGAGGAGCCTCAGCCCGGCGCCTACTTGAAGGCGGCGGGCGTCTTCATCAAGCTCCCATGGGAGTCGAGCTCAGGCGCCGGTCGAAGGAGAGACCTTCGATGGAGAGCTGCTCGCCTCATTGGGCTGACGCTGGTGGACGCGCCAAGCAGCAGCGGCGAAGTTCGAGGAGGAGCTCTTGAAGAAGCTGCTGTCGCTCTACCGCGCCCGACAAGCCAAGTTGGAGTCCCGGGAAGCACTTGTCGCGAGGGCGGGAGCGGACATGGAGAAGCGCGCAGAAGAGCTCCGGGGCGCCAACCAAGAAGCTCTCGGGCGTGGCGGAAGAGCGGGAGCGACTTCTTTGAAGAGCGCACGGCCTTCATCCTCGAGAAGGCCGCGGTGAGGAGCAGCGGCTTGCCGCCGAAGCTATCCACGCAGGAAAGCGAGCTGGCGCGTGAAGGTCAACCTGGACAACCACGAGGAAGAGCTTGTCGCGCGCGAGGAGTCACTTGGCGGGGCTCTTAAGGAAGCGAAGGATGCTGCCGCAGCCGCCGAGGCCGCCAAGAAAGAGTTGGAGACGAAGATGGCGCAGCTGGAGGCGATCTCGTAAGAGCGGGCGAGCTTGCCGCGCTCAAGCACGAGCGCGAGAAGGACGCCTACACTCTTGGCGAGCTGCAGGGCCGCCTCGCCGATAGGAGCAAGGAGCTCGACACCGCCAAAGATTCCAAGGCGGATCTTGAGCTGAAGCTGACCACCCTGATGCAGACGTTGGACGGCGCCAAGGAGCGGGAGGTGAGCCTGTTGGAGAAGATCAAGGCCAACGAGGAGCTTTGGCGAATCTTGCCGCCACCAGGCGCCTTGAGGGAGAGTGTGGAGCATCGGACCAAGGTGCAGTGGATACTGCCGCCGCCATCCACAACGAGCTGATGGAGCTGGGGATGGTGGATCTTGGGTACTCCTCCGACGAGCACCTCCAACCCAGCGCCAAGCTTAGCTTATTCTTCAAGGGCGTGGTGACGGGTCTCCAGCGACTCCGGGAAGAGATCCCAAAGCAGCTGGCTGAGGAATCACGCCAGATCTGTGCAGGAGCCCTCCAGAAGGTGTTGATGAAGGTGGCCTTCCGCAATCCAGGCCTCAACCTCAACGGCGTCCTCAGATCCTTGTCGCCAGATGCCGACGTGGAGGCGCTCAAAGCCCTTGTCGCACCCATTGTGGACAAGGTGGGCAAGATCAAGCGGGTTGATGGCGACCGCGTAGACTGGGCCGCCAATTTTATCTTTCCCTTGTCGCTGCTGATCATGTTTAGAACAATTTATTAGATCCGCGACAAGTTATTTTGTAATATAACTCTATCTTAGGCGATGATTGCAATGTTATTTCCTTTACTTGATTCCTTCCTTTATGCGTTTTGCCCTCGCTTTTAGGGAACTTGTCGGTGCGAGCACCTTTGTCGCATGGCCGAGTGCGTCAAAGCCTTCTTTGGCGATGCCGCCTCCGACAAGCAACCTTGTCGCGACTAGCTGCAGCTCACTTAAGTTGTTGAGCGGAATCGAAACAAAGTAAAGTAGCGACTAGTCATGAAGTTGGTTCCTCCGCGCACATGTTTTCCATACAAAGTACTATCGTTCGAGGAAGATAACTTAAAAATTTAAGAACTGATTGCTCAAACTTGGACAACTTAGCTTTTCTGTCGTTTGCTTCCCGATAAGGCGAAACTTCCTCGAGCAACGCTTGGTCCATAGTATTATCTTCTCCTTCCCCCCTGGTTAACTTGTGGGCGAGGGAACCTTCCTTTCTTTGAGGAAAGAGAAAGAATAGGAAATAAAGTTATGGAGCCCAGCGGCTCGATATTGCTTACCGGGTGTGGGTGCTGCACAAAGTGTTAGCCAAAACATGCAATAAAATGAAGAAAGCACGAATTTGACAAGTTGTGCGCAACACATGAGCTTTACTGATGCACGGGGTCTGCGCCCGGCTTTGTACAAAGGATTACATGCATCAGCGGCAAGATTCTTAGGTATACAAAAGGTGGTTGCCGGAACAGGTTCCTAAGAACCGCGCCTCACGGGTAAAACTTACGAAGATGCTCAATGTTCCAGGAGTTGCTCACCGGAATGCCATATTCGGTCTCAAGGCGGACAGCGCCAGGCCTAGTGACTCGTTTCACCCGATAAGGGCCTTCCCACTTCGGCGTCAACTTGTTTGAATTCTTGGCGGACTAAATGCGCGAAGAACAAGGTCGCCTTCCTCGAGGCTTCTGGCACTAACTTTGCGGCTATGGTAGCGACGCAAAGCTTGCTGGTAACGAGCAGCTCGTACAACGGCCTGAAGACGATCCTCCTCAAGGAGCAGCGCGTCATCTTGTCGCAGCTGCTCTTGCTCAAGCTCATCATAAGCGAGCACTTGAGGCGATCTGTATACGAGTTCCGTGGGGAGAACTGCCTCTGCTCCATAGACTAGAGCAAAAGGTGTGCGGCGATGGCTCGATTTGGCGTCGTCTGATCGACCAAAGAACCACCGGCAGCTCCTCAATCCAATTTCTTCCGCACTTGTGCAGCCTTTGTCAAACGTTACGGTCTTGAGCCCGCGCAGCACTTCAGATTTGCCCTCTCTCGCTTGACCGTTGCTTCTCGGATGAGCAGCGAAGCAAAGCAGACCTTGGCGCCAAGATCTTGGACGTCTTGCATGAAGGTGCGACTTCGTAAATTGTGTGCCATTGTCGGTGATGATCCTGTTAGGGATCCCGAAGCGGCAAACAATTGACCTGAAGAACTTGATTGCTGACAGTGCGGTCACCTTCCTCACCGCTTCCACTTCCGGCCACTTTGTGAACTTGTCGATTGCGACATACAAGTACTCAAAGCCCCTGACAGCTCGGGGGAAGGGGCCGAGGATGTCGAGCCCCCAGACCGAAAATGGCGGGATAAAGGGATCGTCTGGAGAGCTTGAGCTGGCTGGTGTATCTGCTTGGAATGGAACTGCACGCTTCACACTTGGTTACTTGTGCATTTGCATCCCGGAGGGCTGTCGGCCCGAAGAAACCTTCTTAGGAAAGCTTTGCGGCAAGTGCTCTTCTTGCCAATGTGATGACCACATACGCCTCCATGTATCTCTGCCAACAACTTTTGTCCATCTTCGGCAAATACACTTCAATTTCACACCGTTGAGTCTTCTTACATGCAGTGTCTGTCGACAAACTGGTACATACTTGACTGCCGGGCTACTCTTTCAGCTTCTTCTTGCTCTTGGGAAGTTCTCACATGTCAAGGAAGTGGACAATCTGTTGCGCCCATGCTGGAGCTTGCGGCTCGACAACAAGGACCAAAGGCACGTCTGCTGCTGCGGGAACATCAGCTTCCACGGCAAGAACCTGCGGTTCGGCCGGAGCTTGATGTTCCCCGGCAAGCTTGCTGGAGCAAAACTTGTCGGGAGCGTCTGCTTGAACGAAACAAACCCTGGGGCTTGTCGGAGCAGACTGCCCCTCAGCTCTGTTGGTGTCGATCCTGGGGACCTTCTTGGCGGCGGCTTCGGGAAGCTCTGCCGGAAAGTAGTCACCAGAGATCAACTTCCTCTTCTTGCTCTGTCCGATTGATGGTGTTACGGTTGGTTGAGTTAGCTTGAGCACAAAAATCCCTGGTTCCACAGTGCAACTTAAGTGCGACACACTTTGACAGGCCATCGGCAATATCATTCTGAGCTCTTGGAACATGTTCCATTTGTAGGCCGTCGAAGTGTTCTTCTAGCTTCCTCACTTCATCAACGTAGGCTTCCATCAATGGACTCTGATAATCTTTGTTCACTTGGCGGACGACAAGCTGCGGATCGCCCCTGAAAATAAGCTTCTTAATCCCAAGGTCTACTGCAATCCTGAGACCGGCAAGCAAACCTTCATACTCTGCTGTATTGTTTGTTGCTTGCTCCTTGGGAAAATGCATTTGGACTATGTACTTGAGGTGTTCTCCGGTGGGTGCTATAAGCAGCACGCTAGCACTGGCGCCTTGCAGCGAGAAGGCACCATCAAAGTACATCAGCCACTCTTTGCTCGCTTCCTTGACGGGGATGCTCATTTCTGGAATTTTTTCATCTTGCGTTGGGGTCCATTCCGCTATGAACTCTGCCAACGCTCTGCTTTGGATAGTTGATGTGCTTTCAAACTTGAGGCCAAAGCTTGATAGTTCCAGTGCCCACTCGACAATCCTGCCTGTCGCCACGGATTTTGCAAGATATCCTCTTCAGCGGAAAGCGAGTGACGACTGTTATCTCATGTGCTTGGAAGTAACGGCGCAGCTTTCTCGAGGCCATGAGGAGGCCGAAAAGCAATTTCTGCACACCAGAGTACCTTGACCTAGCCCCCTGCAGGAGGGAACTGACAAAGTAAACTGGGCGCTGCACCATCCTTTTCTGCATCTTCTCGCATGCCTGCGCAAATCCGTCCTTGTCGGGACCAGAGCTTGTCGGTGAAGCCCCACAGCTTGTCGCTGGATGTGTACGCCATGGTTGCCGGCTCATCGTCCGCCTCCTCTCCGCTACCAACGCAGCACTAACCACTTGATTGGTTGCCGCTATATATAGCAGCAACTTCTCTTGTGGCTTAGGTGCGACAAGTATTGGAGTGAGGGACAGGTACCTCTTTAAGTCCTGCAGCGCAGCCTCCGCTTCGGGAGTCCATTGCATCGGACCTGCCTTTTTCAAAATCTTGAAAAATGGCAGGGCGCGTTCAGCAGACCTAGAGATAAACCTGCTGAGAGCAGCCACGCAACCGGCAAGTCTTCGTACATCCTTGACGCGCTTTGGTGCTTCAATCTGCTCAATGGCCTTGATCTTGTCGGGATTGGCTTCAATTCCTCGCCGAGACACGAAGAATCCGAGAAGTTTGCCGGAGGGACTCCAAACACGCACTTCTCGGGGTTGAGCTTGAGGTTGATCTTGCGCAGATTTGCAAAGGTCTCATCCAAATCTTGAACCAGAGTTGCTTTGTCCTTACTCTTGTCCACTATGTCATCCATGTAGGCTTCTACATTTACGTGCATTTGCGGCTCAAAAGCGTCATGGACTACTCTTGCAAGCGTTGAACCAGCATTCTTCAAACCGAAAGGCATCCGTATGAAACGGTATGTGCCACATGGAGTAATGAATGTGGTTTTCTCCTCATCCTCTTACGCCATGAAGATCTGATGATAACCTGAGTATGCATCAAGAAATGAAAGCAAATCACATCCAGCCGTGGAGTCAACAATCTGGTCGATCGCGGCAAGGGAAACGGGTCTTTGGGACAAGCTTTATTAACACCCGTGAAGTCAATACAAAGTCTCCATTTCCCATTTGCCTTGCGCTGCAACTACAGGATTGGCCAACCACGTAGGATGGAGCACTCCTCTGACAAGGCCTGCTGCTTCCAATTTCTTGATCTCTTCTGCGATGAATTCTTGGCACTCCACTGCCTGCTCCTGACTTTCTGTTTGACGGGTCGCGCATGAGGACAGACAGCAAGACGGTGCTCAATTACTTTCCTGGGAACACCGGGGATGTCAGACGGTTGCCATGCAAATACGTCAATGTTCGCCCGCAGGAAAGCAACGAGCGCGCCTTCCTATTTAGGGTCGAGAGTGGCACTGATGGTGAAGGTACCACCAGTGCCGTCCTCCTTGGCGGACACCTTCTTGGTCTTTGGCGGAGCTGCCATCGTCTTCTTGCACTTGCCGGTGGAGCTCGATGGTGCATCCTCGATGGTAGCACAGCACTCCGAAGAGGTGCGCTTGCCGGAGTGGGCATCAGAGCTCTTGCCGGACTTGGTCTTCTTCCCCACGGGAGCTTCAGCGGCAAGTGGCTTGCAATCTGTCGCGGCTGCTGCATCCCGGTAGATCTTGTCGGCACAGATAAGAGCATCCTTCTTGTCGCCATGGACAGAGATGATGCTTATCGGGCCTGTCATCTTGAGTAAGTTGTATGCATAATGAGAGGCTGCCATGAACTTAGCGAGTCTTTGGGCGGCCAAGTATCCCATTGTAAGGCAATGGGAAATCAGCAACGTCGAATGTGACCCTCTCGGTCCTAAAGTTCAGCTCGGCTGCCAAATGTTACCGCAACGTGATCTTCCCTTCGGCTTGCTCCTTCCGGATTGATTCCTTGGAATGTGCGGTCTCTTCGAGCTCATTGTCGAGGATCTGAAGCTTACGGTGCACCGCGGAGGAGATCAGGTTTAAGCCGCCCCACCGTCAACTAGCATCTTGGTGACCTTGAGGTTGCGGATGGTTGGTGAGACCAACATCGGCAAGCACCCGACCGCATGATTATCACGATCGGTGGTCCTCAATATCAAAGATGATAGGCGTCTTTGGACCACTTTAGAGGCTTGCGTGACTCTATGGATGGTTCGGCTGCATTAACTTCCCGCATCCACTGCTTGAGTTGGCGGTGGGAAGTATGCAGGGAAGCACCTCCGTCAACGCAGAGGACCTCTGTAGCTTTCTGAAACTCCTGCTCATCGGCCTCGTCGTCTTCCATATCTTCATCATCGTCTTCGTCTTCATCCTTGTCGCGGCCGCGGGGAGGTCTGTCTCCTTGCCGCTGCTTGGCCTTGCCGCGGCGCCCTCCCCGGCCGGGACGTTTCTTGCTTGGCTCCTCCGGCACCTTCTTGAGCCTTCTCCTTGTCGCGCCGCTCGTACTCAGCCTTCTTCTGTTCAACAAGCTGCTCGACCTTCTTGCAGCTCTGGAGGTCATGGCCCTTGGTGCGGTGGATCTTGCAGTACTGCTTGCCGGAGCCGTCCTGCTTGTCGGCGGCCGCCACAGACTGGTGGTTGGCGCCAGCGGCAACCTCCTTGCCGGAGCCACCAGCCTTGGCATTCTTGTCGCCACCTCCGTTGCCGGACTGCTCAACAGCTAGCACTTCTCTGCCTTTCTTTTTCCTGTTGCCCCGCCGCCGGCTCTTCTTTGCCGGAGCGGTATCTTCACTGTCAGATCCTGCTTCTGCATTCTCTCCTGGGAGTCTCCTCCCTTCCTCAGCATGTGCACACTTGTTGGCCAAGGCATACAGCTCACTGACGTCCTTGACTTTGCACATCGCCATCTCCTCCCTCATCCCGGTTCCAGACGTTACGATGAAACGCTACCGATCATCATGGCAGGGTGGACATCAGGATGTTGTAGTGCACACGGCTGAATCTACGAATGAACTTGCACAGGACTCTCCTTCCTTACGGGCGGCAGATGAAGGTCACTCTCTTGGCCATGAGGCTTGTGGTCACGCTGTGAAGGCGCCAACAAACTGATGGCATAAATCTGCCCAAGAGGATATGGAGCTGTCCGGCAAGTGCATGAGCCAAGATCTGACATTGGACTTGAGTACCAGCGGGAAGTAGTTGGCGAGGATCTTGTCGTCTCGTCCCCCCGCAGCTTGCACCGCAATGGTGTAGATGTTGAGGAACTCCGACGGATGCGTCCTGCCATCGTACTTCTCTGGCACGTCTGGCTTGAAATTCTTCTTGCTGGGCCACTGGACTTGCCGCAGCTCACGAGTGAACGCAGGGCAACCTACCGCATACGGCAAGTCGCCTGGTTCCCCTGGCGCGCCAAAGATGTCGGGGAGGCTGATCGGACCCACGAACACCTATGGGACCGGCGGACCGAGTCCCTTGTGGTTCGGAGGGGGGCGGAGATCGCACGAAGAGCGGATCGAGGCGGAGCACACGAGCAGTTACCCCACCGGAGCTCTCCGGAGAGATAATACTCCTACTGCTGCTTGTCTGATTTGTATTGTTTTTCTTGCTAGGGAGCGATGAGAGCTACAAGACCTAGCGTGAGTGTTCTCTGGTTACGCTGGAATCGAACCCCCTCTACGTTGCGCATGGGCCTCCTTTTATATGATCAAGGGGTCTCTGATAGGTGGCAACGTAGATGAGGGTACAAATGGAAAAACAGTAGTTGGTACACCTACTTGTATACGATGTACGATGTACTCTACCTAACCCCGACGGTAAGGGACAAAAGCATTAAATGCCCGTCCACAGCCGCCTAAACAAAGGTGAGGGACCGTCAGGGGCGCCACCGCTTGCCACGATGGCAAGCTTGTCAGCGCCGCTTATCGCTGCTCTCTGCTGGCTGCACAGCCTCTTGACACGCGCGCATGGAATGGTCCCATGGCGACACGTTGGTGGATGAGCTGGAGCGGAGATGAAGAGAGGTTGCCTGCCGCGGCAAGTGCCTTGCCACGGCTGAATCCTTGTCGCGTCTGGAGGCTTGTCGCTCTCCGAGCCTTCCCGGCAAGCTCCTCTTGCCGGGGTCTTGTCTTCTGCGTGCCTTGAGTGGCCTTCCCGGAAAGCTCCTCTTGCCGGGGCCTTGTCTTCTTGGTTAAATACTTTGTTCTTGGATGGCTCCAAAGGAGCCACGGAGGATCTTGGCGGTGACCAGACAAGCCTTGCCGCGGGGTGCTGCAACTGCCCGTGAACGAGTTCGGGATACTAGGGTACCCCTACTCTAGTACACCGACAGGCTGTATCATATACACGTCCTCGGTTAAATTTCCGCGAAGGAAAGCCGTTTTGACATCCATCTGCCATATCTCGTAATCGAAATATGCAGCTATAGCTAGTATGATCCTCACCGATTTCAAAGATCGCTACCGGCGAGTAAGTCTCGTCGTAGTCAATTTCCTTGAACTTGTCCATAACCTTTAGCGACAAGCCGAGCTTTGTGGATCTGAACATTTCCATCCACATCGGTTGTCTTCTTAAAGACCCATTTGCAACCAATGGCAGTTACGCCAGGTGGCGGATCAACCAAGTCCCAGACTTGATTCTCATCCATGGACTTTAACTAGGATCTCATGGCCTCCAGCTATGTCTCGGAATCTGGGCTCACCATCGCTTCCGCATAGGTGGCCGGCTCGTCGCTTTCTAGCAACAATACATCGCGCACTCTGCGCAATCTCTCTGACCTCCGTGGTTCTGCTGCCGCTTCCACTACGGGTTCCCTGACAGACTCGGGTATGATCTCATCACCAGCCGAGCCGTCCCTGAGTGGTCCTCGAATTTCTTTGAGTCGAACCGTCCTCCCACTGGCCTCCCGACTGAGAAACTCTTTCTCAAGGAAAACCCCGTTCCGAGCAACAAACACTTTGTTCTCTTCCCGGTTGTAGAAGCTATATCCCAAGGTTTCCCTCGGATATCCCACGAATATGCATTTATCCGACATAGGTGTAAGCTTGTCGACATAAGTCGCTTGACAAATGCTTCACAACCCCAAATCTTTAGAAAAGACAAGCGGGACTCTTCCGGTCCATATCTCATGTGGTGTCTTGTCTACGGATTTTGATGGTACCCTATTAAGTGTGAAAGCTGCAGTTTCTAGAGCGTATCCCCAAAATGACAAGGGTAAATCCGATTTGCTCATCATAGACCGGACCATGTCCAACAAGGTCCTATTCCTCTGTTCTGACACGCCGTTTCTCTGTGGCGTACCCGGAGGTGTGAGTTGAGGTACTATACCTCGACTTTTCAGATGATCATCAAACTCCTGGCTCATGTACTCACCTCCACGATCAGATCGCAAAAGCTTTATAGTCTTGCCGAGATGATTCTCAACTTTGTTCTGAAACTCTTTAAACTTTTCAAAAGTCTCCGACTTGTTCCTCATCAAATAGATATATCCATATCTACTCAAGTCGTCGGTAAAAGTCATGAAATCTTGATAGCCACCTCTGGCAGTTGTGCTCATTGGACCACACACATCACTGTGTATAAGCTCCAACAGCTCAGACGCCCTCTCGCAACTCTTTGCGAAAGGAGACTTAGTCATCTTGCCGAGCAAGCATGATTCACATGTCTTGAACGACCCGAAGTCGGACGAAGTTAGGAGCCCATCATCATGGAGCTTCTTCATGCGTTTCAGACTAATGTGTCCAAGCCGGCAATGCCGTAAGTATGTCGGATTTATCTCATTAGGCTTATGCCTCTTGACATTCATGTTATAGACCGGTTCTGTTCTAGATTCAATATAAATAGCCCATCAACTATTGGTGCATAGATGTGGAACATACCATTCAAAAATATCGAACAACCATTGTCCTTTAAATTGAATTCATAACCCTGACTCATCAAACATGAGGCAGAAATAATGTTCCGACTAAGTGCAGGAATGTAATAACAATTATTCAATTCCATTATGAATTTGGAAGGAAGCTGGAGCTGCATCGTGCCGACCTCCAACGCAGCAACTCTTGCTTTGTTGCCGACCCTGATGTCAATCTCCCCTTATGCCACACGCCTAGTTCTTACCAGCCCCTGCATCGAGTTGCAAATATGAACAACCGATCCGGTATCAAATACCCAAGAGCTGCTAGGTATGTCAGCAAGGTAAATGTCTATAACATATGCAACAAGTGTACCTTTGCCTGAAGTAGCATTCCCGGCCTTCTTGCCATGCTCTGCAAGCCACTTGCTACAGTTCCTCTTCCAGTGACCGCTCTCCTTGCAGTGATAGCAAACGGTCTTCAAGTCCGGTCCAGACTTTGGCGCAATGGCGGAGGTTACCGTCTCCGTGCCCTTTGCCTTAGCCTTTTTCTTGGACCAACTCTTCTTGAACTTAGCCGATTTCTGCACCATCAACACTTGATGCGTGCCTTTCTTAATATCCTTCTCTGCCACCTTGAGCATCCCATGCAATTCAGTGAGCTTCTTATCCATGCCATGCATATGATAGTTCAAGATGAACGTCCCATAGCTGGGCGGAAGAGAACCCAGAACTGCATCGGTAGCCAGCTCATCCAAGAGCGGGAAGCCCAAACGATCCAAAGCTTGCACATATCCGATCATCTTGATCACATGTGGGCTCAGTGGATCACCTTCTTTCAGCTTGCAATCCATCAAGGATCGCGGAGAGGTTAAACCTTTCGGTCCTAGCACGTATGCGAAACATGCTCTTGAAACTCTCGATCATATCGTAAGCCTCAACATTTTTGGAATGCTGTTGCAAATCGGGCTCCATACAAGCCAGCATCAGACAGCTGATCTCTATTGATTCATCAACGAGTTTCTGGAAGGCATTCTTAGCTGTGGCACTAGCATTATCGGCAGGATCCTATGGAAGTGGATCCTCTAGAACATGTTCCTTTTTATCGTGCTTGAGAACAATTCTCAGATTTCTATACCAGGTGGTAAAGTTCGTTCCATTCAGTTTATCCTTTTCCAGAATTGATTTCAATGCAAAGTTGGGTTGAGCAGGTGGTGCCATTGATCTACAACAGAAAATATGCAATCACTAAGCAATGTGTTTATGTAGAGTAATTCTAGCCTAAACAGAAATACTTCCATCAAGTCAACATCCCTCCGCAAACTCTCGGTGATTCAGGATCCGACTAGCGTGTCACGACTAGTGAGCTTTAGCATCATCGCTAGCCAACATACCTATCCGTAAGCAACTCCTTGCTAATCTATCTCTATCGACTCACATCGGTTGGGAAGGTATCTCATACCCAGGCTCCCAACCTTCTTTGCCACAAGGCCCAAAACTGTTTTGATAGCCTTGTCAAGTTAACCTGATGCAGTGCATGTCCATGTCCGACACGAACCCTTCAGTTCAAGGACACCCACAAGCATCCCAATTTTATGAGCCCACTACTAGACGTACTTGACGTGCGAAGGTGCAACATCGGGGATGGCAATTCGCTTGATATTCATGAGGGATCATTCTATCATTCTAACATGCATAGAAACAAAGAAGCATAACAATCACAAATATAACACATATTGTGAAATAGTATGGCTCCTTCATGGACGTTCTTCCGTGTCGGCTCCGACTCGATAACCATCTACGAACTCCATCTTGTTTGTCACGCCGGGACGCCAAGCCGCCAACCTGATCTCTATTATCCAACTACTACAACTAGTAATGAATTTACATAGAGTCACAAGTCGACACGCAGGTCGTTATACAATATAATGACAACACTTTGGCTCCTGCCGGCTGACAAAAATGACACGCAGGCCACGTATAAATTACACACATGCATCACATACACATGAGCCATACTATTCACATCAAACCTGCAAAACAAAGTTATGCATAGAATCGCATTCTACCGGTTTGTGTGTCGGATATGAAATACACGGCGCTACGCACACGGCGGTCACTGTTAACCCCGATGGCGGATGACCGACCGGTAGGGGTAGATCGTGTCATGACCTCATCGATCCCGACTGTCAGAAAACATAGCCTCAACGATCCCCATGTGCAGTTGATCACATCAACCGTGCACATAGCCGGTCTCTTCAAGGACAACAGATCTCATCTGTCGTCTCCGCATATCTAATATGCATACGATCTGAATCCAAATCCTATAGCAGAGGCTCTGATACCACTATTGGGTTCTACGGTAGGGTGCGTCGACTGCAAATTAAAATTTTCCTACGCGCAGAACATCCAGGAACATGCTACGGGAGTTGGATCACAGTTCGCTACCACTAGACGCGTAGTGCCGTGCAGCGGAAGAAGAGTTGGGACAGCGCGTCCGCGTGGATCGTCTCCTCCTTGTCCGATCTCCCTCGAACAACCGGTCCTCCGATCCCACGTACGAGTTCGCCGGAGCGGCGCAAGTGCACCGCCTCTAATGGTATCCACGCGTGTAGGAAGAACACCGTGCGGCGGACTGCTAGGTCCGATCACACAGTCGGCGGCGAGTGGAGGTGGCTATTCGCAACACATGCAAACCGTAGTCGGAACGCCAAAGCGATCAACCGCATGAGTGTGCCGCACCTCCACTTTATATAGGCGTCCGTCGCAGGCTCAACACTTGGGCCTTGCACGGACCCTAAAGACCAAAGTCTACTCGGTCACGTTCCTAGTCCAGTTCGGATCACATCCGACCAGTGTCCTATGAACCAACCTCGTAGGTTCCTTCCCTTAAGTGTGCGACCCCTTAGGTTCAAGCCGGCTTGGTCACAGTTCGGATCACCTCCGACCTGCACGGCTGGTAGCGGCCTCTAGCAAGGCATGCCGACCACCAAGCAGACTATGAAGATTGTTAGGCGAACCTGTACAACGTGTCACACTTATGTTCCCTTTGCCACACGATACATGTTATCGGGCTCAAGGCGAGACTGTCATCCTTGTGCTAGCCCGACCTCTTTATCGTTCTAGTGATACCGACCACCATCCGGATTATCTCATAATCCTTGTCACATGGCCATGCTTATCCTGGTCGGGTCACACGAGGGGCCCATAGTATATCTCTCCTGATCGGAGGGGCAAATCCCATCTTGCTCGACCATGTCTCGCAACATGGGACTGGAAAAACCCGAAACCTACCTTTGTAACTACCCGATCCACGGAGTAGCGTTTGGTCGGCCCAAAGCAAGTCTGTCACCATCCCGAGTACATGCGTCGGCTCAGGTCTTAGGACATAGAACGTATGTTGTACTAGAGACTCACAGATGACATATCGCTGCGTCTCATAGTTGGGTCTGTCCGACTGGACCTTATCTCGACTCGGATCCGACTACGTCGAATCCGACCAGACCTTTCCAAGTCCATATTATCCGGTTAGCATCCAATGATCCATGGCTAGTGAGACCAAGCCATCGACCGTGTCATATGCCAGTCTAGTCGGCTGCGTATCCACACAACCCTTTTGACTAGGGACCTTTCCACAAACAAGTCACGTACTTGCTGATACACATCATTGATAATGTCCAAGGACTATCTTTATTCATAAACACATAGGAAATATCATCATACATGATTGCCTCTAGGGCATATCTCCAACACTAGATTGGTAGTTCTTGCAATGGGAGAAGTGTTTAGCTTTGGGTTCAATCTTGCGGTGTCCTTACCCAGTGACAGAAAGGGTTGCAAGGCACGTATTGTATTGTTGCCATCGAGGATAATAAGATGGGTTTTTTATCATGTTGCATGAATTTATCCCTCTACATTATGTCATCTTGCTTAAGGCGTTACTCTGTTTTAACTTAATCCGTAGATGCATCTTTGGATAGCGGTCGATGAGTGGAGTTATAGTAGTAGATGCAGAATCGTTTCGGTCTACTTGCCATGGACGTGATGCCTATATACATGATCATACCTAGATATACTCATAACTATGCTCAATTCTATCAGTTGCTCAACAGTAATTTGTTCACCCATTGTAGAATATCTATGCTCTTGAGAGAAGCCACTAGTGAAACCTATGGCCCCCGGGTCTATTTTCATCATATCAATCTCCATCACTTTTATACTTGCTTTGTTTTTACTTTGCCTTTTACTTTTTTAATTTGCATCTCTATACCAAAAATACCAAAAATGTTATTTATCATCTCTATCAGATCTCACTCTCGTAAGTGACCGTGAAGGGATTGACAACCCCTAATTGCGTTGGTTGCGAGTAGCTATCGCTTTGTGCAGTACGAGGGACTTGTGCGTGGCCTCCTCTTGGATTGATACCTTGGTTCTCAAAAACTGAGGGAAATACTTACGCTACTTTGCTGCATCATCCTCTCCTCTTCGGGGAAATCCAACGCGGTGCTCAAGAGGTAGCAAGAAGAATTTCTGGCGTCGTTGCCGGGGAGGCTCATGCAAGAGAAAGTCAACCATACCAAGTACCCATCACAATCCCTATCTCTCGCATTACATTATTTGCCATTTGCCTCTCGTTTTCCTCTCCCCCACTTCACCCTTGCCGTTTTATTCGCCCTCTCTTTCCCAATCTCCTCCTATCTTTCCGTTGCCTTTTCCTCGTCCGTTTGTTTGCTCGTGTGTTTGTCGCGATGGCTCAAGATGCTACCAAATTGTGTGACTTCACCAATACCAATAATAATGATTTCCTTAGCACTCCGATTGCTCCTCTTGCCAATACTGAATCTTGTGAAATCAATACTGCCTTGTTGAATCTTGTTATGAAATATCAATTCGCCGGCCTTCCTAGTGAAGATGCCGGTACTCATTTGAATAGCTCCGTTGATGTATGTGATATGCAAAACCAAAACAGATGTCGATAATGATGTCGTTAAGTTGAAGCTATTTCCTTTTTCGCTTAGAGATCATGCTAAAGTGTGGTTTTCATCTTTGCCTAAAAATAGTATTGATTCTTGGAACAAGTGCAAAGATGCTTTTATCTCTAAGTATTTTCCTCTCGCTAAGATTATCTCTCTTAGGAACGATATTATGAATTTTAAGCAACTTGATCATGAACATGTTGCACAAGCTTGGGAGAGAATGAAATTAATGATACGTAATTGTCCTAGTCATGGTTTGAACTTGTGGATGATTATACAAAACTTTTATGCCGGATTGAATTTTCCTTCTAGAAATCTTTTAGATTTGGTCATGGGAGGCACTTTTATGGAAATCACTTTAGGAGATGCTACTAAACTCCTAGACAATATTATGGTTAATTATTCTCAATGGCACACTGAAAGATCTACTAATAAAAAAGTGCATGCGATAGAAGAAATTAATGTTTTGAGTGGAAAGATGGATGAACTTATGAAATTATTTACTACTAAGAGTATTTCTTCTGATCCTAATGATATGCCTTTGTCTACTTTGATTGAGAATAATAATGAATCTATGGATGTGAATTTTGTTGGTAGGAATAATTTTGATAACAACGCGTATGGAGGGAATTTTAATCCTAGGCCTTATCCTAGTAATTCTCCTAATAATTATGGAAATTCCTACAACAACTCTTATGGAAATTTTAATAAGATGCCCTCTGAATTTGAGAATAGTGTTAAAGAGTTTATGAATTCACAAAAGAAATTTAATGCCTTGCTTGAAGAGAAATTGCTTAAAGTTGATGATTTGGCTAGGAACGTTGATAGAATTTCTCTTGAGGTTGATTCTTTAAAGCTTAGATCTATTCCTCCTAAGCATGACATCAATGAGTCTCTCAAAGCCATGAGAATTTCCATTGATGAGTGCAAAGAAAGAACCGCTAGGATGCGTGCTTCCAAAGATGCCTTTATTAAAGCGTGTTCTTCTAATTCCTATGAAAATCAAGATGAAGATCTAAAAGTTATTGATGTGTCACCCATTAAATCTTCGTTTTGCAATATGAATCTTGATCAAACTGAATATGATCTTCCTTTACCTAGAAGGCGTTCTAAGAATTCGGAGTTTTTAGATCTTGATGATGAAATTGATAAATGTGGGATTGAAAGAAATAAACACCTAGATGTTGCTAAACCTACTATTTTGGACCTCAAAGAATTTAATTATGAAAATTGCTCTTTAATTGATTGTATTTCCTTGTTGCAATCCGTGCTAAATTCTCCTCATGCTTATAGTCAAAATAAGGCCTTTACCGAACACATTGTTGATGCCTTGATGCAATCTTATGAAGAAAAACTTGAGTTGAAAGTCTCTATCCCTAGAAAACTCTATGATGAGTGGGAACCTACTATTAAAATTAAAATGAAAATTATGAGTTTCATGCCTTGTGTGATTTGGGTGCTAGTGTCTCCACTATTCCCAAAACTTTGTGTGATTTGCTAGATTTCCGTGACTTTGATGATTGCTCTCTAAACTTGCATCTTGCGGATTCCACTATTAAAAAGCCTATGGGAAGAATTAATGATGTTCTTATTGTTGCAAATAGGAATTATGTTCCCATAGATTTTATCGTTCTTGATATAGATTTCAATCCTTCATGTCCTATTATTCTTGGTAGACCTTTCCTTAGAATGATTGGTGCAATTATTGATATGAAGGAAGGGAATATTAGATTCCAAATTCCCTTAAAGAAGGTCATGGAACACTTCCCTAGAAAGAAAATAAAATTGCCATATGAATCTATCATGAGAGCCACTTATGGATTGCCTACCAAAGATGGCCATAAAAAAGAGAAGGCCCAAAAAAATGAGAGAAAAAGAGAGAAGGGAAAATGCTACTATCCTTTTACCACACTTGTGCTTCAAAGTAACACCATGATCTTAATGATAGAGAATCTCTTGTTTAGTCACTTTCGAATACTAGTGGGAATTTTTCATTACAGAACTTGGCTTGTACATTCCGACAATGGGCCTCCTCAAGTGCCCTAGGTCTGCGTGAGCAAGCAAGTTGGATGCACACCCACTTAGTTTCTTTTGTTGAGCTTTCATACATTTATAGCTCTAGTGCATCCGTTGCATGGCAATCCCTACTCCTCGCATTAACATCAATCGGTGGGCATCTCCATAGCTCATTGATTAGCCTCGTTGATGTGAGACTTTCTCCTTTTTTGTCTTCTTCACATAACCCCCATCATCATATTCTATTCCACCCATAGTGCTATGTCCATGGCTCGCGCTCATGTATTGCATGAAAGTTTATAAAGTTTGAGATTACTAAAGTATGAAACAATTGCTTGGCTTGTCATCGGGGTTGTGCATGATGAGAGCATTCTTGTGTGACGAAAATGGAGCATGACTAAACTATATGATTTTGTAGGGATGAACTTTCTTTGGCCATGTTATTTTGAGATGACATAATTGCTTAGTTAGTATGCTTGAAGTATTATTATTTTTATGTCAATATGAACTTTTGTCTTGAATCTTTTGGATCTGAATATTCATACCACAATTAAGAAGAATTACATTGAAATTATGCCAAGTAGCATTCCACATCAAAAATTCTGTTTTTATCATTTACCTACTCAAGGATGAGCAGGAATTAAGCTTGGGGATCTTGTCGTCTCCAACGTATCTATAATTTTTATTGTTCCATGCTATTATATTATCTGTTTTGGATGTTTATGGGCTTTATTAAACACTTTTATATTATTTTTGGGACTAACCTATTGACCCAGAGCCCAGTGCAGTTCTGTTTTTTCATTGTTTGATGTTTGAAGAAAAGGAATATCAAGCGAATTAAAGCGGAATGAAACCTTGGAGAAGTTATTTTTGGAAGGAAATCTACCCAATGGACTTGGAGTGCACGTCAGGAAAGAAACAAGGGAGCCACGAGGTAGGGGGCGCGCCCACCCCCCTAGGGCGCGCCCTCCACCTCGTGGGCCCTCGTGGCTCCCCTGACGTATTTCTTCCGCCTATATATATCCATATACCCTAAAAACTTCGGGGAACAGAATAGATCGGGAGTTCCGCCACCGCAAGCCTCTGTAGCCACCAAAACCCAATCGGGACCCTGTTCCGGCACACTGCCGGAGGGGGGATCCCTCACCGGTGGCCATCTTCATCATGCCGGCGCTCTCCATGACGAGGAGGGAGTAGTTCACCCTCGGGGCTGAGGGTATGTACCAGTAGCTATGTGTTTGATCTCTCTTTCTCTCGTATTCTTGAGGTGATACGATCTTGATGTATCGCGAGCTTTGCTATTATAGTTGGATCTTATGATGTTTCTCCCCCTCTACTCTCTTGTAATGAATTGAGTTTTCCCTTTGAAGTAGTCTTATCGGATTGAGTCTTTAATGACTTGAGAACACTTGATGTATGTCTTGCCGTGCGTATCTGTGGTGACAATGGGATATCACGTGACTCACTTGATGTATGTTTTGGTGATCAACTTGCGGGTTCCACCCATGAACCTATGCATAGGGGTTGGCACACGTTTTAAATCTTGGTTCTCCGGTAGAAACTTTGGGGCACTCTTTGAGGTTCTATGTGTTGGTTGAATAGATGAATCTGCGATTGTGTGATGCATATCGTATAATCATACCCACGGATACTTGAGGTGACATTGGAGTATCTAGGTGACATTAGGGTTTGGTTGATTTGTGTCTTATGGTGTTATTCTAGTACGAACTCTAGGGCTGTTTGTGACACTTATAGGAATAGCCCAACAGACTGATTGGAAAGAATAACTTTGAGGTGGTTTTCTACCCTACCATAATCTCTTCGTTTGTTCTCCCCTATTAGTGACTTTGGAGTGACTCTTTGTTGCATGTTGAGGGATAGTTATTTGATCCAATTATGTTATTATTGTTGAGAGAACTTGCACTAGTGAAAGTATCAACCCTAGGCATTGTTTCCAAGTATTGCAATACCGTTTACGCTCACTTTTATCACTTGCTACCTTGCTGTTTTTATATTTTCAGATTACAAAAACCTATATCTACCATCCATATTGCACTTGTATCACCATCTCTTCGCCGAACTAGTGCACCTATACAATTTACCATTGTATTGGGTGTGTTGGGGACACAAGAGACTCTTTGTTATTTGGTTGCAGGGTTGCTTGAGAGAGACCATCTTCATCCTCTCCTCCCATGGATTGATAAACCTTAGGTCATCCACTTGAGGGAAATTTGCTACTGTCCCACAAACCTCTACACTTGGAGGCCCAACAACGTCTACAAGAAGAAGGTTGCGTAGTAGACATCACGGGCCTCGCCGCAACCATGCGCCGTCGGGTGCGCATGGGGGCTTCATCAACACCAGCGCGGCCGGTGGCGCCGGGGGCTCCGCCGCCCCCATACCGCCCGCGACAAGCTCGGGCACAAGCGTCGCCCCCCATGGTCCCATCGAGATGCCGCGCTACTATCCTCAGGACGCCGCGCTGGGCCGGGCAACATGGAGTGTGGGTCACTACAACAAGGTGTTCGGGGTAACAGCCCCGGAGGCCTACGTGCCCCGCATGATGGACCAGGAGTACGCGCCGGACGGCGACCCCAGCTCGTTCTCGGAGAGGATTGGGAAGAAGGGTTGCTAGGAGTGGAAGCCTTCCAGGAACCGATGGAGGACCGCAACGATCGCGCCGGCAACAGTGACTACAGGGTACCGCTAATCTCTCAGGAGCAAGCTTACGCTAACCATGGGCTTCGGAACCAGGTTCTGACCTCGGCAGACCACCCTGGCGCAGCAACGCCTCTCCCGCCAGGGGAAGCTCGTTGGGGGTTGCGCGAAGGGATCCAGGAGCAGGGCCCCTCCCCGCATCGCGCGAAGCCGGTAGACGCCCGGAGGTAGGCCCTCTGCCGGGGAGACTTCGATGACCCTTCCCCCGGCAGAGGACCTGTGGTCGCTGAGGGCGCTGCTGGCGTCCCCTTTCCCCCCTTTGTGTCGTCCAGGTTGCCGGTCGGCTCAAAGGTGGTCGAGGGTGGCGCAAGGCGGGGCCCTCGTCTGGCGATATGAAGCAAGGCCGGTACCTATGAAGAAGGCCCAGTGCCTGTGAAGCTTGCCGCCCGTGACACTCTCACGTAATAATGAGTTGGGGCTGTACACGCCCCGGAGTCTCAGGGGTGCCGGCCTCAGGCCCTGGGGCTCCCTCCCACGCCTAGTGGCAGCACTTAGCTCCACGCTAGTGAGAAGACTTGAAGACCAGAAGACTAGAATAGGCGCCGGACGCGGCCTTTCGTTTTGGATCTCTTTTTCTGTAGCCTTGCTTTCTGGATCTGGATCTAAGTTGAAGTAGAGTTTTTATCGATGTGCGCGGGGGGTGCCTTTTCTCATTTGAGCAATTTCTTGCTTTCTGAGTTTCGTTTTGCCTGGGAATCATGTCCATCGCCTTCCCCTCCCGAGCCCCTCACGAGCGGGACTGAGCAAAGCACGCGTGTGCCGAGCGCGCGTTAACGCTACAATTGGTGCTTGCATCTTGCGGGGCCCCTCCTGACGGGTCGACAAGCTCCGCAGGACTCTCAGGAACTCGTCGCCTCACGACCCAAATTTCGAGGTGGCGCCGACTAAGGTAACCCACGACGGAAACTCACCCCTGGACTTACGATTTCGCGAGGGCACATGCTCACTACAGGCGTAGGAAAGTAAAGGCTGCAACTTGCTTACATGAGGGCTCCCCTCTCAAAATGCTCTTACAAGTTTTTCAAGGGCGCTACCGAAGTTTTTCTTGTCTGAGGATGCAACGACAGGAGAACATGGGATCAGCCAGATATGTCGCTCACTGCATCGCCCTCGGATGCGTCACTCGCATCATCTTCGTCTTCGCCCGCACCGTCGCCGCCTTCGGCGACGCCTTCATCGCCGTTGTCAACCACGCCGCCTTCGTCTGCGACGACCACCACTGCGTCATCATCGGAAGCGAAGGCTCTGACCAGCGCATCCACGTTGTCCTCCACCCACCGCGCCACCCTGGACGGCCTGCGGCACAGGGGTAATGGCAGCATCGAAGTCGAAGTCAGGAAAGGTGTTCCTGAGGTGGCTAAAGACGCGAGAGAACGCGCGCCCGAGCAGGCCCCGGCTTCTCTCTTCCACGAGCTCACGAGCCCTGTCAGACCGGGCTTCCAGGCGCGTCACCACGAAAGTGAAGATGGTCAGGTGGCTGGCGTAGTCACTCGAGCGGGGGTGCGGAGCATTCTCATCGCAGATGTGGCCCAGGGCGGTATTAGCACTGTTTCGGAGATCCTTAAGCATGGGGGCGTGCTCGCGCTCCAGCGTCCGCTGTTGGAGCACTTCCTCCCTGTTTTGCCGCGCGACGGCCTCGGCATCATCAACCCGCTTCCGAAGTGAAAGCAGCTCGGCGCGGGCGGAGGCAAGTCCGCCTGCGCCGTGACCAGGGCGGCGGCCGTGAACTCCCCACGCCTCTCTGCCTCGTACAACCTGGGCCTGAGGGTAGCGGCCCTGTCCGCATCCTCCGTCCCTACGAGCTTCAGCTTCAAATCATACCTGCCTTCTAGATCTGCGCGAACCTCGGCGACCCGGCGGTTGACTTCTTCCTGTACCTTGGCCTCCCGAACCCCAATGGCATCTTCTGCTTGAGCAACTTGACGCTCCCTCGTCTCCAGTCGCTCGAGCTCAAGGCTGCGTTCCACGGCTTCCAGGGCCAGCGCCTCCTCACGCTTCTGGACGTCCTTCTCATCAGCAGGCGTCCCCCTCAGCGACGCAAGAGAGGCTCTGCGCTCCTCCACCTGTTGCTCGAGGGACGCACTCCAGGCATGGAGCTCCCGCGCGCGCTTCTCTGCAACCTCGCGACAGCGGTCAGCCTCGCGAGCTTCCTCCAAGGCTCTAGAGCGAGCCTCGCGAGAAACCTTGAGGGACTCCTCGGCCTTCGCATTCTCAAGATCACGCTGGTAGCGGCCAAGGTTGATAGCCACCCACAGCTTTCGCCGTTCCTCCACCAGCCAAATACCCTCAGCCTCAAGGCACGAGTCAACACCCGCGAGCTCTTCACCAAGTCGGCCCATTGCGCCCATTGCCTCCTGGAAGAGCTCATGGCGAACTACGCTCCTCCCGCATTCGAGCTCAAACTCTCGGCCAACCTCGTCCTCCACCTCGAGGGCTACGGGCGGGGCACCAAGCGGCGCACCACCCTTCGGCAGGGGGCTGGGGGCTGGTGCTGCATCTAGTGTCAACCGGTCCTCGTGAGGAGCCCGAGCCGATCGGGGCTCACTGCTTGAGGAGGAGCCGAAGATCGAGGCCAACCAGCTGCGGTCCATGACCAGAGGAGGGGTCTTGGGCACGCCCGCCAAGCTCCACGCCAGACCGTGGGGGAGGGGCGACGAAGCCGCAGGCTCAGCGCGCCACGAAGGCAGGAGCGCTCCTTCAACCGACCCCGGTCCAGAGGCGGCGAGCGGACCCGGGACGCTCGAGGTCGATGGGGGAGTCGAGGAAGGAGGAGGCCGCTTATCAGGAAACGCGGCAGCCTCGATGGAAGGAGCCCTGAAGGACCAACTTTCGGTGTCAAAACCAGCGGATCTCGGGACAGGTCTAAGGCGGATGGTAACAAGAGGCGGGGGACACAATGTTTACCCAGGTTCAGGCCCTCTCGATGGAGGTAATACCCTACTTCCTGCTTGATTGATCTTGATGATATGAGTATTACAAGAGTTGATCTACCACGAGATCGTAGAGGCTAAACCCTAGAAGCTAGCCTATGATTATGATTGTTGTTGTCCTACGGACTAAACCCTCCGGTTTATATAGACACCGGAGGGGGCTAGGGTTACACAAAGTCGGTTACAAGGGAGGAGATCTACATATCCGAATTGCCAAGCTTGCCTTCCACGCAAAGGAGAGTCCCACCCGGACACGGGGCGAAGTCTTCAATCTTGTATCTTCATAGCCCAACAGTCCGGCCAAAGTATAAAGTCCGGCTGTCTGAGGACCCCCTAATCCAGGACTCCCTCGGTAGCCCCTGAACCAGGCTTCAATGACGACTAGTCCGGCATGCAGATCGTCTTCGGCATTGCAAGCGGGTTCTTCTCCAAATCCTGAGTACCTATCGTGTAGTGTCCGACTTCCCATGAATGTTGCACTCCTCGGCTTCTGTGCCTAATAATGGCTATCTTCCATGTGTCGAACAAATGCGAGAAGTCGGGGCATTTTTACATTTGCCACCCTAACCATGTGAGTAAATCGTCTATTTAAAGAGACGGGGATCCTCAGATCCAGATCACACCATCCTCCCACAGCGAGTATCCATCGGAGCGCGCCCGGAAAAGCCCATCCCATCATGGCCGGCCATCGCAGCTCCTCCTCTCGCTCCCATAGCACTAAGCCAGGCAATTGGGAGAAGTGTTCCTGAAGGAAATATGCCCTAGAGGCAATAATAAAGTTATTATTTATTTCCTTATATCATGATAAATGTTTATTATTCATGCTAGAATTGTATTAACCGGAAACATAATACATGTGTGAATACATAGACAAACAGATTGTCACTAGTATGCCTCTACTTGGCTAGCTCGTTGATCAAAGATGGTTATGTTTCCTAGCCATAGACATGAGTTGTCATTTGATTAATGGGATCACATCATTAGGAGAATGATGTGATTGACAAGACCCATTCCGTTAGCTTAGCACACGATCGTTTAGTATGTTGCTATTGCTTTCTTCATGACTTATACATGTTCCTATGACTATGAGATTATGCAACTCCCGTTTACCGGAGGAACACTTTGTGTGTTACCAAACGTCAACAATGTAACTGGGTGATTATAAAGGAGCTCTACAGGTGTCTCCGAAGGTACTTGTTGGGTTGGCGTATTTCGATATTAGGATTTGTCACTACCGATTGTCGGAGAGGTATCTCTGGGCCCTCTCGGTAATGCACATCACTTAAGCCTTGCAAGCATTGCAACTAATGAGTTAGTTCTTGGGATGATGTATTACTGATGCGAGTAAAGAGACTTGGCGGTAACGAGATTGAACTAGGTATTGAGATACCGACGATCGAATCTCGGGCAAGTAACATACCGATGACAAAGGGAACAACGTAAATTGTTATGCGGTCTGACCGATAAAGTGTTGGAAATATGCCCTAGAGGCAATAATAAATTAGTTATTATTATATTTCCTTGTTCATGATAATCGTTTATTATCCATGCTATAATTGTATTGACAGGAAACTCAGATACATGTGTGGATACATAGACAACACCAAGTCCCTAGTAAGCCTCTAGTTGACTAGCTCGTTGATCAATAGATGGTTATGGTTTCCTGACCATGGACATTGGATGTCATTGATAACGGGATCACATCATTAGTAGAATGATGTGATGGACAAGACCCAATCCTAAGCCTAGCACAAAGATCGTAGTTCGTATGCTAAAGCTTCTCTAATGTCAAGTATCATTTCCTTAGACCATGAGATTGTGCAACTCCCGGATACCGTAGGAATGCTTTGGGTGTACCAAAGCGTCACAACGTAATCGGGTGACTATAAAGGTGCACTACAGGTATCTTCGAAAGTGTCTGTTGGGTTGTACGAATCGAGGCTGGGATTTGTCACTCCGTGTAAGCGGAGAGGTATCTCTGGGCCCACTCGGTAGGACATCATCATAATGTGCACAATGTGACCAAGGGGTTGATCACGGGATGATGTGTTACGGAACGAGTAAAGAGACTTGCCGGAAGCGAGATTGAACAAGGTATCGGGATACCGACGATCGAATCTCGGGCAAGTACAATACCGCTAGACAAAGGGAATTGTATACGGGATTGATTGAGTCCTTGACATCGTGGTTCATCCGATGAGATCATCGTGGAACATGTGGGAGCCAACATGGGTATCCAGATCCCGCTGTTGGTTATTGACCGGAGAACGTCTCGGTCATGTCGCATGTCTCCCGAACCCGTAGGGTCTACAATTAAGGTTCGATGGCGCTAGGGTTATAAAGGAAGTTTGTATGTGGTTACCGAATGTTGTTCGGAGTCCGGATGAGATCCCGGACGTCACGAGGAGTTCCGGAATGGTCCGGAGGTAAAGATTTATATATGGGAAGTCCTATTTTGGTCGTAGGAAAAGTTTCGCACTTTATCGGTATTGTACCGGGAGTGCCGAAAGGGGTCCGGGGTCCAGGGGGTCCACCTGCCCGGGGGGCCACATGGGCTGTAGGGGTGCGCCTTGGCCTATATGGGCCAAGGGCACCAGCCCCAAGAGGCCCATGCGCCAAGATATAAGAAAAGGAAGAGTCCTCAAGGGAGAAGGCACCTCCAGGGGTGCCTTGGGAGGATGGACTCCTCCCCTCTTGGCCGCACCCCTTCCTTGGAGGAAGGGGCAAGGCTGCGCCTCCCCTCTCCCTTGCCCCTATATATAGTGGAGGGAGGAGGGCATCCACACAGGCCCTGGCGCCTCCCTCCCTCCCGTGACACCTCCTCCTCTCCCTTGGTGCTTGGCGAAGCCCTGCGGGATCGCCACGCTCCTCCATCACCACCATGCCGTTGTGCTGCTGCTGGATGGAGTCTTCCTCAACCTCTCCCTCTCTCCTTGCTGGATCAAGGCGTGGGAGACGTCACCGGGCTGTACGTGTGTTGAACGCGGAGGTGCCGTGCGTTCAGCACTTGATCATCGGTGATCCGAATCACGGCAATGCGACTCCATCAACCCCGTTCACTTGAACGCTTCCGCTTAACGATCTAAAAGGGTATGTAGATGCACTCTCCTTCCCCTCGTTGCTGGTTTCTCCATAGATAGATCTTGGTGATACGTAGGAAAATTTTGAATTTCTGCTACGTTCCCCAACAGTGGCATCATGAGCTAGGTCTATTGCGTAGATTCTTTGCACGAGTAGAACACAAAGTAGTTGTGGGCGTTGATTTTGTTCAATATGCTTACCGTTACTTGTCCAATCTTGTTTCGACGGTATTGTGGGATGAAGCGGCCGGACCGACCTTACACGTACTCTTACGTGAGACAGGTTCCACCGGTGACATGCACTTGGTGCATAAGGTGGCTAGCGGGTGCCGATCTCTACCACTTTAGTCTGAACGGATTCGATGAAAAGGGTCCTTATGAAGGGTAAATAGCAATTGGCATATCACGTTGTGGTTTTGCGTAGGTAAGAAACGTTCTTGCTAGAAACCCAAAGCAGCCACGTAAAACATGCAAACAACAATTAGAGGACGTCTAACTTGTTTTTGCAGGGTATGCTATGTGATGTGATATGGCCAAGAAGAATGTGATGAATGATATGTGATGTATGAGATTGATCATGTTCTTGTAATAGGATTCACGACTTGCATGTCGATGAGTATGACAACCGGCAGGAGCCATAGGAGTTGTCTTTATTTATTGTATGACCTACGTGTCATTGAACAACGCCATGTAATTACTTTACTTTATTGCTAAACGGTAGCCATAGTAGTAGAAGTAATAGTTGGCGAGACAACTTCATGAAGACACGATGATGGAGATCATGGTGTAATGACGGAGACGATGATGATCATGGAGACCCGAAGAAGGAGATCAAAAGGAGCAAAATGATATTGGACAAATCATGTCACTACTATATAATTGAATGTGATGTTTATTATTTTAATGCATCTTGTTTACTTAGAACGACGGTAGTAAATAAGATGATCCCTTACACAAATTTCAAGAAGTGTTCGCCTCGACTGCACCGTTGCTACAGTTCGTCGCTTCTAAGCACCACGTGATGATCGGGTGTGATGGATTCTTACGTTCACATACAACGGGTGTAAGACAGATTTACACAAAGCAAAAACACTTGGGGTTAACTTGACGAGCCTAGCATGTACAGACATGGCCTCGGGAACACAGAGACCGAAAGGTCGATCATGAGTCGTATAGTAGATACGATCAACATGAAGATGTTCACCGATTATGACTAGTCCGTCTCACGTGATGATCGGACACGGCTTAGTTGACTCGGATCATGTAATCACTTAGATGACCAGAGGGATGTCTATCTCGAGTGGGAGTTCATAAGATGAACTTAATTATCTTGAACATAGTCAAAAGATCTTTGCAAATTATGTAAATGGCTCGCGCTTTAGTTCCTTTGTTTAGATATGTTCCTAGAGAAAATATAGTTGAAAGTTGAAAGTAGCGATTATGCGGACAGTAGAAAGCTTATGTCCTTAATGCACCGCTCGGTGTCTTTGAACCCCAAACGTCGTTTGTGGATGTTGCGAACATCGGACATACACGTTTTGATAACCACGTGATAGTTCGGTTAAGCGGTTTTAGAATTGAGGCACCAAAGACGTTTGAAACGTCGCGGAACATATGAGATGTTTCGAGGGCTGAAATTGGGATTTCAGGCTCGTGCCCATGTCAAGAGGTATAAGACCTCCGACGATTTTCTTAGCCTGCAAACTAAGGGAGAAAAGCTCAATCATTGAGCTTGTGCTCAGATTGTCTGAAGTGCAACAATCACTTGAACCGAGTGGGAGTTGATCTTCCAGATGAGATAGTGATGTTTCTCCAAAGTCATTGCCACCAAGCTACTAGAGCTTCGTGATGAACTATAACATATCAAGGATAGATGATCTTTGAAATATTCGCGATGTTTGACACCGTGAAAGTAGAAGTCAAGAAGGAGCATCAATTGTTGATGGTTGGTGAAACCACTAGTTTCAAGAAGGGCAAGGGCAACAAGGGATACTTCATGAAACGGCAAACAGTTTCTTTGCTCTAGTGAAGAAACCCAAGGTTGGACCCAAACCGAGACTAAGTGCTTACGTAATGAGAGGAACGGACCTTTGAGCGGAACCACCCTAGATACTTGGTGGATGAGAAGGCTGGCAAGGTCGATAGAAGTATATTGGATATACATTATGTTAATGTGTACTTTACTAGTACTCCTAGTAGCACCAGGGTATTAGATACCGGTTCGGTTGCTAAGTGTTAGTAACTCGAAATAAAAGCTACGGAATAAATGGAGACTAGCTAAAGGTGAGCCGACGATATGTGTTGGAAGTGTTTCCAAGGTTGACGTGATCAAGCATCATGCGCTCCCTCTACCATCGAGATTGGAGTTAAACCTAAAATTGTTATTTGGTGTTTATGCGTTGAGCATAGACATGATTGGATTATGTCTATCGCAATACTGATTATTCATTTAAGGAGAATAATGGTTACTCTATTTATTTGAATAACACCTTCGATGGTCTTGCACCCAAATAAATGGTTTATTGAATCTCGATCGTAGTGATACACATTTTCATGCCAAAAGTAAAAGATAGTAATGATAGTACCACTTACTTGTGGCCTTTGCCATGTAAGTCATATTGGTATAAAACGCATGAAGAAGCTCCATGTTGATGGATCTTTGGACTCACTCGGTTTTGAAAAGTTTGAGACATGCAGACCATGTCTATTGGTGCATACGCATAAAGAAACTCCATGCAGATGGATCGTTTGGACTCACTTGATTTTGAATCACTTGAGATATGCAAAATCAAACCACATGGGCAAGATGACTGAAAAGCCTCGGTTTCAAAGAAGATGGAACAAGGTAGCAACCTATTGGAAGTGACACATTTTGATGTGTGCAGTCCAATGAGTGCCGAGGCATGCGATGAATATCGTTATGTTCGACTTCACAGATGATTCGAGTAGATGTTGAGTATATTTACGTGATGAAACACAAAGTCTGAATTATTGAATGGTTCAAGTAATTTCAGAGTGAAGTTTAAGATCTTCGTGACAAGAGGATAGAATGTCTATGATATGATCATAGAGATGAATATCTGAGTTACGAGTTTTGGCACACAATTAAGACATAGTGGAAATTGTTTCACAATTAACACCGCTGGAACACCATAGTGTGATGGTGTGTCCGAACATCATAGTTGCACCCTATTGGATATGGTGCATACCATGATGTCTCTTATCGAATTACCACTATCGTTCATGGGTTAGGCATTAGAGACAACCGCACTCACTTTAATAGGGTACCACGTAATTCCGTTGAGATGACACCGTATGAACTATGGTTTAGACAAACCTAAGCTGTCATTTCTTAAAAGTTTGGGGCTGCGACGCTTATGTGGAAAAGTTTCAGGTTGATAAGCTCGAACCCAAAGCGGACAAATGCATCTTCATAGGACACCCAAAACAGTTGGGTATACCTCCTAATTCAGATCCGAAAGCAATAAGGATTGTTTCTTGAATCGGGTCCTTTCTCGAGGAAAAGTTCGTCTCGAAAAGTTGAGTGGGAGGATGGTGGAGACTTGATGAGGTTATTGAACCATCACTTCAACTAGTGTGTAGCGAGGCACGGGGAAGTTGTTCCCGTGGCACCTACACCAATTGAAGTAGAAGCTTATGATAGTGATCATGAAGTTTCGGATCAAGTCACTGACGTACCTCGTAGGGTGACAAGGATGCGTACTACTTCAGAGTGGTATGCAATCCTGTCTTGAAGGTCATGTTGCTAGACAACAATGAACCTACGAGCTATGGAGAAGCGATGGTGGACCCAAATTCCGATAAATGGTTAGAAGCCATGAAATCCGAGATAGGATCCATGTATCAGAACAAAGCATGGACTTTGGTGGACTTGCACGATGATCGGCAAGCCATTGAGATGAATGGATCTTTAAGAAGAAGACGGATGTGGACGGTAATATCACCGTCTATGAAGCTCGACTTGTGGCGAAGAGTTTTCACAAGTTCAAGGAGTTGACTACGATGAGATTTTCTCATCCGTAGCGATGCTTAAGTCCGTCGGAATCATGTTAGCATAAGCTGCATTTATGAAATCTGGCGGATGGATGTCAAAATGAGTTTCCTTACCGGTTTTCGTAAGGAAAGGTTGTATGTGATACAATCGAGAAAGTTTTGTCGATCCTAAGGATGCTAAAAGGTATGCTGGCTCCAATGATCCCTTCTAAGGACCGGAGTAAGCATCTCGGAGTTGGAATGTGCGCTTTGATGAGATGATCAAAGATTTTGGGTTTATACAAAGTTTATGAGAAACTTGTATTTCCAAAGAAGTGAGTGGGAGCACTATGGAATTTCGATAACAATATGTTGTTGACATATTGATGATCGTAAATGATGTAGAATTCTAGAAAGCATATAGGGATGTTTGAAAAGTGTTTTTCAATGGAAAACCTGGATTAGGCTACTTGAACAATAAGCATCAAAGATCTATAAGATAGATCAAAATGTTTAATAATACTTTCAAATGAGCATGTACCTTGACATGATCTTGAAGGTGTTCAAGATGGATCGATCAAAGAAGGAGTTCTTGCACGAGATGTAAGGTATGAAGTTAAGACTTAAAGCTCGACCACGGTAGAACAGAGAGAAAGGACGAAGATCGTCCCCTATGCCTTAGACATAGGCTCTACAGTATGCTATGCTGTGTACCGCACCGGAAGTGTGCCCTGCCATGAGTCAGTCAAGGGGTACAAGAATGATCCAGGAATGGATCATTGGACAGCGTTCAATAATTGTCCTTGGAGTAAATAAGCACATGTTTCTCGATTATGGAGGTAATAAAGAGTTCGATGTAAAGGGTTACGTCGATGCAAGCCTTAACACCTATCCGAATGACTCTGAGTAGCAAAACGGATACGTATAGTGGAGCAACCATTTGGAATAGCTCCAAGTGGGGCGTGGAAGCAGCATTTATAATATGACCTAGAAATTTGCAAAGCACACACGGATCTGAAAGGTTCAGACCCGTTGACTAAAACCCGTTGACTAAAACCTCTCTCACAAGCAAAACATGATCAATCCTCGTAACTCATTGAGTCTAAATCACATGATGATGTGAACTAGTTTACGGACACTAGTAAACTCTTTGGGTGTTGGTCACATGGCGATATGACCTATCAGTGTTAATCACATGGCGATGTGAACTAGATTATTGACTCTAGTGCAAGTGGGAGACTGTTGGAAATATGCCCTAGAGGCAATAATAAATTAGTTATTATTATATTTCCTTGTTCATGATAATCGTTTATTATCCATGCTATAATTGTATTGACAGAAACTTCGGATACATGTGTGGATACATAGACAACACCAAGTCCCTAGTAAGCCTCTAGTTGACTAGCTCGTTGATCAATAGATGGTTATGGTTTCCTGACCATGGACATTGGATGTCATTGATAACGGGATCACATCATTAGTAGAATGATGTGATGGACAAGACCCAATCCTAAGCCTAGCACAAAGATCGTAGTTAGTATGCTAAAGCTTCTCTAATGTCAAGTATCATTTCCTTAGACCATGAGATTGTGCAACTCCGGATACCGTAGGAATGCTTTGGGTGTACCAAAGCGTCACAACGTAATCGGGTGACTATAAAGGTGCACTCTGGTATCTTCGAAAGTGTACATTGGGTTGGCACGAATCGAGGTAGGATTTGTCACTCCGATGTAAACGGAGAGGTATCTCTGGGCCCAATCGGTAGGACATCATCATAATGTGCACAATGTGACCAAGGGGTTGATCATGGGATGATGTGTTACGGAACGAGTAAAGAGACTTGCCGGAAACGAGATTGAACAAGGTATCGGGATACCGACGATCGAATCTCGGGCAAGTACAATACCGCTAGACAAAGGGAATTGTATACAGGATTGATTGAGTCCTTGACATCGTGGTTCATCCGATGAGATCATCGTGGAACATGTGGGAGCCAACATGGGTATCCAGATCCCGCTGTTGGTTATTGACCGGAGAATGTCTCGGTCATGTTGCGCATGTCTCCCGAACCCGTAGGGTCTACACATAAGGTTCGATGGCGCTCGGGTTATAAAGGAAGTTTGTATGTGGTTACCGAATGTAGTTCGGAGTCCCGGATGAGATCCCGGACGTCACGAGGAGTTCCGGAATGGTCCGGAGGTAAAGATTTATATGGGAAGTCTTATTTTGGTCGCCGGAAAAGTTTCGCACTTTATCGGTATTGTACCGGGAGTGCTGAAAGGGGTCCGGGGGTCCACCGGGGGGGTCCACCTGCCCCGGGGGGCCACATGGGCTGTAGGGGGTGCGCCTTGGCCTATATGGGCCAAGGGCACCAGCCCCAAGAGGCCCATGCGCCAAGATATAAGAAAAGGGGAAGAGTCCTCAAGGGGGAAGGCACCTCCGAGGGTGCCTTGGGGAGGATGGACTCCTCCCTCTTGGCCGCACCCCTTCCTTGGAGGAAGGGGCAAGGCTGCGCCTCCCCCCTCTCCCTTGCCCCTATATATAGTGGAGGGGAGGGAGGGCATCCACACCTGAGCCCCTGGCGCCTCCCTCCCTCCCGTGACACCTCCTCCTCTCCCTTGGTGCTTGGCGAAGCCCTGCGGGATCGCCACGCTCCTCCATCACCACCATGCCGTTGTGCTGCTGCTGGATGGAGTCTTCCTCAACCTCTCCCTCTCTCCTTGCTGGATCAAGGCGTGGGAGACGTCACCGGGTTGTACGTGTGTTGAACGCGGAGGTGCCGTGCGTTCGGCACTTGATCATCGGTGATCTGAATCACGGCAATGCGACTCCATCAACCCCGTTCACTTGAACGCTTCCGCTTAACGATCTACAAGGGTATGTAGATGCACTCTCCTTCCCCTCGTTGTTGGTTTCTCCATAGATAGATCTTGGTGATACGTAGGAAAATTTTGAATTTCTGCTACGTTCCCCAACATAAAGATCTTCATAGAATATGTGGGAGCCAATATGAGCATCCAGGTTCCGCTATTGGTTATTGACTGGAGACGTGTCTCGGTCATGTCTACATAGTTCTCGAACCCGTAGGGTCCGCACGCTTAACGTTACGATGATAGTTATATTATGAGTTTATATGTTTTGATGTACCGAAGGTTGTTCGGAGTCCCGAATGTGATCACGGACATGACAAGGAGTCTCGAAATGGTCGAGACATGAAGATTGATATATTGGAAGCCTATGTTTGGATATCGGAAGTGTTCCGGGTCAAATCGGGATTTTACTGGAGTACCGGGAGGTTACCGGAACCCCCCGGGAGGTAAATGGGCCTTAGTGGACCTTTACGGAGAAGAGGAGAGGCGGCCAGGGCTGGGCCACGCGCCCCTCCCCCCTAGTCCGAATAGGACAAGGAGAGGGGGGCGGCACCCCCCTTCCTTCTCTCCCTCCTCTGTCCCCCTCCCGAATCCTATTCCAACTAGGAAAGGGGGGGAGTCCTACTCCCGGTGGGAGTAGGACTCCTCCTGGCGCGCCCTCCCCTTGGCCGGCCGCACCCCCCCTTGCTCCTTTATATCCGGGGGCAGGGGGCACCTCTAGACCCACGCTGATCAGTTGATCTCTCCCAACCGTGTGCGGTGCCCCCCTCCACCATAGTCCACCTCGATAATACTGTGGCGGTGCTTAGGCGAAGCCCTACGTCGGTAGAACATCAACATAGTCACCACGCCGTCGTCTTGTGAAACTCTCCCTCAACACTCGGCTGGATCGGAGTTCGGGGGACGTCATCAGGCTGAACGTGTGCTGAACTCGGAGGTGCCGTACGTTTGGTACTTGATCGGTCGGATCGTGAAGACGTACGACTACATCAACCGCCTTGTGCTTATGCTTGCACTTTCGGTATACGAGGGTACGTGGACAACACTCTCCCCTCTCTTGCTATGCATCACCATGATCTTGCGTGTGCGTAGGATTTTTTTTGAAATTACTACGTTACCCATCAGTGGCATCCGAGCCTGGTTTTATGCGTAGATGTCATATGCACGAGTAGAACACAAGTGAGTTGTGGGCGATATAAGTCATACTGCTTACCAGCATGTTATACGTTGGTTCGGCGGTATTCTTTGACGAAGCGGCCCGGACCGGCATTACGTGTACGCTTACGCGAGACCGGTTCTCCCGACGTGCTTTGCACAAAGATGGCTAGCGGGTGTCAGTTTCTCCAACTTTAGTTGAACCGAGTGTGGCTACGCCCGGTCCTTGCGAAGGTTAAAACAACACTGGTTTTGATGCGTAGGTAAGAACGGTTCTTGCCAAGCCCATAGCAGCCACGTAAAACTTGAAACAACAAAGTAGAGGACGTCCAACTTGTTTTTGCAGGGCATGTTGTGATGTGATATGGTCAAGACATGATGCTAAATTTTGTTGTATGAGATGTTCATGTTTTGTAACAGAGTTATCGGCAACTGGCAGGAGCCATATGGTTGTCGCTTTATTGTATGAAATGCAATCACCATGTAATTGCTTTACTTTATCACTAAGCGGTAGCGATAGTCGTAGAAGCAATATTTGGCGAGACGACAACGATGCTACGATCGAGATCAAGGTTCACGCCGGTGACGATGGTGATCATGACGGTGCTTTGGAGATGGAGATCAAAGGCACAAGATGATGATGGCCATATCATATCACTTATATTGATTGCATGTGATGTTTATCTTTTATGCATCTTGTTTTGCTTAGATCGACGGTAGCATTATAAGATGATCTCTCACTAAATTTCAAGGTATAAGTGTTCTGCCTGAGTATGCACCGTTGCGAAAGTTAAATCGTGCCGAGACACCACGTGATGATCGGGTGTGATAAGCTCTACGTTCACATACAACGGGTGCAAGCCAGTTTTGCACACGCAGGATACTCGGGTTAAACTTGATGAGCCTAGCATATGCAGATATGGCCTCGGAACACTGAGACCGAAAGGTCGAGCGTGAATCATATAGTAGATATGATCAACATAGTGATGTTCACCATTGAAACTAATCCATCTCACGTGATGATCGGACATGGTTTAGTTGATTTGGATCACGTGATCACTTAGATGATTAGAGGGATGTCTATCTAAGTGGGAATTCTTCAGTAATATGATTAATTGAACTTAAACTTATCATGAACTTAGTACCTGATAGTATCTTGCTTGTCTATGTTTGATTGTAGATAGATGGCCCGTGTTGTTGTTTTGCGGAATTTTAATGCGTTCCTTGAGAAAGCAAAGTTGAAAGATGATGGTAGCAATTACACGGACTGGGTCCGCAACTTGAGGATTATCCTCATTGCTGCACAGAAGAATTATGTCCTGGAAGCACCGCTGGGTGCCGTGCCTGCGAGAGCAACCCGGATGTTATGAACGTCTGGCGAGCAAATCTGATGACTACTCGATAGTTCGATGTGCCATGCTTTACGGCTTAGAACCGGGACTTCAACGATGTTTTGAGCGTCATGGAGCATATGAGATGTTCCAGGAGTTGAAGTTAATATTTCAAGCAAATGCTGGATTGAGAGATATGAAGTCTCCAATAAGTTCTACAGCTGCAAGATGGAGGAGAATAGTTACATCGGTGAGCATATACTCAAGATGTCCGGGTATAATAATCACTTGATTCAACTGGGAGTTAATCTTCCGGATGATAAGCGTCATTGATGTAATTCTCCAATCACTGCCACCAAGCTACAAGAGCTTCGTGATGAACTATAACATGCAAGGGGTGGATAAGACGATTCCCGAGCTCTTCGCAATGCTAAAGGTTGCGGAAGTAGAAATCAAGAAGGAGCATCAAGTGTTGATGGTCAACAAGACCACTAGTTTCAAGAAAAAGGGCAAAGGGAAGAAGGGGAACTTCAAGAAGAACAGCAAGCAAGTTGCTGCTCAGGAGAAGAAATCCAAGTCTGGACCTAAGCCTGAAACTGAGTGCTTCTACTGCAAGCATTGGTCCTTTGGAAGCGGAACTGCCCCAAGTATTTGGTGGATAAGAAGGATGGCAAGGTGAACAAAGGTATATGGCATATACATGTTATTGATGTGTACCTTACTAATGCTCATGATAGCACCTGGTATTCGAAATCGGTTACATTGCTAATATTTGCAACTCGAAACAGGGGCTACGGATTAAGCGAAGATTGGTTAAGGACGAGGTGACGATGCGCGTGGGAAATGGTTCCAAAGTCGATGTGATCGCGGTCGGCACGCTACCTCTACATCTACCTTCGGGATTAGTATTAGACCTAAATAATTGTTATTTGGTGCCAGTGTTGAGCATGAACATTATATCTGGATCTTGTTTGATGCGAGACGGTTATTCATTTAAATCAGAGAACAATGGTTGTTCTATTTATATGAGTAATATCTTTTATGGTCATGCACCCTTGAAGAGTGGTCTATTTTTATTGAATCTCGATAGTAGTGATACACATATTCATAATGTTGAAGCCAAATGATGCAGAGTTGATAATGATAGTGCAACTTATTTGTGGCATTGCCGTTTAGGTCATATCGGTGTAAAGCGCATGAAGAAACTCCATACTGATGGACTTTTGGAACCACTTGATTATGAATCACTTGGTACTTGCGAACCGTGCCTCATGGGCAAGATGACTAAAACACCGTTCTCCGGAACTATGGAGAGAGCAACGTATTTGTTGGAAATCATACATACAGATGTATGTGGTCCGATGAATGTTGAGGCTCGTGGCGGATATCGTTATTTTCTCACCATCACAGATGATTTAAGCAGATATGGGTATATCTAGTTAATGAAACATAAGTCTGAAACTTTTGAAAAGTTCAAAGAATTTCAGAGTGAAGTTGAAAATCATCGTAACAAGAAAATAAAGTTTCTACGATCTGATCGTGGAGGAGAATATTTGAGTTACGAAGTTTGGTCTACATTTGAAACAATGCGAATAGTTTGCAACTCACGCCACCGGAACACCACAGCGTAATGGTGTGTCCGAACGTCATAATCGTACTTTACTTGATATGGTGCGATCTATGATGTCTCTTACTGATTTACCGCTATCATTTTGGGGTTATGCTTTAGAGACGGCTGCATTCACGTTAAATAGGACACCATTAAAATCCGTTGAGACGACGCCTTATGAACTATGGTTTGGCAAGAAACCAAATTTGTCGTTTCTTAAAGTCTGGGGCTGCGATGCTTATGTGAAAAAGCTTCAACCTGATAAGCTCGAACCCAAATCGGAGAAATGTGTCTTCATAGGATACCCAAAGGAGACTGTTGGGTACACCTTCTATCACAAATCCGAAGGCAAGACTTTTGTTGCTAAATTCGGAGTTTTTCTAGAGAAGGAGTTTCTCTCGAAAGAAGTGAGTGGGAGGACAGTAGAACTTGATGAGGTAACTGTACCTACTCCCTTATTGGAAAGTAGTTCATCGCAGAAACCGGTTTCTACGACACGTACACCAATTAGTGAGGAAGTTAATGATGATGATCATGAAACTTCAGATCAAGTTGTTATTGAACTTCGTAGGTCAACCAGAGTAAGATTCGTACCAGAGTGGTACGGTAATCCTGTTCTGGAAGTTATGTTACTAGACCATGACGAACCTACGAACTATGAAGAAGCGATGGTGAGCCCAGATTCATAAAATGGCTTGAGGCCATGAAATCTGAGATGGGATCCATGTATGAGAACAAAGTGTGGACTTTGGTTGACTTGCCCGATGATCGGCAAGAAATTGAGAATAAATGGATCTTCAAGAAGAAGACTGACGCTGACGGTAATGTTACTGTCTACAAAGCTCGACTTGTCGCAAAAGGTTTTCGACAAGTTCAAGGGATTGACTATGATGAGACCTTCTCACCCATAGCGATTCTTAAGTCTGTTCGAATCATGTTAGCAATTGCCGCATTTTATGATTATGAAATTTGGCAAATGGATGTCAAAACTGCATTCCTGAATGGATTTCTGGAAGAAGAGTTGTATATGATGCAACCGGAAGGTTTTATCGATCCAAAGGGAGCTAACAAAGTGTGCAAGCTCCGGTGATCCATTTATGGACTGGCGCAAGCCTCTACGAGTTAGAATAAGCGCTTTGATAGTGTGATCAAAGCATTTGGTTTTGTCTGAGACTTTTGGAGAAGCCTGTATTTACAAGAAAGTGAGTGGGAGCTCTATAGCATTTCTAATATTATATGTGGATGACATATTGCTGATTGGAAATGATATTGAATTTCTGGATAGCATAAAGGGATACTTGAATAAGAGTTTTTCAATGAAAGACCTCGGTGAAGCTGCTTACATATTGGGCATCAAGATCTATAGAGATAGATCAAGACGCTTAATTGGACTTTCACAAAGCACATACCTTGACAAAGTTTTGAAGAAGTTCAAAATGGATCAAGCAAAGAAAGGGTTCTTGCCTGTGTTACAAGGTGTGAAGTTGAGTAAGACTCGATGCCCGACCACTGCAGAAGATAGAGAGAAGACGAAAGATGTTCCCTATGCTTCAGCCATAGGCTCTATCATGTATGCAATGCTGTGTACCAGACCTGATGTGTGCCTTGCTATAAGTCTAGCAGGGAGGTACCAAAGTAATCCAGGAGTTGATCACTGGACAGCGGTCAAGAACATCCTGAAATACCTGAAAAGGACTAAGGATATGTTTCTCGTTTATGGAGGTGATAAAGAGCTCATCGTAAATGGTTACGTTGATGCAAGCTTTGACAGTGATCCGGACGATTCTAAATCGCAAACCGGATACGTGTTTACATTCAACGGTGGAGCTGTCAGTTGGTGCAGTTCTAAACAAAGCGTCGTGGCGGGATCTACGTGTGAAGCGGAGTACATAGCTGCTTCGAAAGCAGCAAATGAAGGAGTCTGGATGAAGGAGTTCATCTAGGTGTCATACCTAGTGCATCGGGTCCAATGTAAATCTTTTGTGACAATACTGGTGCAATAGCCTTGGCGAAGGAATCCAGATTTCACAAGAGAACCAAGCACATCAAGAGATGCTTCAATTCCATCCGAGATCTAGTCCAGGTCGGAGACATGGAAATTTGCAAGATACATACGGATCTGAATGTTGCAGACCCGTTGACTAAAGCCTCTTCCACGAGCAAAACATGATCAGCACCAAGGCTCCATGGGTGTTAGAATCATTACTGTGTAATCTAGATTATTGACTCTAGTGCAAGTGGGAGACTGAAGGAAATATGCCCAAGAGGCAATAATAAAGTTATTATTTATTTCCTTATATCATGATAAATGTTTATTATTCATGCTAGAATTGTATTAACCGGAAACATAATACATGTGTGAATACATAGACAAACAGATTGTCACTAGTATGCCTCTACTTGACTAGCTCGTTGATCAAAGATGGTTATGTTTCCTAGCCATAGACATGAGTTGTAATTTGATTAACGGGATCACATCATTAGGAGAATGATGTGATTGACAAGACCCATTCCATTAGCTTAGCACACGATCGTTTAGTATGTTGCTATTGCTTTCTTCATGACTTATACATGTTCATATCACTATGACATTATGTAACTCCCGTTTACCGGAGGAACACTTTGTGTGCTACCAAACGTCACAACATAACTGGGTGATTATAAAGGAGCTCTACAGGTGTCTCCGAAGGTACTTGTTGGGTTGGCGTATTTTGAGATTAGGATTTGTCACTACCTATTGTCGGAGAGGTATCTCTGGGCCCTCTCGGTAATGCACATCACTTAAGCCTTGCAAGCATTGCAACTAATGAGTTAGTTGCGGGGTGATGTATTATAGTACGAGTAAAGAGACTTGCCGGTAACGAGATTGAACTAGGTATTGAGATACCGACGGTCGAATCTCGGGCAAGTAACATACCGATGACAAAGGGAACAACGTATGTTGTTATGCGGTCCGATTGATAAAGATCTTCGTAGAATATGTGGGAGCCAATATGAGCATCCAGGTTCCGCTATTGGTTATTGACTGGAGATGTGTCTCGGTCATGTCTACATAGTTCTCGAACCCGTAGGGTCCGCACGCTTAACGTTACGATGACAGTTATATTATGAGTTTATATGTTTTGATGTACCGAAGGTTCTTCGGAGTCCCGGATGTGATCACGGACATGACGAGGAGTCTCAAAATGGTTGAGACATGAAGATTGATATATTGGAAGCCTATGTTTGGATATCGGAAGTGTTCCAGGTGAAATCGGGATTTTACCGGAGTACCGGGAGGTTACTGGAACCCCGGGAGGTAAATGGGCCTTAGTGAGCCTTTACGGAGAAGAGGAGAGGCGGCTGTGGCTGGGCCCCGCACCTCCCCCTAGTCCGAATAGGACAAGGAGAGGGCGCCCCCTTCCTTCTCTCCCTCCTCTTTCCCCTTCCGAATCCTATTCCAACTAGGAAGGGGGAGTCCTACTCCGGTGGGAGTAGGACTCCTCTGGCGCCGCCTCCCTTGGCCGGCCGCACCCCTTGCTCCTTTATATACGGGGGCAGGGGGGCGCCTCTAGACACACAAGTTGATCAGTTGATCTATGCCAACCGTGTGCGGTGCCCCCCTCCACCATAGTCCACCTCGATAATACTTTAGCGGTGCTTAGGCGAAGCCCTGCGTCGGTAGAACATCAACATCGTCACCACGCCCGTCGTCTTGTGAAACTCTCCCTCAACACTCGGCTGGATAGGAGTTCGAGGGACGTCATCGGGCTGAACGTGTGCTGAACTCGGAGGTGTCGTACGTTCGGTACTTGATTGGCTGGATCGTGAAGACGTACGACTACATCAACCGCATTGTGCTAACGCTTCCGCTTTCGGTCTACGAGGGTATGTGGACAACACTCTTCCCTCTCATTGCTATGCATCACCATGATCTTGCGTGTGCGTAGGAATTTTTTTGAAATTACTACGTTACCCAACAGTTCCGTCCCCCACAGCCAATTAGTAGAGTTACAGACCCAGGGGTTTCTCCCTCCTGCGTATATGGTCCCCGTCCGAGCCGGACTAGCCTCTTACAATGGCGGGGAGCAAGCGGAGAACTTTCCCAACCCATCCATGGGGGAGCGGGTATGCCTTGTCCCTTACTTATCGAGGGGACTCGGATTTCCAATCTATCCGTTCCTCCGCGGGCTCTTGGAGTTCTACGGCCTCTAGCTGCATAACTTTACTCCCGCCTCCATATTACACATCGCGGGCTACGTCGCCTTTTGCGAGCTGTTTCTGGGCTGCGAAGCTCATTTCGAGCTATGGAGGAGGCTATTCTGCCTCATACCCCGTATACAGGAGGGGTCAATATATCAAGTGGGCGGAGCCGAAATATGGCGCATCGCCGGGACCGGATACCTGTCCAGGTACTCGAAGAAGACATCCAAGACTGGCCTTGAGTGGTTTTACATGGAGGGCGTCCCTCTTAGGACCCTATTCGGGTGGGCCTTCCCGAGTTTAACAACGCCCCTTTGAAGAAAGCGCCAGCTGGGCGCCCTCGGAGCCCAGGAGGAAGATAACAGAGAGGTCCTTTACCTGATGGGCAGGATAAAAACGCTGGCCAAATCAGGACTGACAATAATCGAGGTTATGTCAATATGTATAATGCAAGGGGTGCAGCCACTTCAGTATCGGGGAAAAACCCATGTGGCACTTCAATGGAGAAGACGATGCCACCCGTTGCGGCCGTAAAGGTTCGGACTCCGCCGCTGCTCTAGCGAAAATACTGTCTGATTTGTACAAAGGAGAGGAAGAGGGGTTCATCCGCGTTAAGCCACGGGATGGATTCTCCATGTACAACCCTCCAAACTGGGTGAGCCGCTACTTTTTACTCCAGACCTTCATGCATTCTTCGTCATAAATATTTACCTTCCTATTTGATGGCAGGAACTGCGAAAAGTTGCGAGGGAGATCCACAGCCCGTCTCCATAGCCAGAAGACCCTGACCGGGCCCTCGACCCCGGACTCGAAGAAGATCCGGACATATTTGTGGAGCTTATCGACAGGACATTCTATCAGTTAAGCTGCGACGATGCCTTGGTGGCCATCATAGCCGATTATCCTGGACTGCTCTCTGCATCGCATGTAAGTCAAACCGGAGTCCCAACTTCCGAGAAGGATTCCTTTTTTGCACTTCACCCACTGCACACATATGGTGTCTTACAGGGAAGGCCCTCGGGACGCCACGCCGAACCCGCGTGACTCACCAACAAGGGGCACTGAAGCCGGTAGGCTTAAAAGGAAGGCGGTCAGGACTGGGACACCGTCGCAGAGGTATGAAAAGGAACCCTGCTCCGTGGTTGTCATCCTTAAAATATAATAACGTCCATGGTTCCTGGCAGGAAAAACGCTCGCCGGACCGTATCCGGAGAGCCTGCTGGCCACGCCTCCACCAGCCGGGCTCCAGAGCCGGACTTAGGGGTAGATGCTAACGTGGGGATAACACCGGATGTTCCTCCTACAGAGGATGCGGATAGGCTGTCCGCTACGAATTCCGAAGTGGAGAGTGCCATGAATCACAGGCGTCGCCGGGCCGTACTCCGCGACCCTGGTTTCTCTAAGGAGGCATTCGATGCCTTCAACTTAGGAGACGGGTACATCCGAGCTGCTCAAAATGGTCTTGCCAGAGCCACGGACCAGTATGTAAAGGATATACAGGTAAGAAAATCTGATGATTATGTATATCAGTAGCCCCTGAGACTTGAAACAGTTGGCACAACTGATTTAAGGATCATTATTTGCGTGAGGTTCTTCACGGAGAAGAATACCCAGTTGTCTCCGTGAGTGGAGGAGTACAAAGCCCAGCTACAGGCTGCAGTTGCCGCAATGAAGGAGTCCAAGAAGGCCCCATCTAGTAACACTTGTTCCTATTGAAAAGAATGACATATACCAGTTAGTATTCGGTATACATGCAAATCTAACAATAGATTCTGCAGATGATCCCGTAGTGAATCCGAAGGTCGTGCGAGGGGATGAGCAACATGCTCAACGACAGCTAGAGGCTGGCGAGCGCGTGCTTACGCAGGTTAGGCGGGAGAAAAACGATCTCCAAGATGCCAATACCCGGCTGGGTGATGAACTGAAGGATGTTCAGTCCCAGCTAGCTGACTCCGTAAAGGAGAATAAGGAGCTTCGACGCAGCATTTTTAGTAAGTGCTTGAACGAACTTTTATAGAGTTCGGCGAAGAAACCGGCTGACAGAGTTATATCTGTAGGTATGCTGACGGGTCGTCCCGGAGAGGAGATGCCCGGGTTTGCGAGTGATCTTCTGCTAGAGCTCTCACAACTGCACGAACAAGTTCGGCAGGTGATGCAGGGCATTGCCCAGGCCTTGTGGCCATCCGCCTCCCTGCCAGGAGGCATGGGGGGCTCGTAGAGATGCTCAAGGGAATGTGGCGGTACTTCCGATTATGGAAAATATCTGCCTGCCGACAAGGTGCAAGGGAAGCCTGGGCCATGGTGAAGACTCGATATACCAAGGCTGACCCGAACCACATGGCCGAGGTCGGACCTGTGGGGTCTGATGGGAAAGAGATCCCCGTCAGTTTGGTGTATGACCAGGTAAAATTAGCCGCAAAGTATTCTAACAGGATTGTAGGCTAGGCGACTGTTGGATGGTATAGAAGAAGAATTTAGTCGATCTAAGTATTTGTGTACTTCAAGTGACATATATTGTCCCTAGCGGATTGTAAATCATTTGTCATGGCGGACCTTTCGCTTCAACATCCGGACTCGACAGTCGGAGTGTATCCGAATACCCGCTCGGTTATGTAAAACTGGGTGCAGCGTGGGAACCAGGCGTAGGGGTCATAAGTGCTTGAGCAGACAAGTACCCAACTAGCTATGTTATATTACATGGATAGTAAGAAACATCTTCCAGGGAGAATAGTTCCGTTAAGGGTTCCTTTCCCTGGGTACGCATGCATTAATGTGCATGTCCGTATTGCAAAAAGAGACGCAGGATATAAACATCCGGGGGCATGTATCGTAATAAGTAAAAGTCATCTTTTGCTCACCGACCGAATATTCCCTTAAGAACGCTAGCTTTCGGCCTCACCCAGTCTGAGGTACACATCCGGCTGACCCGACAGTAACAATCGCAGAGGTGCTCCCCTTATGCCCTAGCTGAATTAACGGGAATGTAGGGCATAAACACAAGAGCCAGGCAACCCAGCTTGGCCAAAGCTTAAGTCATATCGATGCATATAATGGCGAAGAAAAGGTACATGTGGAAAAGTAACACATGTGCAGGGGGCATAGAGCCTGGAACATAATTATATTAAGCTTCTGTATAAGAAGCCCCCAGGTATAATGAGCACGCCTGGCGCGTCAAGATTGTGTAGCCAAGACACATTTTAACCTTTTAAGGCCGTGAAGAAAAAGGGAAGAAAGAAAGAAAGAAAGAAAGACATATAGCGGATATGTATATAAAAAAAGGGACGAAGGTAAGGAGACGAACACAGAGTCCGGCACTAGGCGTAGAACCTTCGGAGTCTGGCCGCATTCTGTGGGTTTGGCTGGAGTCGATTGTCTGATGCATCCCGCAGACGGTACGCTCCATCGGTTAGAACTTTGTCAATAACGAAGGGACCTTCCCATTTGGGCTTGAGCTTGTCCTTTTTCTTTTCTGGTAGGCGTAGAACGAGTTCGCCAACGTTATAAGTTTTGGCCCGTACTTCTCTGCTTTGATACCGTCGAGCCTGTTGCTGATAGAATGCGGAGCGGGCTTTTGCCACGTCACGCTCCTCCTCCAGGGCGTCCAAACTGTCCTGCCGATCAAGCTCGGCTTCTTTCTCTTCGTACATGCGCACTCGAGGTGAGTCATGAATGATGTCGCAGGGCAATACCGCCTCTGCGCCATACACCATAAAAAACGTTGTGTATCCGGTAGTGCGATTCGGCGTGGTCCGCAGCCCCCATAGTACAGAGTCGAGCTCCTCAACCTAGTGCGTATCTGATTCCTTCAAGGATCGCACTAATCTGGGTTTAATGCCACTCATAATAAGACCATTTGCTCGCTCGACTTGACTGTTTGTTTGGGGGTGATAGACGGAGGAATAATCGAGCTTAATGCCCATGTTGCCACACCAAGTTTTTACCTTGTCGGCTGTAAAGTTCGATCCGTTATCGGTGATGATGCTGTGGGGGACACCGTAACGGTGTACAACCCCGGATATGAAGCCTATCACTGGTCCGGACTCGGCCGTTTTAACTGGTTTGGCTTCGATCCATTTGGTGAATTTATCCACCATGACCAACAGGTACTTTTTCTTATGGCTTCTCCTTTAAGGGGTCCGGCCATATCAAGCCCCCAGACCGCAAAGGGCCAAGTAATGGGGATTGTTTGGAGAGCGGTAGGTGGCATATGGCTTTGGTTTGCAAAAAGTTGGCAACCGACGCAATGTTGGACGAGGTCTGTCGCTCTGCCGGTCGTTGGTCAAGATAAACCTGACGGAAGGCCTTGCTTACAAGGGCCGAGCTGCGGCGTGGTGGCCGCCGAGTCCGGCATGAATTTCTGCCAAAAGTTGTTGTCCTTCCTCTTGGAGATGCACCTTTGAAGTACTCGGTGGCGCTTTCCTTATAAAGCTCTCCCTCGTGGACCTTGTAGGCTTTAGACCGCCGCACAATGCAACGTGCCTCGTTTGGGTCCTTAGGGTGGTCTTGCCTAGTTAGGTAAGCCAAGAAGGGTTCTGTCCATAGGGCGATGACAGTCATAATCACGTGGGCCGAAGGTGTTATTTCGGTGGCGGAGCCTCTGATTACGTTAGAGTGTTCGGGATCTGGCGTTGTGGCCGGATCCGGACTGTTGTTGCCGGTCTCCCCTTCCCACACCACGGATGGCTTAAACAACCTTTCCAGGAAGATATTAGGTGGGACAGGGTCGCGCTTAGCGCCGATGCGGGCGAGGATATCTGCCGCTTGATTGTTTTCTTGGACCACATGGTGGAATTCGAGCCCCTCGGAATGAGCTGACATTTTGAGGACGTCGTTGCGGTAAGCCGCCATTTTTGGGTCCTTGGCGTCAAAGTCTCCATTTATTTGAGATATTGCGAGGTTCGAGTCCCCACGTACCTCTAGGATTTGAATTCCCATGGAGACTGCCATCCGAAGATCATGCAATAGGGCCTCATATTCTGCTGCATTGTTGGAATCTGTGTATAATATTTGAAGTACGTATTGGACTGTATCTCCGGTGGGGGATGTCAGGACGACGCCTGCCCCTAGACCAGCCAGCATCTTAGAGCCGTCGAAGTGCATGATCCAATTGGAGTACGCGCCGTACTCTTTAGGGAGTTCGGCTTCTGTCCATTCGGCGACGAAATCAGCCAGTACTTGCGACTTAATGGCTCGCCGTGGTTTGTATGTTATGTCAAATGAGAGGAGCTCAATAGCCCATTTAGCAATCCGGCCCGTGGCATCGCAGTTATTTATTATGTCGTTGAGTGGTACTTCAGAGGCCACCGTAATTGAACACTCTTGAAAGTAGTGTCGTAGTTTTCGGGATGCCATGAAGACCGCGTATGCTATCTTTTGATAATGTGGGTACCGTGATTTGCATGGAGTGAGGATAGTGGATACGTAGTATACCGGCTTTTGAAGTGGGAACTTATGTTCGTCCGACTCTCATTCGACGACGAGCACTGCGCTTACAACCTGGTGTGTTGCCGCTATATATAACAGCATTGGTTCGCCGATATTTGGCGCAGCCAAGATTGGGTTGCTGGCCAAGAGAGTTTTTGTTTCTTCCAATCCGGCCGTGGCCGCATCCGTCCACTCGAAGTGTTCGGTGCGCCAAAGAAGGCGATAGAGAGGTAATGCCTTTTCTCCCAATCGGGAGATAAAGCGGCTTAAGGCAGCCATGCATCCGGTTAATTTCTGGATTTGCTTGAGGTCTGTTGGGATAGCCAACTGTGACAGAGCTCGGATTTTAGCCGGATTTGCTTCAATTCCTCTATTGGAAACGATAAAGCCCAAGAGCTTTCCGGTGGGCACGCCGAAAACGCATTTTTCCAGATTGAGCTTGATGTCATATGTTCGGAGATTGTCGAACGTGAGCCTCAAGTCGTCCATTAGGGATTCGACGTGTCTAGTTTTAATGACCACATCGTCTACATATGCCTCCACTGTTTTGCCGATTTGTGTTTCCAGGCATGTCTGAATCATGCGTTGATAGGTTGCACCGGCGTTTTTGAGCCCGAAAGGCATGGTGTTAAAACAGAAGGGGCTGTATGGAGTGATGAATGCCGTTGCGGCTTGATCGGACTCCGCCATCTTAATTTGATGGTATCCGGAGTATGCGTCAAGGAAACACAATGAGTCGTGTCCTGCGGTAGCATCGATAATTTGATCGATGCGGGGGAGGGGGAAGGGATCCTTGGGGCAAGACTTGTTAAGGTCCTTGAAATCGACACATAGGCGCCAGGATTTGTCCTTCTTTGGTACCATCACCAGGTTTGCTAGCCAGTCCAGTTTCTCTAATGAATCCGGTCTCGAGTAATTTGGCTAGCTCTTCTAACATGGCTTGTCGCTTAGGCTCAGAGAAACACGGAAGAGTCTGCTTGACCGGCTTGAACCCCTTTAGAATGTTAAGGCTATGCTCGGCCAACCTGCGTGGGATTCCTGGAATGTCTGAAGGATGCCAGGCAAAGATGTCCCAATTCTCGCACAAGAACTCCCGTAGTGCGGCGTCTGTTGTGGGGTTCAGTTGTGCCCCGATGGATGTTGTTTTTGTAGGGTCCGTTGGGTGGACCTGTAATTTGACTATTTCGTCCGCTGGTTTAAAAGAGGTGGACTTGGGTCTTTTGTCGAGTATCACGTCGTCCCTCTCCACTGTGGAGCCTTGCGAGTTAGTTCTTGATGCATAAGGGCTTGGATAACGCCTCGAGGGCCAGTCGGCGGTTTTATTTTCGGCCGAGTGTTATGTCCGGATCACTAGCTAGAGTGATGATTCCATTGGGCCCGGGCATCTTGAGCTTCATGTACCCGTAATGGGGTATAGCTTGGAAGATCGTGAATGCCTCCCGCCCTAAAAGGGCGTGATATCCGCTACTAAATGGGGTGTCGGTGCCAAAACCGGCGGATCTCGGATAGGGGGTCCCAAACTGTGCATCTAAGGCGGATGGTAACAGGAGGCGGGGGACACGATGTTTACCCAGGTTCGGGCCCTCTCGATGGAGGTAATACCCTACTTCCTGCTTGATTGATCTTGTTGATAAGAGTATTACAAGAGTTGATCTACCACGAGATCGTAGAGGCTAAACCCTAAAAGCTAGCCTATGGTATGATTGTTGTTGTCCTACGGACTAAACCCTTCGGTTTATATAGACACTGGAGGGGGCTAGGGTTACACAGAGTCGGTTATAAGGGAGGAGATCTACATATCCGAATTGCCAAGCTTGCCTTCCCCGCCAAGGAGAGTCCCATCCAGACACGGGACAAAGTCTTCAATCTTGTATCTTCATAGTCCAATAGTCCGGCTAAAGTATATAGTCCGGCTGTCCGAGGACCCCCTAATCCAGGACTCCCTCAGTAGCCCCTGAACCAGGCTTCAATGACGATGAGTCCAGTGCGCAGATTGTCTTCGGCATTGCAAGGCGGGTTCTTCCTCCGAATACTCCATAGAAGATTTTGAACACAAGGGTAGTGTACGGCTCTGCAAAACAAATTACGCATACCACCGTAGAGAGAATAATATTTCCACAAATCTAATCTGCTGACAACTTTTCACAACGTGACACCACACCATGCCCTGGTCATTATTCGAACCGTTTTTCCCAGCCTGCCACTGCATGTTTCGCGAGGCGGTTTTATTGGCACGTCTTGTCGAAGCAGAGATCGTGTTCCCCTTATCATGGGATTCTCATCAATACGAGTATGTGTAACCCAATCGTGAATGTTGGTATGACTCTTCGATTTTAGGCAAGTTCCAAACGACCACGCGGAGGACGCTTGATATTCACCATCTTTATAAAGGGGCCAAGGCCTGTCCTTATCTTCTCGCGCTCAATTGAATCGTCCCCCACCTTGAGTTCCAACACCCAAGGCTCAGGCTAGGCGCTTCGGACCTTCAATCATGTCCGGATCCAACCTTCAAGGTCGGTGGATGCCCTCCTCTGTCACAGAGGAGGATATCAAGAAGCTAAGAGAAGCCAGGTATCTGACCGCCGAAATCTCGCACAGGCTGCCTGCTCGAGGGCAGGTCGTCCCCACTCCCGAACCCGGCGAGAGTGTCGTATTCGTCTCCCACTTCCTCCGAGGGCTAGGCTTTAGTCTAGATCCCTTTGTTAGAGGGCTCATGTTCTATTACGGGCTCGATTTCCATGATCTGGCCCCGGATTCCATCCTTCACATCTCGTCGTTCATCGTCGTGTGTGAGGCCTTCCTCCACGTCACCCCACACTTCGGCTTATGGCTCAAGACCTTTAATGTGAAGCCGAAGATGATTAATGGGCGACACGCAGAATGCGGAGGTGCCATAATAAGCAAAGGCGCCGATGCTCCATGGCCAAAGGGTTCCTTCCCGGAGGTGTCCAACTTATGGCAACGGGAGTGGTTTTACATCACAGCTCCCCGAGGTACTAAGTGGGGAGCCGCCCCTGCCTTCCGCTCGGGGGCCCCGCCACAAGTGGCGTCATGGGTCAACAAGGGGCTGGACTGGGGACCAGTAAATGATGTGCCGACATTGCAGAGTTGCATCCGAGATCTCCTCAAGAGAGATGTCAGCCTTGTCAAGCTAATGCAAGTCATGCTAGTTCATCGAGCCCTGCCTTGCAAACGTCGACCTCTCCGTATGTGGGAGTTCGACCCGGAAGGACCACGAACTATTCAGCACTTCTTCGGCGCAACGCTCGAAGAGATGTACAAATTGTTCTTCGGATCACGAATAAAGTGTCCGGACACCACCGAGGATGCGGGTCTAAACTGCAATCGTCCAGACACCCAAGTAAGTAGTTCTTCAGCCGAGCATGTTGTCTCTTTATTTATCACAACATCATTCTGAAAAGTCGCTCTTTGACCAGAATTTGGGTAAAAAGGCGAAGATGATCAGTGTTCGGCCCCCTTCGAAGGCTCAACAGATCGATCTGGGCGAATGCTTGAGCTCGCGCCTTATCAAGTGCCCTCAGGGGAAGATAAAGGGCGGAACAAAGAAGCCGAAAGCGGGCCTCACTCATTATTCGTCCAGACCGGAGGAATTAGTGCCTCCGCGAAGGAGGATAACCGGGGAAAAGAGTCCAAAATCCCCTCTCCCCAAGGAAGGAAGAGGACCGCCTCTGAAGACTTGGAAACAGTGGTTTCCAAATGAGGGAAGAAATCTTCGTCAGGGGGTCCTACCCCGGAGGGTACCCTTCCGACAAAGGTTCGCATAAGGGGATCAGCCCCCCACCGAGCTGTAAGTAGATAAAAGTACTTTATAGTAAATATATCCTGCTTTATTTCCGAGGACAATAACCGAGACATATGTCTTGTAATTCGGATCATAGCCCTTCTCGACAGAGTTTGTCTTTGGGGGATCTTCTTCCAGAGATGATGGAGAGCGAAACACCTCCCCATGCCTCCCCGCCTCATGAGGCGGATGACCTTGAGGTGTCGTCACGAAGGATTTCTCCTAATCCGCCAAGGCCAGAAGGCAACCCTTCGGCCACCCGGAGTCTGGAGTATTTGGCTTCTAGGGGGAGCAACAGAAAGAGTCCGGAACTATCCGGTGCGAGACCAGCCTCACTGAGGAATCTTCTGGAGCAAGCGGCTATCTCAGAAGCGCATCGTACGTTAATGGGTATGGTAGTTGAGAAGATTTCATCCGTCGAAATCGGGTTGCATGAAGCTTTTATGAGCCTGCTGAGAGGCTTTGAGGTACGCAAAGTAATACGTATATTTTTTACGGTACCGCACATGCTAGGTGTGCCCTATGCAGATAGTAGCCCCTGAGACTCTGGTTGCTATCGAAAAAGGCGGCAAACAGAGGATCATAGTCCCCGGTAATAATCATGCCGCCTTCATGTGCAAGTGGTTGAGGATCCGGTGGCCAGCCATACTGGGGAGTTTGCCGAACTGAAGCGGCAACTTGATGCGGCAGACGCCGACATCGTGCTTGTAAACAGGCGGCTTGACGAGGCACAGGGTATGTATTCTCCGATGTTCAACATATATTAAGAGAGGCATGATACTAGTATCTATAATATGTTGTGACTGCAGATGGAGCTGCCGTCGTGGAGACCCTTCGGGCGGAACTTGCCCAAGCCAAGGAACAAGCTAGGAGGAGTGATGCGGCCGCCCTGAAGGCGGTCGAAGAATTAAGAGCCGAACAGGCTGCACATTGCGAGAGCAAAGAGAAAATAGCCAAGATGGCTGTTGAGTTGAAGGGTGCCGCCGACCGTTATGAGCTTCTTGAGAGGGAAAGCCAAACGAAGACGGCGGACCTGGAGAAAGCCATGGTAGCTGTCAAGGAAACCCGCTCTAAGATCAGAGCAGCGAAGGAGGAGCTACGTCAAGCCGGAGATATCACGGCTGGGAAGCCCTTTTTATTGCGGATGAAGTTCGGACATCCTAAGTATGCCCTTCTGGATCAATTATGGAGTTCTGCAGACGCGTATTTGGATTTGGCAGCAAGTGCCGCTGATGCGACCAAGTTTTTCGAAGATAAAAAAGATCATGAAGTGGAAAGGTCGTTCTGGTCGCAATTCCATGCTCCGGCACGTCCACTGCTATTAAATGAGCAAATGGCCGAGTGGGCCGAGCTCCATAGGTTGTCCGGACTTGCCATGAGGTCTGTCGTGGATCATCTCTGGCCGGAAGGACCAAGGCTGAATAGTTATTTTGGTCTTGTGCAACGATTCCTTGGAGTTGTGCCGCATATCGACGCTGTAAAGAGGTCGGCGTGCATAGAAGGTGCACGGATGGCTCTTGCCCATGTCAAGACATGCTGGGCAGAGATGGAGGCCACCGCTATTGCAACCCAGAATCCGGCCGTAGGCCAGGTTTCATGCGAGCACTATTTTGAAGAAGTCCTGGAAGGTGCTAGTTTAATAGAGACTCAGTGCTCGAAGAGTGTCATCTTCAAGTGACATGTATCCCGACTGTAAAAACAATACTATTTAAATTATAAAGGCTGTGATTATACTTTTGCCTGAAAGTATTAAGATGCCTCATGTGCGACCGTTTATGTATATATGTATATAACCTGAAAGTTTGCAGTCATCGGCTTCAGCCCCCACGCATATAATGCGGGGGTGTTCGCAAAAAGCATGTGTTCACACTTGATCGAACGTCTTGGTCCATTAAGGAGGTGGTAGCGCGGCGAACGACGCAATCGGACTATATTGCTTTAACACTTTCACTTAGCCATAGGAGTTTGACAGTGGGGCTACTATATAGCCCCTGGTACTTCTGCGCTGATCTGAGTCCGGGGAGCGTATGTACGTGACCGGGAAATCCTTCGTTAATGCGGAGGAAGCCCGAAAATTCCGCTAAGTCATTGAGTGGTTGACCAGTCTCGCGCTTTATCATGATAGTCAGTTTTCGGCTTTCTCTACGGAGGTGCTCATCCGGATGAACCAGGGCACAATCGCAGTAGTTCTCCCGGTGCCACCTTAGCCGATAGAGTGGAACGTAAGGTAGCAAAACACGGGAGCCGGGCAAACCCAACATTTGACCAAATACATGATTCAGCTGATGCATATAAGGCCAAACTTCATGACAGAACACTCCCTAAGGTATTCGGTCTTTACAACATATCTGGGCTGAGTAACGCCCTTGATAATGAACCACGAGTTTCCGAATGCGTGCATCATTACGGCGTGGCGAAATGCCAATAACGTCAGCATCCCTCTCGGTTATGCTGAGTATCCGGAGGATGTGAAGCAACAAGAGACAGTAAAAAAGTTTTACACGGGGTCTTAATCTAAAAAGAAAGCTTTGAGCGGGGCCCTGCTGCACGTCTGCGCCTGTGTCTCCGTTGTGCCGTATCCTGGAAGGGTGTAGCACGATTATCATCTGTAAAAGAGAAGAACTTAGGTGAAAGTTGTCGTGTGGAAAATTGGTTATTCAGTAAACCATTAAAATTCAAGATAAGTAAGGTCGAGCCGAATTGTAGTCCTTTTTACATGCGGGAAGCCCCTGGTACCACCTATGGGGGTATATCCATCGAACCAATCTCAGGTTTATCTAAGCTGTTACACCTAGTGATGCGCCAGACTCGTTTAACCGTGTCCACGGTCTTGACGACCGATCATTTATTCTGGTTGGAGAGGCCGTTTAGTGTTCGGCTGCTAAAGCTGCCACACGTTCTTCCGTGCATAAGGAACGCTCAACATTTCCGCTAACTGTGATGATGCCACGTGGACCGGGCATCTTAAGCTTAAGAGAAGCGTAATGCGGTACTACATTAAAACGAGCGAAAGTTGTTCTTCCGAGTAGTTCTTGATAGCCGCTTCGGAATGGAGCGATGTCGAAGGTTAACTTTTCGCTTCGGAAGTTGTCGGGAGAACCGAATACAACTTCTAGTAATAGAGAGCCCGTACAGCGGGCCTCTGGGCCTCGTATTACTCCTTTAAAGGTAGTATTGCTTTGGTTGATTCTTGTCGGGTCCATCCCCATTTTGCGGACTGTGTCCTGATATATCAGATTAAGACTACTGCCGCCGTCCATGAGGACTTGGGTGAGATGGTATCCGTCGAGCCAATCCTCCGTGCCGGATACTTGTCAGGTGATCCCTATGATCAAAAGTGATCGGGCAGGCCGACCAAGGGTTGAACTTAGGGGTGGCGGGCTCTTCGGCACATGTGTCTCGGAGTGCATGTTTGCTCCTTCTTTTTGTTACGTGAATCATGTTCACTGTTTTGACCTTTGGTGGGAATTTTTTCTGTCCCCCAGTGTTTTGCTGGCGAGCTTCATCCTCGTCTTCACTTGGTGTCTCTCTCCCCTTGTGTTCGGCGTTTAACTTGCCGGCCTGCTTGAAGACCCAGCATTCTCTGTGGCTGTGATTTGCAGGTTTATCACATGTGCCATGAATCTAACATAATTTGTCTAGAATCTGGTTTAGGCTGGACGGTCCATCTCTGTTGCCTTTGAAAGGCTTTTTCCGCTGACCGGGTCGAGATCCCCTAAATCTGGCGTTTACCGTTGTGTTGTCTGGGCTGTCTTCGTTATTTCGACGCTTGCTTTTACTGCGTCGTGGTTTTCCATTGCCATCCCTAACTTCGGATATGCATGGGTCGCTGGTGCTACTACGGGTCAGCCAGCTATCTTCGCCCGTGCAAAAGCGGGTCATGAGGCTTGTTACGGCTGCCGTTGTCATCGGTTTTTCTTGGCCGAGGTGTCTGGCGAGCCACTCGTCTCAGACGCTGTGTTTGAAAGCTGCTAAGGCTTCGGCGTCCGGGCAGTCGACGATTTGATTCTTCTTAGTAAGAAATATGTTCCAAAGCTTTCGGGCTGACTCTCCGGGCTGTTGAATTATATGACTTAAATCGTCTGCATACGGAGGTCGGACATAGGTCCCTTGGAAGTTAGCCCTGAAAGCATCCTCAAGCTCCTCCCAACTTCCAATTGAATTTTCAGGGAGGCTCTTCAGCTAGCGCCGAGCTGGTCCTTTCAACTTGAGGATATGGAGATCGTCTCAGCGAGCCATATGGATATGGAGGATCAAGTCCTCAATCCAGACCCCAGGGTCTGTCATTCTGTCGTACGCCTCTATGTTCACGGGTTTGAATCCCTCTGGAAATTCATGATACAGTACCTCATCGGTGAAGCATAGGGGGTGTGTGGCACCCCTGTATTTGGATGTATCGTGGCATTCTGACGGTTGTAGTATTTGGTTTTGATTCTATGCCGGGGCGCGCTTCCTAGATCCGTAGATGGACCTGGTTATACCTGCTTTTTCAAGCAAGTCTTCACGTGAGTCGTGTGCTGGCTTATATCCGACGTCGTTAGCCGCCCTATCACGGCCACGGGGTGGTCGATCCGGCCGATTGGCCGTTTTATTTTTTGGCTGCATAGGCTCTAAAGCCTCATCATCGAATTCGGGCAGCAGCTTGCGCTTTGGGTAACTCTTTGTGTGGCGATCGCCATCAGCATTTCTTTTCAGCAAAGGTTCAGCACTTTGTTCCATCTAATGGTGAGTGTATTTTGCGCGGCCTTAAGCCTTTGTTTCTGCTTCTTAAGACTCCTTGCGGTGGCAATAAGTCTTCTGTGGAGGTTCTCTTGTTCCAAGTTCCTTTCCGGGATGATGTGTATATCGTCATCCGGACTATTTTCCTATCCGTAGACAGGTTGATAATTTCTACCCTCGGCGTCGCCGAGATCGGACAGTGGCTCCGTACTATGTTCGCCGTCTGCTGGCTCGTCCTGCTCTTTGGAGTCGACCGGGTCTCATTCTTTCTTGCGCTGCTATCGTTGTTTTTGCCGAGGCGGGATTTGGAGCGGCGTCTACGTCGTCGCTTTGGTTGCTTCTCGAGGGGTTTGTCCTTTGCTACATCCTCCCGTTCTTCATCATTGTCTTCTTTGGGTGTATCCACCATGTATATATCATGTGATAAAGTGGCTGTCCAGCGCCCTGTGGGCGGTGGTCTCCTGTATCGTCGTCCATACCGTCGATGTCTTCGGAGCCGAAGTCGAGTATGTCGTTTAAATCGTTGACGGTGGCTACTAAGTGGGTGGTGGGTGGGGAGGAAATTTCTTCGTCGTTCGCATCCCATTCTAGTCGTACATAGTTCGGCCAAAGGTCTCCTGACAAAGAGAGATACCTCAACGAGTTTAGCACGTCGCCCAAGGGCGAGTCCTGAAAAATATCCGCGGAGGTAAACTCCATGATCGGTGCCCAATCGGATTCGATAGGCACGGACGCAGGCGGCTCGGAGTCCGTGGCCAGGGACGAATCCAAGTGTTCGGCAACACGGGTCTCATGGGAAGTGACGTCAGCATTCGGCTCTATCGCCACTGAGTGCGCGGCCTTCGTGACGGGGTCCATCCACCCGACCTCAGGCGGCGCAATTTGTTCCGGATTGAGGGCCGGAGTAGTTGCAGGTGTGATCTCCCGAACACTGTCCGACTGCAGAGCTAAGTCATGCTCGTCGTGACTGTGCGGCACACCTGACATGGGCTCGAATCCGTCGAAGATCAATTCTCGCGGAAGTCGGTAGTATAGTTCAAGTTTCCAAACCTGACCTGATGGCCAGGGGCGTAGCTCTCGATCTGCTCCAGATGGCCAAGCGAGTTGGGCCGCAGTACGAAGCCGCTGAATACGAAGATCTATCACACATCATATTGCCATGTCATAGCATGCGTCATATTGTCGCATTGCATTGATTGTGTCCTTCTGTGTTTGTCGGTAATCGTCCCCTCTCGATAAACGTGGTTTCGACGATGAGTTCGATGACACCAATGAAGAACTATATTATCTTCAGAAGTGCCAGGCAAGCAAAACCCCCTTGTTCATTCCGATATAATCCCGCTCTCTCGCTCCTGCTCTCTTTTACTGCATTAGGACAACAACGATTCATCTATTACTTGTTGCGGTAGCTGAACCCCTTTATCCTCTGCATGACCTGTCATTCCACAGTAATTAGATGAAACCCACTAGCATGAGTAGGAGTTGTTTGAGCCCTGTTGTGCCTACTCATTCATGCTTGTTTGTCATGCCTGCTTGCTTAGAGTTGAGTCAGGTCGGATTGATCGGGAATGAATTGGAGGGGTGTGAACATGTCCTACTGTGTGTGAGCTAAGTGTGTGAACACGATTTGGTAAAGGTAGCGGTGAGAGGCCATGTAGGAGTACATGGTGGGTTTTCTCATTGCAGCCGTCCTCAGGAACTGAGTTATGGGATCCTTAATTGACTCTCTCGGCTTCTTAACCACCCTTGTCCTCTGTTCGGGAGTTGCAAAGTAGTTTCTGGTGTTTGTAGCATGCTGGGGGCCGCACGCAGCGCTGACCTTAGGGGTGGGCTATGTTGCGGTAGGCACGTGGCCCGGTGTACCGATTCGCCCGTTTGGTGTCTCGGGAACCCTGCACACATCGTTCGGGGCCGTTAGTGGAAACCTCGGCCGGACTCCCTGCGGATGGAACCCGAATAGGCGATAAACGTGGACTAGGGACTTGAGTGTTTAGGTAGGCCGTGGCCAACACCCTCGCCAGGCTTCCGCTTGAAGGTTGCCGAGATACATGACGTGTACATGGCGGTAAGTGGCGAGAGCGTGTGTGAAGAAGTACACCCCTGCAGGGTTAATATGAAACTATTCGAATAGCCGTGTCCGCGGAAAAGGACTTCTGGGTTGCCTATAACAGTTCATAGACAAGTGAAAGTGGATACTCTAAAATGCGCAAGATAAGCGTGAGTGCTATGGATGGCGTTCTCGTAGGGAGATGGGATCAGATCCATAGTGGTGTATTGATATGATGAATATGTGGATTCATGTGCACCACCTCAAAAGAGTTACTTGCAGTCGTAGTTAGGATAGCCACTGAGCCAAAGCTGGCTTGCTGCAGTCAAACTCCACCACCCCCTTTTGTTGATAATGATGCATATGTAGTTAGTTCTGATGTAAGTGTTGCTGAGTACATTTGTACTCACGCTTGCCTATTTTATGTTTTTGAAGAGAGATGTCGGTCTTGCTAGTAGTTCCGTGGACTTGACGTTAGCTTGATACCTCAGCTACGATCTTGTGCCCTCGGCAGATCGGTAGATAGTCAGGCTTCTCGGCCTTTTTCATTTGTAGATGTACGTACTCGGACATGTTAAGCTTCCGCGTGTGCTTTGACTTGTATGCTCTGAATGTTGGGTCATGAGACCCATGTTTGTAATATCTCGCTCCTCGGAGCCTAATGAATAAATACTTGAGTTGTAGAGTCATGTTGTGATGCCATGTTGTATTTGCACATATCGGGCATCTTGTGTGTATGTTATTGAAATGCTTGGTATGTGTGGGATCCGACAATCTAGTTGTTTATCCTTGGCAGCCTCTCTTATGGGGAAATGTAGTCTAGTGCTTCCTTGAGCCATAGTAGTTCACATGCTCTGACCAGTTCACCGGAGTCCTGCTAGCCCAAAGACTCTGCAGGACACTTGACTGGCGGCATGTGTTTCACTTCGTTCCTATGTCCGTCCCTTCGGGAAATGTCACGCGGTGACATCCGAGTCTGCCTTAGCTCACAGCCCGGGTTCCCGGAGTCCTGTTAGCAGGTGCTACAGCCCGATTCACACGCACGACCGACATGCTTGATGTGATTCATGTATGCATGTCTCCATGGGTTAGTGCCGCTTTGGGTTCACGACTAGCCATGTCGGCCCGGGTTCTCTGTCATATGGATGCTAGCGACCCTATCATATACGTGAGCCAAAAGGCATAAACGGTCCTGCCATGGTAAGGCGACACCCGTGGGAATACCGTGCATGAGGCCGCAAAGCGATATGAGGTGTTACCAGTTAGATCGATGTGACTTGGAACCGGGGTCCTGACACTTTCACTTCTTCTAAACATGTCCATACTCTTCTCATCCAGCTCCCCCCCCCTTTCTGCTTTCTTAACCATGTGTTCGAAGAAATTTGGATCCTGACTAACAGAGTAATCTACTGGCTCTAAGTATCCATCTACCACTTCCTCCCCTCCCAAAGCTTTCAATTGTTTGTCTATGTCTTCCAGCGTGTCCATCTTTTCCAGATTCACTCTCTCAGTTAGACTTCCCAACTTCTCTTCCTCTCCATCTTCAGTCACTGGTTGTGATTCCTCCTCAGTCCCAAGCTTACTCACTTTTTCCTGAAGCAGATCATGTTGTCTCTTAATCTCCATTTCCAGAGCTGTTTTGATCTTTTCTCCTTCTTTCCTTTTCTTTTCTTCAGCAGCCAGTTGAGCAGCTTGTCTAGCAGTCACCTCCTCTAGAATTTCCAACCTAGCAAGCAATTTCTTTTCTCCCTCTGACGTCTTCTCTTCCTCTTGTTGTTTGCTGTAGATGCATTCCCCTCCATTGTTTTTCTTTGTGATATCATTAGTAACCACTTTTTCATATTGAGTTAAGGACAATCCCTCCCAAGACACACCTGATTTCCTATTTTCTTCTTGTTCATCCTTCAGCTTCTTCTCACAATCTTTCTTGTCAACAGATTCCTCCAGGTTAATATAATCAAAGACTTTTCCTTTCTTTCCTTCTTCAATTTTGTACCATCCTTGTTCTGCCACTGATTCTAAGGAGAACTCAATATCATATAAAAGCAGTTCCTTTATAGTGATCTCAGTCCCAGATGGAATCTTATGTAGATCTTTGACCCCAACTTTCAGTCTGATCTCTTCTCTGCTATGAATGTGCTCAACATCCACTTCCACCACTGTCCCCAAAGCAGACTCAATTTCACATATTCCCAGAAAGTGCCTCAAAGAATCTGAAACCCCATGCATCTGGATCCATATAGTATGTAATTTGCCCTTAGCCTTATCATCAGGGCTCCAAAAATCTACTTCAATTACTGCTTTTGCACCAAGGAGTGTGAATTTTTCAAAGTTTTTCAATTCCACTAGTTTGGCTTTGTTGGGGAACCTGACTAAGAAAGTCTTGGGGCTTTGAAATTTGGCCCTCCAAGTCCATCCCCAATCAAACATTCTAGCCAGGCCTTGAACCAAGATTGTCTCATTTAACATTCCAGAAGAAACTGTGATTATGGCCATTGGATTAGCATGCTCTACAGCAGATATCTCCTTAGTGTTTTGCACCACCAGACATCCCAAGCCTTTCGCCCCATATCCCACATACTTTGCCACTGGCTTTGGTTGTCTGAGAATAGTGCAGTCTTCAGTACGGTGGGATCTATCTGACAAACCACACAGAACACATTATTCCTACAATCTTTAACATGTCCACTTTCTTTGCATTTGCCACAGATAGCCTCTTTCCCATGTCCTCCCTCATTCCTGTTTCCACTCCCTTTGTCACTAGTTTCTTTTTCTCCATGTGGGACTGTAAGCACCCCACCTTTTGTCACATTCGCCAATAAGTATTGGTAGTGTTGTGTGATGTCTACTACACAACCTTCTTCTTGTAGACATTGTTGGGCCTGCAAGTGCACATGTTTGTTGGACAATAGAAAATCTCCGTCAAGTGGATGACCTAAGGTTTATCAATCCGTGGGAGGCGTAGGATGAAGATGGTCTCTCTCAAACAACCCTGCAACCAAATAACAAAGAGTCTCTTGTGTCCCCAACACACCCAATACAATGGTAAATTGTATAGGTGCACTAGTTCGGCGAAGAGATGGTGATACAAGTGCAATATGGATGGTAGATATAGGTATTTGTAATCTGAAATAATAAAAACAGCAAGGTAACTAATGATAAAAGTGAGCGTAAACGGTATTGCAATGATAGGAAACAAGGCCTAGGGTTCATACTTTCACTAGTGCAAGTTCTCTCAACAATAATAACATAGATAGATCATATAACAATCCCTCAACATGCAACAAAGAGTCACTCCAAAGCCACTAATAGCGGAGAACAAACGTAGAGATTATGGTAGGGTACGAAACCACATCAAAGCTATTCTTTCGGATCAATCTATAAAAGAGTTCGTACTAGAATAACACCTTAAGACACAAATCAATCAAAACCCTAATGTCACCTAGATACTCCATTGTCACCTCAAGTATCTGTGGGCATGAATATGCGATATGCGTCACACAATCTCAGATTCATCCAACCAACATAAAAGTACTTCAAAGCGTGCCCCAAAGTTTCTACCGGAGAGTCAAGAACGTGTGCCAACCCCTATGCATAGGTTCATGGGCGGAACCATAAGTTGGTCACCAAAACATACATCAAGAGGCACATGATATCCCATTGTCACCACAGACAAACACGGCAAGACATACATCAAGTGTTCTCATAAAAGACTCAATCCGATAAGATAACTTCAAAGGGAAACTCAATTCATCACAAGAGAGTAGAGGGGGAGAAACATCATAAGATCCAACTACAATAGCAAAGCTCGGGATACATCAAGATCGTGCCATAGAGGGAACACGAGAGAGAACACGAGAGAGAGAGAGAGAGAGAGAGATCAAACACATAGATACTGGTACATACCCTCAGCCCCGAGGGTGAACTACTCCCTCCTCGTCATGGAGAGCGCCGGGATGATGAAGATGGCCACCGGTGATGGATTCCCCCTCCGGCAGGGTGCCGGAACGGTCTCCCGAGAGGTTTTTGGTGGCTACAGAGGCTTGCGGCGGCGGAACTCCCGGTCTATCTTCTCCGTGGATGTTTTTAGGGTACGTGGGACTATATAGGCGAAAGAAGTCGGTTGGGGGAGCCTCGAGGGGTCCACGAGACAGGGGGGCGCGCCCCCTATCTCCTGGGCTCCTCGAGGGTCTTCTGACTTGATCTCCAAGCCTCCAGGATGATATTCTTCCAAAAAAATCACGATGCCGAAGGTTTCATTCCGCTTGGACTCCGCTTAATATTCCTTTTCCTCGAAATATTGAAACAGGCAATAAAACAGCAATATGGGTTGGGTCTCCGGTTAATAGGTTAGTCCCAAAAGTAATATAAAAGTGTATAATAAAGCTCATAATCATTCAAAACAGGTAATATAATAGCATGGAACAATCAAAAATTATAGATACGTTGGAGACGTATCATTGTGCCATCTGTTCAGGTGGCAGAAACCTCATTTGGCCCAGCCCTAAACCCACAGGCATGATCTGGGGAAAGTTCTGAGTAGATACCATAGGCGCCTCCTTCCCCTCACCTTGATTCCCCTGACTACCTTCTTTCAGATTGTGATCAGGCTCGCCTACTTTGTGTCCAGATCTAGAGCCCTCAGATCTATCCCCTCCTCGGCCCTGATATTCAAATCTCCCTTTGTTCCCCCCAGAATTAGCAGCCCCAACTTCTCTTCTATCTTCAAATACATTTCCCCTCCCATAACTGTTGTATGATCTATCTCCCCCACTGTCTCTTCCTCCTCCCTCTCCAAATCTGAAGTTCCCTTCTCTCCTGCCTCCAAAACTCTGATTCCTATCCTCAAATCTTCCAAAGTTTCTACCAGGGGGAGAATTGTTTCTCCTAGATGAAAAATTACCTCGCCCTCCATACCCTCCTCTTCATGTTCCCATCTGCCAGTTGCCATCTCTTCCAGCCATCTCTCCCTCCTCAGCTTCCGAAGCTTCCGCCGCCTCCTCTCTATCGAAGAGGTGGAGGAAAAAAGGGTCAGTAAACCCTAGGGAAGGGATGTGGTCAGGTTTTATACCTGTTTTGCCCCCACAACCCTCTCCCTTTTCCTTCGCATTATGGGCTTTATTTGGCCCAGCTGGTACACTTTTTGGCCCACTATGCAACCTAGCACTTTGATTTTTATCAATTTCTGTAATTTCCATGCCCCCCCCCCCCCCAATCCGTCAAGCTATCCACAAAATTTTCTAGAAAAAATATTCTCAGGTATTTCACATGTTTTTATATTAGCCTTTTTATCATTCTCCGCATCCGCACACCCCTGATCCATATCCTTGTGTTGTATTTCAAACTCATCATCCCCTTCGATTCCTTCTAACCAACTAGGAATTGGATGTAGATCCTCAAACTTTGGTATCAATGGTCTCATTTTAACCAGGGCTAAATCTATCTCCCTGTCATGATATTTCCCCCAATTGGGAGAATCCATATCAGGGTAATGCATCTGACATTTCTGTTTACCAACAGCTTTTGTTCTTTTTAGATTTCTCTCCCCATTCCTCTGTATCAATTAACATACTCCTGACATATTTGTCCATCTCCGCTTTTTTCCTATGATTAATTCGCTCGATTGGCGAAGTTTTTTATTCATTCTGCTATCCATCCCCGCACTATCATCTAGTGCATCAGGTGGTAAATATGCAGAGGGATTACACAAATTATGCATACCTTTATTAGTAGCATCTTCAGAATCGGAGTCTGACCCCCCTCCCCCATCAACAACCAAAAGCGGTTGCTCTGTGAAGGAGAGTTCAGACCTCTCACCCGAGCAGGCGAGCGGAGCGACGCGGCTGCTCGACTGGCTCTGGATTCAGGCGGGGTGAACGCCTCGGGGCCATCGTCGCCTTGTCTTCCTTCGCCATCGCCCTCCCGCGCCTGCTGTCTCCCCCGTCAATCTCGATTGGGGCCATCTTCGATCTTGGTGCGGGGAGCCCCAGCACCACCTCGTCCCCCGGAGCACTGCTGGATCCATCGTCGACTTCAGCTTCGCGGTGGCGAAGGAGAGGAACGGGGCCCACTTGGTCGCCCTCCTCGCGTCCATCGACTCCGCCTGCGCCATTGGCCACAAAAGCACCTCCAAGGGATGGTGCCCCCACTTCGTAGCACTCAAGTCCCTTTCCTCCTCGACCGAGAGCGCATCTATCACCGCCTGCGCCTCCGCCCGCATCTCCGCCTTGGTTTGGAACAAGGTCCAGATCTCCACCAGGCGCGCGCGTTTGCGGTGATCTCTCCCACCAAACTCCGCCAGTCGCACCTCCGAGATCTCCACCATCTCCGCCGACGTGCTCTCTCAAAGGTCGCCGCTCGCCGCAGTGGTCAGGGGTGGGGAAAAGAGCAAGAGAAAGCGACGACTCCGCTCCCCTTCCCCCCTTCCCTGTACTTATTGCCATCCACCCACTCGCCACCATGCGCGCCGCCCGAGGTGTGCTGAACCGTATGGCCAGTGCACCAAACACTCGCGCAATGTGACAAGGGAAGCGAATTAGCACTGTAGCAGCAAGATTCGTACCTTGTTCTCGTGTGCAGCGGTCCACCCCTTCATCGTCGACGAGGTGCCCCGCTCTGTCGCGACCCCTCGGCGGTACTCGAGGGTGTCCGCCGACCGCAAGTCCGGCAGGAACCACACCTCCCGGCGCCGGTGAGGATCGGGATCGGAGCCAACTTCCGTGTCGCCATTCGCGTCACCTTTTCTGTCGCGAGACGTGTTGACGCACGCCACCGGCGATAAACCAAGCGAATTACCTGAAGTATCAAGACGGTAACATCTCGTACACTCAAACATGGGATTTACGACCTAGTAATGCTTGTTACAATGTCCATCAATTTTTTTACAAAAGGTAAGCAGGATCATCAAACCAACATAAATACTGATGCCTCGTCACACTGTCTGCAAATTTGGGGCCGTCGGTCCCTCTCAGATTGTGATCAAAAGAGACCTTGAATGTCACGGTCCTTGGCCAATTGATAGCAATCTTCATAGACTGCTACTACCATCAGACACCAAGAATGTCACGGTCTCGTCATCCGGATCACCTAAGCGATCTGAGCCGTCGACCAGCCAACAGCACGTCCCGTAGATAGAGCGAGATTAACATACGATTAGAACAGGTCAGGGGGGTGTTGCCTCGTCTGAAGAACAGAAAGCAGTAGGAATGTTCTACACAGTTACATTGCCTTACGATGAAAAATAAATAAAAACAGAGGATCTACTGCTCCCCACATAACACAGAGATACGTTCACTAGTAAATACTTGTTGCATCGTCCACCCAAAGTTTTCACAAGAAAATCAAGAGGATCGTCAAACTCACCCAAACGGATGTCTCGTCACACTAGCTAAAAATGTGCTGCCCGTTGCCAGCTTCTCTCGAATTGTGTTCAAAGTAGACATCGGCATAGTCCGCGGCCAATTGGCAGCAATCTCCGTGTCATCAATTGGATCACCTAAGCAATCTGAGCCGTCGACCAGACTATTCCAACGCACGGATAGAGCGTGATCGAGACCATGGCGCACTGCTGGAGCTTCCGCCCATGAAGCTTCGTTTTTTCTTTTATAGAAAGACTGTATGGAAACCCTTATGGTATAATCGGTGCAACAAACCCAAATTACAAGTACTATGTCTTGAACTTGGGTGGGTGGGAAGGCATCAACCCCTCCCCACCACTATGCTATGCCTTAGTCTACCCTTGAAGCTTCGTTCACCACATGAGTTGCGCCATCTGTGTAAAATATACGTTCTTTCCTCCTTTGGCATGAGCCTTGGCCAAATTCAGGACAACAGGATTTATGGACATGGTCATTCCCTTTCCCTTAGCCGTTTGAATCTGCTCATCATGTGCCATTTGCCGGCATTCCCACCAAATATACCGACATGCCACGGTAACATTTTCTTGCAGCCCCAACTGATCAGAACTGTGACGGTGACCACCTGTCATTGGCAAGTACATGAGATGAATGCTCGAGTACCACAGAGCTAGATCTCTCCACATTGAGGGCTTTTTGGATCAAATTTTCCACGCCAAGGGCTTCTTAAATTATTTTGCTCTTGTAGACATAAACAACATATTTTTAACATCCTCGGTGAACACAACATTTGATACTTTCAAACACCATGCGTTCTGAAAATCAACACAGATGGCAGTTTTCGGACAGACACACAGGATGGAGGGTGGGGTTTCATAGTCCGAGACAAGGAGGGGGAGGCTGTAGGAGCAGGGGCTGGTATACTGAAGTTTATTCATGACTCGCTTCAGGCGGAAGCAGAAGCTTGCATACATGCATTACAGGCCGCATAAGGTTGGGCTATGACCAACATTATTCTGGAAACAGACTCAAAACAGCTGGTTCAGACAATCACCACCCATGACTACGATCTGTCCCCTAATGGAGTGCTATTCCGTGAGATTAAAGCTTTTGCTAGACTGAATTTTTCTTCCTTTTTTGTTGTGTACTGCCCAAGACTTTGTAATAAGGTAGCTGACGCCCTCGCGGCCTTCGGTGCAAAGATGGATGCTAATCCCCAAGCCGTATGGCCGGGTGGCGCTCCTACCTTTGTACAGGATTTGGTGGCCAACAATTATGCTGCGTTCGTTGGTTAATGGAATAAAGATGTTTCCATGTCAAAAAAAAACACCATGCGTTCTTCCAAGTCCGACTTCATATGATTCCATGCCACAGTGAACGCATCGGACACTGAGTATTGACTGGGAAATAGGAATAGGTAAAGATGAGAGGAACGTCCTAATTATGTACGGCGAAGAAGCAACCACCAAAGTGGCTGTAGTTTAGTGGTGAGAATTCCACGTTGTGGCCGTGGAGACCTGGGCTCGAATCCCAGCAGCCACACTTTACTATTAATTTTTCCTTTTCGAGATCGAGAAACAAAGGCTGATGGATGACACAGCTTGCATTAATCGATTTTTTTTTGCAAGAGCAGCAATTGTGTGTCGGTGAAAACTTCGGTACGTGCACATTCAAAACAACGTTCTTGAAGGAATAGATCCGTGCCCAGGCAGCCTCTGCAAGTGCGCCAATGCTCATGGTTTCAACTGAACACTGACCCGGCCTTGCGGTCTGCGTATCTTCACCCGATGTCTATGGTACTACTTCCACCACCTCACTCTGACTTTGTGGCAGCACACAATCAACTTGTGTTTCCCTTTGATCTGCAACCCGATCTCGCGATGACAATCTGTCACCGCAGGTCAGGTCGTGTTGCTCACATGCAAATAATTCCAGGCACCTAGTAACCCGCAGTCTGGCAGGATGGTTAGCTGTAAAACAAAAAGGGTCCAAACAATGTGCGCCCTACACTACATCTACTTCCAGCTTCAGATCTTTCCGATGATCAACCTTGTCGGTCGTGTAAAAGGAAGCTCATGGTTTTTACTGAAATAGACTCGATCTTGGGTTATGTCTATCTGACAGCTAATCTCATCTCTGCCGTACGAGCACCTCACATTCCACTTGTATTTTCCTTGATCTGCAGATGATCTCAATCTGTGAGAGCCTGATGCCGTGTTGCTCACATGCGACTGATTCCAAAACTGTGTAGTACGCAGTCTGACAGCGAGGATGATTTTCAGTTGTAAAACACAAGGCCGGCATAATATACGAGTAGTAATTAGATCGAGATCGAGACCGCTTTGCACCCAGCTTCAAAGCTGCTCGATGCTAAGCCTGTCGAGCAACGATAACACACAACATGAATCTGTTCCAAAAACAGAGAAATGTTGCTGCCATTTCTGCCAGCAAATCTAATCAAGCTGCCCGTCTCAAAAATATGCAACGTTTCGAGGAATCCGACGGGAGAGACACATTTTGCTCACCGTAAAATATATACACGAGTGCTTTGGTGCAGCATGGACGTTCCATACTAGTGAATGCATCACACCCACACACAAGAAGAAAAAGAAAAGAAAAATTGCATTGCAAATAGGAATTTGGTGGTACTAATATGATGGAACAAATGAATGAATGCAGGGAACTAATGTTAATGAACTTGCACACGATTATTATCACACACGTTTGATCATCGCGATCGGTTAGTGGTGGCTGCCCTTGGTGCTGACGCAGCGCCTGATCTCCTCCGGCAGCTCGCCGACGCGCTCGATGCCCTCCTCGAAGGCGACGCCCATGCCCATGAAGAAGTGCGCCTCGATGTGGCAGTGGAAGGCCCACACGCCAGGGTTGTCGGCCCGGAACCGCAGCGCCGTCCAGCCGAAGGGGTGCACCGCCACCGTGTTCTTCATCACAGGGTCCCTCAGGTTGTAGGTCGCCGGGTGCACCGCCGGGTCGAACCGCCCCACGCCGTACCCGAGCGTCCAGAAGTCGTGGCCGTGGAGGTGCCACGGGTGGGTCTCGCTGTTGTTGGGCGCCAGCATGTTGGCGTTCTGCAGCACCACGTCCACCACGGAGCCGAACGCCAGCCGGTACAGCCCGTCGCTGGTGGTGGCGTTGGGGTTGGCCTGCACGCCGTACACGTCGTACCCGGTGTGGTTGTACGTCTCCGGCGGCGGGCGCTGGTCGAAGGCGCCCAGCAGGCCGTGCTTCAGGGCCACCAGGTAGGGCGTGTGCGGCAGCGTGAAGGAGACGTTGTTGATGGCCCACTTGATCCGGCCGTCGATCTTGTTCTGCGAGTTGAGGAGGAGGATGGTCCGGTCGGCGCGCGGCGGCGGTGGGTGCGCGTGGTTCGGGTGCGCTACCGTGGCCAGGCTCTGGCCGATGCGGTACGCGCTGTCGTTCCAGGCAGGGCCGGCGGGGGGCGCCGTGGGCGGCGGCGCGCGTGGGCTGCTGCGGCCGCCGTAGTAGCTGAGCACGGCGGTGCCGGTGGGCGTGCCGGGCTTGCGGCTGACCACGTTGGAGGCGAGCCAGTAGTTGCGGTTGGGGTCCTGGTCGGCCTTGATGAGCACGGAGTAGGTCTCGCCCGAGTAGATGTTGAGGTTCTTCACCACGAACGGCTTCACGTAGTGCCCGTCCGTCTCCACCACCGTCATCTCGTGCCCCTGCATGCACGCGGTTACGTTACGTTAGCCAATACCCCGATATTTACATGGTGATTAACCAATAGTAGTATCCATTATTTGGCAGTGTAGTTCCGATAATTTTTGAGTCATTCGTATCTTCCGAGGCCAATTTTGGACCTCGACGGCAGGGCGGCAATCTCCTTGTTGTTTCCTACGGTTGCTAGCGTGTCTGTTGGTGATTTCCTGCCACCTTGTTCCTCGAAAACGATAACCCTATTATATTTAGGTTAAGTACATGTTGCCTTCCTCATTCCGCTTTCGCAAGTCGTCGTCAACTTGTCATTTCCACTTCAAATGCTGGAAAGCGGCATGCAAATATATGGCGGGGACATGCGGGGGTGTTGAAAACTGTTCCAACGCTAGCTAGATTGAAACATTATGCTGTGCGATACAGACGTGGCCGCTACCTGCTAGGTCGATCCAAATCAACCAGCTACTGCGTATATGTTTATCTGTGGAACCTAACGTGTATAAATACTTGAATGATATGTACCCACTCCGTCTGGAAATACTTGTCATTAAAATAAATACGATACGGACGGAGGGCACTCCAACCAACTGCGTGTGCATGTATTGTACTCCCTCTCACTGTGTCTTACATTATGAGATGGAGGGAATGTCATATGTAAATAAAACATCACATGGCTATGTAGGCATGTATGTGTTACAGGGATATTATCCTAATCGTGTGCATGCATCTTCCTAACGCTAACTAATGATTTACGTTGTTAAACTGATCATGCATGCGTGATATGCGTAAGTAGATAGGGCACTGACTAGCTTGCAGATTAAGAGTCTGCATGCATGTGTTGCTTGTCGCCGTTACATAACGTGCAACACAGGACGTGGCGCATCTACATTTTAGTAATCCCTCTGGCCTTAACCTCTACGCAAGGATATCTCACGGATACAAGTTGTACATGCTAATACGCGCACTGCTTAAATAGAGATTTATACTCGCCAACTGCTTAAATAGAGTCGCTGTTGGATGCATGCATGCCCGGACGTGATCAGTGGATCCAATTTATCTTATTGGAGGTTAGCAAGACAGCACAGTACGTACTGCATCTAGTCCAAGTTCGTACATATCCAGACATGCACTAGTTATATATATGGAGTATGTTGCATGTTGATGGGTATTGGGTACTGCATATATACAGTGTTTGCGTTGGCCCGCTCTATACCCGTACTCTCTCTGTCTCAAAATAAGAGGGAGTAGATGAGAACGTCTGAAACGTCTAGGCTCGAAGCGGATACAAGTCAATATCTGATAAGGATCCTTGGACTATTAGGTGCAATGTCTTAGTTGTTGTTTTGTTTTGAGCAACGACGTACGTGTCTCAAGTCCTACCTATCTACGTCGTCGTTGCACACTTGGGATGGATGCTTACAAATGCTACTGGCTGGCTAGCCAGGTGGTTTCTGCGAAATAACTCAGCCTCTACCTGCCCATTTGGCTCTGGCAGCAGAGCCAAACAGAGAAAGGTCTATCATCTGAAGCATATGCTAGCTAGCTAGTTTCCGGATCTTCAGCTTTCCACTTGCATTTTGGAATTAGTACTAATTACTAAACTAATCCATCCATGGAGAGGCAGATTTTGTATTGTTGCTAGTACAATCGTGAGCAACGGCCGGCCGGCGATAGCTTGCATGGAGGCTCGCCCCAAACACGGCATCATGTTGCAGCCGGCCGGCCTTGATTGCCGGCCAAGCAAGATACTACCCGGAGTATACTATTACTACTAATGGTAGCAGTTGTAAGCTGGCAGCGACAAGAACGTGGCGGAGGGCATCAAAATCAGATCCTCCTCGGTGCAATGTGAATATCTGACCGTGGTCTGGCGCGATCTCTCTTGTCCAGATCGATGCCGGCCGCCTGCACATACACCCACATGTCCATAGTCGCTTTTGCCGGCTAGTATGTTCGCATTGTTATTTTCACTCGCACGTACTACGTCTCCATGTGCACCTCCCATTCCCAAACGAAGCAGTCAGAACCAACACCAACTTACGTACGTACATTTCAAAAAAAAAAAAACGTACGTACAGTACGTGCTGAAGAAACTTTGAACACCGTTGAATAATTACCTCGATTTCGAAGTTGAGGGCGGAGAGGGAGGTGACGCTGGCGATCCGGAAGCGGTACGTCCTGCCGGGCACCACGGCGAACACCTGCGGGGCGCACTCCGGGTGCGTCGCGTTGCAGGCGGCGGCGGCGTCCGGCGCCATGGCCGAGCAGTTGTACCTGCCACGGCCGTTGATGAGCAGCGACTGGGGCTCGCCGACCCACACGATGGGGACGGCGGCGAGCCCCGCGGCCTGCTCGTAGGTGCTCTTGTGCCACCAGTCGTTCAGCAACACGTCGTGCTCGCCGCCGTCGTACGCGAACGGCTCGGCGTCGGCGCCGCCCGGCGCGGCCGCGACGACGATCATGCCGTTGAGCCCGGCGGAGCGCTGCATGCCGTAGTGGGCGTGGTACATGTAGGTGCCCGGCCGGTCCACCACGAACCTGTACTTGAAGGTGTCGCCCGGGAGGATGGGGCACTGCGTGACGCCCTCCGTGCCGTCCGCCCAGGGGGTGCCCAGCTGCCGGATGCCGTGCCAGTGAATCGCCACGTTCTCCGTCATCAGCAGGTTCTTGACGGTGACCACCACGGTGTCGCCCTGCACGGCGCGGATGGTGGGGCCCGGGGTGCCGCCGTTGATGGTCACGGCCAGCTTGCGCACGCAGTCCGAGTGCGTGAACTGGTAGCTGATGTCCCATTCCTCGTGCACCGTCTTGGCCTCGGCGACGGCGGCAAGCGCTGCGGCAAAGAGGAAGAGGCAGCAGAGGAGCAACGACTCCATTGCTGCGCCACCGCTCATGGCCTACGGCTAGCTAGCTGAGTCGTCGCCCGGCGGGGATGGTGTGGGTTTTGGGTAGGTAAATGCCGGGCGCGCTCAAGACTTGGGCTGTCCGTTGCTATGCGTCCGAATGGGCAAGGGCACGCGCGCTGGTCTTAGACACGCGGCCGATGGTTTGCTATGTTTTTCCGGGCTTCGGAGTACATAGTGGAGAATTTATAGGAACGGTCACCGGCACCATCTCCGTGGTAGAGTAGGTGGAAGTACCCGGTCGCCGGTGATTGAGCGCTATATATGATTTGTTTTTGTCGATATAAAAATAGAATGCATGATCAACTCAAATGATTCGAGCTGGGTCATCCCAACACACCTGAGATCAGGTTTCAACGGTCACCCAGCTCGTTCATACGTCAAACACGAGTTTGCAACACAGGCATTAGCTGGACTGGACCAGTTCCTTTCCTTTCGGGCAGAGGCAGGGCCCCCTCGTTCCCTTTGGTCTTTACAGGCACGCATAGTACTGCAGGATCGATCTTGTTTTCACATTACATAGTAGGAGTAGTAGTATATCTGAAGAACTGTATCATCATTGGTTATTAAGCTTGGCGCTCCTGAGATTGCCTCCATCGGGTGCATGTTACCGTTGCAGCACCCTAACCACATGGTTACCTGAGGTCATCAAAGTACTACTACGCCGCGATTCTCTCCGTGTCTTCCTGTCAGTGTCAGCGCATCTTCCTACGGATTACTTGTCAACGTCTGCGTGCTGTTAATTTAAATTTTTACCACTGAACGTCAACGGTTATTTTCTCAACAAGGTTTGCACCCCGGACAAGAGCGGTTTCTCACGTTTCTCTTCCTACATAAAATGAACATAAACCACGAAATGTCCAGCACGAAATTTCATCCTGTGTTCCCCGCTAAAAGAGACATTTTTTTCGAAGCGAAGAGTACCATTGTTAACAGGGAGCGCACCAACTAAGAAGTTGCGAGCACGACAAGCATGCATGCATGGCTACACTTAATTAATTTCGAGTTGGTGGTCTCAGCTTGATTTCTTCGGACGCGCTTGCTGAGTGACCATTGACTATCTTCTTTTCGCGAGCAACTCACAGATGCTCCGCACCTTCATCCTGGCCCATTTTATAGTTTATTTTTTTTAACCAGATACGAGGACATAAAACCCGGCCACCGGTACACAAGGTGATAGAAACCGCATATAAACAAACAAAATACACCATTGAAAAGCCGCCAACTTTGTAACACCATCTATAACCGAATCTCTCAAACCCATCTCAAACGTCCGGACAGACCGATCCATCATTGCCCAGTCACGATTTTTGACTCAAACGGGCCTCTTAAACAGCCCTCAAACGTCCAGGCTGACCGGCATCCCCATATCCAGCCTAAATATGGGGCGGATATGGACCCCACACGGAAACGCCCGGAAACCCCGCGGTCTGACGGACGCCGCGTCCGTCGCCGTGGTGTGAACGCCGCATGGCACCGCTCCGGCTCGCCGCCCAAGACGAAATCCGGCTATTTAAGTCGGTCAGTGTCCCGCAACCCTAACTCACCCCCTCCCCCCTTTCTGCGCCGCCAGTCCGAGCCCATCCACCTCCTCTCTCTCCTGCTCCGATGCTCTGCCCATGCTCCGACACTCCGCGATGGTCCGAAGCAAGATCACCTACTATGCCATGCTGACGCCAGAGCGCCGCTACGAGATCCAGCAGCAGATCCGGGCAAGGGAATCCACGCGCGCCACCCGCATCGCTGCCAGACTGCCTCCGGACTCGCCGGAGCCGAAGGAGGAGGAGGAGCACCCGAGGGAAGAGGAGGAGAAGGAGATGGCTCCGATGGAGGCGGAGGAGACGGAGGAGCCAGACCAGCAGGTGCCGCCCTTCAACATGGAGCAGGCGGAGGTGGAGTTCGTCGCCGCCCAGTCCGGCGAGATGGCGGAGCAGCAGGCCATCCTGGAGTCCATCCAGGATGAGGCCTATGTGAACACCAACCGGGCGTTCCTCCGGCGGGAGCAGGCGGAGTCCAACTGAAAGTGCAACTATCCCTGGGTGGTTTTGGTAATTACTAACAACATATAGCTCATTGAACTAATGCTATTCAAAGATGATCATTTCAGAAAGTTTAATGATTGGCATGGCATGGATTAGGAATGTGGACCCCTCAAAATGCTAATGACACATATTGTCTCAAGCTCAAGACTCTACATTTTCATTTTAGTGATCCAATATCACATTGAGTCCATAGGAAAAGCCAATACTATTAAAAGGGGATGAGGTGTTGCTTAATGGCTTGCTTGCTCAAAATGCTTAGTGATATGCTCCAAAAACTCTCAACCACTTTCTCATATCCACATATGTCCCAAACCAAAAGTCAAACTCGGTAAAAGATCGTGGATGTCGCCTAGAGGGGGGGGGGGGGGCGATGAATAGGCGCTTTAAAATAATTACGGTTTAGGCTTGAACAAATGCGGAAAAAACCTAGCGGTTAATTTGTCAAGCACAAAACCTAAAACAACTAGGCTCACCTATGCACACCAACAACTTATGCTAAGCAAGATAATCAACTATGTGATAGCAAGATATATGACAAAGAACAATATGGCTATCACAAAGTAAAGTGCATAAGTAAAGGGCTCGGGTAAGAGATAACCGAGGCACGCGGAGACGACGATGTATCCCGAAGTTCACACCCTTGTAGATGCTAATCTCCGTTTGGAGCGGTGTGGAGGCACAATGCTCCCCAAGAAGCCACTAGGGCCACCGTAATCTCCTCACGCCCTCGCATAATGCAAGATGCCGTGATTCCACTAAGGGACCCTTGAGGTCCACCGAACCCATACATATGGCAACACTTTGGGGCGGTCACCAAACCAGTACACTTTGGCAACCCTTGGGGCGGTCACCGGTACCCATCAAATTGCTCGGGGCGATCTCCACAACCTAATTGGAGACCCCGACGCTTGCCCGGAGCTTTACACCACAATGATTGAGCTCCGAACACCACCAACCGTCTAGGGCGCCAAGAAACCCAAGAGGAACAAGCTCTAGGCTGCCCAAACACCCAAGAGTAATAAGCTCCTCAAACTTCACTTCCACGTATCACCGTGGAAAACTCAAACCGATGCACCAAATGCAATGGCAAGGGAACACGGAGTGCCCAAGTCCTTCTCTCCCAAATCCCACCAAAGCAACTAATGCTTGGGAGGAAAATGAGAGGAAGAACGAAAGAAGAACACAAAGAACTCCAAGATCTAGGTCCAAGGGTTCCCCTCACTTAGAGGAGAAAATGATTGGTGGAAATGTGGATCTAGATCTCCTCTCTTTTCCCTCAAAAACTAGCAAGAATCCATGGAGGGATTGAGAGTTAGCAAGCTCGAAGAAGGTCAACAATGGGGAAGAACACGAGCTCAAAGGATAAGGTTCAATGGGAAGAAGACCCCTTTTATAGGTGGGGGAAAATCCAACCGTTATGCTCACAACCCAAGACAGAGCGGTACTACCGCTCGTCCTCACGGTACTACCGCTAGGGATCGCGGTACTATCGCTATGCGGTACAAAAAAATACTTCCGTACCTACCTCCGCAGGACTTGGGACAAGTTTTTGGTCCGGAGCGGTACTACCGCTGTAGGAGCCGCGGTAGTACCGCTCTGGAGCGGGAGTAATAAATTACATCCGCTCCAATTCGCGGTAGTACCACTGTAGCCTTGGCAGAACACCAAAACTACCATAACTTTTGCATTCGGACTCGAATTCGTGAAACCAAGTTTGTTGGAAAGCTAGAGACAAGGGCTAACACAATCTTGAGAGAAATATCAATAATAAGCAAATGAGAAAAGGCCCAAAAGAAAATGGTGAGAACCCTTCCTCGGAAAAGACCGATAAAACCTCCAACACCGAAAACATCATAGAAGACGCATGCAAACTCCGTTTTCGATGAACTCAAGCTTGTCATAAAGATGACCATAAGCTCTAAGACTCACAAAGAGAACCAAACAATAACCAAGAAACATGATGCAAGGATGCAATGGTTTGAGCTCTCGACGACCGATACGATCAAGCTACTCACTTGAGAGCCCCCTTGATAGTACGGCTATCGATCCTATAACCCGGTCTCCCAACTACCACCATGAGACCGGTAAAATAGAAAACCTATCAAGGGCAAACCTTTGCCTTGCACATGATCCACTTGAGCTAGATGATGACGATCTTGTCCTCCTCAAGATGGGCCACCTTTCTTGATTGCGTTGGGTCGATGGAGACTAGATGATTGCTCCCCATACTCCACTATGGGTGAGCCACTCTTGACACATCTTCACAAGTCCATTGACACCACAATGGATGGCAAGCTTCAAGCACTTGATCTCTTCGTGATGCTCCACTTGAACTTGCACACGGCAATCTTGATGACGATCACCACTTGATGTCATCCTTTCCATGGGTCGTATGATATCTTCCTCTTGACGCAAGCCCATGGACACGTACCTAACCCCACATAGACTCTCACATAGACCATGGGTTAGTACACAAAGTGCAATGGATAATGCTTACCATACCATGGGATCACTTGATCCCTCTCGATACATCTTCTACGCTTTGTGAGTTGATCAACTTGATTCACTCTTGACTTAGTCTTGATCAACCTTGAATCTTTCCAACTCTCTTCGTTTGGATAATGTCTTGAAGGTAAACATGAATGATCACACAATCTTCTTCTTCAAGACATGCTTGCAATAAGCTCAACACTCACATGACCAATCTTTGGATAATTCCTTAATAGCACCTTGGTCAACACATAAACTCCTTGAAACCAACACATGGACTTCAAGAAATGCCTATGGACAAATCCTTCAAATATAACTCAATGAAACCATTAGTCCATAGAGAATGTCATCAATTACCAAAACCACACATGGGGGCACCGCACGTCCTTTCAATCTCCCCCATTTTGGTAATTGATGACAATCACTTTCAAGAGAGTTTATATAAGGAATTATGCATCACCATGCAATGCAACAACCAATAATGCATGCGTATGAGATGCAAATGCTTAGGAACAAAACCAAAGCAAGGAGAAAAATCAAGACTTCTCCACAAAACTCTCTGAAACTTCTCCCCATTGGCATAGATTGCCAAAATGGTGAAAAGCTAAGAAGACCAATATAAAAGGTGTTCCTCCAAAAGTTGTGTATTTCTCAACAAGAGAGTGGAATGCCATACACATATCCAAAGGTAATGCTTGGAGGAAGACCAACTATATTGAGGCACCAAGATTGAAAAAGAATGATATGCCACAAAGACATAACAAAGAGAGAAACAAGCAATCAGGCAATCAAAAGATACCAATTGAAGCAAGCTATCAAAAGATATCAACTGAACCAACTAGACCAAAGATCCTACGAGCCACATGAAAAAGATATTATGATATGAGCAGAGGATTGTTCTAAAAAAACTAGAGAAGCTCCCCATGATTTGTGCACATCAAGAATTTTTGTATTTGGATACAAAGTGCACAAAATAGGATCATAGCTCCCCAAAGTCAATGTAAACTAACAACAAGTGCAAGAGAGCATATAGGAAACTAAGCCTAGCGCTTGCAACAAGCACATGGTTGAGCTACAAGTAAAAGAGGCAACTTGAGAATGGGCTCAACCAAAAAGATGGGTGTGAGTCAAGGAAATGCACTTGAGAAGACTAATGTACGGATGAGCATAAAGCATCAATAAAGTCTTGAAAGAATGAGGCACACGGTGCAAGGCCTATCATTCCCACACACAACTAGCAAATGGGTTCACAAGCTTACTAATAAGCATATAAAGAACCTATGCTTGTGACAACTCGTGGTGAAGATAGAAGATGAAAGCCTCATCAAGACGAGGGATACCAATTAAGATGGCAAGCCTCGTAAAGATAAGCAAGAGGAAAATAATCTTCACCACACAAGAGTGCATCAATATGCAACGAGATAAGACCTGCACTCAAGACAAAAGCTTTCACGGAGCCACCAAAGAAATAACATAAGAAAGACAAGGTGGACGTGAAAGAAAGGATATCATCTAGAGATGTAATTTCTCTCAGATGTATAAGGTTCTAGGTAGACGAAATCATGATGATATATGTCTACAAAGAAGGATGTACACCGACATAGTTACAACACGAAGGAATAAGATATCCAAAAGGAAGTCGTACATATACCAATAAGATATTTGCTTGGAAGCATAGCACATGGCTAGATTTGGTCTTATTGTATATAAATGAACTCCTACCACACAACTATCAAAGGCATCACAACTAGCAACATGAGATCATTGTTGGGATGCTTTGAGGAAGGAAACAAGTATCACAAGAAAGAATCAATTACATGCCATGATACAACCTACACAAGGTTGATGCAAGAAATGTGTGCATGAAGTAGATGATGATACTTGTTACCGAGATACCATTGGAAGGATCTAGTAGATACCAATTGAAGGTAGATGGTGGTTCATTGATGATCCTAGCTTGACTCCAATAAGCACATGGTGGAAACACCTTCCTTGTGAGTGAGTCCAACATCCAATGCACCTCCAAATGTTCCTAGGAGAACAAGACAAACTAAACGGTACCCAAACTCATTGGGACCAAGAGTTAGAAACACCAATATACATAGGACAAACTCCACATAAATAGGTGCATATAGATATGAAAATGAATTTCATGCACCTCTCATCCAATTTGAGACTTGGTGAAGTTTCCCCTATATATTGGGTCAAAGAAAGAAAAGCATGCCAAATAAAATACATGAAGTAAACATGCATGCTCAAAACTTTCAAGAACCGAAACCAAATGAAAACGAAATGCAAAGAAAAAGGATACCAAATAGATAAATTATCACTTGGAAGATATCATTAAAGATACATCAAGGAATGAGATATCCATTGATACACACGAAATGAAGGATGTCAAACTCCCAAAAGAGAGAATGGTTCCAAACAAACCAAGCCCTCTACAAAGTTTCATGATGGCACAAAGTACCAAAAAGAAACGTCTTGCCTTCCACAAACACACACTTGATAAGGATCACAAGATGAGCGTTTTAGAGAAAATAGGATAGCTCCCCGACGAGTTGTGCATTACATAGGATTTGCATTTGAATACAAAATGCACAAGGTGGGATCACCACTTTCACTATATCTAGAGAACACTAGACAAGAACAAGAAATAAACAAGATCCACAAGTGGTAGGTAAGACAAAGGGAGTTGACACAAACTTGGCAAGAGGAAAGGCAAATAAAAACAAAAGCCAATGTAAAGATGATCAATAAATTCTACCACACATAAGTGACTACCAATTGTCAAAAGACAAAAAGTATATGGAAATAATTCCCGGTGGTAGATAACAAGGATATCCAACATCATCTTCACAACAAACACAAGCAAATTGCAACTTGTAGAGCTATCATGCCACCTAGGAACAAGATAATTTATAGTATCAATTCTAGGTGACAATATCTCAAATGTACACATTTTCTAGGCTAGTAATACACACATAGCATATTACTCCCCCATAATGTGATACCAATTAAAGATAGACAAGAGGCAATTAAAAGGATCCAAAAAGAGATAATTAATGGAAAATTTAGAATTTGAATTTCTCATGAGAGATATACCACCTAGAGACTAGATAATCTTGAAATATCAATACTAGATGGTATTACTCATGTACACACATTTATAGGATTGTGAGGTGCACAAAGCACATCACTCCCCCATAATGGGATATTCCATTAATCTCTCACAAGAGCCAACTAAGAAATAAACAAGATGCAAAAAGGCTCAACACACAACACACATGTACATGATGTGCAAACCAACATGCACATACTTGATTTCTCAAGATAAGCAATTTTGAAGCACAACATATACAAGCACATGCAAGATACAAAACCACAACATGCTAAGGGACAAGTAACTTTTAATGTAAGCAATTTAAGCACGAGTTACCGCAAGGAGGAACATTGGATATATGATAGAAAGATAATCCGAATGACTTGGCTTGACACAATATGAATGACGAGGACCCTTAAATCTTCATAATGTAGCCAAGTCTCCAATGACCTCCAACAACACCTATTGATCAAGTTTGAGCTAGTTGGTCCCCAACCAAGTTGGGACCTAAGAGGTTAGTCACAATAGGCTTGGCCACCCAAATGGTTCTTTTCTTGACACCACTTTGAGTACCAACAAACTTGGCAAACACATTGCCAACCTTATCCTTCCCAAGAAAATAGACATCATCAATAATAATTGGGTTGGATAAGTTACCACTAGTGCATGAAGAAGCGGCGTGGCCTTTCTCACGACATAAGTAGCAACGTCTACTCTTCACTTTCTTCTCACTTGATTTCTCAACAAGAGAAGCATTAACTTGAGTCTTCTTGGGAAGTGGCCTTTCTTCAACTTGAGGTTGAGCATGAGATTGAACTTGTGCCCTCTTCCCTTGTTGCTTGACACTAATGGCATTCTTCTTCAATGGGCAAGATCTAACATGATGCCCTTCTACTTTGCACTTGAAGCAAACAATCTTGGCCGATTTCTTGACTTGTTCTTGGCCCTTCTTTTTGTTCATCTTGGACTTCTTCTTCTTATTGGAGTTGAATCCAAGTCCACCTTTGTCATTGGGGGATTTTTGCACACTCAAGATATTGTTGAGTGTGGATTTCCCTTCATGACTCTTTTCCAAGTCTTTCTTCAAACAAGTGACTTGGGCCTTGAGCTCTTTGATTTCCTCTACATGGTTAATCTCAATACAAGTACTAGAGGAAGTATAAGCTTCATTGTTAGAGCAACAAGGCAAGGAAAGCAATTCATCACAAGATGTACCGACATTGTGAGTAGATGAATTACAAGGACTAGCACATATCAATATAGCATTTTGACTAGAAGTAGTGCTAGTATCCACATGAGGCTCACTAGATGTTACCTTAGCAAGCATGGCCTCATGAGCTATCTTTAGCACATTATGGGATACTAGAAGATCATCATGAGAGATTGTGAGCCTTACATGATTTTCTTCCAACATCCCATAATTGCTAGATAGCAACTCAAGTTGAGCCCTTAGCTCAACATTCTCCTTCAATATGGATGCTTCACAAGAGATAGAGTTAGTAGCACAAGCATCATCATTAGCAACAAGAGGAGAAGACAACTTGGCAAGCTCTTTTGAATATGAAGCTTTAAGTTGAGCATGAGACTCGGTGAGTTTGATGAGCTCACTCTTAATGACCCTTGAGCCATTTTCGAGGTGCTCAAAGTCCTCAAGGAGTTTAGCATGCACAACTTCAAGCTCCTCATTTTTAGTTTCAAAATCATTGGCCACGTCAAGAGCTCTATCACGAGATTCCCTCGCTCTAGATAATTCTAGAGCAAAAGTCTCCTCAAGAGATTCCTTGGTGGTTTGTTCAAGTTCAAGAGCTTGAGAGAGGTCCGCAATCTCATTAGCGTAATCACGCTCATGACCTTCCATTTGATCAATGGTGACCTCATGCTCCTCAAGACGAGATTCCAACTCATTAATATATTTCTTGCCCTCAATAGCAATAGACATGATTTCCATGAAGTTGGACGGGCAATTTTATTCTTAAGAAGAGCTTTAAAATCATTTCCCCTTAATTTTTAAGGAGGCAACATCATCACTCTCTTCGTCATAATCAACATCATCATCACTCTTGCCATCATCAATATCATCACAAGATATATTGGGATTCAAAGTGGGAGATACCTTTGAAGCCTTGGCCATAAGGCAAAATGCAGTAGATGATGATATAGGATCCCTTGAAGCACCATTCAAGACCACATCTTGTTCCATGGAGTATTGGGTTTCATCTACATTGTTAGCACAACAACTCGAGGAAATACATGCATTTTTATCATGGCAACAAGATATAGCAAGCATATCATCATGAGATTTAGTCAAGCAATTTCTACATGATATGAAAGGACTATCAACACAAGCAAGTGAAACATTTGGAGTGCTCAAGTGTTAGGGCCCAAAGGCGGAGCATTGCAATAATATAGTGATGAAGAATCATCCACAAAAGCACACTATCATCATTGCAATGACCGACACTACTCACCATATCATTACCTTGTGGCAAACCACATGTAGGTGAAGTAGAAGAAGTTGAGAAGACTATATGGCGGAGGTGGAGGGAGAACAATCATCCCTACAAATCTTGGACACGCCATATTTATCTTGAAGCTTTGTCCACAACTCATGAGCATCCGGAACGGCATGAGTTGAAATATAACTACATTGCTCAAAACATCGAAAAGCACATTAGAAGCTTGAGCATTGAGATAAGAGTTTTTCTCATCCTCTAAAAGATAATCTTTGGGGATCCTTTGGAGGAGAAAAACCCATATCTACAATTCGCTCTAAATTTGGGTCCATGACCCTAAAGAGATTAAGCATGCGAATTACCCAAACATCAAAATTTGTGCCATCGAAACTAAGAGTGTCGAGAATCCTAATCCCTAGTCGACATCTTTACTCTCTAGGCGGTTAAGCCTAACAAAGAGAGATGAGGCTCTGATACCAATTGAAAGATCGTGGATGTAGCCTAGAGGGGGGTGAATATGCGCTTTAAAATAATTACAGTTTAGGCTTGAAGAAATGCGGAAAAACCTAGCGGTTAATTTGTCAAGCACAAAACCTAAAACAACTAGGCTCACCTATGCACACCAACAACTTATGCTAAGCAAGATAATCAACTATGTGATAGCAAGATATATGACAAAGAACAATATGGCTATCACAAAGTAAAGTGCATAAGTAAAGGGCTCGGGTAAGAGATAACCGAGGCACGCTGGAGAGCGACGATGTATCCCGAAGTTCACACCCTTGCGGATGCTAATCTCCGTTTGGAGCGGTGTGGAGGCACAATGCTCCCCAAGAAGCCACTAGGGCCACCGTAATCTCCTCACGCCAAGACAATGCAAGATGTCGTGATTCCACTAAGGGACCCTTGAGGCGGTCACCGAACCCGTACAAATGGCAACCCTTGGGGCGGTCACCGAACCCGTACACTTTGGCAACCCTTGGGGCGGTCACTGCACCGCCAAATTGCTCAGGCGATCTCCACAACCTAATTGGAGACCTGACGCTTGCAGGAGCTTTACACCACAATGATTGAGCTCCGAACACCACCAACCGTCTAGGGCGCCAAGGAACCCAAGAGGAACAAGCTCTAGGCTGCCCAAACACCCAAGAGTAATAAGCTTCTCAAACTTCACTTCCACGTATCACCGTGGAGAACTCAAACCGATGCACCAAATGCAATGGCAAGGGAACACGGAGTGCCCAAGTCCTTCTCTCCCAAATCCCACCAAAGCAACTAATGCTTGGGAGGAAAATGAGAGGAAGAACGAAAGAAGAACACAAAGAACTCCAAGATCTAGGTCCAAGGGGTTCCCCTCACTTAGAGGAGAAAGTGATTGGTGGAAATGTGGATCTAGATCTCCTCTCTCTTTTCCCTCAAAAACTAGCAAGAATCCATGGAGGGATTGAGAGTTAGCAAGCTCGAAGAAGGTCAACAATGGGGGAAGAACACGAGCTCAAAGGATAAGGTTCAATGGGGAAGAAGACCCCTTTTATAGGTGGGGAAAATCCAACCGTTATGCTCACAACCCGACAGAGCGGTACTACCGCTCGTCCTCACGGTACTACCGCTTAGGGATCGCGGTACTATCGCTATGCGGTACAAAAAAAATACTTCCGTACCTACCTCCGCAGGACTTGGGACGAGTTTTTTGGTCCGGAGCGGTACTACCGCTGTAGGAGCTGCGGTAGTACCGCTCTGGAGTGGTAGTAAAAAATTACATCCGCTCCAATTCGCGGTAGTACCGCTGCAGCCTTTTCAGAACACCAAAACTACCATAACTTCTGCATTCGGACTCCGAATTTGACGAAACCAAGTTTGTTGGAAAGCTAGAGACAAGGGCTAACACAATCTTGATAGAAATACCAATAATAAGCAAATGAGAAAAGGCCCAAAAGAAAATGGTGAGAACCCTTCCTCGGAAAAGACCGGTAAAACCTCCAACACCGAAAACATCATAGAAGACGCATGCAAACTCCGTTTTCGATGAACTCAAGCTTGTCATAAAGATGACCATAAGCTCTAAGACACACAAAGAGAACCAAACAAGAAACAAGAAACATGATGCAATGATGCAATGGTTTGAGCTCTCGATTTAACGATACGATCAAGCTACTCACTTGAGAGCCCCCCTTGATAGTACGACTATTGATCCTATAACCCGGTCTCCCAACTACCACCATGAGACCGGTAAAATAGAAAATCTATCAAGGGAAAACCTTTGCCTTGCACATGATCCACTTGAGCTAGATGATGACGATCTTGTCCTCCTCAAGATGGACCACATTTCTTGATTGCGTTGGGTCGATGGAGACTAGATGATTGCTCCCCCATACTCCACTATGGGTGAGCCACTCTTCGGCACATCTTCACAAGTCCATTGACACCACAATGGATGGCAAGCTTCAAGCACTTGATCTCTTCGCGATGCTCCACTTGAACTTGCACACGACAATCTTGATGACGATCACCACTTGATGTCATCCTTTCCATGGGTTGTATGATATCTTCCTCTTGATGCAAGCCCATGGACACGTACCTAACCCCACATAGACTCTCACATAGACCATGGGTTAGTACACAAAGTGCAATGGATAATGCTTACCATACCATGGGATCACTTGATCCCTCTCGATACATCTTCTACGCTTTGTGAGTTGATCAACTTGATTCACTCTTGACTTAGTCTTGATCAACCTTGAATCTTTCCAACTCTCTTCGTTTGGATGATGTCTTGAAGGTAAACATGAATGATCATACAATCTTCTTCTTCAAGACATGCTTGCATAAGCTCAACACTCACATGACCAATCTTTGGATAATTCCTTAATAGCACCTTGGTCAACACATAAACTCCTTGAAACCAACACATGGACTTCAAGAAATGCCTATGGACAAATCCTTCAAATATAACTCAATGCAACCATTAGTCCATAGAGAATGTCATCAATTACCAAAACCACACATGGGGGCACCGCATGTCCTTTCACTCGGCCCAACCGATTTGATCTATCTGGCGCCACCGAGTTCATTTGACATAGCCACTGCCAGAAACCCTAGTCACTTCGGTCTCACTGATAGGGATCTCGGTCTCACCGAGATGGGATTGCAAACTCTCTGTTTTCCTTCATAACATTACGTTCTAACCGAGATGATCGATCGGTCCCACCGAGTTCGCAATTCAAACTCTCTGTTTCCCCTTCGTAACATTTCGGTCTCACCGAAATGAGCGAATCGGTCCCACCGAGTTTGCCTGACCAACTCTCTGGTTAGCTTATTACCAAAGTCGGTCCCATCGAGTTTGAGTAATCGGTCTCACCGAGATTATGTTATGCCCTAACCCTAATGAAATCGGTCCCACTGAGTTGATATGTCGGTCCTACCGAAAAGCCTAACATTCACATTTTGAACTGAATCAGTCTGATCGAGTTTTCCGATTCGGTCCCACCGAGTTTGGTGAATTGTGTGTAACGGTTAGATTTTGTGTGGAGGCTATATATACCCCTCCACCCACTCTTCATTCATGGAGAGAGCAATCAGAACGTGCCTACACTTCCAGCATACATTTTCTGAGAGAGAACCACCTACTCATGTGTGTTTTTTTGACTATATACTGCAAGACAACAGCCTCACAGCCCTTTATTCAATAATAAAAGCAAAAGGTTCTCTGTACAACTAAAGGGAAAAGAAAAGAAAATACAATACTTACAAAGTGAGCTAGGGGAGAGAATCTATCCAAGCTAACAGACTGTCCCTATATTTACATTTGATTCTATGTGCTAACAAGGAAAGGTCATGCACAAAATTCCTCCTCCAAGCTCTAAAACTAGGAGTCTCATTTCTAAAAATCTTGCCATTTCTCTGCGTCTAGATGTTCCATGCTGCACTAAAAACCACCTCAGAAAAGAAAGGCCTATTGAAATCCTTCCTTGAAGCTGAGGCCATCATGAAAGTAGACTGGTTGGGCGAGGCCGACCATGAAATCCCAAGATAATTCCAAACTCTTTGACTAAAATTGCAAGTGAAAAAGAGGTGGACTCTATCTTCATGGAAGGAAGACTAGCAAAGAACACAAGTATCATCCTGGATATTCCAATGCCTCCTCTGCATCATGTCCCGTGTGTTAAGGCGATCCATCAATAAAAGCCATTCAAAAACCTTGATTTTGAGGGTACAAGAGCATTTCCAGATGTACTTGAAGATTGGGTCAATCTCCAAATGAGAGAAGGCGAACTCATAGTAGAGCTTAGATTGATACTCCCCAGATTTAGATGGCCATTTCCAAACATCCTTCTCATCTGGATTCAAGCTGATGTGTTGCAACAAAGTCTAAAGCTGAGATAGTTCCAGATATGCCTCCGATGAAAATGGTAGATGAAAACCTTCAACAGCCGACTGGTAAGAAAAAGTCCTTGACTGTTATCATATCATCAATGGAAAATGAATGAAGTCTAGGGAAACGATCCTTAAGAGCAATCATTCTGTTGTCAATTTGCCAATGATCAAGCCAGAAAACCACAGTGTCCCCTACATGCACTTGTGGTGTGGCAAGCAAACAAAACTTGTCATACAATTTCAGCACATCACGCCACCAAAAAGAGCCACAAATCTGAGTAACTTGTGGAGCTGACGAATGATAATAGGAGTCCCAAATAAGATTAACCCATGGACCATCTTTCTTATTGAAGAACTTGAACAGATGTTCGATTAGAAGAGCTTCATTTTGCACTCCCAAATGAGCGACTCCCAGCCCACCATATTTCTACTTATGTGTTGAGACCAAGATATTACATTCCAACCACAAGAATCTTGATCTCTAGCCTTCCCCAAGTTGCTTCCCACTCAAATCATCTTTCCACCAAATCCAAATCTGTGAGAGAGAGTTGAGTATTGAGGAGACTATCATTTGAAGCACAAAAGCAAGGGGTTCATCATCAACACACCATCTATTACCTTTTGGAGAGTGGTGTCTCCTAGATTGGTTAGGTGTCAATTGGGATCCTCCGTCAAGATTTCGGAGTTGAACCAAGGAGTTTGTACGGGCAAGGAGATCGCCTACTTCATGAAGATCTACCCTAGTGAGGCAAGTCCTTCGTGGGCGATGGCCATGGTGGGATAGACAAGGTTGCTTCTTCGTGGACCCTTCGTGGGTGGAGGCCTCTGTGGACTCGTGCAACCGTTACCCTTCGTGGGTTGAAGTCTCCATCAACGTGGATGTACGATAGCACCACCTACCGGAACCATGGAAAAAATCTCGGCGTCTACATTGCATTTGCTCCCTCCAAACTCCTCCCTTTACCTTCATTTTTACTTTCCTCTGCTATGCTCTTAGACTTGCATGTGTAGGTTGATTGCTTGACTTGTGCTAAGTTGCTAAAATCTGCCAAGACTTAAATTGGGAAAAAGATAGATTTTTATTTGGTCAAGTAGTCTAATCACCCCCCTCTAGACATACTTTCGATCCTACAAGTGGTATCAGAGCTTTGGTCTCCATTTGCCTTGATTTCCATAGCTTTTGGTGATCATAGCCTTGGTTTCACAACCTAGGAGAGTATGGCGTCTAGCGAGGGAAATTACCACCGTAGAGGTCCTTACTTTGATGGTGCTAATTTTTCTAGTTGGAAGCATAAGATGAAAATGCATATTCTTGGACATAACCCCGCCGTTTGGGCTATTGTGTGTATTGGTTTGCAAGGTGAATTATTTAATGGGAGAGAACCGAACTGTGAAGCTACCGCGGAAGAGTTGAAGATGCTGCAATACAACGCTCAAGCTTGCGATATCCTCTTCAACGGATTGTGCCCCGAAGAATTCAACAAAATCAGCCGTCTTGAGAATGCAAAGGAAATTTGGGATACTTTGATTGATATGCACGAAGGTACCGACTCCGTCAAGGAATACAAATTGGATGTGCTTCAAAGTCAACTTGACAAGTTCAAAATGAAGGATGGTGGAGGTGTCATTGAAATGTACTCTACGATTGCTCTCATCACAAATGATATTGCCGTCTTAGGAAGTGAAGAGATGACCGATAGATTCATAATCAAGAAGATCCTAAGAGCCTTGGATGGAATATATGTTACCGTGTGCACATTGATCCAAATGATGCCCAATTACAAAGATCTCAAGCCTACGGAAGTCATTGGAAGAATTGTTGCTCATGAGATGTCACTCAAGGATAAGGAAGAGCTTCACAACAAGTCAAGTGGTGCTTACAAAGCCTCATGTGATGCTCCCACATCTTCAAGTGAGAACCAAATCTTCAATGAAGAATTAAGCCTAATGGTGAAGAATTTCAACAAGTTCTACAAGAGTAGAAGCATGGAAAGAAGTTCCAAGTCAAGGTCCTACAATGACAAAAGATTTTCGAGTCGTGAACGTAATTGCTACAATTGTGGAAGACCCGGACACTACTCCAATGAGTGTACGGCCCCCTACAAAAGAAGAGAAGATTCACCCAAAAGAAGAAGTAGAAGAGAATAATCACCACCTAGAGAGAGGAGGAGTAGAGATGATCATTATGAACGAAGAACCTCTCGGAGAAGCAAGGTCTCGGAAAGGAAGGACAAATCGTCAAAGAGCTACACAAAACGAAGACATCAGGCTCATGTTGGTGAATGGGTATCCGGCTCCGACTCCGACCATCAATCCGAAATAAGTTATCACTCCGACTCCGAATATACTCAAGATGAAGGTGTTGCCAGTCTAGCACTTGTGTCAACCAACTCCTACGACATATTTGATTCACCAAATGAAGGAATTGGAAGATGCTTCATGGCTAAAGGCCCAAAGGTATCACACCCCGAGTATGTTGATTTCAATAGCGATGAAGATGATTTGCTAGGTGATGATGATTTACTTGTTGACAACTCTAGTGATGAAAGCTATGATGAACTTGCTATTAATCATGACAATCAAGATAAAACATGAATTATGATGATAAGAAGGAGATTGAGCATCTAACTAAAGAACTAAACACTCTTAAGTTAGCTCGTGAAACTACCTTGGAAGATCATCGAGAACTTTTAAAGACTTATGAAAAGTTACGCTTTGAAAAGCTCAACCTTGAGCAAGAGCATGGGTTCTTAAAAGCAATCAATGATGATCTTCGCAAGAAAAGTTCTTCTTACATTTCCAAGCGTTTACTCTTGTCTACTTACATGCCACAAGTTAAATCTAGTAACAAGAGTAAGAAAGATTCTTCTTCTAGTAGTAACAACAATCATGCTAAATCCAATGTTGTTGCTTCTACTAGTTCTCTTGATTCCACTAATGATTCTCTTAGCCAAGTTACACTTGAGCAAGAAAATAGCTTATTGAAGGGAATTATAGATAAAGGTGTTTACAAGAGCCTTGCAGGAAGTAAGCAAGTTGAGGAAATTATACGCAAGCAAGGAAGGCACCGGAAGAATCAAGGTGTTGGTTTTGAACGAAAGTTCAATGCCAATGGAGTTGAGTGGGAAGAAGATCAATACCCCAAGACGAAGTTTGTTCCTCAACAAGGGAAGTATGATCCTACTTCTTTCCAAGGGACACAAGCTCAAGATGATCTTGCACCATAAGACCACAAGCAAAAAGGCAATGACAAGCTTCAAGAGGAGATCGATGCATTTGAAGAAGCTCCTAAGGCCTTGCTCAAGTGGTTTTCCAAGACTACATCGAGTTCTACTACGTCAAGTACGACTACAACTCCAAGGATTCCCATCAAGATGATGTGGATCCCAAAGAAGAAGAACTAGAGAGTTCTTGAGGGTGACTCCGCCAACATACTTCACTCATATAATTTTGGCGAGGACAAGTGCAAACAACTTCCACATCTTGCATTAGTTCAAGGAGTCACAAACCCTCTTGTTGGTAAGACAAAGGACAAGGTAACCTAATGCTTTCATGGACATCATATTGTGTGAACTTCACTCTATGTCTATGGATATCCTTGTTTGTTCCTTGTGGGACTAACCTGTGTAGGTATTGAAAGTGCAACTCACTCCAATGGATTGCTCCGAATGATCTACATCAACATTGAGCATCCATATCTTCAACATCTACATGAAGTCATCATCGACAAAACCCAAGGTTAGTTCATCCCTCTTAGGGGGGATATCACATCTAGGGGGAGCTTTACTCTAACAATTGAGCTAAAGCAACTCTAATGATGTGAACACAACAATGCTTTATGTAAAAGTGGTAACCCCACTTGTGCTTAAACGATGAGTATGACCTGTGATCAAATGTTCTCATTTGACTCCTAAGTCAATATACTCATATATAGATGACCTAGTCATCGCCAATTGCTTGATAGATGCTAGAGTGTTTGTGCATGCTTTGTCACATATTTCATTTGTTATTTTATTGTATGAGCATGTTGATTGCATATTTTATTCATTCGAGGACATACACTTGTTACTTTGATTTATTGGCTCTTTTTCTTTTGCGAAGTGGATGGACAAGAATGCCTAAGAACTTCCTCTAGCTATCTGTGTTTTTCTCGTCTCAAACTCTATTCATGCTACATCACAAAGTTTGATCAAGTCAGATTTGAACCACTCTTTGTGAGGAGCACTCGGAGTCCCCGATTCGTCATAGACTTAAACTTCCAAAACCTCTCTGTGCATTTCGGTATGACCGATTCATTCATTTCGGTCACACCGAGTCCACTGAGTTGATTTAGGTTTTCAATCTCGGTGCAACCGATTTGAACTTTTCGGTCACACCGAGTTGCAGTAACCGCTTGCAATTCTTCATCTCGGTGCCACACCGACAGGGTCAGGACATATATACCCATGGGTGAGATTTTGGAAATTTCTTCAAAACTCCTCAGCCTGCGTGTGTCCCGCTCCGCCTCCTCGGGTCTCCGGATCGTCTCCTCATCACTAGCGACCTTCCGCCACTGGTTTCTGTCGCCGTCAATGGGATTCTGCCCCGTCGTTGTCACCGTAGCAAACTCACCGCCGAGCTAGGGTATGAGTTTGATCCTTTGTGCTATTTCCTTACTCCAATTCCTAGCACATTGCTTTGCCATGATCTTTACCACGTATGAAATCAATCTATCCAGAGAAAACATCCTTTAGATTAGGTTTGATTCGAAAATTTAGGGTTAGGTCTCCGCCGAACTCATCTCGGACCAACCGAGTTGTACAAATCGGTCTCACCGATTTGGCTTAGGCCATTGCACATGCGCTTTTCGGTCTGACCGGAAATTGCAAATCGGTGCGACCGAGTTCAACTCTCTGTGAAACCCTAGCAATCTCGGAGCCACCAAACTGTGACTCGGTCTGACCGAGTTCACTAGTTTAGACTCCAAAAGTTGCTTCGGTATCATCGAGTTTATCAAATCGGTAGCTCTGAAATGCTTTCTGTGGAGAACAAAAACTAAGTTTTTGACTCATCTGTTTTGCAAAAACTCTGCACTTTGTGATGCTCATCCACTCTACCTCATCTATATCTATTCACTGTGGTCTGCTTGTCGGTTTGCTTGCCAAGATGTCTGACCAGAGTGATAGCCAGAACAGATCTGAAGAGCAAGTGCAAATGAGGGCACTAGTCCCTCAAGCAGCTATGATGAAGGCAGCAGGAGCACTCCCAGCAATTTGCCCAAGGCAGCCACCAGATCAAGGAAGAAGAAAACCTCAGACTCTGAGGATGAGGACTATGTGGCTATTGAGGAGGAAGTTAGCTCCAAAAAGAAAGTCCTGAAGAAGGAATATGGAGCTGCTGCTGCAACCAAACCTGGCTTGAACAAGAAGGCACCTGCAAAGAGAGTCCCAATGTCTAAGGCCAGGGCCTCCACTTAGGAACCCTCCAAGTCAACTAGGGGAGAGGATGCTGATGAGGATAAGAAAAAGAAGGAGAGAAAGAGGGGAAGATGGTGCAAGAAGGTGGACCCCATGGCTTAATTTGAGAGGCATTCTTTAGAAGAAGAAGATGAAGAGGAAGAGGATGCTGCTCCAGCACCCAAGTCCCAGAAGCTTATGGGAGATGCAGTCAAGTCAGGGGCTGCTCCATCAAAGCCCAAAACTGCTCCCGAAGCTACTACTCAAGCTCAGAAACCTTCTAAGCCCAAGAGAAGCACCAGGAACATACCAGCTGAAGAGAAGAACAAGGCCCCAGTGCCTGAAGTTGCAGAAGAAGGTGCAGAAGCCCAAGTGTTGAGACAACTGAAACCAAAGATTCCATACCACAATGACACTCATCTAGTGGCTGAGGACATGCACATCAGGAAGGATGCAGGACTGAGATTGTGGAGACATTCTGATCCCTATGCTGTGAGGAGGAGGACTACTGTGGACTACAGGTTCCACACCAAAGAACAACTAGATTTCTATGAGACTATTCTGCTTGACAAGAAGCCAATTGTCTGTGATATGAAGTGGGTTGATTGGGAATATATTGATGGGAATGAAGATCACTTCCCAGGTGTACATGAGAGCTTCAAGGCTTGTGGAGTTAACAAGTTTGTTGGACAGAAGCTCACAAAATGGAATGATGAGCTCATTATGAAGTTTTACTCCACTGCTCATTTCTATCCATATGGGAGAATAGTGTGGATGTCTGAAGGTACAAGGTACCAATCTAATGTTGATGAGTGGGCCATGTTGATCAATGCCCCAGAAGAGCATGAGGATGATTTGGATGTGTATGCCAAGAAGAAGAAATACCACAACTCTACGGCAAATATGTACAAGGAGATCCCAAACAAAGCTTTGGACACACACAAGTTTGGATATGTACACTATTTGCTGTCTGGTCTGCCTACTATCAACACCATCTTGAGGCATACACTGTTACCCAAATCTGGAGATCACAAGATGATTAGAGGACATTCCATCAACTTGTTGCAGATCTTTGATGTTCCTCAAAAATTCAAAGTCATGAGCCTGATTGTAGAGACAATCAAAAGGACAACTGCTGATCAGAAAAGGTCTTGTGGGTATGCTCCACACATCCAGGTGCTCATCAACTCCAAGATGGGCACAGGCACTTACTTGTTGGAGAAGGAGCATTTACCTTTGCACCTAGAATTTGAAGATAACACAGTTGTAACGAATGAGGATGAACCATCATCAGTTCAAGCACAAAAGAAGGGAGCAAAGGCAAAGGCAGAAAAAGCTGCAAAGATGCCTAGTGTTGAGGAGGCATCAGAAGTGTTCTTGAAGAGCAAACAAGATCAACTAGCTTATCTGATTCAGGCAACATTGAGGATTGAGAAGGGCTTGGTCACCCTGACTCAGAATCAGGAGAGCTTGGAGAGGATTATATAAAAAAGTTTTATGATCTTGATCTGAAAGTCACTGAGATACATATAGCAGTTGAGCAGCTTTAGGAGGAAGCACACGAGAAGATAGGACAGGGTACTACAGATGCTTTTCAGTGAGTGCCAAGAGGTCAGTGGTCAGCTGCAGTGCCAGTGCCAGATACAAGAGCTACTTCATCTGCACCAGCAGCAACAGCTTCAGTTCCACCTCCAGCAGCCACTCCACCAGCTCCAGCTACATCAACTGATGCCTTCGTCCTTGGAGTTCTCTCTACACCACCTCCCGAAGACCAAGCCTGAGAGACGCATAGCACTATGCATTTTCAAACTTTTTGGTAACTTGTTGCCAAAGGAGGAGAAATGTATAGATCATAGGCTTCGAGAGAACGTGTTTTGCTTCTTTGTCTTTCTTGCTTCTTGCTATTTGGTTGATACTTTATGTCTGCGTGTGAGATACTTACATGATCTTGTGTTTGATCATATCATACTTTAAGGCTTGCTTGATATTATTATCTCTTATATCCCTATATGATCATTCACTTTTCTTGGTGATGACTGCATGTTTTAATTCCTATTATTTTGAACGCTCCACCAAGATGTATGTGACATGGAAGAGTAACCCATGATCCTAATCGATTGTGCATTTGTATTCAAAAGTGTTGGGGAACGTAGTAATTTCAAAAAAAATTCCTACGCACACGCAAGATCATGGTGATGCATAGCAACGAGAGGGGAGAGTGTTGTCCACGTACCCTCGTAGACCGAAAGCGGAAGTGTTAGCACAATGCGGTTGATGTAGTCGTACGTCTTCACGGCCCGACCGATCAAGCACCGAAACTACGGCACCTCCGAGTACTTGCACACGTTCAGCTCGATGACGTTCCCGGGACTCCGATCCAGCAAAGTGTCGGGGAAGAGTTCCGCCAGCACGATGGCGTGGTGACGATCTTGATGTTCTACCGTCGCAGGGCTTCGCCTAAGCACCGCTACAATACTATCGAGGAGAACTATGGTGGAGGGGGCACCACACACGGCTAAGAGATCTCAAGGATCAATTGTTGTGTCTTGGGGTGCCCCCCTGCCTTCGTATATAAAGGAGCAAGGGGGAGGCCGGCCGGCCCTAGGGGGCGCGCCAAGGAGGGGGGAATCCTCCTCCTAGTGGGAGTAGGATTCCCCTTTCCTAGTCCCACTAGGAAGGAGGAAGGGGGAAGGAAAGAGAGGGAGAGGGAGAGGGAAAGAGGGCCGCGCCTCCCTAGTCCAATTCGGACTCCCTATGGGGGGGCGCCACCTCCTAGGCTGCTGCCCTCTCTCTCCCCTCAGGCCCACTAAGGCCCAATACTTCCCCGGGGGGTTCCGGTAACCCCTCCGGCACTCCGGTTTTCTCCGAAATCAACCGGAACAATTCCGGTGTTCGAATCTAGTCGTCCAATACATCAATCTTTATGTCTCGACCATTTCGAGACTCCTCGTCATGTCTGTGATCACATCCGGACTCGAACAACCTTGGTACATCAAAACTTATAACTCATAATAAAACTGTCATCGTAACGTTAAGCGTGCGGACCCTACGGGTTCGAGAACTATGTAGACATGACCTAGAACTGTTTCCGTCAATAACCAATAGCGGAACACGGATGCTCATATTGGATCCTACATATTCTACGAAGATCTTTATCGGTCAAACCGCATAACAACATACGTTGTTCCCTTTGTCATCGGTATGTTACTTTCCCGAGATACGAACGTCGTTAGACAATACCTACTTAAATCTAGTTACCGGCAAGTCTATTTACTCATTCCGTAATACATCATCCATAACTAACTCATTAGTTGCAATGCTTGCAAGGCTTAAGTGATGTGCATTACCGAGAGGGCCCAGAGATACCTCTCCGACAATCGGAGTGACAAATCCTAATCTCAAAATACGCCAACCCAACATGTACCTTCGGAGACACCTGTAGAGCTCCTTTATAATCACCCAGTTACGTTGTGACGTTTGGTAGCACACAAAGTGTTCCTCCGGTAACGGGAGTTGCATAATCTAATAGTCATAGGAACATGTATAAGTCATGAAGAAAGCAATATCAATATACTAAACGATCAAGTGCTAAGCTAACGGAATAGGTCAAGTTAATCACATCATTCTCCTAATGATGTGATCCCATTAATCAAATGACAACTCATGTCTATGGTTAGGAAACTTAACCATCTTTGATTCACGAGCTAGTCAAGTAGAGGCATACTAGTGACACTATGTTTGTCTATGTATTCACACATGTATTATGTTTTTGGTTAATACAATTCTAGCATGAATAATAAACATTTATCATGAAATAAGGAAATAAATAATAACTTTATTATTGCCTCTAGGGCATATTTCCTTCAGTCTCCCACTTGCACTAGAGTCAATAATCTAGTTCACATCGCCATGTGATTTAACACCAATATTCATATCTGTATATGATTAACACCCATAGTTCACATCGTCATGTGACCAACACCCAAAGGGTTTACTAAGGTGTGATCATGTTTTGCTCGTGAGAGAAGCTTAGTCAACGGGTCTGTTATATTCAAAGCCGTATGTATTTTGCAAATATTCTGTCTACAATGCTCTGCCTGGAGCTACTCTAGCTAATTGCTCCCACTTTCAATATGTACCCAGATTGAGACTTAGAGTCATCTGGATCGGTGTGAAAGCTTGCACCGATGTAACTCTTTACGACGGGCTCTTTTATCACCTCCATAATCGAGAAATATTTCCTTAGTCCTCACTAAGGATATTCTTGACCAATGTCCAGTGATCTACTCCTAGATCACTATTGTACTCCCTTGTCAAATTCAGAGCAAGGTATACAATAAGTCTGGTACATAGGTAGCATACTTTATAAAACCAATGACTGAAGCATAGGGAATGACTTTTCATTCTCTTTCTATTTTCTGCCGTGGTCGGGATTTGAGTCTTACTCAATTTCACACCTTGCAACACAGGAAAGAACTCCTTCTTTATTTGCTCCATTTTGAACTACTTCAAAATCTTATCAAGGTATGTACTCATTGAAAAAAAACTTATCAAGCGTCTTGATCTATCTATATAGATCTTGATGCTCAATGTGTAAGCAGCTTCACCAAGGTCTTTCTTCGAAAAACTCCTTTCAAACACTCCTTTATGCTTTCCAGAAAATTCTACATCATTTCCAATTAATAATATGTCATTCACATATACTTATCAGAAAGGTTGTAGTGCTCCCACTAACTTTCTTGTAAATACATGCCTTTCCAAAAGTCTGTATTAAACCATATGCTTTGATCAACTCATCAAAGCGTATATTCTAACTCCGAGATGCTTGCACTAGTCCATTGATGGATCGCTGGAGCTTGCATATTTTGTTAGCACCTTTAGGATTAACAAAACCTTCTGGTTGCATCATATACAACTCTTCTTTAAAAAATCCATTAAGGAATGCAATTTTGACATCCATTTGCCAGATTTCATAAAATGTGGCAATTGCTAACATGATTCGGACAGACTTAAGCATCGATACGAGTGAGAAAATCTCATCGTATTCAACACCTTGAACTTGTCGAAAACTTTTCGCAACAAGTCGAGCTTAGTAGATAGTAACACTACTATCAGTGTCCGTCTTCCTCTTGAAGATCCATTTATGTAACATGGCTTGCTGATCATCGAGCAAGTCAATCAAAATCCATACTTTGTTCTCATACATGGATCATATCTCAGATTTTATGGCCTCAAGCCATTTCACGGAATCTGGGCTCATCATTGCTTCCTCATAGTTCGTAGGTTCATCATGGTCTAGTAATATGACTTCCAGAACATGATTACCCACTCTGGTGCGGATCTTACTCTGGAAGACCTACGAGGTTCTGTAATAACTTGATCTGAAGTTTCATGACCATCATCATTAGCTTCCTCACTAATTGGTGTAGATGTCACAGGAACCGGTTTCTGTGATGAACTACTTTCCAATAAGGGAGCAGGTACAGTTACCTCATCAAGTTCTACTTTCCTCCCACTCACTTCTTTCGAGAGAAACTCCTTCTCTAGAAAGGATCCATCTTAGCAACGAATATCTTGCTTTCGGATCTGTGATAGAAGGTGTACCCAATAGTTTCTTTGGGTATTCTATGAAGATGCATTTCTCCGATTTGGGTTCGAGCTTATCAGGTTGAAACTTTTTCACATAAGCATCGTAGTCCCAAACTTTAAGAAACGACAACTTTGGTTTCTTGCCAAACCACAGTTCATAAGGCGGCGTCTCAAACGGATTTTGATGGTGCCATATTTAAAGTGAATGCAACTGTCTCTAATGCATAACCCCAAAACGATAGTGGTAAATCGGTAAGATACATCATAGATCGCACCATATCCAATAAAGTGTGGTTATGACGTTCGGACACACACCATAACGTTGTGGTGTTCCATGTGGCGTGAGCTGTGAAACTATTCCACATTGTTTTATATGAAGGCCAAACTCGTAACTCAAATATTCTCCTCCATGATCAGATCGTAGAAACTTTATTTTCTTGTTACGATGATTCTCCACTTCACTCTAAAATTCTTTGAACTTTTCAAATGTTTCAGACTTGTGTTTCATTAAGTAGATATACCCATATCTGCTCAAATCATCTGTGAAGGTCAGAAAATAACGATACTTGCCACGAGCATCAACACTCATTGGACCGTATACATCGGTATGTATTATTTCCAACAAGTCAGTAGCTCGTTCCATTGTTCTGGAGAACGGAGTTTTAGTCATCTTGCTCAAAAGACACGGTTCGCAAGCATCAAATGGTTCATAATCAAGTGATTCCGAAAATCCATCTTTATGGAGTTTCTTCATGCGCTTTACACCGATATGACCCAAACAGCGGTGCCACAAATAAGTTGCACTATCATTATTAACTTTGCATCTTTTGGCATCAATATTGTGAATATGTGTATCACTACGATCGAAATCCAACAAACTATTTTCATTGGGTGTATGACCATTGAAGGTTTTATTCATGTAAACAGAACAACAATTATTCTCTGACTTTAAATGAATAATCGTATCGCAATAAACATGATCTAATCATATTTATGCTCAACGCAAACACCAAATAACATTTATTTAGGTTCAACACTAATCTCGAAAATATAGGGAGTGTACGATGATGATCATATCAATCTTGGAACCACTTCCAACACACATCGTTACTTCACCCTCAACTAGTCTCTGTTTATTCTCTAACTCCTGTTTCGAGTTACTAATCTTAGCAACCGAACAAGTATCAAATACTCAGGGGCTACTATAAACACTAGTAAGGCACACATCAATAACATGTATATCAAATATACTCTTGTTCACTTTGCCATCCTTCTTATCCACCAAATATTCAGGGCATTTCCGCTTCCAGTGACCATTTCCTTTGCAGTGTAAGCACTCAATTTCAGGCTTTGGTCCAGCTTTGGTCTTCTTCACGGGAGTGACAACTTGTTTGCCATTCTACTTGAAGTTTCCATTTCTTTACCTTTGCCCTTTTCTTGAAACTAGTGGTTTTGTCAATCATCAACACTTGATGCTCTTTCTTGATTTCTACCGTCATCGATTTCAACATCATGAAGAGCTCGGGAATCGTTTTCGTCATCCCTTGCATACTATAGTTCATCACGAAGTTCTAGTAACTTAGTGATGGTGACTAGAGAATTACATCAATCACTATCTTATCCGGAAGATTAACTCCCACTTGATTTAAGCGATTGAAGTACCTGACAATCTGAGCACATGCTCACTAGTTGAGCGATTCTCCTCCATCTTTTAGCTATAGAACTTGTTGGAGACTTCATATCTCTCAACTGGGTATTTGCTTGAAATATTAACTTCAATTCCTGGAACATCTCATATGGTCCATGACATTCAAAACGTCTTTGAAGTCCCGATTCTAAGCCGTTAAGCATGGTGCACTAAACTATCAAGTAGTCATCATATTGAGCTAGCCAAACGTTCATAACGTGCGCATACCGCTCCTGCAATAGGTCATCACCTAGCGGTGCATCAAGGACATAATTTTTCTGTGCAGCAATGATGATAATCCTCAGATCACGGATCCAATCCGCATCATTGCTACTAACATTTTTCAACATAATTTTTCTCTAGGAACATATTAAAATAAACATATGAAAGCAACAACGCGAGCTATTGATCTACAACATAATTTGCAAAATACTACCAGGACTAAGTTCATGATAAATTTAAGTTCAATTAATCATATTACTTAAGAACTTCCACTTAGACAGACATCTCTCTAGTCATCTAAGTGATCACGTGATCCAAATCAACTAAACCATGTCCGATCATCACGTGAGATGGAGTAGTTTTCAATGGTGAACATCACTATGTTGATCATATCTACTATATGATTCACGTTCGACCTTTCGGTCTCCGTGTTCCGAGGCCATATCTGTATATGCTAGGCTCGTCAAGTTTAACCTGAGTATTCCGCGTGTGCAACTGTTTTGCACCCGTTGTATTTGAACGTAGAACCTATCACACCTGATCATCACGTGGTGTCTCAGCACGAATAACTTTCGCAACGGTGCATACTCAGGGAGAACACTTCTTGATAATTAGTGAGAGATCATCTTAAAATGCTACCATCAAACTAAGCAAAATAAGATGTATAACAGATAAACATCATATGCAATCAAAATATGTGACATGATATGGCCATGATCATCTTGCGCCTTTGATCTCCATCTCCAAAGTACTGTCATGATCCCTATTGTCACCAGCACGACACCATGATCTTCATCATCTTGATCTATATCAATGTGTCGTCACATGGTCGTCTCGCCAACTATTGCTCTTGCAACTATTGCTATCGCATAGCGATAAAGTAAATCAATTATTTGGCACTTGCATCTTATGCAACAAAGAGACAACCATAGGGTTTACGCGATTCTTGATAACTTCAACAAAACATGATCATCTCATACAACAACTTATATATCATCACGTCTTGACCATATCACATCACAACATGCCCTGCAAAAACAAGTTAGACGTCCTCTACTTTGTTGTTGCAAATTTTACGTGGCTGCTACGGGCTGAGAAAGAACCGTTCTTACCTACGCATCAAAACCACAATGATAGTTCGTCAAGTTAGTGATGTTTTAACCTTCGCAAGGACCGGGCGTAGCCACACTCGGTTCAACTAAAGTTGGAGAAATAGACACCCGCCAGCCACCTGTGTGCAAAGCACGTCGGTAGAACCAGTCTCGCGTAAGCGTACGCGTAATGTCGGTCCGGGCCGCTTCATCCAACAATAGCTGAACCAAACTGTGACATGCTGGTAAGCAGTATGACTTGTATCGCCCACAACTCACTTGTGTTCTACTCGTGAATATAACATCAACGCATAAAAACCTGGCTCGGATGCCACTGTTGGGGAACGTAGTAATTTCAAAAAAAATTCCTACGCACACGCAAGATCATGGTGATGCATAGCAACGAGAGGGGATAGTGTTGTCCACGTACCCTCGTAGACCGAAAGCGGAAGCGTTAGCACAACGCAGTTGATGTAGTTGTACGTCTTCACGGCCCGACCGATCAAGCACCGAAACTGCGGCACCTCCGAGTTCTTGCGCACGTTCAGCTCGATGACGTTCCCCGGACTCCGATCCGGCAAAGTGTCAGGGGAAGAGTTCCACAAGACGACGGCGTGGTGAAGATCTTGATGTTCTACCGTCGCAGGGCTTCGCCTAAGCACCGCTACAATACTATCGAGGAGAACTATGGTGGAGGGGGCACCGCACACGGCTAAGAGATCTCAAGGATCAATTGTTGTGTCTTGGGCTGCCCCCTGCCCCCGTATATAAAGGAGCAAGGGGGGAGGCCGGCCGGCCCTAGGGGGCGCGCCAAGGAGGGGGGAATCCTCCTCCTAGTGGGAGTAGGATTCCCCTTTCCTAGTCCCACTAGGAGGGAGGAAGGGGGAAGGAAAGAGAGGGAGAGGGAGAGGGAAAGAGGGGCCGTGCCCCCCCTCCCTAGTCCAATTCCGACTCCCCATGGGGGGGGGCCACCTCCTGGGCTGCTGCCCTCTCTCTCCCCTCAGGCCCACTAAGGCCCAATACTTCCCCCAGGGGTTCCGGTAACCCCTCCGGCACTCCGGTTTTCTTCGAAATCACCCGGAACAATTCCGGTGTCCAAATATAGTCGTCCAATATATCAATCTTTATGTCTCGACCATTTCGAGACTCCTCGTCATGTACGTGATCACATCCGGGACTCCGAACGACCTTCGGTACATCAAAACTTATAAGCTCATAATAAAACTGTCATCGTAACGTTAGGCGTGCGGACCCTACGGGTTCGAGAACTATGTAGACATGACCTAGAATTGTTTCCGGTTAATAACCAATAGCAGAACCTGGATGCTCATATTGGCTCCTACATATTCTACGAAGATCTTTATCAGTCAAACCGCATAACAACATACGTTGTTCCCTTTGTCATCGGTATGTTACTTGCCCGAGATTCGATCGTCGGTATCCAATACCTAGTTCAATCTCGTTACCCGCAAGTATCTTTACTCGTTTCGTAATACATCATCCCGCAACTAACTCATTAGTTGCAACGCTTGCAAGGCTTAAGTGATGTGCATTACCGAGAGGGCCCAGAGATACCTCTCCGACAATCGGAGTGACAAATCCTAATCTCGAAATACGCCAACCCAACATCTACCTTTGGAGACACCTCAGAGCTCCTTTATAATCACCCGATTACGTTGTAACGTTTGGTAGCACACAAAGTGTTCCTCCAAAGAACGGGAGTTGCATAATCTCATAGTCATAGGAACATGTATAAGTCATGAAGAAAGCAATAGCAATATACTAAACGGTCAAGTGCTAAGCTAACGGAATGGGTCAAGTCAATCACATCATTCTCCTAATGATGTGATCCCGTTAATCAAATGACAACTCATGTCTATGGTTAGGAAACTTAACCATCTTTGATTCACGAGCTAGTCAAGTAGAGGCATACTAGTGACACTATGTTTGTCTATGTATTCACACATGTATTATGTTTCCGGTTAATACAATTCTAGCATGAATAACAAACATTTATCATGAAATAAGGAAATAAATAATAACTTTATTATTGCCTCTAGGGCATATTTCCTTCAAAAAGCAAATATTAAATAATGCACAAATTTAGGGGGAGCTCTTGCTTATCACATACATCTCAAAGCGACGATGTATTTTAAATCTTATTATCATTTTTCGAAGCTTTGATCTATATGTTGTCATCAATTACCAAAAAGGGGGAGATTGAAAGTGCAACTATCCATGGGTGGTTTTGGTAATTACTAACAACATATAGATCATTGAACTAGTGCTATTCAAAGATGATCATTTCAGAAAGTTCAATGATTGGCATGGCATGGATTAGGAATGTGGACCCCTCAAAATGCTAAGGACACATATTGGCTCAAGCTCAAGACTCTACATTTTCATTTTAGTGATCCAAGGTCACATTGAGTCCATAGGAAAAGCCAATACTATTAAAAGGGGATGAGGTGTTGCTTAATGGCTTGCTTGCTCAAAATGCTTAGTGATATGCTCCAAAAACCCTCAACCACTTTCTCCTATCCACATATGTCCCAAACCTAAAGTCAAACTCGGCCCTACCGATTTGATCTACCTGGCGCCACCGAATTCATTTGATATAGCCACTGCCAGAAACCCTAGTCACTTTGGTCTCACCGATAGGGATCTCGGTCTCACCGAGATGGGATTGCAAACTCTCTATTTCCGTTCTTAACGGTTCGGTCTAACCGAGATGAGCGACCGGTCCCACCGATTTCGCAATGCAAACTCTTTGTTTCCCCTTCGTAACATTTCGGTCTCACAGAAATGAGCGAATCGGTCCCACCGAGTTTGCCTGGCCAACTCTCTGGTTAGCTTATTATCAAAGTCGGTCCCATCGAGTTTGAGTAATCGGTCTCAGCGAGGTTACGTTATGCCTTAACCCTAATGAAATTGGTCCCACCGAGTTGACATGTCGGTCCCACCGAAAAGCCTAACATTCATATTTTGAACTGAATCGGTCTGACCGAGTTTTTCGATTCGGTCCCACCGAGTTTGGTGAATTGTGTGTAACGGTTAGATTTTATGTGGAGGCTATATATAACCCTCCACCCACTCTTCATTCGTGGAGAGAGCCATCAGAACGTGCCTACACTTCCAACATACATTTTCTAAGAGAGAATCACCTACTCATGTGTTGAGACCAAGATATTCCATTCCAACCACAAGAATCTTGATCTCTAGCCTTCCCCAAATTGCTTTCCACTCAAATCATCTTTCCACCAAATCCAAATCTGTGAGAGAGAGTTGAGTATTGTGGAGACTATCATTTGAAGCACAAGAGCAAGGAGTGAGTATTGTGGAGACTATCATTTGAAGCACAAGAGCAAGGAGTTCATCATCAACACACTATCTATTAACTTTTGGAGAGTGGTGTCTCCTAGATTGGTTACGTGTCACTTGGGAGCCTCTGTCAAGATTTTGGAGTTGAACCAAGGAGTTTGTACGGGCAAGGAGATCGCCTACTTCGTGAAGATCTACCCTAGTGAGGCAAGTCCTTCGTGGGTGATGGCCATGGTGGGATAGACAAGGTTGCTTCTTCATGGACCCTTCGTGGGTGGAGCCCTTCGTGGACTCACGCAACCGTTACCCTTCGTGGGTTGAAGTCTCCATCAACGTGGATGTATGATAGCACCACCTATCGAAACCACGGAAAAAATTTGCGCGTCTACATTGCGTTTGCTCCCTCCAAACTCCTCCCTTTACCTTCATGTGCAATGTTTTACATTCCGCTGCTATACTCTTAGACTTGCATGTGCAGGTTGATTGCTTGACTTGTGCTAAGTTGCTAAAATCTGCCAAGACTTAAAATTGGGAAAATGATAAATTTTTATTTGGTCAAGTAGTCTAATCACCCCCCCTCTAGACATACTTTTGATCCTACACCAACGCGCTCTTCGCCGAGCTCAACGCGAAGATAGAGACGGAGAGGCCAGAGCGGAGCAGCCGGAGCTGCAGCTGCTGACCATCCTGCCGAAGTAGGGCATGGAGATCGTCGTGATCTCCGACGAAAAGTAGCTAGGATCGATGTAATACGTAGGTTCTATTTCCTTTTGCATGTCTTTGTATAGATATAAGAATCGAGTATGAGATGTCCGAATGCAACAAGTAAAATTTGAGGTGAGCCCGGTCACTGCCCGCGGACGCGTCCGCGGGCCTTTGAGGGGCCAGATTTGCCATATGTGGTTGTAGATGCTCTAACAGCTTAACCATGTAACTTCACCCCTCCTATGAATGGTACACAAGGCTTTTGCAAAAAGAAAGCCGCCAACAAGACATAGTCTAGGAAATTGCATAATAAGCTCAAGGCGGAGAGCCGTTCGACCATCAAACCCTAGTCGTCACCCGCCATCTACCCCTCTCACCGCCGTCAGGGCACGTCGTCGGGCAAAGGCTGCACAACGCCTACTATGGCGGGAAGGTCCATTCTGTGCCACAGTGGTGTGGTGAAGTCGACAGTGGCCGGAGGGATCCAAGTCCAAAGCGAAGATCTTCATCTATGGTCCAGCTCGGGTGGATCATCAGATGAAGAGGGCATCGATGCACGATTCTGGATGGCGGTAGCCCGAGCTGCTTCGGCGACGCGGCGGCGGGGGAAGGGCGCGGCGGCGGCGGCGGGGCGCCGGATGCGAAGAGAGGGGCGGCGAGGGGAAGAAAGGGCCGACGGGAGCGGTCGAGTGTGCGGCTAGCGGCATCAGACACACGCGTTTGTAGAGCACGTCGGACGCCACGCGCCAAATCTAGCGCGCGAAGGGCCGCCTTTTCCCGCGCGCGCGATCTTTTGCCACTCGCCGGAATTTCCCGCGTCCACTGGAGCACGCGCTAAAACTATATTTTCCCCCGCGCGCAATATTTGCTGCCGGTGTTGGAGATGCTCTTAGTCTTTCAAACACGCTCATAGGAGTAAAGTGTGCATGTGTATATTCATAAATGTGAATAAGGTTTTGCGCCCCGGACACCAGAACGATTTTTCATGTCTCTTTTCTACATAAAATGAACATAAACCACGAATTTTCGTGCTAAAAGAGACACTTGGTCTACGCCAACGAACAGTATCACTTTTAACAGGGAGCGCACCAACTAAAAAGTTGCAGAATGACAAGTATGCATGCATGCATGCCTACACTTCATTAATTATATTGCGGGTTGGTGGTCGTAGGTTGATTTTTCCCGGACGCGCTTGCTGATTCTCTGCTGATTTTGCTCTGTAGCTTTGACCGCTGACTGTTTTTTTACCCCAAGCAACTCACACATGTTCCGCACCTTCATCGTGGCCCAGTTAGTTTGAAAAAATAAAATGAAAACCAGAGACAAAGGGCGAAAAACCATCAATGAAAGCCATGAAATGTTTTTATTGCTTCTACTCCCTCCGTTCGGAATTACTTGTCTCGAAAATGGATGTATCTAGAACTAAAATACGTCTAGATACATCCATTTATACGACAAGTAATTCCGAACGGAGGGAGTACGTTACAGTAGCAAAACCATCAATGAAGGTCGAGCAGGCCAAGGTCCGGATCGACCTCGACTCCGACGAGGACTGAGCTCCTCCGGCTCCTCCGCCGCGTCGTCATCGCCGCACCCGTCAATTTTGGTAACCTAGGCTCGGGTACGCTGCACGGCCCGCAGATCCCCCCTCCCCCCCCCCCCCCCCATCCCCCCGCGCGCCTTTGTAGTACTATGATGTAGTATGATGATCAATTATGTGTGATGAATGTCGTTGCAAGTTTCTTCCATGATTTTTTTTTCAATTTTTACAGTTTTATATACGGAGTCTGATCTGCAGCGCATGAATTCGCCCCGCAAATCTGATCTGCAACGAACTGTAAACGCATTCTTTGGGTCCAACTTTTATGAGGTTTGCTAGAAATGCTCTAATTTTGTTAGGCACCTGTTGCACAGTAATCGAGCTTTGCAACAACCGTGAGTAGTTGAGAACTGAGCTTGGTGGTGAGCAAAATCAGGGGCACGTTCAAGAATCGACTTACTTTTATGCGACGATATGCTCACAATCTCATCACTAAGAAAACTATTATTTATGACAGCTGCTGTTATTTGACACTATCCCCTCACCTTGGTGATGATCAACTATGTGTGATGAATGTCGTTGCAAGTTTCTCCCATGATTTTTTTTTTCAAATTTTACAGTTTTACATACGGAGTCTGATCTGCAGCGCACGAATTCGCCACGCAAATCTGATCTGCAACGAACTGTAAACGCATTCTTCGGGTCCAACTTTTATGAGGTTTGCTAGAAATGCTCTAATTTTGTTAGGCACCTGTCGCACAGTAATCGAGCTTTGCAACAACCGTGAGTAGTTGAGAACTGAGCTTGGTGGTGAGCAAAATCAGGGGCACGTTCAAGAATCGACTTACTTTTATGCGACGATATGCTCACAATCTCATCACTAAGAAAACTATTATTTATGACAGCTGCTGTTATTTGACACTATCCCCTCACCTGGTTTCCTAGAAATCGATCATTCCTATTCTCGCATGTACTACTAATTACAACTAGAAAAGATCTTTAGAAAAAGCAAAGTTGTTAGCCAGCTTTATCTTCAACCTTCCAGCCGACTCTTTGAAATCTTCCTGGATATTTCCTGTTCACCGACTCTTTGGACGCGGCTTGGTTAGAAAATAATAATGTCTTCTTTCTCTTTTTCCCTTTCGAAAAGAATCATTGTCGCTCTTTTGAACTGCAATGTTCTGATTTATCAAAGCGATTCTCTTTCCAGAACACAAAAGATTTCACTCGCTTTGAGTTAGCTGTTTAGTTAATTAATCCACGGATTATTTCACGTGTGGTGCGCCGCACACTGTGTAGCTCATCCATGGATGATATAATTTATACGGAGTAAACAAATTTGAAAAAGGCAAAAGACTAGTCATTTTCATTAATTTACAAAAGGAGTGAGAATTGTCCCTCTTTTTTGCTTTTCTAGCAGAAATTGTTGCCTTCTCGAATAACTGTCCCCATTCTTATTTATCAAAGCAACCCTCTTTACAGAACAGGATGTAAGGAGTTCACTCGCTTTGAATCAGCTGTGTTATATAAATTTTGATTTAGATAGCTATTTATATATGTGCACTCTGTGTCACCACAGAGTAATCAATGAGTACTTCACCCCACTAAAAATATACTCCCCTGTCCCATAATGTAGTGTCAAAAAACGTCTTACATTATGAGACAGAGGGAGTACTTCACATATGCAGGATTAATTCACATGCGGTGCACGCATTTTTTTTTTGCCAATAGTGCACACATATGCAGTAGTAGTGCGGAAAATCAATTCCGGGCGCATTTGCACCCGGGGCCATTTTTTATTTTTTTCAAATGGCGAAAAAAATGAGACAAATTTTTTGTCATCTTTGTCATATACAAATGCGACCTGTAAATTTTGAGACAAAAAGGTTAAGCATTTTGGCTTGCAAAAAAAAAACAAATCAAAGACCAAATGTCACCCAAAATTTGTTTTTTTTCACCGACGGAATACTGCTGCTCCGTTCCGCATAAATTTTGTCAAGCATGTTTGCGACACCAACATGATCATCTAAATTTTTTTTCAGAAATTTTTGAAAACATTTAATTTGTTTTTTCGGGGTACTGTTCATCCGGATGCAAATGCACCCGGGAGCCAAAAAGCCTCCCCCGTAGTGGTGCTACTAGTTAATTAGCATACCCTGGATTTATTCAAACATGTCCTTCTGCCTGGAGCTCAAATGTACCCGGAAAGAAATGTAAAATCAAAACAATAGTAAAAAATATGTTTTTTTGGCAACAAACATTGGCAAATTGTCTATACATGTGCAAACAAAAGAAAGTGAAGAAAACACATTCCTAATGCTCTGGACAAAAACAATCTTCAAAATGCTTTAAACAATAGTTTTGGGTGCATAGATTTTGTTTTGTTTTCTTGGCAAAAGTACAATCAATTCCTAATTCAGTTTTTCTATTTTGTTTACTTTTTTTTCTTATTTTACTTTTTACAAAGGAGCATTTGAGCTCACGAGCAGAAACTCTATGTCCGGATTAATTATTCTTCCGTTTTTAGTGGATTTTCTATAGAAATTTTCTAATCTATTTATCGAACATCAAGGTAGCACAAAGAACACTAGAAGTAACCGAAATTACATGTCTGTATACCGCATATCTATACCACATATCAACGTCTACAAGCACTGGAGTGAGCTGAAAACGCACCGTTGTCATTGTCCTCCATCACCGGTACCAGGCAAACCTTGTTACTCTTCTTCTGATGCCAATCGATAAACTATTCATTTGGAAATTGTGTAGCTCATCCACAATGAATGTATACCGTGTTGTCTATGGTCTTTTTTTCCTTTTTGACACAATCTCCATACGTACGAGACTGATTAAGCACGGGTATAATTAATTAAGGCAGTTTGCGTACGATTAACCCAGCGGCGTCTCTAACTCGTATAGCTCTGCACTCAAGCTCATATCATGAAACTGTAGCGTGTACGTATATGTCATGCATATGCAGATATGCCCTTATCTGCATCATATCATTGCTCTTTTCCTTTTGTTGCAATCAACATCATGCCGTTGTTGTACTCAAACAAGGTACTGGAAATTTGGAACGATCTTTTATTTTATGTTTGCAGAGGAGGAGCGAACAGCGTTTTTAAAAGACAAACTTTCATTAACAAGGTACTGGAAATTTGGAACGATCTTTTATTTTATGTTTGCAGAGGAGGAGCGAACAGCGTTTTTAAAAGACAAACTTTCATTTACGCCATCAAATTGCTATTTTCTGCACGGGCAAGAAATATGTTATTGTTCGCATATCATGACCGCAACACGGTTTCGCGCACCAGATCATATTTTGCTTAGTAGGGATTTGACTTTTTCCTGGGCTTGTTTTTTAACACAGTACTTGTCTTGTTGATCAACGCAAGCAATGTTCTATCCAAGCACAAGCTACCTTATGGATGAATTTCCGGAGCATTTACCTGCATGGACGAGTGACGGGACACGGTCAAAACGCACGCTCTTGCCTCTTCGTCCATGGTAACTGGTAACTCATACGTACTACTCCCTCCGTTTTAAATTACTTGTCGCAGAAATGAATATATCTAGAACTAAAATACATCTAGATACATCCATACTTGCGACAAGTACTAATTTAGAACGGAGGGAGTAGCTCGGAAAGTGAGAGGAAATTATGCGCAGCGCTGGAAGCGGAAGATGGACAGAGACACCTGACCGGAACAGCGCCCGTGCTAACCGTAAACTGGAGACAGAGACATTCACACACTAGATTGCCATCACTAAACACGTTCAGGTAACATCCGCCAAAGGGACAGGTTAGAGAGCTACACCTACAGTGGTAGTACTTCTCTACATATGAGCTACACTGCTACACTAGTTATATACAAAATCTAAGAGTTACAAATCACAGGCATCGCTGCGTGACAAAAGGCTTTATCAAGATGCAGATTCATCAGGGGTCGGCGATTTCGCATCGGGCTTCAACGAAACTGATATTTGGTTGAGTTTCCTATATTTTTTCGACATAACAAGAGCAAAATTCAAATCGTCGACCTTCTGGTGGCAGAGCTTCTGCGGATTCTTCATCATCATTATATTCGCTTTCTCTGAACCTTTCAGCACGACATGGGCGATGCTGAACGAATCCCCTTTCTCAAGCGCGAATTTCCATTCATTGGGTGAGATGTGGAACCAGTCCTTGTTTGAAGTCATGGTCGCCTTCACCTCCACATACTCTGCGGCGCCACCCTCGGGCGTGATGACAATGTCATAGGGAAGCCCCGATTCCTTCTCTTCATTCACCCACTTGACATTGCTAGGTCCCAGCTGCCCGGCAAGGTATTGGTGTACCGCAGCTTCACCAAGCCTGCCGGTTCTTGACCGCTCATCTGGCTTGTGAACTGTGGCTTTACCAGGCGTGCCAGCTCCTAAGTCGCTTCCATCTTCTGCAACATCAGCGAGTTTCTCATCAACGTCGGTTAGCTCAGTTTCATCAACCAGACTTGGTGAGCTTCCTGCTTCCAAGTCCAAACAAGCAGGCTCATCATCAACTTCCATCGTACTCTGTACGCCTAGCATATGTTCTGTTGTTGAATTCTCTTTCACGACATGATCCCCTTCAACCTTGATGGGAACCGAAGCATCTTCCATGGGTCCACACACGACAGGCTTGCTAAGCTCTGATGAAGATGCAATCTCATTCACCTTTATGTCTTGCTGGCTTATGTAAGAGGTTTCAAGATCAGGTGCTGTTTCAGGATTATTCGGTGGGTGGCTTTCAACGATTCCTGGGTTCTTCTTACGCTTGAGGGGGCGTCTGGGTTCATCCGGAGGTTGGAGTTCAGCTGTTGGGGAACTAAATATTTCCTCGACGACAAACGATGAAGAAAAGGACCAAGCAGGTTCCTGTTCAGGCAACGGAGGCACCTTCTGATTATTGACAATAAAAAACTCAATTTGTTCCACTGCGGAGCCAGATTCTGACATGGTTTTGACCATGTGAAGAAAATTCTTGAAGTGTAGATCAACAGATCCATCAAAGAAAAGTTTAGAAATTTCCAGAAGAACCGAATGTGAATCAGCTTCTTGAGTAGCATATAAAATATTTCCCTGGAAATGAGTAACAAATAAAATCAATTTCAAAACCAATAATATTAGTTAGTGAAAAATCTGACAGTTTCGATGCAACGCGTCGAGCATGTCCATAGTTGACAGTAAGGTCGACATCACATGTTATTGCTAATAAATGCAACATAAGATCATGGCAAGATAATTTATATCGCTATTTTCCAGCTGCAAAATATATTAGGGGCTGAGAATATATCTAATTTTTTTCAGGAGAGTGGTTTTTCTACACCCCAGCTTGGTGTTTTCAGGTGTCCTGCGAGATCTTTAAGAAATATTATCCTACCAACATGCATAAAAGATGGGATAAATGATGACGGTGAGTCGGTACTAACTATAAACACTGAAAGAAAGTCAGATACTAACCTGTAAAAGACAAGAGCATTCAAATCTTCCCTCACAAGAACTATCACGTCCTTTCAGCATATACTTGTAGGATAACTTCTCAACAACAATAACTTCAAGACTGCTAAGCTTCGTGGCCTCATTTTGCTGAAATTTATTGTAAGTATCTCCATGCATCTTGTAGATGTAACGTTGCATATATGGTAAAAGCCAATTAAGTAAACTAGCCTTTCCTCTGTTGTTCCCTGTACCAGAATGCATTGGTTCACGATAAACAACCTGTGTGAAGGTGGCAATTGTGGATGAGAATCATACAACAAATGGTTGATCTAAAAATCATACAACAAATGAACACTAGCTATCACAAATTGACTTGAATACATATTGAGTGTATGCTCCTACTTCCTTCTGATAAGCTCAACATTTGAAGGGTCATTGAAGTAAATATGCATGTGTAACTGCACAACTGGCAACACAACGAGGACCATATACTCCCTCCGTCCGGAAATATTTGTCGTTGAAATGAATGTATCTAGATGTATTTTAATTCTAGATACATCCATTTTCATCCATTTATGCGACAAGTATTTCCGGACGGAGGGAGTACCTAATATGGTAATTTTCTGTAATTTATTGGAAAAATCTGAACTCGTGAGATTAAATGATGAATGAGGCTTAAGGTTTTCTATCATTACTCAAACTCATTGTATTAGTCAGTTACAAACAGATTTAATAAAACTCAAAGAAGATTAAGATCGCTGGGTTCAGGCAAAAGAATGAGCATATATTGTGCAAACTCACACTGAAGTCTCAGTAAGATTTTGGGAGTAAAATACTAAATGTAAAGGGAAATTCAGCAGGAGGGTTAGATTTTGGTCTGCAACTCCATTTACTTCCGAATTCTAAAAAGATAGAAAATAAATTTGGTTCAACTTAAGGCACACAAAATTATTTGATTTGTTTGCTAGGATACTTAGTATTCCTTCTTCACAATTTTATACTGAAGGTTGAACTTCACAGATATCCTGATTTTGCACTCTGTATGAGAACTCAACTAACATACCAGAAAAAGGAAATATGCAATACAACATACAAGCAAGAATGCCACTTATCAGAATATCGATTCTGTCGTGTGATACGATCTAAACAGTTTGGTGATTCTAAGATTCTAGTCAATAGAATCTATGATTTACGATTGTGACAGCTATGATCATATGATTTGAGATCTTATGCATAGAGTTCCGATCCAATTCATAATCTACGATTCTGACAACCTTGTACAAGATCAACAGAATCTACGATTCGGCGATTCTGACAGTATGACCATATGTTTGTGACCTTACCATAGAGTTCCGATATCTATGATTTTGACAGCATTGTACAATTTTTTTTATTACCTTAGAAAGTGCCGGAATACCTATAATGTTCATCAATGCAGCAACCCTCCCATCGAGTTTTTGTTTGTCATCAAGAGAAAGTTCACCAAATTGTATAAATTCGACCTCACGAGTGTTCTGAAATTGCTGCTTCAGCTCATCGTCATCTGCCCAGCAAACAAGACCAAAAGATGGATGGAGGGACACCCATCTGCAACCCAGGGTTGGCAATACCGTTGTTTCCAACTTCTGAAGAGATTCTTTCAAGAACAAGATATCGTCCATCTTATAACTTCCAGAATGGAGATCATTAGCCCATCTCACAAATACACGAAACACCTACATAGAGTGCCAAAGTGGATTTAATAATGTAGACGAAATTGTCTAGCAGAAAGCCCTAAGCTACCATAAATTGTAACTTTTTTTGGCCCCGAGGGAGTAGAATCATATTAAGGCTGAAACTGCCAGCCCTACACTATGCAGGTTTGGTATTTCGTGCATGAAAAACAACTTACATGATTGGCTACTTGTGAAGGCAATGCAACACTTGATAGCCGGAGCAGTATCTCAAGGTACTCAGATGTCGTTGGTATCTTTGGTACACCACATGTCTCAGTAAAGAATTCATGGAGGCTTGGATAAGCCACAGATAACATCTTTCTCGGAAACATATTCCCCTTCATTAAAATGGATGCATATATCTTTTCACAACAGCCTGTAGGGTCATGCCAATACAAATCATTTGAAGACATAAATCTCCCGGTTACAGAATCAGTTGATGGTGAACCATGCAGTGGTGTAAATATAGAGCAGAGTGGTAGGAAATCGCGTTTAGTGTTGATATCTCCACTAGCGGCACCTTCTGACATGAAGGTGTAGAATTTGCACATCTGGTCCATTCTGAAGAAAATGCAGGTAAAGAATTGCAAGATTATATGGAGCTATGGAGAAATAGAAACAAAATATATATCAAGTATGTACTCACTCAGTCGTAAAATATAATACGTGTTTAACTTTTCAGTCTCCCATGTGCGATTTTGACTACTTTTCATTTAATATAGCTACTTGTTTTAGTAAAGGACATATATGACATAAAAGTATTTTATAAGAAAAATGCAACAATATTGTTCTTCCATACCCGATTCATATACTTTCACAAATATTAGTGGTCAGAATTTCAAAGTGTTGACAGCGCACATTATAATGTATTTATATCTTGGAAAATGGAGTGCCATGTAGTGTTGTTGGATAGCTGCAAATATTTAAGAATATAATTGTCCTTATACAGTTTAATCCACATTCTAAACTTGCATAGCACATAATATTTAATGTTAACTTTTGTGACAGAATATTTATCTAATGTTACAGCTGAAAATGGAGTGCCATGCAGCGCTCATTATAATGTGCATTCTAAAGTTGAACATAGGCGAATAGTTTTGAAATGTCAAGATAACTAAATAAGTAATATCTGGTGTTTGACAAAAATAGGCAAAATCTGACGGTCAAGCAAAAAATAAGTAATATCTGGAAATGTCACCGCATGTTCTAATTTATAGATAACATAACATTCCTTGGTGTGAGACAAGATAAAAGTTAGTACATTATTAGAAATTTAATGAAGTAAATCACTCCAAAACAAACCTCATCCCACCTTATCCTTGGTGTGAGACAAGATAAAAGTTAGTACATTATTAGTAACTACAAACTACTAGTAGCATTTTTCTGTTGTTCAAACAGTAGATGGAGACACCCCATACCTTGCACTAAAATTAGCTTGTGATGCTATCCAGTGATTGAGGATCAATAAAGCGTCACTGTGGGATACTGTTGTCTTGAATCCAATGTCCTTCCTAAGTAATGTGCTTGATAACTATTCCACAGGAACAAGACATTATGATGAAAACACAATATAGTTTGGCAAGGATAAACTACTACCAAGTACTAACCAGTGGTTTAGCATATGGGGCGACGCTGCCAAGAAGAGAGCGCACATTTTTAAAATCAAAAAATAGATCTCTTGCGTAATGAAGGTCCTCATCCATACTTGATGCTATCCACTTGAAGTTTCGCAGACACTTCATAAAGGAAGAGTCAACTTTTCTCTTTTCACCACAATCTGTTGCATTTGTGAGACTCCTAGATTTTGTACTATAATGATCATTCCAGTATTTGTCTAGAACCTTCAGAAGATATATACAATTTTCTCGCAAATTCTTTGAGGTGAGTATTGATAACATAGTCGTCAATTCTGGCGACTCCCAGTCATACACAATATAAGGTGTTCCAGGTATGCCACCTTGGAAGGGAGTACCATTTTGAAAGTCATCAGCCTCAAATATATTTTTCTCAACTTCCATTACCTGAACAAAATCAGTCACGCCTAACTGCTCGAAAAATTGCCTCCAACTTTGCAAATTGAATTGCAATGAAGCGGAACTATGATGTGTCAAATAACAAGTGTCAAGTTCAATCCATGCTATATCTACATTCTGAAGGAGCTTGCCTATGTCCACAGAATTTCCATAATGTTTACTGAAGTGAATGGGTACATCAGCTGGGCACTTATAGCCATTGTTCGTAAGTAAGACAGGCATCTTGCGTAATTCTGAGACAATCTCTTCTTTCTCTGGGTTGCAGCTTATACAGGGGGCCTGAAGATGTAGCATGATAAAACTCATATATTCTGTCATCATTTTCTCTTCTGGATTAGCATCTGTAGCATTAGACAATGACACCAGGATGTGATTTTTTATAATGTCATGTCCAGACAACTTCAGCACACCAACTTTCAATAAAATATCTATAAGGTCATTTGTTCTTGTCTCTTCGACAATGTAACTATTTTTGCAGGACATGGAGAGGATGTGTGGGCTCACAATGCGAAGGCTACTGTACAGAACTGGGAAGCTCTGCATGCTGATTTTGGATCCAGGCGGAGAGTCGAGAAGATCACAATTCAACCATATTGGGCCATCTGCTATACAGCTAAATGAACCATCTGAAAGTGGGATGCATTGCATTTTCCTGAGAGAACATAAAGTATCACTTTCAAAATTTGTTCTAAAGGGAAGATCCTGAGAAGAATGAGACAGCAACGCCGAATGAAGTGTAACAAACCAAGCACATAGCCATTCCAGTCCCAGTGACTCAATGCAACCATCAGTTTGGCAAATAGATGACATAACATCAGTCAAAACTTTCAGTCCATACTCATGTATACCTAAGGCCCTTGATAATGTATCGGATACAGTAACATCTTTTGATAAATATCCAAGGTGAACATGTTCATGGAGTATGGTATCAGGCAATAGCTTTCTAGCCTGTTCATCCCAACCCCTTAGTGTGTTGCATGGGTGGACCCACTGCAAACTGGAGCCCTCCAAAACCATGCAGCAGGTCAGGCGCAACTTGGAAAGGATCAAATGAGGGAGCTGAGAAAAGAACCCATGAACTTCTCCCGGTAGAGGCACAAAACTCATCAAGGCTGTAACAGCTTTTCCAGGGCACTTTCGGAAGCAAGGCAGAGCACAAAAAGATTCTTGTATGCTAACAAATAAAGATGGGAATTCAGACAGCAACCATTGGTTCCATGCGCTATCTGCATCCACTTCTTCTCTAGAAGAAGGCAAGACAAAATCTCCTTGAAGAATGAATTTAAGACCGTAGTACCTTAGAGGAAGGAAAGCAAACACAGGTTGTTGCTTTAAATAAGGTTCATACTCTCCATCCTCTGTCTCCTGCAAAGAAAATGCCATAGCTATCTCTGTGCTACAGACATCATGACGAACAAGCGAGCCCTGTAATTTCTTAGTAACTACCAACCAGCTCACTGTCTCATTCCCATGTGAGATTTTCACAATGCCATCGGCAAGAGATTTTCTTCTCATTATTAGAAATTTCTCACTGAGCATATTTTTGAATTTGATGCATTTTAGCCTGTGAAGGAACAAGAGCAGAGATGGGTCAAGATCTGAAAACATGGACACGACGGAGCACATACCAGTGCCCTCCCTGAAGTTTGACCTGAAAGGGAGCAAAATACAGGTGTTCCAGGAGGAGCATGCATCGTAGCTATCTTCAAGAGATAACATTCTACTCAAAGAGTTAGTATCAGAAGGTGGAATTGCAGTCGGCAGGATAAAACCAATCTGGCCTTCTGTAATGTCGAATTTCACATGAAAACCATTTGAATGGATCTCTGGAGCATCAGTTACCTGCAAAAGAATGAATATGTATTTGTCAAAATTAGGATAATATGTAACTCAAAGCAGAACACAAAGTCTTAAAAGATGGAAAAGGACAGGTACACGCACAGTTAAACTGACTGACGAAACAAGAGATATATATGCACTTAAGATGGTAGCCATATATTTTTTTTAAATGAAAAAAAAAATTTACACCTACCCGAAATACTGACTTGAATCCAATGCCTTTATTTCCAATATACCCCATGTTTGACCCTTTCTTTGTAGAATTACCAATGTCACACAACGCTCTAATGTTATCAGCAGAAAAGCCCGTCTCGTTATTAAGAACAGCAATTCCATCATCCTGAAGAACAAACGCTAATGTTGGTTCAACATCCTTGAGATAAGTATTGTCATCAGCATTCTGTATCTGAAATATAGAAGAAGAATGACACCAAATCAATATCTGCAGACACACACCACTCCCAAGCACACAGAAGAAATAAAATAGAAGAGGAATGAATGGGACTAAAAGCATACCAGCTCAAGGATTATGTGAGAGTCCTGGGAATATAGCTCTTGTGAGAGACAATGAAGGGCTCTGCCAAGTCGAGCATGCTGCTTTTTCAGCAAGCTGCTATCAGTATAACTTAGTGTCTGATCCAAACCAAACTCCTCTTGACGTATAGTTTCAATAATAAGAGCTGCTTTCTCAAGATTTATTTCTTCAATCGCTGGGGGCTTGTTAGTAGCTAGTAATTCAGCCATATCTGCCTTGCTTCCATCAGGATCTAAATCTTGTGCATTTTCATCATCTATAGCCTCCAAGCCAGGAAACGATTTACTTCTCTCATTTACTACCATGTCATCATCTGTGGTAGTAAGCATGTTAGTATTTTTATGTGGATGACCTCCAGAAACAGCCGATGCATGACAAGAAGATGAATTAGTTTCTCTGTTTCCATAAGCATCTTCAGTCCGACATGTTGTGGGACAATCTTCAACCCATTCGGCGATTCCAAGTGATGATCCAATGTTGCGAAGCATGCAAAGCTGCCAAGTTTCATTGCATGCATGCAAGATGGATGAATAGCAATTCTTAGCAACAGTCCGAAGTCCTGACAATAGTATATCTGCTGCCAGACTCCAGAATTCAGAAGGTAGATGGCCAAGACAGTCTAGTATAAATTTCGCAATCAACTGAAGAGTGTGGTCAATGTTTAATAAGCTTTTAGATGTAATCTTTCTTACACAAGTGTTTTCAGGATTTCCTTGAATACGACCAATATAATGAGAAGAAAAGCTATGCTGTTCAGCAATTTGTGTATGCACTTCCTCGTACATATTTTCCCCCCCTTCAGAACCAGTGCTGATCAAATCAATGTTGCTATTCATTATAGCATCTATTGCTCGTTGTGCATAACACTTCAGTAACGAAATTGGAGCATTGCTAGAACCATTGTAAATGTGTAGCAAGGATAGCAGCTTCACTGCCACTTGAAACGGTGATTGCTGAATGACAGCTTCTAGAAAATGCTCAACAGTGGATGATGGATCTATTCTAACGAACCTGCCATCTCTGGTCACAATGCATGATAAATCTTGAATTGGACCTGTATTTAGCAACCAATGCATTAAGGAGCCCAGTGAAGGAGCAAACAGCATATCCCAATTTGACCAAAGAAGAAGATCAGACAAGAAGGGAGCCTTGAGTAAGCATTTAATTGCTTCTTGTGAAGAAACTGAACTAGGATAAGATTGTGGAGCAATATCATTCCCCAACACATCACCATTACCTAGCAAAATCCCAGACCAGTGTTTCTGCAACAGTGCAACAGAAAATTTGGTGGTGTTTGTCTGCATGCTCTTTCTTTGAGCCTCAATAGTGCCAATGAGTCCTCCTAATTTGTTTTGCGCTATATCAACAGTGATTGTTGGAAACTGCCTTTTCAGAAGCATAAGGAGACTATCCACTGAAAATTCACCATTTTCCAGCCAGTTACTCTCAGCTTGACAGAGTAAAACTTCAATTTGTTCATGCATTACACAAACTTCCAGAGAGGAAGAACTAGAAAGCTCCCCATTTAAGAAACCACTACAGTTAGGGGGGAAATGATGACCATGTCTATCCAAAAACTGAAGGAAAGACCCATGGCCAAGAGCACTAAATTGATGGGCTGAAAAATGGCTGGTTACCCATGATTCACATTCATGAAGTTTCTTCAGAGAGAAAATATTCTTCAGTTGCAAAGATCCTTCACTTACTCCAATGTTGGATTCAAAATATGCAATTGTTCTTTTGATGACATCATCAATTGGAACACCTGCACAAACCAATGTCAAATGTGAATAGGTCTTCCGCATATACTTATGGTTCTGAAAGGGCAGTTTCCAACAACACCCGCATAACAGTCTTGTCTCCGCCTCTCCGAATGACTCGGTAGGCCCAAAATAAGCGAATATACATTTCGGCTCCCGTGCTCATCTGATCTCAGTGAACAGTAAAAATCAAAATAAATACTAGAAAAATTCAAAAAAACCATTTTTTTCTTTTTTTGCATGGAAGATATTTTAGTGCGTGAGGTCCGCTCCAAAATTTCAGCGCATTTGGACATCTGAGCAGCTCTCAGCAAAAAAAAAAAAACGGTCCCAAACAGTAAACTTTTTCACAGACCCCAAAATTATTTTTTGGCTGAGAGCAGCTCAGATGTCCAAATGAGCTGAAATTTGGCACGAACCTTACGCACTAACACATCTTCCATGCAATTAATTTTTCTAGTATTTCTTTTGATTTTACTGTTCATACGCAGGAGCAGATGAGCTTGGGAGTCATTTAGCCGCTCTCCAAAATAAGCAGCTATTCACGCACGCACGCACAGACATACGCACAAAAATAAGGAAGGGGGGGGGGGAGGGGGCTGAGGGGAGAGAGAGAGAGAGAACTGTCTCGAGGTTTATTGCTGCCCTCATCACTGCATCCAGGTTTATGATCCGTGCCTTCAGGAACGGCAAGTTCTAATGACGGACATAAAGGAGCTCCAATTAATCTAACCTGCATATATTCGGGTAGAAGGTGAATGCAGATATCAAAATGGTAACATTACGTCATAACAGGAAAAACCTCTAGCTGGGGGAAATATAAAATGAATCATAAATATTTAGCTACATTACATAATTGGACATTAATGGACGCAACAGAGTGAATAGAATAAGCGTCAACATAGTAAGACTGACTTTGATATCGTACATATATGTGGATACAAGCTAGAAGCTACAGAAAGGAGCAAACAGAACATGAAATGGACTGTCGTACATATCATTCAGATCTCTTTGTCCCCGCAAGAAAGTATATGTTCCTCTATTTACGTCATGATATTTAAATTAGTGCAAACAACTAGGATCAGGTTTCAGATTAAGTGCAGGGGAGTGTCAAGTAATTTTTGCAAACCACATAAACGAATTTATGAAGTAGAGAAATTCGCAACTACAGGGAGATCCAGTATCAACCCAACCCAATAATAAATTTAGGTTGAGTGGATTTTATGCCCAGTGGCCAGATATATCATGTGACAGCTGACTCGGAGCTAAAACGAGTAGAAGCAGCATCCTCATCATACGCACAGCATGGGGAGAAAAGGAAATAATTCAAGGATATGTGAGCAGACATATAAAATGTATAAATTGCATATAAACAAGATAATCAACTTACAGCAGCATTGAGCAAGCCAATGGAAGGGTATTGCGTGAATATTGTTTTCACTCTGTTCATTTGTTCTGGGGTTAGCGTGTCACAGTTATAGCTGTTTAGCATGGATTCCAGGATCTGCATGATGACAAGTTAAAGAAGGTTGCATCAGAAATAAAGAGGCTGGCTGAACTGAACACACCATCATCTGACCTCTGCTTTCAGTGATTTTAATGCGTTGAGATGCAAATATGGATCTATGAGTTATGATGGAACAAGTAGCATATTCATAGGGTGATGATTCCTCGAGATCCTAGTTATTATCTCAACGAAACATGGATTCACCATTACAATATGTAAACTTATAAAACATACCGTGCCAACTGGATGTTTTAGGCACGGCTCCCTCCAGGTTGCTATAAACTCCTGCAGCTCATCCAAGCTCAGGGTGTATGGTTTTTCATCATGTTTTTGCTGCTTCTTCGGAGGAGGAGGAGGAGGAGGAGGAAACTTGGACCAAGAGTCCGGGCAATCCCGCTGCTTATGAAAGCTGAAGAGAGATGGTTTTTCTTCATGTTTTTGCTTCTTGATGGGCCGTTCTACCACCCGAAACCAAGAGGCCGGCCAATCGTGGTCGGACATTTCATCATCATCTGAATCAACGCGCATACGAAAGCCCGGGACCTTCTCGACAGTAATTTGTCCGCCTTGAGATCCGCCGCCGGCCACGATACCAGAAGAAAGTGCGGCCGCCAGGTGAGCAGGGGAGCCGGCTTGCTGGCCGAAGCTGGGGCCACCGCCACCGCCACCGAATCCGCTCCCATCACCAAACACGATCTGGCCGGCATTATCCCTGCCGCTGCCGAAGTTGCCGGCGAACGGGCCAGCGCCGGCGCCGAAACCAGCGGTTCCACCGCCTAAGCCGACACCGCGGCGGCCGCCGCCGCCGCCGTTTCCTTGTCCAGTGCCGAAAGTCCACGCCATCCCTGCATGCGGAAGGAACCCTCACAAACGATCGAGATTGGGTGGGGATTCGAGAGGGATTGGGGGCAGAGCGAGGGAGGAAAGGGGAGGCGATAGAGAGGTGGGATTATTAAGAGTCTTAATTCTTCAGCGATAGTCTCTGGTTTCGGTTACGCAGGGTTTTTTCCTTCGGCAAATGATTCCCTTTGACCGCACGATCCAGCGGCCACCCGCGCAAGCGTGGCCTGCAGCCTCCTGCTTTACTCTGCTTCGGCTCGCCGCAGTGACAGAACTTTAAGGCCCTATAAGGCCAACTCCACCGCGCGACCCTAAACAGACATTCGTTTTGTCCGGATTCTATCTGTTTGGGTAAAGATTTGGAGTCGTGTCCAGGCCTGTCCTGGGATGCGGCCGCATCCATTTGTCCCATCCTGTCCGCGTATATTTCTTTGCAAGTCTTTAAACTTTTTTTATCATTCATTTTTGGTACATGACCATACATCATCACATCTTGACTAGTAAAGCAAGGCCAAAGAAAACAAAAACCACAAGAATACATTTGAGAAGATACCCAACTTTCATAACTGCTCCTTTGAGTTGGGTAGGGCCTTCTCGATGCACTCATTGTTGATCTGTGGAGGAGGCACGACGTTGCACCCTCCTTTCTTCTTCAAGCCAGAAGTCGACGTTGCTTCCTCACACGTAGTATCGTGCCTTGTTGCTTCTTCGCACGTAGTATCGTGCCTAGCCTCTAATCTAGCAACAAGTGCACTTGTCTCATCTAAAGCCTCTAGGCTAGCTAAAAGTGCACGAACATGGAATACATTTCGCTCTATCAACATATCGATGTACTCTTCTTCCCAATACCAAAACTTGCATCCGTTCTACACAATAAAACTTAAAGTTAGAACCACTAGTCTAATCCAAGAGCACAAACCGATGCTAAAAGAGCACATACCCCATCGTTTAAGCACTTGATGAACACCCATCCGGGATGCTCCGGCGTTGTAGACACGCGGCACACGATCACCCTTGGGCAGTGGTCGCACTTGATGAGGGGCAACGGTGCGCCGACGAGCTTTTGGGCAAGCACCGAGCCCGGCCTACCGCCATTCGTATGTATCTGCCAATGGCCACCGACTTGCAGATCCGAAGCGCTAGAGGACGAGCCATCGTCAAGATGTGGCCTTGCGGCCTGCCAGGCCTTTCCGGCGAGGTTCCGGCCGATCCATGGCGGCCCGCCTCCCACAAATGGGCGAGCTCAAGACCGACCGGATCCGCCCCAAATCCGGCCGTGGTGCAAGAACAAGATGGCTGCTTGGGTAGCTCGGCGCATTTAGAGAGAAGGGCAAGCAAGGTCTGAAGTTGCACGGCCGCAATGGCAGCAAGCGGGGCGGCGAGGGGAAGAGAGGGGAAGAGTGGAGTGGATGCGGCCGGAGGGAGGGAGGGGGGCGGATAGAAAAAGGCTCGTCCTGTGCCACCGACGGGCGGGCCAGGGAAGGACACACGCAGAAGAAAGCGACGCAAACTTGGGCCGCGGATGGGTCGAAAGCGGACACAAAGCGGACAAAAGTCCGTTTGCGCCCGCGCGCTGGGCCGTCTCGTTTGTCCCTTTTACCAAAAACGGACGGGGGCGGACATGATAGGGTCGCGCGGTGGAGTTGGCCTGAGCCAGGCTCGAGGGACGCATCGTGCCATCTTCGAAAAAGCCGGGGAGGAATTGGGGTCCTGACAGGAACTAACTATCACGGACTCTGAATTCTCACGCGACAAAAGGAATTACTCGAATTTTGGGGCAATTTTTGGGGATCGATTTCATTCACTCGAGCAGAAGTAGCTAGGGTTTCTGGCCAGCCGGAACACGGCGGCTTAAGGGCCAAGTCCAGATACAATTAAGATGCCCTCTCCACAAGCCGGAGGCGGGCTTAAAAGGAGTTTAGCGAGGTAAAAAGGAGAGACAGTGACAGGTACAGTAAAACGACAAAGCGCGGTAACTTTCAAGAAGTAAGTGACAAGGTAGTAGCCGTCCTTTCTCAGATCAACGGCTGCGACGACGATCTGGGCCGCGAAGCGGTACCACTCCCATGCGTCCCTTGGATGGTAGATCGACGGTTGTCGTTTGTCTGGGTAAACTGAATCGTTACTGTGGCGTTTCCGGTGTTGTCAATAGAACAGGCCTGACAATTCCCCCCGACAGAGACCAGACTTGCCCTCAAGGATGGAAATCAGGGAAAACCTTCTGAATGAAGGTTGAATCCTCCCAAGTAGCATTTTCCACTAGTAGGTTGAGCCACTTGATGCGCCATTGGACCACGGGAATGCTGATATCGCCTTGAACGCGAGGGATCAGCTTCCTTTCAAGTATTGCTTCAGGTTGTATCAGGATGTTTCCTTGCTCATCTAGAAGTGGTAGCTTTGGGTTTGGTACTGCTTCTGGACCGAGATGCTTCTTGAGCTGGCTGACATGGAAAGTGGGATGTAGTTGACAACCCTTAGGTAGGAGTAACCTGTAAGACACTGCTCCAATTTTCTCCATTACTCTGAAGGGACCATAATATTTGGAATGGAGTTTCAGGTGCCTATGGATACTTAAACTGGTGTGTCTGTATGGTTGTAGCTTAACATAGACCATGTCACCCACTGCTAGTTGTCTTTCTGATCTTTTCCTGTCAGCAAAGAATTTCATTCTTTCTTGGGCTTTGAGCAAGTTGTCTTTGATCTGTTGTGCTATTGTGTCTCTTTCCACTTGAGCTTGGTGATCATCTCCTTCTACTGGGGGGAGGGGAAGTTCAGAAATCATTGGAGGAGGTCTAGCATACAAAGCCTGAAATGGTGTCATTTGCAAGGAAGTGTGGAAGGAGGTGTTGTACCACCATTCAGCCATGGAAAGCCAAGTGTGCCATTTCCTGGGGTGAGAAAAAGCCATGCACCTTAAATAGTTTTCCAAACACTGATTTACTCTTTCTGTCTGACCATCAGATTGAGGGTGGTATGATGTGCTCATGTATAGTTTAATCCCCATCTTGTTGAACAAGCTCTGCCAAAGGTTGCTAGTGAAAATTTTGTCTCTGTCAGTCACTATGACAGAAGGCAGTCCATGTAACTTGAAGATGTTGTCAGTAAAAGCTTGGGCCACTGTTCTGACTGTTACGGGATGTTTCATAGCTACAAAGTGAGCATACTTAGTAAACCTGTCCACTACCACAATAATTAAGTTTTTGTGCTCAGATTTGGGTAGTCCTTCCACAAAATCCATGCTGATGTGGGTCCAAGCAAAGTCAGGTACTGGAAGTGGTTGTAGCAGACCAGGAGGGGACACATGTTGTGCTTTGTTCAGTTGACATACAGGACATTGTTGCACAAATGTTTGCACATCTTTTCTCATGCCAGACCAAGTGAAAAGAATCTTTAGCCTGTGATAAGTGGCTCTCTCTCCAGAATGGCCACCCAGTTCAGACTTGTGGAAAGAAGTGAGCAGTGAATTCCTTAATTCAGTGTTGTTGCCAATAACAATTTTTCCCTTGAATCTGAGTACTCCACTGGTAAGTGTGTAAGGGGGCTGACCAGTTGGATCAATTGCTAGTTTAGTAATGAGCTCAGAGCACTTAGCATCATCCTTGTAGCTGTTGACCACTTCAGTAATCCAAGTGGGAATTGCAGTACTGGAACCAAGAGCAAGGATAGCATGTTTAACTCTAGAAAGAGCATCTGCTACTCTATTTTCCTTTCCTTTCTTATACTCCACTGTAAATTTGTATCCCATTAACTTGATGAGGAGTTTGTGTTGTACTCCTTCAGTTACTTTTTGCTCTTGGATGTACTTCAAACTCTGTTGATCAGTTCTGATTATGAGAGAGGATGAAGCAAAATAGTGTTTCCACTTTTTAATTGCTTCAATGATTGCAAGTGCTTCTTTGTCATATGTAGACCAACCAACAGCTTTAGGGCCAAGGGCTTTGCTCAAAAATGCAATAGGCTGTCCTTTTTGCATGAGTACAGCCCCAATGCCATAGCCAGATGCATCAGCTTCAAGAACAAAAGGCAAGGAGAAATCTGGTAAGGCCAGAACTGGTGCAGTGGTCATTTTGTTTTTCAATAACTGGAAGGCAGCAACTTGTTTTTCTGTCCACTAGAAGGCATCCTTTTTTAGTGCATCAAACAAGGGTTTGCCGATCAGACCATAATTTTGCACAAATCTTCTGTAATATGCTGCTAGTCCCAAAAAGCTTCTCAAGTGTGTCACATTCTGAGGTGTGGGCCAGCTCACAATAGCTTCCACTTTAGCAGGGTCTGTTGAAACCCCCTTGTCAGAGATTATATATCCCAGATACTCCACCTTAGATTGTGCAAATGTGCACTTAGAAAGCTTGGCATACAAATTGGTGTTTCTGAGGGCTTCCAGCACTAAAGCAACATGTTCTAAGTGCTCCTTGTAAGATTTACTGAAAATTAGAATATCATCAAAGAAAACTAGCACGCACTCTCTCAACAATGGACCCAAAACAGTCTGCATAAGCTCTGTAAAGGAAGGAGGTCCATTTGTTACTCCAAAGGGCATGACCAGAAATTCAAATAGTCCAATATGTGTGCTAAATGCAATTTTTCCAATGTCTTCCTCTTTCATTCTGATTTGATGATATCCACTTCTCAGGTCCAGCTTTGTGAATATCTTTGCTCCATTTAATTCATCTAGGAGATCTTCAATCATTGGTATGGGGTATTTGTTTTTATTGTGTGTGCATTGAGTTTCCTATAATCAATGCACAACCTCCAAGTCATGTCCTTTTTCTTTACCAGGATTGCAGGAGAGGAATAAGGGCTATGGCTTAACCTTATAATCCCTTTCTTAAGAAGATCTTCAATAATTTCCTCTAAAGCATTTTTCTGATGGTGTGGCAATCTATATCCTCTTTGATTGATAACAGGAGCTCCAGGCTCTAAGTTGATTGCATGATCACAATCCCAAAAACATCCTTGTAGTTTTCAAGAACTTTGGCAATTTCTGGTTTTTGCACAGTCTCCAGCAGTGTCTCCACTTGCACTGGTTGCATCCACATGAGTGCTCTAGAGAGCATATTATCTAATAGTTTCTCCATGTCCTGCAAGAGAGGAGTGCAAGGACTGTTGGGCAGACTCTCATCCAAGAAGGTTATTGATTCACCATTGACTAGTTTAATTCCCAAGGACATGTTTGGTAAATCAAAAGTAACAGGGCTATGTTTATACATCCAGTCTGCTCCCAAAATTATGTCATATCCAGTGAGCTGAAAAAACCTGAAATCAGATAGTTTAACTCCTTGGATGTTGTAGGAAGTTTTGTGAAGTGAGAAGTCACTGTATAATTTTCCCCCATTTGCTACAGTCACTTGAACTTGTTTCAGTAGAGTAGCAGGACACCCAGATTGTGCAGCAAGGGCAGGGGAAATGAAAGTAGTAGTGCTTCCACTATCAACCAGGGCCAGTCCTACAGTGTTTCCAATTTTGACTTGCAATGTGAAAGTGTGTTTCTTCTTCTCTTCAGGTAAGCCAGTGGCTGCATGCATGGAGATTTTGAGTTCAGTGTTGTCAGGAGGCTCCTCTTCCACATCAGATTGGACCTCTTCTGCATCCACTATATATATGATCTCAGGATTTCCAACTTGTTCTTGTAAGGCCTGAATCTGAGACTTTTGAGACATCTTGCAAACCTGCTTATGACCAGGAAACCAAGGTTCTCTGCACTTATAGCAAATGCCCTTCTCTCTTGCTTGTTGTATCATAGAAGCAGGAGTTGTACTGGTGGCCATTGGGGGTTTTGGCAATTCCCCTTGTACAGCTTTCTGAAACTTGGAATATAAGATTTCTGAGTAGTGGGAGGAGGACAAGATTTCTCAATCCTTCTTGCTAGCCACATAGCTTTCTGCATATCAGCAGGTTCTAAACACTCTAGATGGCTTTGAATGTAGGGGTTTAGTCCTGATATGAAACTGTGTAAGTAGTAGTTGTCAGGAACTGTTGGGTTGTCCCTCCTCATCAGATTCATTTGCTGCTCAAATTCAGAGATGTATTGAGCAACAATATCCTGTTGAGTTAACTTGTGGAAAGCTTTCACATTTTCACATACAAATGTGACAGCAAACCTTTGTGTGAGTGCAGAACAGAATTTGTGCCAAGGCATATTACTGACAATAAACCCAGTTCCTCTCCACCATTGTATAGCTTCACCCTTCAGATAAGAAACTGCTATTTCAGTTCTTTGTTCAATTGGTGTTCTAGCAGCTGAGAAGTATTGTTCTATGTTTTGTATCCAAGAATCTGCATCCACTCCTTCAAATTAAGAAATGTTTAGCTTTGCAGGCTTGACAGAAAGTATATTTCTTCTGGTTTCAGGAGCATAAGGTCTGTGTCTGTCTCTTCTGACCTCTGCTTCTGGAAATTCCTCCACTGTCATTAAGTGTTGCACTCCCTGAGCTTGCTGCTGTTGTGGCATGTGAAACTCCTGCTTGTTGGCAGCATGATTTGGGTGCCTATAAGGTCCTTTTGGAGTGCCATCCAAGTTCAGTTCTCTGCTTGTAGTTTTGTCAACTAACACAACAGATCCCCATGTAGCTGGTTCCTGTTTATCAGTGGCCAAGTGGTTGTTTGGTAGTTATTTCGGCCTGCCTGGTGGAATAGCATTACTACCTTGTCCAGAGAGAGGATCTGGCCTTTCCTCATCTCCATCTTCATCTTCTTCTTCTCCCGACCATTCAGTGGCCATCTTCTGCAAAGTGCTCTGTATTTTCTTGAAGTTTCTCTGGATGCTGGCAAAATTCTTGTTTACTGACTCTGTGAAATTATGGAACTCCTTCCTGTCCTCTTCTCGCTCCTGCCTTAGAGTTTTGATGTCCAATTGTAAGGACTCGAGTTCCAACAGATCAGTGTCTTGGGTCTCTCCAGCCATGTCTGCAGGGCTCTTGTTGGTCATTCCTTGCAGATCCAGCCTGAGGATTCAGTCGGGTAGGGTGGGAAGGGATTTTGCACCGGTTTCCCGGAAACCAACCCACACAATAGCAACTTTTCCCTTCAATTGCTATAGACGCCGCGCCACCGGAGCTAGCAACACTGAAAGGGAGGGTTGGGTGGGATTTTACTCTGAAGGAATTTTCTCCAGGAACCACTACTCCTTCCTCTCTGCTGTCGATCGGTCTACCGCCGCCAATCGCCGCCTCACGCCGCCGCCTCTCGATCAGATCTGGGACTCAGATCTCGCCGCCAAGGACAACAACCAACGCATCTGATACCAATTGACAGGAACTAACTATCACGGACTCTGAATTCTCACGCGACAGAAGGAATTACTCGAATTTTGGGGCAATTTTTGGGGATCGATTTCCTTCACTCGAGCAGAAGTAGCTAGGGTTTCTGGCCAGCCGGAACACGGCGGCTTAAGGGCCAAGCCCAGATACAATCAAGATGCCCTCTCCACAAGCCGGAGGCGAGCTTAAAAGGAGTTTAGTGAGGTAAAAAGGAAAGACAGTGACAGGTACAATAAAACGACAAAGCGCGGTAACTTTCAAAAAGTAAGTGACAAGGTAGCAGCCGTCCTTTCTCAGAACAACGGCTGCAACGACGATCTGAGCCGTGAAGCAGTACCACTCCCCTGCGTCCCTTGGATGGTAGATCGACGGTTGTCGTTTGTCTGGGCAAACTGAATCGTTACTGTGGCGTTTCCGGTGTTGTCAATAGAATAGGCATGATAGGTCCTCCGCCACACTCACCTCACCGCTTGAATTCCCGCCATCATCCCCCCCGGACGCATTGTGCCATCTTTGAAAAAGCCGGGGGAGGAATTGGGGTCCTCAGCTACCCTCACCTCACCGCTTGAATTCGCGCCATCACCCCCCCCCCTTCAAGCTCTCTCTCTCGCGCGGATTGACACGGACGAGCAGGTAAGCGGTGCCTCTTCTCCGGTCGGCTGTACACGGCGGCGCGATTCGTGTCCTCCTCTTCTTCGATTAAGCGCGCGATTTGCGGCCTTCATAGGCAAATTTGGTCCAGGATATGAGCCTCCTAGTCAATATGAGCTTAGGGAGAAGTTATTGAGTGATGAATATGCAAGGAGCAAGAGTTTGTTAGATGACCATGAGAAAGAGAAGATAAATCTTGGATGCACCATCATGACTTATGCATGGATAGACATAAAGAGGAGGAGCATAATGAATTTGTGCATGCATTGTAGTGGGGGGGACAAGTTTTCTCAAATCAAAGGAAACATCTGATGTGTCACATACAAGTGAAGTCATCTTTCAGCTAGTGGACAACACAATTGAGGAGGTAGGGGCGGAGCATGTGATGCAAGTGGTGACAGACAATGCTTCCAACAACATGGGAGCCAGAAAAAGTTGCTTGAGAAGAGGCCGAAGATCTTTTGGAGCTCTTGTCCAACTCACACTATCAACTTGGTGCTCCAAGGAATTGGCAACCTCAAAAGATTTAAGACAATAGTTGATCAAGCAAAGAACCTCACCAGCTTCAAAGTAAGCTTAGCAAATGAAGTTACGCCTAGGGTCGAAAGCAAGCTTGAACACCAAATTTTTCAAATTTTCAGTACTTTGTAGAAATGGGTTACAAGGAATCTTAGTACTATGCCTAGGGCTATAGCCCTAGTTGCCATAGGCTTGTCTCCGCCACTGACCAGCTTCATCTATGCTCATCACAAGACTTTGGCATTGATGAGGGTTGCTATAAAAAGGAGAGATATCATAAGGCCGGGGGTGACAAGATTTGCTTCCGCTTTTCTTACTTTGCAAAGTTTGTTGGAGAAGAAAGATGCTTTAAGGTGTATGGTGATTGAAAGAGCTTGGGAAGAGATGAGTCATGTGAAAACAAAGAAAGGCAAGGATGAAATGGCAACGGTGATGGATGCTAACTTTTGGAACGGTGTGCTCCTATGCATAAATGTGTTTGAGCCATTGGTGAGAGTTCTTCGTTTGGTTGATGGGGATATTAAGACATCAATGGCTTGGCTCTATGGAGAGTTGGTGAAGGCCGAGAGGGAGATGAAGGATGCATTTAGCAACTTGGAGAGGAACTACAAAGATACTATGGCTATTGTTGACAAGAAGATGAATGGAAGGCTTGATTCACCATTGCACATGGCCGCATATGTGTTGAACCCACACTATAGTTATGCGGATAGCTCCATCTTTACCATTGCAAATGAAGGCTTCTAGGAGTGTGTAGAACAATACTTCGTGAATGATCCAGATACTTGCATGTTGGTTGTTAATGATGAATTTCTGAAATATGAAAACAAAGAAGGACCATTTAGGAAGAGGCCAGCAACAACTTGTGAAAATAAGAGCTATAGCCTAGTTATATTAGTATTTGCTTGCTTCTGGTGCCCTTGCATTGCTACTGCTTTGTTGCTGCTCTAGATGTTGTTGCTATAGCTGCTGCTGGCTTGCTGCTATAGTTGTTGTTGCTGTGTATGCTGCTATTGTTGTTGTGCATGCTGTTGCTGCTATATATGTTGTTGCTGCTGCTGGAGGCTGCTGCTAGCTGCGGCTGCTTGCCAGCTGCTATTGTTTATCCAATTATTGATGCTAAATGTTGCTCATTTTTGTGGTAGTTGGTTGGTGGAAGCTTTATTATGGAGAAACACCAACTTGAAGGACATGGCTGTGAGAATCCTCTCTCTGACCTCTAGCTCTTCTGGCTGTGAAAGAAACTGGAGCGCCTTTGAATCGGTATATCCTCTCTCTACTTGTTTGTCCAATCTCATTTTTCTCTCTAACATCCTCTCATGTTATGTTTAACTTTAGCTTTAATATGTAATTGTAGATACATACCAAGAGAAGAAATAGGCTCACAACGGAAAGATGCAATAATTTGGTCTTCATAAGGTTCAATAATAGAATGTTGTCTATGAAACAAAAGCCCCTGGAGAAGAAAAAATGGAATGTGCACATCAGCACCGATGCTGCCGAAGCTCAAGGATTTCTATTTGAAGGAGGGGATAATCATGCAAATGTTGTTTATTTTGATGAGGAGGATGGGGATGTCCATCCTGGTACAGGTATATCATGGGATCTACTTGGTGAAGCAATGGGAGCATAAGAGGAACTCCAACTTCGTAGGAGTGCAAGAGTGAGAGACCCTGAGGAGGAGGAGTTTGAATCCGATGGTGATGAAGAGATGGTGGATGAAGAAGAGATTGAGTATGAGGATGATTGAGAGGCATTGATCAAATTATCATGCATTTGCATTCATGCATTTGTCTTTCGTTTGTTATTTGTTATATAAGAGACTATGATGGAGTGGTGAGACTATCGCAGATCGTGGTCGTGTTACTTTGGTATGACCGTTTGGTAGAACTAAGGAAGTTTAAGACTTTTATTTGTTATGTAATATGCTTGCTTCTACTTGTGAAGTTGTGAACTTGTGATATGATCTGCCTCTTGCATTGCTTGTTTGTTACTTTGCTAGTTTGCTTTGATTGCTCATTCAATTTGGCAAAGCTAGGAAAGGGAGAACACTATGAGCCAGAGCCAATGAGATAAGATTCATATTACAATTTGTGAATTTACATATGAGTATATGATATATAATGCTTTGCTTCATTGCTGGTTGTTGCTCCTAACATCTTGTCATCTTCCCTATGATGTATGTAAGCTGCTGCACAATGCATTGGAGGGAGAGGATCAAAGGACAACACACAAAGAGGGAGGGGCAACATATTGGGGAGAGAACTGCTACTTCTTGAGTTTGCGTTGATTTTTTCCTTGAAGAGGAAAGAGTGATGCAGCAAAGTAGAGATAAGAATTTCCCTCTTTAAGAACCAAGGTATCAATCCAGTAGGACGCACAAGCAAGTCTCCAATATATGCACCTGCACAAACTAACAAACACTTGCACACAACGCGAAAAAGGGGTTGTCAATCCCTTCACGGTCACGAACAAGAGTGAGATCTAATAGAGATAGGTATAAAAGATAAATAAAAGAGCAAACTAAAGTAAATATAAATAAAGTACATCAAGGTATTTTTGGAGTTTTGGTTTTATAGATCTAAAAATATATGATGGAAAATAGACCCGGGGGCCATAGGTTTCACTAGAGGCTTCTCTCTTGAAGAAAACATACGGTGGGTAAACAAATTACTATTGATCAATTGATAGAAAAAGCGCATAGTTATGATGATATCTAGGGCAATGATCATGCATATAGGCATCACGTTCGTGACAAGTAGACCAAAACAATTCTGCATCTACTACTATTACTCCATACATCGACCAACTCATGCCTGCATCTAGAGTATTAAACTCAAGCAGTATGATATAAACCCCATCTTTTTATCCTTAATGGCAACAATACAATACGTGCCTCAATGCCCTTTTGTCACTGGGTGAGGACACCCCAAGTTTGAACCCACCACAAAGCATCTCTCCCATTGCAAGAAAAACCAATCTAGTTGGCCAAACCAAATCGATAGATCGGAGAGAAATACAAAGCTATATAAATCATGCATAAAAGAGTTTAGAGAAGATTCAAATAATATTCATAGATAATCTGATCATAAATCCACAATTCATTGGATCTAAACAAACGCACCACAAAAGAAGATTACATCGAATAGATCTCCAAGAACATTGAGGAGAACATTGTATTGAAGATCAAAGAGAGAGAAGAAGCCATCTAGCTACTAGCTATGGACCCGTAGGTCTGTGGTAAACTACTCACACATCATCGGAAGGGAAACAAGTTTGGTGTAGAGGCCCTCCGTGATCGAATCCCCCTCCGCCGGAGTGCCGGAGAAGGCGCCAAGATGGGATCTCATGGGAACAGAAGCTTGCGGTGGCAGAAAATTATTTTTGGTGTGCCCTCTCGTGTAGGGGGAATATTTGGGTATTTATAGAAATGGAATTAGGGTTGGAAGGTCCACATGGGGCCCACAAGCCCTGGGGGAGCCCCCCTGGGGCACGCCCATACGGCTTATGGCCTCCCTGTAGCGCTTCCCGCCTCCTCTCCAAGTCTTGTGGGTTTCTTCTGGTCCAAGAAAAATCATCGTAAAGTTTTATTCCGTTTGGACTCCGTTTGATATTCCTTTTATGTAAAAGTCAAAAACAAGGAAAAAACAGAAACTGGCACTAAGCACTAGGTTAATAAGTTAGTCCCAAAAATAATATAAAATAGCATATTAATGCATATAAAACATCAAAAATAGATAATATAATAGCATGGTACAATCGAAAAATTATAGATACGTTGGAGACGTATCAAGCATCCCAAAGCTTAACTCCTGCTCGTCCTCGAGTAGGTAAATGATAAAACCAGAATTTTTGATGTGATGCTAACATATTTATCAATGAATTTTTCTTTATTGTGGCATGAATGTTCGGATCCATAAGATTCAAAACAAAAGTTTAATATTGACATAAAAACAATAATACTTCAAGCATACTAAATAAAACAATCATGTCTTCTGAAAATATCATGGCCAAAGAAAGTTATCCCTACAAAATCATATAGTCTGGCTATGCTCTATCTTCATCATGCACAACCCCGATGACAAGCCAAGAAATTGTTTCATACTTTTAATGTTCTCAAGCTTTTTCAACTTTCACGCAATACATGAGCGTGAGCCATGGATATAGCACTATAGGTGGAAAAGAATATGGCGGAGGTTGTGAGGAGAAGACAAAAAGGAGAAAGTCTCACATCAACTAGGCAAATTAACGGACTATGGAGATGCCCATCAATTGATATCGATGCAAGTGAGTAGGGATTGCCATGCAACAGATGCACTAGAGCTATAAGTGTATGAAAGCTCAAAAGAAAACTAAGTTGGTGTGCATCCAACTTGCTTGCTCACGAAGACCTAGGGTAATTTGAGGAAGCCCATCATTGGAATATACAAGCAAGTTCTATAATGAAAAGTTCCCACTAGTAATATATGAAAGTTACAAAATAGGAGACTCTCTATATGAAGAACATGGTGCTACTTTGAAGCACAAGTGTGGAAAAAGGATAGTAACATTGTCCCTTCTCTCTCTTTCTCTCTTTTTTTGTTTGGGCTCTTTGGCCTCTTTTTTTTCATTTTTTTTATTTTTCGTCCGGAGTCTCATCCCGACTTGTGGGGGAATCATAGCCTCCATCATCCTTTCCTCACATGGGATAGTGCTCTAATAATGATGATCATCACACTTTATTTACTTACAACTCGAGAATTACAACTCGATACTATATGATTCTATATGAATGCCTCCGGTGGTGTACCGAGATATGCAATGATCTACATGATCATGCACAACAATATGACAATGATGGTATGTGTCATAACAAACGGTACGGTGGAAGTTGCATGCCAATATATCTCGGAATGGCTATGGAAATGCCATAATAGGTAGGTATGGTGGTTGTTTTGAGGAAAGGTATATGGTGGGTTTAATGCACCGGCGAAAGTTGCGCGGTACTAGAGAGGCAAGCAATGGTGGAAGGGTGAGAGTATGTATAATCCATGGACCCAACATTAGTCATAAAGAACTCACATACTTATTGCAAAAAATTATTAGTCATCAAAGCAAAGTACTAATACGCATGCTCCTAGGGGATAGATTGGTAGGAAAAGACCATCGCTCTTCCCCGATCGCCACTCATAAGGAAGACAATCAAAAAATAAACCATGCTCCAACTTCATCACATAACGGTTCACCATACGTGCATGCTTTGGGAATCACAAACTTTAACACACGTATTCGTACCAATCCACAATTATTCACTAGCATGACTCTAATATCACCATCTTTATATCTCAAAACAAATGCAAGGAATCAAACTTCTCATATATTCAATTCTCGTTATGAAAGTTTTTATTATATCCCTCTTGGATGCCCATCATATTAGGACCAAATTCATAACCTAAGCAAATTACCATACTGTTTTAATACTCTCAAAATAATATAAGTGAATCATGAGAGTTCATCAATTTCTTCAAAATAAAACCACCGCTGTGCTCTAAAAAGATGAGTGAAGCACTAGAGCAACTACCTAGCTCAAAAGATATAAGTGAAGCACATGGAGTATTCTAATAAATTCATGATTAATGTGTGTCCCTCTCAAAAGGTGTGTATAGCAAGGATGATTGTGGAAAACTAAAAAGCAAAGACTCATATCATACAAGAAGCTCCAAGCAAAACACATATCATGTGGTGAATAAAAATATAGCCTCAAGTAAATTTACCGATGGGTTGAAGAGAAAAGAGGAGATGCCATCCGGGGCATCCCCAAGCTTGGATGCTTGGTTTTCCATGAATATTACATTGGGATTCCTTGGGCATCCCCAAGCTTAGGATTTTTCCACTCCTTATTTCGTGGTCCATCAAAACTTTTCCCAAAACTTGAAAACTTCACAACACAAAACTCAACAGAAAACTCATAAGGTCTGTTAGTCTAATAAAATAAATCACCACTTTTTGTACTGTTGTGAACTCATTCTAAATTTATATTGGTATTATATCTATTGGATTCCAACTTCTCCATGGTTCATACCCCCCGATACTACCCATACATTCATCAAATAAGCAAACAACACATAGAAAACAGAATCTGTCAAAAACAGACCAGTCTGTAATAATCTGGAAATTTCGTATACTTTTGTAACTCCATACATTCTGAAAATTTACAAAAACCTGGGCAATTTGTACATAAATCTTGTGTAAAAATTTCAGATCAAAATCATGCTTATGTGATTTTCTAAATTTCTGGCAATGAGCTCAAAAGTTTCTGTTTTTCACCAAGATCAAATCAACTATCACCATAAACCATCCCAAAGTTCTTACTTGGCTCAAACACTAACTAAAACACTAAAAAACAATCACTAGAGAAGTAATAATGTGTATTTATTGAAAAGCTGAAGAAAAAAACAAAAAATACAAAATAAAATTTGTTGCCTCCCAACAAGCGCTATTGTTTAACGCCCCTAGCTAGGCATATTGCAATAGATCTAGGTATTGTCATATTTGGTACTTAATCTAAAAGTAGCCCTCATAATAGATTCATATGACAACTTAATTTTCTTTCTTGGAAAGTGTTCCATGCTCTTCCTTAAAAGGAAATTGAAATCTAATGTTCCCTTCTTTCATATCAATAATTGCACCAATTTGTTCTAAGGAAAGGTCTACCAAGAATAATAGGGCATGTAGGATTGCAATCTATATCAAGCACAATGAAATATATAGGCACATAATTCCTATTTGCAACAATAAGAACATCATTAATCCTTCCAAAGGGTTTCTTAATAGAGGAATCCTCTAGATGCAAATTTAAAGAACAATCATCAAATTCATGGAAACCTAATACATCGCATAGAGTTTTTGGAATAGTTGAAACAGTAGCACCCAAAGCACATAAATCATAGCACTCATAATCTTTAATATTAATTTTTATAGTAGGTTCCCACTAATCATAAAGCTTTCTAGGGATTGAAACTTCCAACTCAAGTTTTTCTTCAAAAGATTTTATCATAGCATCAACAATATGTTTAGTGAAAGATTTATTTTGACTATAAGCATGAGGTGAATTAAGCATGGATTGAAACAAGGAAATAAAATCAATCAAAGAACAATTATCATAATTAAAGTCCTTGAAATCCAAAAGAGTGGGTTCATCGCTACTTAAAGTCTTGACCTCGCCAATCCCACTTTTATCAATATGTTTCTTGGTTGGTTGCTTCCCAATCTATTTGCTAGCCTCCACTTGTACTAAGTAGAAATACTACTTGCACATCCAAAATCCTCAAACCTAGTTTTGCCATATGAGTCCACCATACCTACCTATATACGGTATTTCCATGCCGTTCTAAGCAAATTTGTATGTGCCAACTCTAGTTTTCAAAATAAATTTCCTTTTTGTGTGCTCGTACCGCTCATGAAGCGGCAGGGGGTGGCTAATATTTTTCCATGCTAGATGTATTATTCTAAAGATGAGTGTTTATTCATTGTCATTGCACGAGAGTACGACGGTAATAGGGATGCCCAGTCTCGAAATGAGAAAGAATTTTACTAATATTATCAAATAGTACATTCTTTGGAAAGTGTTGGTATGGATAGTAGCCAGGAGTGTGAAAGAATGGTGGAAAAAAGAATAAACTTTATTTTCTGTTTGGGAACCGCCTATGATATATCTAGCATGAAAATTATTGGGAACTTCTCGATTGTTTTCGTTGACAGGAAAAGCATGCCCCTGAAAATGTTTTTATCTCTCATTTTTTTGCTTTGAGCTCCAGCACCTCTACAAATCCCTACTTCCCTCTACGAAGGGCCTATCTATACCTTATGCAATTTTTATTTGAGTCTCCATCTTCTCTTTTAAAGCACCAACTAGGGGGCACCATGATCGTACTTGAGCATTGGATGTAGCTAATATTTGAGTGCGCTTCGTGAATGGATCAATGATTGAGCATGATGGGCTAGGGATAGGTTTCTTTAGTGTTGATATTTTGAAAGACATGGTTGCTTGCTGATATGCTTCAATATTGAAGTCTTTGTGTCAAAACTAGACTATTGCTTTGAATCATATAAAAGTCCAAATGTCCATGCTACAAAAGAAAAAGAATACGTGATGAACATGTTAGGCAACATTCCACATCAAAAATTCTGTATTTATCAGTTACCTACTCGAGGACAAGCAGGAATTAAGCTTGGGGATGCTGATACGTCTCCAACGTATCTATCTATTTTTATTGTTCCATGCTGTTATATTATCATTCTTGGGTGTTTTACAATCATTTTATAGCAACTTTATATCATTTATTGGGACTAAACTATTGACGTAGTGCCCAGTGCCAGTTGCTGGTTTTTGCTTGTTTTTTACTTTGTAGAATATCGGTACCAAACGAAGTCCAAATGCCACGAAATTTTTTGGAGATTTTTTTGGACTAGAAGACACCTTGGAGGCCAAGGAAGAACCTGGGGGTTGGCCTGTGGGGACCACAACCCACTAGGGCGCGCTAGAGGCCCCTAGCCTACCCTGATGGGTTGTCGGTCCCACCGGGGTCTCCTCCACCGCCTCTTCGCTCTATAAATCCCCAGAAAATCCAGAAACCCTAGGGGAGCAGACGAAACACAATTCCAGCCACCGCAAGTTCTAGAACCACGAGATCCAATCTACACCATCATGGAGGGGTTCATCATCCTCATTGGTGCCTCTCCGATGATGCGTGAGTAGTCCACCATTGACCCACGGGTCCGTAGGAAGTAGCTAGATGGCTTTCTCTCTCTCTCTCTCTCTCTCTCTCTCTCTCTCTCTTTGATTCTCAATACAATGGTCTCTTGGAGATCTATTTGATTTAATGACTTTTTGTGGTGTGTTTGTTGGGATCTGATGAAGTTTGAGTTTATGATCAAATCTTGTAGTGGTAGATGGATAAATAAAACACAAAATAAAATAACAGAATAAAAAGTGCAACAATATATTTTTGGATTTTAATATATGATTTAGATAGACCCGGGGGCCATAGTTTTCACTAGAGGCTTCTCTCGAGAAAATAGCATGCGGTGGATAAACAAATTACTGTTGGGCAATTGATAGAAAAGGAAACAGTCATGACGATATCTAAGGCAATGATCATGTATACATGCATTACGTCCGAGACAAGTACACTGACTCCTAACTGCATCTACTATTATTACTCCACACATCTCGAGCTTGCATCTAGAGTATTAAGTTCATAAAGAACGGAGTAACGCCTTAAGCAAGATGACATGATGTAGACAAACTAAACTCACGCATGAATAAACCCCATCTTTTTATCCTTAATAGCAACGATACAATACATGTCATGTCCCTTTCTGTCACTAGGATTGAGCACCGCGGGATCCAACCCAGTACAAAGCAGCTCTCCCATTGCAAGAAAAATCAATCTACTTGGCCAAACCAAATCAATAGATCGGAGAGAACTACAATGCTATAATAATCATGCATAAAAGAGTTCAGAGAAGAATCAAATAATATTCATAGATAATCTGATCATAAACTCACAATTCAACGGATCCCAACAAACACACCGCAAAAATTGATTACATCGAATAGAACTCCAAGAACATCAAGGAGAACATTGTATTGAAGATCAATGAGAGAGAAGCCTGGACCCGTAGGTGATAACCCACAAGTATAGGGGATTGCAATAGTTTTCAAGGGTAGAGTATTCAACCCAAATTTATTGATTCGATACAAGGGGAGCCAAAGAATATTCTCAAATATTAGCAGCCGAGTTGTCAATTCAACCACACCTGAAAGACTTAATATCTGCAGCAAAGTATTTAGTAGCAAGGTAGTATGGAAGTAACGGTAATGGTGGAAAAAGTAACAGTAGCAGTTTTGCAGTAATCGTAACAGTGGCAATGGAGAAGTAACTTAGCAAAGATCAATTTGAAACGAACTCATAGGCAATGGAGAAGTAACTTAGCAAAGATCAATATGAAACGAACTCATAGGCAATGGATCAATGATGGATAATTATGTCGGATGGCATTCATCATGCAACAGTTATAACCTAGGGTGACACAGAACTAGCTCTAATTCATCAATATAATGTATAGGCATGTATTCCGAATATAGTCATACGTGCTTATGGAAAAGAACTTGCATGGCATCTTTTGTCCTACCCTCTCGTGGCAGCGGGGTCCTATTGGAAACTAAGGGATATTAAGGCCTCCTTTTTATAGAGAACCGGACCAAAGCATTAGCACTTAGTGAACACATGAACTCCTAAAACTAAGATCATCACCGGGAAGTGTCCCGACTATTGTCTGTAGCGACCCGACCCGAATGGATCAAGTCTCTGTGCTTTCGTGTCATCCCTGGATCGGTATGCTGACACACACAGTACTCGAAGGATTTATAACAGAGGTAAATCACATGTATAAGATAACGTAAATACTATTACCTCGATCCAAATATGGCGGAAGCAACAAGGTTGTGGATTCCCATCAACACCAACGGCAAAGTTGAGTATAGGAAATCGTAACCATAACGTATCACTTACTCGTAAATGCGAAAAGTCTCGCAACATGAAAAGTTGCAGCCGAAAACGGGTCAAAGACATGGAATATCTTTGGCAATGTAACACATAGAGAGTAATGAAAGAATAGGCTATACTACATGCATATATGGCTGGTGGAAAAGCTCTATGGTTATAAGGTTTTAGAAAAGCCAATTTTTCCCTACTTCAAAGGAATAAATTTATTTAACTATCATGGTGGTTGTTAAACATTGAGAATGGTTGACAAGATCCTCAATCCCAATTAAAAGTACTCATTAAACCCAAACAAATTATATTAAGTAACGTGATGAGATCAACAGGATATCCAGTACTAGATACTCAAAATTGTCCATAATCGGGGACACGGCTAATCATGATTAGTTTGTACACTCGCAGAGGTTTGCGACTTTTCCCCACAAGAGTCGATCGCCTCGCTTTGGTTTCTCGCACTACATGGTGTTTGAGAAACGGATGACCGAGACATAGTATTTTAAGCGCTTAGCACCTTACATGTGGGTAGACCGTACCAACCTACATCCCCTACATCCGCTAGTCTGCCTGTAAGAGTTCGCACAACTTAGTCAACTACGCCAGAGCCCATAATTGGCTTGTGGCTGCACACGGAAGTTTCCAGTTTGAATAATCTTATGATCCCTTAGAGCACGGGTGGCGGTCTCAAGAAATACAGGCAAATCTCGATAGAAACCAGTGCCTCAATCCACCCGGATGTGTGTTTAAGTTGCCACCTTAGATAAAACCATTAAATTAACAATCTCACATCTGTCATGGATATCACTCACCCAATCCACGTCTACTAGCATAGCATGGCATAATAAGCAAACGTAGAAGTAACTCCCAAGGTTTCATAAGTAAAACAGGTAATAGGTACTACCTCAATCTACTTCCCAATCCCACAAGTTAATTAGATCCTAATCATGCAAGTGTTTCAGGAATAGATCTAATGCATAAAACTGGGTATGAGAAGAGTATGATCAAAGTGTTACTTGCCTGCAAAGTTGATGAAGATGATTCACACTCAAAACTCTTGATAGCTCTACTCGTCACACTCCGGTCAATCTATCGTAATCAAGCAATAGTAACCACAAATAAGCAATCACTCAAAAGATCGGAAAGATCGAAGAAACAATTCGAACGTCAAAACCAAATCTAATAACTCTTGCAGCATAAAACAATTTCTAACAGTACCAAAATTATGTGAATTTGGCCTTATCAGAAAGTTTAGGTCAAGAGCTTCGATTTGCAAAAAGAATCAACTAAATCGGAGTTACGAAACTCAAGTTATGATCAAACGAAGTTCAAATACAAATCTGTTTGAAATCAAATTTTAAAACTTTCAAAAACATGTTTGAGTTGTATTACTGGATAGAGGAGATCAGAACGAAGAAGTGGGCGTTGGTTTCGTTGGATTCCGACTTACGAGTAAAAAGTTATGAACGTTTGAAGATTAGGGACTACGGATAGGTCCATGACGAAAATTAAAAATAAAAAGAAAAATCTATCGAGCGAACGCTCGCTAAACAAAACCGAAAGAAAAACCGGCGAGAAAACTGATCTAGGGTTTCGGAAAGAAAACCGAAACGTAAAACCGATCTAGAAAAACGGAACGGAAACCGATCTAGAAAACGGAACGGAAACCGATCTAGAAAACGTGACGCGGCTGAGGCTAGTACCTCAAGAGGCGAGGGGCGGGCACAATGGCGGCGGGCAAGTAAGTGGCGGCGGCGGTGGCAAGGGCGGCTATGGCGGGCGGGCACAGAGGGCGGCAAGGCTGGTGAGGGGCGGCAAGGCTGCTATGGGCGGGCGGCACAAGGGTGGCACTGGCTGCTGTCTTTGTGGAGGAGAGGAGAGGAGAGTTGATTTGATGTGTTGGAGAGGGGGGGGGGTGCTTGGGTATTTATATTGGGGAGGGGAGGGATTTTGCTTGGGGTAGGGGACAAGAAATAGATTAGGATTAGGAATCCTAGGAATAAAAAACGGAATAACAAAACGGGGTCAAATTCTACTAAGAATCGTAAAAGAATAGGAAACTAGGGGCTCCTTGCTCCCCTAGGTGCGTGGTGCGTGCGTGATGGCCTCGGCCGGCCGGTGGCTCCTAGGCGGCTTGGGCCTTTGGCCCAAGGCGCTGCATCTTTTTTTTTTTATTTTTTTTCCAGACGAAAGAAAAATGATAAAACCAAATAAATAAATATATTATATAGGCATATAATATATTAAAATTTGCAGAAAAATATTTCCTACAAGATGAACATTATTTTAGCTTCAAATAAAATACACACAAATCTAAATAAAACAAAGAGTGTTTCAGCTCTAATAAAATCCAATAAAAATCATTTTAAAAATACCAAAATGATTTTAAATTAATTTCTCTCCAATTTTTTGATGTAGGGAATCATGTTACCCTATTTTCCATATATTTTATTTTTGGAGAAAAATAATTTGAATAAAACTCAAATAACTCCAAATTGAAAATAAATTCAAAAGAACTTTGAATTTAATTCTTTGAAACTCCCAACTCATATTTCATATGTTTTGAAGAAGTCATTTTATCTTTGCTCGTGAAAATCATTGAGTTGCATAAAGTTTCAGAATTGGAAATGTTTTCCAAATGAAATTCAAATATTTTCAACACACCTTGTCATTTAAATAAATGGAAGAAGTCATGTCATCTTCTCTCCAGGGTTTTTGTGATGAAAGAATTTGAATTCCCGAAGATCATAAAAGAAAATGAAAGTTTGGGAAAGTCCTTTTATTCCCTCTCATTTAACTTTCAAAAAGTTTCGAATTCACTCACTTTCACCAATCAATCAAGCAATCAATCAAAACTATCTATTTGTTTATAACATTCCAAAATTTAGAATTTTGGGATGTTACATTGTCACTCCAGGGTTGCCGGATCATAACACGTAGTAGGTGACTATAACTTGCAAGATAGGATCAAGAACACAAATATATTCATGAAAACATAATAGGTTCAGATCTGAAATCATAGCACTCGGGCCCTAGTGACAAGCATTAAGCATAACAAAGTCATAGCAACATCGATCTTAGAACATAGTGGATACTAGGGATCAAACCCTAACAAAACTAACTCGATTACATGGTAAACCTCATCCAACCCATCACCGTCCAGCAAGCCTATGATGGGATTACTCACGCACGGCAGTGAGCATCATGAAATTGGTGATGGAGGATGGTTGCTGATGACGACAGCGACGATTTCCCCTCTCCGGAGCCCAAAACAGGACTCGAGATCCGCCCTCCCGAGGTGGAACAAGAGGCGGCGGCGGCTCCGTATCGTAAAACGTGATGAATCCTTCTGTCCTATTTTTTCTCCCGGAACATGAATATATGGAGTTGGAGTTGAGGTCGGTGGAGCTTCGTGGGACCCACAAGACAAGGGGGCGCGCCCCCTGGGCGCGTCCCCTCTGGTTGATTCTTTCGCCAATATTTTTATTAATTCCAAAAATAGTACTCTCCGTGAAGTTTCAGGTCATTTCGAGAACTTTTATTTCTGCACAAAAATAACACCATGGCAATTCTGCTGAAAACAACGTCAGTCCGAGTTAGTTCCATTCAAATCATGCAAATTAGAGTCCAAAACAAGGGCAAAAGAGTTTGGAAAAGTAGATACGATGGAGACGTATCAACTCCCCCAAGCTTAATCCATTGCTTGTCCTCAAGCAATTCAGTTGACAATCTGGAAGTGATAAAGAAAAACTTCTACAAACTCTGTTTGATCTTGTTGTTGCAAATATGTAAAGCCAGCATTCAAGTTTTCAGCAAAGATTATGAACTAACCATAATCACAATAACATTTAGGTCTCACATCTACTCATATCAATGGCATAATCAACTAGCGAGCAATAATAATAAATCTCGGATGACAACACTTTTTCAAAACAATCATGATATGATAACAAAATGGTATCTCGCTAGCCCTTTCTGAGACCACAAAACATAAATGCAGAGCATCCCTGAAGATCAAGGACTGACTAGACATTGTAATTCATGGTAAAAGAGATCCAGTCACAGTCATACTCAATATCAATTAATAAAAACGCATACAAATGACAGTGGTGCTCTCTAACTGGTGCTTTTTATAAGAGGATGATGAATCAGCAATAAAAGTAAATAGATAGGCCCTTCACAGAGGGAACCGGGGTTTTGAAGTGGTGCCAGAGCTCGAGTTTTTGAAATAGAGATAAATAATATTTTGAGCAGTATCCTTTCATTGTCAACATAACAACCAAGAGATCTCAGTATCTTCCATACTAGATACATTATAGGCGGTTCCCAAACAGAATGGTAAAATTTATACTCCCCACCCACCAACAAGCACATTCCACGGCTGGTCCGAAACAACGGGTACCATCCAACTAACAACAATCCTGGGGGAGTTTTGTTTGCAATTATTTTGATTTGATTTGAGCATGGGACCGGGCATCCAGGTTACCAACCATTTTCTCATGAATGATGAGCGGAGTCCACTCATCATGAGAATAACCCACCAAGCATGGAAGATACTGACAGCCCCCAGTCGCCACATGAGCGATTAGGGCATACAAAACATATTATCATTTGAAGGCTTATAGTTTGGCACATGCAAATTTACTTGGAACGGCAGGTAAATACCACATATGGGTAGGTATGGTGGTCTCATATGGAACAACTTTGGGTTTATGGAAGTGGATGCACAAGCAGTATTCCCGCTTAGTACAAGTGAAGGCTAGCAAGATGTTGAGGAGCGACAAACTAGAGAGCGATAACAGTCATAAACATGGATTGAGATTAACCAACATTGAATGCAAGCATGAGTAAGATATAAATCACCATGAACATAAATATCGTGGAGACTATGTTGATTTTGTTTCAAGTACATGCGTGAACATGTGCCAAGTCAAGCCACTCGAATCATTCAAAGGAGGATACCATCCTATCATACCGCATCACAACCATTTTAAAAGCATGTTGGGACGCAAGGTGAACCATTATGAACTCCTAGCTAATTAAGCATGGCATGAATAACTATAATCACTGTTTGTCATTGCAAACATGTTTCATTCATAATGGGCTGAATCAAGAACGATGAACTAATCATATTTACAAAAACAAGATATGTCGAGTTCATACCAGCTTTTCCTCATCTCAATCATTTCATCATATATCGTCATTATTGCCTTTCACTTGCACGACCGAACGGTGTGGATAATAATAATAGTGCACGTGCATTGGACTAAGTTGGAATCTGCAACGTTTATTCAAAGGAGAAGACAAGGTAATATGGGCTCTTTGTTAGATCAACAATAATGCATATGAGAGCCACTCAATATTTTCATCGTGGTCCTCTCCTCTCGACCCCCAAAGAAAAGAAAAGAATTTCAAAGAAACACACTGAAATGTTTTTGGAGTTTTTGTTTCTGAAGAAAGTAAAACAAGAACAAGAAAAACTATTTACACGGGAAAGCTCCGAACAAGCAAAGGAAGAACAAGAAATATTTTTGGGTTTTCTTTTAATACTACTACTAAGTGAACATGAAAAGTAAACTAAGCTACAACTAACTTTTTTCTCAAGGTTTTTCAAACACACAAGAAGAAAGTGAGAAAAAGAAATAAACTAACAAGGATAATACAATGAAAAAGTATGAACATCGACAACTGAAATGAGTGTGTGAACACGAATGTAATGTTGGTGAGAAATACGTACTCCCCCAAGCTTAGGCTTTTGGACTAAGTTGGTCTAGGGCCACCACTCGCCCGAATGATATCTGAAATCATAGTTGGGGTTGTACTGTGCTGCGACAGCTACTGCTTGGCAAGCTGCTTCTTGGAGGCAAGCGGCCTCCGCTGCTCTCTCATACTCGTATGCCTCCTCTTTGGTTATAAAATATCTCCCATTTACCTGAAAGTTAAAGAAGGCAGGAGCAGGAAGGGTAATATGGACAACACGTCGTCTGTCAAATATTAGTCGGTATTGGAGGGACTGTTCGTTCTTCTCAAGAAACTGGTAGCGTACCATAGCATTGTAATCTAGAAAATTGGGGGGCAACTCAATGTCATTCCCTCTCATGGGTACACAAAGATAATTAGCTAAACAAGTTGCATAAATCCCACCAAAGAAATCTCCCTCTTTAGCATTTAGATGTAACCTCCTCGCTATAATAGCCCCCAAGTTATATCGCTTCTCACCTAACACCGCACACTTGAGGACACTAAGATCTGGGTGATACGTCTCCAACGTATCTACTTTTCCAAAAACTTTTGCCCTTGTTTTGGACTCTAACTTGCATGATTTGAATGGAACTAACCCGGACTGGTGCTGTTTTCAGCAGAACTACCATGGTGTTATTTTTGTGCAGAAATAAAAGTTCTCGGAATGATCTGAAAATCCACGGAGACACGTTTTGGAATTAATGAAAAATATTGGTGAAAGAATCAACATTAGGGGGCCCACACCCTGTCCACGAGGGTGCAGGGCGCCCCCCTGGGGCGCGCCCCTGCCTCGTGGGCCCCCTGGACCTCCACCGACCTCAACTCCAACTCCATATATTCACGTTCGGGGAGAAAAAAATGGGAGATAAGGATTCGTCACGTTTTACGATACGGAGTCACCGCTAAGCCCTAATCTTCCTCGGGAGGGTTGATCTGGAGTCTGTTCGGGGCTCCGGAGAGGGGAATCCGTCGCCATCATCATCATCAACCATCCTCCATCACCAATTTTATGATGCTCACCGCCGTGCGTGAGTAATCCCATCGTAGGTGAGGGAGTCCTGGATTAGGGGGTGTCCGGATAGCCGAACTATCATCGTTGGCCGGACTCCTGGACTATGAAGATACAAGATTGAAGACTTCGTCCCATGTCCGGATGGGACTTTCCTTGGCGTGGAAGGCAAGCTTGGCGTCTGGATATGTAGATCTCCTACCATTGTAACCGACTCTGTGTAACCCTAACCCTATCCGGTGTCTATATAAACCGGAGGGTTTTAGTCCATAGGACGAACAACAATCATACCATAGGCTAGCTTCTAGGGTTTAGCCTCTCCGATCTCGTGGTAGATCTACTCTTGTACTACCCATATCATCAATATTAATCAAGCAGGAGTAGGGTATTACGTCCATCGAGAGGGCCCAACACAGGTAAAAACATCGTGTCCCTTGTCTCCTCGTTACCATCCGCCTAGACGCACAGTTCGGGACCCCCTACCCGAGATCCGCCGGTTTTGACACCGACATTGGTGCTTTCATTGAGAGTTCCTTCGTGCCGCCGCCGTGAAGGATGGCTCATCCCGTCTTTAAAGATGATACTATCGCCAAAGGAGCCTTGGCCACTGGTCAGACTCTTCGATTAGGTGGTTTTCTTATGACCGCCAGTTCGGCCACCGCGCCGACGATGACTTCTCGGGTCATCGAAACCAATCTTCGCGTTAACTCGGAACTTGCCGAGCAGTTAGATCCGATCGAGCTCTCCTCCGTAAACGAGCTCTTGGATCGCATCGCCGCCCTGGGAGTCGCCACAGACTACGACCAAATCGGGCCTAAAACTGATCTGAGAGAGATCAACTCTCCCCAGGCTACCCATCATGTTGCTGTGGCAGAGGAGCAATACGGCGATTATTCTTCTATCTTAAGGACTAGCTACGTCCGGATTCCCGATCCCTCCATGCCGGATTCCCGCAGAGGGACGGATGTCGATCAAGCCCTGAACTTAAAGTCAGGCGGCGGGTTGGATTCATTGCATAGCATTCAAGAATCCAAACTTCCAAGTGTGGAAACTTCTCGGCCCTGAGTCTTAAATTGGACGGGTTAGGATCTAGTTCCACCCGCCCACCCAAACATTAGCGATCTATCCCGAATTCGGCAAGAGCCCGCTGAAACAGTACATCATTACTGGGCCAGATTCCTCCTGGTTATGGACAGGATAAAGGACTGCCGAGAAGAGGACGCAATCTCACTTTTCTGCAATAACTGCACGGACAGGGGAATCCTAAACGCCATAAGTCGTCGCGAAATTACACGCTTTGCTGACTTGGTGACCATAGTGCAAAAGTACTGTGCGATGGAGAGTGCTTGGAAAACCGAAAGTAAATTTTGGGATAATCCGGCCCCGAATACAGCCCTAGTCCGAAATAAAAGGGTGCATCATCACCAAGCACCTGGGTTAAACATCAAAAAACAAAAACCCCCCTAAAGGGCATGTAACCGTACTGGAGGGTTGGCTAAACGGACCCTGCAAAATTCATAGCGCAGAGGGCGCCACTCCAACTCATAGCCTTCGAGCATGTTGGATACTACGGCAGGTGGCCAAAACTGGCGAAGAGCTTCTAGCCTCAGAATCCCAGCCCAGCAACACCAGTACGGTATTAACAGTCTTCGAGACTTTCGCATCAAATAACATGCGGAAACGAACACTCCGCAACCTTGCCGAAGTCTACCAAGTAGCAACAACAAATCCATGGAGTGACACGGCTATTACCTTTAATGCCAGTGACGAACCCAAATTCCGAACAGCCCGAGCACCAGCCGCATTGGTCCTCAGTCCAATAGTGGGCCGGCTTTATTACTAAGATACTCATGGATGGCGGCAACGGACTAAACCTCATCCATGAGGAAACCCTCCGAAAAATGGAAATAGACTGGAACCGCATTGAGCGAAGCAGCACAACCTTTAGAGGAATAATCCCTAGCCGGGAAGCATGCTGCAGGTAAAATCACATCGACATAGTGTTCGCTCACGGACAATTACAGGTCCGAGGAGGTCACATTTCAAGTGGCCCCGTTCAGTAGCGGATATCACGCTTTATTAGGGCGAGAGGCATTCACAATTTTTCAAGCTATACCCCATTATGGGTACATGAAGCTTAAGATGCTCGGACCTAACGGAATCACCACTCTCGCTAGTGATCCGAACATAGCACTGCTACCGAAAACAAGACAGCCGCACTAGCCCTCGAGGCACTATCCGAAGCCCTAGCGGCCGAGGAACTCATCATGCGATGCGCCCACGGTGAATGAGGACGATGTGATACTTGATAAATATCCAAGTCCACCTCTTTTAAACCAGCGGATGAAATAGTCAAATTCCAAGTCCACCCAACGGACCCTGCAAAGACGGCCTCCATTGGGGCACAATTAAACCCTAATGTCGACGCTGCACTACGAGAATTTCTACGAGAAAACTGGGAAATTTTTGCTTGGCACCCTTCAGACATGCCAGGAATCCCATGTTGGCTGGCCGAGCACAGCCGAAATACCCTAAAAGGATTCAAGCCAGTCAAACAGGCTCTTCGACGCTTTTCCAAACCCAAGAGACATGCCATGGGAGAGGAGCTAGCCAAACTTCTGGAAGCCTGATTGATCAGAGATATAAAACATCCGGACTGGCTAGCAAATCTGGTGATGGTACCAAAGAAGGATAAATCCTGGCGCCTATGTGTTGATTTCAAAGACCTTAATAAGGCTTGCCCAAAGGATCCCTTCCCCCTCCCTCGCATTGATCAAATTATCGACGCTACAGCAGGACACGACTCATTTGTGCTTCCTCGACGCTGCATCTCGGCTACCACCAAATCAAGATGGCGGAGCAGACCAAGCCGCAACAGCATTCATCACTCCATACGCCCATTTTGCTTCAACACAATGCCCTTCGGGCTCAAAAACACCGCGCAACATATCGCCGCATGATTCGCATATGTCCGGCAAACCAGATCGGCAAAACAGTGGAAGCATATGTAGATGACGTGGTCGTCAAATCCAAGCATGTCGAAACTCTAGTAGACGACTGGAGGCTCACATTCGACAATCTCCGAAAATATGACATTAAGCCCAATCCGGAAAAATGCGTCTTGGCGTTCGGTAGGAAAGCTCTTGGGCTTCATTGTGTCCGTAGAGGAATTCAAGCAAACCCAGCCAAAATCCGAGCTCTGTCACAATTGGATATTCCAAAAGACCTCAAACAAATACAAAAATTGGTTGACGCCAGAGCGGCTCTAAGCCGCTTTATTTCCGTTTGGGAGAAAAGGCGTTACCCTTTACCGCCTCCTCCGGCATCAACACTTCGAGTGGGCGGATGTCGCCACGGCCGACTTCGAAGAAATAAAAGCCATATTGGCAACAAATCCGTCCTGGCCGCGCCCAACATGGGTGAACCAATGCTATTATATATCGCCGCAACACATCAAGTTGTCGGCGGTGCTCGTCGTCGAGCGAGAAGCGGACGGACACCGGTTCCCTCTTCAAAACCGGTTTACTACGTGTCCACTGTCCTAACTCCATGCAAGTCCCGTACCCACATTATCAAAAGATAGCATACGCGGTGTTCATGGCATCCGGAAGCTGCGACACTACTTTCAAGAGTGTTCGATAACGGTAGCCTCCGAAGTACCTCTTAACGACATTATAAACAATCATGACGCCGACGGGCCGGATTGCTAAATGGGCCATAGAGCTCCTTCCATTCGACATAACCTATAAGCCACGACGAGCTATTAAGTCGCAGGTTTTGGCCGACTTCGTGGCGAATGGACCGGTGAACTCCCTAAAGAGTACGGCGCATACTCCAATTGGATCATGCACTTTGACGGCTCCAAAATGTTGGCGGCCTGGGCGGGCGTCGTCTGGCGTCCCCAACCGGGGACACAGTCAATACATTCTTCGAGATAATGTATACGGACTCAACAAACGCAGACGAATACGAGGCCCTTCTGCACGGCCTCCGGATGGCAGTCTCCATGGGCATTAAACGCCTAGAGGTGCGCGGGGATTCGAACCTCGCGATATCTCAAATAAACGGAGACTTTGATGCCAAAGATCCGAAAATGGCAGCGTACTGCAATGCGGTCCTAAAAATGTCAGCACGGTTCGAAGGGCTCGAATTTCATCATATAGCCCGGGATAACAACCAGGCGGCGGACGTTTGGCACGCACCGGCGCAAAACGTGATGCCGTCCCGCCCAACATCTTCCTGGAATGGCTGTTCAAGCCATCCGTACTATGGGAAGGGGAGTCCGGAAATAACAATCCGGATCCAACCGCACTGCCTGACACCGAACACTCTGACACAATCGGAGGCTCTGCCAACGAGATAACACCCTACGCCCACGAAATAATGGCAGTTATCGCCCCATGGACGGAACCATTCCTAGCCTACCTAACTAGGCAGGAACTCCCAGAAGACCAAAATGAGGCTCGCCGCATAGTACGGCGATCCAAAGCCTATAAAGTCCATGAGGGAGAGCTCTATAAGAAACGCACAACATGAGTCCTTCAAAGGTGAATCTTCGAAGATGAAGGGCGAAACCTCCTGGCTGAAATTCATGCCGGACTGGGTGGGCACCACGCCGCAGCCCGGGCCCTTGTAGGCAAGATCTTCCGTACATGATTTTATTGGCCGACGGCCCGGGAAAATGCGCAGGATTTAGTCCAACGATGTGTCGGTTGCCAGCTTTTTGCTAACCAAAGCCACATGCCACCCACCGCCCTCAAAACTATACCCATCACCTGGCCTTTCGCGTTCTGGGGGCTTGACATGGTTGGACCCCTTAAGGGAGGAACCCACAAGCAAAAATACCTATTGTTCATGGTGGATAAATTCACCAAATGGATAGAGGCCAAGCCTGTTAAAACGGCCGAATCCGGGCCGGTGATAGACTTCATATCAGGGTAGTGCACCATTACGGCGTCCCCACAAGATTATCATCCGATAACGGCACCAACTTCACGGCCGATGAGGTCAAATTATGGTGCAAAAACATGGGCATCAAGCTCGATTACGCCTCAGTCTATCACCCTCAAACCAACGGTCAAGTCGAGCGAGCAAACGGTCTAATCATGAGCGGCATTAAACCCATACTAGTGCGGTCCCTCAAGGAATCTAACACGCACTGGGTTGAGGAGCTCGACTCCGTACTCTGGGGGCTGCGGACCACGCCGAATCGTACTACCGGATTCACACCATTTTTATGGTGTACGACGCAGAGGCAGTCTTGCCCTGCGACATAATGCATGACTCACCTCGCGTGCGCATGTATGAAGAAAGAGAAGCCGAGCTCGATCGGCAGGATAGTTTGGACGCATTGGAGGAGGAGCGCGACGTGGCAAAAGCTCGTTCTGCATTTTATCAATAGCAGGCTCGAAGATACCAAAGCAGGGAAGTACGGGCCAAAGCTTACAACATTGGCGAACTAGTTCTACACCTGCCGGACAAGAAAAAGGACAAACTCAAGCCCAAATGGGAAGGTCCCTTCATCATCGACCAGCTCCTGACCGGCGGAGCATACCGTCTGCGAAACGCATCGGATAACCGACTCGAGCCGAACCCATGGAACGCAGCCCGTCTACGAAGATTCTACGCCTAAGCGCCAGACTCCGAGTTCGTCTCCTTCCTCCGTCCACATTTTCTATTTTTGCTGTCTTTTATTTCTCTCCTTCCTCCTCCTTCTTGAAGCCTTTAGAGGCTCGTTTGCGCTTTGTTCACACATACTTGACGCACTGTCCGCGCTCATTATACCTGGGGGCTTCTTCAACAGAAGCTTATTTAAACGGGCTTCATGCCCAACACATGTGTCAAACTTCCGCATGTACCTTTTACTCGCCATTATATGCATCGATATGACTTAAGTTTTGGCCAAGCTGGGTTGCCTGGCTCCTGTGCTTACCCCTACGTTCCGATTGTTCGGCTAGGTGGTAAAGGGAGCACCTCTGCGATTATTACCGCCGGTCACCGGATGTGTACCTCAGACCGGGTGAAGCCGAAAGCTAGCGTTCTTAAGGGAATATTCGGTCGGTGAACTGAAAGATGATTTTAACTATTTATCCATCTGCCCCAGATGATTTTCTGCTTTCTTAGCAGTTTGGACATGCACTTTAGGGCATGCCTCCCGAGAAAGGAACCCTTAACGGAACTATTCTCCCCGAAGATGTTTCTTACTATCCATGTAATATAACATAACTAGTTGGGCACTTGTACGATACAGCAATAATGACCCCGACGCCTTGTCTCCATGCACGCCCGGTTCTTACATAACCGCGAGGGTATTCGACACACTCCGGACTATTGGGTCCCGAGGTCGGGCGAAAAGGTCCGCTATGACAAACGATCTACAATCCGGCTAGAAGACATTTTTCATGTCATATTCAATTACATAGTCAACTCGACTAATTGTATTCCTCCTCAATGCCATCTAATAGGCTATCTAATTTACAATCTTGCTGGGAATACTTGGCGGCCAATTCTACTTGGCCATACACTAAGCTTACAGGGGATCTCCTTCCTGTCAGCCCCACAGTCCGACCTCGGCCATGTGGTTTGGGTCAACCTTCATGTATCGCGTCTTCACCATGGCCCGAGCCTCCTGGCGCCTTTGACGGCAGGCCGATATCTTCCATAGTCGGAAGCGCCGCCGTGCTCCTTGAAGCCGCTCTGCCAGCTCCCCATGCCTTCGGGCAGGGAGATAGATGGCCATAAGGCACGGCGATGCCTTTCATCACTGTCGAACTCGTTCGTGCGGTACGCATGATTCGGGAAGAAGATCACCAAGAACTGGGCATCTCCTCCTCGGGGCGACCTGTGAGCACACCTACATACATGTTTATGTTAGTCGCCTTCCTCGCCGAACTCTTTCAAAGTTCGTTTAAGCACTTATCGAAAATGCCGCTGACGGGCCGCCGATTCTCCTTTACGGAGTCGGATAACCGGGCACGAACATCCTTTAGTTCCTCACCGAGTTGGGTGTTGGCATCTTGGAGGTTATTTTTCTCTGCCGCACCCTCGTAAGCACGCTCTCGCCGCCTTTAGCTGGCGCAGGAGCTGTTGCTTGTCCGGATCCATCCTGGCGCTATCTGCACTGTTAATGTCATATTTATGCACACGCCGCACTTCGCGAAACTACTTCTACGTTGATGGGCATATATTACGGAGGGAGTCTTCTGGCTTCCCGGTCATGGCCCAGTGCGGCCTCAAGTTGGGCCTTGCACTCTTCAAGCTCCTGGGACAAACGGGTATTCTTTTCGGTAAGAACCTGCATTCCAAATGATCCTTAAATCAGTTATCCTAACTATTTTAAGTCTCGGGGGCTACTGGCATGTATAACTGTCAAAATTCTTTACCCGTATGTCTTTCACATACTGCTCCGTGGCTCTGGCTAAGCCATCTTGAGCGGCATGGAGGTGCGCTTCTCCCGAACTAAAGGCATCCAACGCCTCTTGGGAGAAACATGCGTCACGTAGAATAGTCCGGCGGCGCCTATGATTCATGGCGCTCTCCACCTCCGACTTGGTGGCGGACGATGCATCGGCATCCTCCGTTGGAGGAGCATCCGACGACGCCTCGTGTTTGTACCCCTTCCGGACTCGGCTTTTGAGCCTGGTTGGCGGAGGTCCGATTAGCAAGTTCTCCGGACTCGGTCCGGCGGCGCTTTTTCCCGAAAAACCACGAGCGTCGCAGTGCCTCCCAGAACCTCTCCTTAAAACACGATGGCACATCATACCGCTGCAGCGACGTCTCGAGTCGCACCGCACTTCTTTTCCGCTTTCTTGGGCCGAAGCTGCCTTGTTGGACGGCCGGCGGGCTCGGCTTCCGTTCTAAAGGCACCCGCTGCGAAACACCATCAAATACGCGGTGATTAGAAGTAATGCACGGTGGGTCATGGTATCCGGACTTGGTCACGGTTACAGGAGGCCGGAAATAATCCGGGGTAGTCGGCCGTAATGGCAACCAAAGCATTGTCGATGCTAAGTTGGTGGAACACCCCGTCGATCATCTCCATCTTTATATCCGGGTCCTCTTCGGAGGCCGGATCGAGGGACTGTTCCGGATACTCGGGTTGTGGGGGCGGGCTGTGTATCTTCTCCACGGCCCGGCGCAGTTCCTGCGTAGAAATCATGAAATGAGATATTTAGCCACGGGAACATGGATCGGACAGGCCATAAAGATATTTGCTTACCCAACTTCGAGGATTATTCGAAGAAAACCCGTTCAGTGGATTGATGCGGAGAAAATCCTCCTCTTCCCCTTTGTACATGGCGGACAAGGTCTTCACCAGTTCGGTGACCGATCCCGGCCCTTTGCGGCCATGGCGGGTGGCATCGTCCTCCCCGTTGAAATCCCACATGGGGTGGCCCCTATATTGGAGAGGCTGCACTCCTCATAATGCAGATTGCCATGACTCCAATCATGGTCAATCCGGCATGAGCCAAGAATATTATTCGGCTCATCAAGTAAAGGATGTCGATCATTTTCCTCACAGGGGCTCCACGGCGCCAGCTTAGGCGCTTCTTCAGAGGAGCGTTGCTAAACTCCGTAAGGCCGATCCGAATAGGATCTGGCAGCGGGACGTCCTCCATGTAAAACCATTCTGAAGGCCAGTCTCCGGACGCCTTTTTCGGGGCTCCGGATAGATATCCGGTCCCGGCGATGCGCCATAGTTCGGCTCCGCCCACTTGATATATTGACCCCTCATGAGAACGGGGTACAAGGCAGAATAATCTCTTCCACAATGCAAAATGAGCCTCGACGCCCAAGAACAGTTTGCAAAGGGCCACGAATCCCGCGATGTGCAAAATGGAGGCAGGCGTAAGGTGGTGCAATCGAGGTCAGAGAACTCCAAGAGCCCCCGGAGAAACGGATGAATTGGAAATCCGAGTCCTCTTACTAAATAAGAGATAAAGCATACCCACTCTCCTTTAGAGGGATCGGGGACACTCTCCGCTTGCTTTCCGCCCTTGTAGGTGGCAAGTCCGGCTCGAACCGGAACCATGAAGGCCGGGGGAAGAAATCCCTTGGTTTGGAGTGTCACTAGCTCGCTATGCGGGATCGAGCATCTCTCCCAATTTCTGTGCTGAGGGCTGGGAGCGCGAGAGGAGGAGCCACGATCGTCCATGATGGAATGGATTTTTGTCAAGGCGCTCCGATGAAAGCTTCATGGAGGGGTTGGTGTGACTCAGATCTAGATCCTCGTCCCTTTTATAGGCGGCTCATTTGCGCAGCTAGGTGATAAGTGTAAAAATACCCTGGCTTTTCGCATTCATTCAAACACGTGGAAGATGGCCATTATTGGGCGTGGAAGCCAAGGAGCGCAACATTTATCAGAAGCCGGACACTATTCGACAAGTATATAGAATTTGAAGAAGAACCCGCCTCGCAATGTCGAAGACAATCTACGCGCCGGACTCATCACCATTGGAGCCTGGTTTGGGGGCTAATGAGGGAGTCCTGGATTAGGGGGTGTCCGGATAGCCGAACTATCACCATTGGCCGGACTCCTGGACTATGAAGATACAAGATTGAAGACTTCGTCCCGTGTCCGGATAGGACTTTCCTTGGCGTGGAAGGCAAGCTTGGCGATCTGAATATGTAGATCTCCTACCATTGTAACCGACTCAGTGTAACCCTAACCCTATCCAAAGGTGTCTATATAAACCGGAGGGTTTTAGTCCGTAGGGATGAACAACAATCATACCATAGGCTAGCTTCTAGGGTTTAGCCTCTCCGATCTCGTGGTAGATCTACTCTTGTACTACCCATATCATCAATATTAATCAAGCAGTGAGTAGGGTATTACCTCCATCGAGAGGGCCCGAACCTGGGTAAAAACATCGTGTCCCTTGTCTCCTGTTACCATCCGCCTAGACGCACAGTTCGGGACCCCCTACCCGAGATCCGCCGGTTTTGACACCGACAGTAGGCTTGCTGGACGGTGATGGGTTGGATGAGATTTACCATGTAATCCAGTTAGTTTTGTTAGGGTTTGATCCCTGGTATCCATTATGTTCTAAGATTGATATTGCTATGACTTTGCTATGCTTAATGCTTGTCACTAGGGCCCGAGTGCCATGATTTTAGATCTGAACCTATTATGTTTTCATGAATATATATGAGTTCTTGATCCTATATTGCAAGTCAATAGTCACCTACTATGTGTTATGATCCGCAACCTCAAGTGACAATAATCGGGACCACTCCGTGATGATCGTAGTTTGAGGAGTTCATGTATTCACTAAGTGTTAATGCTTTGGTCCGTACTCTATTAAAAGGAGGCCTTAATATCCCTTAGTTTCCAATAGGACCCCGCTGCCATGGGAGGGTAGGACAAAAGATGCCATGCAAGTTCTTTTCCATAAGCACATATGACTATATTCGGAATACATGCCTACGTTACATTGATGAACTGGAGCTAGTTCTGTGTCACCCTATGTTATAATTGTTGCATGAGGAATCACATCCGACGTAAGTATCCATCATTGATCCATTGCCTACGAGCTTTTCACATATTGGTCTTTGCTTAGTTACTTTTCCGTTGCCACTGTTACGATTGCTACAAAAACTACTACTGTTACTTTTTCCACCGTTACCCTTACTTCTGTACTACTTTGCTACTAAATACTTTGCTGCAGATATTAAGTCTTTCAGGTGTGGTTGAATTGACAACTCAACTGCTAATACTTGAGAATATTCTTTGGCTCCCCTTGTGTCGAATCAATAAATTTGGGTTGAATACTCTACCCTCGAAAACTGTTGCGACCCCCTATACTTGTGGGTTATCAAGACTATTTTCTGGCGCTGTTGCCGGGGAGCATAGCTCTATTCTTTAAGTCACTTGGGATTTATATCTGTTGATCACTATGAGGAACTTGAAACATGAAAGAACCAAGATTTTCCCCTCAACTACGAGGGGAGGTAAGGAACTGCCATCTAGCTCTGCACTTGATTCACCTTCTGTTATGAGTAAATTTGCGAACCTACACCTGTTATTGATTCTGATATGTCGCATGTTATTGATGATGCCACTTCTGCTATGCATGATGCTTATGATGAAACTACTTCTATGCTTGATAATACCGTGCCATTAGGTGAATTTCTTGATGAACAACTTGCTAGGGTTAGAGAGAATGAAATTATTGAAACATATAATATTTATGTAAGTGATGATGAAGATTCTCCCCCTATATATGAATTGCCTGATGTGCTTGAGGGTTATGTTATGGATGAATAATCTGCTAGAGACCTTTTTTCTTGCAAAGATAGATATGATCTTAAGGAACTCTTAGCTAAGATAAAAGAAAAGTCTTTGAATGCTAGAATGAAATATGACCCTGCTTTTGCTACTTCACCTATCTGTATTTCTGATAAGGATTATGATTTATCTATCAATCCTGAGTTAATTACTTTGGTTGGATCTGATCCTTTTTATGGCTATGAATCTGAAACTGTTGTGGCACATCTTACTAAATTGAATGATATAGCCACCCTGTTCACTCATGAGGAAAAAAATTCATTACTACTATATCCTTAAGTTATTTCCGTTTTCATTAAAGGGTGATGCTAAAACATGGTTTAATTCTCTTGCTCCTAGTTGTGTGCGTAGTCCCCATGATATGATTTATTACTTCTCTGCTAAATATTTCCCCGCTCATAAGAAACAAGCTGCCTTAAGGGAAATATATAATTTTGTGCAAATTGAAGAAGAGAGTCTCCCACAAGCTTGGGGGAGGCTTCTCCGATTACTTAATGATTTGCCTGATCATCCTCTCAAGAAAAATGAAATACTTGATATCTTTTATAATAGACTAACCGATGCTTCCAGAGACCACCTGGATAGTTGTGCTGGTTGTGTTTTCAGGGAAAGAACTATTGAGCAAGCTGAATTGCTATTGAATAATATATTGAGTAATGATAATGATTGGACACTTCTGAACCAACTCCTAAGCCAACTCAAGAAAAGGGGTATTCTATTTTCTCAGTCCTGAAGATATGCAAGAGGCAAAGAAATCTATGAAAGAAAAGGGTATTAAAGCTGAAGATGTTAAGAATTTACCACCTATTGAAGAAATACATGGTCTTAATAACCCGGCATAGGCAGTAAAGGTAAATTCTCTCTATAGATTTGATGAAGGCGGTATTCCTCGTAATAAGTCTGCTAGCCAATGCTTGGATGAGTTTGATAATTTTATTGTTAAACAAGAAAACTTCAATGCTTATGTTGGTAGACAATTGAAACATAATGCTTATATGATCGAACACTTGAGTGATTATATGTCTAGAGTTAAAGGTGAACTTAAACTTAATAGTAAACATGCTTCTATGGTTACCACTTAGGTAGAACAAGTGCTTAAAGCACAAGATGATTTGATCAATGAATTAAATAATAAGAAAAATGATAATGTTGTTAGAGTTATGACTAGAGGGGGTAAAATGACTCAGGAACCTTTGTATCCTGAGGGCCACCTTAAGAGAGTTGAGCAAGATTCTCAGAGAACTAATGTTGATGCACCTAGTCCTTCTAAGAAGAAGAAAATGAAAAATGATAGGACTTTGCATGCTTCTAGTGAACCTGTTGTTGACACACCTAAGAATCCCAATGATATTTCTATTTATGATGCTAAAACACAATCTGGTAATGAACATGAACCTAGTGATAATAATGATGTTCATGTCGATGTTGAACCTAGCAATAACAATGATGTAGAGATTGAACCTGCCCCTGATCTTGATAACCCACAATCAAAGAACCAACATTATGATAAGAGAGACTTCGTTGCTAGGAACCACAGTAAAGAAAGAGAACCATGGGTTCAGAAACCCATGCCTTATCCTCCTAAACCATCTAAGAAAAAGGATGATGAGGATTTTGAGCGCTTTGCTGAAATGATTAGACCTATCTTTTTGCGTGTCGTTTGGTGATATGCTTCAAATGAATCCTTATGCTAAGTATATGAAAGATATTGTTACAAATAAAAGAAAGATACCGGAAGCTGAAATTTCCACCATGCTTGCCAATTATACCTTTAAAGGTGGAATACCAAAGAAACTAGGAGATCCCGAAGTACCAACTATACCATGCTCCATTAAAAGAAACTATGTTAAAACTGCTTTATGTGATGTTGGAGCTGGTGTTAGTGTTATGCCTCTCTATTTATATCGTAGATTTGATTTGAATAAGTTGACACCTACTGAAATATCTTTGCAAATGGCCGATAAATCAACTGCTATACCTGTCGGTATTTGTGAGGGCGATACTGTTAGAAGTTGCAAACTTTACTATTTTAATGGACTTTGTTATTCTTGATATTCCCGAGGACGATAGTATGTCGATTATCCTTGGTAGACCCTTTATGAATACTGCAGGGGCTGTTATTGATTGCAACAAAGGCAATGTCACTTTTCATGTTAATGGTAATGAGCATACGGTACACTTTCCGATGAAACAACCTCAAGTCCAAAGTATCAATTCTATTGGAAAAATTTCAACGATTACTATTGGAGGTTTTGAAGTCCCTCTTCCTACTGTCAAGAAGAAATATGATATTCTTATTGTTGGGGACATGCATATCCTCATTGAGGTAACCTAGTGTTATTCAAAAATTCTCCGGTTTCTTGTTATTCGGAAAGAGTTTGTTAACAAGACTTGATCAACCTTGTTAGTGGATTCCTTTTGATGAGCATGAGATGGATGAAGTTAGAAAGCACAACTCTCTGTACCCTCCTTTACTTTACATTATTTAGATTAAATAAAGCGAAAATAGTATTTTACATTAGTTTTACGAATTATCCTTGCAATAAAAATACCCCGAAAATAAAAGTTCTCCAAATGTCCTGAAAATGAAATATGATTTTTTGTAGAATATTTAAGAATTTCTGGCACTGAGAACACACCAGGGGGACCCACCATTTGGCCATTTAGGGCAGGTGGTGCCCCCGGGCGCCAGACCGCCTCGTGGCCCCACGTGGACCCCATCCACTTATTCCAGCACCCACTCACTTCGTCTTCCTCCAGAAAAAAATCCTTCGATAGCTCAAACCCGTGTTCTAGCTCATCTTGCTGCCATTTTCGATCTCCTTTCTCAAATCTCCATTCATAAAACTGTTTTGGGGGATTGTTCTTGGTATGTGACTCCTCCAATGGCCCAATTAGTTTTTGTTCTAGTGATTTATTTATTGCAAATTTTTGCTACTAAGGTGACCCTGTTCTTGAGCTTGCATGTCAAATTTATATGGTCCAAAGTAGTTTTAATGCATGATATAGCCTCGAGGAACTTGTGGGAGTAATTGATATCAATCTGCTACCTCTTGAGCATGCACTAGTTTTCCCTTGAAGAGGAAAGGGTGATGCAGCAAAGTAGCGTAAGTATTTCCCTCAGTTTTTGGGAACCAAGGTATCAATCCAGTATGAGACTACACACAAGTCGCCTCGTACCTACACAAACAAATAAGAACCTTGCAACCAACGCGATAAAGGGGTTGTCAATCCCTTCACGGCCACTTGCAAAAGTGAGATTTGATAGAGATAATAATATACATATTTTTGGTATTTTTATGATATAGATTGGAAAGTAAAGATTGCAAAATAACAGACGGAAGAAATAGTAAAATGATAGTAAAATAATATGATGGAAGATAGACCCGGGGGCCATAGGTTTCACTAATGGCTTCTCTCAAGATAGCATAATTTATGGTGGATGAACGAATTACTGTCGAGCAATTGATAGAAAAGCACATAGTTATGAGAATATCTAGGCATGATCATCTACATAGGCATGACATCCGTGACAAGTAGACCGAAACGATTCTGCATCTACTACTATCACTCCACACATCAACCACTATCCAGCATGCATCTAGAGTATTAAGTTCATAAGAACAGAGTATTGCATTAGGCAAGATGACATGATGTAGAGGGATAAACTCAAGCAATATGATATTAACCCCATCTTTTTATCCTCGATGGCAACAATACAATACGTGCCTTGCTGCCCCTGTTGTCACTGGGAAAGGACACCGCAAGATTGAACCCAAAGCTAAGCACTTCTCCCATTGCAAGAAAGATCAATCTAGTAGGCCAAACCAAATTGATAATTCAAAGAGACTTGCAAAGATAATTAAATCATGCATAAAAGAATTCAGAGAAGATTCAAATATTGTTCATAGATAATCTTAATCATAAACCCACAATTCATCGAATCTCGACAAACACACCGCAAAAAGAATTACTCGAATAGATCTCCAAGAAGATTGAGGAGAACTTTGTATTGAGATCCAAAGAGAGAGAAGAAGCCATCTAGCTAATAACTATGGACCCGAAGGTCTATGGTAAACTACTCACACATCATCGGAGAGGCTATGGTGTTGATGTAGAAGCCCTTTGTGATCGATTCCCCCTCCGGCGGAGCGCCGGAAAAGGCTCCAAGATGGGATCTCACGGGTACAGAAGGTTGCGGCGGTCGAAATAGGGTTTCGTGGTGCTCTCGGATGTTTTCAGGGTATATGGGTATACATAGGAGGAAGAAGTAGGTCGGTGGAGCCCGAGGGGCCCACGAGGGTGGGAGGCGCGCCCTCCTGCCTCGTGGCCTCCTCATTTCTTTCTTGACCTCCACTCCAAGTCTCCTGGACTGCGTTTGTTCCAAAAATAACTCTCCCGAAGGTTTCATTCCGTTTGGACTCCGTTTGATATTCCTTTTCCGCGAAACACTGAAATAGGCAAAAAAAACAGCAATTTTCACAAGGCCATCGGTTAATAGGGTAGACCCAAAAATAATAAAAAAGTGCTTCGTAAAGCCCATTAAACATCCAAAACAGATAATATAATAGCATGGAACAATCAAAAATTATATATACGTTGGAGACGTATCAAGCATCCCCAAGCTTAATTCCTGCTCGTCCTCGAGTAGGTAAATGATAAAAACATAATTTTTGATGTGGAATGCTACCTAGCATATTTCTCAATGTATTCTTCTTTATTGTGGCACGAATGTTCAGATCCGAAAGATTCAAGATAAAAGTTTAACATTGACATAAAAATAATAATACTTAAAGCATACTAACAAAGCAATCATGTTTTCTCAAAATAACATGGCCAACGAAAGTTATCCCTACAAAATCATATAGTCTGGCTATGCTCTATCTTCATCACACAAAGTATTTAATCATGCACAACCCCGATGAAAAGCCAATCAATTGTTTCATACTTTTGATGTTCTCAAACTTTTTCAATCTTCACGCAATACATGAGAGTGAGCCATGGACATAGCACTCTATGTGGAATAGAATGGTGGTTGTGGAGAAGACAAAAAGGAGAAGATAGTCTCACATCAACTGGGCGTATCAACGGGCTATGGAGATGCCCATCAATAGATATCAATGTGAGTGAGTAGGGATTGCCATGCAACGGATGCACTAGAGCTATAAGTGTATGAAATATCAACAAAAGAATCTAAGTGGGTGTGCATCCAACTCGCTTGCTCACAAGACCTAGGGCATTTTGAGGAAGCCCATCATTGGAATATTCAAGCTAAGTTCTATAATATAAAATTCCCACTAGTATATGAAAGTGACAACATACGAGACTCTCTATTATGAAGATCATGGTTCTACTTTGAAGGACAAGTGTGTTAAAAGGATAGTAAAATTGTCCCTTCTCTCTTTTTCTCTCATCTTTTTTTATTTGGGCCTTTTTCTCTCTTTTTTTATGGCCTCCTTTTTTCTTTTTTCTTTTCATCCGGAGTCTCATCCCGACTTGTGGGGGAATCATAGTCTCCATCATCCTTTCCTCACTTTGTACAATGCTCTAATAATGATGATCATCACACTTTTATTTACTTACAACTCAAAAATTAGAACTCAATACTTAGAACAAAATATGACTCTATGTGAATGCCTCCGGTGGTGTACCGGGATATGCAATGAATCAAGAGTGACATGTATGAAAGAATTATAAAGGTGGCTTTGCCACAAATACGATGTCAACTACATGATCATGCAAAGCAATATGACAATGATGGAGCGTGTCTTAATAAACGGAACGGTGGTAAGTTGCATGGCAATATATATCGGAATGGCTATGGAAATGCCATAATAGGTAGGTATGGTGTCTGTTTTGAGGAAGGTATATGGTGGGTGTATGATACCGGTGAAAGGTGCGCGGTATTAGAGAGGCTAGCAATGGTGGAAGGGTGAGAGTGCGTATAATCCATGGACTCAACATTAAAGAACTCACATACTTATTGCAAAAATCTATTAGTTATCGAAACAAAGTACTATGTGCATGCTCCTAGGGGGATAAATTGGTAGGAAAAGACCATCGCTCGTCCCAGTCCGCCACTCATAAGGAAGACAATCAATAAATAAATCATGCTCCGACTTCATCACATAACGGTTCATGATACGTGCATGCTACGGGAATCACAAACTTTAGAACAAGTATTTCTCAAATTCACAACTACTCAACTAGCATGACTCTAATATCACCATCTTCATATCTCAAAACAATTATCAAGTATCAAACTTCTCATAGTATTCGATGCACTTTATATGATAGTTTTTATTATACCTATCTTGGATGTTCATCATATTAAGACTAATTTTATAGCCAAAGCAAACTACCATGCTGTTCTAAAAGACTCTCAAAATAATATAAGTGAAGCATGAGAGTTCAATTTTTTCTATAAAATAAAACCACCACCATGCTCTAAAAAGATATAAGTGAAGCACTAGAGCAAAATTATCTAGCTCAAAAGATATAAGTGAAGCACATAGAGTATTCTAATAAATTCTGATTCATGTGTGTCTCTCCCAAAAGGTGTGTACAGAAAGTATGATTGTGGTAAATTAATAATCAAAGACTCAAATCATACAAGACGCTCCAAGCAAAACACATATCATGTGGTGAATAAAAATATAGCCTCAAGTAAAGTTACCGATAGGCGAAGACGAAAGAGGGGATGCCTTCCGGGGCATCCCAAAGCTTAGGCTTTTGGTTGTCCTTTAATTTTACCTTCGGGTGCCTTGGGCATCCCCAATCTTAGGCTCTTGCCACTCCTTATTCCATAATCCATCAAATCTTTACCCAAAACTTGAAATCTTCACAACACAAAACTCAACAAAAAATCTCATGAGCTCCGTTAGTATAAGAAAACAAATCACCACCATAAGGTACTGTAATGAACTCATTCTTTATTTATATTGGTGTTAAACCTACTGTATTAAACCTTCTCTATGGTTCATACCCCCCGATACTAGCCATAGATTCATCAAAATAAGCAAACAACACACGAAAAACAGAATCTGTCAAAAACAGAACAGTCTGTAGTAAACTGGATCAAACGTATACTTCTGTAACTCCAAAAATTCTGAAATAAATTGGTGGACGTGAGGAATTTGTATATTAATCATCTTAAAAAAGAATCAACCTAAAAGCACTCTCCAGTAAAAATGGCAGCTAATCTTGTGAGCGCTAAAATTTCTGTTTTTTACAGCAAGATCATAAAGACCTCACCCAAGTCTTCCCAAAGGTTCTACTTGGCACAAACACTAATTTAAAACATGAAAACACATCTTAACAGAAGCTAGATGAATTATTTATTACTAAACGGAACCAAAAAGCAAGAAACAAAAATAAGATTGGGTTGCCTCCCAACAAGCGCTATCGTTTAACGCCCCTAGCTAGGCATAAAGGCAAGAATAGATCTAGGTATTATCATCTTTGGTATGCAATCCATAAGTGGTTCTCATAATAGATTCATAAGGTAATTTAATTTTCTTCCTTGGAAAGTGTTACATGCCTTTCCTTAACCGAAATTGGAATCTAATATTTCCTTCTTTCATATCAATAATTGCACCAATCGTTCTAAGGAAAGGTCTACCAAGAATAATAGGGCATGTAGGATTGCAATCTATATCAAGAACAATGAAATATACGGGCACATAATTAATTCTTCCCATAGGTTTCCTAATGGTGGACTCCGCAAGATGCAAATTTAAAGAACAATCATCAAATTCACGGAAACCTAATACATCACACAAAGTTTTTGGAATCGTGGAAACACTAGCACCCAAATCACATAAAGCATAGCATTCGTGGTCTTTAATTTTAATTTTAATAGTAGGTTCCCACTCATCATAAAGTTTTCTAGGGATAGAAACTTCTAATTCAAGCTTTTCTTCATAGGATTGCATTAAGGCATCAACGATATGTTTTGTAAAAGCTTTATTTTGACTGTAAGCATGAGGAGATTTTAACACGGATTGCAACAAGGAAATACAATATATTAAAGAACAATTATCATAATTAAATTCCTTGAAATCCAGAATAGTGGGTTCATTGCTATGTAAAGTTTTGACCTCTTTAATCCCACTTTTACCAATTTTTGCATAAAGATCTAAAAACTCCGAATCATTGGGACACCTTTTAAATAAAGTTGACTCATCTCCAGTCCCATCATTATCAAGATTCATATTGCAAAACAAAGATTTAATAGGATACACATCAATCACTTTTATATCTTCATCCCTATTATCATGAAAACTAGAAGAACACGCCTTTACAAAGCAGTCTTTCTTAGCACGCATCCTAGCGGTTCTTTCCTTGCACTCATCAATGGAAATTCTCATAGATTTGAGAGACTCATTGATATCATGCTTAGGTGGAATAGATATAAGTTTCAAAGAATCAACATCAAGAGAAATTCTATCCACGTTCCTAGCCAATTCATCAATCTTAGGCAATTTTTCTTCAAGCAAAGCATTGAAATTCTTTTGGGAAATCATAAATTCTTTAACACTAGTCTCAAAATCAGAGGGCATCTTATTAAAATTTCCATAAGAGTTGTTGTAGGAATTACCATAATTATTAGAGGAATTACTAGGAAACTGCCTTAGATTAAAGTTTCCTCTATACGCGTTGTTACCACAATTATTCCTACCAACAAAATTAACATCCAAAGATTCATTATTATTCTCAATCAAAGTAGACAAAGTCATGTCATTAGGATCAATAGGAGCACTCTTATTAGCAAACAATTTCATAAGTTCATCCATCTTTCCACTCAAAATTTTAATCTCTTCTATCGCATGAACCTTTTTACTAGCAGATCTTTCGGTGTGCCATTGAGAATAATTAACCATAATATTATCTAGGAGTTTAGTAGCTTCTCCTAAAGTGATTTCCATAAAAGTGCCCCCCGCGGCCGATTCTAAAAGATTTCTAGAAGCAAAATTCAATCCGGCATATTTTTTATGATCATCCATAAATTTAATCCATGTGTAGGGCAATTGTGAATCATTAATTTCATCCTCTCCCAAGATTGCGCAACATGCTCATGATCAAGTTGCTTATAATTCATAATATCGTTTCTAAGAGAGATGGTCTTAGCGGGAGGAAAATACTTAGAGATAAAAGCATCTATGCACTTATTCCATGAATCAATACTATTTTTAGGCAAAGACGAAAACCAAGTTTTAGCACGCTCTCTAAGCGAAAACGGAAATAGCTTCAATTTAACAATATCATTATCCACGTCTTTCTTCTTTTGCATATCACACAAATCAACAACGTTGTTTAGATGAGTAGCGACATCTTCACTAGGAAGGCCAGAGAATTGATCTTTCATGACAAGATTCAAGAAAGCATCATTAATTTCACAAGATTCAGCATCGGTAAGAGGAGCAATTGGAGTGCTAAGAAAATCATTATTGTTGGTATTGAAAAAATCACACAATTTAGTATTGTCTTGAGCCATCGTGACAAACAATCCAACACACAAGCACACAAGAAGCAAGCAAAAAAAAGCGAACAGAAAAAGAGGGCGAATAAAAACGGCAAGGGTGAAGTGGGGGAGAGGAAAATGAGAGGCAAATGACAAATAATGTAACGCGAGGGATAAGAGTTGTGACGAGTACTTGGTATGTCTTGACTTGACATTAGCCTCCCCGACAACGGTGCCAGAAATCCTTCTTGCTACCTCTTGAGCATGCGTTGGTTTTCCCTTGAAGAGGAAAGGGTGATGCATAAAAGTAGCATAAGTATTTCCCTCAGTTTTTGAGAACCAAGGTATCAATCCAGTAGGAGACTACGCACAAGTCTCCTCGTACCTACACAAACAAATAAGAACCTTGCAACCAACGCGATAAAGGGGTTGTCAATCCCTTCACGGCCACTTGCAAAAGTGAGATCTCATAGAGATAATAAGATAACTATTTTTTGTATTTTAATGATATAGATTGGAAAATAAAGATTGCAAAATAAAAGACGGAAGAAATAGTAAAATGATAGTACAATAATATGATGGAAGATATACCCGGGGGCCATAGGTTTCACTAATGGCTTCTCTCAAGAGTCAAGATAGCATAATTTACGGTGGGTGAACAAATTACTATCGAGCAATTGATAGAAAAGTGAATAGTTATGAGAATATCTAGGCATGATCATGTATATAGGCATCACGTTCGTGACAAGTAGACCGAAACGATTCTGCATCTACTAGTATTACTCCACACATCGACCGCTATCCAACATGCATCTAGAGTATTAAGTTCATAAGAACAGAGTAACGCATTAGGCAAGATGACATGATGTAGAGGGATAAACTCAAGGAATATGATATAAAACCCATCTTTTTATTCTCGATGGCAACAATACAATACGTGCCTTGCTGCCCCTTCTGTCACTGGGAAAGGACACCGCAAGATTGAACCCAAAGCTAAGCACTTCTTCCATTGCAAGAAAGATCAATCTAGTAGGCCAAACCAAATTGATAATTCGAAGAGACTTGCAAAGATAATTAAATCATGCATAAAAGAATTCAGAGAAGATTCAAATATTGTTCATAGATAATCTTGATCATAAACCCACAATTCATCGAATCTCGACAAACACACTGCAAAAAGAATTACATCAAATAGATCTCCAAGAAGACCGAGGAGAACATTGTATTGAGATCCAAAGAGAGAGAAGAAGTCATCTAGCTAATAACTATGGACCCGAAGGTTTGTGGTAAACTACTCACACATCATCGGAGAGGCTATGGTTGAGGGAGTCCTGGACTAAGGGGTCCTCGGGCGTCCGGCCTGTTAACCGTGGGCCGGACTGATGGGCCGTGAAGATACCAAGACCAAAGACTCTACCCGTGTCTGGATGGGACTCTGCTTGGCGTGGAAGGCAAGCTTGGCGACCAAGTATGAAGATTCCTTTCTCTGTAACCAATCTTATGTAACCCTAGATCCCTCCAGTGTCTATATAAACCAGAGGGCTAGGTCTGTAGAGGCCAACAATCATGATCATAGTCATACCGGCTAGACCTCTAGGGTTCTAGCCATTACAATCTCATGGTAGATCAACTCTTGTAATACTCAAATTCATCAAGATCAATCAAGCAGGAAGTAGGGTATTACCTCCATAGAGAGGGCCTGAACCTGGGTAAACATTGTGTCCCCCGTCTGCTGTTACCATCAACCTTAGATGCACAATTGAAAGCACAAGTGCTCCCTAGGTGGTTAGGGTAATTAATGTCAACATATCTCTTGTTGGACTAACACTTTTATCTAGTATGTTTCAGATAAGTTCAACAATGGAGTGGCATGGACTAAAGGATGTGGAAACTCCTTCAAGATGCTAAGCACAAAGGATTGGCTCAAGCTTCAAGCTCAAGACTCTTCATTTTATATTTTAGTGATCCAAGATCACATTGAGTCTATCGGAAAAGCCAATACTATCAAGAAGGGATGAGGTGTTGCTTAATGAGTTTCTTGCTCCATAGTGCTTAGTGATATGCTCCAAAACCCTCAACTACTTTCCCACTTCCACACATATGACCTAAACCTAAAGTCAAACTCGGCCCCACCGATTCTTTCTATCCGGCGCCACCGAGTTCAGATGTCATAGCCACTGCCACAAACCCTAGGCAAATCGGTCTCACCGATAGGGATCTCGGTCTCACCGAGATGGGATTGTAATCTCTCTGTGTATGTCCATTATCAAATCGGTCTCACCGAGTTTGAGCAATCGGTACTACTGAGATTACAATGCAAACTCTCTGCTTAACTTATTACTAAAATCGGTCCCACCGAGTTTGAGTAATCGGTCCCACCGAGTTTGCCTGACCAACTCTCTGGTTAGCTAATTACCAAAATTGGTCTCACCGAGTTTGAGTAATCGGTCTCACCGAGATTACGTTATGCCCTAACCCTAACCATATCGGTCCTACCGAGTTGCATGTCGGTCCCACCGAAATCACTAACGGTCACTAGGTTTACTGAATCGGTCCGACCGAGTTTGTTGATTCGGTCCCACTGAGTTTGGTAAATTGTGTGTAACGGTTAGATTTTGTGTGGAGGCTATATATACCCCTCCACCTCCTCTTCATTCGTGGAGAGAGCCATCAGAACAAACCTACACTTCCAACTTACCGGGCCTGAGAGAGAACCACCTACTCATGTGTTGAGGCCAAGATATTCCATTCCTACCATATGAATCTTGATCTCTAGCCTTCCCCAAGTTTCTTTCCACCCAAATATTCTTTCCACCAGATCCAAATCCCATGAGAGAGAGTTGAGTGTTGGGGAGACTATCATTTGAAGCACAAGAGCAAGGAGTTCATCATGAACACACCATTTGTTACTTCTTGGAGAGTGGTGTCTCCTAGATTGGCTAGGTGTCACTTGGGAGCCTCCGACAAGATTGTGGAGTTGAACCAAGGAGTTTGTAAGGGCAAGGAGATTTCCTACTTCGTGAAGATCTACCGCTAGTGAGGCAAGTCCTTCGTGGGCGACGACCATGGTGGGATAGACAAGGTTGCTTCTTCGTGGACACTTCGTGGGTGGAGCCCTCTGTGGACTCGCGCAACTGCTTACCCTTCGTGGGTTGAAGTCTCCATCAACGTGGATGTACGATAGCACCACCTATCGGAACCACGCCAAAAACATCCGTGTCTCCAATTCCGTTTGAATCCTCCAAAACCCTTCCCTTTACATTCTTGCAAGTTGCATGCTTTACATTCCGCTGCTCATATACTCTTTGCATGCTTGCTTGTTATGTGTTATGAATGTTAAACTTGTGCCTAAACTCCACTTAAACCTAAAGAAGTTAAAAACTGCAACTTTGGTACTTAGTGTCTAATCCCCCCCTCTAGACACCTCTTCTCAAGGTCCTACAAGTGGTATCGAGCATTGGTCTCCATTGCTTTGGTTTAAACACCATTGGAGGAACATGGATGAGTCTTCTTTGGGGAGTCTTAGACATAGAGTGCCTATACTTGATGGAGAGTATTTTCATGAGTGGAAAAATGAGATGCTTGAATTTTTCAATCAATATCATTTGAACAAGTACATTGCTAGCCCTTCTGCACCTTGTGTTGATCCTATGCATCCTACCCTTGATGAATCAATTGACATGACTAGGAATCTTAGAACTGTTAATATTATCATTAGAGGCTTGCCTAGAAGCTTAATTGGAATCTTGCCTACTCTTGAGTGTGCCTACACTATATGAAAATTTCTTGAGGAACGCTTTCCAAATTATTCCTTGAAAAATCTAGATGAAATTGTCCATAAGTCTATTTCCTTGAGTAAGATGAATACTAGTGATCCTATGTTTGGTGATCGTCTATTTGAGCTTACAAACCTTATGCGTGCCAAAGGAGATGTTGGAATTATTGGTGATATTATTTCTGAAGCTATAAGAATTTTTAAGCAAGATTATTATCAAAATCACTCAAATGAATTACCCTCTCTAGGACTTGATCCACCACATGACGATGTTGAACATGGATACTATGATGAGGATGATGATAGTGACTTCGATCTTGACGATGCAATGAGACATTTTGGTCTTATGGAAAATATTCGGGATATGTGGGGAGGAAAGGAATGGGTTCTCGACGATGGATGTACCGATCACATGACCGGAGATAAAGACATGTTTCGTGAGCTTGCTGAAAATGATAGTCCTCGAAAGTACGTCACTTTCGGTGACAACTCAAAGGGTAAGGTGGTTGGCCTCGGTAAGGTGGCCATCTCACATGATAGCTCCATTCATAATATTATGCTCGTTGAATCTCTTGGCTACAACTTACTTTCGGTATCCAGACTTGCTGATTTTGGTCTCAATGTCCTATTTACTGAAGTAGATTGCCAAGTGTTTCATCGAGACAATCATAAAATGGTCTTTACCGGTATACGTAGAGGTGATCTTTACATTGTTGATTTCTCTAAAAAGGCTCAACCTAAAACCTGCTTCATTGCTAAATCCTCAAAAGGTTGGTTATGGCATAGACGACTAGGTCACGTTGGCATGAGAAACCTTGACAAGCTTATTAAATGGAATCATATCCTTGGTGTTAACGATGTCATATTTGATAAGGATAGACTTTGCAGTGCTTGTCAAGCAGGCAAACAGGATGGAGGAAGGCATCCCGTGAAGAACATCATGACCACAAGGAGGCCACTTGAGATACTTCACATGGATCTCTTTGGTCCCAACGCTACAAGAGTCTCGGTGGAAATTCTTTTGGTCTAGTTATAGTTGATGATTTTTCAAGATTTACGTGGGTGTTCTTTCTCAATGATAAATCGCAGGTCCAAAAGATCTTCAAAAACTTCGCCAGGAAGCCTCAAAATTAGTTTTAAGTGAAGATCAAGAAGGTTCGCAGCGACAACGGAACAGAGTTCAAGAATGCAAACGTGGACACCTTTCTTGACGAAGAAGGGATTTCACACGAATTCTCGGCTATGGACACACCTCAACAAAATGGAGTTGTTGAGAGGAAGAATCGGACGCTCATCAAAATGGCGAGAACGATGCTTGATGAGTACAAGACGCCGAAGCACTTTTGGGCAGAAGCAGTTGAGACAGCGTGTCATGCAACAAATCGCTTGTATCTTGACAAGCTACTCGGCAAGACGGCATACGAGCTCCTCACCGGTAACAAACCCCAAGTTGGATACTTTCGAGTATTCGGCTCAAAGTGCTACATTCTTGATAAGCATCGTCGTTCTAAATTTTCTCCTAAGTCTCATGAAGGTTTCCTACTAGGTTATGGCTCAAACTCTCACACTTACCGTGTCTACAACAATTTCACCCGAAAGGTTGAAGAGACGGTAGATGTGAAGTTTGATGAATCTAACGGCTCGCAAGTAGAGCAATTGCCAATTGATGTAGGAGACAAAGATCCTTCGGAAGCAATCCAAGACTTGTCTATTGGCAAGGTCCGTCCAACGGAGGTGAAGCAGAGTACCTCATCCGTTCAAGTGGAAGCTTCTACTTAACGACAAGGTGAACCAAGAGTTGATACGGAAGCATCACAAGTGGAACACACCAAGATGAAAAACACGAGGAAGTACATCAAGAACGTCAACAACCTCCTTCTCCACCACGACAAGAAAACGACAACGCCAACAATGAAGAAGATCAAGAAGAAGAAGAAGAACAAGATGAAGAAGATGTGCAACCAAGACCCAAGAAAAAGCTTTCACGAGTTCGAGCAAGGATTGCTAAAGACCATCCCGTCGAGCAAATCTACAATGATATTCAAACCGGGAGAATCACTCACTCTAAAACTCGTTTAGCTAACTTTTGTGAAAACTATTCTTTCATCTCTAGCATTGAACCTATGAAGGTTGAAGAAGCATTGGAAGATCCGGATTGGATAAATGCCATGCATGAAGAGCTATACAACTTTGAGAGAAACCAAGTTTGGACACTGGTTGAGAAGCCCGACAACAACCACAACATCATCGGTACCAAATAGGTGTTTCGCAACAAGCAAGATGAAGATGGACAAGTTGTTCGCAACAAAGCACGCGTCTAAATCGCCCGGGCTACACACAAGTCGAAGGTATGGACTATGGTGAGACTTATGCTCCCGTTGCTAGACTTGAATCCATTCGCATCTTACTTGCCTATGCTAATCACCATGATATCACCTTATACCAAATGGACATTAAACATGCTTTTCTAAATGGTGAAATATAGGAGGAAGTTTATGTTAAACAACCTCCCGGCTTTATCAATCCTAAGAAACCCAATCGTGTTTACAAACTTCACAAAGCTCTTTATGGTCTTAAACAAGCTCCTAGAGCCTGGTATAAATGCTTGACCAAGTTTCTTCTTGAAAAGGGATTTGAAATTGGGAAAATTGATTCCACACTTTTCACTAAAAGGGTTAATGGAGAATTATTTGTATGTCAAATTTATGTTGATGATATCATATTTGGATCAACTAATCCTCATTTTAGTGAGAAGTTTGGAAAGCTAATGTCGGAGAAGTTTGAGATGTCAATGATGAGTGAACTCAAATTCTTTCTTGGGTTGCAAATCAAGCAAACTAAGGAAGGTACTTTTGTCTCTCAAACAAAGTACTCTAAGGACTTATTCAAGAAGTTCAATATGCAAGAGTGCAATGGTATGTCTACACCCATGCCTACTAGTGGACATCTTGATTTGACCAAAGATGGTAAAACCGATTGATCAAAAGGTTTATCGCTCTATGATTGGCTCATTGTTATACCTATGTGCTTCACGTCCCGATATTATGCTAAGTGTATGCATGTGTGCAAGATATCAAGCTGCTCCTAAAGAATGTCATCTTAAGGCCGTAAAAGGATAGTGAGATACTTAATTCATACACCAAATTTTGGCATTTGGTATCCTAAGAGGGCCTCTTTCGATCTTGTTGGGTACTCCGACTCGGACTATGCCGAGACAAGGTTGATAGAAAGTCCACTTGGTACTTGTCAATTTCTTGGTAGATCTCTTGTGTCTTGGTCCTCCAAGAAACAAAACTCGGTATCCTTATCTACCGCCGAAGCGGAATACATTGCCGCTGGTTCATGTTGTGCTCAATTACTTTGGATGAACCAAACTCTTAAATATTATGGGATATATGTGAAACATGTTCCATTGCTTTGTGACAATGAAAGTGCTACCAAAATTGGTCATAATCCCGTACAACATTCTTGAACTAAGCATATTGAAGTTCGTCATCATTTCATTCGAGATCATGTTGCTAAGGGTGACATTAATCTTAAGCATGTTCGCACCGAAAAGCAATTAGCGGATATATTCACTAAACCTCTTGATGAGAAAGTGTTTTGCAGGTTGAGAGGAGAATTGAACATCATTGATGCTTCAAACTTGGAGTAGAAACTCCATTGGATACATGCAAGACATGAGCTTATGACTAATCCATGATATTTCTCTTATGATGAAAATCTTATGTCTTGGATATATTTGCATCTTGCATGTTATCTAATCCATGTAGGTACTTGGTTGAATCAAATTCCATGAGATTGGACCCTACTCACATCTCGAGCAATCTCTACATCACCAAGTCTCTACACTATGGTGGTTGAAGACAAGGAAGCACGAGACCATTCAAACATATCCTTTGACAAATTCTATGTTTGAGTTTCATGTTTGTCATTTTGGATACACAAGTGCTCTTCCTTTCAAGAACTAACCCATGTAGGTAGATGGACTCAAAATCCAAGTGGTGCTCCCAACTCTTGATGAGCTACATCAACCTTGAGCAACCCACACAAGTTCAACTACATGATCAACACCACCAACCAAGGTATGTTATTCCATCTTAGAGAAGCTTTACTCCGAGTCATGAGCTAAAGCAACTCGACAAGATGTGAATACATCAAGATGCTTAAACGAAAAATGGTAACCCCATTTTGAGCTTAAACGATGAGTATGACCTATGATCAAGTGATCTCACTTGACTCCTAAGTCAATATACTCTAACATAGGTGACTTTGTCGCCGACCATCTCTAGATGAAGTTCTCTCGTGTTCTTTTCTGTGCTTTAACATTTGTCTCATGCATATTTGTTTCCCCTTTCAAAAAAAAACTTCATCTAGATTTCTTTCTTTTCTTTTCTGTCTGCTCTGCATTTCCTGCATTTAAATTCATTGCATATCATTCAAAAAATTCCTTGCAAATCTTTGTGAGATCTTACTAGTCTAGTGAGCTGAGGTGACAAGTGTTTTCTCTATGATGAACTCGGTTTCACCGATTTGTTGTTTTCGGTCCAACCAAATCATTTCGGTACAACCAAAACATACCACTCGGTGCCGCCGATTTCACAACAGGAAAAACAGTTTGCCACTTGTTCTGTGTTTTCTTCTGATCCAGCTCCACTCAATGAATCTTGTCCTCTACAAGCATCACATTTTTATAAATTCTTTGTGCTGTGACTCAAGGATCAAACCCTTCTTGGAAATTGATGTCAAAGGGGGAGAGAGAGATCACATCAAAGATTATCACTTAGAGAGATCACATCAGAGAGAGAGAGAGAGTATCACCTCCTCAGGGGGAGAAAGAGATCTCCAGGGGGAGAGAATACTCAGGTAAAAAGTATCTCTCAAGGATCCCAGATGCTTGGTGTTCAAGAGGAGAGATGACACATGTCTTCTCGAGGGGAAAGACATGTTCATATGTGCTTATTTGCATTTGCTCTGTTTTTCTGTTCCCTATCTTCTCCCAGTATCCCATGCTAGATTCAGGGGGAGCAAGACATCTAAGGGAAAGAAATCATTTAAATTCATTGCATATCTTTACCCTTGGGGACATGACTAATCCAGTGTGGTACTTAGTACTCACTCTCTACATGTCATCCCAGTCTTGGTATTCTTGTGGTCTCTTCTGTTTGCTCTGGCTAGTAGATGTACCTGTGTTATCTAACCTTGTTTACGCAGATTCATTCCATCCCAAGCCAACTCAAGACTACAAGGTAAGTATATGTATCACATTCATGCGTATGAGGAATTCTTGCTGATGTACATACTGTTTGCAAGAAGGACTCATGAGCATGAAGGTATTTTCTTTAATATTCTTTGCTCTGATGCATATGGCCAAGATACATGTAACACATTTCCTACTCTATCATGGTTATGCTCTCACATGCTTCTATATTCGACATTCACATGATTGCATACATGTAGGGGGAGCCTATGCTTGTTACATGTCTTTCCAAAGCTTTACTTGCTATTCTTTATATCTTTATCTAAAGCTTTGATGTATGTTGTCATCAATTACCAAAAAGGGGGAGATTGAAAGCACAAGTCCTCCCTAGGTGGTTTTGGTAATTAATGTCAACATATCTCTTGTTGGACTAACACTTCTATCTAGTATGTTTCAGATAAGTTCAACAATGGAGTGGCATGTACTAAAGGATGTGGGAACTCCTTCAAGATGCTAAGCACAAAGGATTGGCTCAAGCTTCAAGCTCAAGACTCTTCATTTTATATTTTAGTGATCCAAGATCACATTGAGTCTATAGGAAAAGCCAATACTATCAAGAAGGGATGAGGTGTTCCTTAATGAGTGTCTTGCTCCACAGTGCTTAGTGATATGCTCCAAAACCCTCAACTACTTTCCCACTTCCACACATATGACCTAAACCTAAAGTCAAACTTGGCCCCACCGATTCTTTCTATCCGGCGCCACCGAGTTCAGATGTCATAGCCACTGCCACAAACCCTAGGCAAATCGGTCTCACCGATAGGGATCTCGGTCTCACCGAGATGGGATTGTAATCTCTCTGTATGTCAATTATCAAATCGGTCTCACCGAGTTTGAGCAATCGGTACTACCGAGATTACAATGCAAACTCTCTGCTTAACTTATTACTAAAATCGGTCCCACCGAGTTTGAGTAATCGGTCCCACCGAGTTTGCCTGACCAACTCTCTGGTTAGCTAATTACCAAAATAGGTCTCACCGAGTTTGAGTAATCGGTCTCACCGAGATTACGTTATGCTCTAACCCTAACCATATCGGTCCTACCGAAGTTGCATGTCGGTCCCACCAAATCACTAACGGTCACTAGGTTTCTTGAATCGGTCCGACCGAGTTTGTTGATTCGGTCCCACCGAGTTTGGTAAATTGTGTGTAGCAGTTAGATTTTGTGTGGAGGGTATATATACCCTCCACCTCCTCTTCATTCATGGAGAGAGCCATCGAACAAACCTACACTTCCAACTTACTGGTTCGAGAGAGAACCACATACTCATGTGTTGAGGCCAAGATATTCCATTCCTACCATATGAATCTTGATCTCTAGCCTTCCCCAAGTTGCTTTCCACTCAAATCTTCTTTCCACCAGATCCAAATCCCATGAGAGAGAGTTGAGTGTTGGGGAGACTATCATTTGAAGCACAAGAGCAAGGAGTTCATCATCAATACACCATTTGTTACTTCTTGGAGAGTGGTGTCTCCTAGATTGGCTAGGTGTCACTTGGGAGCCTCCGACAAGATTGTGGAGTTGAACCAAGGAGTTTGTAAGGGCAAGGAGATCGCCTACTTCGTGAAGATCTACCGCTAGTGAGGCAAGTCCTTCGTGGGCGGCGGCCATGGTGGGATAGACAAGGTTGCTTCTTCGTGGACCCTTCATGGGTGGAGCCTCCGTGGACTCACAAGCAACTGCTTACCCTTCGTGGGTTGAAGTCTCCATCAACGTGGATGTACGATAGCACCACCTATCGGAACCACGCCAAAAACATCCGTGTCTCCAATTGCGTTTGAATCCTCCAAAACCCTTCCCTTCACATTCTTGCAAGTTGCATGCTTTACATTCCGCTGCTCATATACTCTTTGCATGCTTGCTTGTTATGTGTTATGAATGTTAAACTTGTGCCTAAACTCCACTTAAACCTAAAAAGTTAAAAATTGCAACTTTGGTACTTAATGTGTAATCACCCCACCTCTAGACACCTCTTCTCAAGGTCCTACAACAATCCGGGACCCCCTACCCGAGATCCGCCGGTTTTGACACCGACATTAGTGCTTTCATTGAGAGTTCGACTGTGCCGTCCTCAAAAGGTTTGATGGCCCCTTCAATCATCTACCACAATGCTGTCCTAGGAGAAGTTTTCCTTTCTGGACAGATCTTCGTGTTCGGCGGCTTTGCACTGCGGGCCAACTCGCTCGACCATCTGGAGCAGATCGATAGCTACGCCCCTGACCGTCAGGTCAGATTCGGGAGCTTGAACTACGCCGCGGACATCCGCGGAGACTTGATCTTCGACGGATTTGAGACCACGGCAGCCGCTCCCCGTCAGCACGATGAACATGACTTATATCTGTCATCGGACCATACTCAGGAGATAGCACTTGTAACTGCTCTGGCCTTAGATCCGGGGCAGATTGCGCCATCCGAAGATGGGAAGCTCAACCCTGCCATGGATGCCGCAGTCTCAGCGGCATCAGAGCCACACACAGACCCATCCTCGAGTGGAATCTATGTCACCGGAGCCTCGAACTCGTTTCCGGCTACAGGTTCCGAACCATGTGCGTCCACGTGCGCCGAGCTCGATCAGTCATCGATCGTTGAATTCAGCTCCGCGGACATTTTCTGACACTCGCCTTTAGGCGACGTGCTAAACTCATTAAGAACACTCTCCTTAGCGGGGGAATCACAGCCAAATTATATCCGGTTCGAACTGGAGGCTGATGATGGAGAATTTCGTTTCCCACCCACCGCCCACTTCATAGCCACTGTCGAGGACCTAACCAACATGCTCGATTACGGCTCCGACGGCATCGACGGTATGGACGACGATGCCCGAGAAGAGGAGGCCCAAAACCCACCATTTACCGGACGTTGGACAACCACTTCCTCATATGACGTATACATGGTGGGTACACCTGAAGAGAACAAGGGCGACAACAAGAAGGATCCAGTTTAGAATAAACCTCCTGAGATACCACCGAAGCATCGTCGTCAGCGGCGCCGCACTAAATCATGCTGCAGTAAAGATAGTAACACCCGCACAGGAGAAGATAACACTCCGGACGGTGCCAACACTACAAAAAAAATACACTTCCGTGATGATACGTGTTTGTCACAGTAGGCCGCGTTTTTTGTCATGCATGTACATCCACGACAAATTTATGACAGAATCAAGATAGTCATACCTGTGCTGTCGTAGAAGTGTTCCATGACATTACCAAAATTATCATCATGGAAGTGTCCACTTCCATGACAATAAATCGCGCGTCATAGAAGTGCTTTCGTCAAGGGTGACCGACACGTGGCATCCACCGTAACGGAACACCGTTAAGCTCACGGGTCCGGTTTTGGATCCGATAACCCGTTAACAGCCCCGACCAATGGGGATTTTCCACGTGTAAAATCATCATTGGCTGGAGGAAACACGTGTCGGCTCATCGCTGGGACAGATTTCATCCACTCAATGGACAGAAGGCGCCTATGATACGTCGACACGTGGCATGGCCCAACAGAGGCCCATTTCTATGAAAAGGCCGGCCCGTTTGACTTGGTCAAAAGGTGGCGGGCCAGCCCATGGAACGCCTGTTAACGGCCTGTTCGCATATAGCCCATTTACAGCCCGCTAACCCAAGGCCCGTTACGCCCTATTCGAATTAGGCCCAGTAGCGTCATCTGGGCCATCCAATATGATTCGAGCCCGTTTTCACTTCTGGCCCATGTATGGCTCATGACGTCTTTCGGCCCATATGAGGCCCTATGTAACTCTTGGCCTATTAACGGCCCGTGGTGAAACTGGCCCGTAATGAACAGTGTATCACTTTACACCCATTAACGGCCCATGGTGAAACTGGCCCGTATAGAACAGTGTATCACTTTATACCCATTAACGGCCCGTTATTCCGTTGGGCCGTTTCCAGCCCATGTTATCTTTCGGCCTTCTCAGAGCCCATTTATTCTTGGGCTCATTTCAAAGATTCGTTTACTTACGGCCACATCGCTATTTTACGCTAGGGCCAAATTCGCCTGTGGTTTGATCGACCCATTTGTGGTCCGTTAATCGTTGGGCGTTTTCATAGCGCCATCAAATAGGGCCTATTAACGATGGCCCGTTATGGTCGGCCCATGAGCAGACGATTCCAACTCTAGCCCGCTTACGCCGTATCGCGGTCTGTTTGGCCCATGTTTGTTAATCGATCATACGGCCCGTATAAGGCCCATTGATGATACGTCCCATAGAAGGCCCATTGTTTCTACGGCCCGTAGAAGGCCCACTATTTCTATGGCCCGTAGAAGGCCCACTGTTTATACGGCCCATAGAAGGCCCACTGTTTCTGCGGCCCATAGGTCCAGTGTCACTACAGTAAATATTAGCCCATGGTTATTGTGGCCTAGTTTTAAAAAATAGGTTATTGCAGCCACTAGCAAACCGCAGAAAAAGAACTGCACTGATTACAAGCAAACAAATAAACAAGACAACAAGGAAATAAATAAGCAAGCAACTTACACTAGGCTATCACGGCTATTACACATATTACATCCATTGGGCATCAAAGTTCGCCACCAGTGCAAATATAGGGAACACAACAGCATATAACACCGCAGCAAAACAAGTCTAGAACTGAAACCACTTCAGAAGAGCTCAAGAAACAATATCCTGGGTACCCATAATGTTGGCAAGATGCTTAGCAAGCTTATTAACTTTCTCTTGTTTGGCGCTTAAGTCCTCCAACTTTGTTGCACGAAATTATGCATTTGAATTCTATAGGGACTTCCTCGGTCCTTGACTTCGTCGTCGCATAACATCTCGATCAATGTCTTTCAACTTGAAGTTGAGACTCAAGAAGCCGAACTTATTCAGTAACGAGTTGAAGAGCTTGGTGCCAGCGGTGGTAGCCAAGAACTTTCGAACACTACATCAAGACAGGACTTTGGGGTTGTCTTAGTGTCTTCAATATAGTTTTTATCAGCTTTCTTGGAGACCAACAGGCATGTCTCACTATCTTGAACCTTATCTGCATTACTTCCTTTACCATTGCATAACAGGGTACTCTTCTCCAATATTTTATCCGTGTTCTAAAAGAGAAACAAACAAACACATCTCAGGTTTACAATGTAGTATATGAAACTCATTTTGGTAAACCAGTTCAGTAGTAAGGTGGACATGATAACAACATGAAACAAACATATATCTATGTAGTATGGTCACTGTATGGTCTATATCATTCTAGTTTATGTTGCCAAATCAAGATAGATACTGATTCGAATCATATCTATTTAATACAAAGCAGCATAGACAGAATATAAGTGTGGGAAACTACACAATAATAACAACACTTGTAATGTGCATGGCATGAGAACATAACTGTTTATTCAATTGAAACTAAAATCAACATAGAGCAAGTTACAACAGCAAACAGCCAAACACGTTGAAGAAACATGTTTAAAACATACCTGTTGCGCCATTGGAGTTTCAATTGCATCCTTCAAATTTGAAATTGGTTGGTATCAGTAAATACAATGATGCAAGAGTAAAGTAGTATGAACCATAGCTATGGAACCTGACCTGAGAACAATTCTTCTTCTGCTTTAAGCGTTGACTTCGGGTTCGGAGTGGTGGTCCTCGTGATTTGGGCACTGCAGTTGCCTTACTAACTGCTCGTGTTTGGGTGCTCTATGGTGGACACTACTGGAATCAGGGAATTTGCCGTCTGCCAGTTCTTTGCCGTCAGCTAGCGGATGACAAAGAAGGTCTTTGCCATCAGCTACCAAGAAGCAGACGACAAACAACTGGCAGACGGCAAAGAAGGTCTTTGCCATCTGCCCTTTCTTTGCCGTCCGCTGGCTGACGGCAAAGAGGGAGGTGGCACCCACTAACGAAAAAACTTAACGTCCCCCTCTTTGCCATCCGCAGCAGACGGCAAAGATAAACAAAAAGCGGACGACAAAGGCGGGGCGGACGACAAAGGCTAACCTAACTAACCTAACTAACGGCCGAGCCCCCGAATTACTCTCTCTGTTCTCCCTCTCTCCTCCCGGCGCCCACATCCACCCACCGCGCCCGCCGCCCGGCGCCATGCCCCGCCCCGCCGCCCTCGCCGCGCCGCCGCCACGCCCCGCATGGCGCCGCCACCGCCCCTCCCCACCGCTGACGCCCCACCATCCGCAGCCACAGCCTCGCCCCTTCTCGCGCCCGTGGCGCCACCCCGCCCGCCATCGCCCCTCCCCCCACCTGTGATGCCACACCATCCGCCCGCCCGCCGCCTCGCCTCGGGCGCCGCCCGCCACCGCCCTCCCCACCCGCAGACCGTCCCACTTTGCCGGAGCCCCGCCGCCCCACCGCCCACCACTGGCGCTAAGCGTCGCCCGGCTCCGGTGACTATTCTTTTTTTCTGGTTTTTCTTTTTTTTGCTGTTTAATTGTTAGTGTTAGATTTAGTGCTAGATATGTGATAGTGTTAGTGTTAGATTTAGTGCTACATATGTGTTAGTGTTAGATTTAGTGCATGGGTTTTAGATGAAAAAAGATGAAAAAAGAAGAAGAAGAAAAGAAGAAAAGAAGTAGAAGAAAAAAGAATATGTAGAAGAAAAGAAGAAGAAGAAGAAAAGAAGTAGAAGAAGTAGAATAAGAAGAAAAGAAGAAAAGAAAAGAAGTATAAGAAGTAGAAAAAAGATGAAAAAAGAAGAAGAAGAAGTAGAAGAAGAAGAAAAGAAGATGGTGGGCGCTGAGCCCCGACAGCCCGACCCCCTGAGCCCGTCATTGATTATAGTGATGATGATGATTATGCATTTATTGATGATACTGATTGAGATTATTATTGTACTTGATGATGATGATTATGCATTTATATGTAGTGTCAGGTATTCAATTTTTTTATGTTGTACTTGATGATGATACACTTAAGTGATATACATATTATTATTCATGTCGGTATTTTTTTTATGTTGTACTAATTTCGTTTACTCTTTGTCATGGCAGGTGTTGAAAGATGGTGGGCGCTGGCCGGGAGCGCTCCGAGGACCCTTCTTCGTCGGCGCGTGGTGCGAGGTCTTCCATTCCATACGCACCTCTCCGCCGAGCGTTGCTGGACAGTATGGCGACACCGTCGGCCCTTCTTCGTCGACCGCGGTGCCGAGCAGGGGACGAGGTAAGAATAAGAGAGGATCTGGAGCATGTGGTCGCGGGAGAGGAGGTAGGGTGACTGCCAGGGCGCCTTCCTCGCCGCCACCCCTAGCTGTTTCACCCGAGCACGTGACTGCTAGGGTGGACTCATCCGAGGAGGAGGCTACATGGACTCCGGTCCACGAGCCTTCGGTCCACGGGCCTTCGACCCACGAGCCTCGGATTGACGGGCCTTCGGGCCACGAGAGTTCGGCCCACGAGACCCCGAAGGAGCACACGTCTGGATGGGGTACCTGGCCGGATCAGCCTGAGGGGCCGAGTGGCCATGCTGATGATGGCGGGGAGCCGACTGATATCGAGGAGGAGGGGGCCACCGCCTACCAGCGTGGTTGTACACGGCTCTCAGACGTGCCGGCGACCCGCGAGCAGAGGTGGTTGATTTTCCCTGATGGGGAGAGGTAAGTGCATTTAATATTTTTGTACACTTCTGCATTCACGTTTCTTCAAATATCTAATGCATTGGCCTTGTCATGTTGCAGGGGTAGGGACCACCATCATAGTGTCCGCCGACCCAACTCCATCCTTGGAGTTCTTTGTCGGCAAAACTTCCCGGGGTTTGTCACGTTTCCTGGTGAGGGTCGGCTTCCAGAGCTTGGATTGAATTGGGAGCACTACTTGGCTGCCTCGGCCCTGCTGGTTGAGATTATCGACGGTGTCTTGTGCAAGACGAGGGCAGAGGTGGTGATTAGAAAGTTCTGGGTAATTTCTCCTTTACACAATTAAAAATCTTCAACTAGCTAGTTATTAATTGTACTAATCAATATTGTCTCATTTGATTGCAGACATTCTACAGGTGTGAGGAGGGATACGAGGAGGAGGCGGCAAATGTTATCGATAACGTCTGCAAGCGCCTACTATAGAACTTACGGCATGAGGCTCGGGTGCAGGCTGTTCGTGACTACTACGCCTCGCGTGGTATCAAGAAGACCAAGCCGACGTGCCGCGAGAAGTTCTTGAGTAAGGAGGAGTACACGAAGGTCATTCTTAAGGCCTTGTACTTTACTTCCTTCATTTAGTAATTCATAGCCGTAGCGCTCAAGTTTCTATTTCCTAACTTAATTAGGCCCCTCCGAGATGGTGTGCGGATCTGATGGATTGTTGGGAGGTGTTGGTCAATGAATGGTGCTCAAAAGAATGGCTAGCCCTCCACAACGCGGCCAAGGACAAACGTGCCCAAATGGAAGGTGTGCCACACCATCAAGGCAGCTCCAACTTATATCAGTACGGGCGGAACTGGGTATGTTGTTTGCTTCATGATTCATGCAATTCGTTCATCATGCTAGCTTCAGCCCTTTAATTACTAATTTGCTTTGTTTCTCTCTTTCAAACACGCTACAATAAGGCGGATAAGGTGCCAGAGGTGTACGACCTGTATGCCATGGCCCACACTGGCTCTTACAAGAAAGTCAAGGCATTCTCTGCATCTAACCTCGATGATCCAAAAAACTTCACCAACATCTCCTCCCACGGCAAGCTCGTGAAATATAGAGATCAGGGGAAGGCGAGGAAAGGGGAGGACTTTAACCCGAGCCAGGGTCCCATTAATACAGAGCTGCTGATGATATCTGGTGGCGGGAGGTCCCATGGCTCCATAGCCATGGGAGATGGACTTATCTGTTGTCCTAGCACTCTCCCGGAGATCAAGGCGCGCCAGTCGAGCTCCGCTCCTGAGATAAGGCCTCGTGAACGGCCAGTCCAACTCACCTTCAAGGTTAGTTATACGTACTCAGCTATCTTTCTCCATTACATTGTGTGCGCTTCCATCAATGATTACAAATGGTAACGAGGAGTGGTGTTGCAGGCTGCTATCTGAGTGAGAGAGATAGAACGGAGAAACTTCAGTGAGGCGGCGGAGAGGCAGCGGGAGTTGGAGGAGAGGACGACAAAGATGTTGGAGGAGGAGAGGGCACGGAATGACATGCAGGCAAGGGCCATGTACGAGCTCCTTGTGGTAAGTTTTTTCTACACATTAGCCAAAACATTCATGTAGTGTTTGTCTCATTACTAACTAGTATGATCGAGTCATCAAAACCAAATGTGCGATGCAGTGCGAGAAGTGCAGTCGACCGCTCCGCCGATGCCAGTGATTGCTCCTGGGACCAAAGTGAGTTTAATTTGAATGGACATTACTTGCTAGTATTAACGTTTGAGTGTCATCATGCTAACGAGACATTGGAAATGTTCTTTGGTGCAGCGTAACTCCAGACAAGCTTCACACGATCCTTCTCCAGCTACCGGCACGAGCCACCCTGCTACTACACCTCCATGATCACGGTAAGTGTCTCTAGTGTTTTGCTTAACAAATGCATAAAGACCTAGACTTAGCTTTATTTCCTCCAATATGCTTACCATAATGACTTAGAGTTAGCTTCTTTTCCTCCAAAATGACTTAATAAGCTTAATGACCTCCAAAACCATCCATTTTACCTAAGTTAGCTCTAAAACGATCTGTACTTATCTTACTTATGTAGAAAATGGCATAATTAGCTTAGTTAGCTCATAAACGATCCATTTTACCTAAGTTAGCTCTAAAATGACCCATTTTACCGTTCTTAGCTTATAAATGATCCATTTTACCCAAGTTAGCTCTAAAATGACCTATTTAAACTAGATTATCTCCTAAATGATCCATTTTACTTACGTTAGCTCTAAAATGACCCATTTTAGCTAGGTTAGGTCCAAAATGACCCATCTTACCTAGGTTAGCTCTAAAATGATGCATTTTACCCAAGTTGGCTCTAAAATGACCCATTTTACCTAGGTTAGATCCAAAATGACCCATCACACCTAGGTTAGCTCTAAAATGATGCTTTTTACCTAAGTTAGCTCATAAACGATCCATTTCACCTAGGTTAGCTCATAAACGATCAATTTCACCTAAGCTAGCTCTAAAACGATCCATTTCACCTAGGTTAGCTCCAAAATGACCCATCTTACCTAGGTTAGCTCCAAAATGACCCATCACACCTAGGTTAGCTCTAAAATGATGCTTTTTAATAAGTTAGCTCATAAACGATCCATTTCAACCAAGTTAGCTCATAAACGATCCATTTCACCGAAGTTAGCTAAAAAACGATCCATTTCACCTAAATTAGCTCATAAATGATCCATTTCACCTAAGTTAGCTCATAAATGACATATACTTCTTGTTCTATTCTTCTTCTTCTAGTCACCTTTTTCTAACTTTCTTATTTGCCATTTTGCAGATTTCATTCACTTCACGGAAGCTAGCTTGCTATGATGGAGTGCTTGTTTTTTCTTTCATTCTCTTCAAGTATTCTTCTAGCTTGCTATCTTGATGAAACTTTGCATTGTAATATGTATGGATGGAACAATGTGTATGTGCAACTTGGTATGTATGAATGGATGGAACTATATATGTATGTACGATGAAACTTATGTGCTAGATATGTCATATGTTTGCTGTTATATAGCCCTGTGAAATATATATATATATATGTCATATATATTTACTGTGAAAATTGTTGGATTAAAAAAACAGAAAAAAGAAGCAATGCAGGATCTTTGCCGTCAGCCACTGATGGCAAAGCTACCTTCTTAAACCGACAGACGGAAAAAGAAGCCACTTGGCGGCCAATTGCTTCCTGGTGGGCTGACCTATTTGGTCAGTTTGCCTACAACGCCGGACGACAAAGGCTTTGCCTACAGCAGCGGACGGCAAAGGCTTTGCCTACAGCAGCGGAGGGCAAAGGCTGCCGTTAGCCACCTAACGGACTAACAACATAATTATTGCCATCTGCTTTCTTTGCCGTCAGCTGCTGACGGCAAAGGCCCCTTTGCCGTCAGCCTCAGAAAGCAGATGGCAAAGTAGCTCTTTGCCGATCCTTACTTTGCCGGAGCCTTTTGCCGTCCGCGGCAGACGGCAAAGACCTTTGTCGTCCGCCGTTCCTGCCTTTGCCGTCCGCCATGGCAGACGGCAAAGTAGCTGATTCCTGTAGTGGGAGACGGTGCTGTGTCAACAGGAACTGGGTGTCTATATGCTGGGGTTGGGGTTAGAAGGGGTGTAGCTGGTTCTCTGTCCAACTGGGTAGGGGTACAATCTGCATGAGTGTGGGTTATGTGTGGTGGGGCTGGTTCTTGGGCAAGTACAACCATGGTTCTATCTGCATCGATGTGTAGCACAATCTTTTACGAAGACCGTGTTTTTACTCCCACGAATCGCCATCACTCCCTCCAATTGAAATGGCTGATAAACAAGAAAAGTAATTGAATGTACATACATTGTAAGATAGATAGGTGCAATGGATAGTAGGGAAGAAAACAGGGCATGAAATAATTCACATTTACGTTGTCTAAGCAAACATAATAGTAGGACATAATTTCACATATATGATGGCTAATTAAACAAGATAGCATGACACAATTTCACATGTATGATGGCTAACTAAACAAGATAGAATGACACACTTCAAAATATGATGACTAAGTAAACATGATGACATGATATAACTATACGATGTGTCTATTAAAGTGGCTGGCATGCCATAAATCACAAACATGCCGTCGATGGAAACATGATGGCATGATATAATTCACGGATAGAATGACATAATTTAAAATATGATGACTATGTAAACAGGATGAGATGATATAACTATATTATGTCTTTAGAAAATTGGTTGGCATGCCATAATTCAGATACATGTTGTCTATGTAAACATCATGGCATGACATAATTCAAATATATGATTTATATACTAAGGAAGTGAGCAGAGGGCAATCGCATATATGATGTGTCAACTAAGGAGATGGCATTCAATATTGTGTATATGATGTAAAAACTAAGCATTGCAACACAATATATGCATTATATGAGTAATATAACCCTACCAAGTTTGAGCATACACCTCAGGGGGATAATAGGACTGGTCATCTGCCTATGAATCCTCCTCTGAAGAGCTATCTGTAACCAGCAAGATATCTGCTTCAGCAGGTAGCATTGTCTGCTCTGAAGACCTTGTTTTCACTCCACATTTCTTCATCACCAATTCAAATGGCTGATGCACAGGAAGAGCAGTTGAATATACAAACATTATCGACAAAAGCAATGAGAAATACAAAAAAAGGAAGACATGATATAATTCACATATATGACGCTTGCCTAAACAGCATGGCATTGCATAATTCACATACATAATGCCTTGCAACAAGATAACATTGCATAATTCACATATATAATGTCTTGAAACAAGATGGCATTGCATAATTCACATATATGGTAATTAGACACTAAACAGGTGGCATTCACACAAAGCATGTCTAAACTAAGCAAATGACATAGCAATGCAAGATACCGTGACGCGACGATATGAGCAACATAACCCCGCCAAGTTAGGGCATGCACCTCGGGGGATATGACTGGTCATCTGTCTCTGAATCCTCCTCGAGGAGCTATCGGTAACCGACAAGACATGCGCTTAAACCGTCAGATAGCATTATGCGCTCCAAGACCTTATTTCCACTCCAGATTTTTCCATGACCGTGCCGAATGGCTGATGCACATGAAGAGTAATTGAAAGTACTAAAATTGTTGACAAATTTAACACGTAATAAAAAAATGATGGAATGATATAATTCACATATAAGATTACTGGCTAACCAGGGTGGCATTGCAAAATTCACATATATGATGCCTGGCTAGAAAAGATGGCATTGCACGATTCACATATACGGTAAAGAAACTAAACAGATGGCATTGACTCAAAGCATGTCTAAACTAAGCAGATGACATCTTTAATGTATACAGTAAGCAATGCAAGGCATCATATGCATGATATTACCAACATCAGCATGCCAAGTTAGAGAGAAGACCTCATGGGGTAAATAGGAGTGGTCTTCTCCTTCTGAATCCCCCTCAGAACAGTTATCTTCCTCTTGATTACGATCCGAAATGGGTGGAGGGGGGCTGCCTTTGCGCCCACCATGGAACGACGTCTGCATGAAATTTTATTGCCACGCAAGGCTCGTCTCTTTTGCTCTACATGATCAGTTCCATTTAACTGGCATGCATAGGAATAAAACATAGTGAGATTATGTAAGGAGTGCATGCACAAATCCAGAGTGATGGTAGCAAACTGTGGATAGACCCAAAACCAATGATAGCGAGGCAGATAATAGCTTTAGTTAAAAATACAGATAATGGCTCCTTTAATGTTTGTTTGCACCCAACATGAAACTCATAGTAGACACCGGAGATTAACCAGATAGTACTGATTGCTTCCCCAATATGTACCCCACAACCATTTAAAAACTCAAGTTTCAGCATAAGTTTGGACCTGACTCGGAGTCTAATAGGTGAACACGGCGATAATGTAGCATGTCATCATTGAAAGCACAAGTGCTCCCTGGGTGGTTTTGGTAATTAATGTCAACATATCTCCTGTTGGACTAACACTTTTATCTAGCATATTTCAGACAAGTTCAACTATGGAGTGGCATGGACTAAAGGATGTGGAACCCCTTCAAGATGCTAAGGACAAAGGATTGGCTAGAGCTTCAAGATCAAGACCCTACATTTTATATTTTAGTTATCCAAGATCACATTGAGTCTATAGGAAAAGCCAATACTATCAAGGAGGGATGAGGTGTTGCTTAATGAGTTTCTTGCTCCATAGTGCTTAGTGATATGCTCCAAAGCCCTCAACTACTTTCCCACATCCACATATATCCTAAACCTAAAAGTCTAACTCGGCCCCATCGATTCTTTCTATCTGGCGCCACCGAGTTCAGATGTCTTAGCCACTACCACAAACCCTAGGCAAATCGGTCTCACCGATAGGGATCTCCGTCTCACCGAGATGGGATTGTAATCTCTCTGTGTATGTCCATTACCAGAATCGGTCTCACCGAGTTTGAGTAATCGGTACTACCGAGATTACAATGCAAACTTTTTGGTTAGCTTATTACCAAAATCGGTCCCACCGAGTTCGTGTAATCGGTCTCACCGAGTTTGCCTGACCAACTCTCTGGTTAGCTAATTACCAAAATTGGTCTCACCGAGTTTGTGTAATCGGTCTCACCGAGATTACGTTATTCCCTAACCCTAACCATATCGGTCCTACCGAGTTGCATTTTGGTCCCACCGAAAATCCTAACGGTCACATTGTTTACTGAATCGGTCTGACCGAGTTTGTTGATTCGGTCCCACCGAGATTGGTAAATTGTGTGTAACGGTTAGATTTTGTGTGGAGGCTATATACCCCTCCACCTCCTCTTCATTCGTGGAGAGAGCCATCGAACAAGCCTACACTTCCAGCATCCTATTTCTGAGAGAGAACTACCTACTCATGTGTTGAGGCCAAGATATTCCATTCCTACCATATGAATCTTGATCTCTAGCCTTCCCCAAGTTGCTTTCCACTCAAATCTTCTTTCCACCAGATCCAAATCCTATGAGTGAGAGAGAGAGTTGAGTGTTGGGGACACTATCACTTGAAGCACAAGAGCAAGGAGTTCATCATCAACGCACCATTTGTTACTTCTTGGAGAGTGGTGTCTCCTAGATTGGCTAGGTGTCACTTGGGAGCCTCCGACAAGATTGTGGAGTTGAACCAAGGAGTTTGTAAGGGCAAGGAGATCGCCTACTTCGTGAAGATCTACCGCTAGTGAGGCAAGTCCTTCGTGGGCGACGGCCATGGTGTCGGTGTACAAAAAGAGGGGTACACTTTTTGTACCCCTATAACTGTGCACGGGCAGTCTGAGCCACGGACACCGCCACACTGGGCAAGGCGAGGGAAGTGAGCCAAGGTAAGGCCAAGGCTCAAGAGGAACAGAACAACGCCAAGACCAAGACCACAAAGAGCAAAGGGGACGGAGCGGACTCCCCCAGCAAGATCCTTGCCGGGGGGAAGTTCTAGCAAACCCGGGAAGACCCTTGCCGGGGCAGCTCGTCCCACACCTACGGAGCGAATCACCCTTGAGTCCACTGCCCCCATGAGGCAAGGATTCGGGAGACATCCCCGTGGTGGCATGCAGATCTTTGTGAAGACATTCAAGATCAGATACACACTATAGAAGATGATGATCATTGGCGGGATCCCAGCCAAGGAGGACCACAAGGCCCCCGGCAAGAAGCCTTGCCGGGGATGACAGCAGGCGCCACGGCAAGACTCTTGCCGGGGCCCCCGGCAAGACCCTTGACGGGGCTACGGCGATGCCCTCGCCAAGGGCACCCGTAGGGCCACCATCGGGCCCACGCCAATCAAACCTTCACCGCCATTCTCATGCGGTTGCCGACCCAACCAGTTGGTAAGGCACCTGCATGGCGACAAGCAGATCTTTGTGGAGACCCGCCATTGCGCCACCTCAGCTGCCTGCCTACCTACATGGCACCGCGGGCACCGCTGTCCAGGGCACGTGTCGACACGAAAGGGAGCGGCGACTGACGAGACAGGGCTCTCCCCCGTCCCCGATAAAGCAAGGACACCTAAGCAAGACGCATTAATGGCGCCTTGTCATGTAATGCGAGGGATAAAACTCGCATCACTGTACCCTTTCCACCTCTAGTGTGCCACTGTGGCAACCCCTTTCCCTATAAAAGGAGGCCCAAGGCGACCAGGAGGGGGATTCGGCTTTTTGGAGCTCCTCACGCCCCATTGCTAGTTCAAGAACACCAGATAAACAAACCACCAAAGCAGGAGTAGGGTTTTACGCATCCTCGCGGCCGAACTTGGATAAAGAGACCGTGTGTGTAGCGACCCGACCCGAATGGATCAAGTCTCTGTGCTCAGGCGTCATCCCTGGATCAGTAATGCTAACACCACATAGTACTTCGAAGGATTTATAACAGAGTAGCAATCACACACTTATTACATGTTGCCCCAAAAGAGGACTTATTACAATAAATATGTCTTAAGGCCATCTAATAACGATAACAACGGAAGACTTGGAAGATAAGTGAGTCCATCAACTCCAGCGGCATCACTGAGTATAGAACCACGACCTAAAGCACCTTACTGTCATTCTGAAAAGTACGCAACATGAAAAGTTACAGCCCGAAAACGGGTCAGCACATGGAATATCTTGGCAATGTAACACATAGAGAGTAATGAAGGAATAAGCCTATACTACATGCATATATGGCTGGTGGAAAAGCTCTCTGATTCTGATTTTGCATAAAGCCAGTTTTCCCTACTGCAAAGGAATCAATTTGTTTAACTATCATGGTGGTTGTTAAACATTGAGAATGGTTGACAGCATCCTCAATCCCAATTAAAAGTACTCATTAAAACCCAACAATATTAATTAGAGTAACATGTTGAGATTCACATTATATTTGTCGGTGTACTAGAGTAGGGGTACCCTAGTATCCCGTACTTGTGCACGGACAGTTGCAGCACCCCGCGGCAAGGTTTGCCTCGTCACCGCCAATATCCTCCGTGGATCCTTTGGAGCCATTCAAGAACAAAGTATTTGATTGAGAAGACAAGGCCCCGACAAGAGGAGCTTGTCGGGAAGGCCACTCCAGGCACGCAGAAGACAAGGCCCCGGCAAGAGGAGCTTGCCGGGAAGGCTTGGTGAAGCGACAAGCTCCCAAGCGCGACAAGGATTCGGCCGGCAAGGCGCTTGTCATGCTTGCAACCTCTCTCCGTCCCGCTCCAGCTCACCCAATGACGTGTCGCCATGGGACCGTTCCATGGGCGCAGGTCGAGCGGCTGTGCAGCCAGCGGAGAGCAGCGATAAGCGGGCCGACAGCTCGCCATCGTGGCGGCGGAGGCGCACTGACGGCCTCTGTTACCTTTGTTTGGGCGACAATGACGGGCATTTATTGCTTTTGTCCCTTGCCGTCAGAGTTAGGTATTTTGCACTGTACACTGTTCAAGTAGGTGTACCAACTCCTGTTTTTACATTTGTACCCCCGCCTATGTTGCCACCTGTCGGAGACCCCTTGAGCATATAAAAGGAGGTTCGGGTGCAACGTAGAGGGGGTTCGCAAGGTCCGCAAGGTTCCGCAGGTCCGGCTCGTTCGGTTCATTCGACCCACTCGAGACCAGAGACACTCACGCTAGGTTTTGTAGCTCGCATTGCTCCCTGGCAAGAACACAATAGATCAAACAAGCAGCAGTAGGAGTTTTATCTCTTCGGAGAGCTCCGAAGCTGGGTAAACTGCTCGTGTGCCTCGCCTCGATCCGCTCTTCGTGCGATCTCCGCCCCCCTTCGAACCACAAGGGGCCTGCTCCGCCCGGCCCGTGGTGTCCTTGAATGCGATCAGCCTCCCGACATCTTTGGCGCGCCCGGTAGGGGCGCCGAGGTCGTGTGAATCTGATCCGGCGTTCACACAAGCAGCGTCATCAACATCTTCCTCAACATGCCACCGAAGAAGAAGGCTTGGCGGCAGAGCCGTCGCGTCGTACCCACCCTCACCGCAGCAAAGCGGATGGTGGGGCGACGGCTGGCGGAGGAACGGGCGCCGACAAAGGTGCTCGCGACGTTGCCAAGTCCAAGGACAAGGCACCGCAAACCTCGGCGTCCGCGCATCCCCAGCGCCCATCTCGAGAGACGGGACCAACAACGTCATGGCGTTCATAACGCCATACGCTCGTTGGATCGAGACCCTCAAGACCAGCATGCGCGCCAACATGCCGGCACGAGTGAGATACGGTCGCCGGACGGTGCTGCTCCTTCTAACATAGTTAGAAGTCCGGCGTGTCCGCTCCTCGCACCGTTCTCCAATGCCGCCTACTACTCCAGCGAAGCTCGCAAGAGCTCGACTGCTCCTCGACTACCCTCCAACGGCCGACAAGGTCGACGAGTGGAGGGCCACTATCCAGAGCCTCATCGGCTTTGCCAACGGCGACGCTCCGCGGCAACCAACGCCATCATTGCCGCGGCGGGACGACAAGGCACGAGCCGGTGGCGACGAGACTGTCGGAGGTGCAACCACCGTGCACTCTCCGCCAAGAAGGCCAAGATCACCGACTCACCGGATCCACCTCGACAGGCGACTCCGCTGCGTCGTCCGGATCCATGAGCTCGCCGCGATCAGCGCCAAGTTCTTCATGAGCGACAACAAGAGGGCGCTTCGAACTCGCATCGAGCGCGAAGGGAAGCGCGACGTCGATCCGAACAAGCGCTGGGCCTTCTGTTGACATGCGCGCCCGGAGGAGCCAGCGACTTGACGACGCTGTAGGTTGCCCTGCGTTCACTCGTGAGCTGCGGCAAGTCGATGGCCCAAAGAAAAACTTCAAACCCAACGTGCGGAGAAGTATGATGGCGGACGCATCCGTCGAGTTCCTCGGCATCTACACCATCGCGGTGCAGGCTGCGGGGGACGGAGCGACAAGATCCTCGCCAACTACTTCCGCTCGTCCCTCAAGCCCAACGTCGAGATCTTGGCTCATGCACTTGCCGGACAGCTCCATATCCTCTTGGGCAGATCTGTGCCATCGGTTTGTTGGCGCCTTCACGGTGGCCACAAACCTCATGGCCAAGAGTGTGACCTTCACTTGCTCGCCCGAGAAGGAAGGAGAGTCCCTGCGCAAGTTCATTCGAGAGATTCAGCGCGTGCACTACAACATCCCAGACGTCCACCCCGCGCGGTGATTAGCGCATTTCATCGAGAATGTGCGGAACCGCGAGATGAGGGAGGAGATGGCGATGTGCAAAGTCAAGGACGTCGATGAGCTGTACGCCTTGGCCGACAAGTGTGCACGCGCCGAGGAAGGGAGGAGACTCAGGAGAGAATGCGAAGCAAGATCGGCGGTGATGACACCGCCCGGCAAAGAAGGGCGGCGGCGAGGCAACAGGAAGAAGAAGGCGGAGAAGTGCTAGCTGTTGAGCAGTCCAGCAATGGAGGTGGCGACAAGAACGCCAAGGCTGGTGGCTCCGGCAAAGGGGTTACCGCGGCGCCAACCACCGGTCGGTGGCGGCCCGACAAGCGAGACAGCTCCGGCAAGCAATCTTGCAAGATCCACCACACCAAGGGCCCACGACCTCCAGCTGCAAGAAAGTCGAGCAGCTCGTCGAGCAACAAAGAGCTGAGTCTGGCGGCGCGGCAAGGAGAAGGCCCAAGAAGGTGCTGGGGGAGCAAGCAAGAAACGTCCCGGCCGGGGAGGACGCCGCGGCAAGGCCAAGCAGCGACAAGGAGATTGACCTCCCCGCGGCCACGACAAGGATGAAGATGATGACGACGACGAAGATATGGAAGACGATGACGCCGACGAGCAGGAGTTTCAGAAAGCCACAGAGGTTCTTTGCATTGACGGAGGCGCTTCCCTGCATACCTCCCACCGCCAACTCAAGCAATGGATGCGGGAGGTCAATGCAGCGGAACCATCCGTAGAGTCACGCAAGCCTCTCAAGTGGTCCAGCACGCCTATCATTTTTGATATTGAGGACCACCACGATCGCATAATCTGCGGTCGGGTGCTTGCCGATGTTGGTCTCTCCAACCATCCGCAACCTCAAGGTCACAAAAATGTTAGTTGACGAGGGCCGGCTTGAATCTGATCTCCTCGCGGTGCTCGAAGCTTCAAATCCACGACAATGAGCTCGAAGACACCGATACTTTCAAGGGATCAATGCGGGAAGGAGCAAGCGAAGGGAAGATTACGTTGCCGGTAACATTTGGCAGCGAGCTGAACTTCAGGGACGGAGAGGGTTACATTCGACGTTGCCGATTTCCCATTGCCTTACAATGGGATACTTGGTCAGCCCAAAGACTCGCCAAGTTCATGGCAGCCTCTCACTATGCCTACAACCTACTCAAGATGCCAGGCCCGATAAGCGTCATCTCTGTCCATGGCGACAAGAAGGATGCCCTTATCTGTGCCGACAAGATCTTCCGGGATGCAGCAGCCGCGGCAGATTGCCAGACACTTGCCGCTGAAGCTCCCGGGGGGAAGAAGACCAAGTCCAAGTCCGGCAAGGGCTCTAATGCTCACTCCGGCAAGCGCACCTCCTCGGAGTGCTGCGCTACCGTTGAGGACGCACCATCAAGCTCCACCGGCAAGTGCAAGAAGATGGTGGCTCCGCCGAAGACCAAGAAGGTGCCCGCCAAGGAGGACGGCAGACGGTGGTACCTTCACCATCGGTGCCTCTCTCGACCCTAAATAGGAAGGCGCTCGTTGCTTTCACGTGGCGAATGTCGGCGATGTTTGCATGGCAACCGTCGATATCCCGGTGTTCCCAGGAAAGTGATTGAGCACCGCTGGCCGTTTGTCCTCATAGCGGCCCGTCAAGCAAAAAGTCGAGAAGCGGCGGTGGGCGCCAAGAATTCATAGCGAGAAAGAGATCAAGAAGCTGGAAGCAGCGGGCCTTGTCAGAGGAGTGCTCCATCCTACGTGGTTGGCCAATCCTGTAGTCGCGCGCAAAGCAAATGAAAAATGGAGACTTTGTATCGACTTCACGGATGTTAATAAAGCTTGTCCCAAAGATCCATTTCCCTTGCCCCGCATTGACCAGATTGTTGACTCCACGGCTGGATGTGATTTTCTTTCGTTTGTTGATGCATACTCAGGATACCATCAGATCTTCATGGCTGAAGAAGATGAGGAGAAGACCGCATTCATCACACCATGTGGCACATACTGTTTCATACGGATGCCTTTCGGTTTGAAGAATGCTTTGGTTCAACATTTGCAAGGGTAGTCCATGGCGCTTTTGAGCCGCAAATGCACGTAAATGTAGAAGCCTACATGGATGACATAGTGGTCAAAAGCAAGGACAAAGCAACTACGGTTCGAGGATTTGACGAGACCTTTGCAAATCTGCGCAAGATCAACCTCAAGCTCAACCCCGAGAAGTGCGTGTTTGGAGTCCCTTCCGCAAGCTTCTCGGGTTCTTCGTGTCTCATGAGGGATTGAAGCTAATCCCGACAAGATCAAGGCCATTGAGCAGATTGAAGCACCAAAGCGCGTCAAGGATGTCACGAAGACTTGCGGTTGCGTGGCTGCTCTCGGCGAGTTTATTTCTAGGTCTGCTGGCGCGCATACTGCCGCTTTTCAAGATTTTGAAAAGGCAGGTCCAATGAAATGGACTCGAAGCGGAGGCTGCGCTGCGAGACTTGAAGAGATACTGTCCTCCACTCCAACACTTGTCGCACCTAAGCCACAAGAGAAGTTGCTGCTATATATAGCGGCAACCAATCAAGTGGTTAGTGATGCGTTAGTAGCGAAGAGGAGGCGGATGACGAGCCCGGCGACCACGGCAAACACATCCAGCGACAAGCGGGGGCTTCGCCGACAAGCTCTAGTCCCGACAAGGACGAATCCATGGCGACACAAGAACAGATGCGAGAAAAAAGGATGGTGCGGCGCCCGATCTACTTTGTCGATTCCCTCCTGCGAGGGGCTAGGTCAAGGTACTACGGTGTGCAGAAATTGCTTTTCGGCCTCCTCATGGCCTCGAGAAAGCTGCGCCATTACTTCCAAGCACACGAAATCACAGTTGTCACTCGCTTTCGGCTGAAGAGGATCTGCGAGAATCCGAAGCGGCAGGCGGGATTGTCGAGTGGGCCTTTGGAGCTATCAAGCTTTGGTCTCAAGTTTGAAAGCACATCAACTATCCAAAGCGAGCGTTGGCAGAATTCATAGCAGAATGGGCGCCAACACCGGATGAAGAGATTAGGAGACGAGCATTCCCATCAAAGAAGCAAGCAAAGAGTGGCTGATGTACTTTGATGGTGCCTTCTCGCTGCAAGGCGCCTGGGCCGACGTTCTGATTATCGCACCCACCGGAGAGCACCTCAAGTACGTAGTCTAGATGCACTTTCCCAAGGAGCAAGCGACAAACAATACTGCAGAGTATGAAGGTTTGCTTGCCGGTCTCAGGATCGCCGTGGACCTTGGGATCAAAAAGCTTATTGTCAGGGGTGACTCGCAACTTGTCGTCCGACAAGTGAACAAGGATTACCAGAGTCCGTTGATGGAAGCCTACGTCGATGAAGTGAGCAAGCTAGAAGAGCACTTTGACGGCCTGCAAATGGAACATGTTCCAAGAGCTCGTAATGATATTGCCGACGGCTTTGTCAAAGTGCGCTGCACTTAAGTTACTGTGGAACCAGGGATTTTCGTGCTCAAGCTGACTCAACCAACCGTAACACCATCAACAGGACAAAGCAAGAAGAGGAAGTTGGCCTCTGGTGACTACTTTCGACAGAGCTTCCCAAGCCGTCTGCAAAGGTCCCCAAGATCAACACCAGCAGTCTTTGAGGAGCGATCGGCTCAAGCGGACCCCGGGGTTTGTTTCGTTGAAGCAGACGCTCCCGACAAGTCTTGCTCCGGCAAGCTTGTCGGGGACCATCAAGCTCCGGCAGGACCTCAGGTCCTCGCCGTGGAAGCTGATGTTCCCGCAGCAGCAGATGTGCCTTTAGTCCTTGTTGTCGAGCCGCAAGCTCCAGCATGGGCGCAGCAGATTGTCCATTTCCTTCAGACAGGAGAACTTACCGAAGAGCAAGAAGAAGCGGAAAGAGTAGCCCGGCAGTCAAGTATGTACCAGTTTGTCGATAGCATACTATACAGAAGAAGACTCAACGGTGTGAAATTGAAGTGTATTGCCAGGGAAGATGGACAAAAGCTGTTGGCAGAGATACATGGAGGCATATGTGGTCACCACATAGGCGCAAGAGCACTTGCCGGCAAAGCTTTAAGCAAGGTTTCTTCTGCCGACAGCCCTCCGGATGCAACCGCACAAGTAACCAAGTGTGAAGCGTGCGATTCCATTCCAAACAGATACACCAGCCGACTCAAGCTCTCCAGACGATCCCTTTATCCTGGCCATTTTCGGTGCAGGGCTCGACATCTCGGCCCCTTCCCCGAGCTGTCGGGGCTTTGAGTACTTGTACGTCGCCATCGACAAGTTCACAAAGTGGCGGAAGTGGAAGCGATGAGGAAGGTGACAGACGGTCGGTGATCAAGTTCTTGGTCAATTGTTTGTCGCTTTGGAATCCCTAACGGATCATCACCGACAACGGCACACAATTCACGAGTCGCACCTTCATGCAAAGACGCCCAAGACCTTGGTGCCAAGGTCTGCTTTGCTTCATTGCTCACCCGAGAAGCAACGGTCAAGCGAGAGGGCAAATCTTTGAAGTGCTGCTTGGCGAACTCAAGACCAGAACTTTCGACATTGCGCAAGTGCGGAAGAAACTGGATCGAGGAGCTGCCGGTGGTTCTTTGGTCGATCAGACGACGCCAAATCGAGCCATCGCCGCATACACCCTTTGCTCTAGTCTATGGAGCAGAGGCAGTTCTCCCCACGGAACTCAGATACAGATCGCCTCGAGTGCTCGCTTATGATGAGCTAGAGCAAGAGCAGCTGCGACAAGATGACGCTTGCTCCTTGAGGAGGATCGTCTTTCAGGTCATGGCGAGCTGCTCGCTTCTGACAAGCTACTGCGTCGCTACCATAGCCGCAGGGTTAATGCCAAGTCTCGAGGAAGGAGACCTTGTTCTTCGGCGCTGCTCAGTCCGCCAAGAATTCAAACAAGTTGACGCCCGAAGTGGGAAGGCCCTTATCGGGTGAAACGAGTCACTAGGCCTGGCGCTGTCCGGCTTTGAGACCGAAGATGGCGTTCGGTGAGCAACTCCTGGAACATTGAGCATCTTCGTAAGTTTTACCCATAGATAGGCGTGATTGTCGGAACCCGTTCGGCAACCACCTTTTGTACAAGTCTTGCCGCAGTTGCATGTAATCCTTTGTACAAAGCCGGGCGCAGACCCCGTGCATCAGTAAAGCTCATGTGTTGCGCACAACTTGTCAACTTCATGCTTTCATCATTTTGTTGCATGTTTTGGCTAACACTTTGTGCAGCAACCACACCCGGTAAGCAGAATCGAGCCGCTAGGCTCCATAACTTTATTTCCTCTTCTTTTTCTTTTCTCAAAGAAAGGGAGGCTCCCTCGCGCACAAGTTAACCAGGGGGGGAGGAGGAGATAATACCATGGACCAGGCACCGCTCGAGGAAGTTTCACCTCATCGGGAAGCAAGGGACAGAAAAGCTAAGTTGCCAAAGTTTGAGCAATCATTTTTAAATTTTTAAGTTATCTTCCTCGAACGATAGTACTTTGTATGGGAAACCTGTGTGCAGAGGAACCAACTCACCGGCTGGTCGCGCCCTTACTTTGTTTCGAGTCCGCTCAACAACTTAAGTGAGCTGCGGCTAGTCGCGACAAGGTTGCTTGTCGGAGGCGGCACTGCCAAAGAGGTTGACATTCCGCACTCAACATGCAAAACTGCCCGCACCGACAAGTCCCCTAAATGCGTAAGGCAGAAACGTACAAGGGAAGGAATCAAGTAGAGGAAATAATGTTGCATTGATTGTTCACCTAAGATAGAGTATATTACAGAATAACTTGTCGCTGATCTAACAGAGTTTTCTAAACATGATCAGCAGCGACAAGGGAAAGATAAGGTTGGCAGCCTAGTCCACGCGGTCGCCCTCGATCCGCTTGATCTTGTTCACCTTGTCCACAATGGGTGCGACAAGGGCTTTGAGCTCCTCCACGTTGGCTTCGGGCGGCAAGGATCTGAGGATGCCGTTAAGGTTGAGGCCCGGGTTGCGGAAGGCCACCTTCATCAACACCTTCTCGAGGGCCCCTGCACAAACCTGGCGCGATTCCTCGGCAAGCTGCCGGGACCTCCTCCGAGTCGTGAAGGCCCGTCGCCACGCCTTTGAAGAACAAGCTGAGCTTGGCGCTGGGTTGGAGATGCTCGTCGAAGGAGTACGCAAGGTCCGCCATCCCAAGCTCCATCATTTCGTTGTGGATGTCGGCGGCGGTGTCCACAAGACCTTCGGTCCAGTGCTCCACGCTCTCCCTCAAGGTGTTCTGGACGGAGACAGCATTCGCCAGCAGCTCCTCCTTGGCCTTGATCGCCTCCAACAAGCCCACCTCCCGCTCTCTGGCGCCATCCAACGTCTGCGTCAGAGTGGTCAGTTTCAGCTCCAGATCCGCCTTGGAATCCTTGGCGGCGTCGAGCTCCTTGGCCCTGTCAGCGAGACGGCTCTGCAGCTTCGCCAAGGGTGTAGGCATCCTTCTCGGCGCTCGCGCTTGAGCAAACCTGGCGAGCTCTTCGCCGCCCTTCTTGAGGGTGGCCTCGGTATGCCACCTTCGCCTTCAGCTCCTCCTTGGCGGCCTCGGCGGCTGCGGCAGCGCCTCGCTTCTGAAGCGCCCGCCGAGCGACTCCTCAGCGGCAAGGTCCTCCTCGTGGCTGTCCAGGTTGACCTTCAGCTGCCCGGCTCGCTTTCTGCTGGCGAGCTTCTCGGCAACCGACCGCTGCTCCTCATCAGCTGCGGCCTTCTCAAGGATGAAGGCCGTGCGCTCTTCTGCGAGCTGCCCCCGCGCTTCCGCCACGTCGCGGAGGGCTTCTTTGTTGGCGCTCCGGAGCTCCTCGGCGCGTTTCTCCATATCCACTCCCGCCCTCGCGACAAGGGCTTCTCGGGTCTCTAACTTGGCCTGCCGGGCGCGGTAGAGCGACATCAGCTTCTTCAGTAGCTGCTCCTCTTCGGACTCGCCGCTGCTGCTGCTTGGCGCATCCACCAGCGTCAACCCAGCGAAGGCGAGTAGCTCGCCGTCGAAGGTCTCGCCCTCGACCGGCGCCCTGGAGCTCGATTCCCAGGGGAGCCATGAAGACGCCTTCGCCGGCCTTCAGGTAGGCACTAGGTTGGGGCTCCTCGGAGCCTGACGCCGCGGCAGCAGCCGGGGAGTCGGCTGTCAGTGTAGCGCTTGCCGCTCCTGCGGCCTCAGGGCCGCCAGTACGATCGGCCGACCCCTCGCCGGCCTCTGAGTCGGCAGCCTCGGTGGCCTCCTCGCCGACAGGCTCGTCGGCGACGGCCTCTTCTTCCACGACGATGACCTCTTCTTCTTCGACGGTGACCTCGTCGGTGTTGCCGCGCGTTTCCTCCTCGCCGGCGGCCTCGACCTCCATCGGGTCTGCGTCAGACGAAGAAAAAGCAGTCAAGCAGATATTCAAAAAAGAGAAACAAAAGAAAGCAAGCCCAAGGGAAAATTTCGTAAGGGAGTTACCTGCAACGGGATCCGCAGCTATGACCTCGACCACTGGAGGGTCGCTGGCGCCGTCCCTTGCCGAGGTAGCCTCCCTTGCCGGAGTGGCCCCCTTTGCCGGGGCGGCCTCCCTTGTCGGAGGGAGCTCCCTTGCCGGGGAGTTCCCCCTTGGCGGCGTAGTGGCAGCGGGCAGGATCTCGGAGGCGGCTTCCGAGCCCTCCTGATGAGGCTGCTCTGCTCCTACACAAGCACACAGTCAGATATCAACAATGAAGGAGCACCCCTGCACCCCCAATAGTAAGAAGAAAACAACACACTTACTCTGGGGGCTGTGCTGGGGGCTGCTCTGAGGGAGGGTTGCCGGGTCCGGCAAGGCGGTCTCGGACTCCGGCCCGCCTCCGGTGTGATGAGGCGGGGGAGTGGGCTCTCTTGGCCGCTTGGCGGAGGCGTCGGCGGCGGCCTGAGAAGATTCCGCCCCAGTTGTCGCTGCAGTTTGGGGCGCTCCCGCGGCAACCTCGCTTGCCGCGGTGGAGCGCGTCGAGCGGCGCTGCTGCTGTGGGCCGGTCTGTCGCCCCGGCTCGTCTCCAACTCTGCGGAGACGCCTCCTCGGCGGAGCCGGGGGCTCCGCTGGCGGCAAGTCGCTTGGCGGTGGGGAAGAAGCGCCCTCGGCGGGTCCACTCGACCTGGCCTCGGGCTCGACAAGCTCGTCCTCCTGTTGGTGACCTCCCTCGCTCGGCAGAGCTTGCCGCCTCGCCGCGTCCGCCTCCTCCACGGTGAACCCGAAGGCTCCAGCGGCAGCAGCTGCTGCCGCCTCCTCCACCCTGGTGGCGATCCTCGCCATCTCCTGGTCGGTGGTGTCGCGGGTGAGCCTCTTCTGCTCGTCGGCGCGGATCGGCACTTCTTGCAAGTCATCAAAGAATTGCTGCACGATCTCGTCGGGGGGCTCCTGCCATGTTGGGACGATTCCGTGGGAGTCGCACAGTGGCATCATGGCGCGGATGCGGTCGAGCGCCGAGTTGTTGCACAAAGGGACGACCCCCCGCGGCAACCTGAACCACTCTGGATGTTCGGGGTCGTTCTTGAACAGCTCGAGCAGCACTGAATCCAGCTCCATGACGGTGAAGTTCCAATTCAGGCCCGGACGCAGCCTCATGATGTCCGCCGCATTCTGGAACTCCCAAGCAGGCCTCCTCCTTTCCTGCAAGGGAGCGATGCGGCGGCGAATGAAGTCTGCGCCAACTGCTCCCATCACAACCCGGCAAGCCCGAGGCGCAGAATTCGGTCACGGCTATCTTGACTTCGCATCCTCCGGCGCCAAGTTACTCCAATCCCTGCAGCGCTATTGGGGTTTGGCGTCTGGCGGTGAAGGGCTGTGGGTTCTCCTCACGACCCAAAGACCAGTTGGCTCTCCACTCCTCCCACTTGTTTCGGAACTCCCCCTCTAGGTAGGCCTCTTTCTTGCCGATCCTAGAGACCCAGGCTATTCCTCCGGCAAGCGGCTCTCCTCTCTCGACGCGGGGAACAAAGAAATGGCGGAAGAGTGACACATTCGGGTGGACTCCGACAAAGTTTTCGCACAAATGTGCGAAAACAGCCATGGTCAAGATGGCGTTGGGGGTGAAATCAAGGAGGTGGAGGCTAAAGGTGTTCATTATGTGCAAAAGAACTCGGAATACGGCGGGCAAAGACCGCAATAGAAGAAAATGGCGAAGAAAGGGTACCCTGTTGGGGCCAAATCAGCGGCGGAGGCGGGGAGCACCCTCGTGCGCGGATGCGCACGAGTCTCCGTCGACCAGAAAAGGTAGAAGACGTCCCGCAGCTCCCGTGCGCGCCGAGCTGTGGGGGAAGATGGCTCGCTCCTTGCGCAGCGCGAGCCGCTGCACCTCGGCCGACTTGACGCCCTTCTCCTTATCGGCCTTGAGCCATGGCGAGGAGGGCGGAGGAGGTCGACGGCGGTGTGAGTGTGCTTGCGGCGAAAGAAGCGGGCGCTGCTCTCTTCGCACCGGAGAAGAAGAGGGGAGCGGCGGTGGTTTCTTGACAAGACAGCAATGGCAGGGGTGGTCGGCCTGCCTCTGTTTCCTCCTCTTATAAAGGGGAGGAGGGGCGGACGTTCCGCTTATATCAATAAAGAACCCCCCACGACCGCACCCACGATCTCTCGCACGATGCCACGTCCGGTGCGTGCCGTTAGTGGGGATCGTGGTGGGTCCGGGGCGAGTTGCGGCGTGGTCGAGGCCGCGCGTGCCCGTGCGATTACGGGCCTGGCCCGACAAGTGCTCGGCACCGTGTACTGCCCAGCCCGGGCTCTGCCGGTGTACTAGAGTAGGGGTACCCTAGTATCCCGTACTCGTGCACAGACGATTGCAGACACCAGCGGCAAGGTTTGCCTCGTCACCGCCAAGATCCTCCGTGGCTCCTTTGGAGCCATTCAAGAACAAAGTATTTGATTGAGAAGACCAGGCCCCGGCAAGAGGAGCGTGTCGGGAAGGCCACCTGTGCACGCAGAAGACAAGGCCCGGCAAGAGGAGCTTGCCGGAAGGCTTGGTGAAGCGACAAGCTCCCAAAGCGCGACAAGGATTCGCCGCGGCAAGGCGCTTGCTGCATGCAACCTCTCTCCGTCCCGCTCCAGCTCACCCGGTGGACGTGTCGCCATGGGACCGTTCCATGGGCGGCGTGTCGAGCGGCTGTGCAGCCAGCGGAGGGCAGCGATAAGCAGCGTCACGACAGGCTCGCCATCGTGGCGGCGGAGGCGCACTGACGGCCTGCATTGCCTTGTTTGGGCGACAATGACGGGCATTTATTGCTTTTGTCCCTTGCCGTCACAGATTAGGTATTTTGCACTGCACACCTTTGTTCAAGTAGGTGTACCAACTCCTGTTTTTACATTTGTACCCCCGCCTATGTTGCCACCTGTCGGAGACCCCTTGAGCATATAAAAGGAGGCCCGGGTGCAACGTAGAGGGGGTTCGCAAGGTTCACAAGGTTCCGCAGGTTCGGCTCGTTCGGTTCATTCGACCCACTCGAGACCAGAGACACTCACGCTAGGTTTTGTAGCTCGCATTGCTCCCTGGCAAGAACACAATAGATCAAACAAGCAGCAGTAGGAGTTTTATCTCTCCGGAGAGCTCCGAAGCTGGGTAAACTGATCGTGTGCCTCGCCTCGATCCGCTCTTCGTGCGATCTCCGCCCCTCTCCGAACCACAAGGGGCCTGCTCCGCCGGCCCCATAGGTGTCCGCGGGTACGATCAGCCTCCCCGACAATATTCAAGTACTAGATACTCAAGATGTCCATAACCGGGGACACGGCTAATCATGATTAGTTTATACACTCTGCAGAGGTTTGCGCACTTTTTCCCACAAGACTTGATCGCCTCCGTTTGGTTTCTCGCACTACATGGTGTTTGAGAGACGGATGACCGAGACATAGTCTTTCAGAAGCGCTAGCACCTTACTTGTGGGTAGACCGTACCAACCTACAACCCCTACATCTGCTAGTCTACCCGTAAGAGTTCGCACAACTTACTCAACTATGCCAGAGCCCATAATGGCTTGTGGCTGCACACGAAAGTTACTAGCATGAATGATCTTATGATCCCTTTGAGCCTGGGTGGCGGTCCGAAGAAAAACAGGCAAGTCCTGATAGAAACCAGGTGCCTCAATCCACCCAGATGTGTGTTTAAGTTGCCACCTTAAATAAACCTTTAATTACAGTCTCACATCTGTCATGGATATTCACTCACCCAATCCACGTCTACTAGCATAGCATGGCATAATAAGCAAACGTAGAAGTAACTCCCAAGGTTTCATAAGTAACACAGGTAATAGGTACTACCTCAATCTACTTCCCTTCCCACAATTTAATTAGATCCTAATCATGCAAGTGTTTGAGGAATAGATCTAATGCATAAAACTGGGTAGTAGGAAAAATATGATCAAGTGTTACTTGCCTTGCTGATGATCCACGAAACCTAGAGATTCGAAGTAACAAGCGGCGCACTCCGGGTGATCTATCGCAGACAAACAACAAGCATACAATAAGTACTCATCTAATGCACAGGTAAATCTCGAATAAAAGATCTCACCAGAAAGTTCAACTTAAGAACCCTGGTTGCAAAAAGAATCGAATCAAATAAAGCAACGGAAAACATCCGGCGGAAGAAAACAGCTTGGTTCTAGCAAGTTGAAACTAAGTCAAATTTTACAGTAGCAAAACTTTGTTTAAGTTGATTAGTCGGAACGGCGGTTTCGAGACGAAACTCCAGGTGCTTGAATCACCTGATTCCGATAAACGAGCGAGAAGATAAACCACAACGAAGATCGGCTCTACACTCGTGATCAGAAAAATACCGGATTAAATCCGAGTAAAAGAAAAATGATTTAACGGTTAAACGAACGGACGCTCGTTAACCGGGAATAACCGGTGATCACGTTCGTTAAGACGAATAGTTCGGCGAACGCTCGCTAAACAACAAAACCGAAAAAAAAATAAAACCGATCTAGGTTTTTTTTTTTTAAAACCGAACAACGGAAAAGAAAACCGGAACGGTTTTTATAAAAAAAACCGAACCGAGGGGAGGGTGGCGCGGCGCGGCTACCTCGCCGAGGTGGGGCTCCGGCGGGGCGGCGGCTAGGCGGCGGGCGACGCGGCGGTGCAAGGGGGCGGCGGCTATGGGCGGCGGCGGCTATGGGGAGGGCGGCTGCGGGTTGGGAGGAGAGGGGGGTGAGGGTATATAAAGGAGGGGGTAGCTTGGGGGAGGGGGCAAGCAAAGGGAGGAGGAGGAGTCCTCCTCGGACTCGGCCGGCGGCGGCGGCTGTGCTGTGGTAGCCTGTGAGGAGGGTGGCTGGGCCGGCTCGGCTGGACCCTTGGCCCAGTCGGGCGCTGCGCATTGTTTTTTAAAATAAAATCACGCGCAGAAAACGAATAAATAAAAATCTAAACGAACTCCAAAATTTACAAAGTAAATTTTTCCCGAGTCCTAAAAATGAGTCGAACAAAATGAACTTTAACACGGGGCCTAAAATGCAATTTTTGAAAACACGCATTTTTTCCTACGTCAAATAAAAGTGAAAACTCCGAAATAAAATCTTATTTGATTTTTTTTATAAATCTTCACTATTTCTTTATTTTGGGAAAGTCATTTTATTCCCTCTCTCAAATTTTGATAGTAGAAATAATTGAAGATAAAATAAATAAAATCAAATGATCCTATTTTCAAAATTTGAGAAAACTCAAATATGAAAATAACGAAATCTCCAACTCTCTCCGAGGGTCCTTGAGTTGCGTGAAATTTTTAGGATCGGCAAAATGCAAGAAAATATGTAATGCATGATGACTTAACGTATAACATTCCAAATTGAAAATTTGGGATGTTACAAACCTACCCCCCTTAAGATGAATCTCGCCCTCGAGATTCGGGTTGGCTAGAAAATAGGTGAGGGTGATCCTTGAGCAAATCTTCTTCTCTTTCCGGTGGCTTCATCCTCAGTGTGGTGGCTCCACTGAACCTTGCAAAACTTGATAACCTTGCTGCGAGTAACTCTGCTGGCATAATCGAGAATCTTGACTGGTTTCTCCTCATATGTCAAATCATCCTTCAACTGAATTGCTTCAAGTGGCACTGTATCTCTTAGCGGTACTTCCGCCATCTCGGCGTGACATTTCTTCAGCTGAGAAACATGGAATACATCATGAACTCCTGACAGTCCTTCTGGCAATTCCAGCTTATAAGCAACTTCTCCCATGCGTTGCAAGATCCTATACGGTCCAACGAAACGTGGTGCTAATTTTCCTTTAACTCCAAAACGCTTTACTCCTCGAAGTGGGGATACTCTAAGATATACTCTATCTCCAACTTCATATTCCATCGCCTTATGCGTTTTTGAATCCGCATAGCTTTTACATGCGACTGGGCTACCTTGAGCCTATCGCGAATCAACTTAACCTTCTGTTGAGACTCCTTGATCAAATCTGGTCCAAACAATCGACGGTCTCCAGCTTCGTCCCATGATAACGGTGTCCTGCACCTCCTTCCATACAAAGCCTCGAAAGGGGCCATCTTCAAGCTGGTTTGGTAACTGTTGTTATAAGAAAACTCTGCATACGGCAAGGTATCATCCCAACTAGATCCATAATCTAGTGCACAAGCTCTCAGCATGTCCTCCAAAATCTGATTGACTCTCTCGGTCATCCATCGGTCTGTGGGTGGAAAGGCATCTTGAATTCCAGCCTGGTTCCCAATGTTTCGGTAACTGATTCCAAAACTTTGAAGTAAATTGGGTTCCTCTATCTGATACGATACTCCTCGGAACTCTGTGTAAACACACAATTCTGGTCATGTATATCTTTGCCAACTTAGCACTGCTATAGGTAGTCTTGACTGGAATGAAATGAGCTACCTTCGTCAAGCGGTCGACTATAACCCAAATCGAGTCATAGCCGGAACGAGTCTTTGGAAAACCTGTGATGAAATCCATGCCTAGTTTATCCCACTTCCATTCGGGTATCGACAATGGTTGCAACAATCCTGCTGGCTTCTGATGCTCTGCCTTCACTCTCTGACATACATCACAAACTGCTACGTACTCTGCAATATCCTTCTTCATTCCGGTCCACCAGAAAGTATTCTTCAAATCCAAATACATCTTGGTATTTCCAGGGTGAATCGAATATGGTGAATCATGTGCCTCTTTCAGAATCAACTTCCTGATCTCCGGGTCATTTGGCACATACACACGGTCCTCAAACCATAGGGTATCGTGCTCATCCTTACAAAATCCCTTAGCCTTTCCTTTGCTCATTTTCTCCTTTATAGAGGCAACTTCCTTATCTGCCTTTTGGGCTTCTCTGATTTTGTCCATCAACGTAGACTGAATCTCCAATGCTGCTACATAGCCTCTCGGAACTATTTCCAAACATAGCTCTCGAAGGTCCTCGGCTAACTCCTTGGGTATTCCTCCCATTATTAGTGTATTGACGTGGCTCTTACGGCTCAATGCGTCTGCTACAACGTTAGCCTTCCCGGGGTGATAATGCAATCTCATATCATAATCCTTAATAAGCTCCAACCATCTCCTCTGTCTGAGATTTAATTCCTTCTGCGTGAAGATGTACTTCAAACTCTTGTGATCCGTGTACACCTCACAATGATTTCCAATGAGAAAATGTCTCCATGTCTTCAATGCATGCACAACGGCTGCTAACTCCAAGTCATGTGTGGCATAGTTCAACTCATGAGGCTTTAGCTGTCGTGAAGCATACGAAACAACTCTTCCTTCCTGCATAAGTACTGCTCCAAGTCCTCGACGTGAAGCGTCGCAATACACCTCATAATCCTTGGTACGATCTCGCAAAATTAACACTTTGGTGAGGTAACCAATCTTTTATTCAACTCCTGAAAACTTTCCTCACACTCCTCACCCATATGAACTTGGTATCCTTCTTCAACAATTCTGTCATAGGCTTTGCAATCCTTGAGAAATTCTCAATGAATCTTCGGTAGTATCCTGCGAGTCCAAGAAAACTCCGGATCTCTCCAACTGTCGTTGGTGCTTCCCATTTGGTTACGGTCTCAACCTTTGTGGGGTCAACTGCTATCCCTTCTCCGGATATAACATGTCCAAGAAATCCAACTTCCTTTAGCCAAAACTCACATTTGCTGAACTTGGCATATAACTGATGTTCCCTCAGTTTCTCCAAAACCAATCGCAAATGTTCCTTATGTTCTTCTTCATTTTCTTGAAAACCAAAATATCATCTATGAACACCGCATTTAACTTATCCAAAAACTCCATAAACACTTTGTTCATCAGGTTCATGAAATAGGCTGGCGCGTTAGTCAGTCCAAATGACATAACGGTATATTCATACAGTCCATATCTCGTGGTAAATGCTGTCTTAGGTATGTCCTGCTCTCGAATCTTCAACTGATGGTACCCTGATCGCAAATCAATCTTGGAAAACACTTTAGCTCCTTGCAAACGATCAAACAGATCATTTATCATTGGTAGTGGGTACTTGTTCTTGATCGTTACTTCATTTAAACCACGATAGTCTACAACCATCCTTAATGATCCGTCCTTCTTCTCTACTAATAATACGGGTGATCCCCAAGTCGAAGAACTTGGGCGTATATAACCTTTATCCAATAGCTCCTTAATCTGCTTCTTGAGTTCCGCCAAATCACATGCGGGCATCACGTATGGTAAACCCGATATTGGGCCTGTTCCTGGCAAAAGTTCAATCAAGAACTCAATGTCTCTATCCGGTGGCATTCCTGGCAATTCCTCAGGACATACATCAGGGAAATCCTTCACCACTGGCACCTCTTCCTGCACAACTCCTGATAAGGAATTTACTTGTGCTCTCCTCGGCTCATCTTGGTAATCGATTTGATTCTCCTCCCTTCTGGGGTGGTAAGCAAAATTGACTTAGTGGCGCAATCTATGTTCCCTCCATACTTCGATAACCAATCCCTGCCTAATATCACATCCAATCCTTGGGATTCCAGAACTATTAGGTCCGAGGGAAAAACATAGTGTCCAATCCTTAATGGCAGTCGATCACACCATATACTAGCCATGTATTACGCTCCGGTGAGGTTACTAGCATGGGTGACCTAAGGGCTTGGGTTGGTAATTTGTACTTATCCACAAATCCCCTTGATATGTATGAATGCGATGCACCAAAGATCGAAAAGAACAAGCTGCAGTAAACGACTTAACCAAAAACTTACCGAATTGCATCGGGCTGATCTTCAACCTCCTCCACATCAATGTGGTTCACCCGTCCCCTGTTGAAAGGGTTTGGCTTCTTTCGAGCTTCCATTGCCATTTCCATTACGCCTTACGGGCATTCATTTGCATAATGCCCAGTCTTGCGGCACTTAAAGCAAGTGATGTGGCTCAGGTCTACCTTGGATGGTGTTGACGGGTTGGTGCGGGTCTGTCCATTGCTTCCTCCATTCCCGTTCCCATTCTTGGTGCCATTATGGTTGTGCGAATTACCCCCTCCATGGGTATGCTTTGGCCCGACCTCCTGTTTAGGGGTATAACGGGCTTCATTGGGCTCCAGAGTTATACTTCCCCTGCCCATACTTCCTCTTACGATTCTCAATTTGCTGCTGCTTTCCTTCAATCATGAGGGCATGGTCTACCAACTCCTGGTAGTTATTGAAACTTGCTACCATCAACTGCATGCTTAACTCATCATTCAGTCCTTCCAGAAACTTCTGCTGCTTAGCTGCATATGTAGCAACGTCATCTGGGGCATAACGTGCTAACTTACTAAAAGCATCCACATACTGGCCAACAGTCCTTCCTCCTTGGCGTAAGTTGCGAAACTCACGCTTCTTCATGGCCATAGCTCCTGCTGAGACATGGGCAGTGCGGAAAGCTTGTTGAAATTGATCCCATGTGGCGGTGTCTACAGTGGTAAGTGGTCAAAAATTCTCCCACCATGCTGCTGCGGGTCCTTCAAGCTGGTGTGCAGCAAACTTCACCTTTTCTCCATCTCAGACATCCTGCAGTGGTCAACTCCCTCCCTACCCTACGGAGCCAATCATCTGCTACTATTGGCTCGGTGCTACTGGAAAACACCGGCGGGTTCAGCCTTAAGAAACGTGTCAAGTGATCCGCAGGTGGTGGTGGTGGGTTGTTGTTGTTGTTGTTGTTGTTGTTGTTGTTGTTGTTGTTGTTGCCTTGGTTCTGTACCAATGTTTGGATCAAAGTGTTCTGCTGCTGAATCAACTGGGTGATCTCTGGCGGGAAAACAAACCCGGGGTCGCGTCTCGGAGGCATCTGATGGGTTTTAGAAAAGATGAGAAATTAAGAATAGAGTGAGGTCTAAGGAGAAACACTACCCAAATGTATATGAGCAAATGCACACAAAATCACTTCATTCAATTCAAACAAAGGGCTTACAACGGTCTAAGCCGCATAAAAGTGCGTGAACTAAAATGTTACATGGAGGAATACTACTAATATGTGGGGGTCATCTATTAATTTGAACCGGTGGAAGACTCCATGATGTCTGCTCCGGCTTCGTCTTCAAAGTCGGGTTCACTTGGATCCGAATCGGTGTCGTCGATGTTGATGTAGTCGCTTGGATAGCCGACGTACTTGTCTTCATTTTTGAGCGCCAATTTCTTCTTGAGTTCTTCAATCTCATACTTAAGATCGTTATTGTGTCTTGCTAAAGCTACGATCTCGTCCATGTAGTCCTTACGTGTAGACTTTAGTTCTTCTTCAAGTTCGATGATCCTTCCCTTCGCATCCTTCAATTCGATCATATCATTGCACATCTGGTTCTCCTGGCGTCGAATGTGCTGGTTTAACTCCTAGATGAAAGCTGCAATGGATCTATCCTTCTTGGTGCTGACTATCTCCCATTGTTCATCTCTGCGTCCACAAATATGATAGATGGTGTCCTTGAGGTCTTCTTGGTAAACTTCTCCAATGCGTCCCATGGTGATATGAGCTGCCATGCTCTTTCCCAGACTCCAGGTTGGTGCAGTGAAACCACTATCTATTGGATTGGTGATTGGGGCGAATGTGATTCCCGGATCGTGAGCTTGAATCTTCCAGCTCCTCTTCAGCAGAGTGGCGTTGAAAGTTCGGTGAAGCTTGGTAGTCCAATGTTCAGGTACTTGGTGACTTCCTTCAAGTGAAATCCAAAAGGTGTGCCTTCATCCGGTTGGGTGTACTTGATCTTGGCGTCCTTCATCCTAAAAGAGCGTAAAAGATGAGGAGTTAGAAAATGAGAAGAGAGTAGTGATCTATAGCTTTAACTTAGTGGTCGTGGTCTCACAACGTGGTGCTCTGATACCATCTCGTAGCGACCCTAATTCGAATGGATCAAGTCTACGTGCTCAAAGGCGTCATCCTGGATCAAGAATGTCGACACCACACAGTACTTCAAAGGATTTATAACAGAGTAGCAATCACACACTTATTACATCGTTGCCCCAAAAGAGGACTTATTACAATAAATATGGCTTAAGGCCATCTAATAACGATAACAGCGGAAGACTTGGAAGATAAGTGAGTCCATCAACTCCAGGCATCATCGAGTATAGAACCACGACCTAAAGCACCTTACTGTCGTAAATCGAAAAAGTGCGCAACATGAAAAGTTGCAGCCCGAAACGGGTCAAGACATGGAATATGCCGGCAATGTAACACATAGAGAGTAATGAAGGAATAAGCCTATACTACATGCATATATGGCTGGTGGAAAAGCTCTACGGTTACAGCTTTTGCATAAAGCCGCTTTTTCCTCATGCAAAGGAATAAATTTGTTTAACTATCATGGTGGTTGTTAAACATTGAGAATGGATGACAGATCCTCAATCCCAATTAAAAGTACTCATTAAAACCCAACAATATTAATTAGAGTAACATGTTGAGATTCACATGATATTCAAGTACTAGATACTCAAGATGTCCATAACCGGGGACACGACTATTCATGATTAGTTTATACACTCTGCAGAGGTTTGCGCACTTTTCCCCACAAGACTCGATCACCTCCGTTTGGTTTCTCGCACTACATGGTGTTTGAGAGACGGATGACCGAGACATAGTCTTTCAGAAGCGCTAGCACCTTACATGTGGGTAGACCGTACCAACCTACAACCCCTACATCTGCTAGTCTACCCGTAAGAGTTCGCACAACTTACTCAGCTATGCCAGAGCCCATAATGGCTTGTGGCTGCACACGGAAGTTACTAGCATGAATGATCTTATGATCCCTTTGAGCACGGGTGGCGGTCCAAGAAAAAGCAGGCAAGTCCTCGATAGAAACCAGTGCCTCAATCCACCCAGATGTGTGTTTAAGTTGCCACCTTAAATAAACCTTTAATTACAATCTCACATCTGTCATGGATATTCACTCACCCAATCCACGTCTACTAGCATAGCATGGCATAATAAGCAAACGTAGAAGTAACTCCCAAGGTTTCATAAGTAACACAGGTAATAGGTACTACCTCAATCTACTTCCCTTCCAACAATTTAATTAGATCCTAATCATGCAAGTGTTTGAGGAATAGATCTAATGCATAAAACTGGGTAGTAGGAAAAATATGATCAAGTGTTACTTGCCTTGCTGATGATCCACGAAACCTAGAGATTCGAAGTAACAAGCGGCGCACTCCGGGTGATCTATCGCAGACAAACAACAAGCATACAATAAGTACTCATCTAATGCACAGGTAAATCTCGAATAAAAGATCTCACCAGAAAGTTCAACTTAAGAACCCTGGTTGCAAAAAGAATCGAATCAAATAAAGCAACGGAAAACATCCGGCGGAAGAAAACAGCTCGGTTCTAGCAAGTTGAAACTAGGTCAAATTTTACAGTAGCAAAACTTTGTTTAAGTTGATTATTCGGAACGGCGGTTTCGAAACGAAACTCCAGGCGCTTAAATCACCTGATTCCGGTAAACGAGCGAGAAGATAAACTAGAATGAAGATCGGATCTGAAATCGTGATCAGAAAAAATACCGGATTAAATCCGATTGAAAGAAAAAAACGACGAACGGTTAAACGAACGGACGTTCGTTAACTAGGAATAACCGGTGATCACGTTCGTTAAGATGAACTGTCCGGCGAACGCTCGCTAAACAACAAAACCGAAAAAAAATAAAACCGATCTAGGTTTTTTTTTTAAAAAACCGAACAACGGAAAAGAAGACCGGAACGGTTTTTATAAAAAAACCGAACCGAGGGGAGGGTGGCGCGGCGCGGCTACCTCGCCGAGGTGGGGCTCCGGCGGGGCGGCGACTAGGCGGCGGGGCGACGGCGTCACTGCGGTGGTGGCGGCACCGGGCGGCGGCGCAAGGGGCGGCGACGACGGCTATGGGGCGGGCGGCGGCTATGGGAGGGGCGGCGGCTGGGTTGGGAGGAGAGGGGAGGGGTATATAAAGGAGGGGGTAGCTTGGGGAGGGGGGCAAGCAAGGAGGAGGAGGAGTCCTCCTCGGACTCGGCCGGCGGCGGGTCTTGGCTCTTGTGTGGTAGCCATGTGAGGAGGTGGGCCGGCTCGGCTGGGCCCTTGGCCCAGTCGGGCGCTGCGCATTTTTTAAAATAAAATCACGCGCAGGAAACGAATAAATAAAAATCTAAACGAACTCCAAAATTTACAAAGTAAATTTTTCCCGACTCCTAAAAATGAGTCGAACAAAATGAACTTTAACACGGGGCCTAAAATGCAATTTTTGAAAACACACATTTTTTCCTACGGCAAATAAAAGTGAAAACTCCGAAATAAAATCTTATTTGATTTTTTTTATAAATCTTCATTATCTCTTTATTTTGGGAAAGTCATTTTATTCCCTCTCTCAAATTTTGATAGTAGAAATAATTGAAGATAAAATAAATAAAATCAAATGATCCTATTTTCAAAATTTGAGAAAACTCAAATATGAAAATAACGAAATCTCCAACTCTCTCCGAGGGTCCTTGAGTTGCGTGAAATTTCTAGGATCGGCAAAATGCAAGAAAATATGTAATGCATGATGACTTAACGTATAACATTCCAAATTGAAAATTTGGGATGTTACAGTGTGCTATCTGTTTGATCCGCTCTTCTCAAGACCCCCGGGCCCCGCAACCGTATTAGGGATTCTTGTGATCCCATAGGTGTCGTTCCTACACCGACACATGGTGGGATAGACAAGGTTGCTTCTTCGTGGACCCTTGTTGGGTGGAGCCCTCCGTGGACTCGCGCAACCGTTACCCTTCGTGGGTTGAAGTCTCCATCAACGTGGATGTACGATAGCACCACCTATCGGAACCACGACAAAAACATCCGTGTCTCCAATTGCGTTTGAATCCTCCAATCGCTTCCCTTTACATTCTTGCAAGTTGCATGCTTTACTTTTCGCTGCTCATATACTCTTTGCATGCTTGCTTGTTATGTATTATGAATGTTAAAGTTGTGCCTAAACTCCACTTAAACTTAAAGAAGATAAAAACTGCAACTTTTGGTACTTAGTGTCTAATCACCCCCCTCTAGACACCTCTTCTCGATCCCTTTCAATTGGTATCAGAGCATTGGTCTCCATTGCTTTGGTTGAAACACCATTGGAGGAAGATGGATGAGTCTACTATTGGGAGTCTTAGACATAGAGTGCCTATACTTGATGGAGAGTATTTTCATGAGTGAAAAAATGAGATGCTTGTAATTTTCAATCAATATCATTTGAACAAGTATATTGCTAGCCCTTGTGCACCTCATGTTGATCCTATGCATCCTACCCTTGATGAGTCGATTGACATGATTAGGAATCTTAGAACCGTTGAACTTATCATTAGAGGCTTGCCTAGAAACTTGATTGGACGTTTGCCTACTTTTAAGTGTGCCTACACCATATGGAAATTTCTCGAGGAACGCTTTCCAAATTATTCCTTGAAAAATCTAGATGAAATTCTCCATAAATCTATTGCTTTGAGTAAGATGAATACTACTGATCCTACGTTTGGTGATCGTCTATTTGAGCTTACAAATCTTATGCGTGCCAAAGGAGATATTGGAATTATTGGTGATATTATTTCCGAACCTATAAAAAATCATAAGCAAGATCATTGTCAAACTCACTCTAACGAATCACCCTCTCTAGGATCTGATCCACCACATGACGATGTTGAACATGGATACTATGACGAGGATGATGATAGTGACTTCGATCTTGATGATGCAATGAGACACTTTGGTCTTATGGAAAATCTTAGGGGATATATAGCATGAGGAAAGGAATGGGTTCTTGATAGTGGATGTACCGATCACATGACCGGAGATAAAGACATGTTTCGTGAGCTTGCTGAAAATGATGGTCCTCGAAAGTATGTCACTTTCGGTGACAACTCAAAGGGTAAGGTGGTTGGCCTCGGTAAGGTGGCCATATCACATGATAGTTCCATACAAAATGTTATGCTCGTTGAATCTCTTGGATACAACTTACTTTCAGTATCTAAACTTGCTGATTTCGGTTTCAATGTCCTATTTACTGAATTAGATTGCCAAGTGTTTCGTAGAGATAATCATAAAATGGTCTTTACCGGTATACGTAGAGGTGATCTATACATTGTTGAATTCACTAAAAAGGCTCAACCTAGAACTTTCTTTATTGCTAAATCCTCTAAAGTTGGTTATGGCATAGACGATTAGGTCATGTTGGTATGCGAAACCTTGCCAAGCTTATTAAAGAAAATCATATCCTTGGTGTTAACGATGTCATATTTGATAAGGATAGACTTTGCAGCGCTTGTCAGGCAGGTAAACAGGTTGGAGGAAGGCATCCCGTGAAGAACATCATGACCACAAGGAGGCCACTCGAGCTACTTCACATGGATCCTTTTGGTCCCAACTCTTACAAGAGTCTCGGTGGAAATTCTTTTGGCCTAGTTATATTTGATGATTTTTCAAGATTTACGTGGGTGTTCTTTCTCGATGATAAATCGTAGGTCCAAAAGATCTTCAAAAACTTCGCTAGGAACGCCCAAAATCAATTTGAAGTAAAGATCAAGAAGGTTCGTAGCGACAATGGAACGGAGTTCAAGAACGCAAATGTGGACACATTTCTTGACGAAGAAGGGATTTCACACGAGTTCTCGGCTACGTACACACCTCAACAAAATGGAGTTGTTGAGAGGAAGAACCGGACGCTCATCGAAATGGCGAGAACGATGCTTGATGAGTACAAGACGCTAAAGCACTTTTGGGCGGAAGCGGTTGAGACAGCTTGTCATGCAACAAATCGCTTGTATCTTCACAAGCTACTCGGCAAGACGACATACGAGCTCCTCACCGGTAACAAACCCCAAGTTGGATACTTTCGAGTATTCGGCTCAAAGTGCTACATTCTTGATAAGCATCGTCGTTCTAAATTTGATCCTAAGTCTCATGAAGGTTTCCTACTTGGTTATGGCTCAAACTCTCACACATACCGTGTCTACAACAATTTCACCCGAAAGGTTGAAGAAAGCGGTAGATGTGAAGTTTGATGAATCTAACAGCTCGCAAGTAGAGCAATTGCCAATTGATGTAGGAGACAAAGATCCTCTGGAAGCAATTCAAGATTTGTCTATTAGGAAGATTCGCCCAACAGAGGTGAAGGAGAGTACCTCGTCCCATCAAGTGGAAGCTTCTACTTCACGACAAGGTGAACCAAGAGTTGATACGGAAGCATCCACAAGTGGGACACACCAAGATGAAGAAAACGAGGAAGTGCATCAAGATGAACGTCGACAACCTCCTTCTCCACCACGACAAGAGAACGACAATGCCAACAATGAAGAAGGCAAAGAAGAAGAACAAGATGAATAAGATGTTCAACCAAGAACCAAGCAAAAACTTTCACGAGTTCGAGCAAGAATTGCTAAAGACCATCCTGTCGAGCAAATCTACAACGATATCCAAACCGGGAGAATCACTCGCTCTAAAACTCGTTTAGCTAACTTTTGTGAAAACTATTCATTCATCTCTAGCATTGAACCTATGAAGGTTGAAGAAGCATTGGAAGATCCGGATTGGACAAATTCCATGCATGAAGAGCTACACAACTTTGAGAGGAATCAAGTTTGGACATTGGTTGAGAAGCCCGACGACAACCACAACATCGTCGGTACCAAATGGGTGTTTCGCAACAAGCAAGATGAAGATGGACAAGTAGTTCGCAACAAAGCACGTCTCGTCGCCCAAGGCTACACACAAGTCGAAGGTATGCACTATGGTGAGACTCATGCTCCCGTTGCTAGACTTGAGTCCATTCGCATCTTACTTGCCTATGCTAATCACCATGATGTTACCTTGTACCAAATGGACATTAAAAGTGCTTTTCTAAATGGTGAAATAGAGGAGGAAGTTTATGTTAAACAACCGCCCGGCTTTGTCAATCCTAAGAAACCAAATCATGTTTACAAACTTCACAAAGCTTTTTATGGTCTTAAACAAGCTCCTAGAGTGTGGTATAAATGCTTGACCAAGTTCCTTATTGAAAAAGGCTTTGAAATTGGAAAAATAGATTCTACTCTTTTTACTAAAAGGGTCAATGGAGAACTCTTTGTGTGCCAAACCTATGTTGATGATATTATATTTGGTTCTACTAACCCTCATTTTAGTGAAAAGTTTGGGAAGCTAATGTCGGAGAAGTTTGAGATGTCAATGATGAGTGAACTCAAATTCTTTCTTGGTTTGCAAATCAAGCAAACTAAGGAAGGTACCTTTGTCTCTCAAACGAAGTACACCAAGGACTTATTCAAGAAGTTCAATATGCAAGAATGCAAAGGTATGACTACACCCATGCCTACTAGTGGACATCTTGACATGACCAAAGATGGTAAACCGGTTGATCAAAAGGTTTATCTCTCTATGATTGGTAAATTGTTATATCTATGTGCTTCACGTCCCGATATCATGCTAAGTGTGTGCATGTGTGCACGATATCAAGCTGCTCCTAAAGAATGACACCTTAAGGCCGTGGAAAGGATAGTGAGATACTTAATTCATACACCAAATTTTGGCATTTGGTATCCTAAGAGGGCCTCTTTCAATCTTGTTGGCTACTCCGACTCGGACTATGCCGGAGACAGGGTTGATAGAAAGTCCACTTCGGGTACTTGTCAATTTCTTGGTAGATCTCTTGTGTCTTGGTCCTCCAAGAAACAAAACTCGGTATCCTTATCTACCGCCAAAGCGGAATACATTGCCGCTGGTTCATGTTGTGCTCAATTACTTTGGATGACCCAAACTCTTAAAGATTATGGGATATATGTGAAACATGTTCCATTGCTTTGTGACAATGAAAGTGCTATCAAAATTGGTCATAATCCCGTACAACATTCTCGAACTAAGCATATTGAAGTTCGTCATCATTTCATTCGAGATCATGTTGCTAAGGGTGACATTAATCTTAAGCATGTTCGCACCGAAAAGCAATTAGCGGATATTTTCACTAAACCACTTGATGAGAAAGTGTTTTGCAGGTTAAGAGGTGAATTGAACATCATTGATGCTTCAAACTTGGAGTAGAAACTCCATTGGATACATGCAAGACATAAGCTTATGACTAATCCTTGATATTTCTCTTATGATGATAATCTTATGTCTTGGATATATGTGCATCTTGCATGTTATCTAACCCGTGTAGGTACTTGGATGAATCGAATTCCATGAGATTGTAACCCACTCATATCTCGAGCAATCTCTACATCACCAAGTCTCTACACAATGGTAGTTGACGAACAAGGAAGCACGAAACATTTCAAACATATCCTTTGACAAATTCTATGATGAGTTACATGATTGTCATTTTGGATATACAAGTGCTCTTCCTTGCAAAAAAAACTAACCCATGTAGGAAGATGAACTCAAATTCCAAGTGGTGCTCCAAACTCTTGATGAACTACATCAACCTTGAGCAACCCACACAAGTTCAACTACATGATCAACACCACCACCCAAGGTATGTCATTCCATCTTAGAGAAGCTTTACTCCGAGTCATGAGTCAAAGCAACTCGACAAGATGTGAATACATCAAGATGCTTAAACAATAAATGGTAACCCCATTTTGAGCTTAAACGATGAGTATGACCTATGATCAAGTGATCTCACTTGACTCCTAAGTCAATATACTCTAACATAGGTGACCTTGTCGCCGACCATCTCTAGATGAAGCTTACTTGTGTTCTTTTCTGTGCTTTTGCATTTGTCTCATGCCTGTTTGTTTCCCCTTTCAAAAAAAACTTCATCTAGAATTCTTTCTTTTCTTTTTGTTCTGCATTCCTTGCATCCAATTCATTGCATATCCTTCAGTTAATTCCTTGCAAATCCTTGTGAGATCTTACTTGTCTAGTGATCTGAGGTGACACATGTTTTCTTTGCGATGAACTCGGTCTCACCGATCTGTTGCTTTCGGTCCAACCGAATCCTTTCGGTGCCACCGCAGCAAACTACTCGGTGCCACCAACTTTACTACAGGAAAAACATCTTGCCACTTGTTCCTGTTTTACTTTTGTTCCATCTCCACTCAATGAATCTTGTCCTCTACAAGCATCACATTTTTATCCAGTGCTTTGTGTTGTGACTCAAGGACCAAACCCATTCACGACAAATTCCAGAAGGCCCTTCTTGGAAATTGATGTCAAAGGGGGAGAGAGATATCACATCAAAGCTTATCACTCAGAGAGATGCCATCAAAACTTATCACTTCCAAAGAGAGAGAGAGAGAGAGAGAGTATCACCTCCATAGGGGGAGAGAGAGATCTCCAGGGGAGAGAATACTCAAGCAGAGAGTAATTCTCAAGGTTCCCAGATGCTTGATGTTCAAGAGGAGAGATGCCACATGTCTTCATGAGGGGAAGAAAGACATGTTCATATGTGCTTATTTGCATTAGCTCTGTTTATTTGTTTCCTTGAGCTATGATTTTGCATTTTGCTCTGATTTTCTGTTCCCTATCTTATCCTAGTATCCCATGCTAGATTCAGGGGGAGCAAGACATCCAAGGGAGAGAAATTCTTAAATTCATTGCACATCTTTTCCGTTGGGGACATGTCTACATCAAATGTTGTACTTAGTACTCACTATCTACATGTCATCCCAGTTTTGCTATTCTTGTGGTTTCTTCTGTTTGCTCTGGCTAGTAGGTGTATCTGTGTTATCTAACCTTGTTTACGCAGGTTCATTCCATCCTAAGCCAACTCAAGACCACAAGGTAAGTATATGCATCACAGTCATGTGTATGAGGAATTCTTGCCGATGTACATATTGTTTGCAAGAAGGACTCATGAGCATGAAGGTACACATCTATTGCTATCTTTTGCTCGATGCATATGGCCAAGATACATGTAACACATTGCTTACTCTGTCATGTTCATGCATTCACATGCTTTTATATTCCATATTCACATGATTGCATACATGTAGGGGGAGCCTATGCTTGTTACATGTCTTTCCAAAGCTTTACTTGCTATTCTCTCTATCTTTATCTAAAGCTTTGATGTATGTTGTCATCAATTACCAAAAAGGGAGATTGAAAGCACATGTGCTCCCTGGGTGATTTTGGTAATTAATGTCAACATATCTCTTGTTGGACTAACACTTTTATCTAGCATATTTCAGACAAGTTCAACTATGGAGTGGCATGGACTAAAGGATGTGGAACCCCTTCAAGATGCTAAGGACAAAGGATTGGCTCAAGCTTCAAGATCAAGACTCTGCATTTTATATTTTAGTGATCCAAGATCACATTGAGTCTATAGGAAAAGCCAATACTATCAAGGAGGGATGAGGTGTTGCTTAATGAGTTTCTTGCTCCATAGTGCTTAGTGATATGCTCCAAAGCCCTCAACTACTTTCCCACATCCACATATATCCTAAACCTAAAAGTATAACTCGGCCCCACTGATTCTTTCTATCTGGCGCCACCGAGTTCAGATGTCTTTGCCACTGCCACAAACCCTAGGCAAATCGGTCTCACTGATAGGGATCTCGGTCTCACCGAGATGGGATTGTAATCTCTCTGTGTATGTCCATTACCAGAATCGGTCTCACCGAGTTTGAGTAATCGGTACTACCGAGATTAAAATGCAAACTTTCCGGTTAGCTTATTACCAAAATCGGTCCCATCGAGTTCGTGTAATCGGTCTCACCGAGTTTGCCTGACCAACTCTCTGGTTAGCTAATTACCAAAATCGGTCTCACCGAGTTTGTGAAATCGGTCTCACAAGATTACGTTATGCCCTAACCCTAACCATATCGGTCCTACCGAGTTGCATTTCGGTCCCACCCAAAATCCTAACGGTCACATTGTTTACTGAATCGGTCTGACCGAGTTTGTTGATTCAGTCCCACCGAGATTGGTAAATTGTGTGTAATGGTTAGATTTTGTGTGGAGGCTATATATACCCCTCCACCTCCTCTTCATTCATGGAGAGAGCCATCAGAACAAGCCTACACTTCCAACATCCTATTTCTGGGAGAGAACTACCTACTCATATGTTGAGGCCAAGATATTCCATTCCTACCATACGAATCTTGATCTCTAGCCTTCCCCAAGTTGCTTTCCACTCAAATCTTCTTTCCACCAGATCCAAATCCTATGAGAGAGAGTTGAGTGTTGGGTAGACTATCACTTGAAGCACAAGAGCAAGGAGTTCATCATCAATGCACAATTTGTTACTTCTTGGAGAGTGGTGTCTCCTAGATTGGCTAGGTGTCACTTGGGAGCCTCCGATAAGATTGTGGAGTTGAACCAAGGAGTTTGTAAGGGCAAGGAGATCGCCTACTTCGTGAAGATCTACCGCTAGTGAGGCAAGTCCTTCGTGGGCGACGACCATGGTGGGATAGACAAGGTTGCTTCTTCATGGACCCTTCTTGGGTGGAGCCCTCCGTGGACTCGCGCAACCGTTACACTTCGTGGGTTGAAGTCTCCATCAACGTGGATGTACGATAGCACCACCTATCGGAACCACGACAAAAACATCCGTGTCTCCAATTGCGTTTGAATCCTCCAATCCCTTCCCTTTACATTCTTGCAAGTTGCATGCTTTACTTTCCGCTGCTCATATACTCTTTGCATGCTTGCTTGTTATGTATTGTGAATGTTAAAGTTGTTCCTAAACTCCACTTAAACTTAAAGAAGATAAAAACTGCAACTTTTGGTACTTGGTGTCTAATCACCCCGCCTCTAGACACCTCTTATCGATCCCTTTCAATCATATTAAGCGACGCATAACGTAAGCAGACACGGAAGAGTGCGACCTCTCTTGCGGACCCGTGTAGTCCTCAAGGTCATCTGCTCAGTTGATGATGGTAATGCAGTTATCGTGGCTGCCCGCAGCGGGGAAGAAGATCTGAGGCGGCGAAAGACAGTCTGGAGAGCGGATCCTTGCTGTGGTGAACCCTTTCGTCATTGGAGCAGCTGAGCTGGGGTGGAACCTGGCCTTGAGCGAAGCGAGGATAAACCACACAAGGTTTTCTTTGACACATATCTGTTATGAAGTAATTGAGTAAGGGCTTGTTTGATTTTGAGGATTCTAACAATGCAGGGATAGGAAATGAAGCGAGGAATAGGATAGGAATGCACGTGCAAAACAGAGAATTTAAAAACACAGGATTTCTGCCAATCTGGGTGTTTGATTCACAACAATTGGAAGATCACATAATGCAAAAAAGCATGGTGGGATTAAGTCAAACCACAAGAAAATGTACGGTTATAATGCTATTATGATACTATCTCTTAGTCTTGTGCTTGATGAATAGGAATATGAAAAGGAGGAGAAGTGGAAATTAGAATTCCTACGGTTTTTCTTTCACGGAGACACTAAAGGAACAAATCCTACAGTTTTCCTTTGCTCCATTCCTTTGCACCAAATTCATGAAAAGTAGTACCATAGGAAACTTTCCAATTCCTATGTTTTTCATTCACTTTTCCTTTCAAGCACTGGCGATTCTAGTAGGCAGGCTTGAGCAAGGAAAATCCTACACTAAAAAATGTTTTTGTGCTACTTCTATTACTTTGGACCCAGGCCACTGCCATACTAGTCAACTCCCAGGCCCATCGACAAATGCACAGCTTAAACGCGCAGAGATAAATAATGATGACGTTCAAGAGAGTCCATCACGGATAGCTAAGTTGTCTGATACCTCATTGCTTGTCATATAGTAGGATAAAATAATCGTATTTCCCATTACTACGAGTGCTCAGTGGACAATATATATAACATGTAGAGTAAAAAAGAGATGCAACAAGTGTACAACCTCTTTGGCGAAGCCATGTCGATCTCAGCGTGATTGGGTTGGCCGGTGAGGATGCTCCGGCTGACTTTGCTGTCGGAGGAGGGGAAGAAGATCTTAGGCATCTGGAGATGGAGCCCGAGGTACTGCTCCACTGTGATGGAGGGTTTCGTCGTTGGAGAAGCTCCGGTGAGTTGTACGACGCTGAGGCTGTAGCAGGACAAGAGATACGACGAACAACGTTAACCTGAGTGGAATTCTAATAGCATCTCCAATACATGACGTAAAATACATAACCACAGAGTGCTAGATGTAAAATACATCAGCCGCTCATCTCTGAACTTAACTGTCGAAACTGAACTTAACTGTCGAAACTGAACTTAACTGTCAAAACTGAACTTAACTATCGAAACTGAACTTAACTGTCGAAACTGAATTTTCTTTGTCGGCCGAACGCACTAGCAAGGTGAGGCAACATGTCGGTCGACTGACTTTTTCATCTCTGGTCAGTCGATTTTGCAGCCGTTGGATACGAAATCAAGGGCCTGCGGTTCATCTTCAACCTCCACCCCCTGAGCCGCCAGCCTCCATCGGCCAAAAAGCAGCCCCACGCCACCCGCGGCCGGTAGTGCGCCGCCCCGCCCGCCCCGAAAACACTCCCCACCACCGGTCCGCCGCCGCCCCGGCCATCCCTCTAGGCCCCCCCGTGCCGAGCTTTTTCTCCGGCGATCCCCACGCCACCGCCCCGCCAATGCCCCGCCAACACCGGCGACCACCACCCCCATCCTGAACCCTAAGATAGATAGTGGGGTACCTCTCGTGAGCCCCCTCCCCATCAAGGCTGGTTCTTCCTTCACCCCGGTGAGCCCACCCCTTGAAAATCGACTGACCCAAAAGTCGATTCAGTCGACTGAAGTGTAGCCAAATCGGAGCAGCATCGCAAGCAAGAGCAAGAGCGAGAGCAGCAGCGCGAGCAAGAGCAATAACAAGAGCAGACCAGGCAGGGGACCGAGAGCAAGAGCAGAGCAGCAGCGCGAGCGAGAGCTAAAGCAGCAGCAGCTCCTACTGATGTGGATGTCGCCGCCGAGGGAGCGACACCATGGAGGAAGTGGCCAGCGACGCCGCCGTGGATGAAGCCGCGCCGTGTCGGCTCGGGACCGAGCGCCGGCAGCACCGTGAGATCAAATCAAGAAGAAAATGCAGCGATTAGTGTACAACCTCTTTGGTGGCGCCGATTAGGCAGCAGCTTCATCCGAGGAAACGGTGATGATGATGCTCTTCGGTGGTGCAGGTGAAGACGGCGGTGTGGGAATGGAGGTGGTGCGAAAGATGAGGGGAACGTCGTGGCAGCTCCTTGGAGGTGGAGGACGGGGTGGCTGAACCAGCGGGATGATGAGATCGACGACGGATCCTCATCCGTTACGGTGGATGAGGGACGTCGAGGTGTTGCTGTGGACGACGTCGTCGCGGAAGAGGCTCCGACTGGGTGGCGGACGGAGCAGGGTGTGGGGTCTCGTCGTGGGTTTTCGCGGCCTCGGTGTAGGAATGGGTGTGCGGATGGGATGGCAGTGGGGAACCATGGCTTAGAGACGCGCTTGTCCGAAATGTGGGGTAAGTTACGAAAGTACCCCCCACCGATTTGAGGCGGTTCTTTCGGTTCAGGGGTACCACGGGCATTTCGCGTGTCGGGATTTCACAGGAAGTGGGAGTTTTCGCGCGCGTTGTAATTTCGGAATAGCAAGGCGCGGGTTGAGATGGAGGGAGTTGTCGGAGCTCAACGTGACAAAGATATATCTTAAATATTTCGGGCTAACAAGGCGCGGGTTGAAGAGGCGGGAGTTTTGCAAAGACGATGACAGAGACGCTTAGCTTCAATTTTTGGCATAACAAGGCGGCTTGAAATTTCAGAAGAACAAGCTTAACGTGTACCCAAAAAGACAATTTGCACCTCAACACGCACAACACACACACAAACACCATTTAGACTAGAGTAAGGTACACGTCGTTGCCGCATGAGATTTGGCAACCAAATTATGAATAAATACCACATTATAACATGCAAGCTTTGAGCCATATATGCATGATGTAGATGTTCGTTTAATTCTTATAGTTCATTTCATTCAAAATCATCTAGTTTTTATAAGAAAGCAAATCTATTTTAAGATTCATGGAATTGTGCGTTGTAAGACATAAAGTAAAAACAAATAATGGCAAATCATGTAGAAAAACATTTGGGCAATTCTGATACGGAAGATTCTAGAACAAATAAGAAGTGCTTGTGTTTTGATGTTTGTGCATTATTCTTAAGTTCAACCATGGAGTCTTCTAGATTATACATGTGGCGAAATCTGATGGAAGCTAGATGATATCCAACGGCCAATAGTGCTCAAATTTGCCATCTTTGGACCATCGGATTCGCCTCATCCAACGACCATCTTTCAAAGTTAAAGGTACCCGCACACAATAATATATATATATATATATATATATATATATATATAGGGGTATAGATATAGATATGTGATGCGAAAGCCGCCCATCATCTCCAATTAGAATAGTGTGTCCATGCACGGATGCAACATGGCCAAATGATATACGCCATCGGTATCTCAAATTCAAATCAGTCTGACCTTGTTCAATGTGTATACATTACAACATGCTCGTTTCCAAACCACACCGCACAGATCTCCGTTATATTCATGCATGCATGGGTTTCAAACATCAGGATCTCTTATTCAAATATTTGAATTCAACTTTACATTGATTATGACCTCACCTATTCTTTTACACCCACACAGTAGTCATCTCTTTATAATTGTACCACTAACTTTCTCTCGTGCATGCATGCACACACACTACTAGTTGACATTATCCATCGCACGCATGCAATCTTTTTCTTCAGGTCGGTCTCCCATGAAGGTACACACCCACACACATCCCCCTCTCCATCATATCGGGCATTCTTTATCTCTCACGCGTGCATGTGCAACGATCGATGTTCCTCTATGTATGTGTGTATATAGCTAGGTCTTTCATAGTTTTCCACACAAACCGATCAATCGATATATCCAATGAGGTCTCACCCTCTTTCCCACGTCCACATCGATCAATCTATACTTCTCTATATAGGATTAACATATATAGCTAATACACCCACATTAATTATATATCCAACGTCCCCCTCTCATCATCCATGCCTTCCGCTTCGTCTCTCGACGCGTGCACAATGGCGAAGACGAGGCGATGAGGCCCTGCCCCCTAACATCACTATATATCGAGGCTAATATGAATGTGATCATTAGATAATTGCTGCTAAAAAAGGTTTAATTTCATGAATTGACCCTCCTCGTAAAGGATTAGCAATGCTTGGCCCCTAGCTCATTTATTTTTCATGGCTCCGCCATCTGCGTTACAACAGCGCACGTGTTCGCCCCCTCTTTCTAAATATCGATCTCGCACTTGCGCATTCCTTCATAGTCTCCCTCCACTCGGCCCCTCGCACCATCTTCTAGCCCCCCACCGGATTTTGCCACATGTACAATCTAGCTGACTCCATGGTTGAACTTAAGCATAATGCACAAACCTCAAAACAACAGTGGTTCTCTTTTGTTCTAGAATCTTCCCTATCATACCTGCCCAAACTTTTTTTCTAGTTGAATTGCCATTATTTGTTTTTACTTTATGCTTCACAACGCACAATTCCATGAATCATAAAATAGATTAAGGGCTTCTTTGATTCAAAGGATTCTCAAAGGAATTTTGGAGGATTCTAATCATTAGGAATTTTTCCTATCTTGGTTGTTTGACTCGTAGGATTGTAAACCATAGGAATTTTTCCATATGATTCATTTGCACTAGATTTCATAGGAAACATCCCATCCACTCAAACCTCTTTGAAAGAATTCTGCGTTTTTCCATGCACAATCAAACACTCGTACAATCCTGTAGGATTCAAGACGACATTCCACTATAATCCCATGTTTTTCCTATTCCCGCGTTCTTAGCTTTTTTATAAATTGATTTTGAACGAGATGAACTATAAGAATTAAACGAAGGGCTACATCAGGCATATATGACTCAGAGCTTACATGCTATAGTGTGGTATTTATTCATAATTTGGTTGCAAAATCTGATGCGTGCAATGCACGTGTACCTTACTAGTACTTCGGTATGTGCAAAACACGTAAATTAGAATACCAATGGCACGCTACGGTGTCTCTCTTACAGTTCATGAAGCCACGTGGCACATGTGGAGGCATTGTCGCGACCTCCTTGTGTGGATTGATCACAGTGTCGTGCTATTGGTTGGAGATGTATGTACTCGTCCTCCCTGAGCCATACTGGCGGTAGTTGCTCGAAGCGAAGATGTGCACGCTCGCCACACACGCACTTATTCCCTCGCACGCACACGGGTACACGGCGGACGCAATTTTGTACCAAGATCCACCCCATGTGATAATTTGACGCGTGTAAAGTCGTTCACTTCATTGATGGTCAATTAATACAGCGCATGCAAATTGAGTGGACGTGAGGGCGGAAGAAAGACATTATTACTCCACTACGCGCATGCGAGTAGTTAAATCGTGGGTTGCTAGTAGTACTTCCATTGGTCTCCTTTGTATTTTGTGCCAATTTTTGTGATAACATAATATTTACGCATTTGAGCAGTGTAGTACTTGAAATTTATGTTCCGCTAAACTCATCGGGAGCCGTTTCGGGCCTCAAAATCAAAACCATCAATTAATCTTTACCTTGTTCCCATCACATTTGAAAGCCTGCTCACACCTACTAGTACGTACCAAACCTGAACGTGTTCCCACTATGCAGGTATTAGTACTAGTGCTAGTACTTAGGTAATAAAGGGAACTACCTAACCGAAAATTACTCTAACTTTCCTCCTCATAAGTGCTTCTTCTTCGTCCGTCGTTGCCATGGCCGGTGAGCAGAGCTCTTGGTCGAGAACTACTCATAACAAGGGAGCGGCAACCAAGGCTGCGAAAAAAAAGAGAGGGCTCACCGCCATGCAGAGACCTCAAAAGCTCTCTCATGGGCAGGCGATGGCTCCCAGGAGTGCCCTAGCCGCGGAGGCGAACATGCCGAGCCGGCGGAGCTGGAGTCGTTATCCCTCGACGGCATGCCCGATCAGCTCAACACCTCAATAAGCAGAAGGAGTTCATCCAAGGCTTGATGGAGTTGCTGAAGGAGAGCCTCGACCACATGCTCGCTGAGCTCAATCAGCAGGAGGAGTTGACCGCCGGCTTGGTGATGCTGCTGAAGAAGAGCATTGCCTCGGAGAAGAAGGCGACCGACGATATCCTGCTACTTCAGGAGGACAAGGCAAAGCTCTGCCACAAGATCGACCTGTTGAAGGAGAAGAACGCCGGCTGGAAGAAGCTACATCAGAATAGTAGTTCCTCGATGAAGATGCTGCAGGCCCTCGTCATGGAACAGAAGGAGGAGTTGGCAAAGCTCCGCATCGAGCACCCGACTGCTGTCAAGGTACGTAATGCGGCCGTGGAACAGATGATGAAGGCTCACGTCGAGAAATCCCGCGTCATGGACAGAATGAAGAAGATGGCGGAGGAGACGCGCAAGAAGATGGAGGTAGTGGAGGCGATGAAGAAGCAGTTACGACTCTACGGTGAATTAGATCATTTGGGGTGATAATCTTCCTTCTTTTGCTGCTGTGTTTCATCTTTTGCTTCGGGTGTTTCGCCGCACGTGTCACGTTCTATGCGAGGCATGAATAGAACAATGTTTTTTTTGAGGGAATGAATAGAACAATGCTAACAATGAGATGACTAGCAAATTATATCATTTTTTATCGCCATATGGCATTGGGCTGCCGTGTTTCGTGCTCCTCCGTCAGCGATTACTACTCGATTGGAAAACTTGAGTATCTTGCGGTTCTTCTTGCTCCTCCTCGATCAGGTCGTCGGCGCATTTATACGAGCAGTCAAATCACAAGGCCCCGCCTTCCAGCAGTAACGAGCCGTCAAATCACAAAGGCCCTCAGCTCTCGTGAAACCGACCAAGCTAGACTGCCCCGCCCTCTAGCCTTTTAAAAATGTATACTTTTGTACATCAGTAGTATCGATAGATTGCGCCATGGAGCAAAACTTGAAATTAAGAAAAGGTGGTAATAGAGAGCGCTCGTCGCCAAATTATGCATATATTACTATTAAAAAGGCTAGTCACAATAATGGTGTCCAGCACAACCCACCCCTCAAATTAAATTAAGCACTGGAATTCTTTGACAAAACTAAGCACCTGCAATTCTTTGACAACTAAACTGCTGGCTATATGATGTTGACCATATATATTATGCGTATATAATGTGAAGAAAGCAGTGGTAGTACTATACCAACAAAAAGATTAAATGTAAGAAATACAAGTAAGTACGAAATGAAGAGTTAAATTAACAAGAAGAAACATAACATAGTTCTGCTTTGGGGCTCGGCACAACACACCCCTCAAATTAAATTAAGCACACCTAAAATTAAACTTTGCAACTAATCCGGTGAACCTTTGCATTAGAAGTTTAGAACCACCATGAGCAACGACACGCCACCTTACTCGGAGTCCTCGTCCACGTCCTCGACTTCGTCCTTGTCCCTCTTCCTCTTGGCTGATACTTCTTTGCTTGAACGCCAACTTGGCTGTTGCTCTTCATCCAACCCTTGTAGATATTGAAACAAAGGTAGCCATCCATTGCAGCGTAGTGGATGTGGTCTATATCTAGTACATTCCGCTGCCATGCATGACGATGAAATGTGTATGGAGGTTTCTCCAGTTTACCGTACGAAGGATGAACAATGGCTCTGCCAGGTCACCATTGAAGGCTGACGAGAGGACACCGGCCGATTCTTTTGGAGGTCGAAGGTGTTGCCTACAATGAGGCCTATCCGACCTTGAGACTTCTTTGTCGTTACCAAAGTCTGATGTGAATTTGACTAGGTTGCTCTCGAGGAAGTCCTTAATATCCACGGCACTCAACGTCGGCATGGCATATCACGGTAGACCAAGCATAAGTCATGCACGCAAACCTGGATCACGGCGGGCTTCTTCCTCTCTTCGTCCTTTAGATCCTTCTCTCATCCCACAACTGTGGTGTACTCAACATCTAGCCCAGCGACCCACTCATCATCCGAGTCTTCGAACATGCGTTTGAAGCGAGAAAGGCATCCTTTCACCGTCGCTGAAGAACGGGTGTAGATGACGTCGAACTCATCGCCGGTGATGGTTCTAACCTTGTACTCACCGCCGATCGGAGAGATTTGGGGCGCCATGGATTTGGGAGGAGGGTTAGGATTAGTGGAACTGCCGTAATGTGAATGGGCGAGGCGACTAGGAGGCGAACCGCCGTAGTATTAAAGGGCGTGCGAGGGACGAGTAGGAAGCGAACTGCCAGCGTCTGACGGCAGGGGTAGTGGCTTTCCATTCTCCCATGATACGGGCTTCCGAGAGCCCTTCGATCTGAGATTGAGCGGTTGCATGGCGTGATTCTAGACCTATGGGTGAATATCCTATCACGGAGGGTTATTACGCAAATTTTCAGCAACTTAGCATGCGACCGTTTGATCTCAGATCCAAGGGCTGCTAGCAGCCTGTATCATGGTCGCGCCTACCACGACCGTCGCGTCGCTCGTGCGGTCGTGCCCTTGGAGATTTAACACGGTGCATTAGGCTATCTGATGTTGGCATGTCATACATAGTCATCACTTAGTCACTCATACTACAACAAGGTTGCCTATAAGGTTGGCTATAAGTGTATTTTTTTACTCCTCTCTATCTCTTTCTTCGTACTCCCTCCGTCCCATAATATAAGAACGTTTTTGACACTAGTGTAGTGCCAAAAACGTTCTTATATTATGGGACACTGAAGTACTAGTATTATTGCATTTGCCAAGGAGTGACCTCTTCCAATGAAATGGTGTTGCTAAGTTTGCTTCATTTAATTAGCTATAGACTCAAAATTGTCTTTTCACCTAGGTACATGCGCTTAGCACCGTTTCTTCCTTGGGTCACCAAACTAGTCTCTCTCTTCTTGATTAACTTGCCACATAAGACTTTATGCCTATGTGTCAAGCTTAAGCAATAGGAGCAAGTAAGGTGCCCGTCCGTTTACCTGGAAGAGTGAAATGCATTGATCGGGGTGTTGTTTATTTTGACAGAGGATGTGGGGGTCATCTCATGTGTAACATGTATCGATAGGTTTCTTTGGATATTATTTCATCTCTAGAGCTCAGAAACATCCGGATGAAATAGATAAAAAAGTATCTTTTGCAAACAAAAGCGTTCAACTGTTCAACCTGCATCCAAAACTTGTGAAGAAATAACTCTTATTGTGCTTTGCAGGAAACGGTTCATCATAAGTCTTTCACGGTACTGTAGTAAAAATTCATACATGGAAGATTCTAGACTAAACCATAAATGGATACACTTTTATTCATGCGCGATACTCCAATAGAGCAAGATCATGCATGGAAGTCTCCACATGCTTAGACAGCGGATTAGATTGAGCGAAGACTAATGATCTTAGTAATGCATATGTCCAGGTGAACCTCCTTGGAGTCCCCATGCACATTGTTGGGGCTCAAATAATACCATGCGTCTTCCATGTCCACATCGGCGGGAAGGTCCCAGCTCGGCAGAGTCCAAGTCGACAGCGTAGCGATGTCGCCGCCCACGGACCTCCGGGGGGTAGTAATAGTGAGCACGCACCCGAACATCCGCCTCGTGTCAATGTCAGCGTCAGCGGCGTCGCCCCTGACGCACACTACAAAGATGTGGCGGCAGCCTGCGCGGGCCTCGCCGGTGGCCACGATCAAGAGGAAGACGTTGTCGTACTCCTCCGAGACTAGCAGGCGGCGCTGATCCTCCAGCGACTCCGGCACGGTGAACGAGTAGCATGTCTCGTACTTGATGTTCTTCGCCAAGGGCGATGGTGATCGCCGCCGCGCTGCGTCGGTGATGCACGATGTCCGCCGGCGAGCCCCAAAACGGCACCGGGCACTCATAGCAGTAGACGAAGGGCTCCTTGGAGCCTTGGAGGCATCGACCATGCCGTCCATGAAACGGGAGTGGCTATAGGGGATGTTCCGCCAGTTGAATATATGAGCAAGTTACTACGAGATTTACTACAAAATAAATCATGACGGCTATAACAAAGATTAAACTAATCATGCGGACTAGCATAGTAGATGAACAGATCGAGTCTAGGACACAGACTAGAAACATGAATTCTACCACGATTTCGAACAGGAAGGACAGAAACACATACGGTGCAACGGGAGCAGCACCATTGTCATAGAGGTTGTCGCCCATGTCGTTGAGGAAGAGGTTGCCGAGGTCGGGGAAGAAGTCGTCATCGGTGAAGTCATGGCTGCTAGCAGTCGCGAGAGTGCGCTCCCCAAATGTCAACAACGCCCACCGAATGGAGCGCATGAGGGAGTGGCTGTAGGGGACGTTGCGGTCGCTGAATGGAGCGCAGGAGTAGCCCACGAAGCAGTAGACGGTGCTCCTCCCTAGTCTCTATTCTTATCTCTATCTCTACTACTCTTCTTTGTTTTTATAATATACTAGTTGTAGTTGTCAAATCGAATAATCAAGGCTGCCCACTGCACGCCCGGCTGAACACGCCTCCTCGCCTCCATTAAACCCGCATGCAAACCGAGAAACCTACTCCGGCCCGCGGGAGGAAATTTGCCGGTTGCCGCGGGAGGGTTATTCTGCAAATTTTCAGCAACTTAGCATGCGACCACTTGATCTCAGATCCAAGGGCTTCCAGCACCCCGTATCATGGTCGCACCTACCACGACCGCCACAAGACGCGGGTCGCTACTTTTGGAGATTTAACATGGTGCGTTAGGCTATCGATGTTGGCATGTCATACATAGTCATCACTTAGTCACTCATACTACAACAAGGTTAGCTATAAGGTTGGCTATAAGTGTATATTTTTACTCCTCTCTATCTATTTCTTACGTACTCCGCCATCCCATAATATAAGAACGTTTTTGACACTAGTGTAGTGCCAAAAGCGTTCATATATTATGGGACACATCAAATACTAGTATTTATTGCATTTGCCAAGGAGTGACCTCTTCCAATGAAATGGTGTTGCTAAGTTTGCTTCATTTAATTAGCTATAGAGTCAAAATTGTCTTTTCACCTAGGTACACGCGCTTAGCACTGTTTCTTCCTTGGGTCACCAAACTACTCTCTCTCTTCTTGATTATCTTGCCACATCAGACTTTATGCCTATGTGGCAAGCTTAACTGTAGAGGAGCAAGTAAGTACAATAGTGCGCTTTACATGGCATTTTTGCATACGTGGAGGAAAGAGAGGCAAGAAAAAAGTGGAGAAGTGGGCTCTCATGCAAGAGCCAGCCTCTACTACATGGTGGAGCATTGGGAGAGGCACCTGTATGGAGGTGGTCAGGAATCGGAGACTCATGCGGTCGTGGCGCTATGATTAAAATGATAATGGCAAGTCAAATCACGGGGCCCCACCTGTCCAAAGATAACTTCATTTGTCAAATCACACAGCCCTACGTTTGCAGCAGCCTACTCCCTCGTCTTCTCACGTCTCTGTCGAACCAACTAGGAGGAACTGCCCCGCCGCCTACCGCGCAGGAAAAGCCCTACCCTCGACTTTTAAATAGTATACAGTATACTAATTTTGTATCCATGGATTGCGCCCGTGCCATGGAGCAAAGCGTCTAGAAAACAGCGGTACACATGTACGGAGTATACAGCACGCCCGTCGCGTTCGCGTCGCACCCCAGACGGTCGGTCGGTCTGGCACGCTGCTCTCCGAATAGAACGTGCATCATATTGCGTTCGCACACACATGTGGGACGGCAGTTGAGAACCGACCATAGGCACACTCCTCGTCCCCTTAAGTCGGGTGACTTAATAGAAGAGGGAGACGAGCGATAGTACTAGAGAAGTGTTGTACTACGTTGGTGCCTGGACGACCCCTGCAAGACACGGAAGATCAGTTCGTCCATGCATGTGACCAGACTCCACCAGACATGCCTGGATTGGCTATCGTCTACATATCATGCAGGCTGTGTTGTACATGGCTGTAGTTGTGGTGAGAAATCTAAAAAAAAGGTTTCTTGTCATCTCGCAAAATTAGGTGTCATGTGCTTCGGATCACTGTGAGGGTTAAACAACGAGAACTGAGTTGGGCTTGTCATTGGGGGCACATGCACAAACAGTGACTACTCGGCTGCCATCTAGGTCAAGCCGGCTATGTTAGTGGGACATCTATCAACGGACCCCTTTTCTCTGAGTTTATCTTTAATTTGAGCTTTGTTCCTCGTCTAGTTTGTCCGTCGGGATTCATGTTGTCTCCTTTGGGCAGTGAGGTTATGATTTCTTGTCATGTGGCATTTTTCGTGTTATATGTTATAATCCGCGCTTGAGATCAAAATGACAACAAGCTGCGCCTCAAGACCCACGTGCATGAAGACTTCTCGACAGTCATTGACGAGGTCAAGCCGGCTCCGGTAGACAAAAGAAAACTAAGTACTACTCCACTATATAGGCAGGAGCCTCCGTGCTTGCTTGCTAGTGTTTCTCTCTTCACACTGTCTCGGCCTCTCCAGATCTAAACACGACAGCGGTGGCCACACTCTCTCTCTCTGCTCACCGCTGGTCACAGATCCAGCCGGATCCTCTCCGCCGGGGAAGGTGAGAAGGTGCAACATTCACGCGGTCGTCCTCAGCGATGGCTCTTACCCACTGCTGGGCGCGTCCCGATCAGCCTGCCTTGTCGTTCTCTCCCAAGCACCGCTGGCGAGGGAGGGCCTCCGACCCCTTCTTCCTTGCTGTCGTAGTGTGGGCAGATCCGGCCTCCCGCCGCCCACCTAGCGACATCCCGGTGATCATCAGGTATAACTTCCTTCGAAACCGGCCTTGCTCTACTTCCCGAGCTGCTGACGTCGCTGCATTTGTATCTTTTACTATTTCTCAGGCCCCCTCGTAGATAGGATCAATCGGCTGTTCGAAAACCACCTAATTTTTTACGTTTAAGAGGTAAAACTAGTTCATGCACTCGAATCTAGTAGTACTTGGTTCAAACAAGGAAGAAAGGTGTGGGGGGTGGGGGAGGATTTGTTACCTGAATCTAGGACTTGGTCGAAAGAGGAAATAATGGGGGCGAAAAGTAGTAGAGACTGGCTATCCAACTGGTCTCTAGGTCTAATAGGGAAATAAAGGGAAACACAGTACAAACTCAATATAAGCCCGATCTATTGGTTGAAAAAGGAAAGAAAGTGGGGACTGGGGGACAAGTCAACAGAGTAAGTCCAACACTAGATTTGCTAGCCTCACACGGTATAAGGTGGCTATCTGAAACAAAAATGGGACCAACCCGGATATCCTGTTACGATGTTTGTTGCCGAGCCACTCTTATGTAATGCCCTTTGGTAAAATGTAGCGGTCGCCTTTGTTAAAAGTAAGGACACGTTAAACCAATGTTGTTTTCAATGTAATGCCTCGATAATATGAATCAATGGCACTTCTTTACATGTCCTGCTAAAATTTCCCATTAAGATAAGTTGGTTCTTTTCATTAGAAATGCAAGTATCCTGGTCCGCCTACTCTCCCGTGCCCAAAGTAATGTCGTATTTAACGGTTGTCATAGTTAATCCTAATGCCCACACTAATATCTAGCAATGCCACTGCTTTAGAAATTGATCTTGTCCTTGTAGGATTGCCATTCGGATAAGGAACATGCTTCTTTTCATTTGATGCATGTTTCATCACTTGTTAGTCACCCTCCTTTCCACCTTTTTTGTGCAAATAGAGATATACATTTCACGCTCGATCTTAGTTGAACTGCACAAATGATATCCAAATTATAGTTGAGCATTCCAGGAGCTTCACAACCAACCTTGATGTTGCTCAATTTTATTGCAACTAATGAAGGTGAAGCTCTGTGGGGTTCGTTTTCTGATGGAAATGGAACCGGGGCTGGAGCCCTTTTCTTAATTTTTTTGAAGAACAAGCTGCTAGCTCATGGGACATTGCTTCATTTTAGGTGAACTGCACCAAAAGGTCCCATGAATTGAATCATCCATGTTGGTGACTGAAAGAGCCAGCTTGACATCGATCTAAGCACCCCGGCCTCCATCCTTGCGGCCTTACGGTACACCTCGTTTGCCACACTTTCGACCCTAGTGTCCTTGATAAAATGAAGTAATAATGTCTGATTAAAATAGAGCGAGTGTCATCTCTATCATTTCATTTCCAATGTAGATAAAGAAAGTGCTTCTCTTTGTTGAAGTATGTTTCATCAACTAGTCCCATTGTTAATGTTTAAGCATTTCCGCAAACTGGGTGCTTAATTTTAGTTCATATGTACAAAAATCTCTGTTGGAAAAGGCAGTGCCTAGGAGGCACTTAGGCACGCCTAGGCGCTAGGCAATGGCCAAACGCCTCGCCTAGGGCATAAATGGAGGTCTAGGCAGGGCAAGCAAGGAATTGCCTACCGAAACAAGAAATCATGCCACATCGCACTGATATGCCAAGCGGGTTATATTCCAATGGTAGTAGAGCGGTAATTAACTTATTTATATGCCTAAACTAATATCAACACCCATATAATAATCACAAATACACTACAAGTAAAAACTATTACCGCCTAGGCCGCGCCTAGGGCGCTTAGGCACCGCCTAGGCACTAGGCGAAGTCCAACCGCCTCGCTTACGCCTACCGCTTTTTCCAACCTTGTCAAAAATAGAGATTTGAATGTCTCAAGGCGCCTCCTTGTACTACCGCTGTACATTGATGTTCATCACTGGCAGAAGGTGTATCTGGGAGACTTGGGACGATGTCCAGTATGAGGCGTATCGTATGAGGCGTCAGAGGGCCCATCTCGCCCTCGCAACATGGCATACTATGATACTATCACAATATTTTCTTCTATTTATTTTTTGTGTTTCATAAACTAGTGCCACTATAATGTAATCACGCTTTTTCATTATCTGTGCAAACAGGGTTATTCAGCTGCATTTTGGTGGAACTGCACAAATGTACGTATGGAACCGGCATATATGCAGAGTGCGAGGTGTGCCAAGTAAAAAATTACCGACACCTACCATGCTGCATGCGCATTGGCATCCACCACCACCGATTGGGATGTGTGGCGCTCTCTGTGGACGGATCTTTCTCGGCAGCAAATCCTCTAACCAAATACTAGTAGCTTATATTGGCAGTTTTCTAGGGAGTACTCTTTTTTGAAAGAAGCACCAATCTATTTTTCTTTATTTGTACACAGTGTCACAACTTTGACCCAAAGGTCCAGAGCTATTTTAGGGTGATTGGCGTAGTACTCGGAGACTGATTGTAAGCATGATTTTGATTAGCTGTCACACTGATTGTAAGCATGAGCAGGTGGAAGATTAGGTTAGTGCGAAGCTTACCTTAAATCCTACCACCACCGTTGAAACGAGGCGAGCGTCGAGGGAACCATGGAGAACGGCGGGGAAGCGACGTCGCGCCATCCGACCTCCTCTTGCGGTGGGAGAACGAATACTCCTGTGGCTCCGGCTGGCTCTGCACCCTCACGAACGGCACACCATACTCGATCGATTTGTTATCCTCTGGGTGCTCGACCTTCGACCTGTACGCCCACCACCTCCGCATGACTGTCGCCTCGGGCGAATCTGTCTGCTCCATCGCCCATAGGAGAAACTCGATGAACTCGGAGGACTGCGACGTGATTGCCGCCGAGGAGTACATGTACATCGCCGCCCTCATCGCCGCCGTCTCACTCTTTCGCATACATTGCCACATGGCCCGCACCGTCCTCGAAATCTCCCACTCATTGTCAAACCAACTAAGGATCTCCTTCAACTTTGGCTAACTTTGCACAGTCGCCCGGCGATCTGCTGATCATTCTTTGCATCCTCTCCATAGATGTCCTACAGGTGGTCGGTGCTAGCTTTGGAAGATGGGAGGAGAGGCGGTGGTCTTGCAATAGAGAAGAGGAGAGGCGAGGCGGTGGTTTTGGAATGGAGATGATGGAGAGGAGAGGAGGTGGTTTTGCAATGGAGAAGATCAGAAGAGGGAGAGGCGAGACGGTGGTTTTGGAATGGAGATGATGGAGAGGAGAGGAGGTGGTTTTGGAATGGAGATGATGGAGACGAGAGGAGGTGGTTTTGCAATGGAGAAGATCAGAAGAGGGAGAGGCGAGATGGTGGTTTTGGAATGGAGATGATGGGGAGGAGAGGAGGTGGTTTTGCAATGGAGAAGAGGGATAGGAGCGTACGGTAGCGATTTAGGATTGGGCGAGAGGGCCGGCGCGTTGTGGCTGGATCAAAATCAAAATCAATTAACCCTTCAATTAAGAAAGCGACCCCACATTAACTAGTCTCCCTTTTATTCTGGGACATAATTGACCATGATTTTCGCACATAAAATATATGTTATACGTTGCAAAAATATTATAATTTGAAAGTACATTCAGATACGAACCAAACGATACAATTTTTGGTGACATGCATTCACATTTTGCTTGTCAAATACAGCACGTGGTCAAACTTGGACCCAAAATACGCAAAACAACAAAAAAAATACTTCCAAGACCAGCACCGCTCTTCCGCTCTTCTCCTCTTAAACCACCGCCGCTCCTTTCCTGTCCCAATCTAAATCCAGCGCCGCTCCCCTCCTCTTCCATTTCAGAACCACCGCCCCTCCTCTCTTGTTCCAGTCCAAAACCAGCGTCGCTCCTCTCCCATTCTAATCCCAAACCAGCACTGCTCCTCTCCTCTTCCATTCAAAAACCACCGCCGGCGAGTGAAGGTGATGTGGAGAAGTAGATTGATGGAGGAGTACAACCGATACGTGAGGATCACAGACGGCGACCCTGTGAAGCTAGCTAGGATGTTGGAGATATAGTCTTGGTTTGACAACAAGGACCAACTAGCGGCGACGGCGACATCAATGGTTAAATATCTGCAACAGAGCGAAAAGGCGGCGATACTCCCGGAGGGAGTCGCGCCGGAGTACACAGAGCTGCTCCTCTGGGCCATGGAGCAAACAGATTCACCGAATCCGATCGTGAGGGAGCAATGGTGGGAGTATCAATCCCAGATGGAGCATCCACCAGAGATTGAAGGATCGAGCATCTCTGAGTGCCGTTTGTCGGGGTGTCCTGCGGTAGCGAGCGGTGGAGTCTTCGTCGACCGAACCCGGCTGCAAGAGGAGAAAAGCAGTTGGCCCGACGACGCTTCCCGCCATCGTCTCCCTCGCCGTTCACATTGTCTCACAGGCGGCTGCGCCGAGGAATAGGAGGGGCTGCCCCCAGCCCAATAGTCGGGCAGGTTGTGAATTGTCGGGAGGAGCTTAGGGTTGTCGATGTTGCAGGTTGTGAATTGTGTTTTGTGTTGTGTGTTTTGAGAGTACTTTCAGATATGAATGTCTTTCGAATTTCAGATTTGTAGTATTGAGCATATGAAGAATTTTATGAATTCTAGAGATATATTTTTAGCACTTAAAAAACTGTAGGTTCATAGGAGTATAAAAGTGCAGACGAGAAGAAACTGCAAGTTTCAGTTTCAGATAAGAAACTGCAACTTTCAGAGGCAGAGCATTTATATTAACACGGCCTTTTCAAACAGGGTTAACATCATGTTGGAAGTTTTATTCATGGTCGAAAATGAAACTACCAGCCAGTTAACATCATGCTGATCAACATTCATGCATAGCACATCTTCATATGATGCACAGTCAAAATGCCCACACAATGTCGAGTCTGCGAAACACAGAGAAAACGAGGGACAAAGTTTTGGCAAGTGTTGGACGTGGTTTTGGGCTGCCCGTCTAGGCTTTCATTTTTAACATCGCAGCCCACGACCTCGGATGGGAGGGCCTGTTTGTATTTTCTTAGGGCCGTCATGTATCGACCGGCCTATGGACCTCCCATCCGAGGTTTTATTTTGGCAGCCCAATTTATGTATTTTTTTTTGAAGAAAAGCAGAGGTCATTCTATTTTTCTATATAAGAATAGGAACGCCAGGTCCAACTTATCTTTCCCTTCTAACTATATTATATATATTTAAATTATTTTATATGTTATTATATATTATTTTTATTGTCATAATATATTTAACAGATACTTACATATGTAGGAAAACAATATCCCACATCTTATTAACTTATAAAAATAATTTCTTAACAAATAAAATCCTGGATTGTTTTGGCACGAAAATCCTAGTGATTGTGTACAAAATCTTGGCAAGATTTAAGGACGAATGTAATAATATCACTTATTATTTAAATATATTTATAACAAAATGCTCAACCCCTTTTTAATTTTTGGTAACATTGCTGGCCCAACCCAACATTATAATTAGAATCAACCCAGCAAAATCATGTATTTCGAGAAAGTGCAAATGGCCTGTAATTTTTTAGGAAATCAAATAAATGGGCCACATGGACGCTACATTATTTGTTCACCCAGCCCAGCTAATGGCTGTAATTCAAAAAAAAGATCAAATTGACTGTAAATTCTACCGCGCAAAAAAAAGACTGTAAATTCTGAAAAAATGGGTTGAATACGTGCCACATTTTTGGAGGCTGAAATGTGGGCCAATAGGTCGAAGCCAATGCAAGTCGTTGTCAATTTAGTCAACAAATGATTATGACATGTTAGCCCTTGGATTTACATCCAAAGATCGGCATCCATCTTCAATCTCTCATCTTCTTCATCCAACGCCGTCGGGACCACCTCCCGCCTCCTGCTGCTAGCGACTACCTTATGCAACCTTCGCTATGAAGCGCTACTCCACCGTTGGCCAGGCCATCCCTCCACCCTCCACACCTCTGTTCTTCTCCACCAACTGCCGAACCACACCGCACTAGAACGATTAACCCTCGTACACCTCTCCGTCTGCGACTCTACTCCCGCGTCTTCCCATCTCCGGCTCGTTGCTTTGTCAAGGGGCCTCGCTGTCGTCCACCACCTTGGATGCGCTTTCGGCGCGGCGTGGTCAACGTGGTCAACGAACGACATCATCGGTAGTAGACTGTGCGTGGAGAGGCGATACCGGGTCCACGGCCGCACACAAGGAAATGCCTCGTTATTACAGCATAAAATAATGATTCCTCCACGACATCAGGACCCACCGGAAGGGCCTCTGTATTTCGCGAAAAAAACGTGCCCCCCACTGACATTTCGGACCCACCAGCTATCTTCGCATGCAAGGAAGTGCCTCCTTATTACGCACAAAAAAATGAATACTCACCACGCGGTGGAACCCGACATCTTTGGGAGGAGGTTGACTTGTGGGCCTACCAAGTTGACGAGGACGGAGGGCTTTGTCAACTTAGTCAATATGAACGATTCTAGCTCCTGTTACCGTACGATGTTCATCCAACGGTCGTAGTGCTTCTTCAACCTCTGGTCTTCTTGCTCCAGCCGCCCAAACCAGGCGCCGGTCGTGCGCGTGCTCCACGCCTCCGTGGCGGCTGTGATGTCGCGGAGGCCTCACCCCCTACTACTCCCAGCTGGCGGGCCATCCCTCTACTCACCCACACCCCTGTTATTACGTGGCGACAAAGACCTCACACCGCGGCCGAACCAGTGAACCCTCGTACTCCTCTTCGCGTGGGCACCACTGCTGCGTCTTCCCCGGCTCCGAGTCGTCCCCTTCCTAGGCCTTGCCGTCGTCCACCGCCGTAGTGCTCTCGGCGCGGCGTGGTCAACGTGGTCAAGGAACGACTTCCATCGGACGTGGATTGTCATGCGTGGAGGCTGACAGGTGGGTCCATGGCGCTGACAAGGAAGTGCCTCCTTATTACGCAGCGCAAAATAATGATTCCTCCACTGACGGTGAGGACCCACCGGACGGGCCACCGTATTTCACGAAAAAAACGTTTCCCCTGACTGCTGGGACCCACCAGCTACATCTTCGCACGCAAGGAAGTGCGTCCGGGCAAAATAAAACGATTCACCCCCTGACTGCTGGGACCCACCAGCTACATCTTCGCACGCAAGGAAGTGCGTCCGGGCAAAAAAAACAATTCGCCCCCCTGACTGCTGGGACCCACGGCTACATCTTATACGCATAAAAGTAAGTGCGTCCGGGAAAAAAAAATGATTCGCCCCTCTTACTGCTGGGACCCACCAGCTACATTTTCGCACGCAAGGAAGTGCCTGACAGTCGGGACCCACCTGGTCGAAGCCTACGTAGCGTTGTCATTCTGGTCACGAACGTGTACGCACATATATACTGGTGGATGTAGAGGCGTGCACGTGTCGTAGTAGAGGCGCACACGTAGCATGTACACGTACGTACAACGGCCAGGGTGCAAGAAAGAAAATACGGCCACATATGGTACATACAGGCGGGGTCTCGAACGCCTACTCACGCATATGTACGGCTAGGGATCGTGTACATGGCTCGGTCGAAAAGGAGAAACAACGTCGTCGTCGTGTTCATGGGGAGGCAACGGAACGCGTCATGTTCATCGGGAGGCAAGGGAATGCGTCGTGTTCATCGGGAGGCAACGGAACGCGTGGGAGCCAACCGGCTGGGTCGGAACGGAATGCGTGGTCGTGTTCATCGGGAGGGCTTGGATGGAACAGGCGGTGGATCGGGAGGGGTGTGGCGTACCGCAAAACCGAGGAAACGGACCTCCTACGGTCGAAACGGGGGTCCTGTTGATCGAGAGGGGTGTGGCGTACCGCAAAACGGACGAAACGGACCTCCTACGGTTGAAACGGGGGTCCTGTTGATCGGGAGGGGTGTGACCTACCGCAAAACGGAAGAAACGAAATTGTGTTGGAGCGCTACGGTCGAAACTGGGGTCCTGTTCATCGGGAGGGGTGTGGCTACCGCAAAACGGGACTCCACAGGATATTGTTCATCTCCACCGTCGACCTCGTCCGGCCTCCACGGGCTACCGTCGACCTCCTCCAGCCTCCACGGGCTCCTGTTCATCCAGCCTCCACCGTGCGCTACTCCACCGGCTACTGTTCAACCACCCCTCCACGGGCACCCCTCCACCGTCTACTGTTCATCCAGCCCTCCACACCACGGGGGCCTGTTCAACCACCCCTCCACGGCCAGCCCTCCACAGTCTAATGTTCATCCAGCCCTACACACCACGGGGTCCTGTTCATGCAGAGGCAACGCCACCGCTCACTGCTCATCCAACCCCCCCCAGCGCGCCCCTACATAGCGCTCATCGTTCATCCAATCGATCGGCTTGATTAGCGAAGTAGCAAAGGAATCGCTCGATCGGGTTGATTAACAGCCATCGATCGATCGCTCGAGTTCGATGAACGCGTAGCCTGCGATTACTGTCCTTCGGGTTGATTAGAGCCCAACGCCTCGCTCGGGTTCGATTAGAGCCAACGCCTCGCACACCGCAGCGACGTGTCACGAGAGAAAGCAGCGCATCGCTTTCGGCCCCCGACCTCCCACCGTAACCGGCAACTCCCTGAAATTTTCCTCCCCCTCGCTTCTACCACGGCTTTTTCCATCATGGACGGCCCAAAGAATGTCATGCAGCTGCGTCTCCAACCCGCCCAGGATGAAAAGCCCATTTTCTGTCATGATTTTTTGTCATAGAAGTAGGAGCCCACCACATCTATGATGATACCGGCTTTTGTGACAATTATCGTCATAGAAGTGTCATATGTATGACAGAATTTTTTTTCGTTCAGCCCAAAATGTCACGGATGTGTCTTTTTTTGTAGTGCAAAGATAATGAAGACCCCGTTGAGGCAACTTCCGAACAAGATGAATGGGAAGATGGGCAAGTTAGCCCTGATGAGAAGGACACACACGAAGACTCGGAGGACAGTAATTATCTTCTGCTCTCCGAGGATGAGGTGAGCCTCGACACCGAGGATTTTATCATGCCTGAGGAACCTCTCGAGCAGGAGCACTTTAAGCGCCAGCTAATAGCCACTGCGAGGAGCCTGAAAAAGAAGCAGCAGCAGCTTCAAGCTGATCAAGATATGCTCAATGATAGATGGACTGATGTCCTAGCAGCCGAAGAATACGGCCTCAAGCGCCCAGCCAAAAGTTACCCGAAGCGCAAATTGCTACCTCAGTTCGATGATGAGGCGCCGGAGCCCGTACCATCATCGTGCAATGCGGCCAACCGACCACCACGCGGTCGGGATAGAGTGGCAACTCAAGCCGAACACAAGCCCGCCGCGCCTCACCGTAGAGGCAGAGTTAAAACAGCTCGTGGTTATACATATGACTGATACGTCCATTTTGCGTCATGCTTTTCTATCGATATTTATCGCATTATGGGCTGTTATTACACATTATGTCACAATACTTATGCCTATTCTCTCTTATTTTACAAGGTTTACATGAAGAGGGAGAATGTCGGCTTTGGAATTCTGAAATTTGGAAAAGGAGCAAATATTAGAGACCTATTTTGCGCAGCTCCAAAAGTCCTGAAACTTCATGGAAGTCATTTTTGGAATTAATAAAAAAAACTGGACGAAGAAAATACCAGAGGGGGGAACACCTTGGCCACGAGGGTGGGAGGTGCGCCCTACCACCTGGATGCGCCCCCTGCCTCGTGGGCCCCCTGGTGGCCCTCCGGTGCCCATCTTCTGCTATATGAAGTCTTTCGTCCGAGAAAAAAATCATAAGCAAGCTTTCGGGAAGAAACTCCACCGCCACGAGGCGGAACGTTGGCGGAACCAATCTAGGGCTCCGGTAGAGCTGTTATGCTGGGGAAACTTCCCCTCGGGGGAAATCATCGCCATCGTCATCACCAACGCTCCTCTCATCGGGAGGGCCCCAATCTCCATCAACATCTTCACCAACACCGTCTCCTCTCAAACCCTAGTTCATCTCTTGTATCCAATCTTTGTCCCAAAGCCTCAGATTGGTACCTGTAGCTTGCTAATAGTGTTGATTACTCCTTGTAGTTGATGCTAGTTAGTTTATTTGGTGGAAGATCATATGTTCAGATCCATTATGCATATTAATACCCCTCTGATTATGAACATGAATATGATTTGTGAGTAGTTACGTTTGTTCCTGAGGACATGGGAGAAGTCTTGCTATAAGTAGTCATGTGAATTTGGTATTAGATTCGATATTTTGATGAGATGTATGTTGTCTCTCCTCTAGTGGTGTTATGTGAGCGTCGACTACATGACACTTCAACATTATTTGGGCCTAGAGGAAGGCATTGGGAAGTAATAAGTAGATGATGGGTTGCTAGAGTGACAGAAGCTTAAACCCTAGTTTATGCGTTGCTTCGTAAGGGGCTGATTTGGATCCATATGTTTCATGCTATGGTTAGGTTTACCTTAATACTTCTTTTGTAGTTACGGATGCTTGCAATAGGAGTTAATCATAAGTGGGATGCTTGTCCAAGGACAACACCCAAGCACTGGTCCACCCACATATCAAATTATCAAAGTACCGAACGCGAATCATGTGAACGTGATGAAAACTAGCTTGATGATAATTCCCATGTGTCCTGGGAGCGCTTTTCTCTATATAAGAGTTTGTCCAGGCTTGTCCTTTACTACAAATAGGATTGGGCCACCTTGCTGCACTTTATTTACTTTTGTTATTTGTTACCCGTTACAAATTACCTTATCACAAAACTACCTGTTACCTAGAATTTCACTTCTTGCAGAGAATACCTTACTGAAAACACTTTGTCATTTCATACGCTCCTCGTTGGGTTCGACACTCTTACTTATCAAAAGTACTACGATAGATCCCCTATACTTGTGGGTCATCAATGGCCTTCGGCAGGAACTGGACAATAGAGCAGGACATACCAGATCGATCTACGGATCGCGAGGACGTGCCCCGACACGTGACCACGGCTATCTATTCGGACGTGACAAGCCTAGTCACGCCTGGGCCGAAAACCGCAGATGGACTCCATCGGAGCTACGTCACGATGTGGCCCGATATAGAGGCGCTGCACACCCTCTTTGCTTCACTGACGAAGTAATGGAGCATGAATTCCCAGAAGGGTTTAAACCCGTGAATATTGAACCAGACGATGGAACAACTGATCCCGCGGTGTGGATCGAGGATTTTCTTCTCCATATCCATATGGCCCGCGGAGATGACATCCACGCCATCAAATACCTCTCGTTAAAACTCCAAGGGCCAGCTCGACATTGGTTAAATAGTCTGCCTGAAAACTCCATCGGCAGCTGGGAGGATTTGGAAGACGCCTTCCGCGACAACTTCCAAGGTACATATGTCCGGCCACCAAATGCCGATGACTTAAGCCACATAGTTCAATAGCCCGGAGAGTCAGCCAGGAAATTCTGGACTAGGTTCCTAACTAAAAAGAACCAGATCGTCGACTGTCCGGATGCCAAAGCCCTAGCGGCCCTTTAAACACATCATCTGCGACGAATGGCTCGCCCGCCACCTCGGCCAAGAAAAGCCGTAGTCCATGAAAGCCCTCACGAAACTCATGACACGCTTTTGTGCGGGTGAGGATAGTTGGCTGGCCCGTAGCAAAAACACGGCAAGCGAAGCGGGCATCTCCGAGGTCAAAAACAGCAATGGCAAGCTCCAACGCAACAGGCACAAACATCGAAGCAATGGTGATAACACCGATGACACTACAGTCAACGCCGGATTCAGTGGCTCCAAGTCCGCTCAGCGGAAAAAGCCATATAAAAGAAACAATTCGGGACCATCCAGTTTGGACCGCATACGTGATCGCCCATGCGAGATACATGGCACCCCCGACAAACCAACCAATCATACCAACAAAGACTGTTGGGTTTTTAAACAGGCCGGCAAGTTAAATGCCAAGAGCAAGGAGAAGGGGTCGCAAAGCAAAGATGATGACGAGGAGCCCCGACCACCGAACACAGGGGGGCAGAAGAAGTTTCCCCCCTAGTTAAAACGGTGAACATGATATACGCTACCCACATCCCCAAGAGGGAACGTAAGCGCGTGCTCAGGGACGTTTATGCGATGGAGCCAGTCGCCCCAAAGTTCAACCCATGGTCTTCATGTCCGATCAATTTTGATCGCAGGGATCATCCGACCAGTATCTGTCATGGCGGTTCGGCCGCACTGGTCCTTGACCCAATAATTGATAGATTCCACCTGACGCGAGTCCTCATGGACGGCGGCAGCAGCCTCAACCTGCTCTATCAGGATATAATGCGCAAAATGGGCATTCATCCATCACGGATCAAGCCCACAAAGACTACCTTTAAAGGATTCATACCAGGTGTAGAGGCCCGTTGTATGGGCTCAATCGCACTAGAGGTTGTCTTCGGATCTCTGGACAACTTCTGAAGCGAAGAGTTAATCTTCGATATCGTCCCCTTTTGCAGTGGCTATCACGCACTGCTTGGACGAACTGTATTTGCTCGATTCAATGCGGTGCCACACTATGCTTACCTCAAGCTCAAGATGCCACAGAAGTACAGAGCGGCCTTTTCAAGCAGAACCTTAATTCAGCGGCCGAGCTCCCGGACACTGTCAAGAGAGTCCGGACTATTCTGCAGCAGGACAGCCCAGCTCGCAAGAGCTCGACTAGCAATTCGGCCTCCATCCCAGTCCCGATCAAGTGCCAGCATTCGTACCGCTCATACATAACTACACACTCAAAATACCATGGGCATAGACAGAGGCATAACTAGCTTGTGATCCACAATACGGCTCGACCGCCCCTGGACACACATACTTCCACTGTTTCCCTTTTCTCCTTTTCAGGTTCCTTTTCCACAGGCCTTCCTTGATGGCATGATCACAGGTCCTTTCGAAGGATAAATACACCAAGACGGCAGTAAGCATGGACGTATAGGGGAATTTCTAGGTGGTCTCTTTAACGATCACTCTACCTGTGTTCAGGACCCACACGCAGCTCTCCCTTGGTTGGGCATGTTAAATAGCCTGTTGCTTATTGCACTATTTGTATGAATGCGCTTTGATGTATTAATCAAATTATAATGGAAACAATTTGCGGCCCAACTCCTGCGGCCCTAGCTTACTAACCTTTCTTCTTTCCTGTTTTCCTTCTCTTTTGATAAACTTATCAGATAGCACCCGTACACTTTGGTATGTTTCAATTTGCCAGGGGCTTCATAGCGCCCCGCAATAAGGCAACAATGTCCGAACACTGTTTGCAGTATAGTTCGGCACCCCAAGTTTAGCACTATATGCATTGGCTCCGAATCATGTCTTTGGTCAATAGTTGGGTTGCCCGGCTCCTGTGCTTGCTACTTTACGTTCCATTATATCGGCTAGGGTAGTAAAGGGAGAACTAATGCGATTGTGCCCTGGTTTACCTGGATGAGCACCTCAGTAGAGAAAGCCGAAAACTGACTGTCATGATGCGGCAAGAGCCAGTCAGCTCTTCGGAGGTCTCAAATCCTTAGAGATTTTTTCTGCATCATGCGAGGGATCGGTACTTACCTGATCAGGTGTTTACAACATCCAAGTTCGGATACTAGGGGTTGCACCTATATTTTTATCCTCAAACTCCTATGGCTAAGTGAGGGTGCTAAAGCCGCATAGTCCGATTGACTGGTTCGTTGTGCTAAACACCTCCTTCAAGGACCAAATAATTGGATCAAGAGTGTTTATATTACATCCCGAACACCCCCGTACTACCTAGATGGGGGCAGAAGCCGACGGCTGGCCAACTCTCAGATTTCACACAACAATGGCCGCACATGAGGTGAATTTTTTTAACAAAAATTATATTACATAACGACTTTGTTTCATCATACAAGGCAGAAACAACATGAATGTATTCATTCGAAAATAATGTCTTGCGCACATTGTGTTGCCACAATACGAGACCCCTCCCGGACGTCTTCAAAATACCGGTCGGGCGTGCGGTGCTCTTTGCACTCAGGCGGTCCCTCGGTTACAAGCTTGACGGTGTCCATCTTCTCCCACCACACCTTGACGCGGGCGAAGGCCATGCACGCGCCCTCGATGCAGACCGACCACTTGACGAGTCCAGCCGAGGGCATGCATTCACCATCCGCTTCACGAGCCTGAAGTAGCTGTTGGATATAACTTCGGCAGGCCACAACCGGATTATGAAATCCTTCATGGCCAGTTCGCCCCCCTATGCAGCTCGACCAGCTGTTTTAGCTTATTACTAAAGGGCACCAGATGTTCTGGCGCAAGGTATTGCGACCAGAACAGCTTCTCCGTTGAGTCCCCTTCTCCGGCTCGGAGGAATTCCGCAGCATCGGAGACACTGCACGGCAGATCCGCAAACGCCCCGGGGGAACTCCAAATCCAGGTTAGTAAGAAATACTTCTTCTTCACATACTTGCTTTGCATACTAAACGCCTCACCCGCCGCGATTTTGTTGGCCTCCTGGATCTCCTGGAGGGCGCCCTGGGCTTCAACCCGGCCCTCTTCCGCGCTTTGGCGAGCCTTGGCGAGTTTGGTCTTTTAAGCAAAAACATCGCGCTCCAAGGTCTCGCATTTTTTCACGGCATCCTGGAGCTCCTGCTGGACCTCATTAAGCCTGGCCTCGTGCTTCTTACGAGCGGCTTATTCCTTGGCAGCTTTCTCCTCGGCTTCGGCCAGGGCCTTTTTAAGGACCTCGACCTCGGTCGCTGCTCCTACAAATATTATGGGACTACGGTCAATACACATCATTCATTCCTCCTGAATATACAACAAGTCGCAACATACCTTGCTTACCCTCCAGCTGCCTTTTTACAAGGCCGAGCTCTTCTTCGGCCCGCTCCAGACTCTGCTTTAGTCCAGAGACTTCCGCAACATGAGAGGTTGCGGCCAGCAACGACGCCTGCTTATGCATATAAGATATGTTTAGTTAGTTTCCTGCGAAAATAAATTGATCCCCTATCTGGCTTTTCTTTCCGAACACCGGACATGGTCTCAGGGGCTATTGTCTATACTAGGATTTGCTCTTTCGGGTCGCTTACCTCAAAACCTATCAGCAGGCTGCTGTAGGCTTCGGTCGGTCTGCTCTGGACGGACCGAACCCTCTCAACCACCGTACCCATAAGGATATGGTGTTCATCCACAATGGAAGCGCCCCGTAGCACTTCCAGCAGATTATCCGGTGCCTCTGGTTGGACAGAGGTCACCGACGGGACAGGCACACCCCCTTCTCTCAAAGGAGGCCGCTCGCCGGACCCCGGAGCCGTATAGGTCTCCGGAACCGTATTCGGTTGGGGGCCGAACTGAACATGGCCCCCATCCCCACTCTCCATGGGGATCGGCTCCCCCATGTGTCCGGTGGTCGAGATTTCGCCCTCTGGCGCCACCCTGATGGCCTCCTGAGCCTCTCCCTGGCCTGGGAAGGTCCTTCGAGACATCACATCGGCGTCGCCCTTGGCCGTGTGAGAGTAAGCAGCCGGCGGTGACTCGCTAGCCATCGCCTTTGAATCCAACGAACCTCTTGATGAGGATAGCTGGGAGCTGTCGTGGGCCGGACTGCAATAGCATAATTAACCATATTAATACCATGAAGAGGAGAGGCCAGATACATGGAAGTATACGGGTTTTTAGTACTTACGATGCGGCCAGGGGCTTGCTTTGGGGGCATCTCTCTGGGCTGCTGTCGACGTCCCAGGCGGAGTTATCCGCGAGGGGGCCCTTCCCCCTCTTGGGCGCCTCCGCTCCAGATTTGTGGAGGCCGCCCTCTTCTTCCTTCCCCCATCAGGGGGAGAGTTGCTTTCTTCCTCCTCCTCCTCGTTGTCTTTGGCGGCAGAGGAGTGAGTCTTGTCTTCAAACGACACGTCCGAAACTCCTTTGCGGCGAGGGCCACTTTTGGCCCCCTTGGCCTTCTTCTTGGCCTTCTTCTCCGGTGCCTTGTAGGGCACCGGAACCAACATCTTCACCAGGAGCGGGATGACTGGTTCCTCGGGCAGCGGAGCCGGACACCGAATCCGCTCTGCTTTCTCTATCCATACCTGAACAAGCAAGTAGAGGATGCACCTTGATCTGAAGGACTTACCGCACGGCAGGATGAGCAAGATCGTGCCCGCGGTCCGAGTCTATATTCGGTGGCGTCTCATTGCCCTTAAAGAGCAACTTCCAGACGTATTCGTGAGTGGTTTCGAAGAGCCTCTCCAAGGTCTGGTGATTCTCTGGATCAAATTCCCATAAAGGGCATGTTCGGCTCTGGCATGGAAGGATCCGACGAACTAGCATCACCTGGATCACGTTGATGAGCTTGATGTTTTTATCCACCATGCTTTGGATGCGCGTTTGCAGCGCTATCAATTCACCTAACGAAGACCAATTTGGGCCCTTCTCTATCCAGGAGGTGAGCCGTATTGGAGCTCCGGACTTGAATTCAGGAGCCGCGGCCCAAGTAGCGTCGCGAGGCTCTGTGATATAGATCCATAGTTTCTGCCACTCCTTGACGGTCTCCACAAACGTGCCTTTGGGCCATGTGACATTGGGCATCTTGCTCACCATGGCACATCCGCACTCCGCATGTTGGCCATCCACCACCTTCGGCTTCACGTTGAAGATCTTGAGCCATAGTCCGAAGTGGGGAGGAATGTGGAGGAAGGCCTCACACACGATAATGAATGCCGAGATCTTGAGGAAGGAGTTTGGGGCTAGATCAGGGAAATCTAGCCCATAATAGAACATAAGTCCGCGGACGAAAGGGTGGAGAGGAAACCCTAACCCGCAGACGAAATGGGGGATGGACACCACCCTCTCGTTGGGCTTCGGGGTGGGGACGACTTGCCCCTTGTCCGGAAGCCGGTGAGCGATTTCTTTCACCAGATACCCGGCCTCCCGAAGCTCGGTGATGTCCTTCTCCTTAACGGAGGAGGCCATCCACTTGCCTTGCCCTCCAGATCCGGACATGGTTGAGTGCTTGCTTGAGGCGAAAAAGATGAGGACTTGTGCGGTGGAGCTCAAGAATGGAGGGGCAAAGAAAGAGAGAAGGCGTGGGTGAAAGAAGGGAATCCTTATCCCCTTATAAAGGCAGTGAATATAAAGCGCCTCCCCACTCGCCTTAAAACTCCCCTGTTCCCAAGGGCTGTGCAAACGACACGATTAGATTACCCACGCCCGTATTGATGAGAATCCCACAATAAGGGGACACGATCTCTGCTTCGACAAGACATGCCAATAAAAACCGCGTGTCGATACATGGAACGGCAGACGAAAATGGTTCAAAATAATGACCGGGCAGACGTGATGTCACACTACAAAAAGTTGTCAGCGGATTGGACTCGTGAAATATTATACTCTTTGCGGTTGTGTGTGGTACTTGTGTTGCAGATCCAGACACATTCACTGAGTCCGAAGACTATCTTGGAGTATTCGGAAAGGGGAACCCGCCTTGCAATGACGAAGACAATCTGCGCGACGGACACCTCGCCATCGAAGCCTGGTTTAGGGGCTACTGAGGGAGTCCTGGACTAAGGGGTCCTCGGGCGTCCGGCCTGTTGACTGTGGGCCGGACTGATGGGCCGTGAAGATACAAAGACCGAAGACTCTACTCGTGTCCGGATGGGACTCTCCTTGGCGTGGAAGGCAAGCTTGGCGACCAACTATGAAGATTCCTTTCTCTGTAACCGATCTTATGTAACCCTAGATCCCTCTGGTGTCTATATAAACCGGAGGGCTAGGTCTGTAGAGGCCAACAATCATAATCATAGTCATACCGGCTACACCTCTAGGGTTCTAGCCATTACGATCTCGTGGTAGATCAACTCTTGTAATACTCATATTCATCAAGATCAATCAAGTAGGAAGTAGGGTATTACCTCCATAGAGAGGGCCCGAACCTGTGTAAACATTGTGTCCCCCATCTCCTGTTACCATCAACCTTAGACGCACAGTTCGGGACCCCCTACCCGAGATCCGCCGGTTTTGACACCGACAATGGTGTTGATGTAGAAGCCCTCCGTGATCGATTCCCCCTCCGGCGGAGCACCGGAAAAGGCTCCAAGATGGGATCTCACGGGTTCAAAAGGTTACGGTGGTGGAAATAGGTTTTCGTGGTGCTCTCGAATGTTTTCAGGGTATATGGGTATATATAGGAGGAAGAAGTAGGTCGGTGGAGCCACAAGGGGCCCACGAGGGTGGGGGCGTGCCTACCCCCCTGGGCGCGCCTCCTACCTCGTGGCCTCCTCGTTTATTTCTTGACCTCCACTCCAAGTCTCCTGGATTGCGTTTGTTCCAAAAATAACTCTCCCGAAGGTTTCATTCCATTTGGACCCCGTTTGATATTCCTTTTCTATGGAACGCTGAAATAGGCAAAAAAACAGCAATTTGCACTGGGCCTTCGGTTAATAGGTTAGTCCCAAAAAATATAAAAGTGCATAATAAAGCCCATTAAACATCCAAAACATATAATATAATAGCATGGAACAATAAAAAATTATAGATACATTGGAGACGTACCACAATCTTGTTGAGTTTGGTTCACTTTTATTTTGAGTCACTAAAATTTCAGAAATTTTTCAGAGAAAGAAAAATGCATAGAAAATGTACCAAGGTGGTTCCTCAAGGAAGCAAGAACCAAGGATCGTGATACGTGAGCCGGATGATGAACCACCGAGGGAAGCTCAAGTGCGGCCTTGTGAATGGCCGTCAAAGGAGTTTATGGTCCAAGTAGGCATCAAGGATGAATTTGACCTGTATGTGCGTAATGCTGATCTTGAGGGCTTCGTGTTAGATAAGTGCCTACAATACCATTACCTAACTGATTCCTTTGTGAGGAGGTTTAAATTTACATCCTCGTGCAATTCTCACACTGTTTTATTTGATCTTTATGATAAATCATATACCATGGACCTAGAAGATTTTAATACTGCTTGTAAACTCCCGCAGTGGGGCAATGTTAGTGAACCCCACAAATCTGAATATAAAGACTTTCTTGCTAGTATCACTATGGGGGAATCTAGGGAAATTACACAAGCTACCATAGGGAGCATTCATTTCCCTTCCATACATTATTTTGCTCTCTTTATAGGTAGATGCATTAACGGTAAAGATGAGGCTTGTCACATGTGCGTTCCAGATCTTAGTGTCCTCAAGAGTGTTGTACTAGGTGATAAACAATATAACTTGGGGGCCATTGTTGTAAGAAGGTTGCATCTTAACGGTAAAAGTGGAGATTTGTTTGGTGGAATTTATGCAACTCGTGTAGCTAATTATCTTGGTGTACTCATACATGGAAATGATATAGAGTTGCCTCCTGCTTATCTAGATTATAGTGCTATGGTTCGCCATCAGTTTCTTGAGAGGAATGAACAGTTCCTCCAGTACTGACTAATCTTTGATAGACAGCGCACTGTCCATGTTGCCCTCCCTGCTCCTACTTTCTTTAACTTTCAGGCAAAAAGGAGATATGTTATAACCAGGGAGGAGGCGAACGAGTATGAGAGGAGGACGGAGGCAGCTCACCTCCAAGCTGCAGCACGGAAGGCAGTAGCTGCTGCATCTCAGTATGACTCCAGCTACGACTTTGGATATCCTCCATGCCAGCAGTGGCTATAGACCAACTTAGGCCAAAAGCCTAAGCTTGGGGGAGTATGTATTTCTCACCGACATTGCATTCATGTTCACACTCATTCAAGTTGTCTGTGCTCATACTTTTTCATTGTACTATCCATGCTAGTTTATTTTATTTTTCTAAGCTTTCTTCTTGTGTGTTTGAAAAACCTTAAGAAAAACCAAAAAAAAATTAGTTGTAGCTTTTAGCTAGTTTACTTTCCATGCATGTAGTAGTAATAATTAAAAGAAAACCCAAAATGATTTCTCGTTCTTCTTTTGCTTGTTGGGAGCTTTCCCGTGTAAATAGTTTTATTTCTTTTCTTATTCTTTGGGGGTCGAGAGGAGAAGACCATGATGAAAATGTTGGGTGGCTCTCATATGCATTATTGTTGATTTAACCAAGAGCCTATATTACCTTGTCTTCTCCCTTGTATTAAATGCTTGCAGATTCCAGATTAGTCCAATGCACGTGCACTATTATTATTATCCACACTGTTCGGTCGTGCTAGTGAAAGGCAATAATGACGATATATGATGGACTGAATGAGATGAGAGAAGCTGGTATGAACTCGACCTATCTTGTTTTTGTAAATATGATTAGTTCATCGTTCCTGATTCAGCCTATTATGAATGAAACATGTTTGCAATGACAATTTCAGATTATAGTTGCTCATGCCATGCTTAATTATCTAGGAGTTTATAATGGTTTACCTTTGATGTCTACTACACAACCTTCTTCTTGTAGACGTTGTTGGGCCTCCAAGTGCAGAGGTAGGACAATAGCAAATTTCCCTCAAGTGGATGACCTAAGGTTTATCAATCTGTGGGAGGCGTAGGATGAAGATGGTCTCTCTCAAACAACCCTGCAACCAAATAACAAAGAGTCTCTTGTGTCCCCAACACACCCAATACAATGGTAAATTGTATGGGTGCACTAGTTCGCTGAAGAGATGGTGATAAAACTGCAATATGGATAGTAGATATAGGTTTTTGTAATCTGAAGTTATAAAAACAGCAAGGTAACTAATGATAAAAGTGAGCGTAAACGGTGTTGCAATGCGTTGAAACAAGGCCTAGGGTTCATACTTTCGCTCGTGCAAGTTCTCTCAACAATAATAGCATAATTGGATCATATAACTATCCCTCAACATGCAACAAAGAGTCACTCCAAAGTCACTAATAGCGGAGAACAAACGAAGAGATTATTGTAGGGTACGAAACCACCTCAAAGTTATCCTTTCTGATCGATCTATTCAAGAGTGCGTAGTAAAATAGCACGAAGCTATTCTTTCCGTTTGATCTATCCTAGAGTTAGTACAAGAATAACACCTTAAGACACAAATCAACCAAAACCCTAATGTCACCTAGATACTCCAATGTCACCTCAAGTATCCGTGGGTATGATTATACGATATGCATCATACAATCTCAGATTCATCTATTCAACCACCACAAAGAACTTCAAAGAGTGCCCCAAAGTTTCTACCAGAGAGTCAAGACGAAAACGTGTGCCAACCACTATGCATAGATTCCTAAGGTCACGGAACCCGCAAGTTGATCACCAAAACATACATCAAGTGGATTAATAGAATACCCCATTGTCACCACGAGTATCCCACGCAAGACATACATCAAGTGTTCTCAAATACTTAAAGACTCAATCCGATAAGATAACTTCAAAGGGAAAACTCAATCCATTACAAGAGAGTAGAGGGGGAGAAACATCATAAGATCCAACTATAATTGCAAAGCTCGCGATACATCAAGATCGTGCCAAATCAAGAACACAAGAGAGAGAGAGAGAGAGAGAGAGAGAGAGAGAGAGAGAGATCAAACACATAGCTACTGGTACATACCTTGAGCCCCGAGGGTGAACTACTCCCTCCTCGTCATGGAGAGTGCCGGGATGATGAAGATGGCCACCGGTGAGGATCCCCCTCCGTGAGGTGCCGAAATAGGGTCTGATTGGTTTTGGTGGCTACAAAGGCTTGCGGCGGAACTCCCGATCTAGGTTATGTTCTGGAAGTTTGGGTATATATAAGAGGTGTTGGCGTCGGGAACAAGTCAGGGGGTCTCCGAGGCGGCCACGAGGTAGGAGGGCGCGCCCAGGGGGGTAGGGTGCGCCCCCACCCTCGTGGGTGCCTCGGGACTCTTGTGGCCCATCTCCGATACTTCATGGGATTCTTCTGGTCCAAAAATAATCTCCGTGAAATTTCAGGTCGATTGGACTCCGTTTGGTTTTCCTTTTCTGCGATACTCAAAAAACAAGGAAAAAACAGAAACTGGCACTGGGCTCTAGGTTAATAGGTTAGTCCCAAAAATCATATAAAATAGCATATAAAACATCCTAGATGGATAATATAATATCATGGAACAATAAAAAATTATAGATACGTTGGAGACGTATCAACCTTGCGTGCCAACATGCTATTAAAATGATTGTGATGTGGTATGATAGGGTGGTATCCTCCTTTGAACGGTTCGAGTGGCTTGACTTGGCACATGTTCACGCATGTAGTTGAAACAACATCATAACCATTTTAATAGCATGTTGGCACACAAGGTAGACCATTATAAACTCCTAGCTAATTAAGCATGGCATAAGCAACTATAATCTCTAATTGTCATTGCAAACATGTTTCATTCTGGGCTGAATCAGGAACGATGAACTAATCATATTTACAAAAACAAGAGAGGTCGAGTTCATACCAGCTTTTCTCATCTCAATCAGTCCATCATATATCGTCATTATTGCCTTTCACTTGCACGACCGAACAGTGTGGATAATAATAATAGTGCACGTGCATTGGACTAAGCTGGAATCTGCAAGCATCTGATACAAAGGAGAAGACAAGGTAATATGGGCTCTTGGTTAAATCAACAATAATGCATATAAGAGCCACTTCAACATTTTCATTATGGTCTTCTCCTTTCGACCCCCAAAGAAAAGAAAAGAAATAAAACTATTGACATGGGAAAGCTCCCAACAAACAAAAGAAGAAAAAGAAATCTTTTTGGGTTTTCTTTTTAATTACTACTACATGCATGGAAATTAAACTAGCTAAAAGGTACAACTATTTTTTTTGATTTTTCTTAAGGTTTTTCAAACACACAAGAAGAAGACCGGAAAAGAAAATAAACTAGCATGGATAGTACAATGAAAAAGTATGAGCACCGACAACTGGAATGAGTGTGTGAACATGAACGTAATGTCGGTGAGAAATACGTACTCCCCCAAGCTTAGGCTTTTGGCCTAAGTTGGTCTATGCCCATGGATCAAAGTGTTCCTCTCCAGTGTACTGAGGAGGATCGTCGGGGTGCCACTGGTTGGCGATCTCCTCCGGATCCCACTGATAAATAGACTGCCGATAAGGGTCAGGAGATGGCTCAGGCTTAGGCTCTGGGGATCGTGTCCATTCCCAATATGCATAAATGTCATCGGGCAGGATGATGTACGTGCCTGAATACATATTAAACAAGGAAGGTGCAGGCAAGGTAATAATCTGACAAGTCTTTTCACTGAATACCAGGTTATAAATGAGTCTCTTATCCTTATCATAGCAAATAAAATCATGTGCTACCATACTTTTATAGTCTAAGAAAATAGGGGGCAACAACTTTTCTTCTTTCTCATAGTGTCTAATAGGTATCTCAAAATATTTAGCAGGACGCGAAGCAAAGATACCTCCAAAAATGGGGCCCTTTGTATGGTTTGGACTCAACCGTTTAGCAACCATAGCACCTAAACTGAAAGTTCTGTCACAGAATAAAGCATGGCGCAAAATGGCGAGGTCAGGAGCACTGAGGCCCCCACTTTTCCCGCGGCTAATTAAACATCTACTGGCAAATATTGCATAGTAACGTAGAACAGGGAAATGTATGCTAGTAGTTCTTGCTTCTGACACTTTTCTCGTTTCCCCTATAGCAATCATATCAATAAATCCCGCCACATCCCTAGGATGTGGTTCCTCGATGCTGCCCTCAAAAGGCAGCTTGCAAACGTCACCAAAATCATAAAGGGACATCTCCCTATACTCATCATATATATAAAAATCCATCGAAGGTGGTGATCTCCTAGCATGGAAATGAAAATTTTGCACAAAAATATTAGTGAGCAGGAGATACTGTTCGAGCTGGTCGTGGAGGAAGTCGCTGAGGCCCGCATTCTCAGCCAAATAATAAAAATCATCATGAATCCCGGCTGCTCTCAAGAACTCATCACAAGGCCATTCACACGGACGAACTTCCGTGGTGCGAGGAAGATTATATTTGGGCTTCTTATCCTCTTCACTTTGCTTATCCTTCGAGCTTCGGCTCGAAGATCCCCTCAATAATCTCTTCATCATTTTCTGAAAATTTCTGAAGTTTTTAGTAACTCAAAATAAAAGTGAACCAAACTCAACAATATTGATAGCAACTACTTGTACAAGTGCCTAGAGACTTTTATCATGCATTAGAACTACTTGGGACCAAATAAATTTGACATGCAAGCTCAAGAACAGGGTCACCTAAGCAGAAAAAATTTGCAATAAATAAAGCACTAGAACAAAAACTAATTTTACCATTGGAGGAGTCACATACCGAAGAATAATCCCCCAAAGCAGTTTTGTGAATGGAGCTTTGAGCAAGGAGATCGAAAATGGAAGCAAGGTCAGCTAGAACTCGTGCTTGAGTTGTGTGGTGATTTTTTCTGGAGGAAGACGAAGTGTGTGGGTGCTGGAATAAGTGGGGGGGGGGGGCGTGGGGCCCATGAGGCACGGGGCGCGCCCTAGGGGGGTGAGCGCGCCCTGGACCCTCGTGGCCAGGTGGTGTGGCCCCCAGGTGTGTTCTCAGTGCCAATAATTCTTAAATATTCTAGAAAAAAATCATATTTCATCTTCGGGGCATTTGGATAACTTTTATTTTTGGGGTGTTTTTTTATTGCAAGGATAATTCAGAAAACAGACAGATAATACTATTTTTGCTTTATTTAATCTAAATAACAGAAAGTAAAAGGAGGGTACAGAAGGTTGTGCTTTATAACTTCATCCATCTCATGCTCATCAAAAGTAATCCACTAACAAGGTTGATCAAGTCTTGTTAACAAACTCTTTTCGAATAACATGGAACCGGAGAAATTTCGAATAACACTAGGTTTCCTCAACGGGGATATGCACGTCCCCAACAATAAGAATATCATATTTCTTCTTGACAGTAGGAAGATGAAATTCAAAACCTCCAATAATAATTCTTGGAATTTTTCCAATAGAATTTATGCTGTGGACTTAAGGTTGTTTCCTCGGAAAGTGTACCGTATGCTCCTTACCATTAACATGAAAAGTGACATTGCCTTCGTTGCAATCAATAATATCCCCTACACTATTCAGAAAGGGTCTACCAAGGATAATCGACATACTATCGTCCTCGGGAATATCAAGAATAACAAAGTCTGTTAAAATAGCAACGTTTGCAACCACAACAGGCACATCCTCACAAATACCTACAGGTATAGCAGTTGATTTATCAGCCATTTGCAAATATATTTCAGTAGGTGTCAACTTATTCAAATCAAGTCTACGATATAAAGAGAGAGGCATAACACTAACACCAACTCCAAGATCACATAAAGCAGTTTTAACATAGTTTCTTTTAATGGAGCATGGTATAGTTGGTACTCCTGGATCTCCTAGTTTCTTAGGTATTCCACCTTTAAAAGTATAATTGCTAAGCATGGTGGAAATTTCAGCTTCCGATATCTTTCTTTTACTTGTAACAATATCTTTCATATACTTAGCTTAAGGAGGCATTTTAAGCATATCAGTCAAACGCATACGCAAAAAGATAGGTCTAATCATTTCAGCAAAGCGCTCAAAATCCCCATCATCCTTTTTATTGGATGGTTTAGGAGGAAAGGGCATGGGTTTCTGAACCCATGGTTATCTTTCTTTACTGTGCTTCCTAGCAACGAAGTCTCTCTTATCATAACGTTGATTCTTTGATTGTGGGTTATCAAGATCAACAGCAGGTTCAATCTCTACAACATTGTTATTGCTAGGTTGAGCATCAACATGAACATCATCATTAACATTATCACTAGGTTCATGTTCATTATCAGATAGTGTGTTTCAGCATGAGAAATAGAAATATCATTGGGATTCTCAGGTGTGTCAGCAACAGGTTCACTAGAAGCATGAAAAGTCCTATCATTTTTCTTTTCTTCTTCTTAGAAGGACTAGGTGCATCAACATTACTTCCTCTGTCCCATAATATAAGAACACTTTTTACACTAGTGTAGTGTCAAAAACGTTCTTATATTATGCGACGGAGGGAGTAGTTCTCTGAGAATCTTACTCAATTCTCTTAGGGTGGCCCTTAGGATACAAAGGTTCCTGAGTCATTCTACCCCCTCTAGTCACAATTCTAACATCATTATAATTTTTCTCATTATTTAATTCATTGAGCAAATCATTTTGAGCTTTAAGCACTTGTTCTACTTGAGTGGTAACCATAATAGCATGTTTACTAATGAGTTTAAGTTCACCTTTAACTCTAGACATATAATCACTCAAGTGTTCAACCATATAAGCATTTCGTTTCAATTGTCTACCAACATAAGCATTGAAGTTTTCTTGTTTAACAATAAAATCATCGAACTCATCCAAGCATTGGCTAGCAAACTTAGTAGACAGGATTTCAGCTTTATCATATCTATAGAGAGAATTTACCTTTACTACCTGTGTCGGCTTATCAAGACCATGTATTTCTTCAATAGGTGGTAAATTCTTAACATCTTCAGCTTTAATACCTTTTTCTTTCATAGATTTGTTTTCCTCTTGCATAACTTCAGGACTGAGAAATAGAATACCCCTTTTCTTCGGAGTTGGCTTAGGAGTTTGTTCAGGAAGTGTCCAATTATTTTTATTAGTCAACATATTATTCAATAGCAATTCAACTTGATCAACAGTTCTTTCCCTGAAAACACAACCAGCACAACTATCCAGGTGGTCTCTGGAAGCATCGGTTAGTCCATTATAAAAGATATCAAGTATTTCATTTTTCTTGAGAGGATGATCAGGCAAAGCATTAAGTAATTGGAGAAGCCTCCCCCAAGCTTGCGGGAGACTCTCTTCTTCAATTTGCACAAAATTATATATTTCCCTCAAAGCATCTTGTTTCTTATGAGCTGGGAAATATTTAGTAGAGAAGTAATAAATCATATCCTGGGGAATACGCACACAACCAGGATCAAGAGAATTAAACCATGGTTTAGCATCACCCTTTAATGAGAACGGAAATAACTTAAGGATATAGTTGTAGCGAGTTTTCTCATCATTAGTGTGTGGCTATATCATTTAATTTAGTAAGATATGCCACAACAGTTTCAGATTCATAGCCATAAAAAGGATCAGATTCAACAAAAGTAATTATCTCAGGGTCGACAGAGAAATCATAATCCTTATCCGAAATACAGATAGGTGAAGTAGCAAAAGCAGTGTCATATTTCATTCTAGCATTCAAAGATTTATCTTTCAGCTTAGCTAATAATTTCTTAAGATCATATCTATCATTGCAATCAAGAAAGTCTCTAGTAGTTTCTTCATCCATAACATAACCCTCGAGCTGTGAGGCAATTCATATCTAGGGGGAGAATCTTCATAATCACTTTCATCAATATTATCACTTTCAGTAATTTCATTCTCTCAAGCCCTAGCAAGTTGTTCATCAAGAAATTCACCTAATGGCACAGTAGTATCAAGCATAGAAGTAGTTTCATCATAAGCATCATGCATAGCAGAAGTGGCATCATCAATAACATGTGACATATCAGAATTAATAGCAGAAGTAGGTTTAGGCGTCGCAAGCTTACTCAAAACAGAAGGTGAATCAAGTGCAGAGCTAGATGGCAGTACCTTACCTCCCATCGTAGTTGAGGGAAAAATAGTAGTTCTTTTGTCTTTCAAGTTCCTCATAGTGATCAACAGATATAAATCCCAAGTGACTCAAAGAATAGAGCTATGCTCCCTGGCAACGGTGCCAGAAAATAGTCTTCATAACCCACAAGTATAGGGGATTGCAACAGTTTTCGAGGGTAGAGTATTCAACCCAAATTTATTGATTTGACACAAGGGGAGCCAAAGAATATTCTCAAGTATTAGCAGTTGAGTTGTCAATTCAACCAAACCTGGAAGACTTAACATCTGCAACAAAGTATTTAGTAGCAAAGTAGTGTGGAAGTAACGGTAACGCTGGCAAAAGTAACAATAGCAGTTTTGTAGTAATTACAACAGTAGTAACAGAAAAGTAACTAAGCAGAGAGCAATATGTGAAAAGCTCGTAGGCATTGGATCAGTGATGGAGAATTATGTCGGATGTGATTCCTCATGCAACAGATATAACATAGGGTGACACAGAACTAGCTCCAATTCATCAATGTAATGTAGGCATGTATTCCGAATATAGTCATACATGCTTATGGAAAAGAACTTGCATGACATCTTTTGTCCTACCCTCCCGTGGCAGCGGGGTCCTAACAGAAACTAAGGGATATTAAGGCCTCCTTTTAATAGAGTACCCTACCAAAGAATTAACACTTAGTGAATACATGAATTCCTCAAACTATGGTCATCACCGGGAGTGGTCCCGATTATTGTCACTTCGGGGTTGCCGGATCATAACACATAGTAGGTGACTATAGACTTGCAAGATAGGATCAAGAACTCACATATATTCATGAAAACATAATAGGTTCAGATCTGAAATCATGGCACTCGGGCCCTAGTGACATGCATTAAGCATAGCAAAGTCATAGCAACATAATTCTCAGAACATAATGGATACTAGGGATCAAACCCTAACAAAACTAACTCGATTACATGGTAAATCTCATCCAACCCATCACCGTCCATCAAGTCTATGATGGAATTACTCACGCACGGCGGTGAGCATCATGAAATTGGTGATGGAGGAAGGTTGATGATGATGATGGCGACGGATTCCCCTCTCCGGAGTCCCGAACGGACTCCAGATCAGCCCTCCTGAGAGAGATTAGGGCTTGGCAGCGGCTTCGTCTCGTAAAACGTGATGAATCCTTCTCTCTGATTTTTTCTCCCTGAACGTGAATATATAGAGTTGAAGTTGAGGTCGGTGGAGCATCAGGGGGCCCACAAGGCAGGGGGGCGCACCCAGGGGTGTACGCGGCCCCACCCTCGTGGACAGGGTGTGGGCCCCCTAGCCTTGATTCTTTCGCCAGTATTTTTTATATATTCCAAAAATATTCTCCGTGAAGTTTCAGGTCATTCCGATAACTTTTATTTCTGCACAAAAATAACACCATGGCAATTCTGCTGAAAACATCATCAGTCCGGGTTAGTTCCATTCAAATCATGCAAGTTAGAGTCCAAAACAAGGGCAAAAGTGTTTGGCAAAGTAGATACGATGGAGACGTATCATCAACCAAAACCCTAATGTCACCTAGATACTCCAATGTCACCTCAAGTATCCGTGGGTATGATTATACGATATGCATCACACAATCTCAGACTCATCTATTCAACCAACACAAAGAATATCAAAGATTGCCCCGAAGTTTCTACCGGAGAGTCAAGACGAAAACGTGTGCCAACCCCTATGCATAGATTCCCAAGGTCACGGAACCCGCAAGTTGATCATCAAAACATACATCAAGTGGATCAATGGAATACCCCATTGTCACCACGGGTATCCCACGCAAGACATATATCAAGTGTTCCCAAATCCTTAAAGACTCAATCCGATAAGATAACTTCAAAGGGAAAACTCAATCCATTACAAGAGAGTAGAGGGGGAGAAACATCATAAGATCCAACTATAATAGTGAAGCTCGCGATACATCAAGATCGTGCCAAATCAAGAACACGAGAGAGAGAGATCAAACACATAGCTACTGGTACATACCCTTAGCCTCGAGGGTGAACTACTCCCTCTTCGTCATGGAGAACTCCAGGATGATGAAGATGGCCACCGGTGAGGGATCCCCCCTCCGCCAGGGTGCCAGAATAGGGTCCCAATTGGTTTTTGGTGGCTATAGAGGATTGCAGTGGTGGGACTCCCGATCTAGATTATGTTCTGGAAGTTTGGGTAGAGGTGTTGGCGTCGGGAACAAGTCAGGGGGGTCTCCGAGGCGGCCATGAGCTTGGGGGTACGCCCAGGGGGTTAGGGCGCGCCCCCACCCTCGTGGGTGCCTCGGGACTCTTATAGCCCATCTCCGATACTCCATGGGCTTCTTTTGGTCCAAAAATAATCTCTGTGAAATTTCAGGTCAATTGGACTCCGTTTGGTTTTCCTTTTCCGCGATACTTAAAAACAAGGAAAAAACAGAAACTGGCACTGGGCTCTAGGTTAATAGGTTAGTACCAAAATCATATAAATGCATATAAAACATCCTAGATGGATAATATAATATCATGGAACAATAAAAAATTATAGATACGTTGGAGACGTATCAACCTTGCGTGCCAACATGCTATTAAAATGATTGTGATGTGGTATGATAGGGTGGTATCCTCCTTTGAACGGTTCGAGTGGCTTGACTTGGCACATGTTCACGCATGTAGTTGAAACAAAATCAACATAGCCTCCACGATATTTATGTTCACGGTGATTTATGTCCTACTCATGCTTGCACTCATTGTTGACTAATCTTAATGCGTGTTCATCATTGTTGTCGGTCTCTAGTTGGTCGTTTCCCAGTCTCTTTCTAGCCTTCACGTGTACTAAGCGGGAATACTGCTTGTGCATCCACTTCCATAAATCCCAAAGTTATTCCATATGGGTCCACCATACCTTCCTATATGCAGTATTTACCTGTCGTTCCAAGTAAATTTGTATGTGCCAAACTCTAAACCTTCAAATGAAATTCTGTTTTGTATGCTCGAATAGCTCATGTATCAACTAGGGCTGTCTATATCTTCCATGCTAGGTTATTCTCACGATGAGTGGACTCCTCTCATCACTCATGAGAAAATGACCGGTAACCGGGATGCCCAGTCCCATGCTCAAATCAAAATAATTGCAAACAAAACTCCCCCAGGATTGTTGTTAGTTAGAGGCACCCGTTGTTTTGGACAAGCCATGGATTGATGTTTGTTGGTGGTGGGGGAGTATAAACTTTACCATTCTGTTTGGGAACCACCTATAATGTGTGTAGCATGGAAGATATCAAGATCTCTTGGTTGTTATGTTGACAATGAAAGTATGCCACTCAAAATATTTTTTATCTCTGTTTCAAAACTCGAGCTCTGGCACCTCTGCAAATCCCTGCTTCCCTCTGCAAAGGGCCTATCTATTTACTTTTATGTTGAGTCATCATCCTCTTATTAAAAAGCACCAGTTGGAAACCTTCTTTGTCATTCGCATGCATTGCTATTAATTTACATTGAGTATGACTGGATCTCTTTTACCATGAATTACAATGTCTAGTCAGTCCTTGATCTTCAGGGGTGCTCTGCATTTATGTTTTGCGGTCTCAGAAAGGGCTAGCGAGATACCATCTTGTTATATCATGTTATGATTGTTTTGAGAAAGTGTTGTCATCCGAGATTTATTATTATTGCTCGCTAGTTGATTATGTCATTGATATGAGTAAACATGAGACCTAAATGTTATTGTGAATATGGTTAGTTCATAATCTTTGCTGAAAACTTGAATGTTGGCTTTACATATTTGCAACAACAAGATCAAACAGAGTTTGTAAAAGTTTTTCTTTATCACTTTCAGTTTGTCAACTGAATTGCTTGAGGACAAGCAAAGGTTTAAGCTTGGGGGAGTTGATATGTCTCCAACGTATCTAATTTTCCAAACACTTTTGCCCTTGTTTTGGACTCTAACTTGCATGATTTGAATGGAACTTACCCGGACTGACGCTGTTTTCAGCAGAACTGCCATTGTATTATTTTTGTGCAGAAATAAAAGTTCTCGGAATGACCTGAAAATCCACAGAGACAGGTTTTGGAATTAATGAAAAATATTGGCAAAAGAATCAGCATCAGGGGCCCACACCCTGTCTACAAAGGTGCAGGGCGCCCCCCTGGGGTGCGCCTCCTGCCTCGTGGGCCCCCGAGACCTCCACCGACCTCAACTCCAACTCCATATATTCACGTTCGGGGAGAAAAAATGGGAGAGAAGGATTCATCGCGTTTTACGATACGGAGCCGCCGCCAAGACCTAATCTTCCCCGGGAGGGCTGATCTGGAGTCCGTTCGGGGCTCCGGAGAGGAGAATCCGTCGCCATCGTAATCATCAACCATCCTCCATCACCAATTTCATGATGCTCACCGTCGTGCATGAGTAATCCCATAGTAGGATTGCTGGACAGTGATGGGTTGGATGAGATTTATGATGTAATCAAGTAAGTTTTGTTAGGGTTTGATCCCTAGTATCCATTATGTTCTAAGATTGATGTTGCTATGACTTTGCTATGCTTAATGCTTGTCACTAGGGCCCGAGTGCAATGATTACAGATCTGAACCTATTATGTTTTCATGAATATGTGAGTTCTTGATCCTATCTTGCAAGTCAATAGTCACCTACTATGTGTTATGATCCGGCAACCCCGAAGTGACAATAATCGGGACCACTCCCGGTGATGACCATAGTTTGAGGAATTCATGTATTCACTAAGTGTTAATTCTTTGGTAGGGTACTCTATTAAAAGGAGGCCTTAATATCCCTTAGTTTCCAATAGGACCACGCTGCCACAGGAGGGTAGGACAAAAGATGTCATGCAACTTCTTTTCCATAAGCACGTATGACTATATTCGGAATACATGCCTACATTACATTGATGAACTGGAGCTAGTTCTGTGTCACCCTATGTTATAGCTGTTGCATGAGGAATCACATCCGACATAATTATCCATCATTGATCCATTGCCTACGAGCTTTTCACATATTGATCTTTGCTTAGTTACTTTTCCGTTGCCACTGTTACAATTGCTACAAAAACTAGTACTGTTACTTTTGCCACCGTTACCGTCACTTCCATACTAATTTGCTACTAAATACTTTGCTGCAGATATTAAGTCTTTCAGGTGTGGTTGAATTGACAAGTCAACTGCTAATACTTGAGAATATTCTTTGGCTCCCTTTGTGTCGAATCAATAAATTTGGGTTGAATACTCTACCCTCGAAAACTGTTGCGATCCCCTATACTTGTGGGTTATCACTGGGACGCAAAGGTGGCAATGATCATGTTTATCGTTAATGCACCTACCTATAAAGAGAGCAAAATAATGTACGGTAGGAAAGTGAATGCTCCTGTGGTAGCTTGTGTGACATTTCTAGTTTCTCCCACAATGATGCTAGCAAGGAAATCGTTGTATTCAGATTTGTGAGGATCACTATGAATGCCCCACTGTGGGATTTTGAAAGCAATATTAAAATCTGCAAGGTCCATCGTGTATGATTCATCATAAAGATCAAATAAAACAGTGTGGGTATTGCGCTTAGATGAAAATTCAAACCTCCGCACAAAGGAATCAGTGAGGTAATGGTATTGTCGGCACTTATTTGATACGAAGTCCTCAAGATCAGCATTCCGTACATATGCATCAAATTCATCCTAGAAGCCTGCACGAACCATAAATTCATCGGACGACCATTCACAAGGCCGCACTTGAGCTTCCCTTGGTAGTTCAAGGTCCGGTTCACGTATCGCGAGCCTCGATGCTTGCTTCCTCGAAGAACCACCTTGGTACATTTTCCTAGACATTTTTCTTTCTCTGAAAATTCTAAATTTTTTAGCGACTCAAAATAAAAGTGAACCAAACTCAATAAGATTGATAGCAACTACTCTTACAAGTATCTAGAGGCTATATCATGCATCAAAACTACTTTGGACCATATAAATTTGACATGCAAGCTCAAGAACAAGGTCACCACAGCAGCAAAAATTTGCAATAAATAAAGCACCAGAGCAAAAACTAATTGGACCATTGGAGGAGTCACATACCGAAGAACAATCCTCCAAAGCAGTTTTGTGAATGGAGCTTTGAGCAAGGAGATCGAAAATAGCAGAAAAATGAGCAAGAACACGGCTTTGAGCTACGGGATGATTTTTCCTGGAGGAAGACGAAGTGGATGGGTGCTGGAAAATAAGTGGAGGGGACCCGCATGGGACCCACTAGGCAGGGGCACGCCCTCCACCGTTGTGGCCTACTAGTGCATCCACCTGATGCATGTTCAGTGCCATAAATTCTCAAATATTCTATAAAAAAATCATACTAAATTTTCAGGGCATTTGGAGAACTTTTATTTTCCAGACATTTTTTATTTCATGGATAATTTAGAAAATAGATAGAAAATACTATTTTTGCTTTATTTAATCTAAATAGCAGAAAGTAAAAGATAGGTACAGAAAGTTGTGCCTTCTAAATTCATCCATCTCATGCTCATCAAAAGAAATCCATTAACAAGGTTGATCAAGTCTTATTAACAAACTTCTTCCGAATGACATGAAACCGAAGAATTTTCGAATAACACTAGGTTACCTCAATGGGGATATGCATGTCCCCAATAACAAGAATATCATATTTCTTTTTGAGAGTAGGAAGAGGAAATCCAAAACCTCCAATAGTAATAGTTGAATTTTTTCTAATATAATTGATATTATGAACTTGAGGTTGTTTCTTCAGGAAATGTATCGTATGCTCATTCCCATTAACATGAAAAGTGACATTGCCTTTATTGCAATCAATAAAAGCCCCTGCAGTATTAAAAAGGGTCTACCAAGGATGATCGACATACGGTCGTCCTCGGGAATATAAAAAATAACAAAGTCCGTCAAGATAGTAACATTTGCAACCACAACAGGCACATCCTCGCAAATACCGATGGGTATAGCAGTTGATTTATCAGCCATTTGCAAAGAGATTTCAGTAGGTGTCAACTTATTCAATTCGAGTCTACAATACAAAGAGGAAGGCATAACACTAACACCGGCTCCAAGATCACATAAAGTAGTTTTAACATAGTTTCTTTTAATGGAGAATGGTATAGTTGGTACTCCTGGATCTCCAAGTTTCTTTGGTATTCCATCCTTCAAAGTATAATTAGCAAGCATGGTGGAAATTTCAGCTTTAGGTAACTTTCTTTTATTAGTAACAATATCTTTCATATACTTAGCTTAAGGAGGCATTTTAAGCATATGAGTCAAATGCATACGCAAAAGATAGGTCTAATCATTTCAGCAAAGCGCTCAAAATCCTCGTCATCCTTTTTTCTTGGATGACTTAGGAGGAAAGGGCATGGGTTTCTGAACCCATGGTTCTCTTTCTCTACCATGTTTCCTAGCAATGAAGTCTCTCTTATCATAATGTTGATTCTTAGATTGTGGGTTATGAAGATCAACAACAGGTTCAATCTATATATCATTATCATTACTAGGTTGAGCATCAACATGAACATCATTATTAACATTATCACTAGGTTCATGTTCATCACCAGATTGTGTCTCAGCATCAGGAATAGAAATATCATTGGGATTCTCAGGTGTGTCTATAGCAGGTTCACCAGCATGCAAAGTCCTATCAATTTTCTTTTTCTTTTTATTAGAAGGACTAGGTGCATCAGTATTAGTTCTCTGAGAATCTTTCTCAACTCTCTTAGGTGTCCCTCAGGATACAAAGGTTCCTGGGTCATTTTACCACCTCTAGTCATAACCCTAACAACATTATCATCGTTCTTATTATTTAACTCATTGAGCAAATCATCTTGTGCCTTAAGTACTTGTTCTACTTGAGTTGTAACCATGGAAGCATGTTTACTAATAAGCTTAGGTCATTAAAATTTCTACTCATATAATCACCCAAGTGATCAAGCATGTAAGCATTATGTTTCAATTGTCTAGTAACATAAGCATTGAAGTTTTCTTGTTTAAAATTAAAAATATCAAACTCATCCAAGCATTGACTAGCAAACTTATTATGAGGAATATCACCTTCATCAATTCTATAAAGAGAATCTACCTCTACTACCTGTGTCGGGTTATCAAGACCATGTATTTCTTCATTAGGCGGTAAATTCTTAACATCTTCAGCTTTAATACCTTTTTCTTTCATAGATTTCTTTGCCTCTTGCATATCTTCAGGACAAAGAAATAGAATACCTCTTTTCTTCGGAGTTGGCTTAGGAGTTGGTTCAGGAGTGTCCAATCATTATCATTACTCAATATATTATTCAATAGCAATTCAGCTTTCTCAACAGTTCTTTCCCTGAAAACACAACCAACACAACTATCTAGGTGGTCCCTAGAAGCATCGGTTAGTCCACTATAAAAGATATCAACTATTTCATTTTTCTTGAGAGGATAATCAGGCAAAGCATTAAGTAATTGTAGAAGCCTCCCCAAGCTTGTGGGAGACTCTCTTCTTCAATTTGCACAAAGTTAAATATTTCCTTTAAGGCAACTTGTTTCTTATGAGCAGGGAAACCTTTTTTAGAGAAGTAGTAAATCATATCCTGGGGACTACGCAAACAACCAGGAGCAAGAGAATTAAACGATATCTTAGCATCACCCTTTAACGAGAAAGGAAACAATTTAAGAATATAGTAATAGCGAATTTTTTCCTCATGAGCAAATAGGGTGGCTATATCATTCAATTTAGTAAGATGTGCCACAATAGTTTCAGATTCATAACCATAGAAAGGATCAGATTCAACTAAAGTAATTAACTCAGGATCAACAGAGAAGTCATAATCCTTATCAATGACAAAGATAGGTGAAGTAGCAAACATAGGGTCATATTGCATTCTAGCATTCAAAGACTTTTCTTGTAGCTTAGCTAATAGTTTCTTAAGATCATCTCTATCATTACAAGCAAGAAAGTCTCTAGCAGTTTCCTCTTCCATAATATAACCCTCAGGTACAAAAGGTAATTAATATCTAGGGGAGAATCGTAATCTTCAGTTTAAATAATATCATCAATTTCAGTAATTTCATTCTCTCTAACCCTAGCAAGTTGTTCATCAAGAAATTCACCTAGTGGCACAATATTATCAAGTAAAGAAGTAGTATCATCATAAGCATCATGCATAGCAGAAGTGGCATCATCAATAACATGCGACATATCAGAATCAATAGTAGGTGTAGGTGTTGCAAGTTTACTCAAAACAGAAGTTGAATCAAGTGCAGAGCTAGATGGCAGTTCCTTACCTCCCCTCATAGTAGAGGGATAGATCTTGGTTTTGTTGTATTTCAGATTGCTGATAGTGATCAAAAGATAAAAATCCCAAGTGACTCAGAGAATAGAGCTATGCTCCTCGGCAACAGCGCTGTCGGGGCATGCTGATCCTGCCCACGAACACCTATGGGACCGGCGGACCGAGCCCCTTTCGGTTCGGCGGGGGGCGGAGGTCGCACGAAGAGCAGATCGAGGCGAAGCACACGAGCGGTTTACCCAGCTTCGGAGCTCTCTGGGGAGATAACACTCCTACTACTGCATGTCTAAGTGTATTGAATTCTTGCTCGGGAGCGCTGAGTGCTACAATGCACACAAGCTGCTAACGAGACCGAGCGTGAGTGTTCTCTGGCTTCGAACCTTTCGAACCCCCTCCTACGTTGCGCATGGGCCTCCTTTTATATGTTAAAGGGGTCTCCGACAGGTGGCAACGTAGACAAGGGTAAAAATGGAAAAGGAGTGGTTGGTACAGCTACTTGTACAGTGTATCATACCTAACCCTGACGGCAGGGGACAAAGGCATTAAATGCCCATCTATGTCGCCCTAACAGTGCAGAAAGGGACCGTCAGGGGCGCCACCGCTTGCCACGATGGCGGCATGTCTGCGCCGCTTGCCACCGGGCTCCGGCCGCCTGACCTCTTGCCACAGCGCTGGAAAGGTCGAGGCGACATGTTAGTGGATGTCTTTGGAGCGCAGTGCAGTGGTGGTCTGCATGGCAAGCGCCTTGCCGCGGTTGTTGTCTTGTCGCGTCCGGAAGCTTGTCGCTCACGGGCCTTCCGGCAAGCTCCTCTTGCCGGGGCCTTGTCTCCTAGGTGTCTTGGGTGGCCTTCGGCAAGCTCCTCTTGCCGGGCCTTGTCTCCTAGGTGCCTTGGGTGGCCTTCCCGGCAAGCTCCTCTTGCCGGGGCCTTGTCTCCTTGGCTTGAATACTTTGTTCTTGAATGGCTCCAAAGAAATCACAGAGGACCTTGGCGGTCACCCGGTAAGCCTTGCCGCGGAGGGCTGCAACTGCCCGTGCACAAGTTCGGGATACTAGGGTACCCCTACTCTAGTACACCGACAAGCGCCAGAAAAAGGTATTGATAACCCACAAGTATGGGGGATCGCAACAATTTTCGAGGGTAGAGTATTCAACCCAAATTTATTGATTCAACACAAAGGGAGCCAAAGAATATTATCAAGTATTAGCAGCTGAGTTGTCAATTCAACCACACATGAAAGACTTAATATCTGCAACAAAGTATTTAGTAGCAAAGTGGTATGGAAGTAACGGTAACGGTGGCAAAAGTAATAGTAGCAGTTTTGCAGTAATTGTAACAGTGGCAACAGAGAAGTAACTTAGCAAAGATCAATATGAAACGAACTCGTAGGCAATGGAGAAGTAACTTAGCAAAGATCAATATGAAACGAACTCGTAGGAAATGGATCAATGATGGATAATTATGTTGGATGGCATTCATCATGCAACAGTTATAACCTAGGGTGACACAGAACTAGCTCCAATTCATCAATATAATTTAGGCACGTATTCTGTATATGTCATACATGCTTATGGAAAAGAAATTGCATGACATATTTTGTCCTACCCTCCCGTGGCAGCGGGGCCCTATTGGAAACTAAGGGATATTAAGGCCTTCTTTTAATAGAGAACCAGACCAAAGCATTAGCACTTAGTGAATACATGAACTCCTCAAACTACAGTCATCACCGGGAAGTGCCCCGACTATTGCCACTCCAGGGTTGCCGGATCATAACACATAGTAGGTGACTAGAACTTGTGAGATAGGATCAAGAACACAAATATATTAATGGAAACATAATAGGTTCAGATCTAAAATCATGGAACCCGTGCCCTAGTGACAAGCATTAAGCATAGGAAAGTCATAGCAACATCAATCTTAGAACATAGTGGATACTAGGGATCAAACCCTAACAAAACTAACTCGATTACATGGTAAATCTCATCCAACCCATCACTGTCTAGCAAGCCTACAATGGGATTACTCATGCACGGCAGTGAGCATCATGAAATTGGTGATGGAGGATGGTTGATGATGACGACAGCGATGCTTTCCCCTCTCCGGAGCCCAAAACGGACTCCAAATCTGCCCTCTCGAGGAAGAACAGGAGGCGGCGGCGGATCCGTATCATAAAACTCAATGAATCCTTCTCTCCTATTTTTTCTCCCCGAACATGAAAATATGGAGTTGGAGTTGAGGTCGGGGGAGCTTCGTAGGACCCACAAGACAGGGGGCATGCCCAGGGGGTAGGGCGCGCCCCCACCCTTGGGGACAGGGTGTGGGTCCCCTCTGGTTGATTCTTTCGCCAATATTTTTATTAATTCCAAAAATACTCTCCGTGAAGTTTCAGGTCATTCCGAGAACTTTTATTCCTGCACAAAAATAACACCATGGCAATTTTGCTGAAAACAATGTCAGTCCGGGTTAATTCCATTCAAATCATGCAAATTAGAGTCCAAAACAAGGGCAAAAGAGTTTGGAAAAGTAGATACGATGGAGGCGTATCAGTAGGTCTGTGGTAAACTACTCACACATCATCGGAAGAGTAGCAAGGTTGATGTAGAGCCCCTTCGTGATCGATTCCCCCCCATGTAGAGTGCCAGAAAAGGTCAAAACGCTGAACGTGTTCCCCACAACACACCAGGGTGCGCCTACCCCCTGGGCGCGCCCTAGTGCCTTGTGGGATACTCCTTCAGGTTTTGGTTCTCTCCCGAAGCTTCCAGGGTCTCTTTTGTCCAGAAAAAAATCTGCAAAAAGTTTCATGGCATTTGGACTTCGTTTGGTACTGATTTTCTGGAACCAAAAATAGGCAAAAGCAGCAACTGGCATTGGGCACTAAGTTAATAGGTTAGTCCCAAAAAATGATATAATATTGCATATAATTGCATATAAAGCATCTAAGATTGATACTATAACAACATGGAACAATAAAAACTATAGATACGTTGGAGACGCATCAACCATGTTGTCGGTGAAATGAAACAAAGCAACACTTGAGGGAAGCATAGCAAGAACATCAACCCTCGCAATCATATGTGATCTAGATAACTACTCATGATGCCACTATTGGGAAATGTAGTAGAAAGCAAAGGAAAATCGCACCTACGCACACCCAAGATTAATATGAAGATGCATAACCGTTGTGATCACGATCGTTATCGGCACCGAGATGTAGAAGAATAAGAATGTGTCGGTGTAGATTGTACTTGGAGTCCCTCAAACCGTCGATGAACGATCTGACAAACCGCCCACGAACAATCCCTCGAATCAAAGACCGAAAGCACGACCTCTCTACTTGGTTACAAGCGTGCAACCTTCACGATCCGGCAGCGCTTCGCCGTCCAGAGCTAATCATTGCCGGATAATTAGAGGGAGGATATTAGAACCACACGGGCTTCTAATTATGAGGATTAGAGGATTAGTCTAGCTCTAATTAGTCAACTATAACCAACTATAACTAGAACTAGAAGAAGTAGAGGAGGCTCCAAAACTTGTATATTCAAAAGAGCAAAATCCCTAGTATATAGGTTGAAGGGGACAGGGAGGGCTGCCACCAAGGGGGAAGGAGTCCCCTTTGGTGAGCCGACCTAGGGGGGAGGAATCTGACTCCTCCTCCACCCCAATTTGGCCTCCTTCCTTAGGGAACGAGGCGCCTCCCCACTTGGGCCTTTGTGGCCCAAGTTGCCTTCCACCTCTTGACTTTTTAAGGCCCGTTGATATTAAATTAAATATTATATTTCTCTAAATACTTTCATACCATTTTATATATAATTGAACATCCCCGAAAACATTTTCCACCTATATGTTATCGGCAATACCTGGTATTACCCGATACTCTCCAAAACCCTTCTGGTACCCGGAAAACGCTTCCTGATCCTCTCAGAACTATTCTGAATATTAATAATACAATTACACAATAATATTCTCACCACTCTCGTCCTAATAACACTCAGAAGATCGTGATTGACTTAAGATTATGACCCCATAGGTTCGGTAACTCATAGACATGAACGAAACCGTTCGTTTAATGTCCGCCAGCGGAACCTTGGACGTCCATATCGAGCCCTATGAGCACACGAATGATATTCGAGTGAACCTTTGGTTATCATGTGATGTTCCCTTTGCTTCATGATACTTCACAAAACCCAGGATGCATCAGTATCCTCCTGAGTCATCACCATGCTTACTATACCGAAATCCTCGTTACCGATTTTGTTGTTCTTTCTCGTTATTGTGTTTCGGCATCCTTGTGGCGTAGTCACCTGTGTCGGACATACGATGATGCATGCCATCACACTGAGAGGGCCCTAAGAGTATCTCTCCATCCTCGGAGGAGCAAATCCCGCTCTCGAGCTATCTAGCCCCTTGTCAAACTTTTCGATGAACCTGTAAGTTGTCGTTGTGATCACCATGTTACAGGTGACGTTTGAGCAACCCCAAAGCCTACCGTACGGTAAGAAGTGACTACAATACTATGATGGTCTAAGGAGAAAAATCACACGTTGACACTCCATGTTATTACAATTGATTATAGACGATATTAACCTAATTCATAACATACAAGATTGGGTCGATTCAATATGACCGTTCTTCCAACGTCATAATCTCAATGTTTTTCTAGGACTATCGTCACACTTAACGATATCCCAAGATCCGGAAAATGTGAGCACAAACAACACTTGAGCTAGTCCTAGAGGCAAGACTAGGAACCTTTTGTTTAATTGTTTACCATTCCACACGCGCGTATGAGTTATCCACTAAATCGCATATTCCAGGATCATAGCAGTTATAACATAGAATATAAACTCTATAATTATGAATATGAAAATATAATAATACAAATATTATTGGCTCTAGGGCATATTCCCAACACAATCTTGGCTACAGAATTATAGAACAAAGGAACTTCAAAAGATTCAATGCACAATCTGATCATAACGTGACAATTCATCACATCTCCCAACAAACACACCAGTGATTGCATCATATGGACCCTGCTCATGTGAGGCAGCTCACGAGAACTTTGTTTTGAATACAAGGGAGAGAGGATGCCATCTAGCTACTTCTATGGACCCTCAGGTCCGAAAGGAACTACTAAAAACTGGTCATAGAGGCAGCAAGGTTGATGAAGAAGCCTCCAACGATGGATTCCCCCTCCGGCACGATGCAGATGAGGCCTCCAAATTGGATCTCTTAGAACATGAACTTGCAACGACAGAAAAAATCATAGAAAATTGATACAGAGAACTTCACGAAATATAGGATTTGTAGGTGAAAAATGGGAATAGGGAGGTGATACGTCTCCATCGTATATACTTTTCCTAACACCTTTCCTCTTGTTTTGGACTCTAATTTGCATGATTTGAACGAAACTAACCCGGACTGACGCTGTTTTCAGCAGAACTACCATGGTGTTGTTTTTTGTACAGAAATAAAAGTTCTCAAAATGGAACGAAACTTTGGAGGATTTTTTATACAATAAAAGAGAATTTCTGGAGCCAAGAACCACCAGAGGGGGGCACCCGGGTGGGCAGAACCCACTAGGGCGCGCCCCCTCCAGGCGCGCCCAAGTGGGTTGTCCCCACCTGGTGGCCCCGCAGACCCTGAAACCGATGCTATAAAATCACATATTTCTAGAAAAAAATGAGGGAGAAAGAATTATCACGTTCCACGAGACGAAGCCGCCGTCACCTCCTGTTCTTCATCGGGAGGCCAGATCTAGAGTCTGTTTGGGGCTCCGGAGAGCGGGATCTTCGTCATCACCAACCCTTCTCCATTGCCAATTCCATGATGCTCCCCACCGGGAGTGAGTAATTCCTTCGTAGGCTCGCTGGTTGGTGAGGAGTTGGATGAGATTCATCATGTAATCTAGTTAGTTTTGTTAGGGCTTGATCCCTAGTATCCACTATGTTCCGAGGTTCATGTTGCCATGACTTTGACATGCTTAATGCTTGTCACTTTGGGCCCGAGTGCCATGATTTCAGATCTGAAACGTTTATGTTATCACCATTATATCTATGTTCTAGATCTGATCTTGCAAGTTATAGTCACCTACTACGTGTTATGATCCAGCAACCCCGGAGTGACAATAGTCGGGACCACTCCCGGTGATGACCGTACTTTGAGGAGTTCATGTATTCACCGTGTGTTAATGCTTTGTTCCGGTTCTCTATTAAAAGGAGGCGTTAATATACCTTAGTTTCCAATAGGACCCCGATGCCACGGGAGGGTATGAAAATATGTCATGCAAGTTCTTTCCATAAGCACGTATAACTATTTACGGAATACATGCCTACATTATATTCATGAACTGGAGCTAGTGCCGTATCGCCCTAAGTTATAACTGTCACATGATGAATATCATCCAACAAATCGTCGATCCAATGCCTATGAATTTCTCTTATATTGTTCTTGCTAAGTTACTACTGCTATCGTTACTATTGCACTTGCTACAAATCACTACTGTCACTGTCACCGTTACTATTGCTGCTACTATTATCAAAACTATCATACTACTTTGCTACTGATCACTTTGCTGCAGATAATTAATCTCCAGGTGTGGTTGAATTGACAACTCAACTGCTAATACTTACAAATATTCTTTGGCTCCCCTTGTGTCGAATCTATAAATTTGGGTTGAATACTCTACCCTCGAAAACTATTGCGATCCCATATACTTGTGGTTTATCAAGACCTTTTTCTGGCACCGTTGCCGGGGAGAATAGCTATATTTGTTGAGTCACTTGGGATAATTATCAATTTATCGCTATGAAGAATCTGAAGGATGCTAAGACTATGAATTTTCCCTCTAAGACGAGGGGAGGAAAGGAACTTCCATCTAGCTTTGCTTTAGATTCGCCTTCTGTTATAAGTAAACTTGCAACACCACCACATGCTATTAATCCTGATATGTCGCAAGTTATTGATGATGCTACCTCTGCTATGAATGATGCTTATGATGATGCTTGCACCTTGCTTGATGATAATGTGGCACTAGGTGAATTTCTTGATGAACAAATTGCTAGTGTAAGACAACATGATATTGTTGAAACTGATGATGAGCTTGAAACTGAAAATCTTGAAACACCTACTAGAACTAGCCCTCCTAGATATGAATTGCCAAAGGTACCAAAAGGTTATGTTATGGGTGAGGAGGCAATTAGAGATATTCTTGCTCGTAAGGATAGGGGTGATCTAGAGAAATTATTATGCAAGTATAAAGAAAAAATCTCTGAATGCTAAAATGAAATGTGATCCTAAGGTTGCTACCTCACCTATATTTATTGATGATAAGGATTATGAATTCTCTGTCGACCCAGAGTTGATTAGTTTGGTTGAATCTGATCCTTTCCATGGTTATGAAACTGAAACTGTTGTGGCACATCTTACTAAGTTGAATGACATAGCCACCCTTTTTGCTCATGATGAGAAGATTCGCTCTTTCTATATTCTCAAATTATTTCCGTTCTCATTAAAGGGTGATGCTAAAGCTTGGTATAATACTCTTGCTCCTGGTTGTGTGCGTAGTCCCCAGGATATGATTTATTACTTCTCTGGAAAACAATCTTGCTCATAAGAAACAAGCTGCCTTGCAGGAAATATTTAACTTTGCGCAAATTGAAGAAGAGAGTCTCCCACAAGCTTGGGGGAGGCTTCTCCAATTGCTTAAAGCTTTGCCTGATCATCCCCATAAGAAAATTGAAATACTTGATATCTTCTATAATGGACTAACTGATGCCACTGGCATGCATTGGTTCTAACAAACGGTTTTTAACCCCTTTCCACGAAGGCATTCAAAACCGTTACCAAGTGAGTGTGGGTGATAGGGGGGTCCTTCCCACATGACCCAGAAACCATTCGGGATATGCCCTCCTGGCACACACGCTCGGCAACATGAGGTCGTGTGCGACGGGCGAGCACTCAAATACAAAAATACGTATAGTAGTGCTAAAAAAATACAATTATACAGGCGAAGTTATTTCCGGTCGTAAGTACATCCCACACAGTCAGTCACCACTAAACGTTTTCATTCGTATATACATCCCACACAGTCACTACAAGGAAAACATTTGCGCAAGGTGGCGTAATGCAAACAGTTTTTAAGAGAATGTCGTGTGTGATTGTTCATTGATCCAACACGGTTTATTCCTAGAAACTGTGTGCTTTGCCTGAGGTCATCGCCCACGGTGGTTTCTCATTAACCGTTTGCAATAGGAAAACCCAATTAGCAAGCTAATTGGCCAATTAGCGGGCTAATTGCCCTATTATTAATAATCCATTTACTAATCTAATTGACATTCATATTAAGCACATAATATATTACATTTGCATATTAAGGAAGCATGATTTCATAATTGAAATACATCGGATTACAACATGATATAGCTTCAGCACTCAGCTACCCCATTATACAACTGCACCAGCAGCAAGTTTCACATGCAACATCTAGAACCTTTCGAAATTAGCATCATAGACGGTACATAGAGAGATGCATCTCATCTAGAAAACTGCTGAAGCGGAAGGCGAATATTGAGCCTTCATTCATGTTTAAGGTTTTTGCAACTTTAGGCCAGTGCCTGTGGATGATTGACTGTCCATCCTTCGACCTCTTCAGGAACACTTCAATATTGAACCGTGGGTGTTGTATGAAAATTTTCCTCGCCTCCTGACCACAAAGGTGGTTTGAGAGGTAATCATCAGTGAAGCCTGAAAACAAGGATGTGCATAAATATCTTCTCTATATTGGAAATGGGGAAGGAATACAAAAAGGCAAGGTATAATAGTTAGTACCATCTTGTAAACCTCAGTGCTTCCCATTGTTTCCCTGCAACACATATAAGGTAGTTAGTCATCAGGTTAAGTAAGGGTTCGCATCCTATCAGTAAAATATGTTGATGATAAATAAGCACATTGCAGATTCATCAGATTAATTCAAGCCACATGGAAAACCCATTTATCCAAACCAAGCATGATTAAAAACTAGGAAATATAGCACTTGTATATGTTTTTCATGTATTAAGTGCAGCCAAATTCGATTTATTCCTCACATGGTATACAATAACAGAATGCAGCCACACAATTGAACATCGCATTGCAGAATTGAACCAAGCAGTTAACTAAACACCACAACAAATGAACCAAACGTTAACTAAGCACCACATTGCACAATATAACATACTCCTAATAGAAGATCAGAAAGTTAACCAAGCATGCTTAACAACTTAGAAATATAGCAATTGTATTTGTTTCTCATGTATTTAGTACAACCAAATTCGATTTATTCCTCACATGGTATACAGTAAGAGAATGCACCCTCATCAATTGAACATCGCATTGCAGAATTGAACCAAGCAGTTAACTAAACACCACAACAAATGAACCAAACGTTAACTGAGCACCACATTGCACAATATAACATACTCCTAATAGAAGATCAGATAGTTAACCAAACCAAGCATGCTTAACAACTTGGAAATATAGCAGTTGTATTTGTTTCTCATGTATTTAGTACTGATGACCCACAAGTATAGGAGATGTATCATAGTCCTTTCGATAAGTAAGAGTGTCGAACCCAACGAGGAGCAGAAGGAAATGATAAGCGGTTTTCAAAGAAGGTATTCTATGAAAGCACTGAAATTATCGGTAACAGATAGTTTTGTGATAAGGTAATTTGTAACGAGTAACAAGCAATGAAAGTAAATAAGGTGCAGCAAGATGGCCCAATCCTTTTCGTAGCAAAGGACAAGCCTAGACAAACTCTTATATAGAGAAAAGCGCTCCCGAGGACACATGTGAATTATCGTCAAGCTAGTTTTCATCACGCTCATATAATCCGTGTTCGTTACTTTGATAATTTGGTATGTGTGGGTGGACCGGTGCTTGGGTGTTGTCCTTACTTGGACAAGCACCCCACTTATGATTAACTCCTATTGCAAGCGCCCGCAACTACAAAAGAAGTATTAAGGTAAACCTAACCATAACATGAAACATATGGATCCAAATCAGCCCCTTATGAAGCAACACATAAACTAGGGTTTAAGATTCTGTCACTCTAGCAACCCATCATCTACTTATTACTTCCCAATGCCTTCCTCTAGGCCCAAATAACAGGGAAGTGTCATGTAGTCGTTGTTCACATAACACCACTAGAGGAAAGACAACATACATCTCATCAAAATATCAAACGAATACCAAATTCACATGACTACTTATAGCAAGACTTCTCCCATGTCCTCAGGAACAAACGTAACTACTCACAAATCATATTCATATTCATAATCAGAGGGCTATTAATATGCATAATGGATCTGAACATATGATCTTCCACCAAATAAACCAACTAGCATTAACTACAAGGAGTAATCAACACTACTAGCAACCCACAGGTACCAATCTGAGGCTTTGATGAGAGGATCGTTGGTGATGACGATGGCGATGATTTCCCCCTCCCGAGGGGAAGTTTCCCTGACAGAATAGCTCTGCCGGAGCCCTAGATTGGTTCCGCCAAGGTTCCGCCTCGTGGTGGCGGAGTTTCTTCCCGAAAGCTTGCTTCTTATTTTTTCTAGGGTAAAAGACTTCATATAGCAGAAGATGGGCATCGGAGGCCTGCCAGGGGGCCCACGAGGCAGGGGGCGCGCCCCCACCCTCGTGGCCAGAGTGTGGGCCCCCTCTGGTATTTTGTTCACTCAGTATTTTTTATTAATTCCAAAAATGACTCCCGTGATGTTTCAGGACTTTTGGAGCTGTGCAGAATAGGTCTCTAATATTTGCTCCTTTTCCAGCCCAGAATTCTAGCTGCCGGCATTCTCCCTCTTCATGTAAACCTTGTAAAATAAGAGAGAATAGGCATAAGTACTGTGACACACTACAAAAAAAAGACACATCCGTGACATTTTGGGCCGAACGAATTTTTTCCTGTCATACTTATGACACTTCTATGCCGATAATTGTGACAAAACCTGTTGGAAATACGCCATAGAGGCAATAATAAAAGTATTATTATTATATTTCCTTGTTCATGATAATTGTCTTTTATTCATGCTATAATTGTATTATCCGGAAATCGTAATACACGTGTGAATACATAGACCATAATGTGTCCCTAGTGAGCCTCTAGTTGACTGGCTCGTTGATCAATAGATAGTCATGGTTTCTTGACTATGGACATTGGATGTCAATGATAACGGGATCACATCATTAGGAGAATGATGTGATGGACAAGACCCAATCCTAAGCATAGCACAAGAACGTGTAGTTCGTTTTGCTAGAGCTTTTCCAATGTCAAGTATATTTTCCTTAGACCATGAGATCGTGTAACTCCGGATACCGTAGGGAGTGCTTTGGGTGTACCAAGCGTCACAACGTAATCTGGATGACTATAAAGGTACACTACGGTGTATCTCCGAAAGTGTCTGCATTGGGTTGACACGGATCGAGATCGATTTGTCACTCCGTGACACGGAGAGGTATCACTTGGGCCCACTCGGTAGTGCATCATCATAATGAGCTCAAAGTGACCAAGTGTCCGGTCACGGGATCATGCATTACTGATGCGAGTAAAGTGACTTGCCGGTAACGAGATTGAACGAGGTATTGGGATACCGACGATCGAATCTCGGGCAAGTAACATACCGATTGACAAAGGGTATTGTATACGGGGTTGTTTGAATCCTCGACATCGTGATTCATCCGATGATATCATCGAGGAGCATGTGGGAGCCAACATGGGCATCCAGATCTCGCTGTTGGTTATTGCCCGAGAGCCGTCTCGGTCATGTCTGCATGTCTCCCGAACCCGTAGGGTCTACACACTTAAGGTTCGGTGACGCTAGGGTTGTATGAATATGAGTATGCAGCAAACCGAATGTTGTTCGAGTCCCGGATGAGATCCCGGACGTCACGAGGAGTTCCGGAATGGTCCGGAGGTAAAGATTTATATATAGGAAGTCTTATTTTGGTCGCCAAAAAGTTTCGCGTTATCGGTATTGTACCGGAGTGCCGAAGGGGTCCGGGGTCCACCGGGGGTCCACCTGCCTGGGGCCACATCGGCTGTAGGGGGTGCGCCTTGGCCTATATGGGCCAAGGGCGCCAGCCCCAAGAGGCCCATGCGCCAAGATATAAGAAAAGGGAGAGTCCTAAAGGGGAAGGCACCTCAGGTGCCTTGGGGAGGATGGACTCCTCCCCTCTGGCCGCACCCCTTCCTTGGAGGAAGGGAAGGCTGCCTCCCCCTCTCTTGCACCTATATAAAGGGAGGGAGGGAGGGGTGGCCGCACCCATAAGCCCCGGAGCCTCCTCCTCCCCGCAACACCTCCTCCTCCTCCCGTAGTTGCTTAGCGAAGCCTCGCCGGAGTTCTGCTGCATCCACCACCACGCCCGTCGTGCTGCTGGATCATCATCAACCTCTCCTTCCCCTTGCTGGATCAACAAGGAGGAGACGTCATCCGCCTCCGTGACGTGTGTTGAACGCGGAGGTGCTGTCCGCTCAGCACTAGGTCATCGGTGATCTGAATCACGGCGTAGTACGACTCCATCATCCCCTGCTCCATTGAACGCTTCCGCACGCGATCTACAAGTGGTATGTAGATGCAATCACTCTCCCATGACTCGTTGCTTAGATGAACTCATAGATGGATCTTGGTGAAACCGTAGGAAAAATTTTAATTTTCTGCAACATTCTCCAACAAAACCCGGTATTATCATAGATGTGGTGGGGTCCTACTTCTATGACAAAAAATCATGACAGAAAATGGGCTTTTCATCCTGGGCAGGCCGAAGACGCATATGCATGACATTCTTTGGGCCGTCCATGACGGAAAAAACTGTGGTAGAAGTGAGGGTGCGGAAAATATCGGGGAGTCCACGGTTATGGTGGGTGGTCGGGGGCCGAGCGATGCACGTTTCTCTCGCACATACGCGCGTGTGTGCGAGGCGTTGGGCTCTAACTTAACCCGAGCGAGGCGTTGGGCTCTAACTGAACCCGAGCGATTGCACTGCAGGCTATGCGTTACTGAACCCGAGTGATCGATCGATGGCTGTTAACTAACCCGATCGAGCGATTTATTTGCTACTGCTGCTAACTGAAGCCGACCGATGCTGCCTCTGGATGAACAGTGAGCGGGGGGGTTGGATGAACAGTTCCCGGTGGGGGTGGATGAACAGGACCCCGTGGTGTTGCCTCTGGATGAACTTTACCCTGATCGATCGAGCCGGTTGGGGCTAGATGAACAGGACCCTGTGGAGGGCAGGATGAGCGATGAGACGGTGGAGGCGGGATGAACAGAGCCCGTGGAGGGGTGGTTGAGCGAAGCCCGTGGAGAGGGCTGGTTGAACAAAGAGCGGTGGAGTAGCGCACGGTGGAGGCTGGATGAACAGGAGCCCGTGGATGAACAGTCGCAGGTGGAGGCTGGAGGAGGTTGACGATGGATGAATAGTAGCCCGTGGAGGCTGGAGGGGGTCAACGATGGAGATGAACAGTATCCCGTGGAGTCCCGTTTTGCGGTACACCACACCCCTCCCGATGAACAGGACCCCCGTTTCGGCCGTAGCGCTCCAACACAAGTCCGTTTCCTCCATTTTGCAGTACGCCACACCCCTCCCGATCAACAAGACCTCTGTTTCGACCATAGGAGGTCCGTTTCCTCCGTTTTGCGGTACGCCAGACCCCTCCCGATGAATAGGACCCCGTTTCGAACATGGCTGGTCGAACACAAGGCCGTTTCCTCCGTTCCGAGGTACGCCAGGCCTCGTTTCCATCGGTTGTTCCGTCCAAGCCCTCCCGACGAACACGGCGACGCATTCCGTTCCGACCCAGCCGGTTTGGATCCCCATGAACACGACGAAGATGTTGTTTGTCCGTTCCGACCCAGCCATGTACACGAGCCCTGGCCGTACGTATGCGGGAGTAGGCGTTCGAGACCCTGCCCGTATGTAATGACGCGTGGTCAGATTTTCTTTCTTGCACACCGGGCTGTTATGCGACGTGTACATGCATGCTACGCGGCGCCTCTACTACGACCGTGCTGCGCCTCTACATCGACTCGGTATGTACATACACGTTCACGACCAGAATGACAACGCTACATACGCTTCGACCAGGTGGGTCTCGACTATCAGGCACTTCCTTGCGTGCGAAGATGTAGCTGGTGGGTCCCAGCAGTCAGGGGGGCGAATCGTTTTTTTGCCCGGACGCACTTCCTTGTGTGCGAAGATGTAGCTGGTGGGTCCCAGCAGTCAGGGGAAACGTTTTTTTTGCAAAATACGATGGCCCGTCTGGTGGGTCCACGCTGTCAGATGCAGGAATAATTATTTTGCACGTAATAAGGAGGCACTTCCTCGGTACGGCCGTGGACCCAGCTGTCAGCCTCTCCACATATAGTCCACGTCCGATGGAAGCCGTTCCTTGACCACGTTCACCACACCGTGCCGAGAGCACCAGGGCGGTGGACGACGGCGAGGCCTAGGAAGGGGACGACGTGGAGCCGGGGAAGACGCGACAGTGGATGCCCACGCGTAGAGGAGTATGAGGGTTCACTCGTTCGCTGCGGTGTGAGGCTGCCGTAACAGGGAGAGTGGGTGAGTAGAGGGATGGCCTGGCCAGTGGTGGGAGTAGTAGGGGCGGTGAGGCCTCCGCCGCATCGCAGCCGGCCACGGGAGGCAGGAGCACGAGGCACGACCGGCGCTGGTTTGGGCGGCTGGAGCAAGAAGACCAGAGGTTGAAGAAGCACTACGGCCGTTGGATGGACACATCGTACGGTTAGTGGAGCTAGAATCGTGCATATTGACTAAGTTGACAAAGCCCTCCGTCCCCGTCAACTTAGTAGGCCCACAAGTCATCCTGCCACTATACTAGGTCCCACCTAGCAGGGGGAGTATTCATTTTTTGTGCGTAAAAAGGATGCACTTCCTTGCGTGCGAAGATATAGCTGGTGGGTCCAAGCTGTCAGCGGCGGTAACATTTTTTCGCGAAATACAGAGGCCCTTTCGGTGGGTCCCATATGTCAGGTGGAGGAGTCATTATTTTGCATGTAATAAGGAGGCATTTCCTTGCGTGCAGCCATGGACCCAGCTGTCAGCCTCTCCATGTACAATCCACTTCAGGTGCATGTCGGTCGTTGACCATGTTGACCAGGCCATGCCGAGAGCACCAGGGCGGTGGACGACAGCGAGGCCTAGGAAGGGAACGACACGGAGGCAGGGAAGACTCGGCAGTTGTTTCCCACGCGGAGGGGAGTACGACTGTAGGAGGGTTTACTGGTTCGTATGCCGTCGCCGGAGAATAACAACATGTGTGGGTGAGTAGAGGGATGGCTAGGCCAGTGATGGGATTACGGTGGGGCGGTGAGGCCTGCACGGTAGCACGGCCGGCCTCAAGGAGGAGGGAGCAGGTAGTCTCGCCGGCGCTTGTTTGAGCGGCTGGAGCAGGAAGAGCAGAGATTGAAGAAGCACGATGGCCGTTGGATGGCAACCCAACAGTCACTGCTTGTGGTCAACCTTTTTTTAGGAAATCCTCAAATCTGTGGAAAACATCATACATCCCATCTGCCATTATTTCTAATAATTTACAGCCCATTTTCTAATTCTTAAGATTTTTTTGGAGCCCATATTCTTTTTGTTAGCATTACAGCCCATGTTGTGGCCACGGTTAAAAAATTATACGAAATTTTGCATATTTCAAAAGCGGTCCGAACTGTTTTTAATCCCGAAATTTCGAGTCACATTCAAACTGATTTTAAAAATAAATGTATATCAATATAAAATCCAACAAATTGTCCACACATATAAATCAATGCAATTTAAAATCTCGAAATGAAAAAAAGAAATTTGAAACTAATTGCCGGTTTGATGTGTTTTAAAAATGAATATCCCATTTCTCATTACTGATAGTCCATTTTCTCGGCCAGCCGAATGAAGCTCTTCTCGTCTTGAAAGATTTGCAGCCCAACAGGCTTGACAAAGCGACTTACTTGGCAAATCACAAAAAAACTGGGCTGTGGCCGTGGACCCAGCTGCGGCCGTGGACCCATTTGCCGACCTCTCCACATACAAGACTCTTCCGATGGAAGTCGGTCGTTGACCACATTGACCACGCCTTGGCCCGAGAGCACCAAGGCGGTGGATGACGGCGAGGCCTAGGAAGGGGACAACATGGAGCCGGGAAGACGCGGCGGTGGATGCCCACGCGGAGAGGAGTCTGAGGGTTCACCGGTTGTTTGTGTGAGGCTGCCATCGCCGCAGAATAACAGGGGGTGTGGGTGAGTGGAGGGATGTCCTGGCCAGCGGTGGGAGTAGTATGGGGGCAGTGAGGCCTCCGTGGCAGCACAGCCGGCCACGAGAGGTAGGAGCAGGCGGCACGACCGGCGCTGCTTTGGGCAGCTCAAGCAAGAAGACCAGAGGTTGAAGAAGCACTATGGCCGTTGGATGGACATCGTACGGTCATTGGAGCTAGAATCGTTCAGATTGACTAAGTTGATAAAGCCATCTGTCCCCGTCAACTTAGTAGACCCACAACTCAGCCACCCACTATGGTGGGTCCCAGCTAGGAGGGGGTATTCATTTTTTTGTGCGTCATAAGGAGGCACTTCCTTGCGTGCGAAGATATATCTGGTGGGTCCGATCTGTCAGCGGGGGGAACGTTTTTTCCACGAAATACAGAAGCCCTTCCCATGGGTCCTAGCTGTCAGGTGGAGGAATCATTATTTTGCGCATAATAAGGAGGCATTTCCTTGCGTGCGGCCGTGGATCCTGCTGTCAGCCTCTCCACGTACAGTCCACTTCCGATGGATGTCGTTCATTGACCACGTTGGCCAGGCCGCGCCGAGAGCACCAGGGCGGTGGACGACGGCGAGGTCTAGGAAGGGAACAACACGGAGGCAGGGAAGACTCGGCAGTTGTTTCCCACGCGGAGGGGAGTACGACTGTACGAGGGATTACTGGTTCGTCTGCCATCGCCGGAGGATAACAACAGGTGTGGGTGAGTAGAGGGATGGCTAGGCCAGCGATGGGAGTACGGTGGGGCAGTGAGGCCTGTGCGGCAGCATAGCCGGCCGCGGGAGGAGGGAGCAGGCAGTCCCGCCGGCGCTTGTTTGAGCGGCTGGAGCAGGAAAAGCAGAGATTGAAGAAGCACGACAGCCGTTGGATGGACATCTAACAGTCACTACTCTCGTGTGCATTATTTCTAATAATGTACAACCCATTTGCTAATTCTTAAGATTTCTTTTGGATCCCATCTTCTTTTTGTTAGAATTACACCCCATATTGTGGCCACGGTTAAAAAGTATACGAATTTTTTGCATATTTTGGTGCGGTCAACTGTTTTTAATCCTGAAATATCGATTCACATTGAAACTATTTTGAAAAATAATTTATATACATATAAAATCCAAATAATTGTCCACGCATAAAAATCAATGGAATTTAAAATCTTGTAATGAAAAAAAATTGAAACTAATTCCCGGTTTGATGTGTTTTAAAAATGTATAGCCCATTTCTGGGCAAACCGAACGAAACTCTCCTTGTCTTGAAAGATTTGCAGCCCAGCAGGGCTGATAAAGCAAGTAGGCATCGTTTGAGTATTTCTTTAAAAAATAGAACTGGGCTAGCCATTTTCAGCAACAAAAAAACACAACTGGGCTCATGATGTCGTAAACATAAATAAAACCCCGGCTAGACGGGCCACGGCCCCCGCACAGCCCCGTTGTTACCCTGATCCGTCGCTAAAACTAGTATAAATAACAACTGCTTGTTCCTAAAAAAACTACGCGACCTCTTTGGGTTCCCCGTGTCACCGTCGTAGTGTAATTCTCTCGTTTATTGACTATGTTGACAATGGCGTGAGCCTCAGATGTCCAACCATTAGGAGGAACCATATTTTTGGGTTTGTAATATAGAGGCACTTGCTTGCGTACTGCCATGACGCTGGTGGGTCCCTACTGTCATCCTCTCCACGTACAGTCATCTCCTTGTTCCTCTCGGTTGTTGACAACGTTGACAACGCAAGAGGGTGGCGCACCGCACACGGCGAGCGAACCAAGGCCGCAAGGCGGAGGACGACGGTGAGCCCTCGGACGGAACGAACATGAGCCATGGAAGATGCGCCGGTCCAGTCGCAGGTGGAGGGGAGTACGAGGGTTGACTGGTTCGGGTGCGGGTGCGTGTTGGGGATGACATCGCCTGAAAATAACAGGACGTGTGGGGGAATAGAGGGAGGGACTGGCCAACATTGGAGGGCACATACGGTAGGGAGGCGGAGGCGCAACCAGCCATGGGAGGCGGGAGCAGGCGGAGCCGACGGGGTGGTTTGGTTTGGGTGGCTGGAGGAAGAAGAAGACAAGAGATAGAAGATACACGATAGATGTTGGATGTCAATCCAACGGCTGGTAGGCAGAATTGTTTGTTGACTGGCTAGTAAGTCGATACCACCTTGGATAGGCTATTTCCTCACGGGTCCCAAATGTCAGAATCCAAATCTGTCACGGTCATGTAGCCCTTCCTATGAAAATTTACAGCCCATTTGAGGTGCTAGTTGGAAATAAGTTTGTGGGTGCTGGTGGGGGCTAATCACTTGGCTTCTGTAATGCACAGTGAGCTCAAGCAGCCGGCGAGAGTGATGTTATTTCCCTTGGTTGGGATTTGTTAGTTGTTACAATATTTCACTCTAAATTAAACGACTGGCAAGCCATTTGCCTTGCTTCAAAGAAAATATGACAGTCACAACCGATTTGAAAAGGGCAAGAACATCTAACTCCAGCTTACAAACTGTACAAAAGCACGAGGGTTAATTGTTCATCAGGTTTACAAAAAAACCCAGGTTGAAAAGGGTAACAACATCTAACTCCAAAGATCTGTTTTTGGCGATCACGGTCAAATGGATCGGTCAGGTCCATAGAATGAACATCCTGGGTCATAAAATTTACTGGATTATGACCACAATATGTTGTAAATAGAAGCCCGACACGTTCAGAAGCTCTTTTGCCCACATGAAACTCCTTTTTTTGCTCTTCCACATATCCATCTGTCAAAACCATGCTGTTGATAAACTTAAGCCTGATGGACAATAGTAACCTCGCATTCAGCAGGAAGAATGTGACAAATCTAGTGTTTGCATGGTTGGCTACATATCGTTCTAGCGTTATTGTCTTCAATCGAATCTCGTGAGAAGTGATAAAATCCCGATGCTTACGAATCCACCGATTGGTTATAACTTTCTTACCCTGTCCTGTTGCCTAAATAGACATGAAGATTGAAAACAGTTAAGGTCTAAAAAAAGGAGTGTCGAAAGAGCAACAACTGAACGGTTAATTCTAGTACACTATATGCGGGCTTCCAATGTGCGTGAAATTATCACCTTTATATACAACTTCTCCAGACATGGAAAGCATTGCAGCAAGCCAATAATCTTATTCAGATCAAAACTATTCATTTGGATATATAAGATCTTGACAGAATCCAGCACCATTAATAGGCCATCCATGGAGAAACTCTTCATTGAGCATAGAACATAATATTAGTACAAAATGTGTACTCCAAGATGACATATAATTTATGCGCAGAAATTTAAAATGCAGCTTATGGTCACAAGTGTAGATGATAATGTAAAGTACCTGAAGAACTGTGGAGCCAAACACCATATTGAAGTGAGCACAGAGATCATGTATTACACCCAAGGTCTCCAGTTTAGGCGCAGAGAGGACGGTTATTTGCAATGGTGAATAACTAGAATCAATGATCAAACTTTGAAGTGAAGGGGCATCTTGGATGATGAGCTGCCTTCCGTCAAAACAAATTCCAATTCTTACAAGGTTAGGCGACTTTATTTGGAGACAACCGATTCTAACTGTGAAAACAAGCACCAAGCACTCCAGGGCAGGGCAACTAGAGTGGATGATGATGTGCAATGAGGCCTCCAATATACAAACCCGCATAAGTGAAAGTTTCTTCAGAAATGGGAGTCAAAGGTTTAGTACCAGATTGTCTGGTAGGTCGCACAGCACAAAGGTGGTTGTGTGGAGAGAGGAGGAAAACCGCGAGATGGACATCGGTGCTGAGGGCACAGGTAGATGGCGTTCGGTATCTGGTAGGTGATTTCCAGGGGAACAGTAGAACTCAAGCAGCTATACTTCTATGATTCAGTGGATTTCAGCCAAGCGTCCACCGTGCAGGGCATGGTATGCTTGCTCAGGTAGCATGACGGGATGCAGAGGCTTTGAACGGAGCCCTAGTGGGAGGAGATGATGGCTCTGGGGATTTCAAAATCATTGAAGAGAGATAGCTGACGACAGTCGAGATTAAGGGGCACGACACGCCATAGAGGGCGCGACCGAATTGAGAGGACTCGGTGCGGCAGGAATCCTTGGTGGGGAGAAGCGAGATGATCTCCCCAAGGACGGTGTCCAGGAGATCGCTGATGCGGTCCACCCGAGATTCTACGGGTTCTTGGGATCCGGTGGGGGCGGGGTCGCCGCTTCTCCCCGTGCTGCCGGGTGCGGGACCTTCAACAAAGGTCGCCATTGGGAGCCTCATCTTCTTAGCTGGGGTCACCGACTCCATTTTCCTCGAGGGCATCGTGGTCGCTCACGGATTTGAGCAGAGTAACGAATGACGAGCCTAGTTGTAGTCTTGAGTGAAGAAGAAGGGAGCTGGGGTTTTTCTGTAGTAGTGAGGAAGAAGGGGAGCTAGGGTTTTCTGTAGGAGTGAGGTGAGGAATTTGGGGGTACGAGTGGAGCGAGTTGACGTGAGTTGGGTGGGAGTGAGGAGGAAGAAGAACACCCAGGTTTTTTGGGGGGCGGTGTGCTGGGTGTGGGTAGCGCCTCTCATTCAGTAAATATATGGACTTTTGAATTGATTTGAATATTTACTAGGGTGGATGGGCTGTTTTGTCTCGGGCCTAGAGAAACAATTACTATTAGTACAGTGGAGACACTCTACAACTACCCAGAAAAACAATTACTAATAGTACAGTTGAGGGAGTCTTGGACTAGGGGGTGTCCGGATAGCCGAACTATCACCGTTGGCCGGATTCCAAGACTATGAAGATAGAAGATTGAAGACTTCGTCCCGTGTCCGGATGGGACTTTCCTTGGCGTGGAAGGCAAGCTTGGCGATACGGATATGTAGATCTCCTACCATTGTAACCGACTCTGTGTAACCCTAACCCTATCCGGTGTCTATATAAACCGGAGGGTTTTAGTCCGTAGGGACTAACAACAATCATACCATAGGCTAGCTTCTAGGGTTTAGCCTCTGATCTCGTGGTAGATCTACTCTTGTACTGCCCATATCATCAATATTAATCAAGCAAGAGTAGGGTATTACCTCCATCGAGAGGGCCCGAACCTGGGTAAAAACATCGTGTCCCTTGTCTCCTGTTACCATCAGTCTAGACGCACATTTCGGGACCCCCTACCCAATATCCGCCGGTTTTGACACCGACATTGGTTCTTTCATTGAGAGTTCCTCTGTGTCGTCACCTATAGCCCGATGGTTCCTTCGATCATCAGCAACGACGCAGTCCAGGGTGAGACTTTTCTCCCCGGACAGACCTTCAGATTCGGGCGGCTTTGCTGGGCCAATTCGCTGGCCATCTGGAGCAGATCGAAAGCTACGCCCCTGGCCATCAGGTCAGGTTTGGAAGTTTAAACTACACGGCCGACATCCGCGGAGACTCGATCTTCGACGGATTCGAGCCGCAGCCAAGCGCGCCGCACTATCTCGATGGACATGATCTAACGCTGCCGCCGAACAGTGTCCTGGAGGCCGCACTAGTGTCCGCTCCGACCATTGATTCGGAGCCGGTCTCGCCGATCGAGGATGGTTGGTTGGACACCACCTCGGGGGCTGAAATGTCTACATCGATTGAGCCGAACACCATCCCTGTCCTTTGCGAAGACCGTGACTCCAAGGCGCCGGACTCCTCTCTGGACTCCGAACCCTCCGCGCCCCTGCCAATCGAATCCGATTGGGCACCGGTCATGGAGTTCACTGCCGCAGACATCTTTTCAAAGACTTCGCCCTTCGGCGGCATCCTGAATTCACTAAAGTCTCTCTCTTTATCGGAGAGCCTGGCCGGACTACGGTCGGGAAGGTTGGGATGCGGACGACAAAGAAATTCAATGCCCACCCACCGCCCACTTTGTAGCCAGCAGCCGAAAGCTTAAACGGCGTGCTCAATTTCGACTCAAGACATCGACGGTATGGGCGGCGATGTAGGAGACAACCATGAACCAGCACCTATAGGGTACTGGACAACCACCTCATCCCATGATGTATACATGGTGGATACACCTAAAGGAAGTGACGACGAGGAACAACGGGACACTACGAAGAATAAATCCCTCGAAAAGCAGTCAAAACGGCAACGTAAACGCCGCACCAAGTCCTGCCTCGACAAAGACCCAGCCATAGAGCAGGGCGAATCGGTGGACGACGAACATGCTATCGAGAAACCGTCCGAATAGGACAACTTGGATAAACAACCCGTCCCCGGCGAAGATAACAGTCCGGACGATCTCACGCCGGACAAATCGTTGGAGCAGAAGAACCTCCACAAAAGGCTCGTTGCCACTGCGCGTAGCCTGAAAAAGCAGAAGCGAAAGTTCAAAACAGCGGAAGATGCACTCAGAATCAGATGGAGCAAAGTACTCAACACCGCAGACAAATACGGCGACAGTCGCCGAACAAAGAGCTACCCAAAGAGAAAACTACTGCCCGAATTTGATGAGGAGGCCAGAGAGCCCCACAATCAAAAAGCAAGAAGGCCACCCGGTCGGATGGACGACCCCACGGCAAAGAGAGAGCGGCAAATGGCACCGCACACAAGCCGGTACGCGATCCGCATAAGGATTCACATCAAAAGGATGGCCCAGTTAGGTCCATCTATGGGCCGAGAAAGCAAGCTCTTCAAAGCAATGCAACACGCCAAATATCCGAACATCACGGCACACCCAAATATAGGGGTGCCGCACACCCCCTGTGTTTCACCGATGAGGTGCTAGATCACGAATTCCTAGCGGGATTCAAACCCGTAAAATAGAGGCATACGATGGAACAACAGACCCTGGAGTCTGGATTGAGGATTACATCCTTCAAATACACATGGCTAGAGGAGATGATCTCCACGCCATAAAATACTTACCCCTCAAGCTCAAAGGGCCAGCCCGGCATTGGCTCAAAAGCCTCCCTGAAAATACCATTGGAAGTTGGGAAGAGCTCGAGATGCTTTTCAGGCAAATTTTCAAGGGACTTATGTCCGTCCTACGGATGCAGACGATTTAAGTCATATAACTCAACAACACGGAGAGTCAGCCCGCAAATTCTAGAACAGGTTCCTCACCAAAAAGAACCAAATGGTCATTGTCCAGGACGCCAAGCCTTAGCAGCTTTCAAACACAACGTCCGAGACGAATGGCTCGCCAGACACCTCGTCCAGGAGAAGCCGAGAACCATGGCTGCATTAACAAGCCCCATGACCCGCTTTTGCGCGGGAGAGGATAGTTGGCTGGCAAGATGCAGTACCAGCGACCCAATTACATCCGAAGTAAGGGATGGAAATGGAAAACCACGACGCAGCAAGGACCAGCACCGGATTAAGAGGAACGGTCCAAAGAGCGCAGCAGTCAACGCCGGATTCAAAAGCTCACGGCAGAACAATAAAAAACTGCCCCTTAAGGACAATAGCGATGAGCTATCCAACTTAAACAAAATCTTGGACAAGATATGCCAAATCCACAGTACTCCCGGGAAGCATGCAAACCATACCCACAGAGATTGTTGGGTCTTCAAGCAGTCCGGCAGACTCAACGCCGAACACAAGGGGCTCGACACACCAAGTGAAGATGATGACGAGCACCACAAGCAGAGCCCTGGAAAATAAAAGAATTTCCCACAGGAAGTCAAAACAGTAAACTTACTTCAAGTAACAATAGGGGAAACAGCAGTAGCACCCTGAATTACGCTACCGCACAATCTACCCAATGAGTCCCAACACTGGTTGTCAAAACCAATTACCTTCGACCATCAGGACTACTCCAATAGTATTCGAAACGCAGGATGGACTGCCTTGATACTAGAACCTATAATCGACGGTCTTCAATTCACGCAAGTCCTAATGGACAGCGGCAGTGAATTAAACCTGCTATATCATGACACATTCCGCAACATGGGTATAAGCCCAAACAGGATTAGCCATAGCAACACCTCCTTCAAAGGGGTAATGCCAGGCCTGTATGCCCATTGTACGAGCTCCCTACTGCTAGAAGTTGTGTTCGGCTCATCCGACAACTTCCGCCGCGAAAAGTTAACCTTCCACATCGCCCCATTCGAAAGTAGCTATCAAGCACTACTGGGGCGTGAAGCTTTCGCCCGCTTTAACACAATACCGCATTATGCATCTCTGACACTTAAAATGCCCGGTCCACGCGGCATCATCTCATTAAAAGGGAGTATTAAGTGTTACTCGAGCACGGAAGATCGTGAGACTGCTTTGACAGCCCCACACCAATCCGGCTCCGCTAATCAAAGCACCTGAATAGGTCATTCAAACCCCGGACACGGTTAGACGAGTCCGGCGCCTACTAGCGGCATACCCCCATACAAGGGGCTGCACGCACGCATAACAAGAGACAATAAAGCTCAATTCACCTTCGAACTGCATCGCTTTATTTAACATAAAGTACATTTCCGCACAATATTTTTCCTTTCAACTAAGTTCTTCTCTTACAGATGAACACCATGCTACACCCGCCCGTAATACGGCTGCACAACGGAGACACGGTATGAGGCGTGCAGCGAGGGACCCGTCGCAAGGATTCTTTTCAGATTAAGACCCTGCGTAAACCTTTTTACTGTCTCTTGTTGATACACACCCCGGTTTCTTACTATAACCGAGGAGGAGGCTGGCGTTTGGCATCGGCCGCACCAGAATTTTTTTGGCGTGCATTCTGGACACGGGGCTTAGGGCATTATTCTGCCCGCTTTTCATAAAGACCGAATACCTTAGCGAGTGTTCGGCGTCTCGAAAGTTAGGCCTTATATGCATCAGCTCGAATCATGTCTTTGGTCAAATGTTGGGTTTGCCCGGCTCCCATGTTTTGGTACCTTACGTTCCGTTATATCGGCTAAGGTAGCACTGGGAGAACCACTGCGGTTGTGCCCAGGTTGAGCTGGGTTGAGCACCTCAGTGGAGAAAGCTAAAACGGACTGTCATGATATAGCGTGAGACTGGTCAACCACTCGATGACCCAGCGGAATGTTTAGAATTCACCCGCATTGACGTAGGGCCGCTTTCTGTCAGTACATACGCACCCCAAATTCGGGAGAGCGTGGTGCCCCTAGGGGCTATATAGTAGCCCCACCATCGAGCTCCTATGGCTAAGTGAAAGTGATAAAGCATTATAGTCCGGTTGCCTAGTTTGCTACACTATCACCTCCTTCACAGGACCAAGACGTTGGATTAAGTGTGAAAATGCGCCTTTTTTGCAAACACCCCCGCACTATGTGCGTGGGGGCTGAAGCCGAAGACTGCCATCTTTCAAAGTTATATACACATATACATCAACGGCCGCACATGAGGCGTTTTAATACTTGAACGCACAAGTATAAGAAGCTCTTATATTATATTGAAACATTGTTTTTGCAAATCATACATGTCATTTAAACATAATATCCTTCGAGCACTGCGTCTCTATTAAACGAAGCGCTCGCATGACTTCCTCAAAATAGTGCTCGGCGGTACTCGGCCTGTCCAAATCTTGGGATGCAACGTCGGTGGCCTTCATCTCCGCCCAAGATGTCTTGACACGGGCAAGAGCCATCCGCGCTCCCTCAATACACGCCGACCGCTTCATTGCGTCGACACGCGGCACCGCACCAAGGAACCATCGCACTAAGCCAAAATAACTCTTCGGTGGGGTCCGCTGGCCACAAATGAGTCATGACATGCTTCATGGCAAGTCCGGATAATCGATTCAGCTCGGCCCATTCGGCCAACCGATCGATCAATGGAAGAGGATGCTTCGGACTATGGAATTGCGACCAATATAGCTCTTCCCTTCTGCGCCCCTTCTGGCCTCGGAAGTGCTCAATCGTGTCCGCAGCGCTCGCCGCTAAGTACAGATAAGCATCCTCCGAACTCCACAACTTGTCCAACTGAGCATACCTCGGATCCGTATATTTCCTCCACAGCAAAAACGGTTTTCCAGCCGCAATAGCCCCGGCCTGACTCAGCTCCTCCTTGACAGCTCTCATAGCGGAACGGACATCCTTGGATTCGGCGGTGGCCTTTTTCAGGTCCTCTTGCTCCGCTTGACGTTCTTTTTCAAGAACCTCGTAGCGGTCGGTAGTATTCTTCAACTTTATGGCCATATCGGCCACTTCCTCTTTGCTTCGGCAGTGAGCAGCCCGTTCGGCTTTTAGCTCTTCGGCCGCCCTTACAGCGGCCGCATTACTTTTTCTGGCTTGCTCTTTAGCTCGGGCGAGTTCCGCCCGCAGCTCCTCCACAGCAGCGGCACCACCTGCATTAAGCATACAAGTAGTAAGGCACGGGCGTCAAGCTCCCTTACCAGGCGTCCGCGGAGAAGTCGCATACCTTGTGACTCGTCAAACCGTTTATTGACCAGCGCGATGTCCGCATCCGCCTCGTCAAGTTGCCGCTTTAGTTCGGCAAATTCATCAGTCCGGCTAGCCACCGGACGCCGCGCCACCTATTTAGGAGCGGCGATATGTTATAACTGAGATTATGATCCTCGACGCTGTCAATTTTGACAAAGATACCGAGTCTCGAGGGCTACTATCTATATAGGGCGCATTCTATATGCATAAGCGCCGAAGGTACATCATTTTACGTACCTCGAACCCCGTCGATAAGCTTCGACGGCTTCATGCAATCCGCTCTCAGCGGATGCAATTCTTTCAATCACCATACCCGATGGCGCACGGTGATCTTACGAGATAGCCGCCGCCCGAGCGAATCCTTCAGCTCCTCCGATCAAGACGCCCGATTGGCGCCGGACCTTCGGCCCCGCGGACTGGGAAAACCCTCCGTGGCGACACCTCGTGGTCGTCCGCCTCGCATGAAGGTGCGACAGGTGGAGGCGTTCGCTCTCCATCATCTCCGGAAGAAGATCCTCAAGACGAGCTCACGAGAAGGGCTGAGATCCGAACTACAAGGTATAATTTCGGCTATCTTCAGAAATCAATACAGGGATGTACCTTATTACAAGACCCCTTCTTTTTACTTACGGCTCGGTGGAGGGCTGATCCCCTTGGGGAAATAGTGCGGCTAGGATACTTCCCAGCGCCGGACTTTTTGACGGAGACTTCTTTCCCCGTTTTGAGGCCTTGACCTCCGGATCTTCCGAAGCGGTCCTCTTCTCTCCTTGGAGGGTGGGACTTTTGATCCCCCCTTCCTCGAAAGCTTCCTTCATGGATGCAGTTGCTTCCCTGCTCCCCCCTTCGCCTTCTTTAAAAGGCGCGGCCTTCAACATCTTGGTCAGCATGGGATCCGGCGTGGTCTCTGGGAGGGGAGCCGGACACCTTATCAACTTCGCCTTGGCTATCCACTCCTGTTCAAGAAATGGCTCCCTTAAAGGGCATATATATGATAAATGAATGAACAGCCTTTTTGGTTACAGGGTTACTTACTTGAGTATCTGGGTGATTGCAGCTTAGACCTGTGTCCTCGATCAACTCCGGACACTTCTCTTTTGATCCGAAGAACAATTTGTGCATCTCCTTGGGCGTCGCGCCCATAAAATGTTGAAGAGCTCGTGGTCCCTCCGGATTAAACTCCCACAGACAGAGGGGGCGACGTTTGCAGGGCAGAAGGCGCCGAATCAGCATAACCTGCGCCGCCACGACCAAATTGATCTCTCTTTCTTGGAGGTCTCAAATACGGCCCTGCAACAGTGGAACGTCCTTGGACAGCCCCCAGTCGAGCCCCCGGTTGACCCATGATGCCAGCCGCTGTGGTGGACCTGAGCGAAAAGCAGGTGGTGCCACCCATTTGGTGCCCCTGGGAGCGGTGATATAAAACCACTCCCGTTGCCACAAACTAAGCTCCTCTTGAAAAGAGCCCTCGGGCCATGGAGCATCAGCACACTTGCTTATAACCGCCCCTCCGCACTCTGCTTGTTGCCCCTCGATCATCTTTGGCTCCACCTTGAAGGTCTTGAGCCACAATCCGAAGTGAGGGGTAATATGGAGGAAGGCTTCACATACGACAATGAATGACGAGATATGGAGGATGGACTCCGGATTCAAGTCATGGAAATCCAGCCCATAATAAAACATGAGCCCCCGCACAAAGGGATCCGTCGGGAAGCCTAAACCCCGAAGGAAGTGAGACACGGACACCACGCTCTCGCCGGGCTCGGGAGTTGGAATGAACTGCCCTGGAGCAGGCAGCCTATGCGAAATCTCGCCGGTTAGATACCTGGCATCTCGCAGCTTTAGCACATCTTCTTCTGTGACGGAAGAGGACATCCATCGATCGGCCGAGCTGGTCGGAGCCGGACACTGTCGAAGGTCCGAAGCGCCTAAATCTGAAGCTTTGGCTGTTAGAACTCGAAGCGCGAGGCGAACTCGATGGAGGGTGGAAAAAAGAAGAGGGCCTTGGTCTCATTATAAAGAGGTTGAATACCAAGAGCCCTCCCCGTGGTCGATTGGGACTCGCCTTCGATAGAGGGGGCGTGCCAACGGGCACGGTTGGGTTACCCACGTCCGTATTGATGAGAATCCCGGAATAAGGGGGCACGATCTACGCTTTGATAAGACGTGCCAAGGAAACCGCCTCGCAAAACCGCTAAGGTGGAACAGTAAAAAACGATTCGAATAAAGGCCTGGCCGTGGTGTGATGTCACGCCGCGGAATACGTCAGCAGATCTGTGCAAAGGTTATTCTCTCCACGGTAGTATGTGGAACTTGTTTTGCAGAGCCGGACACTATCCTTGTGTTCAAAATCTTCTATGAAGTATTCGGGAGAGGAACCCTCCTTGCAATGCCGAAGACAATATGCGCTCCGGACTCGTCGTCATTGAAGCCTGGTTCAGGGACTCTTGAGGAGTCTGGACTAGGGGTGTCCGGATAGCGAACTATCACCCTTGGCGGACTCCAAGACTATGAAGATACAAGATTGAAGACTTCGTCTCGTGTCCAGATGGGACTTTCCTTGGCGTGGAAGGCAAGCTTGGCGATACGGATATGTAGATCTCCTACCATTGTAACCGACTCTGTGTAACCCTAACCCTATCCAGTGTCTATATAAACCGGAGGGTTTTAGTCCGTAGACGAACAACAATCATACCATAGGCTAGCTTCTAGGGTTTAGCCTCTCTGATCTCGTGGTAGATCTACTCTTGTACTACCCATATCATCAATATTAATCAAGCAGAGTGCGGTATTACCTCCATCGAGAGGGCCCGAACCTGGGTAAAAACATCGTGTCCCTTGTCTCCTGTTACCATCCGCCTAGACGCACAGTTCGGGACCCCCTACCAGAGATCCGCCGGTTTTGACACCGACGACAGTGGATACAATACCGCTTCTGGCTCCTCCTAGGTCATTGAAACGTCTCCCTCTACTGAATGCCATTATACTTTTGTTCACCGACATGCGGGCCATGCAGCGCGCGGGCCCAAATGCCATCCACCAAATTAGAAGGAAGTATGCAGGCGGAGAGTGCTACGTCTTGAGCTTGCGTTGGTTTTCCTCGAAGAGGAGAGGGTGATGCAGCAATAGTAGCGTAAGTATTTCCCTCAGTTTTTGAGAACCAAGGTATCAATCCAGTAGGAGGCTCCTCAAAAGTCCCACGCACCTACACAAACAAACAAAGAACTCGCAACCAACGCAATAAAGGGGTTGTCAATCCCTTCACGGCCACTTGAGAAAGTGAGATCTAATAAAGATAGTAAGATAAGATAAATATATTTTTGGTATTTTATAATATAGATGCAAAAAGTAAAGAATCAAATAAAAGTAGATTGGAAGCAAATATGATAAGAGATAGACCCGGGGGCCATATGTTTCACTAGAGGCTTCTCTCAAGATAGCATAAGTATTACGGTGGGTGAACAAATTACTGTCGAGCAATTGATAGAAAAGCGAATAATTATGAGATTATCTAGGCATGATCATGTATATAGGCATCATGTCCGTAACAAGTAGACCGACTCTGCATCTACTACTATTACTCCACACATCAACTGACTCCTGCCTGCATCTAGAGTATTAAGTTCATAAGAACAGAGTAACGCCTTAAGCAAGATGACAATATGTAGAGGGATAAACTCAAGCAATATGATATAAACCCCATCTTTTTATCCTTGACTGCAACAATACAATACGTGCCTTGCAACCCTTTACATCCTTTGGTAAGGACAGCGGTAAGATTGAACCCAAAGCTAAGCACTTCTCCCATGGCAAGAAAGATCAATCTAGTAGGCCAAACCAAACTGATAATTCAAAGAGACTTGCAAAGATAACTCAATCATACATAAAAGAATTCAGAGAAGATTCAAATATTATTCATAGATAAACTTGGTCATAAATCCACCATTCATCGGATCTCGACAAACACACCGCAAAAAGAGTTTACATCAAATAGATTTCCACAAGAGAGGGGGAGAACATTGTATTGAGATCCAAAAAGAGAGAAGAAGCCATCTAGCTAATAACTATGGACCCGTAGGTCTGTGGTAAACTACTCACAACTCATCGGAGGGGCAAGGATGTTGATGTAGAAGCCCTCCATGGTCGATTCCCCCTACGAGAGAATGCTTGAAGGCTCCAAGATGGGATCTCGCGGATCTGAGAAGGTTCTGGCGGTGGAAATTGTGTTTCGGTTGCTCCTGGATGTTTTGAGTGCGAGGTATATATAGGAGGAAGAAGTACGTCGGTGGATGCCTGAGGGGCCCACAAGACAGGAGGCGCGCCCTATAGGGGGGGTGCCCTCCTATCTCGTGGGAGCCTCGATTGCTTCTTGACTTGCACTCCAAGTCCTCTGGATCACATTTGAGGGAGTCCTGGATTAGGGGGTGTCCGGATAGCCGAACTATCACCGTTGGCCGGACTCCTGGACTATGAAGATACAAGATTGAAGGCTTCGTCCCGTGTCCGGAAGGGACTTTCCTTGGCGTGGAAGGCAAGCTTGGCGATACGGATATGTAGATCTCCTACCATTGTAACCGACTACTGTAACCCTAACCCTATTCGGTATCTATATAAACCGAAGGGTTTTAGTCCGTAGGATCGAACAACAATCATACCATAGGCTAGCTTCTAGGGTTTAGCCTCTCCGATCTTGTGGTAGATCTACTCTTGTACTACCCATATCATCAATATTAATCAAGCAGGAGTAGGGTATTACCTCCATCGAGAGGGCCCGAACACAGGTAAAAACATCGTGTCCCTTGTCTCCTGTTACCATCCGCCTAGACGCATTCGGGACCCCTACCCGAGATCCGCCGGTTTTGACACCGACATTGGTGCTTTCATTGAGAGTTCCTCCGTAGCCGTCACCTATAGGCCTGATGGCTCCTTCAATCATCAAGAACGACGCAGTCCAGGGTGAGACATTTCTCCCGGACAGATCTTCGTGATTCGGCGGCTTTGCGCTGCGGGCCAATTCGCTAGGCCATCCGGAGCAGATCGAAAGCTACGCCCGGCCATCAGGTCAGATTTGGAAAGCTTGAACTATACGGACGATGTCCGTGGAGACTTGATCTTCGACGGATTCGAGCCACACGGCCGAGCGCGGGCCTTGTCTCGATGGGTACGATCTAGCTCTACCGCCGAACAGTGCCCTGGAGGCCGCACCAGTGCCCGCTCCGACCCTTAATCCGGAGCCGGTTTCGCCGATCAAGGACGAGTGGTTGGACACCGCCTCGGGGGCTACGATCTCTACGTCGATTGAGCCGAACTCCATCCCTGTCCTTTGCGAAGACCGTGACTCCGGTGCGGACTCCTCTCCGGACTCCGAACCCTCCGCATACCGCCAATCGAATCCGATTGGGTGCCGGTCATGGAGTTCACTGCGCGGACATCTTTCAAAGACTCGCCCTTTGGCGACATCCTGAATTCACTAAAGTCTCTCTCTTTATCTGGAGAGCCTGGCGGACTACGGTCAGGAAGGTTGGGATGCGGACGACGAAGAAATTCAACGCCCACCCACCACCCACTTTGTAGCCACTGTCGATGATTTAACCGACATGCTCGACTTCGACTCCGAAGACATCGATGGTATGGACCACGATGCTGGAGACGATAAAGAACCAACGCCTACAGGGCACTAGAAGGCCACCTCGTCATACGACATATACATTGTGGATATCCCAAAAGATGGGAACAGCGATGGAACAGCGGAGGATGACCCCTCCAAGAAACAGCCCAAGCGCCAACGTCAGCGGCGCCGCTCTAAATCCCACCAAAGTAAAAAACGACGATTTCGGCACGGGAGATAGTAACACCCCGGACAGTGCCGAAGACAACCCCCTCCAGCAGGATTCAGCACAGGAGGAGGGAGAAGCCAGCCCTCATGATAGGACGGCAGACAGGGAGGTGGAGGACGATAATTATATGCCTCCCTCCGAAGATGAGGCAAGCCTCGACGACGACGAATTTGTCGTGCCGGAGGATCCTGCCGAACAGGAGCGTTTCAAACGCAGGCTTATGGCCACGACAAGCAGCCTCAAGAAAAAGCAGCAACAACTTAGAGCTGGCCAAGACTTGCTAGCTGACAGATGGACTGAAGTCCTTACAGCCGAAGAGTATGAACTCGAACGCCCCTCCAAAAGATACCCCAAACGCAGGCTGCTACCCCAATTAGAGGAAGCAGCACCCAAACCTACATCACCAGCGCATGATGCGGCCGACCAGCCACCCCGTGGTCGCGACAGAGAGGCCTCTAGACCCTCCATTCAAGCCGCACTCCGGCGTCGCTCGAAAAGTACCAAGGCACGGGGAAACGCGCCAGACCTACGAGACATATTGGAGGACAAGGCAAGGCAAACAAGATCGATCTACGGATCGCGTGGGCGCCCCACGACACGTGACGATAACCGTCACGCCGGATTCAGCAATTCCGGCCGGGCCGAACACAGTAGACAAAGCTCATATGAGCTACGTCGTGATATAGCCCAATACAGAGGCGCCGCACACCCACTATGCTTCACAGATGAAGTAATGGATCATCAAATCCTCGAGGGCTTCAAACCCGTAAACATCGAATCATACGATGGTACCACAGATCCTTGATGCGGATCGAGGACTATATCCTCCATATCCTCATGGCCCGAGGTGATGATCTACATGACATCATATACCTCACACTCAAGCTTAAAGGACCAGATCGACATGTGCTCATCAGCTTGCCAGCAGAGTCTATCGGTTGTTGGGTGGACACGAAGCAGCATTCCTTGATAACTTCCGGGGCACATATGCGACCACCAGACGCCGATGACCTCAGCCACATAATTCAGCAGCCAGAAGAATCGGCCAGACAATTCTGGACACGGTTCCTAACCAACAAAAATCAAATCGTTGACTGTCCGGATGCAGAGGCCCTTGCGGCCTTCAAACATAACATCTGCGACGAGTGGCTTGCCCGGCACCTAGGACAGGAAAAGCCGAAATCCATGGCGGCCCTCACAACGCTCATGACCCGCTTTCGCGCGGGAGAGGACAGCTTGTTAGCTCGTAGTCACAACTTGACCAAAAATCCTGGTAGTTTGGATACCAAGGACAGCAATGGCAGGTCGCGTCGCAACAAGAACAAGCGTCGCATTAACGGTGATAATGCTGAAGACACGGCAGTAAATGACGGATTCAGAGGCTCTAAACCCGGTCAGCGGAAGAAGCCGTTCAAAAGAAATACTCAGGGCCCGTCCAATCTGGACCAAATACTCGATCGCTCGTGCCAAATACATGGCACCCCCAAAAACCAGCCAACCACACCAACAGGGATTGTTGGATTTTCAAACAGGCAGGCAAGCTAAGCGCCGAAAACAACGACAAGGGGCTGCATAGCGACGACGAGGAAGAGCCCGGCCGCCGAACAGTAGTGGACAGAAGGGCTTTCACACACAAGTGCGCACGGTGAACATGATATACGCAACCCACATACCCAAAAGGGAACGGAAGCGTGCACTAAGGGACGTATATGCGATGGAGCGGTCGCCAAAGTTCAACCCATGGTCCTCCTGCCCGATCACATTTGATCGAAGGACCACCCCACTAGCATCCGTCACGGCGGATTCGCCGCATTGGTTCTTGACCCAATCATCGACGGATTTCACCTCATTAGAGTCCTGATGGACGGCGGTAGCAGCCTGAACCTGCTTTATCAGGATACAGTGCACAAAATGGGCATAGACCCGTCAAGGATTAAACCCACAAAGACGACCTTTAAAGGCGTCATACCAGGTGTAGAGGCCAATTGTACAGGCTCAGTTACACTCGAAGTGGTCTTCGGATCCCCGGATAACTTCCGAAGCGAAGAGTTAATGTTCGACATAGTCCCGTTCCGCAGCGACTATCATGCACTGCTTGGACGAACCGCATTTGCAAAGTTCAAAGCGGTGCCGCACTATGCATACCTCAAGCTCAAGATGCTAGGCCCTCGAGGAGTAATCACGGTCAATGGAAACACCGAACGATCTCTCCGAACGGAGGAGCACACGGCGGCCCTCGCGGCGGAGGTGCAAAGCAGCCTCTCACAGCAATTCTCGAGTCCGGCTATTAAACGTCCGGCCACCGTCAAGCGCCCGAGTAACCTACAACAAGACCGCTTAGCACGATCGAGCCGCGATAGCAATCCGGCCCCACCCCAGCCCTCGAAACAAAGAAAGCAAGATTACGCTGCGTACATAACTACGCCTGGAGATACCATGGGCCTAAGGGAGGGGCACGACCACGGCACGCCCAGAATGCGGCTCAACCGCACCAGGGGCTTCCAATTGTGTCATTCTTTTTCTTTCTTCTTTTTTCTTACTTTCAGGACTCCGTTTTCCAAAAGTCCTGTCCGGCACTAGAATTGCCGAACTCACGATGCAACAGCCAGGGGAACAGAAAGCTACGTCGAATGTCCACGTGGTCTCTACTACGAGCATTATACCTGTTTTACATACCATCCCGCAGCTTACCCCTGGAGGGGGACATGTTAAATAGCCCCATCCCTTGCTTATCGCACTATTTGTATCATCCTGCTTCCATTGCAGTACCTTTTTGAATAAACAATAAATAGCTTTTGCCTATTATTGCATTCCTTTCTTTATCTATATATATGTTCATTTCATGATATGTTGCACCCGTACACTTTGGTACGGCCAATACACCAGGGGATTATGTACCCCAAAAGTATGGTGTGATAAGTCCGAACACTTACACAAGTGCGGCACCCCGAACTTATAGCATTATATGCATCAGCTCCGAATCATGTCTTCGGTCAATAGTTGGGTTTGCCCGGCTCCCATGTTTTGGTACCTTACGTTCCGTTATATCGGCTAAGGTAGCGCTGGGAGAATCACTGCGATTGTGCCCCGGTTGAGCTGGGTTGAGCACCTGAGTGGAGAAAGCTAAAACTGACCGTCATGATAGGGTGAGAGCCGGTCGCTGTTCGAGAGGATTTTTTGGGTCCCTAAAGACTTATGCCGCTTAGCGCGAGGAGTCGGCATTGTCCGGCCAAGGCGTGGATAGCGCCCCGAACTCGGTCTTCCGAATACTAGGGGCTTCGCCGAAATTTAAAATTATAGAATTCTATGGCTAAGTGAGAGTGTTCAAGCATTGTAAGTCCGGTTGCCTTGTTCGTTGCGTTGAGCGCCTCCTCGACGGACCCAAGAATGGGAACAAGAGCGCACAAGTTTATCCCGAACACCCCAAAGACACGTGGCATGGGGCTGAAGCCAATGACTTGCCATCTCTCAAATTTGATAAGCGGCCGCATGAAGGTAATATTTTAAATTAACAAGCGTTGCTTAGCGCATATGAACAAGTTTTCAGCGTACATGATAACAAATGCGAGTCTATTCAAAATTACATCTTTGGAGCACTCATCCGCTATCTGGCGGGCACCCTTCAGACGCCCTCATAGTACATTTCGGGCTTGCGATGCTCCTTGCCCTTCGGTGGCCCGTCCGTCACAAGCTTCTCCGCATCCAGCTTGCCCCAATGCACTTTAGCATCGGCAAGGCCCGACGGGCACCTTCAATGCAGACGGAGCGCTTGATGACTTCAATCCATGGACAAGCGTCCACCAGCCGCTGCACTAGCCCGAAGTAGCTCCCAGGCATGGCTTCCAATGGCCACAACCGAACTATGAGGCCCTTCATGGCCTGTTCGGCAACCTTGTGGAGCTCGACCAGCTGCTTCAGCTGGTCGTCAGTGGCACCGGACGCTCGGCCTCGATACCGAGACCAGAACACCTTCTCCGTAGAGCTCCCCTCCTTGGCGCGGTAGAACGCGGCAGCATCAGACACACTACAGGGCAGAATTGCGAATGCTCCTGGAGAGCTCCGAATCCGGGTAAGTAATAGGTAATTCACTTTCACATGCTTTCTTTGCATAAAGAATGCCTTACCCGCCGCTATCTTCTTTAATGATTCAATTTCTTGGAGGGCTTTTTGGGCTTCGGCATTAGCGGCTTTGGCACTCTCAAGAGCTGAGGCGAGCTCGGACTCTCGAGTCTTCGAGTCATGCTCCAAACTCGTGTTTTTCCACGAGAGCCTGGAGCTCTTGCCGCACCTCCGCCACCCGCTCCTCCTGCTTCTCTTGCTCGGTGCGCTCCGCGGCCGCTTTGATTTCGGCCGCGGACACCGCTTCCTTCAGGGTCGCCACCTCGTCCGTGCCCCTACAACACCCACGTTATTCTGTCATTTTTGCAATCGAATCCTTTATAAAAGGTATTTCTTTAATAAGGTATTGCTTACCTTCCCTGTCCTCGAGCTGCTTCTTGGCAAGGCCGAGCTCGTTCTCGGACCGCTCGAGGCTCTTCTTCAATGCATTGACCTCCGCAGCCAAGGTCTGGCAGAGGTCAGCTAGCCTGCATTCGCATATTGACATACTTATGTTAGACTCCTGTGTATATCTTTTTAGATCCTTATTCCGGCTTTTCTTTCGAACACCAAACTAAGCATCAGGGGCTACTGTCTATGCGGTAATATTTTTACATATTCTAAACTTACCTCAAAGCCTGTTAGAAGGCTGGTACAGGCTTCAGTCAGCCCACTCTTGGCGGACTGAACTTTCTGGATCACCACACTCATAACAGTGCGGTGCTCCTCGTTGATGGAGGCGCCTCTGGATGGACGGAGGTCACTGACGTCGTAGTCTTACCCTTCTTACGAAGGGGCCGCTTGCCGGACTTCGGAACCACTGAAGGTTCCGGTACGGAGTCCGGCACAGGGCCAGGCTTAGAGCCCTCTGGGGTTTCGCCCCCTTTGCACCCGGAGTTCGAGAGGTCGCCTTGCGGTGCCTCCAGGACCACCGCCTCCTGGCTGGGCCCCTTTCGGGACTCCACCGCAGTGTCGTCGGCGACACGAGGAGAGGTGGCGGTCGGAAGTGAAGTACTATTCACATCCAACGAGCCCAGGGAGCCGCTCGACGAAGCGGCAGGCTCGTCCTTGGGCGGGCTACATGGTCATATTCGGCGTTAGAAGACACTATGCGACAAATAAAAAGTCATGAACTATTCCGGAGTTCGGACACGTATGATCTCGCCAGGCTTGGCCCTTGGTGGCCACTCCTCCTCGTCACTGTCGGTGTTGGTGGAGAAGTCCGGAGGAAGGGTCCTTCCTTTCTTGGACCCTCCGGCCTCCCCAGTCGGGGCGGCCTTCCTTTTCTTCTCTCTTCACTGGGAGAGGCTTTTTCCTCCTCCTCTTCCTCAGAGGAGGATTCCGCCTCAGGGTTGTCCGGCGATGAGTCTGACAGCACCTGGCGCCGGGAGCTCCTTCGAGTTCCCGTGGCCTTCTTCTTGGCCTTTTTCTCCGGCCCCACGTGAGGTTCCAGAGCCAGCAGCCCCATCAATCGGGCGTCCGCTGGGTCTTCTAACAAAGGGGTCGGACAATTAATCTGTCCGGATGTCTTCAGCCAGTCCTATCAAAGGTTAGGGAGTTTTAGATCCCACATAGAGTCAATCTATGAAAAACAAGAGTCCCATAAAGGGTAAAATAACTTACCTCGCTGGCTTGACGCTGCGAGCTGAATCCGCGATCTTCAGTAGCGGATGTGGGAGCCTCGGCGCCCTTGAACAGCACCTTCCAGACATCTTCGTACGTAGTGTCGAAGAGCCTTTTCAGAGTTGGGTGCTGTGCCGGATCGAACTCCCACAATTTGAAGGCCCGTTGTTGGCATGGGAGAATCCGGCAGATGAGCATCACCTGGATTACATTGACAAGCCTGAGATTCTTGTCCACCAGGTTTCGGACGCAGGTTTGGAGTCCGGACAGCTCGTCCGAATCCCCCACGTCGGGCCCGTCTCTTTCCATGATGTGAGCCGTGGGGAGGCCAGGATCGAATTGGGGGCCGCCGCCCATTGAGAGTCGCGCGGCTCGGTATGTAGAACCACCCCGATTGCCACCCCTTTATGGTCTCCACAAAGGAGCCCTCGAGCCATAGGACTTTGGCCATCTTGCCAACCATGGCCCCTCCAAGACTGCTTGGCGGCCGCCCACTACCTTGGCTTGACATTGAAGATCTTCAGCCATAAGCGAAGTGGGGCTGGATGCAGAAGGAAGGCCTCGCATTACGACGATGAACGCTGAGATGTTGACGATGAAATTCGGGGCCAGATCGTGGAAGTCCAGGCCGTAGTAGAACATGAGCCCCCGGACAAATGGGTGAAGTGGAAAACCTAGTCCGCGGAGGAAGTGGGTGAGAAACACCACCCTCTCATGGGGCCTGGGGTTGGAATGAGCTGCCCTCGTCGGGTAGCCGGTGCGCGATGTTGCTGGACAAGTATCCGGCCTCCGCAGCTTTTCGATGTGCCCCTCCGTGACGGAGGAGGCCATCCACCTGCCTCCGCTCGGACATAGTTGGAGAAGGTTGAGGTGGGGTGTGTGGACTTGGGCGCTGGAGCTCAAGTGCGCGGAAATGGATGAGCAAAGGAGGAAGAAGGCGTAGGTGAAAAGGTGGATCCTTATCCCCTTATATGGACGGACGAAGCTATGCGTCCCCCGTCACACTGGTGAAACTCGCTTATCTCCCGAACGCCGTAATCAATGGCGCGGATGGGTTACCCACGTCCGTATTGATGGGAATCCCGGAATAAGGGGGCACGATATCAGCTTTGATAAGACGTGCCAAGGAAACCGCCTCGCTAAGCGCGCTAAGGTGGAACAGTAAAAAACGATTTGTATAAAGGCCTGGCCGTGGTGTGATGTCATGCCGCGGAATACGTCAGCAGATCTGTGCAAAAATTATTCTCTCTACGGTAGTATGTGGAACTTGTTTTGCAGAGCGGACACTATCCTTGTGTTCAAAATCTTCTATGAAGTATTCAGAGGAGGAACCCGCCTTGCAATGCCGAAGACAATATGCTGGCGCTGACTCGTCGTCATTGAAGCCTGGTTCGTGGGATACCGAGGGAGTCTGGATTAGGGGTGTCCGGATAGCGAACTATCACCATTGGCTGGACTCCTGGACTATGAAGATACAAGATTGAAGACTTTGTCCCGTGTCCGGATGGGACTTTCCTTGGCGTGGAAGGCAAGCTTGGCGATACGGATATGTAGATCTCCTACCATTGTAACCGACTCTGTGTAACCCTAAGCCTGTTCGGTGTCTATATAAACCGAAGGGTTTTAGTCCGTAGGACGAACAACAATCATACCATAGGCTAGCTTCTAGGGTTTAGCCTCTCCGATCTCGTGGTAGATCTACTCTTCTACTACCCATATCATCAATATTAATCAAGCAGTGAGTAGGGTATTACCTCCATCGAGAGGGCCCGAACCTGGGTAAAAACATCGTGTCCCTTGTCTCCTGTTACCATCCGCCTAGACGCACAGTTCGGGACCCCCTACCCGAGATCCGCCGGTTTTGACACCGACAACGTTCGTTCCAAAAATCACGCTCTCGAAGGTTTCATTCCATTTGGACTCCGTTTGATATTCCTTTTCTTGAAATCTTGAAATAGGCAAAAAACAGCAATACGGGCTGGGCCTCCGGTTAGTAGGTTAGTCCCAAAAATGATATAAATGTGTATAATAAAGCCCATAAACATCCAAAAGGGGTAATATAATAGCATGGAACAATAAAAAATTATAGTACGTTGGAGACGTATCAAGCATCCCCAAGCTTAATTCCTGCTCGTCCTTGAGTAGGTAAATGATAAAAAAGAAATTTTTGATGTGAATGCTACCTAGCATAATTCTCAATGTAATTTTCTTTATTGTGGCATGAATATTCAGATCCAAATGATACAAAATAAAAGTTCATATTAACATGAAAATGGTGATACTTCAAGCATACTAATCAAAGTAATCATGTCTTCTCAAAATCACATGGCCAAAGAAAGTTATCCCTACAAAATCATATAGTCTGGCTAGGCTCTATCTTCATCACACATAGTATTTAATCATGCACAACCCCGATGACAAGCCAAGAAATTGTTTCATACTTTAATAATCTCAAACTCTTTCAACTTTCATGCAATACATGAGCGTGAGCGATGGACATAGCACTATATGTGGAATAGAATGGTGGTTGTGGAGAAGACAAAAAAGGAGGAGATAGTCTCACATCAACTAGGCATATCAACGGGCTATGGAGATGCCCATTAATAGATATCAATGTGAGTGAGTAGGGATTGCCATGCAACGGATGCAATAGAGCTATAAATATATGAAAGTTCAACAAAAGAAACTAAGTGGGTGTGCATCCAACTCGCTTGCTTGCGAAGACCTAGGGCATTTTTAGGAAGCCCATCATTGGAATACACAAGCCAAGTTCTATAATGAAAAATTCCCACTAGTATATGAAAGTAACATAGTAGACTCTCTATCATGAAGATCATGGTGCTATTTTGAAGCACAAGTGTGGAAAAAGAGATAGTAGCATTGTCCCTTCTCTCTTTTTCTCTCATTTTATTATATTTTTTTCGGTTTCTTTTTTTCTTTGGCCTTCTTTTTTTTCTTTTTGGCCTTTCTCTTTTTTTTCTTTTTTTTCTTTTTGTAAAGTCCGAAGTCTCATCCCGACTTGTGAGGGAATCATAGTCTTCATCATCCTTTCCTCACTAGGACAATGCTCTAATAATTAAGATCATCACACGTTTATGGATTTACAACTCAAGAATTACAACTCAAAGCTAGAACAAGATATGACTCTATATGAATGGCTCCGGTGGTGTACCGGGATATGCAATGAATCAAGAGCGACATGTATGAAAATTATCAAGGTGGCCTTGCCACAAATACAATGTCAACTACATGATCATGCAAAGAGCAATATGACAAAAGTAATGCGCGTCATATGAATGGAACGGTTGAAAGTTGCATGGCAATATATCTCGGAATGGCTATGGTAATTCCATAATAGGTAGGTATGGTGGCTGTTTTGAGGAAGGTATATGGTGGGTGTATGGTACCGGCGAAAGTTGCGCGGCACAAGAGAGGCTAGCAAAAATGGAAGGGTGAAAGGGTGCGTATAATCCATGGACTCAACATTAGTCAAAAGAACTCATGTACTTGTTGAAAAAATTTAGAAGTCATCAAAAACCAAAGCACTACGTGCATGCTCCTAGGGGTATAGATTGGTAGGAAAATACCATCGCTCGTCCCCGACCGCCACTCATAAGGAAGACACTCAATAAATAAAATTGTGCTCCAACTTCATCACAAAGCGGTTCACCATACGTGCATGCTACGGGAATCACAACCCTTAACACAAGTATTTTTCATAATCACCTCAACTAGCATGACTCTAATATCACTACCTCCATATCTCAAAACAATTATCAAGCATCATATTGATCATAGCATCCAATTCTTTTTCTATGATAGTTTTTATTATACCCAACTTGGATGTTCATCATTCTAGGACCAACTTTGTAACCATAGCAAATACCATGCTGTTCTAAAAGACTCTCAAAAAGATATAAGTGAAGCATGAGATACTAGCAATTTCTTCAAAATTAAGACACCACCGCGCTCTAAAAGATATAAGTGAAGCACTAGAGCAAAAACTATCAAGCTCAAAAGATATAAGTGAAGCACATAGAGTATTCTAGCAAATTCTAATCAAGTAGGCTTCTCCCAAAAGGTTTGTAAAGCAAGGATGATTGTGGTAAACTAAAAAGGAAAGACTAATATAATACACGACGCTCCAAGCAAAACACATATCATGTGGCAAATAAAAATGTAGCTCCAAGTAAAGTTACCAATGAACGAAGATTTAAAGAGGATGCCTTCCTGGGCATCCCCAAGCTTAGGCTTTTGGCTATTCTTGAATATCTTGGGGTGCCTTGGGAATCCGCAAGCTTAGGCTCTTGCCACTCCTTATTGCATAGTCCATAAAAGCTTTACCCAAAACTTTAAAACTTCAGAACACAAAACTCAACAGGAAATCTTATAAGCTCCGTTAGTGAAAGAAAACAAAACCACCACATAAGGTACTGTAATTAACTCATTCTTTATTTATTTTGCTGTCAAAACATACTGTATTCCAACTTCCCTATGGTTTATAAACTATTTTACCAGCCATAGATGCATCAAAATAAGCAAACAACACACGAAAAACAGAATCTGTCAAAAACAGAACAGTGTGTAGCAATCTGCAACTAACGCAAACTTCTTGAATTCCAAAAATCCTACCAAAATAGGAAGTCTTAGATTTTTTTTTATTGCAGCATCAAAAAGAATCAACGCAAAATCACGTTTCTGTGATTTACTAAATTTTTTCTCGTGCATGCAAAGTTTCTGTTTTTTCAGCAGAATCAAATCAACTATCATCATAGGTTATCCTATAGGTTCTACTTGGCACAAACACTAAATAAAAGATAAAAAAACATCTAAACAGAAGGTAGATGTAAGATCTATTACTAAACAGGAGCAAAAACAAAAAAAACATAAAGAAAATTAGGTTGCCTCCCAACTAGCGCTATCGTTTAACGCCCCTAGCTAGGCATAAAAATGAAGATAAATCTAACGAGTGCCATCTTTGGCACAAAATTCATAAGTAGCCCGCATGATAGATTCATAAGGTAATTTGACTTTATTTCTTGGAAAGTGCTCCATGCCTTTCTTTAATGGAAATTGTAATCTAATATTCCCTTCCTTCATATCAATAATCGCACCAATCGTTCTAAGGAAAGGTCTACCAAGAACAATAGGGCAAGAAAGATTGCAATCTATATCAAGAACGATAAAATCTACGGGCACCAAATTTCTATTTGCAACAATAAGAACATCATTGATCCTTCCCATAGGCTTTTTAATGGTGGAATCCGCAAGGTGCGAATTTAAAGAGCAATCATCAAGATCATGGAAACCTAGAATATCACATAAAGTTTTCGGAATCGTGGAAACACTAGCACCCAAATCACACAAAGCAAAACACTCATGATCTTTAATTCTAATCTTTATAGTAGGTTCCCACTCATCATTAAGTTTTCTAGGTATAGAAACTTCCAAATTAAGTTTTTCATCATAAGATTGCATCAAGGCATCAACGATATGTTTGGTAAAAGCTTTATTTTGGCTATAAGCATGAGGAGAGTTAACAACAGATTGCAACAAGGAAATACAACCTTCTAAAGAACAATTATCATAATAAAATTCCTTGAAATCCGAGATAGTGGGTTCAATGCTATTTAAAGTTGTGACCTCTCCAATCCCACTTTTACCAAATTTAGCATCAAGATCTAAAAACTCCAAATTCTTGGGACGCCTTCTAGGCAAAGTTGATTCATCATCAGTCCCATAATTACCAAATTCATATTGAAAAACATAGATCTAATAGGAGACGCATCAATAACTTTAAGATCCTCATCATTATTTTCATGGAAACTAGAAGAACACACCTTTATAAAGCTATCTTTTTTCGCACGCAATCTAGCAGTTCTTTCTTTGCACTCATCAATGGAAATTCTCATTGGTTTGAGAGACTCATTGATATCATGCTTAGGAGGAGAAGATCTAAGTTTAAGAGAATCAACATCAAGCGAAAGTCTATCAACGTTCCTAGCCAAATCATCAACTTTGAGCAATTTTTCTTCAAGCAAAGCATTAAAATTCTTTTGAGAAATCATAAATTCTTTCACACTATTCTCAAAATCAGAGGGCATCTTATTAAAATTACCATAAGAATTATTGTAGGAATTTCCATAATTATTAGAGGAATTACTAGGGAACGGTCTAGCATTAAAGTTTCCTTTATAAGCACTATTTCCAAAACTATTCCTACCAACAAAACTCACATCCATAGATTCATTATTATTATTAATCAAGGAAGACAAAGGCATATCATTGGGATCAAGAGGAGTATTTTTAGTAGCAAATAATTTCATAAGTTCATCCATCTTTCCACTCAAAACATTGATTTCTTCTATAGCATGCACCTTTTTACTAGGAGATCTTTCGGTGTGCCATTGAGAATAATTAGCCATAATATTATCAAGAAGTTTTGTAGCATATCCTAACGTTATTTCCATAAACGTGCCTCCCGCGGCCGAATCTAAGAGATTTCTAGAAGCAAAGTTCAAACCGGCATAAAATTTTTGTATGATCATCCATAAATTCAAACCATGAGTAGGGCAATTGCGAAGCATCAATTTCATTCTTTCCCAAGATTGGGCAACATGCTCATGATAAAGTTGTTGAAAATTCATAATATCATTCCTAAGAGTGATAATCTTAGCGGGAGGAAAATACTTAGAGATAGAAGCATCTTTGCACTTGTTCCAAGAATCAATACTATTTTTAGGCAAAGACGAAAACCAAACTTTAGCACAATCTCTAAGTGAAAACGTAAATAACTTTAATTTGACAATATTTTTATCCATATCTTTCTTATTTTGCATATCACACAAATCAACAAAGTTGTTTAGATGAGTAGAGACATCTTCACTAAGAAGGCCGTCGAATTGATCTTTCATAACAAGATTCAGCAAAGCAGTATTGATTTCACAAGACTCAACATCATTAAGAGGAGCAATCGGAGTACTACGGAAATCATTATTATTGGTATTCGAGAAAGCACACAATTTGGTATTATGTTGCGCCATGGCAACAAGTAATCCAACACACAAGCAAACAGAAAAAGGCAAGCGAAAGAGAGAGGAGGAGATTGGGAAAGAGATGGCGAATAAAACGGCAAGGGTGAAGTGGGGGAGAGGAAAACGAGAGGCAAATGGGAAATAATGTAAATGCGAGGGAGATGGGTTTGTGATGGGTACTTGGTATGTCTTGACTTGAGCGAAGACCTCCCCGGCAACGGCGCCAGAAATCCTTCTTGCTACGTCTTGAGCTTGCGTTGGTTTTCCTTGAAGAGGAGAGGGTGATGCAGCAATAGTAGCGTAAGTATTTCCCTCAGTTTTTGAGAACCAAGGTATCAATCCAAAGAGGAGGCTCCTCAAAAGTCCCACGCACCTACACAAACAAACAAAGAACTCGCAACCAACGCAATAAAGGGGTTGTCAATCCCTTCACGGCCACTTGCTAAAGTGAGATCTAATAAAGATAGTAGGATAAGATAAATATATTTTTGGTATTTTATAATATAGATGCAAATAAAAGTAGATTGGAAGCAAATATGATAAGAGATAGACCCGGGGGCCATAGGTTTCACTAGAGGCTTCTCTCAAGATAGCATAAGTATTACGGTGGGTGAACAAATTACTGTCGAGCAATTGATAGAAAAGCGAATAATTATGATATTATCTAGGCATGATCATGTATATAGGCATCACGTCCGTAGCAAGTAGACCGACTCCTGCCTGCATCTACTACTATTACTCCACACATCGACCGACTCCTGCCTGCATCTAGATGTCAGGACCCCGATTCCAAGTCACATCGACCTAGCCAGTAACACCTCATATCACTTTGTGGCCTCACGCACGGTATTCCCACGGGTGTCGCCTTACCATGGCCCGGGACCGTTTGCGTCTTTTGGCTCACGTATATGATAGTGTCGCTAGCATCCACATGACAAAGAACCCGCGCCGACATGGCTAGTCGTGAACCCAAAGCGGCGCTAACCTATGGGGACAGGCATACATGAATCACATCGAGCATGTCGGTCATCAACGTATATATTCGGGCTGTAGCACTGGGCTAACAGGACTGCGGTATCCCGGGCTGTAGAAGGCTAGGCAGGACTCCGAATACCACCGCGTGACATTTCCCCGAAGGGACAGACATAGGAACGAAGTGAAACACATGCCGGCCAGTCAAGTGTCCAAGCAGTAGTCTTTGGGCTAGCAGGACTCGGTGAACCGGCTGTAGCGGACTACTATCGCCGTAAGCACGAGACTACATTTCCCCATATGAGAGGCTGCCAAGGATAAACAACTAGTTTGTCGGATCCCACTCATACCAAGCATTTCAATCATACACATAATATGCCCGATATGAGTAGATACAACAAGGCATCACAACAAAACTCTACAACTCAAGTACTTTATTTAAAAGGCCCGAGGAGCCATACATAACATAGTCACACAGGTAGGGGTCACATGACCCAACACTCAAGTCATACAATCATACAAGCACATGCGGAAGCAAACTAGTCTGAGTACAGACTCTAGAAAGAAAGAAAGCTTGTTGGAGCCTTTCTATCTACAATGGCCCTTCACAAGCCTTGGATCACCACCTGGGTGGCTAGTTCACTCGTCGATGTCAAGGTCTACATAGAATCCATCGGAGGGGGTAGTGTTGTCCTCTGAAAAACATTAATTAAGCAAACATGAGTACGGAGGTACTCAAAGAAGTCTTACCACGTAATCCTATCATACATGCACATTCTCAAGAAGGTGGTGGAGTTATTTGCAGCAAGCCAGCTTTGACTCTTGGCTAAGCTATCCTACATGACACCACTTGAAAAGCATTTGTCGCACACAAGTCCACTAATCACCATCACAATACTCCACCGTGGATCCTCTCTCGTCATCCCATGAGAGGGCCATCCGCAGTACTCACACTTATCTTGAGGCTTTTAGTAGTATCCATTTACTTGTCTATGAACTGATATAGGTAACCCAGAAGTCCTTCTCCGTGGACACGGCTATTCGAATAGATCAGATTAACCTGCAGGGTGTACTTCTTCACACACGCTCACCACTTACCGCCGTTTACACGACATGTACTCGACAACCTTCAAGCGGAAGCCCAACGTGGGTGTCGGCCACAGCCTACCTAAACACACAAGTCCCAAGTCCAGGTTGATCGCCTATTCAGGTTCCATCCGCAGGGAGTCCGGCCGAGGTTTCCCATACGGCCCCGAACGATGTGTACAGGGTTCCCGAGACACCAAACGGGCGAATCAGTACACCGGGCCACGGTGCCTACCGCAACACAACCCACCCCTACGGTCGGCGTATGCGGCCCCAAAGATGCTACAAACACCGTAAACTACTTGCAACTCCTGACCGAGGACAAGAGTGGTTAAGAAGCCGAGAGGGTCAATTAAGGATCCCAATGCGTGGTAGTAACTGTTTCATGGATCACAAACACAGATCTCAGTTCTTAGGGACGGCTTCAATGAAACAACCCACCATGTACTCCTACATGGCCTCTCATCGATACCTTTACCAAAACGTGTTCAACACTTTCACTCTCGAACCCGACACAACCTTTCACTCCAGTTCATCATCCCGATGAGCGGACTGACACAACTCTAAGCATAGCAAGCATAGTATGGTAGGAAACACAAACATGGCTCAATCAACTCCTACACATACTAGTGGGTTTCATCTAGTTACCGTGGCAATGACAGGTCATGCAAAGGAAGTGGGTTCAACTACCACAAAGACACAACAGTTTGAATCGCGTTGTCTTAATGCAGTAAAACAAGAGCAAAAGCGAGAACATGGGTTTGTATCGGAATGATCAATGGGTTGCTTGCCTGATGGAACGGGGGTAGAGTACTGCCCTTCAGATGGATAGTCGAGGTTATCCTCGGGGGCAGAACCTATCACGAAAAGCATACCGGAAGTAAACACACATGACAATATGCAACAATATGATGCATGCTATGACATGGCAATATGGATGTGTGTTGGCCTAATGCAAGCTGAAATAATAGGGGATGAACTCATTTGAATCAAAGATTCAAATGATAGCTCATTTGAAATAGCCCTAAAGGTGCATTATCTTATTCTGGTTAAACAGCAAGGTTAACTTGTTTTAACATGCATGAAACCTGTACCAATGGATATAATGGATTTTTCTGATCATTTTTCATATATAAATCTTTGCATTTGGACTTACAGATTAAAAGTTATAAGCATTTGAAATTTGAATTATATTCTGGAATTTACTGTATTAGAATAAATCCAGAAATTAGAATAATGCGTCGACCATGCGTCAAAGATGACGCCGTGGTCAACAGAGACGTCCAGGTCAAACTCGACAGTGGGTCCCGCGTGTCGTGGTAATTAACTTAACTAATGTTTAATTAAAACTAACCTATTTAGTTAAAGGTGGCTGGGCTCCATCTCGCCGCTGACTCGTCGAGTCAACGAGGGCCCACGTGGTCAAGGTCCACGTCGGCTGCACCGGCGACTAGCCGCCGGCGAGCCCGACACGGCGGAGGAAGTGCTTTTGGTGATTCCGGTGACCAAATGAGTCGCGGAGGGTGGCTACGGATAGCTGGGTGCAAGCCGCGGCTGTTGGTGGAGCCGGTTGTGGTCAGGGTGGCCGGAGTCGGCGCCGGCGACAAGCTAGGCGGCCGCCGGGGTTCGGCCGAAGACGAACTTGGGCTAGAGGGGTCGGTGAGGTGCGGGGAGTGTACGGTTAGACCCCATGGGGTGCGGTGAGTCTGATGGACACCACGAGGTGGCCGGAGAGTGACCGGGAGCATGTCGGCGATTTAACTCCACGGGCGGGTGCGGGTGAGCTTGGTTCGGTTGCTACGCTGCTCGAGAGCGAGAGAGAGAGAGGGAAGTGGAGGTAGATGGGCTCACGGGCGACGCGTAGAAGCTCTCGTCGAGGTCGGGGACGAACCGGAGCGTCGGCGGCGTTGAAAGGGATCTCCGGCAACGGCGAACTCGGTCGAGGTCGGTGGGGTGGACTCGGGGCACTAGAGCGAGCGGGGCTCGGCTGGTTCGGGGTAGTGGAGTCTTGGCGGAGCTCCTGGACATGGTGAGGAGGGGCACGTCTGGCGGGGAGCACGCAGTTGCGACGATGGGCGGGTGGCGGCGGCCAAGGCGGGGAGCACGATGGAGAGGGACCGGGAGGAGAGGGGTGTCCAGGGGTTCGGGGAGAGGAGGAAGGCGATCCACGCCGCTGGCTGGGCGAGGGAGCGGCGAGGCGGCGACCAGGTGCGTGGCACCCATGCAGTGCCCGCCGAAAGCACTGGCTGCTGCTGGCCGAGCCAAGCAGCTTCTGGGCGCTGGGCTGGCCGGCAGTGGGCCGGGTAGGTGGCGTCGAGTAAGTCTTTTCCTCGCTTTTATTTTTTCTAATATTCTGCAACTTTGTGGGGTTTTCTAAAATACCAAAACAGTTTTAAAATTCACCAAAATGCTCCTGGTCCCTTGTTGGAATATTTCCAACATGAAACATTTTGGTTTGGCAATTTTTGGACATTTAAAATATTTTATATAATTTGAAATGCTCAAGTTCAAAAACTTATGAATTAATCCAAGGACCTTTGGATGACCTAGAAAATGATGCACCACTTTTGACATAGGCTCAACCAAAGCAAAGATGATGAGCATTTTGAAGGGCATTTCAGGTTCATTGAAATAATTTTTAGTAAACCCTATTTGAGTTAAGAGGGGTTCTGGGGGTTTCCTGTCTTCCCCATTTCAAATTCAAATGAAATTTAAACATGATGCACACACTAATGCATGGTCTAACTGGGATGTGACAACTAACCCCCACTCAAAGAATCTCGTCCCGAGATTTAGGATCTGTTGCGAAAAAGGTGGGATACTCAAGTCGAAGACGATCCTCCCTTTCCCAAGTTGCTTCTTGCTCGGAATGGTTTGACCATTGAACCTTTAGAAACTTGATACTCCGACGTCGAGTGGTACGCTCGGCTTGATCGAGAATACGAATGGGATATTCTCGATAGGTGAGGTTATCTTGGAGATCAAGCGTTTCGTGGTCCACTCCACGGATAGGATCCGAGAAGCAACGCCTGAGTTGGGAAACGTGGAAGACATCATGGACTCTGGAAAGATGCGGAGGTAGTTCCAATTGGTAGGCAACTTCTCCTCGGTTGGCAAGAATGCGAAAGGGTCCAATGTAACGAGGAGCCAACTTGCCTTTGATACCGAATCGATGGGTTCCCTTCAAAGGAGTAACCCGAAGGTAAGCCTGCTCGCCAATTTCATAAGTCATAGGCTTATGCTTGCGGTCATATTGGCTCTTTTGACGAGATTGGGCTGTTTTCAACTTTTCACGAACAACGCGAACCTGCTCTTCTGCTTCCTGAATCATATCCGGGCCAAAGAGTTGTCTCTCCCCGGTTTCGACCCGATTAAGAGGCGTTCGACATTTCCGTCCATAAAGAACTTCGAAGGGCTTTGCCCAGGCTGGCTTGATAACTATTGTTATAAGCGAACTCGGCGAATGGAAGGCATTTCTCCCAATTCATGCCGAAAAGAGATGACAAGCTCGAAGCATATCCTCTAGGATTTGATTGACTCGTTCTACTTGACCACTTGATTGAAGATGGAAAGCGGTGCTAAAGGAGAGACGAAGTTCCCATAGCGCTTTGGAAACTTTCCCAAAATCGAGAGGTGAAGAGACTTCCACGGTGTGAGTTAATCTCTAATGGAACACCATGAAGAGACACTATTCGTGAGATGTACAAATCAGCTAGGCGGCTAGCGGTTATACTCTCACGAGCGGGTAGGAAGTGGGCTACTTTGGAAAGACGATCAACGACAACGAAGATAGCGTTATTCCTCTCTTGGTCCTGGGAAACCCGGTAATGAAATCCATACCGATTTTATCCCATTTCCATTCAGGAATTTCCAAAGGTTGAAGGGTACCAAAGGCCGTTGATGCTCGCTTTAACTCGACGACAGCACGCCGCAATTAGCAATGTATTGAGCGATTTCTCTCTTCATCCTAGTCCACCAAAACCTCCGGCGTAGGTCTTGATACATTTTAGTACTACCGGGATGAATGGTGAGAGGAGAGTCATGAGCTTCCTTAAGGATCAATCGCCTCGAGTTGCGCACCTTGGGGACCACTAGACGGTCTCCAAAGAACACGACACCTTGTTCATCAATGGAGAAACAGTCTGCGACTCCTTTCTTGATGTTTCTCCTGATACGGGAGGTTCCCGGATCTACCTTCTGTGCTTTGATGATCTGATCCGTAAGGGTAGGTTTCGCCACCAGGGTAGAAAGGAATCCTCGAGGAACAATGTGGAGATTAAGCTTACGAAATTCCTCGTGGAGAAATGGTTGACTTTGTTGTAACATCAGGTTGTTACAATAAGATTTCCGACTTAGGGCGTCGGCCATGACATTGGCTTTGCCTGGGGTGTAAGATATTCCTAAGTCGTAATCTGTAATCAACTCGACCCAACGTCTTTGCCTGAGATTCAAATCCGGTTGGGTGAAGATATATTTCAGACTTTGGTGATCGGTGTAGATTTACATAGCGATTACCAAGAAGGTAATGTCGCCAAGTTTTGAGTGCATGAACCACCGCTGCAAGCTCTAGATCGTGTGTGGGATAGTTATCCTCATGTGGACGAATCGCCGAGAAGCGTAGGCAATCACATGACGATCTTGCATGAGTATGCAACCTAGTCCTTGTCGCGAGGCGTCGCAATAGATAATAAAGTCCTTAGAAAAATCTGGTGGAACAAGCACGGGAGCAGATGTCAGGCGTCTTTTCAGTTCCTAAAAGCTGAACTCGCACTGTGGCGTCCATTCGAACTTTTTATCTTTCTTGAGGAGTTCGGTTAGAGGTTTAGCAACTTTAGAGAAATTCTCGACGAAGCGACGACAATAGCTCGCTAAACCGAGAAAACTCCGAACTTGCTTGACCGATTCAGGTGGAGTCCAGTCAAGGACGGCTTGAATTCGCTCGGGATTGACAGCAATGCCCTTACCAGAGATTACATGGCCTAGGTAGGTCACTTCTGGTAACCAGAATTCACACTTAGAGAATTTGGCATAAAGGCGGTGCTCTCGAAGTTTCATCAACACTAGCCTTAGATGTTCGGCATGTTCTTCCTCATTCTTGGAGTAGATGAGTATATCATCGAGGTATACCACGACGAATTTATCCAAATACTCCATGAAGATTGAGTTCATTAACCGAGAAAAGGTGGCTGGAGCATTGGTTAATCCGAAGGACATGACGGTGTACTCGTATTGGCCATAACGAGTAACAAAGGCCGTTTTGGGAATGTCCCCGTTCTTGATTTTGATTTGATGGTAGCCCAACCTCAAATCCATCTTGGAAAAGACTGAGGATCCAGCGAGCTGATCATACAGATCGTTGATCCTGGGGAGCGGATACTTGTTCTTGATGGTGACCAGATTGACAGGTCGGTAATCCACAACCATCCGATCCGTACCATCCTTCTTCTTGACGAAGAGGACGGGCAAGCCCATGGATATGAACTAGGACGGATGAAACCTTTTGCAAGGACTCATCGAGTTGCTTCTTAAGTTCGCTAGTTCTAGGGGTGCCATCTTATAAGGTCTTCTAGAGATTGGGACGGTTCCGGAACAAGATCTATCACTTAACTCGACATCCCCGCTGTGGAACACCTGGCAGTTCCTCTGGAAAGACATCCGGAAAACCACGGACTACCGGAATATCTTCGAGGTCTGGAAGGGGATTGGCGTTTAAGGTGTAAAGCTGGCGCTTGGACACTCGGGTTAAAACAAGAACCGTCTTGCCCAAGGATGAGTGAGTTGAACAGTTCTAGTAGAGCAATCAATCTTAGCATAATGGGCTGACATCCAGTCCATACCCAAGATGATGTTTATGTCCGAGGACTTAAGAGCTATTAGAGAAGCAAGAAAGACTAATTGTCGACAAGAATTTCATTCCCATGACTTATTCTAGAGGTTTGCCATCTAGAACTGGGGTCTGAATTTCCATGGAGGTGTGCATGTCACAGAATGTGGTGTTGTGCAATCGAGCATAGCTCTCAGAAATAAATGAATGAGATGCTCCACTATCAAAAAGAACAGTTGCCGGATGACAATTAACAAGGAGCGTACCGAGAACGACGTTGGGATCCTCATAGGTTTCCTCAGCTGAAACATAGTTGATGTGGCCACGGGCAGTGGCAGCCGGTTTAGCATAGGGCACCTTTCCTGCTGGCTTGCCACGGCCAACAGACTTTCCAACTTGACTGGGGTTGTTTTGGGGACACTCGCGGATGTAGTGGCCCGTCTCTCCACATTTGAAGCAAGTTATCATATTGGGACGTGGAGCAGCACTAGCAGCGGGGCCTCCATAAGTCTTGGGCGAAGCATATTGCTGGTTGGGGCGAGGCGCCTCAAAAGACGGCCTCGGGGTGAACCTGGGTGGTAGAGCAGTATTTGGAATCCAAACCCGGCGCTTCTGGGATCCAGAGCCGGATGAAGATCCAGAGTCACGGATGTGCTGCGTGAAGCCTCAAAATCAGTCCCGCCTTGATTTAGTACCGATAGCCTTATTGACTAGCTTCGGAAAAGAGGTACACTCATGCAGGCGAAGGTCTCGGCATAGCTCAGGGCTAAGTCCCTTGCGGAACCTTGCCTGCTTCTTGGCATCGGTAGAAAATTCTTCGGGAGCATAACGTGCTAACCTCCCAAATTCGCGGCTGTAGGCATCCACTGTCAGCCTACCTTGGGTGAAACTGCAGAATTCCTCCCTTTTGTGATCCATAAGACCTTCTGGGATATGATGCTCACGGAAGGCGGCATTGAATTCAGCCCAAGTTGTAACTTGTCCAACCGGACGCATAGCCTCATAATTCTCCCACCAGAGACTAGCAGGGCCTTCAAGATGATAAGCGAAAAAGTAACCTTGTCACCTCACCACGTTGGCGTAACGCAGCTTGTGGTGGATGTTGAAGCCAATCATCCGCGTCAAGAGGCTCAACGGAATATTTGAACTTTGGGGGTACAGCTTGACGAAGTCATTGAGTGAAACCACATCATTTCTTGGCTGGCGTGCGGTGTTTTGTTCAATCCGCTCCAGTAAGCGATTGGTCTCACGCTTATTGTGCTCTGCTTCCAGCATAACCTCGGCCAAAGATGGCGGTTGCGGCAGATTCACATTCCTGGCTGCACTAGCTTCTCCCTGCTCCGGAGCAGCAGGATTGTTGCGGGTGTTGACCATCCTAGGAGATAAAGCAAAGGTTTAAACCAGGATGGCAGAATTTAACAAGGAAGTGCGGAAGGTAATGGATGGCATGGAATGCAAAGATGTTCATCCGTATGACATGGTAATATAAAGCTGCCATATATATATACCAACGGTCATACACACCATTCATAGTTTAGTACAAGCCTGACGGGGTACAACTATAAGGAAAGGCGTTACATCTCATCGGAAGCATTCCAACTCCTATACATTATTTTTCTACACTTCCTAACGATACACACTAAGTCATATTCCACAAGTCACGCAGACGGTGGAAATACAACTATTACCATACTAGGAATACTACTACTAACTCAGGCAGCTCCATAGTAGTCCTCATAGAAGTCACCACCGAGCACGAAGTGGAACATGATCATCCGGAAGCAGACAATCTGTGGAGCACATGGACCATAGGGACTCGGATGTGGCCGTGGTCCAACAAACGGTGGCGACGAGGTCCACGAGGAGGGGTGATGCCTCCTACCTCACGCCACTCCATAAAGTCTGGCAGACCAGCCCGCACAGGGTACAAGTCCCTCATGTCCATGTATCCGGCTTGCACGACAGGTGCAAACCGAGTCAGAGTAGCCTAGTGATCAGCACGGGCATTAAAGAGCTCCATACGCAAGGCCCGGTTTTCACGGTCCTTGTCTTCCAAAGATCTCCTTGGTGGTGCGAAGAAGTGAGTCCTCATGGGATGCATCGCTGTACAAACCTGAAGGTAGCCATGCGCCTGTGGAGGGATCTTTGGCATGTAGCGGAAATCGGTGTTGCCCAAAGGCGATTCCGCTCGAATAATAGTCATCATAGAATAGGCTGCATCTTGCACGGACATTCCAATAGTGATTCCGAGCCCATAAGAACAGTGAAGTGGTTCAGTAGCTCCGGGATAAGATGGATAAATCCGGACCGTGCATAGATATTGGCTTTGGTTGAAATCCCTAAACTGCTCCTCGACGGTGTATTCAGGATACCATTGATAACCAGACTCAATCATCACCCGAACCAGCATTGCCGTGTGACCACACACACCAATGCAACGGGTCAGACGAACCACTTGGTTCTGGGGACGGGTGGCCATCTGGAAGCACAACCACAATGCAAAGACATTAGGATTTCTAGGGAAAATCGGGCAGCATAACATCTGTAAATGCTCAAAATCAGATTTGAGACATTCAAAAAACAGATTGCAAAACCACTCAATAACATCATATCAAGGTTCTGGTTCAACCGATAGCATACTAAAAATTTAGTAGCACCGAATCGAGGATGTAACCAACAATCCTATAAGTTACTACGGATTAGTAACACGTGAACCTCGATAGAGAGAAGAGAGCCTAGTCCTATACCCACGTCGAATGAGAAGAGGATGACTCGGATCGGAGGGCATAAGGTAAGGAGTAAAAGAGCCTTACGTTCCTCCCACAATCAATTCCCCTACATATAACTAAAGCATTTCTAGACTCAACTTCACCAGTTTGGCTTAGCGAACCTACTGTGCAGCCCTCGCTCGATGCCAACGCTGTCGGGACCCCGATTCCAAGTCACATCGACCTAGCCAGTAACACCTCATATCACTTTGTGGCCTCACGACGGTATTCCCACGGGTGTCGCCTTACCATGGCCCGGGACCGTTTATGTCTTTTGGCTCACGATATGATAATGTCGCTAGCATCCACATGACAAAGAACCGGGCCGACATGGCTAGTCGTGAACCCAAAGCGGCGCTAACCTATGGGGACAGTATACATGAATCACATCGAGCATGTCGGTCATCAACGTATATATTCGGGCTGTAGCACTGGGCTAACAGGACTCCGGTATCCCGGCTGTAGAAGGCTAGGCAGGAGTCCGAATACCACGTGACATTTCCCGAAGGGGATGACATATAGGAACGAAGTGAAACACATGCCGCCGATCAAGTGTCCAAGCGGTAGTGCCGGGCTAGCAGGACTCGGTGAACTGGCTGTAGCGGACTACTATCGCTCGTAAGCAAGAGACTACATTTCCCCATATGAGAGGCTGCCAAGGATAAACAACTAGTTTGTCGGATCCCACTCATACCAAGCATTTCAATCATACACGCAATATGCCCGATATGAGTAGATACAACAAGGCATCACAACAAAACTCTACAACTCAAGTACTTTATTTAAAAGGCTCCGAGGAGCCATACATAACATAGTCACACAGGTAGGGGTCACATGACCCAACACTCAAGTCATACAATCATACAAGCACATGCGGAAGCAAACTAGTCTGAGTACAGACTCTAGAAAGAAAGAAAGCTTGTTGGAGCCTTTCTATCTACAATGGCCCTTCACAAGCCTTGGATCACCACCTGGGTGGCTAGTTCACTCGTCGATGTCAAGGTCTACATAGAATCCATCGGAGGGGGTAGTGTTGTCCTCTGAAAAACATTAATTAAGCAAACATGAGTACGGAGGTACTCAGCAAGTCTTACCACAAAATCCTATCATACATGCACATTCTCAAGAAGGTGGCGGAGTTATTTGCAGCAAGCCAGCTTTGACTCTTGGCTAAGCTATCCTACGTGACACCACTTGAAAACCATTTGTCGCACATGAGTCCACTAATCACCATCACAATACTCCACCGTGGATCCTCTCTCGTCATCCCACGAGAGGGCCATCCGCGGTACTCACACTTATCTTGAGGCTTTTAGTAGTATCCATTTACTTGTCTATGAACTGATATAGGTAACCCAGAAGTCCTTCTCCGTGGACACGGCTATTCGAATAGATCAGATTAACCCTGCAGGGGTGTACTTCTTCACACACGCTCTCACCACTTACCGCCGTTTACACGACATGTACTCGGCAACCTTCAAGCGGAAGCCCAACGTGGGTGTCGGCCACAGCCTACCTAAACACACAAGTCCCAAGTCCGTGTTGATCGCCTATTCAAGTTCCATCCGCAGGGAGTCCGCCGAGGTTTCCCATACGGCCCCGAACGATGTGTACTGAGGTTCTGAGACACCAAAGGGCGAATCGGTACACGGGCCACGGTGCCTACCGCAACACAACCCACCCCTACGGTCAAGCTGGCGGCCCCCAAAGCATGCTACAAACACGTAAACTACTTGCAACTCCCGGATCGAGGACAAGAGTGGTTAAGAAGCCGAGAGGGTCAATTAAGGATCCCAATGCGTGGTAGTAACTGTTTCATGGATCACAAACACAGATCTCAGTTCTTAGGGACGGCTTCAATGAAACAACCCACCATGTACTCCTACATGGCCTCTCATCGATACCTTTACCAAAACGTGTTCAACACTTTCACTCTCGAACCCGACACAACCTTTCACTCCAGTTCATCATCCCGATGAGCGGACGACACAACTCTAAGCATAGCAAGCATAGTATGGTAGGAAACAAAACATGGCTCAACCAACTCCTACACATACTAGTGGGTTTCATCTAGTTACCGTGGCAATGACAGGTCATGCAAAGGAAGTGGGTTCAACTACCGCAGCACACAACAGTTTGAATCGCGTTGTCTTAATGCAGTAAAACAAGAGCAGAAGCGAGAACATGGGTTTGTATCGGAATGATCAATGGGTTGCTTGCCTGATGGAACGGGGGTAGAGTACTGCCCTTCAGATGGATAGTCGAGGTTATCCTCGAGGCGTAACCTATCACGAAAAGCATACCGAAGTAAACACACATGACAATATGCAACAATATGATGCATGCTATGACATGGCAATATGGATGTGTGTTGGCCTAATGCAAGCTGAAATAATAGGGGATGAACTCATTTGAATCAAAGATTCAAATGTTAGCTCATTTGAAATAGCCCTAACGGTGCATTAGCTTCTTCTGGTTAAACAGCAAGGTGAACTTGTGTGAACATGCATGAAAGCTGTACCAATGGATGGACTGGATTTTCTGATCATTTTTCATATATAAATCTTTGCATTTGGAGTTACTGATTAAAAGTTATAAGCATTTGAAATTTGAATTATATTCGAATTTCTTGTATTAGAATAAATCCAGAAATTAGATTAATGCGTCGACCATGCGTCAAGATGACGTCTTGGTCAACAGAGACGTCCAGTTCAAACATGACAGTGGGTCCCGGGTGTAATGGTTATTAACTTAACTAATGTTTAATTAATTCTAACCTATTTAGTTAGCAGGCTGGGCTCCATCCGCCGCTGACTCGGAGTCAACGAGGGCCCACGTGGTCAAGGTCCACGTCGGCTGCACTGGCGACTAGTCACGGGCAGCCCGACGCGGCGGAGGAAGTGCTTTTGGTGATTCCGGTGACCAAATGAGTCGCGGAGGGTGGCTACGGATAGCTGGGTGCAAGCCGCGGCTGTTGGTGGAGCCGGTTGGGGTCGGGTGGTGAGTCGGCGCCCGGCTGACGAGCTAGGCGGGCCGGGTTCGGCCAAGACGAACTTGGGCTAGAGGGGTCGGTGAGGTGCGGGAGTGTACGGTTAGACCCCATGGGGTGCGGTGAGTGTGATGGACACCACGAGGTGGCGGAGAGTGACCGGAGCATGTCGTGACGATTTAACTCCACGGCGGCGGGAAAGTGTGAGCTTGGTCTGGTTGCTACGCTGCTCGAGAGTGAGAGAGAGAGGGAAGGGGAGGTAGATGGGCTCACGGGCGACGCGTAGAAGCTCTCGTCGAGGTCGGGGACGAACCGGAGCGTCGGCGGCGTTGAAAGGGATCTCCGGCGATGGCGAACTCGGTCAAGGTCGGTGGGGTGGACTCGGGGCACTAGAGCGAGCGGGCTCGGCTGGTTCGGGGTAGTGGAGGCGGCGGAGCTCTGGACATGGTGAGGAGGGGCACGGACGGCGGGAGCACGTTGCGACGATGGTGCGGGCGGGCGGGCAAGGCCGGCCAAGGCGGGGGAGCACGATGGGGAGGGACCGGAGAGGAGAGGGGGTGTCCAGGGGGTTCGGGGGAGAGGAGGAGGGCGATCCACGTCGTGGCTGGGCGAGGGGAGCGGCAAGGCGGCGACCAGGTGCGTGGCACCCATGCGGTGCCCGCCGCCGAGCACCTGGCTGCCTGCCTGGCCGAGCCAAGCAGCTCGCTGGCGCGGCTGCTGGGCTGGGCCGGCAGGTGGGCCGAGTAGGTGGCGTCAGGTAAGTCTTTTCCTGCTTTTATCTTTTTCTAATATTCTGCAACTTTGTGGGGTTTTCTAAAATACCAAAACAGTTTTAAAATTCACCAAAATGCTCCTGGTCCCTTGTTGGAATATTTCCAACATGAAACATTTTGGTTTGGCAATTATTGGACATTTAAAATATTTTATATAATTTGAAATGCTCAAGTTCAAAAACTTATGAATTAATCCAAGGACCTTTGGATGACCTAGAAAATGATGCACCACTTTTGACATAGGCTCTGAACCAAAGCAAAGATGATGAGCATTTTGAAGGGCATTTCAGGTTCATTGAAATAATTTTTAGTAAACCCTATTTGAGTTAAGAGGGGTTCTGGGGTTTCCTGTCTTCCCCATTTCAAATTCAAATGAAATTTAAACATGATGCACACACTAATGCATGGTCTAACTGGGATGTGACACTAGAGTATTAAGTTCATAAGAACAGAGTAACGCCTTAAGCAAGATGACATGATGTAGAGGGATAAACTCAAGCAATATGATATAAACCCCACCTTTTTATCCTCGATGGCAACAATACAATACGTGCCTTGCAACCCTTTACATCCTTTGGGTAAGGACACCGCAAGATAGAACCCAAAGCTAAGCACTTCTCCCATGGCAAGAAAGATCAAGCTAGTAGGCCAAACCAAACTGATAATTCATAGAGACTTGCAAAGATAACTCAATCATACATAAAAGAATTCAGAGAAGATTCAAATATTATTCATAGATAAACTTGATCATAAACCCACAATTCATCGGATCTCGACAAACACACCGCAAAAAGAGTTTACATCTAATAGATCTCCACAAGAGAGGGGGAGAACATTGTATTGAGATCCAAAAAGAGAGAAGAAGCCATCTAGCTAATAACTATGGACCTGTAGGTCTGTGGTAAACTACTCACAACTCATCGGAGGGGCAAGGATGTTGATGTAGAAGCCCTCCATGGTCTATTCCCCCTCCGGCAGAATGCCGGCGAAGGCTCCAAGATGGGATCTCGCGGATACAGAAGGTTACGACGGTGGAAATCGTGTTTTGGTTGCTCCCTGGATGTTTTCGGGGTACGTAGGTATATATAGGAGTAAGACGTACGTCGGTGGACGCCCGAGGGGCCCATGAGACAGGGGGCGCACCCTATAGGGGGGGCGCCCTCCTATCTCGTGGGAGCCTCGACTGCTTCTTGACTTGCACTCCAAGTCCTCTGTATCACGTTCGTTCCAAAAATCGCGCTCCCGAAGGTTTCATTCCGTTTGGACACCGTTTGATATTCCTTTTCTTCGAAATACTGAAATAGGCAAAAAAATAGCAATACGGGCTGGGCCTCCGGTTAGTAGGTTAGTCCCAAAAATGATATAAATGTGTAAAATAAAGCCCATAAACATCCAAAAGGGGTAATATAATAGCATGGAACAATCAAAAATTATAGATACGTTGGAGACGTATCAGAGAGTCACCCCGGTCGTAGCACGGCAATAACAAGCCGTCGTATCACAAAACCCCACCTCCCCGCAGTCTAAGTTTGACGCACGAAGCAACCATCATTTCACTGTTCACTGAATCCCCTTCTCCCTCACCGTCTTCAAGAAAGGAAACACTCGCATCTGTCACTGTTCTTCTCTCCCAGCGAAGGGAAGGTATGCGGATCCGTGATGTTGGTATATTTTTGTTCAGAGAAAAAAAAGAACTTTTGCAAAGCAGTAACCGTTCCTCACTCTCTTTTTTGTTTCATTGTCATTGCGATTGTGTTTTCCTTTCAGTGGTCTCCTAGTATTCGTCAGTTTCATGATGGACCAAGGAGAACCAGGCAAAGATATGCCGATATTGGAGCAGATGAGGGAGGATGATCCCCACGAGACAGAGAGCTCCAAGAAGATGGAGGCAGCCATCGAGCCGACCCCAAGTATGCTCATGGCCACTACTGAGATGGTCAACGCCCCGTTTGAGGTTACATCCCCTGTGGCACTGCAGGAGCAGTTTCCCGTCCCCCCTCCCCCCCCTGCTGAGCTGCCCAAGGTGATTTTCTTCTTTGTCGATCTCGATTGTGGTTTTTCATCTAAGTATGTGGTGATGAATAATGCAAAATTTTATTAGCTTTGATGCCATGCTATACATAGTGGTTTAAATAACTTGTGCTTCTTATACTGGAAAGTAATTCAGAATTTGTTTCTGTTTCAATTAGAGCCCTGATGCAGACAAGGATTGTGTGGTTGTAACTCGCTATGAGGCGGATGAACTGAATATATGCATTGGGAAAACAGAGTTTTTAGGCTATTGGATCCTGGAAGCCATTTGCGCTTATACCAATGAAGAGTTGTATTCCAGCCTCACTGTTGTCAGGCGTGTTATCCAGGGTGTACTGAAGCACCAGAAGTTCAAAGCTACTCCTTCATTTGTGAGGCATACTATTCTTGTCAAGCTTACGCATGAAGATGACATCGCATGCCTCCACAAACAAGTTTATGAGTGGCAAGGCTACAAGGTTTTCTTCATGAAGGTTCACAGGATTGAGCTGCTGTCGGACGTCCTCGATGATGTTCATGGCAAGGTCCGTATTGTGTCCAGCCCAAATTAGATCGAGACATGAAATACTTGCCCCAGCTAGTGTTTAATAGTAGTTTGGATTCTGTCTAATTATCCAAACCTTGCCTGTTATCGAGCCCTCCGGGGCTAGTACAATCGCTTGAATCCGTCTATGGGAACTGCCGCTACTTTTGTGTGCCCGTGAATCATCGTAATTGTTGCTGAAACAGATGCATCCTCACTAGGTTTATCATACGAGCAGTGTGTGTTTTGATGAAATAGAGTACTCGTTTGAGAACCTGTATACCGACATATACATAAGTACTTGTAAACACTGTTGGTGCTACCCCACTTGTAAGCAGTTGTGCAAAACACGACACATTGGCTCAGCTCGCTTCAACACTAGGCTATCGACCAACTAACAATCAACAATCTGCTGTCTAACATATAAGCAACCATGTATCTTGTTACAGTGGTTCATGAAGTTAACTGATGCCACAATGTAAATTCCAAACGTTCACACGCTAGTCCAGCGTTCATGTGGAACACTCACATTAAACTCGGCTTCATAAAAAACTTGAAAAGCATAAGTTAAGCAATTTTATACATCTCAATGATTCATAGAACATAACAAACATATACTAGTTCACAGCAAAAGACAAAGTTGTGAGAAGGTTTACAAATCAGGAAAAAACAAGCAAGGCTTCTCTGAGTGTCGGAGTAATGGACTACGGGCAGGCAGACCCGAGCCCCTGAACCTTTCAAAACATCGGGGTAGACTGCGCCCCTCAAGACCCCAAGACGAAGAGCCGCCTTCAGATAGTCAGCGACAGAGTCGCCGACTACCCCTCTGGGCCGAGTCCCAGAGGCCGCCTTGAGACAAGCCGACTCAAGCCAGCGACCTCAAATGAGGTCGGCTACAGAGTCGGCCCGCGACCTCCACCACCTCACGCTGGGCGACTATGGGGCAAAGCCGCCTCGCCCCTCCCGCCCAGTCCATAAAGGGCAGGTATGGCTACAGGCGCCAGATCGACGAAGATCTCCGACCGGGCGCAAGAAGATCGCTATGCCGGCCTCGACATCAAGACCGTGGGCAGATTCTGTACCCACGATGGCCTGTCTGCACGACCCGAAGACGCGGCAGGACTACCGTCCGGGCGGGAGTACCAAGACGGCGAGAGCACCCCAAGGACGGAACCGATGGGGTCGGGCTCGAGTCGGCCGCTCCTCCCGGGATCCACGCGCCATTAACCGCATAAGACGGGAATGGCAATAAAGGATCGCCCGCCAGTGAGGCACTGCTGCCATATAACCCCACGACCAACTAAGCGTCATTAGGAGCACGGGCTACAGTGATCTCGCAGCTGCAAGACTCCGGGCCACAAGTGACAAGGGCTGTCGGCCCCATGTCAAGCTGAGCCGGGCCGGGGCCCACTAGTCGGCGGGCCCTGTGAGTCGGGCGGAGAAGACGGCGACTTAGAGATCGACGCTTGGACCCACACCCAGCCGGATTACCGTTGTACCCCCGGGGGGTAGACCTATATAAACCCCCCGGGGCACCCATGCAAAGGGTGGGAAGCTAGTAGTTTTAGACACACACCCATAGAGGGAGAGAAGAGCAAGCCGTGCCCTTCTCCTTCCTCACTCCGAACAGCTCAAGGAGCCTCTTGTACCCACTTTGCCATAGTGATCATGCGGAGACCCCGCAGAGCAGCAGTAGGGGTGTTATCTCCTCGGAGAGCCCCAAGGCGGGTAAGATTCGCCATGTGCATGTCTTCGCCTCATCCTGCTTTCTGTGCACCGGCTGACGTTCTACTCGCCCCCTACATGATAAGCCATCCTTTGGCATATGTCGCACCCAACCCCCGACATTTGGCGCCCACCATGGGGCGTGGTGCACCGTCGTCCGGAGACCTGCTCTGGACGGGAACCCTCTTCCTCCCTGGCGAGCGCAGCCAGCCCGGCATGCCAGATGGAGTTTGCGCCGACGCTACCGCATGGCATCGAGGTTGCTGCGCGGCGAAGTTGCTCGCCGAACTTGTCGGCGAGGTTCGCCTCCGACGAGCCTGCGTCCGACGCAGAACGGACGGCCCCGGAAGCCTCCTCGCGGGCCTCCTCGAGCAGCTCCACATCGACGGCGAGCTCGCCGCCAACACGAGTCCGTAGGCTCCACCGACCCGATCTTTGGTCGATTACGACACCGTCGCCGCCGACGCGTTTCCCCACCAACGTGGTGGTTCACGATGAGCCTCTCCCTCGGCTGGAGAGCGGCGGGAGCACCGTCCAGAAATCCGGAAGGCGCGCCGCCTTGACTCCTCGTAGGCGCCTGAAGCCGGCAAGCATGAGGCGCTTGTCGGAAGCCTATCGGCGCGAGATGGATCGCGTAGGCGGCTTGCCGGCTCGGCAGGCCTAACCGCCTAAGGCGCGTCCGGCAGCGCGGCGCGGCCCTCGCCAGTCTGTTTGGGGCGGTCGCCCTGTGTACGCCACGCCGGCGGAGAACATTCGCGCTGCCCAGGCGGCGGCGGACGAGCTGGATAACTTCGAGGGCGAGGAGCGCTGCCTGATGACGGAGCGAGTCCAGCAGCTCCTCGACGCCGCCGCCAAGAAGACGAAGCCGTTGCCGCCGACGGAGGCGCCACAAAGAACACGGGCGATTTGCCTCCTCGCCGAGATCAAAGCGCGACATCTCGACGCCGATGGCGGCGTCCGCGGAAGAAAGAACCAGGATCCGCCGTCAGCCATAGCGGACTCACATCTCCATCGAACGCGACGAAGACGGCCGCCTGTGGCGGTAGAGCGGGCGACTACTATCGCCTCCGCCTCCCAGAGAGAAAGGCGACTCTCCCGCCACTGCCGAGCATCCGACTCTCGGCGACCGCCTTGGCCGCCGGGAGGGAGTCGGAGAGAATGACGCCCGCCACCGGATCGAGCGAGTCCACCGATCCCTGGCGCTAGAAGAAGAAGATGAGTTGGGCCCACCCTGTTTCGGACCTCGCATCCGCGACGAGCCCTTCCCCCGAGGATTCACACTCCCCCGAGACACACCTAAATACACCGGCTCCGTGAAGCCGGAGGATCGGCTGGTGGACTACTCCACGGCCAAGATAGCTTAACGGCAACAAGCGCGTTGTCAGAAAGTATGTTCCCCTCATGCTGTGGCACGGCCCGGACGTGGTTGAACAACTTGAGGCCCCGCAGCATCAACGGCTGGGTCGACTTCATCGAGGCCTTCATCCGCAACTTCACGAGCACATACAAGCGACCTCCCAAGCCCCGTCAGCTGTCCTTGTGCGTGCAAGGTCCCAACGAGTCCACTCGCGACTACCTCACGCTACTGGGCGAGCTCCGAACTCCTGCGAAGGAGTGCACGAGGTGCAGGCAATCGAGTACTTCACCTCCGGGTGCAGAGAAGGCACCCTCCTCAAGCACAAGCTCCTTTAAGACGAGCCCGAGACCCTCGACGAGCTGCTAGTCATAGCAGACAATGCTTGTCGGTGTACTAGAGTAGGGGTACCCTAGTATCCCGTACTGCAGCACGGACAACAGCAAGCACCCCAGCGGCAGGGTGGTTTGCCTCACACCGCCAAGATCCTCCGTGGCTCCTTTGGCGCCATTCAAGAACAAAGTATTTGACTAAGAAGACAAGGCCCTGGCAAGAGGAGCTTGCCGGGAAGGCCACTCAAGGCATGTAGAAGACAAGGCCCCGGCAAGAGGAGCTTGTCGGGAAGGCTCGGAGCGCGACAAGTCTCCGGGCGCGACAAGTCTCCGGACGCGACAAGTCTCCGGACGCGGCAAGCAACCTCTCTCCATCTCCGCTCCAGCTCATCCAGCAACGTGTCGCCATGGGACCATTCCATGGGCGCGTGTCGAGAGGCTGTGCAGCCAATGGAGAGCAGCGATAAGCGGCGCCGACAAGCTTGCCATCGTGGCGAAGCGGTGGCGCACTTTGACGGTAATCTCTGTTGCACTGTTAAAGGCGACAGCGGGCATTTATTGCTTTTGTCCCTTGCCGTCGAGTTAGGTATTTTGCATCGTACAATCGCTCGAGTAGGTGTACCAACTCCTGTTTTACATTTATACCCTCGCCTATGTTGCCACCTGTCGAGACCCCTTGAGCATATAAAAGGAGGCCCATGCATAGCGTAGAGGACGCTCGGTTCATTCGACTCACTAGAGACCAGATACGCTCACGCTTAGGTTTTGTAGCTCGATCGCTCCCTAGCAAGAACACAATACATCAAACAAGCAGCAGAGAGTTTTATCTCTCCGAAGAGCTCCGAAGCTGGGTAAACTGCTCGTGTGCCTCGCCTCGATCCGCTTCTTCGTGCGATCTCCGCCCCCTCCGAACCACAAAGGGGCCTGGTCCGCCCGGCCCCATAGGTGTTCGTGGGTAGGATCAGCCTCCCCGACATCTTTGCGCGCTGTAGGGGGCGTCGAGGCCGTGTGAATCTGATCCGACGTTCACACGAGCAGCATCCTCAACATCTTCCCCAACATGCCGCCGAGGAAGAAGGCTTCGGCGGCAGCAGAGCCGTCCGCGTCGTACCCACCCTCACCGCAGCAAACGGGTGGTGGGGCAGACGCCGGCAGAGGAACGGGCGCCGACGAAGGTGTTCGCGACGTTGCCAAGTCCAAGGACAAGGCCCCGCAAACCTCGGCGTCCGTGCATCCCCCGCGCCCATCTCAGGAGACGCGGGACCAACAACGTCATGGCGTTCACAATGCCATACGTTCGTTGGATCGAGACCCTCAAGACCAGCATGCGCGCCTACATGCTGGCACGAGTGAGAGACGGTCGCTCGACGGGTGCTGCTCCTTCTAACGTAGTTAGAAGTCCGAGCATATACCGCCTCGCACTGCTCGCCAATGCCACCCACTACTCCAGCAGAAGATCCGGCGAGAGCTCGGCTGCTCCTCGACTACCCTCCAACGGCCAACAAGGTCGATTTAGTGGAGGGCCACTATCCGTAGCCTCATCGGCTTTGGTTAACGGCGACGCTCCGCGGCAACCAACGCCATCATTGCCGCGGCAAGACGACAAGGCACGAGCCGGTGGCGACGAGACTGTCGGAGGTGCAACCACCATGCACTCTCCGCCACGAAGGCCAAGATCGCCGATTCACCGGATCCACCTCGACAGCGACTCCACCGCGTCATCGGATCCATGAGCTTCGCCGCGATCAGCGCCAAGTTCTTTATGAGCGACAACAAGAGGACGCTCGAACTCGCATCGAAAGGCCGAGAGAAGCGCTGACGTCGATCCGGCAAAGCGCGCTGGGCCCATCTGTTGACATGCGCGCACCGGAGGAGCGACGACTTGCCGTCGCGGTAGGGTTGCCCTCGCGTTCACTCGTGAGCTGCGGCAAGTCCAGTGGCCCAGCCGTAAAAACTTCAAACCAGACGCGGCCGGAGAAGTATGATGGCGGGACGCATCCGTCGGAGTTCCTCAACATCTACACCATCGCGTGCAGGCTGCGGGGGACGGGACGACAAGATCCTCGCCAACTACTTCCCCGCCGTGCTCAAGCCCAACGCCGAGATCTTGGCTCATGCACTTGCCGGACAGCTCCATATCCTCTTGGGCAGATCTGTGCCATCAGTTTGTTGGCGCCTTCACAGGTGGCCACAAACCTCATGGCCAAGAGAGTGACCTTCATCTGCTCGCCCAGAACGAAGGAGAGTCCCTGCGCAAGTTCATTCAAAGATTCAGCCATGTGCACTACAACATCCCAGATGTCCACCCCGCCGTGGTGATCGGTAGCGTTTCATCGTAATGTGCGGAACCGCAGGATGAGGAGGAGATGGCGATGTGCAAAGTCAAGGACGTCAGTGAGCTGTACACCTTGGCCGACAAGTGTGCACGCGCTGAGGAAGGGAGGAGACTCCCAGGAGAGAATGCGGAAGCAGGATCTGACAGTGAGGAGGCCGCCCCAGCAAAGAAGGGCCGGCGGCGAGGCAACAGGAAGAAGAAAGGTAGAGAAGTGCTAGCTGTTGAGCAGTCCGGCAATGGAGGTGGCGACAAGAACGCCAAGGCTGGTAGCTCCGTCAAGGAGGTTGCCGCTGACGCCAACCACCCGATCGGTGGCTGACGCCGACAAGCGGGACGGCTCCGCAAAGCAAGATCTTGCAAGATCCACCGCACCAAGGGCCCACGACCTCCGTGAGCTGCAAGAAGGTCGAGCAGCTTGTCGAATGCCAGAGGGCTGAGTCTGGCGGCGCGACAAAGAGAAGGCCTGTGAAGGTCTTTGGGGAGCAAGCAAGAAACGTCCTGGCCGGGGAGGACGCCGCGGCAAGGCCAAGCAACGGCAAGGAGACAGAGCTCCCCGCGGCCGCGACAAGGATGAAGATGATGACGACGACGAAGATATGGAAGACGACGACGCCGATGAGCAGGAGTTTCAGAAAGCCACAGAGGTCCTATGCGTTGACGGAGGTGCTTCCCTGCATACCTCCCACCGCCAACTCAAGCAATGGATGCGGGAGGTCAATGCAGTGGAACCATCCGTGAAGTCACGCAAAGCCTCTGAAGTGGTCCAAAGACGCCTTATCGTCTTTGATATTGAGGACCACCCTGATCGCATAGCTGCGGTCGGGTGCTTGCCGATGTTGGTCTCACCAACCATCCGCAACCTCAAGGTCACCAAGATGCTAGTTGACGGCGGGGCCGGCTTGAATCTGATCTCCTCCGCGGTGCTCCAGAAGCTTCAAATCCCTGAGAGCAAGCTCGAAGAGACCGGCACCTTCCAAGGAATCAATCCGGTAAGGAGCAAGCCGAAGGGGAAGATTACGTTGCCGGTAACATTTGGCAGCGAGCTGAACTTTAGGACTGAGAGGGTCACATTCGATGTTGCCGATTTCCCATTGCCTTACAATGGGATACTTGGCCGCCCAAAGACTCGCCAAGTTCATGGCAGCCTCTCACTACGCCTACAACTTACTCAAGATGCCAGCCCGATAAGCGCCATCTCTGTCCATGGCGACAAGAGGGATGCCCTTATCTGTGCCGACAAGATCTACCGGGATGCAGCAGCCGCGACAGATTGCCAAACACTTGCCGCTGAAGCTCCCGGGGGGAAGAAGACAAAGTCCAAGTCCGGCAAGAGCTCTGATGCTCACTCATGCAAGCGCACCTCTTCGGAGTGCTGCGCTACCGTCGAGGACGCACCATCGAGCTCCACCGGCAAGTGCAAGAAGATGGTAGCTCCGCCAAGGACCAAGAAGGTGCCCGCCAAGGAGGACGGCACTAGTGGTACCTTTACCATCAGTGCCTCTCTCGACCCTAAATAGGAAGGCGCGCTCGTTGCTTTCCTCATGGGCGAATGTCGGCGTGTTTGCATGGCAACCGTCGACATCCCCGGCGTTCCTGTGAAAGTGATTGAGCACCGCCGGCCGCTTTGTCCTCATGCGCGGCCCGTCAAGCAAAAAGTCAGGAAGCAAGCAGTGGAGCGCCAAGAATTCATAGCAGAAGAGATCAAGAAAATGGAAGCAGCAGGCCTTGTCAGAGGAGTGCTCCATCCTACGTTGTTGGCCAATCCTGTAGTCGTGCGAAAAGCAAATGGAAAATGGAGACTTTGTATTGACTTCACGGATGTTAATAAAGCTTGTCCCAAAGATCCATTTCCCTTGCCGTGCATTGACCAGATTGTTGACTCCACGGCTGGATGTGATTTGCTTTCGCTTTCTTGATGCATACTCAGGATACCATCAGATCTTCATGGCTGAAGAAGATGAGGAGAAGACCGCATTCATTACACCATGTGGCACATACTGTTTCATACGGATGCCTTTCGGTTTGAAGAATGCTGGTTCAACATTTGCAAGGGTAGTCCATGGCGCTTTTGAGCCGCAAATGCACGTAAATGTAGAAGCCTACATGGATGACATAGTGGTCAAAAGCAAGGACAAAGCAACTCTGGTTCAAGATTTGGACGAGACCTTTGCAAATCTGCACAAGATCAACCTCAAGCTCAACCCCGAGACGTGCGTGTTTGGAGTCCCTTCCGCAAGCTTCTCGGGTTCTTCGTGTCTCAACGAGGGATTGAAGCTAATCCCGACAAGATCAAGGCCATTGACCAGGTTGAAGCACCAAAGCGCGTCAAGGATGTACGAAGACTTGCCGGTTGCGTAGCTGCTCTCAGCAGGTTTATTTCTAGGTCTGTTGGCGCCTCGCCATTTTTCAAGATTTTGAAAAAGGCAGGTCCAATGAAATGGACTCCCGAAGCGGAGGCTGCGCTGCAGGACTTAAAGAGATACCTGTCCTCCACTCCAACACTTGTTGCACCTAAACCACAAGAGAAGTTGCTGCTATATATAGCAGCAACCAATCAAGTGGTTAGTGCTGCGTTAGTAGCGGAGAGGGAGGCGGATGACGAGCCAGCAACCACGGCAAGCACATCCAGCGACAACCAGGGGGCTTCGCCGACAAGCTCAGGTCCCGACAAGGACGAATCCGCACACGCATGACCAGATGCGTAAAAGGATGGTGCAGCGCCAGTCTACTTTTGTCGGGCCGTCCTGCAGGGGGCTAGGTCAAGGTACTGGTGTGCGAAATTGCTTTTCGCCTCCTCATGGCCTCGAGAAAGCTGCGCCATTACTTCCAAGCACATGAGATCACGCTTGTCACTCGCTTTCCGCTGAAGAGGATACTGCAGAATCTAGAAGCAACGGGCAGGATTGTCCAGTGGGCATTGGAACCGCCAAGCTTTGGTCGCAAGTTTGAACGCACAGCCACTATCCACAGCGGAGCGTTGGCAGAATTCATAGCAGAATGGACGCCAACGCCAGATGAAGAGATTCCGGAGACGAGCATTCCCGTCAAGGAAGCAAGCAAAGAGTGGCTGATGTACTTTGATGGTGCCTTCTCGCTGCAAGGCGCCGGTGCCGGCGTGCTGCTTATCGCACCCACCGGAGAGCACCTCAAGTACGTAGTCCTGATGCACTTTCCCTAGTTGCAGGCGACTAACAATCCTGTAGAGTATGAAGGTTTGCTTGCCGGTCTCGTGGATCGCATGATGGACCTTGGGATCAAAAAGCTTATTGTCGGGGGTGACTCGCAACTTGTCGTCCGCCAAGTGAACAAAGATTACGAGTCCGTTGATGGAAGCCTCACGTTGATGAAGTGAAGAAGCTAGAAGAGCACTTTGACGGCTGCAAATGGAACATGTTCCAAGAGCTCGAGAATGATATTGCCGACGTGTCAAAGTGCCAGACTTAAGTTGCACTGTGGAACCAGGGATTTTCGTGCTCAAGCCGACTCAGCCAACCGTAACACCATCAACTGGACAAAGCAAGAAGAGGAAGTTGATCTCTGGTGACTACTTTCCGGCAGAGCTTCCAAGCCGTCATTGCAAAGGTCCCCAAGATCAACACCAACAAAGGCCGAGGGGCGTCTGCTCCGACAAGCCCGAGGTTTGTTCGTTGAAGCGCACGCTTCCGACAAGTTTTGCTCCGCAAGCTTGCCGGGAGCGTCAAGCTTCCGGCAGAGCCGCAGGTTCTTGCCAGAGAAGCCGATGCTCCCGCAGCAGCAGATGTGCCTTTGGTCCTTGTTGTCGAGCCGCAAGCTCCAAAGATGGGCAACAGATTGTCCATTTCCTTCAGACAGGAGAACTTCCAAGAGCGAGAAGAAGCGGAAAGAGTAGCCCGGCAATGAGTATGTACCGGTTTGTCGATAGCATACTCTGCATGTAAGAAGACTCAACGGTGTGAAATTGAAGTGTATTCCCAGGGAAGATGGACAAAAGCTGTTGGCAGAGATACATGGAGGCATATGTGGTCACCACATTGGCGCTAGAGCACTTGCCGGCAAAGCGTTCCGGCAAGGCTTCTTTTGGCCGACAGCCCTCCAGGATGCAACCGCACAAGTAACCAAGTGTGAAGCGTGCCAGTTCCATTCCAAACAGATACACCAACCAGCTCAGGCTCTCCAGATTATCCCTTTATCCTGGCCATTTTCGGTATGGGGGCTCGACATCCTCGGCCCTTCCCCGAAGCTGTCGGGGCTTTGAATACTTGTACGTCGCCATCGACAAGTTCACAAAGTGGCCGGAAGTGGAAGCGATGAGGAAGGTGGCAGCACGATCGGCAGTCAAGTTCTTCAGTCGATTGTTCACCGTTTCGAATCCCTAACAGGATCATCACCGACAACGGCACACAATTCTGAGTCGCACCTTCATGCAAGACATCCAAGATCTTGGCGCCAAGGTCTGCTTTGCTTCCGTTGTTCACCCGAGAAGCAACGGTCAAGCAGAGAGGGCAAATCTTGAAGTCTTCGCGGCTCAAGACCGTAACTTCGACGAGCTGCACAAGTGCGGAAGAAACAGGATCGAGGAGCTGCCGGTGGTTCTTTGGTCGATTAGGACGACGCCAAATCGAGCCACCGGCCAGACACCTTTTGCTCTAATCTATGGAGCAGAGGTAGTTCTCCCCACGGAACTCGTATACGGATCGCCTCGAGTGCTCGCTTATGATGAGCTTGAGCAAGAGCAGCTGCTTCAAGATGACGCGCTGCTCCTTGAGGAGGATCGTCTTCAAAGCCATTGCGGCGAGCTGCTCGCTACAAAGAAGCTTTATGCCGCTACCATAGCCGCAGAAAGTTAGTGCCGAAGTCTCGAGGAAGGCGACCTTGTTCTTCGGGCGTTCAGTCCGCCAAGAATTCAAACAAGTTGACGCCAAAGTGGGAAGGCCCTTTATCGGGTGAAACGAGTCACTAGGCCTCGGCGCTGTCCGCTTTGAGACCGAAGATGGCATCGGTGAGCAACTCCTGGAACATTGAGCATCTTCGTAAGTTTTACCCATAGGCGCGGTTGCGGAACCCGTTCGGCAACCACGCTTTTGTACAAGTCTTGCCGCTGTTGCATGTAATCCTTTGTACAAAGCCGAGCGCAGACCCGATGCATCAAGAAGCTCATGTGTTGCGCACAAATTGTCAAATTCATGCTTTCATCATTTTATTGCATGTTTTGGCTAACACTTTGTGCAGCAACCACACCCGGTAAGCAAAATCGAGCCGCTGGGCTCCATAACTTTATTTCCTCATCTTTCTCTTTTCTCAAAGAAAAGAAGGCTCCCTCGCGCACAAGTTAACCAGGGGGGAAGGAGAGGATAATACTATGGACCAGGCACCGCTCGAGGAAGTTTCGCCTCATCGGGAAGCAAGAGACAGAAAAGCTAAGTTGCCAAAATTTGAGCAATCAATTTTTAAATTTTTAAGTTATCTTCCTCGAACGATAGTACTTTGTATGGAAAACACAGCGCAGAGGAACCAACTCGCAGGCTAGTCGCGCCCTTACTTTGTTTCGAGTCCGCTCAACAACTTAAGTGAGCTGCGGCTAGTCGCGACAAGGTTGCTTGTCGGAGGCGGCATCGCCAAAGACAGCTAATGACGTTCAAGCACTCAGCGCTCGCGGCAAAGGTGCCCGCACCGACAGGTCCCCCAAATGCGTAAGGCAGAAACGTACAAAGGAAGGAATCAAGTAGAGGAAATAACGTTGCATTGATCGCCTAAGATAGAGTATATTACAAAATAACTTGTCGCTGATCTAACAAAGTGTCCTAAACATGATCAGCAGCGACAAGGGAAAGATAAAATAGGCGGCCTAGTCTACGCGGTCGCCATCAATCCGCTTGATCTTGTTTACCTTGTCCACAATGGGTGCGACAAGGGCTTTGAGCTCCTCCACGTTGGCATCCGGCGGCAAGGATGCGAGGACGCCCGTTAAGGTTGAGGCCCGGATTGCGGAAGGCCACCTTTATCAACACCTTCTCGAGGGCTCCTGCACAGATCTCGGGCGTGATTCCTCGGCCAGCTGCTTTGGGACCTCTTCCGGAGTCAGCTGGAGGCCCGTCACCACGCCTTTGAAGAATAAACTGAGTTTGGCGCCGGGTTGGAGATGCTCGTCGGAGGAGTATGCAAGGTCCGTCTATCCCAGCTCCATCACTCGTTGTGGATGTCGGCGGCGGTGTCCACAAGACCTTGATCCAGTGCTCCACGCTCTCCCTCAAGGCGCCTGGTGGAGGCAACATTCACTAGCAGCTCCTCCTTGGCCTTGATCGTCTCCAACAAGCCCACCTCCCGCTCTCGGGCGCTGGCCCAACGCGTCTGCGTCAGAGTGGTCGCTTTCAGCTCAAGATCCGCCTTGGAATCCTTGGCGGCGCCGAGCTCCTTGCTCCTATCAGCGAGACGACTCTGCAGCTTGCCAAGAGTGTGGGCGTCCTTCTCGCTCATGCTTGAGCGCCGCAAGCTCTTCGCCCGCTCTTCTTGAGGCTGGCCTCACTGTGCCACCTTCGCCTTCAACTCTTCCTTGGCGGCCTCGGCGGCTGCGGCAGCATCCTTCGGCTTCCTTGCGCCCGCCAAGTGACTCTCGCTGGCAAGGTCCTCTTCGTGGCTGTCCAGGTTGACCTTCCGCTCGCCACCGCTTCCTGCTGGAGAGCTTCTCGGCAGCCAGCCATTGCTCCTCCTCAGTGCGGCCTTCTCAAGGATGAAGGCCGTGCGCTCTTCCGCAAGTTGCCCCAGCGCTTACCCCTTTCGTCGCGGAGAGTTTCTTGGTTGGCGCCCGGAGCTCTTACGCATGCTTCTCCATGTCCGCCTGCCCTCGCGACAAGTGCTTCCCGACTCCAACTTGGCTTGCCGCTGGTAGCGGTAAGCGGCAAAGCAGCTTCTTCAAGAATTGCTCCTCCTCCCAGACTTCGCCCGGCTGCTGCTGCTTGGCGCTGGCGTCCACCGGCGTCGGCCAAGAGGCGAGTAGCTCGCCGTCGAAGATCTCTCCTTGACCGGCGCCTCGAGCTCGGTTCCTGGGGAGTTTGATGAAGACACCTGCCCCGGCCTTGGTGGCGCCGGGCAGGGCTCCTCGAACGCAGCTCTGACGACAGCGGGCGGGGAAGTCATTTGTCGGTGTAGCGCTGGCGCTCCTGGCGACCTCGGGGCCGTCGGTCGCGATCGCCTCGACCCTCGCCCGGCTTCTGCGCCGGCAGCCTCGGTGGCCTTCTCGCCCAGCAGGCTCGTCGGCGGCCCTCTTCTTCCACAAAGAACGACCTCTTCTTCCACGACGGGCGGCCTCGTCGGTGTTGTTGCCGCTTCCTCCGCCCGGCAGCCTCGACCTCCATCGGCTCTGCGTCGATTTAAGAAAGAGCAGTCAAGCAAATTTTCAAAAGAGAAACAAAAGAAAACAAGCCCAAGGGAAATTTTCGTAAGGAAATTACCCGCAACGGGATCCGCAGCCATGGCCTCGACCACTTTGGAGGGTCACTGGCGCTGTCCCTTGCCGGGTAGCCTCCCTTGCTGGAGTGGCCTCCCTTGTCGGAGGGCGCCCCTTGCCGGAGAATCCTCCCTTGGCGGCGAGTGGCAGCAGACAGGATTTCGAGGCGGCTTAGAGCCCTCCCGATGAGGCTGCTCTGGGTCCTACACAAGTAAACAATCAGGTATCAACGAAGAAGGAGCACCCTGCACACCTAATAGTAAGGAGAAACCGCACACTTACTTTGGGGCTGTCTTGGGGCTGCTCTGAGGAAGGGTTGCTGGAGTCCGGACGGGGTCTCGGACGCGTCCCTATTAAGCAGGAGAATCGTCCTCAACGACGACTGCCGGGATCTTGGCCCTCTTCGACGCGCTCTCCGGGCCAGCGTCACGAAAAGGAAAGAGTCCAGAACGAAGCAAATCAAATTCAAGATGAAGCAATAAAATTGAAGAAATACAAGCACAATCTCAAGAGCTTACTCTTGGTCTTCCTCTTCGGAGCTGAGCGCGGAGAAGTCAAACTCCAGCTCGCCTCCGGTGCGACGAGGCGGGGGAGTGGGCTCTCTTGGCCGCTTAAGCGGAGGCGTTAGCGGTGGCCTCGAGAAGATCCCGCCCAGCTTGTCGCAGTAGTGTGAGGCGCCTCATGCAACATCGCTTGTCGCGGTAGAGCGTCGCCGCACGGCGCTACTGTGGGCGATCTCACGCCCGACTTCGTCTCCGGCCTTGCGGAGACGCCTCTTCGGTGGAACCGGGGGCTCGTGGCGGCAAGTCGCTGGGTGGTGGAGAAGAAGCGCCCTCGGCGGGTCCACTCGACCCGGCCTCGGGCTCGACAAGCTCGCCCTTGCCGGGCGATCTCCCTTCGCTCGGCAAGGCTTGCCGCCGCAGTGTCCGCCTCCTCCACGGTATACCCGAAGGCTCCGGCGGCAGGCCGCTGCCGCCTCCGCCCTGGTGTACGCGCCATCTCCTTGTCGGTAGTGTCGCGAGTGAGCCTTTTTTCGTCGCCGAGCGGATCGGCACTTCTTCCAAGTCGTCGAAGAACTGCCGCACGACCTCGTCGGGGCTCCTGCCAGTTGGAGCGATCCCATGGGAATCGCTGACAACGGCATCATGGCGCGGATGCGGTCGGCGCCGAAGTTGTTGCACAATGGGACGACCCCTCGGCAACCTAAACCACTCAGTGGTGATCGGGTCGTTCTTGAACAGCTCTAGCGACATCGCATCCAACTCCAAGACGGTGAAATTCGGTTCAGGCCCGGGCGCAACCTCATGATGTTCCGCCAGATTTTGGAACTCCCAAGCAGGCCTCCTCCTCTCCTGCAAGGGAAGCGCGCGGGCGGCGAAGGAAGTCTGCGCCAACTGCGCCTACGGTTAGTCCGGCAAGCCTGAGGCGCAAAATCCGGGTCACGGCTATCTTCAACCTAGCATCCTCCGGCGCCAAGTTACTCCAATCTCTGCCGCGCACTATTGGGGTTTGGCGCACGGCAGTGAAGGGCTGTGGGTTCTCCTCTACGACCCAACACCAATTGGCTCTCCACTCCTCCCACTTGTTGCGGAACTCTCCTTCCAGATAGGCTTCTTTCTTGCCGATCCTGGAGACCCAAGCTATCCCTCCCAAGTGGCTCTCCTCTCTCGACGCTGGGCACGAAGAAGTGGCGGAAGAGTGCCACATTTGGGTGGACTCCGACAAAGTTTTCGCAAAGGTGTGCAAAAACTGCCATGGTCAAGACGGCGTTGGGGGTGAAATCAAGGAGGCGGAGGCCATATGTGTTCATGATATCGCAGAAGAACTCGGAAAAGGGCGGGCAAAGCCCGCAATAGAAGAAAAGGGCAAAGAAGGGGTACCCAGTTGGGGCCAAATCAGAAGCGGAGGCGGGGAGTACCTTGCGCTGGATGCGCACGCGTCTCCGTCGACCAAAAGAGATAGAAGACATCCCGCAGCTCCCTTTGCGCCGAGCTGGGGAAGATGGCCCGCTCCTTGCATGGCGCCGCAAGCTTGCGCCCTCGGCCGACTTAGCGCCCTTCTCCTTGTCGGCTTCGGAGCCATGGCGAGGGCGGCGGAGGAGGCCGACGGCGGTGAGCGCGCTTGTGTGGCGAAGGGGGCGGGCGCTGCTCTCTTCGTGACTTTGGAGAAGAAGGGGAGCGGCGGTGGTTTTCTTGACAAGACAACAATGGCGGAGTGGACGGCCTGCCCCTGTTTCCTCCGCTTATAAAGAGGGGAGGGGCGGACGCCCGCTTTTCCTAATAAAGAAACCCCCACGACCACGCCCACGATCTTCGCACCACGCCACGCTCGTGCGTGCCGTTAGTGGGGGGTCGTGGTGGGTCCGGGGCGAGTTGCGACGTGACCAAGGCCGCGTGTGACCGTGCACTGTTTTGGGCCTGGCCCGACAGCGCTCGGCACCGTGTATGGCCTAGGCCCGGGGGCTTCTGTCGGTGTACTAGAGTAGGGGTACCCTAGTATCCCGTACTCGTGCACTGGACACTGATTGACTCGCCAAGCGGCAGGTTTGCCTCTTCACCGCCAAGATCCTCCGTGGCTCCTTTGGCGCCATTCAAGAACAAAGTATTTGACTAAGAAGACAAGGCCCCGGCAAGAGGAGCTTGCCGGGAGGGCCACTCAAGGCATGCAGAAGACAAGGCCCCGGCAAGAGGAGCTTGCCGGGAAGGCTCGGAGCGCGACAAGTCTCCGGGCGCGACAAGTCTCCACACGCGACAAGTCTCCGGACATGGCAAGCAACCTCTCTCCATCTCCGCTCCAGCTCATCCAGCAACGTGTCACCATGGGACCATTCCACGGGCGCGTGTCGAGAGGCTGTGCAGCCAGCGGAGAGCAGCGATAAGCGGCGCTGACAAGCTTGCCATCGTGGCGAGCGGTGGCGCACCTGACGGTCTCTCGGTAATCGTTCGGGCGACATCGACGGGCATTTATTGCTTTTGTCCCTTGCCGTCGAGTTAGGTATTTTGCATCGCATAATCGCTCGGTAGGTGTACCAACTCCTGTTTTTACATTTATACCCTCGCCTATGTTGCCACCTGTCGGAGACCCCTTGAGCATGTAAAAGGAGGCCCATGCGCAACGTAGAGGAGGTTCGGTTCATTCGACTCACTAGAGACCAGATACGCTCACGCTAGGTTTTGTAGCTCAGACGCTCCCTAGCAAGAACACAATACATCAAACAAGTAGCAGTAGGAGTTTTATCTCTCCGGAGAGCTCCGAAGCTGGGTAAACTGCTCGTGTGCCTCGCCTCGATCCGCTCTTCGTGCGATCTCCGCCCCCCTCCGAACCACAAAGGGGCCTGGTCCGCCGGCCCCATAGGTGTTCGTGGGTACGATCAGCCTCCCCGACAAGTACGCCACTGCCGACTCCTGCATGAAGACGGAGATCGAAGTCAGTGCGACCGGCAAAGTAGCTCCTCATGCTCCTGTAACTCGGTGGCGACGCCCGGGCGACAACAGAATGATCACAAGCGCAGGCCCGCAGCCGGCTTCCAACGGGCAGGTGGCGGCGTCGAAGACCAGCAGCGAGGGCAGCCTCCTGCCATGCGGCGTAAAGGCGGCAAGTCCAACTGGTTGCCGCCTTCTCTTCTGGCAGACTACGACGGACCTGCAAGTTCCACAGCCGCGCCTTGGGCCGTCAAATCACACCACCCGGAAGTGCCACTGGCTCACCAGGATCGCCAAGGGAGACGGCCTTGCCCCTCCTCCGCCTGCTGGGCCGCCGCCTCCACCGCCGCCCCAGCAGCCGGCTGTCCGGCCAGTCGGCGTGGTACAAGACGATTACCTAGAAGAGCATGGCGCCTATGTCGTGTTTACCAGCGTGGCTGATGATCGCCCGAAAGAAAGCGGCAAAGAAGAAGAAGAGGTGAATGCCGTAGCATCAAGCACCCTGGAATTCATGCACTGGTCTGAGAGGCCCATCAACTGGAGCCGTGCTGATCACCCAGAGATGATGCCGAATCCGGGCTCCTACGCCCTGGTCCTGGGAGCCACCCTTGCCACGGATAGGCGGGCCGCTCGCTTCTCGCGAGTGCTGATAGACAGAGGCATCAGCATCAACATCCTGTACAAGGATACGATGGAGAAGCTAGGAATCAACCAGAGGCAGCTTCAGCATAGTCGGACTGTGTTCCACGGAATTGTACCTAGCCTTTCCTGCTCGCCGATTGGCAAGATTCTGATAGACGTCCTCTTTGGGGACAAGGATCACTTTCGCCGAGAGCGATGCGGTTCAAGTGGTGGACCTCGAGCCCCTACCATGCCTTGCTTGGCCGACCTGCTTATGCCAAGTACAAGGCGGTCCCCCACTATGCCTACCTCAAGAGGAAGATGCCGAGTTCCAAGGGGATTCAGACCGTGGCCGTCGACTACAGAAAGTTGTCCGCCTGCGGTTGAAAAGCAGCCGGCTAGCCGAGTCCCCTCGGTGATCGCAGATTGAGAAGCGGCTCTGGATCGGGTCATGGCGATGGCGGCAAGCAGCCGGAGATATCGTCCGACCCCAAGGAGTCGGAAGTCGAGGGCCTCGTTCAAGCCAGCCCAAAGAGACCAAGACGATACCCTTGGACCCGGAGCACCCAGAGAAATACGTTGTCATAGGTGCGAACCTCGACAGCAAATAGGAAGGCGAGCTCGTCGATTTCCTCCATGAGAATCGGGACATCTTCGTGTGGTCCCCTAAAGACAAGCCAGGTGTACCGACGGATTTCGCCGAGCACAAGTTACATGTCCGACCTGATGTGAAGTCTGCCAGCAGCCCTTGCGCTACCGTCAAGAAAAAAGAAGAGTTGTTGGAGAAGAGATAGCCCAGCTCCTTGCAGCCGGTTTCATCATGGAAGTTTTCTTTCCGTAATGGTTGGCGAACCCGTCCTGCATCAAGAAGAACAAGCAAAGGGCGGATGTGTATCGACTACACAAGCCTCAACAAAGCCTGCCCCAAGGACCCGTTCGCTCTACCTAGAACTGATCAGGTGATAGACTCCACAGCCGGATGCGAGCTGTTGAGCTTCTTGGATGCATATTCAGGATATCATCATATCAAGCTGGACCCGGCAGACAGATTGAATACCGCCTTCATCACGCCATTTGGAGCCTTCTGCTACCTGACCATGACGTTCGACTTGAGGAACGCCGGCGCCACCTTTCAGCGTTGCATGCAGAAGTGCCTCCTCAAGCAGCTTATGTAAACGCCCACGTTTACGTGGATGACGTAGTGGTGAAGACGGAGAAGCGAGGAACACTGTTGGAAGACCTCAAAGAGACCTTTGAAAACCTGTGCTGATTCCAGATCAAGCTCAACCCAGAGAAATGCGTCTTCGGAGTACCAGCCGGCCAGCTCCTTGGCTTCCTGGTATCCGAACGCGGCATAGAGTGCAACCCCGTGAAGATCAAGGCAATTGAGAGAATGGAAGTGCCCCGCCGATCGCTGGATGTGCGTAAGTTCACGGCCGCTTACGCCTATCAGTCGATTCATCAGTCGGCTGGGCGAGAAAGCCCTTCCACTGTACCAACTTATGAAGAAGACCACCTTCTTCGAATGGAACTCCAAGGCGGACAAAGCTTTTCTCCAGTTGAAAAGAACGCTGACTACTCCCCAAAGGTCTTTGGCTTCGACTCCAAAGGAGCCCATGCTCCTCTATATTGCCGCCACCAGCAGGGTAGTCAGCGTAGTTATTGTGGTTGAACGCAAGGAGGAAGGCAAGGCGCTACCTATCCAGAGACCGGTATATTACCTGAGCGAGGTACTGTCGACCTCCAAGCAGAACTACCCCCACTACCAGAAGATGTGTTACGGCGTGCACTTTGCCGCCAAGAAGTTGAAGCCTTACTTGCAAGAGCATTCAATCACCGTGGGTCTCGCACGGCCCCACTAGCGTAGATCATCTAAGCCGAGATGCTTCAGCCGAGTGGCCAAATGGGCCATAGAGTTGGCCCCATACACCATCTTTACCAGCCCCGCGACCGCCATCAAGTCGCATTAGACCGGCCGACTTCCTCGTCAATTGGGCCGAGACCAGATTCTGCCGCCAGCGCCGACTCCACCCATTGGCGCATGCACTTTGATGGCTCCAAGATGCGCACCGCTTGGGAGCCGCGTGGTCCTCACTTCCCTAAAGGCGACAAGCTCAAGTACGCTACCGCAGATCCATTTCGCGCCTCCAACAATGTCGCCGAATAAGAGGCGCCATCCACGGGCTCCGGCTTGCCAAAGAACTTCGGCATTCGCCGGTCCTGCTATGGCGATTCGACTTGGTGGTCCAACAAATCATCCAACGATCGGGACGCCAAAGATGCAAATATGGCGAAGCTACCGCCGCACAAAGATGGCTGAGTGGATATTTTGAGGGATGCGAATTCCTCCATGTACCAAGGAACGACAACGACCAAGCAGACGCCCCAGCAAGAATCGGTTCCACCCGACAGTAATACCATCCGGCCGCCTTCAGCGCCTTCTCAAGCCATCCGTCAAACCGTCACCAGAATCAGACTCCATTTTTGTGCCGGCTCCCCCTGAAGAAGGCAGATCCGACTCCAGAGCCTCGGTAGACGGAACAAGAATCCTTGAAGACGCCGCCAAGAACGCGGCAATCGGCCGCCCGGACTTCGGAACCCGCCCGGGATCTGGCGATTTTGCAAAGACTCCAAAGATTACTCGGGACCGCGCTTAATCGCCCGGGACTTCTTCAACATAGCAAGCTCTGCCGCAGACTCAACCCGCCGCCTCCAGCCCAGCCGCCCTCGGCCCAAGTAGCGATCGGCAATCGAAGAAATAGCAGCACCCTCATGGGCCCAGCCCATCTTGAAGTTTTTGGTAAGCGGAGAGCTACTAATCGATGAAACCTTGGCTCGGCAAGTGCAACGCCGAGTGGCAGCCTATACTATAATCAATAGAGAGCTGGTCAGCGCAGCGTCACCGGTGTCTACCAACACAAGGCGTCGAATCGAGCAAGGCCAAGCAATCCTCAAAGACATCCATCGTATGAAAAGCGGCCATCATGCAGCTCTCCAGAGCACTCGTCGCCAAAGCTCTTCCGACACGGTTTCTTCCGCCGATCGCCCTAGAAGAAGCCAAGGAATTAGTTCAAAAATGCAAGGTGCCATGTGTTCTCGCTCAAGCCGCTTCGGCCCGGCTTCGCCTCAAGACTATCCCCATCGCCTGGCCCTTTGATGTCTGGGGCCTGGACATGGTGGGACCATTCAAGACGGCACGAGGTGGCCTAACTCATCTACTTGTCGCGGTGGACAAGTTCACCAAGTGGATAGAAGAAAAACCCATCAAGAAGTTGAACGGTCCTACGACAGTGACTTTTATAGCCGACATCACGGCTCGGTACGGCGTATCACACAGCATCATCACCGACAACGGCACAAATTTCGCCAAGGGCGTCCTGGCCCGTTTCTGCGCGACGCAGGGCATACGACTGGACTTAGCGTCTGTTGCTCATCCGCAGTCAAACGGCCAGGTGGAGCGAGCGAACGGCCTCATCTTGTCTGGCATCAAGCCGCTACCGTCGAACCACCGGAGCGCCGCCGGCTCTTTGGCTTGAGGAGTTGCTGTCGTCCTTCCGAGTCTGCGACGACTCCAAACAAGTCAATCGGCTTTACACCCTTCTTCCTCGCTTCACGGTGCGAAGCCGCCATCCCAACGGATATAGAGTTCGACTCCCGTGAGTCACCATGTACACCGAGGAGGAAGCTGAAGAAGCATGTCAAGACGGCGTCGACCGCTAGAAGAGGGCCGATCACGACACTCACCGTCCAGCATCTACCAGCAGAGCCTGCACCGCTACTACAACAAGAAGGTCAAGCCAAGATCATTCCTAGAGGGCGACCTTGTGCTCCGGCTGATCCAGCGAACAGCCGGCCAGCACAAGCTGTCGGCGCCTTGGGAAGGACCGTTCATCATCAGTAAAGTGCTGGGCAACGACTCCTACTACCTGATCGACGCTCAGAAGCCCCGAGAACGCAAAGAGGGACAACTCCGGTAAAGAGACGGAGCGGCCATGGAATGCGAATCTCATCCAAAGATTTTACAGTTGATGCAGTATGTACCACGCTACCCTTTTGTGTTTGAAATACCAAGACTCTGGGCCCCGAGACGCAGCCTGGGACTGCCCTCTTTTGTTATCTGTATAATAAGAATTATGCCTTTGAGTATGTTACCCTTCGTTTATGCTGTTTGGCACCGGGCTTGACTAGTCGGCCCGGGGACTCGCCGCTTTTGAGCTATGAAGTGCTTCCTGAAGTCCGACAAGTAGCATGCGGTGCCCAAGCCGTCTCCTGTCAGAAGCCGCAGCTCGCAGAGCGACTGTTTGGTGGGCAGGAGTAAGGGAGAGCGGGCGCCCACACGAAAAAAGGGCTAAGGACCCAAGGCATAAACATAGTTTAAATTGGCTCCCAGCCGTTTCGTGAAACCGACTCTTAAGAAGCCGGCTTGCCGTTTTCTTCCCAACTTGCTTAAACAACTCTAAAATGGCCAAGTACTTGCCTTCTCAAAGTAGCCAAGCACTTGACCTAGACGGCAATCCGCAGAGCGGTTGCCCGACGGGCAAGGCGGCATCTAAGGGAAGGCGGCAAAGGAAAAAGCCACAAGAGCAATAAGCAGGGAAACATGAAATTAGAATAATATTTACACAAACTTAGGCCCTTGGTCGGATCCTCGAACAGAGGTTCAGAATACACCCCGCGGGTGGAATTGTGCGAATTAACAAAGTTCTTTCGAAAAGACTAACAAGCAGATAAAATAAAGCCAAGGCAGCGGCCTAAGAAGCAGCGGATGGGGTTGGAAGGCCGGAGGCGGTGGCGGCGTCAGGCGCCGGGGCGGCTGGCTGGGCAGTCTCGGTTTGATCGTTTCTGGCAGCAGTTGGCTCTGATGGGCGCGGCTCGTTGCTGGAGGCGCGGACGAGCCGAGGCTGGCCGCCCGCTCCGTCTTCTGACGCCTCCATGCCGTCTCCGTCCTCCGCCTCATCCTCATCCTCGGTGCTGGAGTCGATCACCTCCGCCGAGTCCTTGCCATAGTCCGGGTTCATCTTGAACCACTCCGGCGGCGCCTCCCCACCGTCTTCAGCCCGCTCCGGGACGAAGACACTGGTGTCCGTGTAGTCGGTGATCGCCGCCACACGATCGACGAGGGCGCCCTCCGTGGCCTGCAGCTCCGCTGGCTTCGACCGAACGCTGCCAGCCGGTCCAGGTCGAGCTCGGATACCACGCCTTGATTTAACCTGTGGCTCGGCGAAGCTCCAGCTGAGCCACGGAGCCCTTCCAAGCCTCAAGACGCCCAGCCACGACCTCCAGCCGGTCGGCGGTCCAGGCTGGAGAGTCTGAGAATCGGCATGTCCGGCCACAGTGGCGGTAACGCCTGTGCTCGACATCGTCAAGACGGCGAAGCATCCGACATGCCGCCGCAGACGAGCTTCAATGCTCAGAGCTGCTCGTCAAGGGTCCGGGCGCGTTGCGATTCGGCGCCACCCGCCCTCCGCGCTTTCATGCTCGCCTCGATGGCCTTATTGGCGCCACAGATGACCAGGGAAGAAGTCTGCCAAGAAGAAGAAAAAGCAAGTTAGAAAAAACAGGAGCCGGCTTAACCCATAGTCGGCAACCCAAAAGAGAAAGTAAAAGCAAACTTACCATCGATGATATCTTCGATTTCATGGAAGCCGGAGGTCAGCTGCGCCTCTCTGTCGGTCCAAAGGAGCGCCGCTCTCAAATTCGCCAGGAGGGCGGCCTCTTTCTTCTCCACTGCCCGGCCGCCTTTGAGCAGCTCCTCTGCTCCGCCAGCTGCGTGACCAGCAGGTCGCGCTCTGCGGCAAGCTTGCCGCACTCCTCCTCTTTGGCGCGCAAGGCGGTCTCGGCCGTACCCAGTTGCCCCTGCAGAGCGGCGTTGGATTCTGAAGAATACAAAGAAGAAGGACGCGAAGTCGTCAGTAAAGTAGGTCGCCAGGAAGATCCGGCCCGACTGCACAGGAGTCGGCCCAAATCTCGGGGACTACAGCTGGAAAGCGCAAGCGCCCTCACGAAGAAGAAAAACTCACCTCGGCTCCTCGCCAGGTCAAGAGTTCGCTTGTTCAGCTCTTCAACGCTATGTTGAAGGCGGTAGTGCGGAGGTTGTGATATTCTGTAACAAGGATTCCGCATACGTATAAAGACTTGGAAGTAGCAAATAAAGTTCGGGCCGCCGCTCGTGACCGACCCGTAACTCGAGACTACACTCAGTGGAGTGTTGGCCTTACGAAGAAGGTCGAAAGAAAATTCGAAAATAGAACATACTCAAGACGGGCGGTTCGCGACGCTAGGTGCGCCTTCGAAGAAAATTGAGGGCGGCGCCGCCCGCAGCTTCGCTTGGACGTCCAGGAGCGCCGTGTTCAGCAGGCCCGTGCCGCCTCCTCGCACCCACCCAGCGGGCGCGACGCTTGTCGCTTCAGCGTCGGGGATGGCCGAGCTGGCGGCGCCGTTCTCCAAGGGGCGCGGCGCCGAATCCGCCTTCTCAAGACGGCGCCGCACCGGCGAGGCGACTTGGAGAAGCAGCTGTGCCATGGCTTCGCTGCTTGGTCGGGCGGCACTGGTGGGTCCGTCGGCTGTTTGCCTCAAGGCGACCTCGGGATTGCGGCGGAGGCGGCGGAGGTGGCGCTGCGCCGGGCGAAGAGACCTCGCCGCCTTCCTCCCCGCGATGGGGGACCTCACTACCGATTCCTCCGACCGCCCGTGAACTTCGGGCGGTGGTGGCGCTGAGCTCAAGAGAGTGACAAGCGGCGCCGATTGAAGGCGCGGTCTCCTCGGCTTGCCTTCTTGCTGCTGCTGCGGCCGACCGCCTTCTCGGCCGCCGCCTTTTCTCTCGACGGGCGGCCGCCTCAGAGCGCTTCTCCTGCGCATTCCGCTCTGTTGCCTCCCGGAGGGCGGCCGCAGGGTCAACCCGCCGACTGCTGGCGGACGTCTCTGCCGACCCGGAGGCTGCGGCGACCCTCTCCAAAGTGAGGGGGGCCCTGATGAGAAAAAGGGACATGAGAAGACTTGGGCAAGACGGACCAGAAGAAAACAAGACAGATTAAAAAGATACTTACGCGGAGACCAGCGATGGTTTCTTCACCTCCTTGCGGAAGCGGTTAGCCTTCGCGATCGCTTCTTCGTGCTGAGTCGCGGCGGACGCTCCCCTGATTCTCTTGGCCTGGCCACTGGGCTGACTTCGGCCTGCCGGCGCGCCGCGCCGCCTCGGCCCCCCAAGGCAGCGGAGGAGCTCGCACCTGGATGGCCGACTCTCTGCTGGCTGCGGGGGGCGACTTCATCATCAGGCCAGTCTGCAAAGGTGGCCGAGGGCCTGAGGTCGTCGGCCCCTCCCCCTCCTTCGGCATCGGCCTCCATCACCGCCACGCCCAAGTCGGGGTCGTCGGCGTCACACTCTGCCCGGTCGGGGACGAAGTCGCGAGTTCTCAAGGGCGCCGCCGAGGGCGGCATGAGAGGATTCCGAGTCGGAAAGAACCAAGGAGTAAGAGCCGGATCCGCTAAGGAAGGAAACAGAGAAGCGAGAGGCGACTTACCATCGGCGGGGATTGGCGCTGAGTATGGCTCCTTGTCAAGCGCCATTCCTCGGTCGCGATTCGCCAAGAAGTTCACCGTGTCCACCACCTCCGCGTGGGCATGTCCTGGAGCACCTGGCTGGGGTCCCGGTGGCCGCCATCCGGCAGATCGATGAGGGCGGCCTCAAGAGGGAGGACTCGGCGCCACGAAGGCGACCAACAAGTCTGCCCTGGGCCAGGCCCTTCCGATCAGTATCATTACGCTGAGGAAGGCGACGGCGGCGTTACTCGGCGGAGTCGGCCCGGGCCTCAGAGGGACCAGCTGGTGGGTCGGCTCGTTAGCCAGTTCGCCGCCCACGAGGGGCGGCAAGTTGACCCAGCCGCCGGGGCGACGTTTCGACGAGAAGCACGAAAGCTGCCACATCTTCACCGACTTGATGAGGGGATGGCAGGGATAGGATTCTCGGCACCGACCTCCTTCTTGGCCATGAACGTGCCGCGACAGAGCCGGCACGCGAGCGACGTGGGTCCCGAAGCCGCTTGAAAGAACTCCCCACAGCTCGATGGTGGGGAGAACTCGAGAAACCTTTGCATAAGGATGCTGGGCCCGGCCAGCAGCACCACCGTGTTGGCGGTGAGGTGGTGCGGCTGAGCCCAAGAACTCCAAGAACACGCGGAAGAAGCCGCCGCCGGCAGCCCCAGCCCGCACGCGTGTGGTGCGAAGGAAGATCACCCGCCGCCTCCTCCGGGCGCTGCATGATTTCGCCTTTCGCCGGTGGCGCGAAGCTCGCACTAGGTGGCTGCCGGGGATGCGCGCGTCTCGACGAAGGAACTTCGCCACGCCATCGTCGATGATGGAGCCGTCCCACACGCCGGAGCGCGCGGTGGGAGGCGCGGCGGCTGATGAGGAGCTCATCTCCGCGGCAAGGAAGAGACGAGGCTCGGCGTGGAGGAGCGAGGAACAAGACGAGGCAGGGAGCGGGGATGAGAGAGTGTGCGTGCGTCGCCGCCCCCTCCCTCCCCCCGCCTACTTATAGGCGCCTAGGCTGCGAAGCCGAGGCGGCGTGATTGCGCGCCCATGCCCTCACGCCCCACGATTTAATTCCACGACATTATCGCAAGGCAGAACGTGTGGGGAGCCCAACCGCCCGCACGATGGCAGCAGATTCGCTGCGCCACGGGCATGGTAGTGGCGGGCTACCGACGCGCTGTCTTGTCACGCGCGTGGGCTGGCAGACTGGCCCTGCCGCGTGGCGTCGCATGGTGGGCCCACGACGGGCGGCTGCCGGGAAGCTTATCAGGCACGCCGCCCGGATCCCGCTGCGACCTTTGAAACTTTTGAAGAGCAAGACGGCCCTCGCAAACCGACTCAGATGGAGACGGCGGGCCGAGTCCAGATTCTTCCATCAGAGGGATGAAGCTGTCGAGGCTCCTCGACGGGCTGCCCTCGGCGCCTCCCCAGCTTCGGGGACTACTGTCGGAGTAATGGACTACGGGTAGGTAGACCCGAGCCCCTGAACCTTTCAAAACATCGAGGCAGACTGTGCCCCTCAAGACCCCAAGACGAAGAGCCGCCTTCAGATAGTCGGCGACAGAGTCACCGACTACCCCTCTAGGCCGAGTCCCAGAGGCCGCCTTCAGGACATGCCGACTCCAAGCCAGCGACCTCCAGCGAGGCCGGCTACAGGAGTCGGCCCGCGACCTCCACCACCTCACGCCTGGGCGACTATGGGGCAAAGCCGCCATGCCCCTCCCCGCCCAAATCCATAAAGGGCAGGTATGGCCAGTGGCTACTGCATCGACGAAGATCTCCGACCGGGCAAGAAGCATCATGCTGTCGGCCGACATCAGCACCGTGGGCAGATTCCTGTACCCACGATGGCCTGTCTGTACGACCCGAAGATGGTGGGAGTACCGAAGACGGCGAGAGCACCCCAAGGACGGACCCGATGGGGTCGGCCCTCGGGAGTTGGCCGGCTCCTCCCGCGGGATCCACGCGCCATTAACTGCATTAAGACGGGAATGGCAACAGTGATCGCCCGCCAAAGCGGCGTGCATCATACATAACCCCACCCACCAAGCTCAAGGCCATTAGGGAGCACGACATTACGTTGTACTTCGGGGTAGACCTATATAAACCCCCGGGCACCCATGCAAAGGGTGGGAAGCTAGTAGTTTTAGACACACACCCATAGAGGGAGAGAAGAGCAAGCCGTGCCCTTCTCCTTCCTCACTCCGAACAGCTCAAGGAGCCTCTTGTACCCACTTTGCCATAGTGATCATGCGGAGACCCCGCAGAGCAGCAGTAGGGGTGTTATCTCCTCGGAGAGCCACAGTGCTGGGTAAGATTCGCGGCGTGCATGTCTTCGCCTCATCCTGCTTTCTGTGCACCGCGACGTTCTACTCGCCTCCATGATAAGCCATCCTTTAGCATATGTCGCACTCCAACCCCGACATCGAAAGCAAAGATTCCCGGCAGGCTTAAATTTCCTGGAGTTCACTCTGGTTTTTCTTGTTGCCACCATCCAGGTTAGGTTTTCTCATTCCGTAATAACCAATTATAATTGTGTTCTTAGCTGGAATGCTGAACTGAACCATGTAGTGTACTGACCAGCTGAAATTCTTGTGCATTCCACTAAATTTAAGCACCGCTATTTGCAGAAATAAGCAGACCACAATGCCTCTTGTCCGCACCCCTGTCCAAAAAACCGCCCGTGCGGTAGTGCAGCCTAGTCCTCGGTCCATGGATGAACTGGTAGAAAGTGCATTCCAGACTAGGATGCAGTTGTTTTCGCTCGTCCCTGCACTGCAATCAGGAAGGAAAACGTATGAATCATCTTCTTCTATATTGCATTGGTCATTCTACCTAGTAACTACCAATGTAGGAATACCTGGAAGACGGGTGGTTAGACGACGGCAATGAGGGATAGCCATCTCATTTTGCGCAGTTCTACTAAAACTGAGGTGTGTGCTTTTGATTGCGCGGATAGAAACAATACAGAGACAGACATCCCGAAACGATATGGAGACAGACATCCCTGTTCACGCAAATATGAAATACGATTATTTAAACAGTGACAGATATTTGCAATGGCGTATGATTAACAACAACATCTATTGTGTTATAATTAGCACTAGATTGACAGTATGTAAGTGTCCTTACGTAAGTAGCATCACATCACACCAACACTGCCACTAGATTAACATGCAGAATAATAGCATTAGTATTACTGTCATGAGAGTAGCACATGGTCAGTAAATGTGCAATCAAATTTGTGCAGTTCCACTGGGATGAAGCAATGTTAGCAGTGTTAGATTTAAGTGGTGAGGCAGATGTGGTTGCCGAGAGCGGCAAATACTCAGGCAGCATGTCTGCATTTGTCCCATTTTTTATCTCCTCGGCGACATCTTCCTATGTGAGCACAGGAAATCTAGACCCACTCATTCTCATTTGCTTTGTCCCCCAACACCCGCCACTTTCTTTCCTTTTTCAACCAAGAGATAGGTCCACTTCCCCCCACCCTTCGCCATCCACCATGCTTTCTTCGTCTTTTCAACCAAGAGACAGGTTGAGTAGCCAGTATCTACTACTTTCCCCCGTTTCCTCTTAGAACCAAGTCCTAGATTCATGCTACAACTTTCCCACTCTCTTCCCTGTTTGAACCAACTCTTAGAGTCGACTGTATGAACTAGCTTTACCTCTAAAAATAGTAGAAGTCTAGGTGGCTTTGGAACAGCGGACGGAGGTAGAAAAAGATCCACATGAAGCCAAGTGGGGAGTTGGGGCAGTAGAGCAAGGCAGGTTTCGAAGGAATATATACCTGAGGGTCATAGGCATGTGGAAAAGACGGCGCCGGGAGGCCGCATCTTGGCCACAATACCGCAGGGAGGAAGAAGGGGTCGGAGGCCCTTCGGAGTCGGCGCTCTCTCGGAGAGAATGGCACGGCCGCCGATCGGGACGCGCGGGTAGCCGTTGGTCTCCTTCCTCGCCGCATGACAGCGTGAACGATGCACCTACACCCTGCCTTGCCGAGGTTGTCCGACCGGATTTGTGACCAGCCGTGAGATGAGAGAGTGTGGCCACCTATGTCTTGCTTAGGTCTCGAGAGCATGAGAGAGTGAACGAGAGGAACCCTAGTAAAGGTGCGCTAAGGCTCCTGCTTATATATATAGTGGAGTGATTTTATTGTACCAGCTTCAAAAAATGCGCCCTACGTGTAAAATTCGTGAGTGGGTGTGAGAGAACTAGTGCGTGCGTGCACCGCTTCTCTTCGTGAGAGTACAATATACTATGCCCAAAGAACGTTCACGACAAGAGTAATAGTATAAGTGTGTGACGTGTGAGCTAAAATAAAATGTGCGCGACGATTTTGTTTTTTAGAAGTTCTGAGGGTAGGGTGTGAAGAGCACATATGTGTGTGACGTCTACCTGCAGATAGACGGTGGGTGCGAGAGGACTTGGGAGGGTGCATGTGCGTGAGAGAGAGGGGGCACGTATCAATGCAATGCATGTGTCCGTAAATCATTATCCGACAAACGTTCGCCACAAGCCTTTTCCTGATGAATGCCGTAAGAACCGCTAGATCGGCATCCGAAGCTGTCGGTTTTGCCATGTCATTTAATGTAACAGCCACTCCTCCTACACACAAATCTTCCACGTGAGTGTTAGCAATCGCCGTATGGTCCCTCCGCTCCAAAATGCAAAGGTATATAGCTTTATTGAAAATTCGAACCTCGCAAACTTTTACCGAGTTTTCGTGTAACAAATTGCACATGTAGAATACCCTATATATATCATTTCATTCATCTTCCAGAGGTAACTATAAAGATGGGGGAGGATTCTACAAAGAAAGACCATCGTATCACCTGGAACAATTTCAACCATCCTTCGGTGTGGAGGAATATTATAGGAACTCTATATGATATGATTCTTATAGGGTTTTTTCCTTTAGAGCCAATTGGTTCATAGGAATAGATTCATATACTCCACATTTCAAAGGAAATAAACATGATATCATTTCTATAGCTTTAGATACACTTGGTTCATATGAATGGATTCCTATACTCCCATAATTTCAAAGGAAAATAAACATTAGTGTATATTCAATAGAAAAGTTCCTATGATATGAACCAAATTACATCTCTTTTCTAATCCCTCCTCATAGGAATTGAGATACATGTCATCTCTAGATTCAATAGAAAAGTTCCTATGATGTCAACCAAATGACATATCTTGTCCAATCCCTACTCATAGGAATTGAGATACTCCATGTCATCTCTTTCCCTACAACTTCCATGCATACATCTTCTATTCCTAATTAGCTAGTACAACCCACTAGTAGCTTTTTTCCAAGACATGCAACTATGGCACAAGAACTATATAGTGTGCGAATAATTTGAAGATGGTCGCTGGATGAAGCTAATCCGACAGTGCAGAGATGGCAAATCCGAGCACTACTGGCCGTTGGATATCATGAACATTCCACCAGATCTGGCACATGTACAATTTAGAAGGCTCCATGGTTGAACTTAAGCATAATGCACAAACCTCAAAACACAAGCACTTCTCCTTTGTTCTAGAATCTTCCGTATCATAATTGATTTTTTTCTAAATGAATTGCCATTATTTGTTTTTTACTTTATGCTTTACAATGCACAACCCCATGAATCTTAACATTTTTATAAAACTAATTGATTTTGAATGAGATGAACTATAAGAACTAGACGAACATCTACATCATGCATATATGACTCAAAGCTTTACATGCTATAGTGTGTATTTATTCATAATTTGGTTTCGAAATCTCATGCATTGAATGCATGTGTACCTTACTAGTTTTGAGTAGAGTAGAAAATTTCACGCGGCCCTGAGTATATAAAATGCAGGGCCCATGCATCATTGCCTTTCGGTCGAACCTACGTCCACAATTTTTTGTGCGTACTATATCTCCACTGGTCCCCGAACCCAAAATGCTGCCTCGTTCCCCTAAAACCAAGCGGCCCACACATATTTAAGGCATCTACTCGAACTCAATCCCTCTCCCGTTTACTATGACGTGGCCCTGCACGCCCTACTAGTACTCCTACAAACCCTACTGCCACACGCATCATCGGTTTTCTTCAAGAGGACGAGGGAGAAGCCGATTTGTAGTGGAGGCGCTTTAAAAAATGATCTGTAGTGGAGACCCCTACCCTAGTGTGCCCTAGGTAGCTGTCGCATGCATCATTGGTTTTCTCTTTTCTTTATGCTCTTGCGCCCTAGAGTGAAATGATGGTTGCTTCGTCTGGCCCAAATTTTAATGCGGGAAAGGTGGGGCTCGTGATTTGACCCTCATCGCTCATTTTCTACTATCATGGGCGCTTTAATTCGGGTGCCTCCAATTCCAACCGCTGCTCCAAACTGTAATTTGGTGCATCGCACGTGGAACAAGATGGTGGATGAGCCACATGCCGGCCAAAGGGGTCTGTTAAGTGTGTTGCCATTTCGTGCGCGGACTGACCCTGCTTGAGTCGCTACGCCAACACGACAGGTGCAGCCTACCACTTGGTTTTGCTCCTTCGTGAATCCCGACTATATTGAGCTAAAAAGATACGTACTGAACTACCCTCTCCAACTCGTTTTTTTAGACGTCTCGGTTTATAGGGTGTGCACGTAGTTCTAGGTCATCCATTTGACTAACTAAATCTGAGTTACTATGTCACAAAAAGTATATCATTGGTGTCGAGGGTTGGTTGCAACATATGCCAATGGATGGCTTATCATGGTGGGAGCGAGTAGAACGTTGCCGGTGCCTGGAAGTAGGATGAGGCATAGACACGAACGCCGCCGCACTTTACCCAGCTTCGGGGCTCTCCTAGGAGATAACACCCCTAGTCCTGCTCTGCAGGGTCTCCGCATGATCACTAAGGCACTAGTGAGTACAATGGTGCTCCTCGAGCTGTATGCTAGGGGTAGAAGAAGGCAGGGCTTGCTCTCTTCTCCCCCTAGGTGTGAGTCTAATTCTAACAGGTTGGAACCCTTTGCATGGGTGCCTTGGGGGGTTTATATAGGCCTACCCCCCAGGGGTACAATGGTAATCTAGTCGGGTGTAGGACCCAGCAGTCACTCTCTCTGGTCGCGGGCTTCTCTGCCGACTGCTGGGGCCCGCCGCCTGGTGGGCCCCGCCGGCTGGTCTGGTACGGAGCCGACAAGCTTGCCTTGCTGCTGGTCTTGCCATCGACATCAGATTCAGAATGGTAATGACGCTGTTTGTTAAGGGAGCGTACATACCCCACCGCTTTGGCGGGAGATCACCGAGAGCCACTCCGTGTCTTATCCGGGTCAATGGCGCTGGGTCCCGAGGAGGAACAGGCCGATCGGCCGGGAGCCAGCCTCCTCGGGTCTCGATTGGTGAGGCCCCCGCCGGCCTTCTCGGCTCGCCGACCGGGCAGGGCCCGCCGTCTTTGGGCCGTACCGACAAGCTGTCGTGGGAACAGGGCTTCACCTGACAAGAGTGGCGTAAGGGGAGGAGTGGCAACAGTGCCGCGCCGGGCGGAGATCTCCGCCCGTACGGAGCACTGTGGTCACGCCCAGCCCTGGATACGGGGGGATAGGCTTTACTGTAGCCTCACCCCATCTTGTCTTCTTAATGGGGGCAGACTTCGAGAGTGCCACGAGCCGACTGCTGGGAGCCGGCCTCTCTGGAGGCCACCCACTTAGGAGTCGGCCCGCCTCAGAGCCGTCTTCCCAAGTATGGCCACCTTCTGGCAGTCGGCCGTTCGGCGAGCCGGCCAGCAGAAGGCGGCGCTTCATCTTGTCATCTTGAGGGGCGCAGCCGGCCCCGATGCCTTGAAAGGTTCTGGGGCCCCGGTTAGGATACCCGTGGCCCACTACTCTGACAGTAGTCCCCAAAGCTGGTGAGGTGCCACGGCTGAGGAGCCAAGGAGCCTCAACAGTTTCCTCCTCCGGGTGCTCTAAAGGAAGCGTTATCCGACTACTGGGAGTCGGCCCTATCCAGTCGGATTTATCTGAAATTTCGTATGCAATGGCGGGAACTAGGTGGCGTGCTAGCTAAGCCTCTAGGCCCGCCGCCCATCGTGGGCGTGCCACATGGCGCCAGCCAGCCGGGTCAGCCTGCCAGCCCACGCGCATGATGGGACGCGACTGCGGGCGAGGCCCGCCACCACCAGGCCTCGGCATGCGAGCGGATCCGCTGCGGCCGAGGCGGGAGGTTGGGATTCCCCGCGGAGTTACTGCGCGTAGTAACTCACGCGGTAAAGGCGGGAGCGTGTGGTCGTGGGCATAGTTAATCCCACGATCCCACGTCCGCCCCTCGGCTTCATAGCCCATAGGCTATAAGTAGGGAGAGGAGAGGGAGCGGCGAAGCACGCGCGCCCCTCCACCCCATTTTCCCTCCTTCTTCTTCCTCTCGTCGCAGCGCCCCCAAGCTCTGGCGGAGAGCCGCCGCTGCTCGTTTCCAAGCCCTGTTGGCCCCGCCCCAACCTTTGCTCTCCCACCGCGTTGTTCTCTTCGTCGAGCCCTCCATGGCGCGCGAGCATGGAGGAGACTGGGACGGGTCAAATGTCCATGAAGACCACATCGCTTTCCTCCGCGAGACGCGACGTCTCCCTGGTGCGGGCTACGTGAAGGCGTGCGTGCCTCTGGAGGGAGAGATCTCGCCAGCGCTAGGGGAGGGCGAGCGAGTAGTCTTCTGCTCGCACTTCATCCGCGGCTACGGCCTGCCGGCGAGCGGCTTCTTCCGCTCGTTCCTCGAATTCTATCATCTCCGGCCTCATCACCTCACGCCCAATACGGTGATGCTCCTGGCCGCCTTTGTCACAATGTGTGAAGGCTACCTCGGCATCCTCCCCACCATCGAGCTGTGGGGAGCGTTTTTCTACACCAAGCTGGGCACCTCCGTCCGGGAGGTGGCTGCCCAGTGCGGTGCCTTCATCGCGGTTCGTTGGCCATCATCGAAGAACGCCTTCCCTACCATCAAGCTGCCACAGTCGGTTAAGATGTGGTAGCAATCTTACTTCTACGTAGAGAACGTGTACCCGGTCGTCGACTTCCTGAACCTGCCGGCTTATGTAGCCGGCTCGCCAGCTGAGCCTATGTCCAGCAGGGGCTACAAGCCGAAGCCGGTGTTGGCAGACGACGCAGATGTCTACTACTCAACCTTCTTCTTGTAGACGTTGTTGGGCCTCCAAGTGCAGAGGTTTGTAGGACAGTAGAAAATTTCCCTCAAGTGGATGACCTAAGGTTTATCAATCCGTGGGAGGCGAGGGATGAAGATGGCCTCTCTCAAGCAACCTCGCAACCAAATAACAAAGAGTCTCTTGTGTCCCCAACACACCCAATACAATGGTAAATTGTATAGGTGCACTAGTTCGGCGAAGAGATGGTGATACAAGTGCAATATGGATGGTAGATAAAGGTTTTTGTAATCTGAAAATATAAAAACAGCAAGGTAACAAGTGGTAAAAGTGAGCATAAACGCAATTGCAATGATAGTAAACAAGGCCTAGGGTTCATACTTTCACTAGTGCAAGTTCTCTCAACAATAATAACATAATTGGATCACATAACTATCCCTCAACATGCAACAAAGAGTCACTCCAAAGCCACTAATAGCGGAGAACAAACGAGAGATTATGGTAGGGTACGAAACCACCTCAAAGTTATTCTTCGGATCGATCTATTCAAGAGTTCGTACTAGAATAACACCTTAAGACACAAATCAACCAAAACCCTAATGTCACCTAGATACTCCAATGTCACCTCAAGTATCCGTGGGTATGATTATACGATATGCATCACACAATCTCAGATTCATCTATTCAACCAACACACAGAACTTCAAAGAGTGCCCCAAAGTTTCTACTGGAGAGTCAAGACGAAAACGTGTGCCAACCCTATACTTAGGTTCATGGGCGGAACCCGGAAGTTGATCACCAAAACATACATCAAGTGGATCATGTGATATCCCATTGTCACCACAGATAAGCACGGCAAGACATACACCAAGTGTTCTCAAATCATTAAAGACTCAATCCGATAAGATAACTTCAAAGGGAAAACTCAATCCATTACAAGAGAGTAGAGGGGGAGAAACATCATAAGATCCAACTATAATAGCAAAGCTCGCGATACATCAAGATCGCATCACCTCAAGAACACGAGAGAGAGAGAGAGATCAAACACATAGCAACTGGTACATAACCTCAGCCCCGAGGGTGAACTACTCCCTCGTCGTCATGGAGAGCGCCGGGATGATGAAGATGGCCACCGGTGAGGGTCCCCCCCCTCCGGCAGGGTGCCGGAACAGGGTCCCGATTGGTTTTTGGTGGGTACAGTGGCTTGCGGCGGCGGAACTCCCGATCTATTCTGTTCCCCGAAGGTTTTAGGGTATATGGGAATATATAGGTGAAAGAAGTCGGTAAGGGGAGCCACGAGGGGCCCATGAGGGTGGAGGGCGCGCCCAGGGGGGTGGGCGCACCCCCTGCCTCGTTCCCTCCTCGTTAATCCCCTGACGTGCACTCCAAGTCTCCCGTATTGCTTTCTTTTCAAAAATAACTTTTCCGAAGGTTTCATTCTGTTTGGACTCCATTTGATATTCCTTTTCACAAACATCAAACAAGGGAAAAAAACAGAGACCATACCTTTGGGCTCACGGGTTAATAGGTTAGTCCCAAAAATAATATAAAATAGCATATAAATGCATATAAAACATCCTAGATGGATAATATAATAGCATGGAACAATCAAAATTTATAGATACGTTGGAGACGTATCAGCATCCCCTAGCTTAATTCCTGCTCGTCCTCGAGTAGTTAATGATAAAAACAGAATTTTTGATGTGGAATGCTACCTAACATATTTATCAATGTAATCTTCTTTATTGTGGCAAGAATATTCAGATCCATAAGATTCAAAACAAAATTTTAATATTGACATGAGAACAATAATACTTCAAGCATATAAACAAAGTAATCATGTCTTCTCAAAATAACATGGCCAAAGAAAGTAATCCCTACAAAATCATATAGTCTGGCTATGCTCCATCTTCACCACACAAAGTATTTAAATCATGCATGTCGGATGTAGGGTTCCGGCAAACCCTTAAGGTTCGAACTCTGGGGTGCGTGCGCAGTCTTTCCATCCTACCGATCTACGCTCTAGCTCGCTAAGATCTTGCGGACGAACTCAACCAACTCACAACACAGAAAGACACGGAGTTTATACTGGTTCAGGCCACCGTTGTGGTGTAATACCCTACTCCAGGTGGTGGTGGTGGATTGCCTCTTGGGCTGATGATGAACAGTACAAGGGAAGAACAGCCTCCTGAGGTTGAGGTGTTCTTGTGCGTATGAGCTTGTGGTGTGTGGATTCAATGAACTGCTCAGGCTCAGTTTCCCTTTCTCTCTACTATGGTGGCTAGTCCTATTTATAGAGGCGCTGGTCCTCTTCCCAAATATCGAGCGGGAAGGGAGCCAACAACGGCGGGAAAATTTGAAGGGGGGCAGCTAGTACAAGCTATCCTGACAAAAGCGATCTTCGCCTGCGAAAAGCTCTGGGGTGACGCCGTCTTGGGCTCCACGATGACCTCCGCCTTGCCGTCCTCCTGGTCTTGGTCTTATTGCATCGATATGGAAACCTTTTTCCTGATGCCTCGGTACTCTTCGCCTGCGCTGGCCTCCTTAGCACCAAAGAGGAAATAAGGACGCTACGCGCACCGGCACTCGCATGGCGCCGTTCGTCATGGCTCACGTCATGAGAGCCTCGTGAGGTTTGCCCTGCCTTGATATCTCCAGTCCTCGTGAGCCTTCCTGGCTAGGCCACTCCAGAGGAGGTCTTGAATCGTCCGCCTCGCGAGGCTTGGACCCTCGCGAGGGTCTTGGGTGCCTTGTTGACGAAGGTGGGCCGTACGACCCTCTGCTTGGCCACGCCGTGGGCCACAGGCAGGCAAGTCTGGGGACCCCCGTTCCCAGAACACCGACAGTAGCCCCTGGGCCCAAGATGCGCTCGGGCTTGGCTTCGTGGCGAAGCCAAGGGTCAAGTTCGGAGCACCAAGGGCCCCAAAAAGCCTACGACCTCGGTCGACGCGTGGCGGTTGATTGGACGTGGACATCTCCGCTTCCCCACGTTGCCTCGGCAACTGCATGACTTGAAGTCCCTGCGACATGTATGAGGCCTCGTGGAGGCGTTTAGACTTTTCATTTGGTATTATGAAAACAATGTGCTTGTAATATTTGCTTCGAGGTTTTGCGATTTCCTTCCTATTTTCTTTGTGTTCTGCATCGGCAGAGCCCGGCCCCGCATACCTCAACCGCCATTGGGCCGACCCGAGACCAGGACGGACCAAGGAGCGAGGGGCTACGTGACCAGTTAGGCTCCTGAGTCGCGATGCTCAGGAGTCCCCCTTGATGCGCAAACAGCATATAGGGAGAGTTCGCGGGGATAGATTAATGTTCTACGTCGGCAGAGCCCGGCCACGTGCATACCTCAACCGCCATTGGGCCTACCGGAGACCAGGACGAACCAAGGAGTGAGGGGCTACGTGACCAGTTAGGCTCCTGAGTCGCGATGCTCAGGAGTCCCCCTTGACGTGCAAACAATTCCCATACCTGCCCTCGCCGAGGCCTCGGGAGGGGCGCGCGATGCCCAGGTCCGAGGGACCTGGTTAGGTGGCGTGCGCTTGGGCGTGACCCGAGCGCAGCCCCCGTGCCCAGCCCCCATGCGCGGCTTTCCCGAGGGGAGGCGTTGCGGTAAGGCTGGGCGCTGAGCTCTGGGCTCTCTAAGGTTGGCACGAGCGTGGGGTCGCCTCGCTTGTTTATCACCAAAGACGGAGCATAGTGCTTCCGCCAGCACGGGCATAGCCGCCTCGGCAAGGTCGCCGCCAGCCGCGAGCATGGTGCTTCCACTTGGGCGTGATAGGTGCCCTCCGGAGGAGCCCCGGCGCAGTACAGCCCATGCAAACGTGGCTTGCACGGCAGGGCTGCGAGGTGTATCTGGGCACTCGTGAGCTAGCACGGGACTCACGAGGCCCTACCTCAAGGCGGGTTGCGCCTGGTCTTGAGTCTTGGTGACTGTATGTTCCTGCAAGGCGGTTAGATGCAAGCACTCTACGCCCTCGTGTCCTGCCCTCGAAGCGAGCTCAGCCACCGCCGGTATGCCAGGTCGCGATGCCGTGGTCAAGGCCAGGGGTGAGGGCTGTAGAACCAGTAAGAGCTCCTGAGTCGCGATGCTCAGGAGCCCCCCTTTTAACGTGCAAGCGGGTTGCATGGAACAGACGGACCCGCTACGGGCGGCAACCGAGCAGGAGATAGCCGTCGGCAGGTTAAGCATGAAGAGCAGATCGACTTGGATAAATGCAGGAAGGAACATGCCACTGGGTCTGGCCCGAGCGGCTTGGGGATGATGCAGCTCGAGGGGCGCCCCCAGCAAGGTAAGCTAAAGACTTAAGCAAAAGGGATACATGCCACAAGGACGGACCCGTGTGGCCTAGGAATAATGCAGCCCGAGGGGCGCTCCCAGCTTAAACGAACTTGGAAGATGTCACCTGGTTCTGTAGACGAAGTAGAGTTGGTGCAGCTGAAGCCACACATTGAAGGAATGGCTCCTCATGAGCCACCGGGACCCTGAGCCTCGGGAGGCTCTGGGGGCTCAGGAGGTTCCCTGAAGACCGTCTCCATATCCTCCAGAACAGCATGGAACCTGGCCTCCTGAGCCGCCAGGACTTGCCGCACGTTGCGCTGATAGGCTGACGCCACGCTCGGCAAATCGAAGGGCATGCGAACGTAGTTGTGTGGTGGGCCCTCACAGCGGCCCACACGTGATGGCCAGAAGCGTTCCTGAGATGCGGTCCTGTTGAGCCCTGGGACTCGACGCAGACACGCAGCCCGACATCCTCGCTTGGATGGGGAGCTACGCATTGTGAGTGGCTGTGGCCGCGCATGGCTCTTGCTTCTTGCAGTTCCTGGGTGGTCTTGCTGATGAACTCCTGGGTGGTGGGCACTCCTTGCCCTGTGCTCTCCTGAGGAAAGTGTGCCGTGAAGCACGCTTCCAAGTGGTGCCCAAGCGCCTCCCTCGTGAGGTTGGCAAGGTCCGAGGCTCTCCGGGAGAGAGCCCCCTAGTCCTGCCTGAGGAGGGCATCGGGCGCGCTTTCCTATGCGGTGGAGGGAGGCGCCCCTGGAGCGGGCGCTGGTCCTGATGAGGCTCCTGACGCGGCGCCATCTTCTTGGGGTCCTGCGCGGCGCGGCAGCTTCTTCTTGGGATGGTCTCCGGAGGGCCTTCACTTCTGCTGTCAGGGTTGTCGATTGCTGCGGCTTGGAAGGTGCGCTCAAGGGAGCACACCGCATCCCTCTCTTCACATGGGACCGTGATGATTCCCCCGCTTCCTGGCATCTTGAGAACGTTGTAGCCGGGTGAGTCGCCGCCATGAACTGAGCGAGAGTCGGGTACCCGAGTATGGCATTGTACGGGAGGCCGATGCGGGCGATGTCGAAGTCGATGAGCTCGGTGTGGTAGTTCTTGCGCTCCCCGAAGGTTACAGGCAGGCATACTTGTCCTATCGGTGTGGTGGAACCGTCAGTCACTCCTGAGAAAGGCTTGGTTAGCTGGAGCTGCTCATAGGGCACTTGGAGGTTGTCGAACGTGTCGACGGATAGGACGTCGAGCCCTGCGCCGCCGTCGATGAGAGTCTTGGTGACTTGCACATTCACTACAAAAAAAGACACATCCGTGACATTTTGGGCCGAACGAAATTTTTTTCTATCATACATATGACACTTCTATGACGATAATTGTGACAAAACCCGGTATCATCATAGATCTGGTGGCTCCTACTTCTATGACAAAAAATCATGACAGAAAATGGGCTTTTCATCCTGGGCGGGTCGGAGACGCAACTACATGACATTCTTTGGGCCGTCCATGACGGAAAAAACCGTGGTAGAAGCGAGGGCGAGGAAAATTTCGCGGAGTTCCTGGTTACGGTGGGAGGTCGGGGACCGAGCGATGCGCTGCTTTCTCGCAGACACGACGCTGCAGTGTGCGAGGCGTTGGCTCTAATCAACCCGAAGCGAGGCGTTGGGCTCTAATCGAACCCGAGCTATTGCACCGCAGTTACGCTGCTATCGAACCCGAGCGATCGATCGATGGCTGTTAATCGAACCCGATCGAAGCGATTCCGGCTGCCATCGCCGCTAATCAAGCCGATCGATGCCGCCTCGGGATGAATAGTGAGTGTTGCGAGGGGGTGGATGAACAAAGGAGCGTGTCGTTGCCTCTGGATGAACAGGACCCCGTGGTGTGGTCACTACTAGGAAAAGGGCTATAGATGATATGGACATTAATGGCGCACCGTGTATGTGGTGCGCCATTAGTAGTTTTGAAAAAAGAACAATTGTTAGTAATGGCGCACCATGGGATAGTGCGCCTTACTAGTTGACATAGTAATGGTGCACCACACCCACCGTGCGCCATTAGTAGTTTTGAAAAAAAAATTGTTAGTAATGGCGCACCAGTGGACAGTGCGCCATTACTAGTTTTAACTAGTAATGGCGCACTATCCCATGGAGTGCCATTACTAACAAATTTGTTTTTATTTTTTTCCAAAACTACTAATGGCGCACCACACACCAGGTGCGCCATTAGTAACCCTGGTGCTAAATGCACCCCCCTCCCCGTGGACCGCCTTTTCAGTTTAAAAAATAAAAGAAAATGATGGAAATGTCAAAAAAATAAAAGAAAATAAGTTTCCCACGTGATATGTGGTCTAGTTGTTGGGAAATTTTAAAAATATGAATTTCGACTTTATTTGCAAAATCTCTCTGGAATTTAGTAAAATGGGCATAACTTTTGCATACGAACTCGGATTAAAAAAAATTTATATGAAAAATCATCTACTCAAAAAAATCCCCAAAAACCTAACAGAACGAAAGATACGGGGCTTTTAAGATCTAGAGGGGGGAAAATGAAAAAAAAATCAAACTTACTAGTGGCGCACCATTTACTAGGTGCGCCACTAGTAACAGAAAAAAAATTTGGTTTCAAAAAAATAATTTTTTTGGAATTTTTTTTCGAAATATGATACGTAATATGACCGGGAAGTTTGAAATATTTTTTCAAAATTTCATCACACTCATGAACATGAACAAAGTCATAGACATCAACAAGGTTTAATAGGATTGATATGATATATATATAGCAACAAATGCCTGTGAAGTGAGCTGGTGCTGGGGTTTCATTTGAGTCCTTAACTTTTCCTCTCAACTTCATCACAAGACTGTCTTCGTAGTTTATATGAGGCCACACTGTTAAGTGCTTTCTCACATTATTTCAACTGCTTAGATGCCTTGGCAACTTAAATATAGCGGTTGTACACTCCCTTTCAACTAGGGATGTCAACTGGGTCCCGTTTAATGCCGATTAAAGTCCACTAATGGTATGATAGTTCAAAAGAGTTTTTGTTTTTTGAGGAAAATGAACTAGGGAGGTAGCAAAAACTAACTAGATGGGAATGGCGGATGTCGCTTTATTTGCCACTTACATCCCTAGTTTCATCTTACCATTTTAATTTCTTTTCGGCCGATGTCGCTTGAACCATTTAAATATAGTTTGCCATGCTCGGCAATAATTCATCCGTCGTTTACCATGTAAGCTTACTGCGTGGATCATACGATAACTATCTCTTACTGATGTCCAGCGGAAACCTTTCAGGATGCCGTTCACACTAAGACACAATGTACAACCCCAGTATCTATTTGAGGAAGCAGTGCGCCATCCATGTTACTAGATGGTAGCAGTTCAAAGGCAACACCGCCGGAGAGCAGTCTGAGCACAGATATTATAGTGCTTGAGGCTCTACTAGAGGCAGAAAGAGATGGTGTGGCTGCCATGAATGAGGTAATCTTTATCTTGAGGCTGGAAATTACGGAATTAGCGGCACACATTATGCAAGCAACCCAAGAATTGGAGGAAGTAAGAATGTTGCATTTGAAGACGGAGGAGGTCCTACTGTTTCTGCTATCTGAAGCCCAGGGTAATCCCGGTTCTTCTTTAGATACCAGTTGAAATTGTCATTAGATTATTGTACTTGCATGTTGTGTCATCTCTCTGAATGGATTATGTTGCAAGACCCCCTATGTTGTCCATGCATTGTAATGATCCGAATTTTTTAGGCGAGGTAATCCTCAGTACTTGTATGATTGACATAAGGTGAACTATTTTTCGTGTGAGCATATTGTATTGGATGAAATAACTGTTTGACTCAGAGTGTATCCAACCTACTGAATTCGAAGATAACGACATTTCTAAATCATAATCATATATAAAGGTGGAATAAAACTTTGTTGTGGTTTTGAAGAAATAAATAACAAAACATATAATTATCCCTGGATATTCGTAATCGAATACAAATTGGATTTGAATTTAGTCTGCCAGGTCCCAGGGCAAACGTGAATGCTAATTCTCCCAAGTTTTGAACGAAGCGGCTAAACACCCACTATAATTTGTGGGCTGCCCGAAGCAAGTGTTTGCGAGATGGAAATTACTGTCTACCCCTGACAATTGACATCCTTATCGACCGAATTTACACTGCTGTCGATAGGGGTAGACTAGTAACTTCAATAAGGCGTGACACGATCGCCTCTGAGCCCATTCAGACACGGTGGGCGCCAAACGTGGGTGGCAAAACACATTTGATTCAAGCTCGTCCGAAAGACATGTGTCTCTTCCTCCATTTCCCCATTCATACACGATGGGCGGCAAAACAAACTCTCCTCGTCCGAAATCGATGTAGGCTAATATTTTAAATAGGGCAGATGTGTAACTTCCATCGACGTGACACAACCCGCCCTACCCGTCAGCCCCTGCTCATACACCGTGGGCGCCAACTGCGGGCTGACAAAACACCCTCTCCTTGCCCGAAATAGTTATCGGCAAATATTTGGGAGATGCGAGATTACCGTCCTATCCCCAACCGACGCGATGTCCGAAATTTTAAAGGGGGGATAAGTTCGTAACTTTCCCCCATTTTAGAGAAGCGCGTCCCAAGGTTTGAGATCCCCATCCCCTCCATTTCCCCATTCATACACCATCGACGGCACGACAACCTCCGCACTACGGTCAGCCTCCTCCGTCCGCCACCCCATCATCCACCTTGCCGGAGCCGCTACCCTACCCCGCCGTCCCATCGCAAAGAGATGGACGTCTCTCATCCACGGCGTTGGACCAGGATCCTTTCATCGCCTCCTCTCGCTTCATCGGTGTTGTTGTCCACCTTGACGTTGCCGCTCCCTACGCACCGCTTCGCCCACGGCAACAGGATATATCCTTCGACTTCGCTGCTCCGCCGTATAAAGTCTTATTCCCCGCCGCCGACAGCCATCACACCCGCAACACCCTCAACGTATCAGCATAGGCCTACATGGCGTCGCAAGAGAGGTGGTACTCTTCCATATGTGCTTAAGTTATTGATCTCACCCGGAAAATAGATCATAATTTGTTTACTGTCCTTTTCTTGTCCGTACCAAATCGTAGTGGCTAGTTGAAAGCAAACATTGGTCATGGCAGCTTTTTCCGGTTTGCACCTTCAGATCTGCCATGGCACGGGCACTATACTCGTAAAGCTTATGGTTTCCCCCCCTTTATATTCACTACCATCATTGTAGGTGCTTCGTGTCGTGCTAGCACTGCTCCTCAAGACCTCAACCCAAAGCTTACGTGTTGAAATACGAATCTGATATGATGCTCATATCACTAAAACAGAGAACGTTTAATTGGTCACTTAATGTTCCTATATTCGTTTCGAAAAGCATGTGCGCCACCCACTGGTCCAGCTAGTTCCAGTTTCCTGATTTTTCTCTTCATAGTAAATGCGCACGTGCACCACACGTGTAATCTTAATTTGGCTTGAAGACACACCTGAATTTTGTTTACAAAAGTAGCATGAAAAGAAATTATTTGTGTAAACACCATCAGCGGCAGGTCCATCTCTTCCTAAAAATGGTTTGAAAATTATACTAATCCAACGGAGAATCACCCCCCCCCCCCCCCGATTACCTTCCTTACATATGTCGTGGGGCGGTTCGTTGTGGCAGTTTCCTTTCTTATGAATGTAAGTAAGGAAGGAATCAGGGAGAGAGGATTGATTAGCAGTAAACACGTTTAGCGCTAAACGTGTTTAGTTGCTCACCATTAGGACAATAAGGAATGTCGGATTAATGCTAATGGATGGCCGAGATCTGTTGGATCTGCCTCACTGGGTCTTTTTATATTGGTATAGATGCTCAGGGGTTTCCCCTTTTATCTACTCTACTATGATCTGCGTAGGTGCTTTCTGTCGTACTAGCATTACTCCAGCCTTCAAGCTAAACAACACAACACTCAGAATTCGAAAGCTTAGTTGTTCAAATATGATTGTGATATGATACTGATATTAGTTAACCGACACATTTAATTGGTTAGCTAGAGGTCCCACTTGAGTTTCCAAATGCATGTCGCGACATATAGAGAGACAGCATAATTGCATTTCTTTGTCACTTGTTGACCGTACTTTCTTGTCCATACCAAATCTTAGTTGTTATTTGAAAGCAAACATCGGTTGCTAACTACACTTTGCGCGGTTTGCAGCTTCAAATCTGCCATCCCACTGCCACGGTCAACACTGTACTCATCATGCTTATGTTTTCCCCATTTTATGATGACCACAATCAACTACGTGGTTCGTGTCGTAATAGCACTGCTCCACCCATCGAGCTAAACAAGCTTAGTTGTACAAATTCATATCTGATATTATTGCTGATATTAGTAAAACTGAGAGATGTTTAATTGGTTAGCTAAATGTTCCTACTTTAGTTTCGAATGCATGTGAGCCACATATGAAGAGACCGGAAAGAATAGTATTTCTCTGCAAGACCGGTTCATCATGGGTGGCCAACCGACATTGTATTGAAAGACTTTTAATATCTTTATTCTGCTTGCTCTTCTGCTCTTCTTTAAGATGATACTCTTCTCTTGCGGTCGACTGGTCAGGTCGAGTTGTTCTCCCTAGTATATTTTGAATCACAGTCAGTCAACTTGTTCTTCTTTACTATATGTTGAAGCTATCATCTGCGAAGTGTCATCACTTCTGGTGCTCTCATATTTTAAGTAGTAGGCCACATTATATTAATGCACACAATAAATTACAGCATGCATGGCATCTTTTAAAAGAATTGCAGAGATAGCACAAAGGGGTTTAGAGGGAGGCGGTATTGGATTAGAATCACTTCTGCATTACAAAGAAAATCTCACTTGTTTTTATGTTTTCATGCATGTCAGATATTGAACATTAAAAAATGAATATGAGAATGGGCGCACGAGAGGAATATTGCGGAACGATCCACTAGCTATCAAACTTGGCATGGTGGGAGATGGCCTACCTTATTCACCCATCAAGGTGCTTGCTCTAACTTTGCAAAGTTGTATTGGTCGCACATATTTTGCATCTGACCTCTTGCATTACTTCTACTTTGTTACACCATCTGCTTAGTTTAAGCATCATATATGAGTATATGCCATACCTATCCATTTTATGTACCTATTCCATGTGTCGTCACACTATGTTTTTCCAGTCAAATGTTGTTCTTTCATAATAGATGTCCAAAAGGAAGAGGGTGAGTGCAGATCCCCAAGGAGTACAAACTAGGTATTTGGAAAAGGTAGTGATACCTGTTAAATCAGATAGATCAGCAGCCACGTAAAAACATAGGCCCAACTGTACCACACTTTACCCCTACTCCAGTGGCTAAACCCCTATTAGAACTGGCTGGGAGCCCAGCTGTCAGTAATCTGTTTATGATACCAATTCAAAATTTTGAACTCCTAAATTTCTGCTTGTGCCTTACCTTCTCTCTTGTATGAAAACTAATTTCAGATGAATCTCCTTGCTCAATGGATCATACGATCTCAAAACAATAATGGGCTCTGCATTGCTCTTGTCAGTACCTCTCTCCCTTTTGCCTTGTAACACTGTACTTAATTAATTGCTATTTGATTATGTATCATCAGTATGCACCTGAGCTCAATTATCCTCTGTTTCTTCCAATATTATTTGATCTATATTTCTCTTTGAAAAATGTAGAATAATGGCAACGCTTATAAAGAATTTTCTTTGGAGAATTTATTGAATTATCCTTCCATCAACATGGAGAAGGGCTTTGTCCATCCCGTGTTAACATGTAATGTAAGTTCATCCTTCTCAAGCCTTCAAACTTTGTTCTAGTATAGATTTGGATAGGCATCATTTCCTCCACTACTGTTTGCTTTGCTGTTTATATCTGATTGGATGTTTGCAACAACTACCAGTTTCAAATTGTAGTTGTAAAAACATGTTCCTTATGCAGAACAAATCCATTTATTTGCTTATATAATTGTGAAACCTGTTAGGTGTCTCCTTGTTTCTCTTTCAGACTCGTATCTCTTACGCCAGGCAGAACTTTAGGGAAGATAGTGACCCAAACCATCTTCAGGACAGCGAGATGACCCCAAGGTCCTGTCTTGATGAAGACAGTGAGTTGAAGCTACTCACCAGCAGGTGTGAGACAACCTCTGTGCAGTCGTGCTACGTCTCGAGCTTGCGTTGGATTTCCCAGAAGAGGAGAGGATGATGCAGCAAAGTAGCATAAGTATTTCCCTCAGTTTTTGAGAACCAAGGTATCAATCCAGTAGGAGACCATGCGCAAGTCCTTCAGACCGCATTAATAACGATAGCTACCGCAACCAACGCGATTAGGGGTTGTCAATCCCTTCACGGTTACTTACTTAGAGTGAGATCTGATAGAGATAATATTTTTGGTATTTTTGGTATAAAGATGCAAAGTGAAAAGTAAAAGCAAAGCAAGTAAATAAAGTGATGGAGATTGATATGATGAGAATAGACCCGGGGGCCATAGGTTTCACTAGTGGCTTCTCTCAAGAGCATAAGTATTCTACGGTGGGTGAACAAATTACTGTTGAGCAATTGATAGAATTGAGCATAGTTATGAGGTTATCCAGGCAATGATCATGTATATAGGCATCACATCCGTGAAAAGTAGACCGAAACGATTCTCAAGATCTACTACTATTACTCCACTCATCGACCGCTATCCAAAGCATGCATCTAGAGTATTAAGTTAAAAACAGAGTAACACCTTAAGCAAGATGACATGATGTAGAGGAATAAATTCATGCAATATGATAAATACCCCATCTTGTTATCCTCGATGGCTACAATACAATACGTGCCTTCCAACCCCTTCTGTCACTAGGTAAGGACACCGCAAGATTGAACCCAAAGCTAAGCACTTCTCCCATTGCAAGAACTACCAATCTAGTTGGCCAAACCAAACGGATAATTCGAAGAGACTTGCAAATATAACTTAATCATACATAAAAGAATTCAGATAAGAATCAAATATTTTCCATAGACAAGCTGGATAATAAACCCACAATTCATCGGTCTCAACAAACACACCGCAAAAAGAAGATTACATCGAATAGATCTCCACGAGAGAGGGGGAGAACATTGTATTGAGATCCAAAAAGAGAGAAGAAGCCATCTAGCTACTAACTATGGACCCAAAGGTCCAAAGTAAACTACTCACACTTCATCGGAGGGGCTATGGTGATGATGTAGAAGCCCTCCGTGGTGGATGCCCCCTTCGGCGGAGCTCCGGAACAGGCCCCAAGATGGGATCTCGTGGATACAAGAAGTTACGGCGGTGGAATTAGGTTTTTGGCTCTCCCCGTGATCTGTTGGGGGTACGTAGGTATATATAGGAGGAAGGAGTACGTCGGTGGAGCGTCAGGGGGCCCACGAGGCAGGGGGCGCACCCAGGGGGGAGGGCGCGCCCCCACCCTTGTGACCGCCTCTGGCACTTCTTGGAGCAGGGTCCAAGTCTCCTGGATCATGTTCGGTGATAAAATCACATTCCCGAAGGTTTCATTCTGTTTGGACTCCGTTTGATATTCCGTTTCTTCGAAACACTGAAATAGGCAAAAAAATAGCATTTCTGGGCTGGGCCTCTAGTTAATAGGTTAGTCCCAAAAATAATATAAAAGTGGAAAATAAAGCCCATTATAGTCCAAAACAATAGATAAAGTAGCATGCAGCAATCAAAAATTATAGATACGTTGGAGACGTATCAAGTCGCTACCTCAATCAGTTCGACTTCTTCAGTCTCAACTTAAAGCGGAAAGGCTTGCTTGAGCTCAGCTCCGACTTGAAGTCAAACATGCAATGAAGATGTCGAGGATCGCCGTCGCACCATCATGCCTTAAATCTAGTGTTGATGCATCTATCGTTGACACAATCGAGGTCTACTCAGCTTCTTCACTGTTTGGGGGCCCGACCTGGCTGTGCCTAGTGCCTTCAAGTGCTCTCGCTTTTGTATATTCTTTTGTCGTAGCGTTTATTTGCAATCGGTGGCGAACTTTGATGCCCAAAGGATGTAGTATGTGTGATAGCCGTGATAGCCTCAGCGTAAGTTGCTTGCTTATTTATTTCCTTGTTGTCTTGTTTATTTGTTTGCTTGTAGTCATTGCAGTTCTTTTTCCGCGGTTTGCTAGTGGCTGCAATAACCTATTTTTTAAAACTAGGCCACAATAACCATGGGCTAATATTTACTGTAGTGACATTGGGCCTCCTACGGTCAGAGAAAGCGATGGGCCTTCTACGGGTCAGAAAGCGATGGGCCTTCTACGGCCGTAGAAGCAATGGGCCTTCTACGGGCCAGATCATCAATGGGCCTTATACGGGCGGTATGATCGATTACAAACAGGGCCAATAACAGGCCGCATTATGGTCGTGAACGGGCTAGAGTTGGAATCGTCTGCATTCATGGGCCGACCATAACGGGCCATCGTTAATAGGCCGTATTTGATGACGCTATGAAAACGGCCCAACGTATTAACGGACCACAAACGGGCCGACTGTAACCATGGGCTGAATTTGGCCCACAAGCAGAAAATGACAGTAACGGGCCGTAAGTAAATGAATGCTAGAAATGAGCCCAAGAATAAATGGGCTCTGAGAAGGCCGAAAGATAACATGGGCTGGAAACGGCCCAACGGAATAACGGGCCATTAATGGGTATAAAGTGATGCACTGTTCATTACGGGCCAGTTTCACCACGGGCCGTTAATGGGTGTAAAGTGATACACTGTTCATTATGGGCCAGTTTCACCACGGGCCGTTAATAGGCCAAGAGTTACATAGGGCCTCATATGGGCCGAAAGACGTCATGGGCCATACATGGGGCAGAAGTGAAAACAAGCTGGAATCATATTGGGTGGCCCAGATGACGCTACTGGGCCTAATTCGGATAGGGCGTGACGGGCCTTGGGTTAGCGGGCTGTAAATGGGCTATATGCGAACGGGCCGTTAACAGGCTTTACATGGGCTGGCCCGCCACCTTTTGACCAAGTCAAACGGGCCGGCCTTTTCACAGGAATGGGCCTCTGTTGGGCCGTACACGGTCGACGTATCATAGGCACCTTCTATCCAATGAGTGGATGACATCCGTCCCAACGATGAGCCGACACGCAGTTTCCTCCACCAATGATGATTTTACACGTGGAAAATCCCCATTGGTCGGGCTATTAATGGGTTATCGGATCCAAAACCCGACCCGATAGCTTAACGGCGTTCCGTTACGATGGATGCCACGTGTCGGTCACCCTTGACGAAAAGCACTTCGCGGACGCTGGATTTATCGTCATGGAAGTGGACACTTCCGTGATGATAATTTTGGTAATGTCATGGAACACTTCTACGACAAAGATGTATGACTATCTTGATTCATCGCCATAAAATCGTCATGGATGTACATGCATGATGTATAATGCGACCAACCGTGACAAACACGTATCATCACGGAAGTGTATTTTTTTGTAGTGATTGGCGATAACCGGGAGCACAAGATAGGAGTGCGCTTAGCGGTGGCTGCACACTTGAGCTGGTCTGCCGAGTTGAAGGTGATGGCGCATTGGGACCACCTGAGCGGGCGCGTGGCCTCGAGCTTGGGGAGCACCGCGTTCACCTCGCGAGCGAACTGTTTGAAGATGCGCTGAGAGGCTGGGGCCTGAGCACCGCCCAAGATGCAAGCGATCGCATGCGGCTCCTGGAAGCCCCCAGCCCCCTCGTCTTGGTGGTGGTCATTGTTCCTTCTTGGTGGCGGCAGCGGGGGAAGACCAGTGTTGCCCTGGGGGGGATCCTCACGAGGCTGGTCCCTCCAGGCGCCCTCGCGAGGTTGGTCCTGCCAGCGGTCCTCACGAGGCCGGTCGTGCCACTCCTGGCGCGGGCCACAGTCGTCCCAGCGTCCTCCTCCACGTCCTCCTCCGTGGTCGTAGCCCCGGTCGTTGCGCTTGGGGCGTCGACCGTAGCGTCCTTCCCGTATGGCTCTGAGCTCTTGGCATTCGCTGGTGTTGTGGGTGTTCAGGTTGTGGAAGGCGCAGAAGGTCGGCCGTTCTTGGACGACTCAGGCTGATCTCTGCCTCGCTTGGTGTCGGGCTCCGCTGCGAGCACTACTACCTCTTTGCGCTTCACGTCCTTGGCCTTGGCCTTCTTCTCCTCCACTCCTGCAGCTGGCAGCTCAAGGAGAGAGAGGCGCCCCTCCTCAGCTCTTGCGCACTTGGTCGCCAGGTTGAACAGCTCCTGAGATGTGCAAAGCTCCTCGTGGATAGCCAGCTCTTCCTTCATCTTGACATCACGGACGCTGTCTGAGAACGTGGGGATGATGGCTTCGTTCGTGACCTTGGGGATTTTGAGGCGGGTGTTGTTGAAGCGCTGGATGTACTTCTGGAGGGTTTCTCCCGGCTGTTGCTTGATGCGGCGTAGATCGCCCGCGGCCGGTGGGCGGTCGCGAGTGCCCTGGAAGTTAGCGATGAAGCGATCGCGCATCTCGTCCCAGGAGGAGATCGAGCCGCGCTGCAGGTTCAGGAGCCAGGAGCGTGCCCCATCCTTAAGAGCCATGAGAAACCAGTTCGCCATGACTTTTTTTTCGCCGTTGGCTGCTTCGATCCTCAGCTCATAGAGCTGCAGGAACTCCGCGGGGTCGGCGGTGCCGTCGTAGCGAGGAGGTAGATTTGGCTTGAACTTGTCCGGCCAGGCCACGCTACGGAGTTCGGGGTGAAGGCACATCAGCCGGTCATGGTCGCCGGGGCCCGCTTCTGAGGCGGAGCTTGATCTTGGCGAGGTCCGCGTTGCGCCACCGCAGGCGGCACGCGGTCTTGACGAGGTGGTGCGGGGAGCGCCGGTGCAGCTTCTCGCGGCCGCGGGATTTCTTGGCAGCTTCTGTCTTCACGCGCGGGCGCCGGGCGCGGTGGATCATGCCGCGGAGGCGCGCTCCTTGGTGCCAGGGCACCGTCTTGGGGTTGAGGTGGTGGAGGCACGCCATGAGCCCCGTCGCCCACGGCTGGTTGAGGGGGAGGTAGAGAGTGAGACGGCGCCGGAGAGCCCCCTGCGGCACGGACGAGCTCGGCGACACGGTCGAGCCACTCCTCATAGAGGTTGTCGACGGGGCGGTAACACAGGAGCTCGTTCGCCTCGATGAGCGCGGCTCGTGCCTCCATGGGAGCGTGGTGCGCGTGAGACGAAGAACCAGCAGGGGTGAGTGATGGAGTAGCGGTGCGGCCGTCCTGCCGCACTGAAGGATGCAGCGAGGATGCCTGTTGCTCGTTCCCCGCCGGGCTGGTGTCAGCGTTGGAAGCGGGACGGAGAGCGATGAGGTGGCCCGCCTACGGGAGCCGTCTGAGCGACACGGGCGGAGAGAGCAGCCCGACGGTCATCTCGAGCACGGCGAGCATCCGCCATGGAAGTGATGGAGCGACGGAGCAACGAACCGACGGAAGGGAAACTACGGCGCACCCCTACCTGGCGCGCCAAATGTCGGATGTGGGGTTCCAGCAAACCCTTAAGGTTCAAACTCTGGGATGCGCGCGAAGTCTTTCCCTCCTACCGAATTACGCGCTAGCTCGCTAAGATCTTGCGGACGAACTCGACCAACTCACAACACAGAAAGACACGGGGTTTATACTGGTTCAGGCCACCGTTGTGGTGTAATACCCTACTCCAGTGTGGTGGTGGTGGATTGCCTCTTGGGCTGATGACGAATAGTACAAGGGACGAACATCCTCCTGAGGTTGAGGTGTTCTTGTGCGTATGAGCTTGTGGTGTGTGGATTCGATGAACTTCTCAGGCTCAGTTTCCCTTTCTCTCTACTGTGGTGGCTAGTCCTATTTATAGAGGCCCTGGTCCTCTTCCCAAATATCGAGCAGGAAGGGAGCCAACAACGGCGGGCAAATTTGAAGGGGGACAACTAGTACTGACAAAAGCGGTCTTCGCCTGCGAAAAGCTCTGGGGTGACGCCGTCTTGGGCTTCACGATGACCTCCGCCTTGCCGTCCTCCTGATCTTGGCCTTGTTGCACTGATATGGCAACCTTTGCATGATGCCTCAGTACTCTTCCCCTGCGCTGGCCTCCTTAGAACCAAAGAGGAAATAAGGACGCTGCACGCACCGGCGTCCGCCTGGCACCCGCTTGGCGCCATTCGTCATGGCTCATGTCACAAGAGCCTCGTGAGGTTTGCCCTGCCTTGATATCTTCGCTCCTCGTGAGCCTGCCTGGCTAGGCCACTCCACAGGAGGTCTTGCGTTGTCCGCCTCGCGAGGCTTGGACCCTCGCGAGGGTCTTGGGTGCCTTGTTAATGAAGGTGGGCTGTATGGCCTGCTGCTTGGCCACGTCGTGGGCCGCAGGCAGGCAAGTCTGGGGACCCCCGTTCCCAGAATGCCGACAATGCAAAACCCCGATGACAATCCAAGCAATTGTTTCATAGTTTGATGTTCTCAAACTTTTTCAATCTTCACGCAATACATGAGCGTGAGCCATGGACATAGCACTATAGGTGGAATAGAATGGTGATTGTGGAGAAGACAAAGAGGAGAAGATAGTCTCACATCAACTAGGCATATCAACGGGCTATGGAGATGCCCATCAATAGATATCAATGTGAGTGAGTAGGGATTGCTATGCAACGGATGCACTAGAGCTATAAGTGTATGAAATCTCAAAAAGAAACTAAGTGGGTGTGCATCCAACTCGCTTGCTCATGAAGACCTAGGGCATTTTGAGGAAGCCCATCATTGGAATATACAAGCCAAGTTCTATAATGTAAAATTCCCACTAGTATATGAAAGTGACAACATAGGAGACTCTCTATCATGAAGGTCATGGTGCTACTTTGAAGCACAAGTGTGGTAAAAGGATAGTAGCATTGTCCCTTCTCTCTTTTTCTCTTATTTTATTTATTTTTATTTTTTTATTTGGGCCTTTTCTCTTTTTTTATGGCCTCTTTTTTTTTCTTTAGTCCGGAGTCTCATCCCTACTTGTGGGGGAATCATAGTCTCCATCATCATTTCCTCACTTGGGACAATGCTCTAATAATAATTATCATCACACTTTTATTTACTTACAACTCAAGAATTACAATTCAATACTTAGAACAAGATATGACTCTATATGAATGCCTCCGGTGGTGTATCGGGATGTGTAATGACTCTTGAGTGACATGTATGAAAGAATTATGAACGGTGGCTTTGCCACAAATACGATGTCAACTACATGATCATGCAAAGCAATATGATAATGATGAAGCGTGTCATAATGAACGGAACGGTGGTAAGTTGCATGGCAATATATCTCAGAATGGCTATGGAAATGCCATGATAGGTAGGTATGGTGGCTGTTTTGAGGAAGGTATATGGTGGGTGTATGATACTGGAGAAAGGTGCGCGGTATTAGAGAGGCTAGCAATGGTGGAAAGATGAGAGTGCGTATAATCCATGGACTCAACATTATGCAAAAAGAACTCACATACTTATTGCAAAAATCTATTAGTTATCGAAACGAAGTACTACGCGCATGCTCCTAGGGGGATAGATTGGTAGGAAAAGACCATCGCTCGTCCCCGACCGCCACTCATAAGGAAACCAATAAATAAATAAATCATGCTCCGACTACATCACATAACGGTTCACCATACGTGCATGCTACGGGAATCACAAACTTTAACACAAGTATTTCTCAAATTCACAACTACTCAACTAGCATGACTCTAATATCACCATCTTCATATCTCGAAACAATCATCAAGTATCAAACTTCTCATAGTATTCAATGCACTTTATATGAAAGTTTTTATTATATCAATCTTGGATGCCCATCATATTAGGACTAAATTCATAACCAAAGAAAATTACCATGCTGTTCTAAAGACACTCAAAATAATATAAGTGAAGCATGAGAGTTCATATATTTCTTCAAAATAAACCCACTGCCGTGCTCTAAAAGGATATAAGTGAAGCACTAGACAAAACGACAAACTACTCTGAAAGATATAAGTGAAGATCAATGAGTAGCTGAATAATTATGCATCTATGTGAAGACTCTCTAACATTTAAGAATTTCAGATCTTTGTATTTTATTCAAACAGAAAGCAAGGCTAAAGAAAATAAAATGACGCTCCAAGCAAAACACATATCATGTGGTGAATAAAAATATAGCTCCAAGTAAAGTTACCGATGAACGAAGACGAAAGAGGGGATGCCATCCGGGGCATACCCAAGCTTAGGCTTTTGGTTGTCCTTGAATATTACCTTGGGGTGCCTTGGTCATCCCCAAGATTAGGCTCTTTCCACTCCTTATTCCATAGTCCATCGAATCTTTACCCAAAACTTGAAAACTTCACAACACAAAACTTAACAAAAAACTCGTAAGCTCCGTTAGTATAAGAAAATAAATCACCACTTTTGGTACTGTAATGAACTAATTCTAAATTCTTATTGGTGTAATATCTACTGTATTCCAACTTATCTATGGTTCATACCCTCCGATACTACTCATAGATTCATCAAAATAAGCAAACACCACATAGAAAACAGAATCTGTCAAAAAACAGAACAGTCTGTAGTAATCTGTATCAAACATATACTTCTGGAACTCCAAAAATTCTAAAATAAATTGGTGGAACTGAGGAATTTGTCGAGTAATTATCTTCAAAAAGAATCAACTAAATAGCACTCTCCAGTAAAACGTATTAGCTAATCTCGTGAGCGCTAAAGTTTCTGTTTTTTACAGCATGATCATAAAGACTTCACCCAAGTCTTCCCAAAGGTTCTACTTGGCGCAAACACTAATTGAAACACAAAACCACATATAAACAGAAGCTAGATGGATTATTTATTACTAAACAGAACCAAAAAGCAAGAAACTAAAATAAAATTGGGTTGCCTCCCAACAAGCGCTATCGTTTAACGCCCCTCGCTAGGCATGATGATTTCAGTGATGGTCACATAAAAGATAAGGATTGAAACATAAAGGGAGCATCATGAAGAATATGACTAGCACAATTAAGTCTAACCCACTTACTATGCATAGGGATTTTGTGAGCAAACAACTTATGGGAACAATAATCAACTAGCATAGGAAGGCAAAACAAGCATAACTTCAAAACTTTAAGCACATAGAGAGGAAACTTGATATTATTGCAATTCCTACAAGCATATGTTCCTCCATCATAATAATTTTCAGTAGCATCATGAATGAATTCAACAATATAACCAGCACCTAAAGCATTCTTTTCATGATCTGCTTGCATAGAAAATTTACTACACTCCACATAAGCAAAATTCTTCTCATTCGGAATAGTGGGAGTATCATAAGAGACTTGAATACTATAAATTGTTTCCACATTAAAAGAGTAATGTTCAGAAAAAGGGTACTCATAATCATGACAAGTTTTATAAATATAATCATCACTACTCTTCATAGCATAAGTTTTATCACAATAATCATCATAAGTAGCAACTTTGTTCTCATCATAATCGATTGAAACCTCTTCCAAGATAGTGGACTCATCACTAAATAAAGTCATGACCTCGCCAAATCCACTTTCATAAATATTATAAGATTCAACATCCTCAAAAATAGTGGGATCATTACTTCCTAATGTTGACACTCTTCCAAACCCACTTTCATCAATATAATCATCATAGGTAGAAGGCATGCTATCATCATAACAACTTTGCATATCAAAACTTGGGAGGCTAAAATATCATCATTATTAAACATAGCATCCCCAAGCTTGGGACAAACATTAATTTCAGCAAATATATTCTCAAATATGTCATCCTCATCAAACATAGCTTCCCCAAGCTTGGGCCTTTTCATATCATAAGCATAATCACTCTCATCATTAATAGTATGGATAGCACCAATAGTATAGCAATTATCATATTCTTCCAAGCAAGCGCCAAAAATATTTTCAAGATCATAAGAAGTATCATTATCTTCCCAATCATAATCATCACAACAAGCAATTGGCATAACGAGATCATCATCAAGTGCATCATCTTCCACAATTATTTTTGATTCATTTTCATGAGGCACAACAATAATAGGAGCAACATTATTTGGGAGAGATATCTTTTTACCTCTCTTACTTTTTCTTTTCTTCTTCACCACATCATGTGTGGGTTCAATCCTCTTTTTGGAGCCCCTTATTAATTAGATTGGTTGAATAGAAGGCTCCTCCTCGTTACCTGATTCATCATAAGAAATAATAGGAGAATATTGGGAAGTCTCTTCCCTTTCGTTAGTATTCTCTTCATATTCTATTTGTTTTCTTTTCTTTATGTAATTGGCAATATAAGGATTTTCAATGCAATTCACCGCACAATACATATAAATTTCTTCTAGATCAATATTGAGGAATTTCTCAAGGTTATATTATGGAATATGCTTAGTTTAACGTTTCATTTCTTCATAACCCAAAAGAAAACTAAGTTCTTTATGATGTGCAAGGGAAATCAAATCATCACAATTTTTGGACACGATTCGATCATGAAACAATTTCCATTTGATATTTAAATGACCATGTTCATTGCAAGTTCACAAGTACGGTAAACATATTTTAAATTTTCAGCACTCACATTTAGCCTTTCTTGCAACCATTCAGTTTCTAAATACTTATGCCTCTTGCAATATCTATCTTCCCTATTTGGTGTGTACATGCTTATAGGAGACATTTTCATCATAACTAGTGCAATCATCATTAGTACTATGGATATTCAAGGAGTTCATACTAACAACATTGCAATCATGCTCATCATCCAAAGATTTAGTGCCAAACATTTTAATACATTCTTCTTCTAACACTTTGGCACAATTTTCCTTCCCATTTACTCACGAAGGACATTAAACAGATGAAGCGTATGAGGTAAAATCAATTCCATTTTTTAGTTTTCTTTTATAAAATAAACTAGTGCTAAAACAAGAAACAAAAAGATTCGATTGCAAGATCTAAAGATATACCTTCAAGCACTCACCTCCCCGGCAACGGCGCCAGAAAAGAGATTTGTTGACGGGGTGTGAGTGCCCCTTACCTAGCCTCCCCGGCAACGACGCCTGAAAAGAGCTTGATGTCTACTACTCAACCTTCTTCTTGTAGACATTGTTGGGCCTCCAAGTGCACAGGTTTGTAGGACAGTAGCAAATTTCCCTCAAGTGGATGACCTAAGGTTTATCAATCCGTGGGAGGCGTAGGATTAAGATGGTATCTCTCAAGCAACCCTGCAACCAAATAACAAAGAGTCTCTTGTGTCCCCAACACACCCAATACAATGGTAAATTGTATAGGTGCACTAGTTCGACGAAGAGATGGTGATGATGCAAGAGCAATATGGATGGTAGATAAAGGTTTTTGTAATCTGAAAATATAAAAACAGCAAGGTAACTAATGATAAAAGTGAGCGTAAACGGTATTGCAATGCTAGGAAACAAGGCCTAGGGTTCATACTTTCACTAGTGCAAGTTCTCTCAACAATAATAACATAATTGGATCATATAGCTATCCCACAACAGGCAACAAAGAGTCACTCCAAAGTCACTAATAGTGGAGAACAAACGAAGATATTATGGTAGGGTACGAAACCACCTCAAAGTTATTCTTTCGGATCGATCTATTCAAGAGTTCGTACTAGAATAACACCCTAGATACTCCAATGTCACCTCAAGTATCGTGGGTATGATTATATGATATGCATCACACAATCTCAGATTCATCTATTCAACCAACACACAGAACTTCAAAGAGTGCCCCAAAGTTTCTACGGGAGAGTCAAGACAAAAACGTGTGCCAACCCCTATGCATAGGTTCATGGGCGAAACCCGCAAGTTGATCACCAAAACATACATCAAGTGGATCACGTGATATCCCATTGTCACCACAGATAAGCACGGCAAGACATACATCAAGTGTTCTCAAATCATTAAAGACTCAATCCGATAAAATAACTTCAAAGGGAAAACTCAATCCATTACAAGAGAGTAGAGGGGGAGAAAAATCATAAGATCCAACTATAATAGCAAAGCTCGTGATACATCAAGATCGTATCACCTCAAGAACACGAGAGAGAGAGAGAGATCAAACACATAGCTACTGGTGCATACCCTCAGCCCTGAGGGTGAACTACTCCCTCCTCGTCATGGAGAGGGCCGGAATGATGAAGATGCCAACCGGTGAGGGTTCCCCCCTCCGGCAGGGTGCCGGAACAGGGTCCCGATTGGTTTTTGGTGGCTACAGAGGCTTGCGGCGGTGGAACTCCCGATCTATTTCGTTCCCCGAAAGTTTTAGGGTATATGGGAATATATAGGTGAAAGAAGTTGGTAAGGGGAGCCACAAGGGGCCCACGAGGGTGGAGGGCGCGCCCAGGGGGGTGGGCACGCCCCCTGCCTCGTGCCCTCCTTGTTGATCCCCTGACGTGCACTCCAAGTCTCCCGTATTGCTTTCTTTCCAAAAATAACTTTTCCGAAGGTTTCATTCCGCTTTGGACTCCGCTTGATATTCCTTTTCTCGCTAAACATCAAACAAGGGAAAAAATGTAAACTGCACTGGCTCGGGTTAATAGGTTAGTCCCAAAAATAATATAAAATAGCATATAAATTCATATAAAACATCCTAGATGGATAATATAATAGCATGGAACAATCAAAAATTATAGATACGTTGGAGACGTATCAGGCGCCCCCGCCATCCAACGACTCCGGGAGCTGGCCAACACAGAGGACCTCAAGGCGGCCGACTTGTTGTTTGCCTTTGTCGCGCGCCGGGTCTTCCCGCTCCAAGGCCGGCCTCACCTGATCAGTCGATGAGCGGGCATCGCGACCCTTGCCGGCTAAGCACCATGGAGATGCCGGCTGCCGAGGTGGCCAACTTGGTGAACGAGATCTCCGGCTTCAAGCTGGAGGGGTCTCGCAGTTCGCAAGCCGCCTGCATTCTCAGCGGACCCGCCACCCACCGTAAGTCTTTCAGCCTCTCCTTTCTTTGATACTTCATCTTGATTCCGTCTGGTGGTCTTGAGCAATCGGACTTTGGGATGCAGATATACATGTCTCTGGCGACGGCTGCTGTCGTTGGGCCCGGTGGTGACTACACGCCAGACCGGGCCGTGAGCGACGTGGACGACCCCGACTTGGGGGCGACCGCCTTGGAGGACACCGCAACAGGCGGCGTCTATGGAGCCAGTGGCCCGAGGAAGGCGGCATCGAGACCTGGCCCGACGACGATGGCGAGGAAGATGAGCCGCGCCCTTTATGAGGCACGGGTAGGGCCGACGCAGGCCCCTCCGCCGAGCCGACTGCACGAGGCGGCACGCGGAAGCAAAAACAGGGCGCCGTCTTGTTCGACAGCGTGCCGAAGAAGGCCAAGAACCCGACAGCCGCGATCCGGCGGAAGGAGGCCGCAGCGAAGGTGGCCAAGTACCAGAAGTTCCCAAAGGCGCCTCCTATGGTGTCGGTGTAAGTATCTTTTCTTGTGTTTTTTTCTTTTTTCCTTGTTGATTCCTTCTGAATTTCCTTTGCCTTATTTTCTTTACTTAGAGCCCCACTCTCTCTTGAGAAGTCGGTCGCCGCCTCCATCGTTGGGTCGGTGGAGACCTCCGCCACCACCCGGTGAATCGAATCCGGCCGCCGACCTCTGGGAGGCGACAGAGCGAAATGCGCGGGAGGAGCGCGAGGAGCAGGAGGTTGCCCGCCTGGAGAAGGCGGAACCGGAGAAGGCGGAGGCTGCCGCCCTGAAGAAGCTGGCGGGGGCCAAGGCGGCTGCCGCGGCGAAGAAACAGGCTGAGGAAGCCGCTCGCCGTCAGTCGACGATATTTGTCACCCCCTGAACTCCGTGCCACTGCCACCAGAATTCGCAGTGCCGACTGGGGGAGCCGGCGACGAGCACCCAATCATGGAGGGGACTGACGGTGACGTCGCCATGCCGGACGTGATCGTGCCCCAGCCGCCGCCTTCTAAGGAGGCGCGAGACAAACAGTCGGCCGACGCGCCGGCACCACCAGTCGGAGATGAGGTGGTGACGGGCCCGACTCCTGAGGTCCACACCCCGACGCGCCGCCGGCTCACAAAGGCGGCTTCGGCGCCACGCCCACAGGAGACCACCGCCGCGAGCTCTTCACTCCCGAATGCCAAAGTGACCAACGCCGCGCCCACTGGGTGGGTGCGGGGAGGCGGGACAGGCCCTCTGAACAAGGCAACCCTGGATGTTCAGGCCAAGCTCCGCGTCGAGCCCGACGCTTTCAAGCGCTGCAATAAGACATTCCTGGAGTCGCGAGAAGTCATCCGGGTACGCTCCTTGCTTCTTTGTTTTTAATTCTTGTATTGCTTCATGGGGGCGCATCAACGCACCCACTGGGTGTAGTCCCCAAGTTTCGGGCCGGCTGCTGAGCAGGTGGCTCGGAACTTTAATTGGCAAGCTCCGAGTACTAATACTGTCTAATGTCTTTGCTGCAGGATTATCATAACCTCCGTGCGGCCGCCTTCAACTCCAAAGTCCAGGAGTTGGACCAACGGGCCGTCGACTTGTCGGAGAGCCGGAGTAAGTCTTTTTCTTTCTTCAGGGGCGCCGGGCAAGACTTCACGGGCTATTGTCCCCGAGATTCGGTTGATCGCCGAAAGGCCGGGCCAGATCTTCCTGGCAACTGCTCTTCTTTTTGTTGATATCTGATAACTTCTTTCTCCGCGGGGGCGCTGGCGCACCCGCGGGCTGTAGTCCCCGAGATTCGGGCCGACTGCTGAGCATTCGGGCCAGATCTTCCTAACGAATGCATCTCTCTTTGTTGATTGTTGATGTCCTCTCCTTCTTTTATTTTTGCAGTGGCCAACGCCATCCTACAGCAGCAGCTGGGCGAAGCCAACACCATGCTGCGTGCCAAGGAGGCGGACTGCAGCAAGCTGTCCGAGGAGCGTGACCGGCTGCTCACGCAACTGGCGGAGCAGGCGGAGCTTCTCGAGAAGACCCAGATGGAGGCGGAGGACAAGGAGACCGGCCTCCTTGCTGAGTTCGCGGCCGAACGCTCCGCCTGGACCGACAAGGAGGCAATGCTGACCGCCAGCTTCGGCGAGATTGAAGACATGGTCGACGGTAAGCTGCCTTCTTTACTCTTTCTTCAAACTGCCGGTCTCCGATCAAGCCGACCTCTTGTTTCTGATCTGACTCTTTGCTTTTTCATCCGAGCAGACTTCTTCCCAGGTCACTCTGGTGCTGCCAACCAGGCTATCGAGGCCTATCGCAAAGGACGGAGGGCAGAAGGCGAACAGATCGCTGCAGACGCCCCCTGCACTCTTAGCAAGCGACTTCTAGCATCCAGGCTCGTCTTCGGCCGGCTCATCGGATGCTGCGCCGCCTTCAGCCTGTCCGCGCCCAGGCGATCACCGCCCTGTGGCCGGACATGCCGGCTCCGCGCACACCCAGCCGGTCCGCCGACTGGCTGGAGGTGGCGGCGGGCCGCCTTGAGGCGTGGAAGGGCTCCTCGGCCCGGGCCGGGGCGCGCCGGGCTTTGGAGTTCGTCAAGGTGTGGTACCCTAGGCTAGATCTAGCCCAGTTGACCACATTTCAACTGGAAGCTCAGGAGGAGTTGGTGGCGCTGGAGGATGATCTTGGCAAGCGGGCGGCGGCAATCGCCGAGTACACCAACACCAGCATCTTCGTCCCGGAGCTGGCCGAGAACGGTGCCGAGGCGCCACATGAGTGGTTCGGGCTGAACCCGAAGGATGGCGAGGACTCGGCCGAGGTGATCGACTCCATCGACGAGGGAGAAGACGAAGAGGAGGAAGAAAGTGAAGAGGAGGCGCCAGAGGTCGGAGCGGACGGCCAGCCTCAACTCGACCGCGCCTCCAGCAACAAGCCACACCCAAGCGAGCCGGCTGCTGCTGAAGGCGATCAAGCGGAGACTGACCAGCCGGCCGCTCAACCAGCCGGCACCACCGACTCCACCGTTCAGCCGAACCCGTCTGCTGCTTCCTAGGCTGCCATTTTACCTTTGTTTCTTCCTGCTTATCAGTCTCAACAAACTTTGTTAACTTCGCACAATTCCACCCGCGAGGTGTATTTCATACTCTTGTTGGATGTCGGCCTAGGGCCATACTCTTGTTGGATGTCGGCCTAGGGCCTTGTGATGTGTAAATATTTAGCCGAGTTCTATCTTTCCTTGCTTTCTGCTCTTGGCTTTTTCCTTTGCCGCCTTCCCTCGGTTGCAGTCTTGCCTGCCGAATAGCCGCTTTGCGGACTGTGGCTGGGTCAAGCACTTAGCCACTTTCAGGGAGGCAAGTACTTAGCCGGTTAGAGTTTTCTAGCAAGTTAAGTAGAAGCCGACCGGTCGGCTGCTTGAAAGCCGGTCGGTGAGGCAGGAAGCCGGCTTGGACTATGTGTATGCTTTGGGTCCTTAGACATTTTTCATGCAGGCACCCTTTCTGCCTCGACTCCTACCGACCAAACAGTCGCTCTGCGATCTGCGGCATCTGGTAGGAGAAAGCTTAAGTGATAACACATTACTTGTCCGGCTGCAGGAAGCATTTTATAGTACAAGGCGGCAAGTCCCGGGTCGACTGGTCGAACCCGTGCCAGACGGACTAATGAAAAAATAATGCAATGACAGGCGTAATACTTATCATATAGATAAAAGAGGGCAGTCCCCGAGCTCTTCTCGAGGGACCCGGAGTCTTCGTACTTAATACAAAAGTTGGTGTGGTACATACTGCATTAACTGTAAACCTTCGAAGGAGGTTCGCATTCAATGGTCACTCCGTCTCCTTGCCTGAGTCATCTCTTTTGCGTGCTCGAGACTTCTGAGCATCGATGAGGTAGTAGGAGTCGTTGCCCAACACCTTGCTGATGATGAAGGGGCCTTCCCAAGGTGCTGAGAGCTTGTGTTGGCCAGCTGTTCGCTGGATCAGCCGAAGCACAAGGTCTCCTTCTTGGGAGAATCTTAGCTTAACATTTTGGTTGTAGTACCGGCGCAGGCTCTGCTGGTAGATGGTGGACCGGCTGAGTGCCAACAGCTGGCCCTCTTCCAGCAGATCGACGCCGTCTTGTCGTGCTTCTTCGGCTTCCGCCTTGGTGTACATGGTGACTCGAGGGGAGTCGAATTATATGTCCGTCGGGATGACGGCTTCGGCACTATAGACGAGGAAGAAAGGCGTGAAGCCGGTTGACTTGTTCGGAGTTGTGCGCAGGCTCCGGAGGACGGCCGGCAGCTCATCGAGCCAACAGCCGGCCGAACGCTCCAGAGGCTCGACCAGTCGGGGCTTGATGCCAGAAAAAATGAGGCCGTTTGCTCGCTCCACCTGGCCGTTTGACTGCGGATGGGCAATGGACGCTAGGTCCAGTCGGATGCCCTGCATCGCGCAGAAACGGGCCAAGGCGACTTTGGCAAAGTTTGTGCCATTGTCGGTGATGATGTTGTGTGGTATGCCATACCGGATGGTCATGTCAGAGATGAAAGTCACAACAGTTGGACCGTTTAATTTCTTCATTGGCTTTGCTTCTATCCACTTGGTGAACTTGTCCACCGCGACAAGCTGATGAGTCATGCCGCCACACGCCGTCTTGAATGGTCCCACCATGTCTAGGCCCTAGACGGCAAAAGGCCAGGCAATGGGGATAGTCTTGAGTGCAGAAGCCGGCTGATGTGGCTTGGAGCGGAACTTCTCGCACCCTTTGCATTTCTAGACCAGGTCTTTGGCATCTTCTAGAGCAGTCGGCCAGAAAAAACCGTGGCAGAAAGCTTTGGCCACGGGTGCTCTTGAAGCTGCGCGGTGACCACACTCGCCTTGATGGATATCTTTGAGGATTGCTTGGCCTTGTTCGGCTCTCACGCATACCGATAAACACCAGTGACACTGCGCCTCACAAGCTCTCTGTTGACTATGGTGTACACTGCTGCCCGGTGTCGCACTTGTCGGGCCGAGATCTCATCTGTTGGCAGCTCCTTGTTCACCAGAAAGTTAAGAATGGGCGGGGCCCATGAAGGTGCTGCAATTTCTTCGACTGCTAGGACCGCTACTTGCACAAGGGCGTTTGGGCCGGGAGGCGACGAGTTGGAGTCGGCTGCCGCTTGCTGAGTTGATGAACTCCCCGGGCCGACTGCTGCAGTCCCCGGGCCGCCTGTTGAATTCCCCGTGCTAGCTGCTGGAGTTCTCAAGTCGGATCTGACTGCTTCAGGAGGAGCCGGCACAAGGATGGAATCCGACTCTGGCGATGGCTTGACAGACGGCTTGAGGAGGCGTTGCAGAGTGACGCCGACTGGTATTGCTTGACGGGTGGAGCCGATTCGTGCCAAGGCATCCGCTTGCTCATTATCGTTTCTTGGCACATGGAGAAACTCGCACCCTTCGAAGTATCCGCTGAGTTGCTGGACGAGGAAGCGGTAGCTTGCCATGTTTGCATCCTTGGCGTCCCAGTCACCAGACGACTGCTAGACCACCAAGTCGGAATCTCCATAACACAGGATCCGGCGAATGCCGAGTTCCTTGGCAAGCCGGAGCCCGTGGATGAGTGCTTCGTATTCAGCAACATTGTTGGAGGCGACAAAGTGAATTTGTAGCACATATCTGAGCTTGTCGTCTTTGGGAGAGGTGAGGACGATGCCGACTCCCAAACCGGTACGCATCTTGGAACCATCAAAGTGCTTTCGCCAATGGGTGCAATCTGGCGCTGGCGGCAGGTACTGGGTCTCGGCCTAGTCGACGAGGAAGTTGGCCAGTGCTTGTGATTTGATGGCAATGCGAGGCTGGTAGTAGATGGTGTAGGGGGGCAAATCTATGGCCCATTTGTCCACTCGGCCTGAGGCATCTCGGCTTCCAATGATCTCGGCAAGTGGAGCTGTGCAGACCACAGTGATTGGGTGCTCTTGGAAGTATGGCTTCAGCTTCTTGGCAACAAAGTGCATGCCATAGCACATCTTCTGGTAGTGGGGGTAGTTCTGCTTGGAGGTGGATAGTACTTCACTCAGGTAATACACCGGCCTCTTGACTGGTAGTGCTTTGCCTTCTTCTTTGCGTTCCACCACTATGACTGTGCTGACCACCCGGCTGGTAGCGGCGATGTAGAGGAGCATGGGCTCCTTAGGAGTCGGAGCCGCCCGTAATCAAGTGAGTGGTCAACATCTTCTTGAGCTGGAGAAAAGCTTCGTCCGCCTTTGTCGCTCCACTCGAAAAAAGTGGTCTTCTTCATGAGCTGATACAGCGGAAGAGCCTTCTCGCCCAGCCGACTGATGAAACGGCTGATGGATGCCAAGCAGCCGGTGAATTTTTGCACGTCCAGCAGTCGGGTGGGCACTTCCATCCTCTCGATGGCCTTGATCTTCACAGGGTTGCACTCTATGCCGCGCTCTGAGACCAGAAAGCCAAGAAGCTGGCCGGCTGGTACTCCAAAGACGCATTTCTCCGGGTTGAGCTTGATCTGAAACCGGCGCAAGTTCTCTAAGGTCTCCTTGAGGTCTTCTAGCAGCGTTCCACGCTTCTCCGTCTTCACCACAACATTGTCCACATAGACGTGGGCGTTTTTGCCGAGTTGCTTGAGGAGGCACTTCTGCATGCAACGCTGAAACATGGCGGCGGCATTCCTCAAGCCGAACGTCATGGTCAGGTAGCAGAAGGCTCCGGATGGCATGATGAAGGCGGTCTTCAGCCTGTCGGCCGGGTTTATCTTGATCTGATGATACCCAGAGTATGCATCCAAAAAGCTCAACAGCTCGCATCCGGCTATGGAGTCTATCACTTTGTCAATCCTTGGTAAGGCAAAGGGATCTTTGGGGCACGCTTTGTTGAGGCTGGTGTAATCAATACACATGCGCCACTGCTTGTTCTTCTTCAGCACTAGGACCGGGTTGGCTAACCACTCTTTAAAGAATACTTCCATAATGAAGCCGGCTGCTAGGAGCCGGGCTATTTCTTCTCCAACAACTCTTCTCTTCTCCTTTGATAGGCGGCGCAGAGGCTGCCTGAGTGGCTTGGCATCAGACGGACATGCAGCTTGTGCTCGGCGAATTCCGTCGGAACACCTGGCATGTCCTTGGGAGACCATGCAAAGATGTCCCAATTCTCACGGAGGAAATCAACGAGCTCGCCTTCCTATTTGTTGTCAAGGTTCGCACCTATGACAGCGTACCTCTCCGGGTGCTTCGGGTCCAAGGGTATCTTCTTCGTTTCTTTGGCCGGCTTGAACGAGCCTTCAGCTTCCGACTCCTTAGGACCTTGTGACATTTCCGGCTGCTTGCCTGCCATTGCCACAACCCGGTCAAGGAGCCGCTTCTCGGCTGCGATCACGAGGGACTCGGCTAGCCGACTGCTCTCCGCTGCGCAGGCAGACGACTTCTTGTAGTCTCCTGCTATGGTCAGGATTCCCTTGGAGCTCGGCATCTTCATCTTTAGGTAAGCATAGTGGGGGACCGCCATGAACTTGGCCAGGGCAGGCCGACCAAGTAATGCATGATAAGGGCTCTCAAGGTCCACCACCTCAAACCAGACTGGCTCTCGGGGGAAATGATTTTTGTCCCCGAAGAGGACATCTATCTGAGTTTTGCCGATTGGTGAGCAGGAAAGGCGAGGAACTATGCCATGGAAAACAGGTCGGCTGGGCTGAAGATGTCTCTGCTTGATTCCCAGCTTCTCCATGGTATCTTTGTACATGATGTTGATGTTGCTGCCGCCATCTATCGGAATCCGAGAGAAGCGAGCAGCTTGCCTCTCCGTGGCAAATGTGGCATCCAACACCATAGCATAAGAGCCAGGATTGGGCATCACCTCCGGGTGGTCGGCTCTACTCCAGCTGATGAGCTTCTTAGACCAGTGCATGAATTCAGGGATTTCTGATGCTACTGCATTCACTTCTTGTTTTTGTTACCATCTGCTGCGTCTGTCATCGGCCATGCTGGTGAACACGACATAAGCTCCATACTCTTCAGGATAATCATCTTGTATGGCGCCGACTGGCCGAGCCGCCGGCTGCTGCGGAGGAGGAGGCGGCGGGCCGGCTGGCGGAGGAGGCTGGAGTCCGTCACCCTTGGCGATCCTGGGGGGAGGTTGCCCTTCCGGCTGCTGATCTTCGACAGTTGCCACCTGTCGGCTCGTGGAAGCCGGCTGCATGGCCTTGCGCTTGTTGTCGTTTGGTTGCTGCCGCCGACTGGTCTCACTAGCCGGGGTCCGAGGGGCTTGGGAGGCCACCTTGCCCGACGCGTTAACTTGGATCTCCGCCTTCATGGAGGAGTCGGCCGTGGCGTACTTGTCTGCTATGATCAGCAGTTCGTCGAGGGTTGCCGGCTCGTCGTAGAGGAGCTTGTGCTTGAGGAGGGTGCCCTCTCGGCACCCAGCAGTAAAGTACTCGATGGCCTGCACCTCGTGCACGCCCTCGCAAGAGTTGCGCAACTCGGCCCAGCGCGTGAGGTAGTCGTGAGTCGACTTGTTGGGGCCTTGAATGCATAAAGAGAGCTGGCGGGGCTTGGGAGGCCGCTTGTACGTGCTGGTGAAGTTGCGGATGAATGCTTCAGTAAAATCAACCCAGCTGTTAGTGCTACGGGGCTTCAGGCTGTTTAGCCATGTCCGGGCCGTGCCCTGGAGCATGAGCGGAACGTACTTCATGGCAACGTGCTTGTTGCCGTTTGCGATGCTGACGGCTATGGAGTAGTCGACCAGCCAGTCCTCCGGCTTCACGGAGCCGGTGTACTTGGGTGTATCTCTCGGGAGAGTGAACCCTTTGGGGAAAGGTTCGTCTCGGATGCGGGGGCCGAAGCACGGCGGGCCTAGCTCATCTTCTTCTTCTAGCGCCAGGGATCGATTGAGGCGATCGATCCGGTGGCGGGCATCGTTTTCTCCGATTCCTTCTCGGTGGCCAAGGCGGTCGCCGAGTGACGGGTGATCAATAGGTGGCGGGGAAACGCGCCACTCCCTGCGGGGAGGAGGAGGCGGACAGTCGTCTCGTCGTTGCATTTCTCTTGGGCAGCCGTCTTGGTCGCGCTCGATGGTGATGCGAGTCCGGCTGCGGCTAGCAGCTGGCTCCTTGTCTCTTCTATTGCGGATGCCACCAGCCGGCGTCCGGGATGTCGCGCCTTGTTCTTGGCGAGGAGGCGGGTCATCGTTTTGCCGGTTGGGCGCATCAGTGCGGCACCCGGCATCATGCTGCTCAGCAGCCGCGTCGAGGAGCTGCTGGACTTGCTCCGTCATGTGGCGACACTTGTCGCCCTTGAGCTTGTCTAGCTCGTCTGCCACCGCCTGGGCAGCTCGTATGTTTTCCGCAGGCGTGGCGTAGACGGGACGATCTGTCCCGAACAGGCTGGCGATGGTCGCGCCACGCTGCCAGACTAAGCCAATGCGGCTAGTCCCACCAGGAGCCGGCGTGCCGCCGACAGCATGGTCCATCTCCCGCTGGTAAGCCTCCAGAAGGCGTCTCATGCAGGCCAGCCGGTTGGCGCTCTCGTCGAGCTGGACGTGGCGTGCTTCCAGCGTCTCAGCGTCGGCGTCTTCCGGGATAGGCGCAGCCAAGTCTTGCACCACCGCCAGCAACAGATCCTGTCCACCTCCACCGGAGTGCTCGCCGTGGCTGATGACAAGCACCTCCGTGACGGTGCTGCCGCCACTGTCTGCGCGAGGAAGCGGCTCGTCGTAGATCACCACGTTGGTGCGGAACGCGTCAAGCGACGCCGTGTCAGAGTCGACCAACATTGGGTTCGTGGAGCCAACCGACTCCAAGTCGGCAGCAGGCTCGCCGGCGACGTGGAGCTAATAAAGGAGGCTCACGAGGCGGCTCTCAGGGCCATCGGTGCCCACATCAGAAGCGGGCTCGTCGGAGAGGCGAATCTCGCCAACAAGATCGGCGAGGCAGCTCGCCGCGCAGGCGACCTCCGCTTCGTGCAGCGCGTCGACGCAGATGCCACCTGGTGTGTCGGGCTGACTGCGCTCGCCAGGAAGGAACAGGGTCCCCATCTAGAACGGGTCTCTGGGAGACGGTGCACCTTGCCCCATGGTGGACGCCAAATGTCGGGGTTGGGTGCGACATATGCCAATGGATGGCTTATCATGGTGGGATCGAGTAGAACGTCGCCGGTGCCTGGAAGCGGGATTTGGCGTAGACACGAACGCCGGCGCTCTTTACCCAGGTTCGAGGCTCTCCTAGGAGATAACACCCCTAGTCCTGCTCTGCGGGGTCTCCGCATGATCACTAAGGCACTAGTGAGTACAATGGTGCTCCTCGAGCTGTATGCTAGGGGAAGAAGAAGGCAGGGCTTGCTCTCTTCTCCCCCTAGGTGTGATTCTAATTCTAACAGGTTGGAACCCTTTGCATGGGTGCCCTGGGGGGTTTATATAGGCCTACCCCCCAGGGGTACAATGGAAATCTGGCCGGGTGTACGACCCAACAGTCAGTCTCTCACGTCGGCTTCTCGCTGATCGCTAGGGCCCGCTGGTGGGCCCGCTTGAATGCACGGAGCCGACAGGCCGCCTCCGCTGCTCGCGGGTCTTGCCGGCTATTGATTATTGTAGCCGTAACGGTAATGACGCTTGCTTGGTCAGGGGAGCGTGGCTACAGTCCCGCCGCATGGCGGGAGATCACTGTAGCCACTCCGTGTCTTATCTGGTCAATGGCGCGCGGGGTCCTGAGGAGGGAACAGGCCGACTGCTGGGAGCCAGCCTCCCTCGGGTCTGACTGGTGAGGCCCCCGCCGTCTTCTCGGCTCTCGCTGACCGGCAGGGCCCGCCGTCTTTGGGCCGTACCGACAAGCTGTCGTGGGAACAGGGCTTCACCTGACAAGAGTGGCGTCAGGGGAGGAGTGGCAACAGTGTCGTGCCGGGTGGAGATCTCCGCCCGTACGGAGCACTGTGGCCACTCCCGACCCTGCATAGGGGGGATAGGCTATACTGTAGCCTCACCCCTTCTTGTCTTCTTAATGGGGGCGCAGACGTCGAGAGCGCCATGGGCCGACTGCTGGGGGCCGGCCTCTCTGGAGGCCGCCCGCTTAGGAGTCAGCCCGCCTCGGAGCCGTCTTCCCAAGTATGGCCTCTTTTCGGCAGTCGGCCGTTCGGCCAGCCGGCCACCAGAAGGCGGCGCTTCATCTGGTCGTCTTGAGGGGCGCAGCCGGCCCCGACGCCTTGAAAGGTTCTAGGGCCCCGGTTAGGATACCCGTGGCCCATTACTCCGACAATAGGATTATTAAGCGAATGTAGTTTCTAAACATATACTGTTCATCACATATATAGCCAGTTAAATTCTCAAACTAGAACGACGTGCATGCCTTGTAAACCGTTACGGAGGAAGTATAATAGTAAAATGAGGTGATTTTACCGAGCGATTGGCGGGGGAGCATGGCCTGTCATGTGGTCCCACGTGTCATGATGTACCAAGGCGATGTGTGTGTCCCTCTTGAGGCAGAAGCAATACTACGTGGTTTAAGATGATGGCGAACGGAAATGTGAAATAATGGTTGCTTTGTCCGTCTGGGAAGGTGCGGCATTGCGATTTGACGTCTCATTGCTCATTACTACTACTACTGGGGCTGTACGACTGGGGTGCGTCCCCCTGCTGTTCTGCACTATTATTTGGTGCTTGACATGTCGACCCGGTTGCTATATGTCCCACATGTCGGCGACAGGAAGTGCAGAATTCATGAAAGCGAGCGTCGACGGAGGAGTACAAGACACGGCTTGGGTTTTTGCTGCTTCGCGCGATCCATCGATACAAAATCGGACTAAAAAAAGGCGAGGGTGGGTCTTTTCCCGCGCGGCAGGCAGGGGAGTTTGGCATAGTCTGTTCGAGCCAAGGAGGCAGGAAGGGAAACAAGCAAATAAAGGTTGAGCGACTTAGTTTTGGTAAGATCTGATTTTACGGAGTACGTACCCACTAGGGTTTATAGGCTCATCTACAACATATTCGTTTTTCCATTTTGTAAGTCTCAATTCTACTACTAGTAGTAGTACCATCACATGTTGGATTTTGAGGTGCGTTAGATCACCCGATGCAAGCAGTGTCAAGAGAAAACTCACCAATGCATGTAGAAGTTCATGGAAATTTAGTGGTCATTCATGCATTCGTTCTAATTAATACCTCGGTAAACATAACTTCTTGAGAAAAACGAGCGTACTAATTACTTGTGCAAATTAGGAGTACGAAATTAATTCGACCACTCACTGTCTACCTTGGTTGCAGAGATTTTGAAATTTAGCCATAAACTGGAAAGGAGGGAGTATTAACTTTTGTCTCAATTACTATTTGTGGCCTTGTATAGATGCAAAATGTATTTTTTATAGTGGCCTTGTATAAGAGGGTGCTTGGATCCAAGGGACTTATTTTAGTCTGACTAAAAATAGTCTCTTTAAGAGGCTAAAGTTCCAAGCACCCCTGACAAAAGAGGGGCTAAACTAGTCTTGAGACTAAATTTTTTTAGTCAGGGGTACCCCTACTAAAATGTGGATTAGTCCTCTCTCTCCTCATTTAACTCCTCTCCTTTAACACATGAGAGTTCTGGATTGGAGGGTTTGGAGGATAATAAACGCTCATTAACTTGATTTTAGTCTCTTTTAGTATTTGGATCCAAGCATGGGTGAGGCTAGCAAGTTTTAGTCCCACTACTTTTAGTCATGAGACTAAAATGTATCCAAGCACCCTCTAAATTAATAGAGGGAGTACTAAAGGACATATATATTCCAAACAATATGATAATCTCTCTAACCAAGGTAGGGACGAGGAGTAAACAGAGGGAGTACTAGTAAAATTTTCTCCTCGTCCTGCGAGCCATCGCGCGCGTGGGCGAGGGAGCGGGCGTAAGGCGTAGTAAGTAAGCTTCACCTCATCCTGTGAGCCACCGCGCCCGTGGGTGGGGGAGACGGCGTACTAAGCAAGCTTCTCCTCGTTCTGCGAGTTGACGACACACATCAAAAGTACTCCAGTGTATAGAGCCTTGCCTCTAAGGTAGGCCCCACAAGGTAACATAACGTGTCAAGTCGCAATTTGTTTGTTCACCCGTGGTAGACGATCCTCCCTCCATCTAGTGGACAACCAGTACACTTGTCAAGTTACCACGTGGGCTGCCTTTTCGTACAGAAATGAGCTTCACCGTGTACCCGCGCGGGTGTGGTTGGGAAAGAGACGGAGTACGCAAGGCCGTATGCGTGCACCTCTTCTCTTCGTGCACGTCCCCCACCTACGTGGGTGTGTGTGAGAGGGATTATAGAGATACAAACCTAGACATAATGCGCCGTCCATCCCCATGCCTCCGCCCAATCCGACCTCCAGCCACCACCACGCCCCACTCCTCCTCACCTTATCTCTCATCTTTCTCCCTCCATTTTTATATACAAGGCCACTATCAAAATTACAATTTGCAGATATACAAGGCCACTAACACTAATCGATGCAATATTAATGGTGTTTGCCTCGTAGTACTACTAGCAAAGGAGGACATTAATTATCCCTTGCATGCATGCGGGAGTGTGAGCATTGGCTTGATGTGCATGAAAGAGAATAATACACATTAATTTACACGGCAAACAAGGAAACAAGGTGGCTTGCAACATTGAGTTAGAAGACATTAATTTTTGGCTTGGTACCTATAATATGGGTTTGTGGCCTTGTATACAAAAATGGAGTCCGATAAAATTCTCGAGATACCATTTATCCGATAAAATTCTCGAGCAATCATTAGTTTTTACAAAATGGGATTACTCCGGCATGGGTCAATCACAACAGGTGTTTTGTAAAAAAATGCATCTTGATGTTCCGTGCAATGCACGGGCATCTTGCTAGTCCATGAAAACAACACATGGCAAAATTCCACGGTGAACGAGGGATTTGAATCTGTTGGGAGGGGCTGTTTGGATCTTGCCCGGGGTAGCCAAAATATCGGCGACCCTTTTGTCCACCGTGCCTTTGCCACCGATGAACGAGGAAAGGCTCGGGTTCTCATGCATCCTCCAGTGTGCACGTTGGAGACGAGCTCGCACGAGTTGTGTTCTTTTTGTCCCACCACGCCGCCCGAGCCGCCCACAGACCGACCGGCAACCCGCAAATTGCGCCATCCAACCATAGCCGCACACATTATGACAACAAGTCAACCAACCGGACTAAATTCACGCAAACACGGCGATATTTCATATAAACAACGACGGAAAGCATATCAGATACCGGATTTTCATACAAACATGACGGATTTCATTACATTCAAATGAACTACATGGTGCTAGTTCTAGACAGCACAGGTATATAATACCTGGCCTAAATGGTCGCCCGTCGTTCGATTTGTGTTCCTCATGTCCGGCAGCACGATCACCGGACTGTCGGGAGCCCCGGAGGTATATGCGGGGTCGACGAAGGTCCTCACAAGAAAAAGATCCGGCAAGACACCTGCTATGTACACCGGCGTCGCCTCCGTGGTGGCCTTCATGGGACCCAAGCGGTGGCGGCCTCCCGTGTTCTACTTCTCCTCGATGATGGCGGAAGACACGGAGGCGCTCGCCACCGACTCGTCGCTCTCCGCGCACCCGGCTTTTGTCGCTGCTTGCATGGCGTGGCCGTCGGCATGGGAGTCTCGGCCATAGAAACGTGAGACGCGGTACGAGGCGGCAGTGTGGAAGGCAGCAACGACGCCCATGCGCTGCTCCTCGTCGAGCTGACCTGGAGTGGCGAGTTGCTGAACCATGCACCGGCTTGGGGCGGCAACTGGCTCCGTTGGGCGAGGGGAGGGAGGTGGACCAGCGAGCTGCATAGCTCGCATTCGGCGGGCTCGGCAGGCCACCCAGCCAGCTTGGATGCGGAATAACTACTCTTCATAAGCCATTGTAAGAGTGGACAAAATGGTGAAGGACGAGATAGGGGAGCGGCGGAGGTGTGCGATTCTTGGCCGGCGTTTGGCCTCGTTTAAATAGGAGATTAAATAGACGACGGATGGGAGGAGCTCGGCCGGTGTTGCGTTTAGTGTCGGCCCGGTGATGAACGGACGTGTGTCCAGAGTGGGTTTTTTGGCTTCCACACGGGCGGGTTTCGTGGAGGCGTTTGAATGCGGCAAGGAGGCGTGTTCAGCCGGGCATGCAGCGAGTGGCACCCTCGACTCTGACGTAGGACATCGCGCCATTCTTCCACTGACGTGTGGGCTATTTGGGTACATGGCCTGCATGTCAGTGACCCAACGCAGGCAGCGCTCAACAGAGGAACCTTTGGTGGGCCAGGGCGGTCAGAAGCGGGCATTTCATAAACCGATGATTGTTCATTGAGTGTGACGTCATCCTTTTCATGTAGATAAGCCTACTATGTTGATAGCCTATTTGATACGTTGTGATTCATAAAGACCCCTACAAACATCAATGTTTTGCTTATCACAGATAAGATTGATTAATACCTGTTACAATCCATGTCCTTAACAAAGGGTGCATGCACATATAGGTTGAGCGTGTGTCTTGCGTCGTGTGCTATGTGCATGCAGGCCTGCGAGTGTTGCGTGCGTGCAAGGGTATGTTTCAGTGTTGCATGCATGTGTGTGTATGTGCGTGTGTTCGTGAGTGCATGTGTACGCGTCAGTGTTGCACGCCTGCATGCGTGCGTGTGTTCATTATCTGTATGTGTCAGTGTTGCATGCATGCATGCGTGCGTGTCTTGCGTGCGTGCATGTGTACGTGCGGGGTGAGGCTACACGTCAGTCGACTGACTTTTTCATCTCTGGTCATTAGATTTTCCAGCCATTGGATATGAAATCAAGGGCCTGTAGTTTATCATCAAACTCCACCCCCCTGAGCCGCCAGCCACCACCGGCTGAACCGCCGGCCCGCGGCCGGCCCACGCCGCCACGCCGCCCCGCCCGTCCCGAAACCACTCCTCGGCCGTCGGTCCGCCAAGACCGCCATCCTCTAGCCCCACCCCTTCGTGAAGCTTTTTCTCCGGCGATCCCCACCCCACCGCCCAATCAACGCCCCCCCCCACCGCTGGCGACTGCCAACCAGAGGTCTCACGACTTCGAGTACCCACCGGCCACTAATTTATTACCATTTCTGTCCTTCATATACGCGCTGACGGGTGGGCCCTATGGTTATGTGCGCTGCTGAATGTGGACCGTTCGACTGGTCAATTGATCGTGTCAACAACAAATTACAGAGCTATATGGTGAGCCAGTGACCGTATGATCACCCTAAAATGTATTTTATTAACACAGTACAGACTCAAACTACCTTTGGTGGGCCCCATGGTTACGTACCCCGATGGTGCAACACTAGTTGCGCCACGTGGAATGTTTTATTGGTCCATTGATTGTGTCATCAACAAAATACGGAGTTGTACGGGTGAGCCAGTGACCGTATAATCATGACATGTATTTTTTAACATAGTACAGACGCAAGGGCTCATATATACGCGCAAGCACTCACCGCTATAAGCGCACACACGCAGACCCTAACCCTGTGAGCACCTTCGAGAGAGTGGGCCAGCATATGATATTGAGATTCTACGAAGTCACCGTAGGAGCCTCGTAGTAGAGTGGAAAATCTCCTCCCATTGAACGCACATTGCTGAAAAATACTGAAATTAACCCAGGATAAATGCGAGCACCGGGAATTTAACCCTGGTGGGCTCGAGAAATCACTGTCCTCCTAACCATCCAACCACATGTTGGTTAGCACGACAAAATGTATGTGGTGACCGTGATGAGCTTATTGTGAAGTCCAGTGACCATATCACGCTTTCGTTTCAAATACAATGACCGTAAGTGTCGTCAACAAAATACGGAGCACGCATCAAACGCAAAGTCCGTCAGTGTCATCAAGAAAATACGGAGACGTATCATGATCTAGATACCGTATGATCACCACGAGAATGTATACGGTGACCGTAATGAGCATATTCTGATCTCCAGTGACCGTATAGTGCTTTAGCTTGAAATACAGTGACCGTCATGCGTGAATGTGTCATGGGCATGCATACTTTTAGAGGGCCGAGAGATAGTTTGTGTGCATACATGAAAGTGGTGTAGAAAGAGGGGATGTCCGGTGGAGACAAGGAGAAATATGCCCTTCGTTTCTCTTTCCCATGACTAATATTTTAGGAGAATATATAAACATTCACAATGCAGTACAAATATTTTTGGATGCACCATGCAATTAACTTTCATGAATAATATTGTACTATTGTATATGCTTATTTCTTAGTGGCGGATTGCGTGTGTGGTGTGGTGGGCACATCATTTCTAGTTGTGGTGGGTCAACATGAGGACTCATGGGTTGGTTCCATCCAGCGCCACATAGGTTGGATCGAGACGCGTTATACGAAAAGACCCATGTGGAGGACTCGGCGTACAACACGTAGCTAGCTACCAGAGTCGCGGAGGACTCTATCCCCACTGGTGATAAGCCGACTATATATGATTTGTAACCCTAGGCCCCGAGTATGTTATAGAAGCTTGGGGGCTAGTTCGTCGATAGTATACACACATGCACAATGCCTGGTATTCATGTGTACTTTGTACACACCCCTATCACTAATATACAGTACCAGGAGTAGGCTTTTTCCTCAACTGCAAGGGTCCGAACTAGGGTAAAACTTTGCCTCGTATTACCATCCAGCCTAACAGTCAGGGATATCCTACCGAATGATATGATGGAATCATATCTGCCAACTACTAAGAGAGAGGTGTGTCTGGGGGGGCAATGTGTAGAGAGGCCTAAAGATAATGTGTAAAAGGGAGACACGTAGGCACATATATGTGCATATAGAGGGCTAGTAGAGACCGTGCGTGTGTGTATATGCATGTGAGAGAAATAGTGTTTTCCAACTGAGATTAGTGAAAAGAGTGGTACATAGTAGTCAGAAAGAGAGAGAGATATATATATATAGAGAGAGAATGTGCGTGAGACTCCCCGACACCCCGAGAGAGATTGTGAGCATGTGTGAAAGAGAAATGCCGATGCATATAAAGTGTGTGCACTTATGCGGTAGATAGAGAGATATATAGCGCGTTTGTGAGAATGGGCCGAGGCATAGTGCATCTACGTAAAAGGCGGTTCTACGCATTAAATTAAAATATAAATGGCATTATTATTTTTGGATGAGATCATGAATTTTGCAAATTGCGTATGGATCTAAAATCGGTCTATCGTGCACCCATACTCTATTGAATTCTAGCATGTGCATGTGTTTATTTCATATTATCGATCCATAGAGTGAAGCGGTTTGAAATACGTGCAATGGATGCTTTTGCAATTCATATATAAGCATTAATTAGTGCACTCCATGTTGTTAGTGTGAAGCACTTTATACATTTGTCACTTGCATGGATACATTCCAAATTGCTAGCTATGAAATATAATACATGTCGAATTCAACATAAAGGGGGTTTCGAAGATTCGAATTCATAGGAAGTGCATTCATCTATTTGAACCCGAGATAATGGCATTTGTAAATCAGATGTAAAAGGGGGCATCAATCTTTGTTGTGCGTTTGAACATGCTATATATATATATATATATATATATATATATATATATATATATATATATATATATCCATACGCATGTCTAACTTTTTTTGCAACCAAGGAGATTATATCTGGAACCATGCATGAACCGAGGTAAGTTGCATATTTTTAATATATACTCGTGTACAATTTATATTCAAATGTACCACCTCCATTCCAAAATAATTGTAGCTTTAGGATTTTCAAGAGTAAAGATTTGTGAAGTTTGACAAATCCTGAATGTTCAATTCAAGAAAACCGAAAAGGTTAATGCTTATGCTCCCAAATTTTGAACGAAGCGCCAAATAGGCCTCTGGTCACCCGAAACCACGCGAGACTAATGTTTGGTTGTAGGAAATTACTGTCCTGACTCCGGCCTGTAAAGCCTATCGGCCCGATGTCCACCGGGGTAGGTTTGTAACTTCACCAAGACGCCAGTCTCAACCGCCTCCGAGAAGCATTCATACGCCGTGGGCGCCTAAACACCTGCAAGCGCCGTCAAATCTATCCCGCCCACATTTGGGACACACGAGATTACTGTCCTACCCCAGCCATAATATGTCCAAAATTTTAGATGGGGGCAAAGTTTGTAACTTTCCCCAAATTTCAAACAAGCGCGTCCCAAACCGAAACATTGTTCCCTCTTAGTTCCCCACCTCCCTCCGTTTCCCCATTCATACTCCATGGGCGCCAAAATGCCCTCTCCACCAGCTGCGAAACACCAGCCTCCTCCGTCCTCCACCCCATAGTGCCCAATCCACCGCCGCCCAACTCCATCACGCCGGAGCCGGTACCCCGACGTCGCCGTCCAACGCAACCGCAACCGCAACGCCCTCAAGGACTTAGCAGCTGAAGCCGAGGTAGAGCTGCCTCCACGATGTCGAAGCCGACTTGCGCCGTACTAGAACCACTCCGACCACGCCATCCTGCGCCTCACTGCTGCCGCTCCACTGTCGCAACCGTCCACCGCACCGGAGCTGTTCCCGCTACGCCGTTGTTCGCCACCTCGGATCTGCTTCCTCGCCACGATGCATGACAGCCACCGCACCACACTAAACAACTTGGCCATGGGTTCGCCCAAGGCTGCACCGGCCCTCCACAACTTCTCGCTTCGCAAACCATAAGAAGATCGTTGGAAAACAGAAGGAGGACACAACATCGCCAGCAGAAAGAGGTACTCCTCTTCCCTTATTCGTGCAAACCTCTCAGATCCGCTCACACCGTATTCATCCCACGAAAGAAACTAGTTGAGCGCTTCATCGCATCTTCTTCGTGATACTAAATGCACAAGGTTTCCTCCTTTACTATTTCACCTTTGCTAGAGGTCAAGAGTCTACCGGATTTCAATTCAGGGTCAGTCGAACCACAATTAAAAGAAGCAGCACACGCTTATGTGCGCGGAGCACCTAGTCCGCCTTTTCACCGGGGAAGCGGCGCATCGGTGTCTATCATAGGGGTGTGGGGCACAGGAGCTGCTTGCGCCCGATCTGGAGGTCGGCGGGGCTTGAATGGATTGTCGGGGGGCGGTGCCAAGCACGGCGGTGTGGTGAGGTCGAGGGGAGGGCGCAGGCAGGGGACTGGGTCGGTGGTCGCTGCCGTTTCGAGGAAGATCGTCAACCCTGATTGGCTGGAGGTAGATGAAGGCGATCTACCCGTTCTTTGTACATCGGACGGTGCAGAAAAAATGGACTGGCCTATTTGTTTTCAGTTGAATGTTATTTTCATAGAATCCTGTAGTAATTTAGCGTGCCATGCATGTTGCAGAGCTATCATATGTCTCCCGTCATTTATTTCTCACCGACCAGCTATCTGCTACCTTTACACTGTACTAATTGTGCACACACTCCACCCATACTCACACTATTGTTTTTTTATGCATGGGTATTTAAGGCTCTGACGCAGTGTTGATGAATGCTGAAAAGAAAAGAAAGAAGTCGCTCCAGTGTAATTCGAAGATAAGCACTAAGCGTTTCAAATAGCTCTAAAGGATGCGATGTCGTTAGTTGGAGACAAGAACGTAGCTTTCAGCTTGATGATCTCAATTGCCACACACAACCATCCCGGTGCTTGCTTTAACTTCGCTACATCAAATGTGGTTGCATGTTGCATATGGTGTCTAGCTTGTATTGCTTCCAATTTGGTTAAATTGCATCTGCTTACTTTACACATTATACCTTTGATAATGACATGCGTTCCTATTTTTGATACATACTCCCTCCGTTCGGAATTACTCGTCCAAGAAATGAATGTATCTAGATGTATTTCAGTTGTAGATACATCCATATTTGTGACAAGAAATTCCGAATGGAGGGAGTACTACATATGTCTATTAACCATGTTCGTACATCAAACTAATGCTCTTTTGTATCCCTCGTCAATCACTTATGATGAGACAGTCACCCGGGTGGGTTACTGTGAGACGCCATACGCGTTTAAAGAGTCGAGTGTCATCCTCCCCACATGATTCTCAAGAAACAGCAAGGCTAAATGAAGATAGTCAATGTAGCTCTCTAGTTGATGACCGCAATTCCCCCACACCACCATCACAGGTGCTTGCTCTAACTTTGCAGTGTGATATGTGGTTGCATGTTGCATATGGTGTCTAGCTTGTAATGCTTCTAATTAGGGTAAATTGCATCTCGCTTAGTTTACACATTATACCTGTGAATATGACATGCCTTCCTATTTTTGGTACACACTACATCTATGTGTTAACCTTGTTCTTACATGAAACTACCTCTCTTCTGTATCCTGCGTCAATCACTTACGATGAGTCACCTTTATTCGTTGCATATTGCATATTATTTCTAGCTTGTTGCCATGTATTGCCTCTAATTTGGTCAAATACATTTGTTAGGGCACCCTTTTAATTTGGCAGAGTGATATTGGTTTCATCTTCCATATGGTTTCTAGCTTGCAATGATTCTAACAAGTTCAAGCACCTTGTGCTTAGTTTACACTTTATACATCATATATGTCAATATGTCACGCCGTCCTATTTTTCATACATATTCCATCCTCCTATCATGCAGCTGCCTTACATGAAAGTAGTGTTCGTCAGTATCATGCATTAATGAGTTCTGAAGAGCAAATTTTATTACTTTTTCTTGTGGGTTTGACTTGACAAGGCAAAATCAAGAAAGAGGAAGGAAAAGAGTAAGGAAGGCGATGATGGTGGTCCTCTGTAGCAACGTAAACGGAGCATCTGTACCGATTCTCATTGCACTGATAGTGCATTCCAAGGTCCAAGTCTCCGCTCCCCTACTCCACCATCCAAGGTGCTTGCTCTAACTTGGCAGTGTGATATCTGGTTGCATGTTGCATATGGTGTCTACTTTGTATTGCTCCTAATTAGTGTAAACTGCATCCGCTTAGCTTACACATGATACGGGTGAATATGACACGCTTTCCTTTTTTTGGTACATACTATATCTGTCTATCACACCATGTTCTTACATGAAACTACTCTTCTTGTGTATCCTGCATCAGTCACTTATGATGGAACACCTTTAAGTTGGCAGTGTGATATTGGTTTGCGTCTTGAATATGATTTCTAGCATGTATTGCTTGTAGTTTGATGAACGCCAACTATGACAAGACAGTTTTAACTTGGCAGAGTGATATTGATTGCACCTTTCATATGGTGTCTAGTTTGCAGTGCTTCTAATTTGTTGAAGTGCCTTCTGCTTAGTTGCCACATCATAGGTGTGAATATGTCAAGCCGTCCATTTTTTCGTACATATTCCATCCTCATATCATGACTTTGCCTTTCATCAGAGTAGTGTTCATCAGTATCATGCAACAATGAGTTCTGAAGAGCAAATTTTATTCCTTATTCTTGTGGGTTTGACTTGACAAGGCAAAATCAAGAAAGAGGAAGGAAAAGAGTAAGGAAGGCGATGATGGTGGTCCTCTGCAGCAACATGAACGGAGCATCTGTACCGATTCTCCTTGTACTGATAGTGCATTACAAGGTCCAAGTCTTCGCTCCCCTACTCCACCATCCGAGGTGCTTGCTCTAACTTGGCAGTGTGATATCTGGTTGCATGTTACATATGGTGTCTAGCTTGTATTGCTCCTAATTAGTGTAAACTGCATCTGCTTAGCTTACACATGATACGTGTGAATATGACAAGCTTTCTTGTTTTTGGTACATACAATATCTGTCTATCACACCATGTTCTTACATGAAACTACTCTTCTTGTGTATCCTGCATCAGTCACTTCTGATGGAACACCTTTAAGTTGGTAGTGTGATATTGGTTTGCGTCCTGAATATGATTTCTAGCATGTATTGCTTCTCGTTTGATGAACGCCACCTCTGGCGAGACAGTTTTAACTTGGCAGAGTGATATTGATTGCACCTTTCATATGGTGTCTAGTTTGCAGTGCTTATAATTTGTTGAAGTGCCTTCTGCTTAGTTACCACATCATAGGTGTGAATATGTCAAGCCGTCCATTTTTTCGTACATATTCCATCCTCGTATCATGACTTTGACTTTCATCAGAGTAGTGTTCGTTAGTATCATGGATGAATGAGTTCTGAAGAGCGAATTATATTCCTTTTTCTTGTCGGTTTGACCTCACAATGCAAAATCGATAAGGCTAAAGGAAATTGGCAAGGCATTGGATGATGGTGGTCCTTCCGAGCAACTAAAATGGAGGTTCTCTACAGATTCTACTCTGCCATCCTCCCAACAAGATTCGCAAGACAACGCAAGGCTAGACAGTCAACGTAGCTGTGTAGATGATGAGCACATCTCCCCTACTCCACCATCACAGGTGCTTGTTCTAACTTGGCACTATTATATGTGGTTTCATGTTGCGTATGATGTCTAGCTTGTATTGCTTCTAACTTTTTTTGAATTGTATCTGCTTACTTTACACATAATGCCTGTGAATATGACATGTGTTCCTATTTCTAGAACATACGTGTACATGATGAGCACATCTCCCCTACTCCACCATCACAGGTGCTTGCTCTAACTTGGCACTATTATATGGGGTTGCATCTTGCGTATGATGTCTAGCTTGTATTGCTTCTAACTTTGTTGAATTGCATCTGATTACTTTACACATAATGCCTGTGAATATGACACGTCTTCCTGTTTCTAGAACATACGTGTACATGATGAGCACATCTCCCCTACTCCACCATCACAGGTGCTTGCTCTAACTTGGAACTGTTATATGTGGTTGCGTTTTTGTATGATGTCTACTTTGTATTGCTTCTGGTTATGTTGAATTGCATCTGCGTAGCTTACAACTTATACCTGCAACGATCACTTACCCATAAGACACATTTAACTTGGGACTGTGATGTAGGTTGCATCTTGCATTGTCTTCTAGCTTGTACCGCTTCTAATTTCTTGAAATGGCACTTACGACGAGACACTTTTTACCTGATAGGGTGATAGTGGTTGCATGTTCATATGGTGCCTGGCTTTCATTTCTTCTAATTTTGTTGAAATGCCTTCCGCTTACTGTTTTTTCATACATATTCCATCCTCCTATCGTACGTGTGAATATGAAATGTTGTCTTTTTTTGTATATATCCCATCCTCCTATCCTGCGCTCTCCTTACATCAAAGCAATGTTCGTCTGTATCATGCATCAACCAGTTATGCAGAGCTAATTTTATTCATCTTCTTGTGGTTTTGACTTCATAAGCCAATATCGTAAAATAGGAAGGAAAAGAGTAAGTTAGGGGATGTTGGTGGTCCTCCGCACCGACGCAAACAGAGACTCTCTAGATTTGCCACTGCTACTACTAATGAAGTTGAAGTCCCGAGTCTACATGATGAGTTCATCTTCCGTACTCCACCATCGCAGGTGCTTGCTCTAAGTTGACAGTGTGATAATTGGTTTCATGTTGCATATGTTGACTAGCCTGTATTTCTTCTATTTTGATTAAATTGCACCTGCTGAGTTCATAAGTTATACATGTGCATATGACATGGCATTCTGTGTCTAGAATACACTGCATCTATCTATCATACCATGTTCTTACATCAAAGTACCGTTGTTGTGTATCCCGCATCAGTCACTCATGATTGGACACTTTTAACATGGCAGTTTGATAGTGGCTGCATCTTGCATTGATTTCTACGTTGTACTTCTTCTAATTTTTCGAATTGCCACTTATGACAAGACACTTTTAACTTGGCAGAGTAATATTGGTTTCATCTTTCATGTGGTGTCTAGCTTGCATTACTTCTATTTTCTTGAAAATCCTTCTGCTTAGTTTACACATCATAGCTGTGAATATGTCATGTCATTCTGTTTTTCTTACATATTCCATCCTCATACGGTTGTCTTACATCAAAGTATTGCTTGTCTGTATCATGCATCAATGAGTTCTGAAGAGCGATTTTATTCTTTTGTGTTGTGGGTATGGCTTGACATGGCAAAGTCAAAAAAGAGCAAGGAAAATAATATAGTAGGGAGTGGTGTTACTCGTCGGGTGAAATGGAAAAGGATCTGCCATCCAGATTCTGCTGGTACTTATAGTGCAGTAGAAGGTCCAAGTCCACCGGCTAAATCTACAAACACAAGATCCTCGCTGCACCAAATGCAACATCCGCTTCAACTGTACCAAAGCATCTCAACGAAGTTACTCGCTCGTTTGCTCCGAACTGGCCAGTTCCCAAGCTGCCTTCACACCTAACACTACTATCAAGCACCGCGACACAACGGCACTTGGCAAGATCAGATGAACCTCATGAGCATCAACACCAAGACGGTACCTGACCGAGTCAAGTTGCAGTTACATGCTCCTTTATATGTACTTTCACAGTTTGATGTACACTAACACTTTCCATATTCGTTGTTGAACTAGCACCACGATGCAAGCGGAAACAGAAATCAGGGATAATGCTTAACAGATTAACAGAATCTAAAGGAGGAATAATGGAGATCCATTTTGAGGCAGGTTTAAAAAGGCCACGTGATGCTACAGAGTCAACAAAGTTAGTATCAGAGGCATCCATTGCCGTTAGGTGTCATGCACGTATCCTCCCAATGTGGGTCCAGTACAGGAATGAGAAAGACAATACCCAGTTTAACGCCTTCCTTGACCATTTATCCGTAAGTAATTTTATTCATCGCAATTAGTAATATTGTCTTGCTCTGTCCCATACTTTCAAGCTTCCTCCTAATAAGACTCGCATTCTTTTTTCAACAGATGAGGTTCAAGATCCGAAAGATGATGCAACTAAACAAGCATGCACTCATGTTTTTCAGTCCGCTTCCGCAACAAAGATCGGTACCACCTTAGAAAATCTCACTTTGAAGGCAAGGCTAACAATGAAATCGCCCAAACATCTCCAAAGTGGAATATATTACAGATGAAGATCGGACAACCCTCGTTAAACACTAGTCCGGTCCAAAGTATCGTAGGCTATATGTATTTGATCAGACCACATATTGAACTTGTATTTATGTATGTGCCTTACAAGTGTATCTTCTTCTAGGCTAACTGTTTGAATAACAAGACCAACTGTTCTAAAGTGAAATTCCAACAGACAACAGGATCTCGTAGCTATATTGCACACTGCGTGGCTCTTGTAAATAGCTGCTACTTCCTTCTTTTTTCTGTGCCGCATTATCGTATCTATATTGACTTGTTCCAAATACATAGGAAAGCCTGAGCGGACCAAAAAGAACCTGAACCGAATGCAATGCAAATCTTCAAGGATTGCCACACCAGCAAGATGAAGGGCATGAGCACACCAGTTCAAGCCGATGTTGTAAGTCTTTACTCCTCCTGCCTTTGAACTGATTGGTACTGTGATGTGTTCATTTAACTACTTGGTTTGCAGCCAATGTTAGTTACTCTGTTCACTTTTATACACAGTTGTCTTAACGTATCATTTCACCTTACATGGTTTAAAAGAGATGAAGGATATTCTTTTGGTCCTGATCTGTATTCTAGTTGTTATGTTCATGTGCGCACACAATGATAAAATAGCCTATTTGTTTTATATCTGTTTGCCCATGATATGAATGATTTCATACTATGTTCATCCTACTTTAAACCATGTCTCTTTATCCTTATATGTCAACGAATGTGAGGAAATACACACACAAGAGGGCATGCTACATGGACATATGTTCCAAAAGTGATTTTATTATGTAGTTGGCACTACAATACATGCTAATGTATTACAGTAGTTCACCAAAATAAGTTATGTATAAATGTGTAACCTACTTTGTTTGTTTTTGTCTCATTACTAACTTATCTGGTACACTAATCTACAATTTCAAACTTTCAGGAAGCTATGGAAAAAATGATTGAATAGCCACAACCACCTGAAGGTGACGAGGCTACCACAGGCACAATGTCACCTCTTGCTGCAGTGCGTCAGTATCTCTCCACTAATAATGCAAAAAGCACCTTCCTGCGTAATTTTGGGTTGGTTCTCAAGGTAACCTCATCCAAATCGCCTACTGAACAAAATCTTCCTGCTAGACAGAGTGATATATCTGTGCTCCAGACACAAGTCCAATCCCTAATGGATGTCGTTTTGGACAAGAATAGTGGTTGACAAATGTCGTCAAGATATGAATGGTTTTGAAACCAGACTATCATACATTTGATTTGTTGTTCAAGAGAAATGGCGGAAAAAGGTGAAGATCGTGCTACTCCATCAGATTCTACAGCCTGAAACATTAGCACTCGGGTCAAATGATATGTGCTTTTATACATCTGATGGTGCTTTTATCTGCAAGGACTGTAAACTTTATGCCAATAGGCCTTTTGTTGTGATACAACATTTATATGATGCCAAAGGCTACAATAATTATGACGCTATTTTTTTATAGTGTAGGTTTATCTTAGTAATGTATTCGGCCGAAAGCTTCGTAGGAGCCCAACATGCCAACATTCGTCGGGCCCATTCCAATTGGGCTAAAAACGATTATGGGCCGAAATTTGTATGTAGCCCACTAAAAATATCTGGGCCTAAATCAGCATAAGATTTCATATTTTTCTGGTAGGCCTGTGCCCATAGTGGGCCTTTAACAAGCCTAAAAATAATTTGGGCCCTCAGTAACAGTAGGCTGTTTACAGGTGTAAATATCTCGAGCCCATAAAAAACATGGGCCTTTAAAAGACCGAAAGTGAGATTGGGCCCATTTACGCTGCGAATCTTTCACAGGCCGAAATTTGGATAGGCCGTAAATGCGCCGACCTAATACACGGGCCTTTAACAGGCCTGATGTTCGATCGGGCTAGACTATCTTCGATTTTATATGGGCCGTTAATGGGCCCGATGTGACGTTGGGCCACATATGGCCCATGGATTTCGTCCGACGTTAATAGGCCGAAAATCACAACAGGTCGAAAGTGGCCCAAATCTATAGAGGGCCTCTAATGCCGAATGTCGACATATTTAATAGGACCCAAATCCTTCACGGTCGTTTATGGGCCAAAAGTTTCAATGGCCTGTAAATGGGCCCAAATGAAGCAGGACCTTTAACAGGCTAGAAATACACCGGGCCGCAATTCAGCCCATACACTTAGGGACTGTTAACTGGCCAGAAGTGACCATGGGCCGCAATGTTGACAAGTTTAGGACAGGCCGTTGACGGGCCGATTTCACACTAGCCGTACGGGCCTTAACTGAGAATGTTGGGCCTTTAGCTGGGCCGGCCCATTATGGTCCACAAAATCTCGCGGGCCTTTAGCTGGGCCGGCCCATTATGGCCCGCAAAATCTCGCGGGCCTTTAGCTGGGCCGGCCCATTATGATACGCAAAATCTCGTGGGCCTTTTGCTGGGCTGGCCCATTATGGACCGCAAAATCTTATGGGCCTTTAGTTGGGCCGGCCCATTTAAACTTTATGGGTCACTTTTGGGCCGGTCCACGTGTCAACATATCATAGGCGCATCTCGCCCATTGGATGAGTGACACCTGTGCCAACGCGGAGCTGACACGTGTTTCCATCAGCCAATCAAAATTTTACACATGGAAAATCCCCATTGGTCCGGGTTGTTAACGGGTTATCGGATCCAAAACCGGACCCGATATCTTAACGGAGTTCCGTTACAGTGGATGCCACGTGCCGGTCACCCTTGATGAAAGCACGTCTGTGACGCGCGATTTATCGTCATGGAAGTGGACACTTCCGTGATGATAATTTCGGTAATGTCATGGAACACTTCTACGACAGCACAGGTATGACTATCTTCATTCTGTCATAAATTTGTCATGGATGTACATGCATGACAGAAAACGTGACCTACTGTGACAAACATGTATTATCACGGAAGTGTATTTCTTTTGTAGTGATATAACGTGTAATAACATCCCATAATGCAATAAATATCGATATAAAAGCATGATGCAAAATGGACGTATCAACTCCACCAAGCTTAGACCTCGCTTGTCCTCAAGCGGAAGCCGATGACGATAAATATGTCCACATGTTTAGAGATAGAGGTGTCGATAAAATAAATTACGGACATGAGGGCATCATGACTATTCTTATAACACCAACATATATAGATATTGTCATATGATTTCTTACGCTCAAGTAATAATCTATTCACAATGTAAAGTATAAATCAGAAACTTCATTGAAAACTAACAAACTATGATCTCGGTCATTGAAGCAATTGCAATTTATCGTAACATCGGAAAGAGTCATTATAAGAGCTTTTCAGCAAGTCCACATACTCAACTATCGTCTAGTCTTTCACAATTGCTAACACTCACGCAATACTTTATGGGTATGGAGTTTTAATCGGACACGGAGAAAGATAGGGGCTTATAGTGTTGCCTCCCAACCTTTTTCCTCACGGGTAATGTCAACAATGATAGTTCATGACGACTTACATCCAGTTGATATATATATATATATATATATATATATATATATATATATATATATATATATATATATATATATATATATATATATATATATATATATATCAGGATCTTTCCAACACAATGTGCTTGCCAAAGGATAAAATGTAAAAAGGAAAGGTGAAGATCACCATGACTCTTGCATAAAGTAAAAGACAAAAGTAAAAGATAGGCCCTACGCAGAGGGAAGCAGAGGTTGTCAGGTGCTTTTGTGGTTGGATGCACAAGATCTTAATGCGAAAGAATGTCACTTTATATTGCCACTTGTGATATGCACCTTTATTATCACAAGATCGTATAAAGCTTATTTTCTCCACACTAATAAATCATACATATTTAGAGAGCAATTTTTATTGCATGCACCGATGACAACTTACTTGAAGGATCTTACTCAATCCATAGGTAGATATGGTGGACACTCATGGCAAAACTGGTTTTAAGGGTATTCAGAAGCACAAGTAGTATCTCTACTTGGTGCAAAGAATTTGGCTAGCATGAGAGGGAAAGGCAAGCTCAACATGTTGGATGATCCATGGCAATATATTTTATTTCGGATATAACAAAACATAACCCATTACATTGTCTTCCTTGTCCAACATCAACTCTTTAACATGTTATATTTTAATGAGTGCTCACAATCGTAAAAGATGTCCAAGATAGTGTATTTATATGTGAAAACCTCTCTTTCTTTACTACTTCCTATTAATTGCTACGATGACCAAAACTGGGTTTGTCAACTCTCAACAACTTTTATTCATCATACTCTTTATATGTGAAGTCATTACTCTCAACAGGATCAATATGATCTCTTTTATTTCTTTTTATTCTTTCTCTTTTCTTTAATTCCCTCAAGATCATAGCAATATAATCAAGCCCTTGACTCAACACTAATCTTTATTATATATAGCTCACGGACTCGATTACATAGAAGGATCTTAAAGCAAAAATCAAAACAATATCATACTAAAACTTTATTCTACTAGATCAAGATATTACCAAAAGGATCGAACTAAGAAAAACGGTAAAGATAGGAGTGCGATGGTGATACGATATCGGGGCACCTCCCCCAAGCTTGGCAGTTGCCAAGAGGAGTGCCCATACCCATGTGATTATATCTCTTTTGTTGGTGAAGGAGATGGTGGTGATGATGGATAGTCGCACATTGAGCGTAGCAGATCTTCCAGCTTACGAATATTGCCCTTGAGTGCGATGATATGCTCCTTCAACAAAATATTTTCACGTGTGAGATACTTGTTTTGTATACGAGCTACTCAATCATCTTGAAAGCTTCAATCTTAGTTGGGGTAAAGAGAGGTGAAAGGATTGCTTCTTCTTCTGCTACTGGAGCCTGATCCTCCATGGCCTTCTTGATCCCATCATCCTTGTTGATCTCCCCGGGTTCTTCTCTCTTCAGATCTATCTTCATTAGCCAAGCATCGTTGCCCTGATTGTTGGAGGAGGGGGACGACATGATGCCCGGCCTTCACGACTCTGATAGAAAATAGCTCGAAACAAGAACAGAGGATACTTGCGTGATACGAGGGTCAGAACCTTCGGGAGATTATATAATGAATTTTTACCGACCTAAAGAAGTATCGTGCAACAAAACAGAATCCGGAGAGAACACGAGGTGCCCACGAGGCAGGGGGCGCGCCCTCCACCCTTGTGGAAGCCTCGTGTCCTTCCCGGACTACTACTTATTTGCCTATTTTCTTAAATATTCCAAAACGGAGAAAAATTGCCATTAGAACTGTTTTGGAGTCGGTTTACTTACAGTAGCACGTACCTATTCCTTTTCAGTGTCTGAAGCGTTCTGGAAAGTGTCCCTTATGTATTCCTCAGGGGTTACGGTTTCTATAACATTGGTTTCAACATTTATAGGATTACCTGAGATATAATGTTTGATTCTTTGCCCGTTCACCACCTTTGGATTTGTGCCTTCGAAGTAGTTGATTTTTATGGCACCGGAATGATAGACCTCCTCGATAACGTAAGAACCTTCCCATTTAGAGAGAAGTTTTCCTGCAAAAAATCTTAAACGAGAGTTGAATAGCAACACATAATCACCTATATTAAACTCACGCTTTTGTATCCATTTGTCATGCCATCTTTTAACTTTTTCTTTAAACAGTTTGGCATTCTCATAGGCTTGGGTTCTCCATTCATCAAGTGAGATAGTGTCAAATAGCCTCTTCTCGCCGGCAAGTTTGAAATCATAGTTGAGCTCTTTAATGGCCCAATATGCCTTATGTTCTAGTTCGAGAGGTAGGTGACATGCTATTCCATAAACCATTTTAAAAGGAGACATACCCATAGGATTAAGGCCCATAGTGCATCATCAAGTTTCTTGGACCAATTCTTTCTAGATCTATTAACAGTCTTTTGCAAAATTAATTTGAGCTCTCTATTTCTAAGTTCTACTTGACTGAGGGTGATAAGGGGATGCAATTCTATGATTAACATCATACTTAGCAAGCATTTTACGAAAAGCACCATGAATAAAATGTGAACCACCATCAGTCATTAAATATCTAGGGACTCCAAACCTCAGAAAAATAACTTCTTTAACCATCTTAATAGAGGTGTTATGATCAGCACTACTTGTTGGAATAGCTTCTACCCACTTAGTAATGTAATCAACAACAACTAAAATATGTGTATACCCATTAGAGGAAGGAAACGGTCCCATATAATCAAAGCCCCAAACATCAAATGGTTCAATAAAAAGTGAATAATTCATAGGCATTTCTTGACGTCTACTAATATTACCAATTCTTTGACATTCATCACAAGATAAGACAAACTTATGGGCATCTTTGAAGAGAGTAGGCCAATAAATACCGGATTGCAATACCTTATGTGTAGTTCTATCTCCAGGTCTGTCCTCCATAAGCTTCGGAGTGACACTTATGTAGGATCTGTTCATGTTCATGCTCGTGTATACAACGTCTAATAACACCATCTACTCCTTCTTTATAAAGGTGTGGGTCATCCCAGAAGTAATGTCTTAAATCATAGAAAAAATATTTCTTTTGCTGGTATGTGAAACTAGGTGGTATAAATTTAGCAACAATGTAATTAGCATAATCAGCATACCATGGACCAGTGCGATAAGCATTTATGACGGCTAATTGTTCATCAAGAAAGCTATCATCAATAGGTAGTGGGTCATCAAGAACATTCTCTAACCTAGACAAGTTGTTCCAAGACGGGTTCTCGGCCCTTTCTATCAATAATATGCAGATCAAATTCTTGTAGCAAGAGAACCCGTCTAATAAGTCTAGGCTTAGCATCTTACTTTTCCATAAGGTATTTAATAGTAGCATGATCAGTGTGAATAGTCACTTTAGAATCAACAATATAAGGTCTGAACTTATCACAAGCAAAAACAACTACTAAAAATTCTTTTTCGGTAGTAGCGTAATTTCTCTCAGCATTTTCTAGAGTTTTACTAGCATATTGAATAACATTTAATTTCTTATCAACTCTTTGCCCTAGAACATCACCTATAGCATAATCACTAGCATCACACATAATTTCAAAAGGTAAATTCCAATCAGGTGGTGATGTCTACTACACAACCTTCTTCTTGTAGACGTTGTTGGGCCTCCAAGTGCAGAGGTTTGTAGGACAGTAGCAAATTTCCCTCAAGTGGATGACCTAAGGTTTATCAATCTGTGGGAGGCATAGGTTGAAGATGGTCTCTCTCAAGCAACCCTGCAACCAAATAACAAAGAGTCTCATGTGTCCCCAACACACCCAATACAATGGTAAATTGTATAGGTGCACTAGTTCAGCGAAGAGATGGAGATACAAGTGCAATATGGATGGTAGATATAGGTTTTTGTAAACTAAAAATATAAAAAAAAGCAAGGTAACTAATGATAAAAGTGAGCGTAAACGGTATTACAATGTGTTGAAACAAGGCCTAGGGTTCATACTTTCACTACTGCAAGTTTTCTCAACTATAATAAGATAATTGGATCATATAACTATCCCTCACCATGCAACAAAGAGTCACTCCAAAGTCACTAATAGAGGAGAACAAACGAAGAGATTATTGTAGGGTACGAAACCACCTCAAAGTTATACTTTCGGATCAATCTATCATAGAGTTCATACTAGAATAACACCTTAAGACACAAATCAACCAAAACCCTAATGTCACCTAGATACTCCAATGTCACCACAAGTATCCACTACAAAAAAAAGACACATCCGTAACACTTTGGGCCGAACAAAATTTTTTCTGTCATACATATGACACTTCTATGAAGATAATTGTGACAAAACCCGGTATCATCATAGATGTGGTGGGCTCCTACTTCTATAAAAAAAATCATGACAGAAAATGGGCTTTTCGTCCTGGGCGGGCCGGAGACGCAGTTGCATGACATTCTTTGGGCCGTCCATGACGGAAAAATCATGGTAGAAGCGAGGGGGAGGAATATTTTGGGGAGTTGCCAGTTACGGTGGGAGGTCGGGGGCTGAGCGATGCACGTTTCTCTCGTACACGTATGCGCGTGTGTGCGAGGCGTTGGCTCTAACTGAACCCGAGCGAGGCATTGATCTCTAACTGAACCCGGCGACAGACCGCAGGCTACGCGTTCATCGAACCCGAGCGATCGATCGATGGTTGTTAATCGAACTCGATGGAGCGATTCTTCGCCATCGCTGCAATCTGAAGCCGATAGATTGGATGAAAAGTGAGCGTTGCGGGGGGGGGGGGGGGTGGATGAACAGTTAGCGGTGGCGTTGCCTCTGGATGAACAGGACCCCGTGGTGTGGAGGGCTGGATGAACAGTAGACGGTGGAAGGGTGGCCGTGGAGGGGTGGTTGAACAGGACCCCGTGGTGGGGAGGGCTGGATGAACAGTAGACGGTGGAGGGGAGCCCGTGGAGGGGTGGTTGAACAATAGTTGGTGGAGTAGCGCGCGGTGGATGATGGATGAATAGGATCCCGTGGAGGCTGGAGGAGGTCGACGGTAGCCCGTGAAGGCTAGAGGAGGTCGACGGTGGAGATGAACAGTATCCCGTGGAGTCCTGCTTATGGCGGCACGCCACACCCTCCCGGCGAACAGGACCCTGCTTTCGACCGTAGCGCTCCAACACAAGTCCGTTTCATCCGCTTTTGGCGGTAAGCCACACCCTCCCGATCAACAGGACCCTGCTTTCCACCGTAGGAGGTCCGCTTCCTCCGCTTTCGCGGTACACTGTGCCCCTCCCGATCAACAGGACCCCTGCTTGAATGTGGCCGGTTGAACACAAGGACGCTTTCCTCCGCTTCTGCAGACGCCAGCCTCGCTTCCATCGCCTGTTTCGCCCAAGCCGGTTGGCTCCCACGCTGCCTGCTGTTCCCGATGAACACGACGCATTCCGTTGCCTCCCCATGAACACGACGACGATGTTGTTTCTCTGTTCTGACCCAGCCATGTACACGAGCCCTCGCCGTACGTATGCGCAAGTAGGCATTCCAGACCCTACCCGTATGTAATGACGCGGGTCAGATTTTCTTTCTTGCACCACGGCTGTATGACGACGTGTACATGCTACGTGCGGCGCCTCTACTACGACGCGGCGCACCTCTACTATGACACGCGCGCCTCTACTACGACACGTGCGCGCCTCTACATCGACCAGTATGTACGTACACGTTCGCGACCAGAATGACAACGCTACGTACGCTTCGACCAGGTGGGTCCCGACTGTCAGGCACTTCCTTGCGTGCGAAGATGTAGCTGGTGGGTCCCAGCAGTCAGGGGGCGAATTGTTTTTTTTTTGCCCGGACGCACTTCCTTGCGTGCGAAGATGTAGCTGATGGGTCCCAGCAGTCAGGGGCGCGAATCGTTTTTTTGCCCGTACGCACTTCCTTGCATGGGAAGGTGTCGCTGGTGGGTCCTAGCGTTCAGGGGGCGAATCGTTTTGTTTTTTACCCGGACGCACTTCCTTGCGTGCGAAGATGTAGCTGGTGGGTCCCAACATTCAGGGGGAAACATTTTTTCACGAAATACAGTGGCCCGTCCGGTGGGTCCCAGCTGTCAGGTGGAGGAATCATTATTTTCCGTGTAATAAGGAGGCACTTCCTTGTCTGCCGTCAGGACCCGGCTGTCACCTCTCCACGACATCCCACGTCCGATGGAAGTCGTTCCTTGACCATGTTGGCCACGCCACGCCGAGAGCACCAGGGCGGTGGACGACGACGAGGCTTAGGAAGGGGACGACGGGGAGCCGGGGAAGACGCGTCAGTGGAAGCCCGCGCGGAGAGGAGTACGAGGGTTCACCGTTCGGCACAGGTGTGAGGTTGCCAAGGCCAGTCACCGCCAACGGTGGGAATAGTAGGGGCTGTGAGGCCTCATCAGTAGCACAACCGCCACGGAGGCGGGAGAAGCGGCACGACTGCGGTTGCTTTGGGCGGCCGGAGCAAGAAGACCAGAGGTTGAAGAAGCACTACGGCCGTTGGATGGACATCGACGGCCATCGGAGCTAGAATCGTTCATATTGACTAAAGTTGACAAAGGCCCCGTCCCCACCAACTTAGTAGGCCCACAAGTCAGCCTCCCACCATGGTGGGTCCCAGCTAGCAGGGGGAGTATTCATTTTTTGTGCGTAATAAGGAGGCACTCCCGATGGGCCCGAGCTGACAGCGCGGGGAACGTTTTTTTCGTGAAATATGCTGGCCCGTCCGGTGGGTCCTAGCAGTCAGGGGGAAACATTTTTTTCACGAAATAAGGTGGCTCGTCCGGTGGGTCCCTGCTGTCAGGTGGAGGAATAATTATTTTGCACGTAATAAGGAGGTACTTCCTTGCGGCCGCCTGGACCCAACTGTCAGCCTCTCCACGTATATTACTCTTCCGATGGAAGTAGGTCATTGACCACGTTGACCATGCCGCGCCGAGAGCACTGTATGTGGTCTGGACGACGGAGAGGCCTAGGAAGGGGACGATGCGGAGCCGGGGAAGACACAGCAGTGGTATCCCGCGCGGAGAGGAGTACGAGGGTTCACTGGTTCGGCTACGGTGTGAGGCTGCCGTCGCCGCAGAATAACAGGGGGTGTGGGTGAGTAGAGGGATGGCCTGGCCAGCAGTGGGAGTAGTACGGGGCGGTGAGGCCTCCATGAATCACAACCGGCCACGGGAGGCGGAGCCAGCGACACGACCGGGCGCTGCTTTGGGCAATGGAGCAAGAAGACCAGAGGTTGAAGAAGCACTACGGCCGTTGGATGGACATCGCATTTATCACTGCAGCTAGAATCGTTTATATTGACTAAGTTGACAAAGCCCTTGGTACGCGTCAGCTTAGTAGGCCCACAGCTCGGATTTGGTAGAGAACATATAGCCCATTTGCGACTTGTAAGAATGTACAACCCATTGTTTAATTCTAATGGAATTTACTACAGCCCATTTACAGTTTGTTAAAAGTGTAGCCCAACTTCTAGCTAGGACAACGATTAATAATTTCAAACAACCGCTCAAAATAGAATTCAAAAAAAAATTCCCACATTTTGATGGGATCCGAAATATTTTTATCCGAAATTTCTAGTCAGATTAAATATAATTTCAAAATAAAGTTGCATCACGTTAAAATCCAACGAAATATTATGCTACAAGAACAAGTAATGAAATTAAAATTTCCAAATTCCAAAAATAATATATTTTTCAAACTAATTACGTGTTTGGTGCATAGTAATTGCCCAGTTATTATAATTACATCCCATTTATTATTTCTTAAAGTCCATTTTCTTGTTAAGCCTAATGCATAATCCCTCTGTCCGGAAATACTTGTCATCAAAATGGATAAAAGGGGATGTATCTAGACGTATTTTAATTCTAGATACATCCTTTTTTGTTCATTTTGTTGACAAGTATTTTTGGACGGAGGGAGTACCTCCTAGGTAACTTTGCAGCCCAGCGGGGCGGATAACAAGTTGACCCAGATATTGTGTACAACTGTCGGCCCAGTTGCATTGCTGATGTTGAAAAAAAAGGCATGTGTAGTACAGTACAACCTAACATGGTTACTCAGCCCACATTCAGCGACACCGAAAGGCCCAAACAAGGCTTCAGACAACTTTTTGAAGTCACCGAGCTCAATTAATAACTTAAGAAAAAGTTAGATTATAGTGGAACCTAATTAAAAGCTGTCACGAGAAAATAAATAATTCAGCAGGTCCCACTTGTGCGTAGCGTGTGTGTGTGTGTGTGTGTGTGTGTGTGTGTGTGAGAGAGAGAGATAGAGAGAGAGAGACCCATCGGTCGATGCTCAGAATACATCTTTCAGCCATATGCATTCTCGATGGTCAAGAAAACTTATATAGTTGACACAATCATATAGAACATCATAGCACAATCGAACTTGCATACAAAAATTCACGCAGCGGCACAATCAGGATGGAAGCGGTGGATCGCTACGGAAGGGCTATGTTTAAACCAACGAAGTCGTACATAATGGTTCATTGTCTTTATAAATGACGGGGAAATATCTTGAATGTTGTGCAAAGAAAACAGAGAGACAACACAATAAGTTCTGCTAGCACATTAAGTTGACGTACAACCCTTTCTAAAAAAAAGTTCAGGTACAAAATTAGAACAGGTCACAATATAATGTACTGGCATATCAGTGCTTCAGACCCATAGGTCGGATTTAACTAGTACTATTGTAGCGACCAGACCTCAAACAGTCTGATCTCGATCTCCGTGCATCGTTGTCGCCCCGGATCAAGAATGACACGCATAAAGACTTAAACAGATTTATAACACAATAGCAATCACACACTTATTACATCGAGTGTCTCAAACGAGAACTTAATACAATAAATATGGCTTAAGGCCATCTAATAACGATAACAGCGGAAGGCTTGGAAGTTAAGCGAGTCCATCAACTCCAACGACATCACTGAGTATAGAACCACGACCTAAGGCACCTTACTCGTTGTCTGAAAAGTCTGCAACATGAACGTTGCAGCCCGAAAACGGGTCAGCACATGGAATATGCTGGCAATGTAACAAATAGAGAGTAATATGAAAGAGTAAAGCTATACTACATGCAAATATGGCTGGTGGAAAGCTCTATGGTTACAGTTTTGCGTAAAGCCAATTTTTCCCTACTGCAAACGAATAAATTTTGTTTAACTATCATGGTGGTTGTTAAACATTGAAAATGGTTGACACCATTCTCAATCCCAATTAAACATCATCATTAAAACCCAACAATATTAAGTTGAAGTAACATGATGAGATTCACATGATAATCCAAGTACTAGATACTCAAGATGTCCATAACCGGGGACACGGCTAACCATGATTAGTTTATACACTCTGCAGAGGTTTGTGCACTTTTCCCCACAAGACTCGATCTCCTCCGTTGGGATTCTCGCACTACATGATGTTCGAGAAGCGGATGACCGGGACATAGTCTTTCAGAAGCGCTAGCACCTTACGATGGGTAGACAGTTACACCTACATTCCCTACATCTGCTAGTCTACCATTGTAAGAGTTCGCACGACTTAATAAACTATGCTAGAGCCCATAGTAGCTTGTGGCTGCACACGGAAGTTTCTAGCATGAATAATCTCATGATCCCTTTGAGCCTGGGTGGCGGTCTAAAAGAAACAGGCAATCCTGGAATACCCAGGTACCTCAATCCACCCAGATGTGTGTTTAAGTTTCCACCTTAAATAAACCATTAATTACAATCTCACATTTGTCATGGATACACTCAACCAATCCACTTCTACTAGCATAGCATGGCATAATAAGCAAACGTAGAAGTAACTCCCAACGGTTTGATAATAAAACAGGTAATAGGTACTACCTCAACTATTTTCCCAAAACCCACAGTTTAATTAGATCTTAATCATGCAATGTTTGAGGATTGATCTAATGCATAAAAACAGGGTATGAAAACGGATATGATCAAAGTGTTACTTGCCTTGTTGATGATCCGCGAAACCTAGAGATTCAAAGTACCAAGCGGCGCACACCAGGTACTCTACCGCAAACAAACAAGCACACAATAAGTACTCAACTATGCACAGGTAAAACTCAAATAAAAGATCTAACCAGAAATTTCAACTTAAGACCTCCGGTTTGCAAAAAGAAACAACTCGAACGAAGCAACGAAAGTCAAACGGCGAAAGAAACTGGCTTCATTTTACTAATCTGGACCTAAGTCAAATTTTATAGAGGCAAAAACTTGTTTGAGTAGATTATTTGGAAAGATTGTTTCGAGACAAAACTCTAGGCGCTTGAATCGTCTGATTCCGATAAACGAGCAAAAAGTTATACTAGATCGAAAATCGGATCAGAAATTGCGATCAGAAAAATCACGGAATAAATCCGAGAAAAAGAAAAACGATGAACAGCTTAACGAACGAACGTTCGTTATCTGAATCTAAACGATGAACGCGTTCGTTAAAACGAACGAACGAGCGAACGCTCGCTAAATAACCTAAACCGGGAAAAAAAACCGATCTACTAAAAAACGGATCTAAAAAACCGAACGAAAACCGGAGAAAATCGAACGGTTTTCTAGGAAAAACCGGCGGCGGGTCAACCTTGGCGGCTCGGGCGGCGAGACGGGCGGCGGCAGGCGGCGGGTCTCAAGTGGGTGCGGGCGGCGGCGGCTGGCTCGCGGTGGCACGCGAGGCGACGGGCGGGCGCTGGGCTCGAGGCAAAGGGCGTTAGGGTGTCGGCCTGTGGCGGGCCGTGGCTTATAAAGGCCGCCCGGAGGAGTCCGGGCCTAACACGGCCCGTAGGTCGGTTCAGTTTTTTTAAAAAAATATTTAATTCCGCGCTGAAAATCTAACGAAAGAAATACTAAATGGACTCCAAAAATCCGAAATAAATTTTCCCCGGCTTCTAAAATCAAGCCGGACAAGATGAGCATTTATTTGGGGCCTAAATGCAATTTTGGAAAATGCGCATTTTTCCTAAATTCAAATAAAATAGCGAAAAACTTCAAATAAAAATGTTATTTGTTTTTTTATTGAATCTTCATTATTCCTTTATTTTGGGAAAGTCATTTTATTCCCTCTCTCATATTTTGACAATAGAAATAATTGAAGATAAAATAAATAAATCAAATGATCCTATTTTCAAAATTTGAGAAAACTCGAATAAGAGAATAACGAAATTTCCAACTCTCTCTGTGAAATTTCTAGGATCGAGCCAAAATGTAATAAAATATGATATGCAAGTGATGATCTATGTATAACATTCCAAATTGAAAATTTGGGATGTTACAAACCTGCCCTCCTTAAGATGAATCTCGCCCTCGAGATTCGGGTTGGCTAGAAAATAGGTGAGGGTGGGCCTTAAGCAGATCTTCCTCTCGCCTCCTGTGTGGCTTCATCCTCCGAGTGGTGGCTCCAATCTGAACTTTGCAAAACTTGATAACCTTGTCATGGGTGACTCGGCTGGCATACTCGAGAGTTTTGACTGGTTTCTCCTCATAGGTCAAATCATTATCCAACAGAATCGCTTCCAGCGGCACAGTATCCCTCAGCGGTATATCAGCCATCTGTGCGTGGCACTTCTTCAACTGAGAAACGTGGAACACGTCATGAACTCCTGAAAATCCTTCGGGTAATTCCAACTTGTAAGCAACTTCTCCCATGCGCTCCAAAACTTTGTATGGTCCCACAAATCGTGGCACTAATTTTCCTTTAACACCAAAATGCTTAACTCCTCGAAGCGGGGATACACGAAGATAAACTCGCCTCCGACTTCAGATAATCGCCTCTCATGCTTCAATCCGCATAGATCTTCTCGCCTAACTGGCTACCTTGAGCCTATCGCTAATCAACTTCACCTTCCGCTCGCACTCCTTAATCAAATCTGGTCCAAACAACTGGCGGTCTCCAACTTCATCCCACAACAATGGGGTTCTCGCACCTCCTTCCGCATAAGGCTTCGAAGGGGCCATCTTCAAACTGGTTTGATAGCTGTTGTTATAAGAAAACTCCGCATACCGCAAGTTGTCATCCCAACTTGATCCATAATCCAATGCACATGCTCTCAACATATCCTCCAAAATCTGATTGACTCTCTCGGTCTGTCCATCTGTCTGTGAATGAAAAGCTGTACTAAACTCAAGTCTGGTTCCAAGAGTTTCGTGCAACTGATTCCAAAACTTTGAGGTGAATTGGGTTCCTCTATCTGATATGATACTCCCCGGAACTCCATGCAGACATACGATCCTGGTCATGTATATCTTAGCCAACTTGGCACTGCTGTAAGTGGTCTTTACTGGAATGAAATGAGCTACCTTCGTCAAACGATCGACTACAACCCAAATCGATTCGTAGCCTGAACGAGTCCTGGGCAATCCCGTGATAAAATCCATGCCTAACTTTTCCCACTTCCATTCGGGTCTTGGCAATGGCTGTAATAATCCCGCTGGCTTCTGATGTTCTGCCTTCACTCTCTGACATACATCACAAACTGCTACATACTCTGCAATATCCTTCTTCATTCCAGTCCACCAGAAAGTATCCTTCAAATTCGAATACATCTTGGTATTTCCTGGGTGAATCGAATACGGCGAATCATGGGCCTCTTGCAGAATCAACTTTCTGATCTCCGGATCACTAGGCACATAAACGCGGTCCTCAAACCATAGGGTATCGTGCTCATCCTCACGAAATCCCTTAGCTTTTCCCTTGCTCATTTTCTCCTTAATAGAGGCAATATCTTATCCATTTTCTGAGCTTCTCTGACCTTATCCATCAATGTAGACTGTATCTCCAATGCTGCTACATAGCCTCTCGGAACTATCTCCAAACATAGCTCTCGAAATTCCTCGGCTAACTCTTTTGGTAAACCTCCGGTCATTAGAGTGTTGACACGGCTCTTGCGGCTCAACGCATCTGCTACAACGTTAGCCTTCCGGGTGATAATGCAATCTCATATCATAATCCTTAATGAGCTCCAACCATCTCCTTTGCCTGAGATTTAACTCCTTCGCGTGAAGATGTACTTCAAACTCTTGTGATCTGTGGTACACCTCGCAATGGTTTCCAATGAGAAAATGTCTCCAAGTCTTCGCAAGGCACTACGGCTGCTAACTCCAAATCATGAGTAGCATAATTCAACTCGTGAGGCTTAAGCTATCGTGAAGCATATGAAACAACTCTTCCCTCCTGCATAAGCACTGCTCCAAGTCCTCGATGTGAAGCGTCGCAATATACCTCGTAATCCTTGCTTTGATCTGGCAGAATCAACACTGGTGAGGTAACCAAACGCTTTCTTCAACTCTTGGAAACTAGCCTCACATTCCTCAAATTCAATTGAACTTAGTGTCCTTCTTCAACAGCTCATTATAGGCTTCGCAATCTTTGAGAAATTCTCAATGAATCTCCGTAGTATCCTGCCACCCAAGAAAACTCGATCTCTCCACCGTCGTTGGTGCTTCCCGCTTTGTCACAAATGGCAACTTTAGTGGGATCCACTGCTATACCTTCTCTAGATATAACATGTCCAAGAAATCCAACTTCCTTCAACCAAAACTCACATTTGCTGAATTTGGCATATAACTGATGTTCTCTGAGCTTCTCAAGTACCAAACGCAAATGCTCCTTATGCTCTTCTTCATTCTTCGAATATACCAAAATATCATCAATGAAAACCACGACAAACTTATCCAAAAACTCCATAAACAACTTGTTCATCATGTTCATGAAATAGGCAGGTGTGTTAGTCAGCCCAAATGACATAACGGTATACTCAAACAGCCCATACCTGAGCCATCTTAGGTATATCCTGCTCTCGAATCTTCAACTGATGGTATCCTGATCGCAAATCGATCTTGGAAAATACCTTAGCTCCTTGCAATTGGTCAAACAAGTCGTTGATCATCGGCAATGGGTACTTATTCTTAATTGTCACTTCATTCAACCCTCGGTAATCAACAACCATTCTTAACGATCCATCCTTCTTCTCCACTAGAAGTACTGGAGATCCCCAAGGCGAAGCACTTGGGTGAATAAAACCTTTATCCAGTAACTCCTTAATCTGCTTCTTAATTTCTTCCAAATCTTGTGCGGGCATCCGGTACGGTCTCTTGGATATCGCCTGCGTTCGCAATAGTTCAATCAAAAACTCAATGTCTCTATCCGTGGCATGCCCGGCAACTCTTCCGAAACACGTCCGGGTAATCCTTCACCACTGGTACTTCCTCCTGCACAACTCCTGATAAGGAATTTACTTGTGACCTCCTCGGCTCATGTCGTGATACATACTTGATCCTTCTTCCTTCGGGCATTGTAAGCAAAATTGACTTACCAGCGCAATCAATGTTCCCTCCATACATCGATAGCCAATCCATACCTAGAATCACTTCCAAACCTTGCGATTCCAGAATGATTAAATCCGTGGGGAAAACATACCTACCTATGCTCAAAGGTAGTTGAAAACATCCACGACTGGCCATATACTCCACTCTTGGTGAGCTTACTAGCATAGGTGTTCTAAGAACCTTGGTGGGCAGTTTGTACTTATTCACAAATCCCCGTGATATGTATGAATGCGATGCACCAGTATCAAAAAGAACAATTGCAGTAAATGTCTTAACCAAAAACTTACCTATTACTGCATCTGGCTGAGCTTCAACCTCCTCCATGTTAACGTGGTTCACCTGTCCCCTATTGAAAGGGTTCCGCTTCTTCCTTGAGCTTCCATTACCATTGCCATTCTAGGCTTCGGGACATTCATTGGCATAATGTCCAGTCTTCTGGCACTTAAAACAAGTGATTTGGCTCAGGTCTCTTTTGGCTGGGGTTGATGGGTTGGTGCGGTTTTATCCATTGCTTCCTCCATTCTCGTTTCCATTCTTGGAACCATTGTGATTATGCGAGCTACCTCCTCCATGGGTATGCTGAAATTGTCCTCCCGGTTTTGGGGTAAAGCGTAGCTTCTGCTGTGCTCCAGAATTGTACTTCCCATGTCCATACTTCCTCTTGCGGTTATCAATCTGCTGCTGCTTCCCTTCAATCATAAGAGCACGATCAACCAACTCCTGGTAGTTGTTGAAAGTGGCTACCATCAACTGCATGCTCAGATCAGCATTCACCCTTCCAGAACTTCTCCGCTTAGCAAAGATCTCAGAGCAACGTCATCTAGGGCATAACGAGCTAACTTACTAAAATCCTCCACATACCGGGCTTACAGCAAGGCCCTCCTTGGCGAAGTTATAAACTCACGCTTCTTCATGGCCATAGCTCCCGCCAAACGTGGGAAGTACTAAGGCTTGTCAAATCGATCCCACGTGGATCGTGGTCAATAGGGTGTGTGGTTGTATAATTCTCCCACCATGATGCTGCGGGTCCATCAAGCTGATGTGCGGCGAAATGCACTCTCTCCGCATCAGTGCATCTTGAAGTGGTCAACTCCCTTCCAACTTTGCGGAGCCAATCATCTGCAACAATCGGCTCGGTGCTACTGGAAAACACCGGCGGATTTAGCCTCAAGAAACGAGTCAAATGGTCAATGTGTGGTGGTGGTGGGTTGTTGTTGTTGTTGTTGCCTTGGTTCTGCATCAGTGTTTGAAACAAGGCATTCTCGCTGCTGAATCAACTGAGTGATCTCCGTGGGAAAATAAATCCGTGTCGCGCCCCTGAGGCATCTGAGGGTTTAGAGAGGGTGAGAAAATAGAATAGAATGAGGTCTAGTGAGAAAACACTACCCATATGCACCTGAGACAAATCAATCAATATCACTCCAATCAATTCAAACAAGGGCATACAACGGTCTAACTATCGTTACAAAAGTGCTTGGACTAAAACTAAATACAATGGGGCAATTTCTACTACTGTTATGGTGGTCAACTAGAAAAAAAACTGCTCCGATGAAGACTCCATGATATCTGCTCCGGCTTCATCAACATAGTCATCATCACTATCGCCGGATCCAAGTCCGTGGTCGTTGATGATGATATAGTTATTCGCAAGTGGAATCATCGTCATTTCCTCCCCGGCGGGTCTCCCATGAAAACTCCGAGCTTCCTGGTTAAGTGATCATTCTTCTCCACTAGCACTTCAATTTCTTCCATGTAATCTTCACGTGTAGCCTTGAGTTCTTCCTCTAGCTCCTTGATCTTGGTCAAGGCCTTCGCAGATCCTCCATGTCTCACAAGACATCCAGTTCTCTGGCGTCGGATGTGCTGGTTTAACTCCTGGATATAAGCTGCGATTGATCTGTCCCTCCTGGTGATGATATAAACTTCTCCAATACGTCCCATGGCGATGTGGGCTGCCATGCTCTTTCCTAGACTCCAGGTTGGTGCATCAAAGGAAAACTCTGTGGGCTCCGTGACTAGTGCAAATGTCCTTCCTGGAACTTGAACTTGAATCATCCAACGCTCCTCTTCGGGTAAAGTGGCGTTGTAGATCCCGGTGAAGCTTGTTACTCCGATGTTCAGGTATCTAGTGACTTCCTTCAAGTGACAACCAAAGGGTGTATCTTCATCCGGTTGTGTGAACTTGTTCCTTGCATCCGCCATCCTAAAAGAATAGAAAAGATGAGGAGTCAGAAATGAGAAGAAAGAGTAGTGATCTAGGGCTTTTAGCTTAGTGGTCGTGTCCTACAAATCAATCGTGTTTCGATACCATCTTGTAGCGACCAGGACCTCAAATACCGATCTTCAGGCATCGTTGTCATCCTCGGATTAGTAATGTCGACACGCATAAAGACATAACGGATTTATAATAGAGTAGCAATCACACACTTATTACATCGAGTGTCTCAAACAAGAACTTAATACAATAAATATGGCTTAAGGCCATCTAATAACGATAACAGCGGAAGGCTTGGAAGTTAAGCGAGTCCATCAACTCCAACGGCATCACTGAGTATAGAACCACGACCTAAGGCACCTTACTCGTCGTCTGAGAAGTCTGCAACATGAACGCTGCAGCCCGAGAACGGGTCAGCACATGGAATATGCTGGCAATGTAACACATAGAGAGTAATATGAAAGAGTAAAGCTATACTACATGCAAATATGGCTGGTGGAAAGCTCTATGGTTACAGCTTTATGAAAAGCCAATTTTTTCCTACTGCAAAGGAATAAATTTTGTTTAACTATCATGGTGGTTGTTAAACATTGAGAATGGTTGACAGCATTCTCAATCCCAATTAAACATCATCATTAAAACCCAACAATATTAAGTTAAAGTAACATGGTGAGATTCACATGATAATCCAAGTACTAGATACTCAAGATGTCCACAACCGGGGACACGGCTAACCATGATTAGTTTATACACTCTGCAGAGGTTTGTGCACTTTTCCCCACAAGACTCGATCTCCTCCGTTGGGATTCTCGCACTACATGATATTTGAGAAACGGATGACCAAGACATAGTCTTTCAGAAGCGCTAGCACCTTACGATGGGTAGACAGTTACACCTACATCCCCAACATCTGCTAGTCTACCATTGTAAGAGTTCGCACGACTTAATCAACTATGCTAGAGCCCATAGTAGCTTGTGGCTGCACACGGAAGTTTCTAGCATGAATAATCTCATGATCCCTTTGAGCCTGGGTGGCGGTCCAAAAGAAACATGCAATACTGGAATACCCAGGTACCTCAATCCAACCAGATGTGTGTTTAAGTTGCCACCTTATATAAACCATTAATTACAATCTCACATTTGTCATGGATACACTCACCCAATCCACGTCTACTAGCATAGCATGGCATAATAAGCAAACGTAGAAGTAGCTCCCAAGGGTTTGATAATAAAACAGGTAATAGGTACTACCTCAACTACTTTCCCAAACCCCACAGTTTAATTAGATCCTAATCATGCAATGTTTGAGGATTGATCTAATGCATAAAAACTGGGTATGAAAAGGGATATGATCAAAGTGTTACTTGCCTTGCTGATGATCCGCGAAACCTAGAGATTCAAAGTAGCAAGTGGCGCACTCCGGGTACTCTATCGCAAACAGACAAGCACACAATAAGTACTCGACTATGCATAGGTAAAACTCAAATTAAAGATCTAACCAGAAAGTTCAACTTAAGAACTCCGGTTTGCAAAAAGAAACAACTCGAACGAAGCAACGAAAGTCAAACGGCGAAAGAAACTGGCTTCGTTTTACTAATCTGGACCTAAGTCAAATTTTACAGAGGCAAAAACTTGTTTGAGTAGATTATTCGGAAAGAGGGTTTCGAGACGAAAATCTAGGCGCTTGAATCGCATGATTCCAATAAATGAGCGAAAAGTTATACTAGATCGAAAATCAGACCAGAAATCGCGATCAGAAAAATCGTGGAATAAATCCGAGAAAAAGAAAAACGACGAACTGCTTAACGAACGAACGTTTGTTATCTTAATCTAAATGATGAACGCGTTCGTTAATACGAACAAACGCTCGCTAAATAACCTAAACCGGAAAAAAACCGATCTACTAAAAAAACGGATCTAAAAAACCGAACGAAAACCGGAGAAAACCAAACGGTTTTCTAGGAAAAATCGGCGGAGGGTCAACCTTGGCAGCTCGGGCGGCGAGATTTGGCGGCGGCGGCCTTAACAGCGGCGGGCGGCGGCGGCGGGCGGTTCAAGGGCGGCGGGTCCGCGGGTGCGGCGCGGCGAGGTTTCTACGGCTGCTTAAGCCCGGCGGCAAGACGCGAGGCGGGCGGCGGCGCATGGGGCTCGAGGCGGGCGGCGGCTAAGGTTTCGGCCTCGGGGCGGGCCGGCGGCTTATAAAGGCCGCCCGGAGGAGTTCGGGCCTAACACGGCCCGTAGGTCGGTTCAGTTTTTTTAAAAAAAAATTAATTCAAGATGTAAAATCTAACGAAAGAAATAATAAAAAGACTGCAAAAATCCCGAAATAAATTTTCCCCGGCTTCTAAAATCAAGGCGGACAAGATGAACATTTATTTGGGGCCTAAATGCAATTTTGAAATACGCGCATTTTTCCTAAATTCAAATAAAATAGCGAAAAACTCCAAATAAAAATCTTATTTTGATTTTTTATTAAATCTTCATTGTTCCTTTATTTTGGGAAAGTCATTTTATTCCCTCTCTCATATTTTGACAATAGAAATAATTGAAGATAAAATAAATAAATCAAATGATCCTATTTTCAAAATTTGAGAAAACTCAAATATGAAAATAACGAAATCTCCAACTCTCTCTGTGGGTCCTTGAGTTGCATGAAATTTCTAGGATCGAGTCAAAATGCAATAAAATATGATATGCAAGTGAGGATCTATGTAGGACATTCCAAATTGAAAATTTGGGATGTTAAAACTATCTGACAAGATTCAGTTGTTACCTCAAATTAGGGCACATCCAGGCAGGCAGCCCTGCCTCTTCTCCCAAAGAAGCAGTGGCCTCCGCCGCACGATGGAGTAGGCCCTGTGCCATCCATCGTTTCGAGCAACACGGGAAAGTCCGACGTTGACTCGTAATGGACGCCGCCGACGGACTTCGCACCAGCCGGGCGGCGGCAGGACTTCGATTCATGGATTGACCACTTCTTCGACATGCATGAACACTCGATACAGTCCATCCCTAACGTGGTCCGCGGGCGGCCTTTGTGGCAACAATAGTACAACCCTGCCTCGACCGTATCTCAACACCAATCACCTTCGGTATGGTGGACGGCTTCTTCATCCATGCCATAACAGTCAGAGCCCAGTTGTCTGGAGGAACAAACATGCTTACGAGCTCACCTCCAAGGTCGTCGATAAGCTCGTTCATGGACTCGCTGTTCCAAGCACGTCGAGGCATGCCGTGGAAGGAAAGCTTTGTTAAAAACTCAAGCTCAGAGGGCACCGAGCCCCATCCTCGGTGCCACCGATCAAAGCTCACCAGCGCACCATCGCAGAACAAACGCGGGGAAGATTCGAACACACGACTGCAGTCGAAAGTTGTCCGGAACCTAACGAAGAAATCAGCTGGTGGCGGACAGACTTCGACGAGCAAGTTACTTCTTTGGATATCGTGTGCAATGCCAAGAGCTTTGACAAGGTCGCCCGGCGAGACGGGAGGCCGGTCGCCGTTGATGGTTACCATCAGCACTTTACCGGCAAACTGGTCGCTGTTGCCGCCATGCCATCGTTGGAGCGACAAGACGCAGCCGATCAAGGCAGATTTGACCTCGTGATCTCCACGGAGATCCAAGGCTGACCGCGACATGATAGTGCGCTTGAGCATGTGGAGTACAAGAGGGGATTTGGGGGAACTGGAGTAGGAATCGAGATTCCAGAGATGGTGGAGGGACTGGAGACATGGGATGAAAAGGAAGCATGAAATTCGAAAACGCGCTGATATGCTCTCGGCGCTCAAGTGCACGAAAACACCGGTGACGCCTACATGTCGGCCTAAGAGTCCTTATTCTTTATTTTTGGAGAGCCCGACCTTTTTTTCGTGATCTTTTGAGAGCCCGCCCGAGAGTCATAATTGACATGTTTGGCATTATACTATTACTCGCCCATATTCAACGACACCTCATTGGCCCAAACAAGTGTACATCATCGAAAAGACAAGGAGCTCAAATTATATAACTTGAAAAAGGAGATATACTCAACACTTGAGAATGGTGATGCCCTCATTTAGGCCACCAAGAGTTCGAGACAATAAATAGTTTGAAACAACGATATATACAACATTCAAACACCGACTAGTGACTACTATCGACATAAACAAAGAAGACATGATAGTTCATAAGAAGTCTTGCTACACCACCAAAACGCACTCCATCTGTCAAGGCCGCACTCTCGTGATCCGCATTTGAGAATGACACTCTAAATGTAAGCAACTATTACATAGAAAGAGTGACATAGATGAGGATGACCAAATGACAAGGAATATGCATAACAAAAGAAAGAACTACCCATCCGTAACCAGCAAAGCAAAGACAACAAAGTCATTTAAAGAGATGATCCAACACCATCATAATTTGCAGCCCCGCTTCAAATGACTCAAAGGATCCGGAGACACCAAGATTTCTACCCTTTCGATGCAACAGCCCAATTACCTATCAACTCGAAGGCTTGAACCACATCATCGCTCGTCAGAATTGAGACATCCAAGGATCAAAGTTAATCCGGATGCCTTTGTCATTCTCACCTTCTTTTGGCTGCAGTCTGTATCGTTGACAATCGTGGGGACTTTGCTCCCAACTCCTAGGGCTCGCTGTAGATACAGTTTTCCATAGCAAACAGAGCCTCTCTGCCATCAAGGTCCTTTCCAACGGTGATCTCCTGGTTAAACGGATAATTCAGTCCGAGAAACAGAGAGTGTGAACCAAGGTTGTTTACCCGCCTCCAACTAAAAAATCCTAAAGGCCCCAACAAGCTGGTATCATGCTCATAGACGTAATAGCCACTGTCCGGATACTCACGTATTACACGGTGCTTGTATACAATGGGGTTTTTGCAATATAACTTTTCCGGCTCATGTGTCCGAATGATCATCAGTCTTTTGTTGTCGTTTGATCGAGCGAGGAACCAGTTGTGCTTCCCTATTTTTGGCAAAGGTGGTGTGATTACAAAGGGCAAGAATCGAGGGACACCGCATCATATCAAAAAGGATGCATTGTTAATGTAAGATCAGCATTGTTCGTAGTATGAGTAGGATAATGCAAGAAACAAGATTGATATGTCCCTCATGGAACTGGGAGGAAAATAAAGGGAAATTTATACTGGGTTCGAAAATATAGAAGTGCCATGCATGGTTATACTCAAGTTATCTCGCAATCGATTCTTCACAGGAAACTACCATGTCATGCATGTTATGTCATCATGTTCTTTACTCACAAACAAATTCTTCAAGTTAACTAACACACCATGCATTGTTATAAACTAGTGTACTGTGGGCAAAAAATTTGTGAGGATATTATTCTAGCCATTAATTGTCAAGGGCTTAATATAGGTATGTACACATGGTAAGCATTGCAGGATTTCACTACTTCCAAATATAGAGTTCTCCATATGCACATTTACTTCCCTAATGTATGGTTAGATGAAACCAACAGTGTGGTGCATGTTTCTACATAATGAAAATGAGGATAATATCCATATACACTCATATTTAGTAGTAGTATATAGATTACTGTAAAATAAGGATAATATTCATATATTCCTAACCATTTGATTATTCAGGGTACAAATTGGCTGTAATGATATGGTCACAATGTTGGGGATCGTAGCAGAAATTCAAAATTTTCCTACAAGTCACCAAGATCTATCTATGGAGAGACTAGCAACGAGAGAGAGGGGAGTGCATCTACATACCCTTGTAGACCGCTAAGCGGAAGCGTTACAAGAACGCGGATGAAGGAGTCAGATTGCAGCCGATTCAGATCGCGGTTGATTCCGATCTAAGACTGAACAACGGTGCCTCCGCTGCTCAACACACGCAGACAGCTCCGGGGACGCCTCCTCCTTCTTGATCCAGCAAGGGGAGAGGAGAAGTTGAGGGAGAACTCCGACAAAGACGACGGCATGGTGGTGATGGAGCTCGTGGTTCTCCCAAGCAGGCTTCGCCAAGCACTACGGAGGAGGAGGAGGTGTTGGAGGAGGGAGAGGGCTGCGCCAGGGGAAGGTTGCGGCTGCCCTCTCTCTCTCTCTCACTATATATAGGGGGAAGGGAGGAGGGGGAGGCGCCCTAGGGTTCCATAGGGGAGGGGCGGCGGCCATAGGGGAAACCCTAGATGGGTTTTGGCGCCCCCACCCCCTAGGAAACTTGCCCCCAAGCCGGGAGGGTGGCTGCCCTAGGGGTGGCGCCCCACCTCTCGTGTTACGTGAGATGGGGTGGGAGGGCGCCAGCCTTAGTGGGCTGATGTGCCCTCTCCCTGGCCCATAAGCCCCCAAAGCTTGCCGGGCCTCCAAACCCCTTTCGACACGCCGGTCATCACCGGTACCCCGAACAATTCCCGACTCCAATACCCTTCATTCAATATAACGATCTTCACCTCCGGACCATTCCGGAGCTCCTCGTCATGTCCGGAAACTCATCCGGACTCAACAACCTTCGGTAACCACATACTATTTCCCATAACAACTCTAGCTAAGGCCACCGAACCTTATGTGTAGACCCTACGGTTCGGAACCATGCATACATGACCGAGACGTTCTCCTACCAATAACCAACAGCAGGATCTCGATACCCATGTTGGCTCCTACATGTTCCACGATGATCTCATCGGATGAACCACGATGTCAAGGATTCAAGCAACTCGTATGCAATTCCGCTTGTCTAGCGGTATTGTACTTGCCCGAGATTCGATCGTCGGTATGTCGATATCTTTTTCAATCTCAAGCATCGAAAAGTCTCTTTACTCGCTCCAGAACACATCATCCCGTGATCAACCCCTTGGTCACATTGTGCACATTATGATGATGTCCTACCAAGTGGGCCCAGAGATACCTCTCCGTCACACGGAGTGACAAATCCCAGCCTCGATTCGTGCCAACCCAACAGACACTTTCGGAGATACCGTAGTGCACCTTTATAGCCACCCGCCATTACGCTAGGACGCTTTGGTACACCCAAAGCATTCCTACGGTATCCGGAGTTGCACAATCTCATGGTCTAAGGAAATGATACTTAACATTAGAAAAGCTTTAGCATACGAACTACACGATCTTTGTGCTAGGCTTAGGATTGTCTTGTCCATCACATCATTCTCCTAATGATGTGACCTCGTTATCAATCTACATCCAATGTCCATGGTCAGGACACCGTAACCATCTATTGATCAACGAGCTAGTCAACTAGAGGCTTACTTGGGACATGGTGTTGTCTATGTACCCACACATGTATCTGAGTTTCCTATCAATACAATTATAGCATGCATAATAAACGATTATCATGAACAAGGAAATATAATAATAATAACTAATTTATTATTGCCTCTAGGGCATATTTCCAACACACAATCACATGAATTAACTCAATCCAAATATAGTTGATTTACGGCGTCTCTAATATATTGCCATAGTTCTACTCAAATTCTGCTCAAACAGGGATATGCCAATCATCACAAAAAGTTCAAACAAAGGTCATGGCGTCATCATTAACATGAGATGGAAACAACTTACACGCTACCGTGGCCCAAAGAATACGTGGTGCCATCTGCTTTGTCGATCGCGTAGATGATGCCATTGTGTTCAATAGCATCACAGAAGTGTGTATCAGCTTTGACGATGATGCACTACGAGCCGAGTTGTCTCCAGCTAAAAAAGGCACCGGCGTAAAGATAGGTGAGTCCGCGGTTGAACAAGGCAATTAGCTTCAAGTCTGCGTAATTCGCATGTCGCGTGGGCACTTGGCAGATTACAATCTTCTGCAAAACAAGGTTCGTCCAACTGACGTAGTAATCTAAATGACTTGGACCGCGATGGTAATACTCTATATAATCCAACGGAGGAAGGATAATCTCATGGGAGGTCTGGAAGTTCACGAGCACCAACTTTTACCGCCTTTCTCTCAAGGCAGCCATCCAAAGGGGAGTTCATGCCGACCCAAAGACATACCTACCAAGAAGTTTCGGGTGATGGTGATCGGATCGATGTCGAGGGAAATGATGTACGGCGACACACTAC